>CM044311.1:84296450-85546450 GCA_024291935.2 Okapia johnstoni | reverse complement strand
TTATCAAAGCTCCAATTCCAATGCAATAGCCCCAAAGCAATGAGACATTATGGAGAATGCCAGTTTCTTAAATGGTTTGCCTGACCCCGTGTGTCTTTTAACTGATTTAAATTTTTTTAAAGAAAGCAAGTTCTTTCTATGTTTTCAACCACCCTCTGTCATTTGCATATCAAAGTTTATTCCAAACTGAGCTTATTCATGATACTTTGGCAAATATTTGTTCTTTGTCACCGTCCCAATCACCCATAAGACAACTAGAACAAGAGTCGCTGGGCCTTGGCAGTGTTTGCATTCTTGTTTGAACACCTGACCATCCCCTTGGAGATGTACACTGCACTGGAAATAATGCAGAATAAGAGGACCAGACCTGAGGTTAGGTCATCAAGAACAGGAACTCAAATCTGCTGTTGACTAGCTGGGTGGCCTTGAATCAGTCTCTGGACTTTTCGTGTTCTCCACCTGAAACCTAAGGAAACTGAACTAGATAATCTCTAAGGTCCCTACTAGCTCTCTGGTACTCATGGATGGTTCCATTCATGCATGGATGAGACACACAAGAATCTTCAAACATATTTGATGGCAGTAGTCCAGCAAAGCAAGATAATCTATTTCTCAAATGGTTTAGATGTTTATTAAATGGAAATTTGGAGTATCCAAAATCAAACCAAAAAGTGAACAAAATGTGGTAAGAGTTGGCTGGTTGATGGCTTCGGGAGAAAGAGAGCTGAGGTTCAAGGCTTAGCTCTGCCGGGCTCTATGAGGTATTGGGTCAATCCACCAAAACTTCTGAGAGCAGTGGGGTAGATAACCTCTAAGTGTTTTCCAACAGTGAAACTATGGCTCAAACAGAAAAAAAAGTCAAATTGCCACATTCCTACACATAATATTTAGTTTATTTCACTATATGTGCTTGAGGAAAATGGATATTGGTCTAAATAATTATGAAACATTCTCTGTTCCATATTACTCTATATTGAAGAATTTACAGTTGGTTTACAAATATGTATTTATAGTGGGCATCCTGATGGGGTAGAAAGGTAAGAGTATAACCACCACAAAAGTAAGGGAATTTTTAGATATGATCATCATAGCAATATGTTCTCAAATCACATGCCAACTTGTTGACCCTTAGCTACCATCAAAAAGAAAATGAGGTTTTTATTTTCATGGCTAGCATCTTAATTTAGAAAGTCAAACCAAACTAAACTGGAAATGTTAATTGTGCATCCATTTTTTAAAGCTATAAGTTTCCCATAGTAAAGCCTTTATAAAGCTACTCATTAGCTAAAATATTACAAAATAAGCTGAGTTTTAAATTGATTCCACTTGAGAACTAAAGTACTTAATGATGCAAATTTAATTTACTTTTCCATATTATATTCTTAATTTTAAAATTATAAGCATAAGTGCCAGCACCTTCCAAGTCCTTTACATATTTACTTAAAACACAAGCTATATTCACAAGGCTAAAACACCCAACCAGTAAGATATCATAGAGTCACTCAGTGCATGAAATGGCAAAAGCCTCAATATGGATAAGGTTCTTGTTCTGGACCACTATTATCTTCTGCAAGTTTGACTAAGATAGAAAGTAAAAGAACGCCACTTGGGAATGTACTAAATACATGGATTATGAAATAGTTTAAAGTTTTCAAGGGCCCAAATTATACACAGGGATAATAGGAATTTGATTTATGTACTGCAAGTCAAAGCTGAAGCCCTCATTCCAGAATTTTCCGGAAACATGTTAAGAACTTTTAAACCTTCTTTGCAAACTTTGTAAATCTAGTTTACAAAAATATTAGGGTTAGCCTATTTGGGCTTTGCTCTTAACCACTGTTTCTCTCTTTTACTTGTTGTTGAAGCAGGTAAGGAATTTTACCAAGAGTTAATTATATAGTATTTGTCACTCTCCATTTATAATAGCCTCTTCTTTCTATCTCATTTACTTGCCATGAACAACGTTACATCTGCCTGAATGGCTTCATAAAGGTAGAAATTAACATGTGTATATGTATGTATATAGAACATGTATTTTATACATATGTAATACATTTATTGCACATACATATAAACACATAGCACACAAAAGGAAATATTACTTGGTTCAGGGTGTTCTTTCTTATTAATTTTTATTGGAGTATATTTGCCTTACTATGTTGTGTTAGTTTCTGCTGTATAGCAAAGTGAATCAGCTATACGTATATATATCAGCCATATGTATACATATATTCTATATACTATTTAGAATAGTACCTACCACATAAGAAGTATTAAGCAATTAGATATTATTACTACTATTGGCTTAGTTCATACTACAGAAACATATCCACAACTAAATTACTCTTCTCATTAAAAATCTTCCAAGTCTCCAGAATATAAAATCTCATACTCTATCTTCCCCTTTATCCCTACTATTCTCCATTAAAGTAAAAATTTTATTACTGTTATTTTTCATGAATACTCCTGTCAAGGAAAATTTCAACTTAATTATAGGCAGACACTGTCCAATATAACTTTCCTTGATAATTAAAATATTATATATCTGCCCTATCTATTACAGTAGTTACTAGCCCTATACAGCTAATGAATATTTGAAAAGTGGCTAGTCTGACTAAGAAACTAAAATTTTAATTATATTGAATTTGAATTTGAATCAAAAGAACCATAATGGCTAATAGGGCCACTATGTTGAACAGTATTATTATGAGCCATCTTGGAGTCACACCTAGACTTGAATGCATGGCCCTGACACTTCCTACCTCTATAACATTTAATCTCCTGGAGCTTCAGTTTCTCGATACATAAAACAGAAGAGTAACATCTATCACCCAAAATAAATGCAATAATATTTGTAAAGGTCTGGTGTAATACAGTTTATAAATATTAGTTTTCCTGACTCTCTGCCCTTCTTTAGATTGGTATTATTTTAAATAGCTCTTAACAGGCAGGACCAGGCACCAAACAGAGAGCACGTTTTAGCTCTTTTTAGATTTCAAAATGAAAAACAGCAATCCTTCAATGTTCTCACTTGCTCCATTGTAACTGTTCATCTTAAGTAAAGATAAGATGTTCCATTTTGACAGAGATCCCTGAAAATCTTTTGAAAGATGCCTGGGCATCTCTCAAAAGGTATGAAACTAAGAGAATCCTCAGGATCCTCTCACACTTATAGAACCCCAACAGGCTACAGTCATGGAGAGCCCATTTGTACACACTCCCCTGGATGGTGGCCACAATCCAGGCTGCCTCTTGTTTCCTCTGTCCAAAAGTAATCACTATGGGCCAATGTGCCAATAATCTTGTGATCTGCCATCAATATTTTCATTAAAAAAAAAAAAACTCATTTCAAACAGTTGAGGGTTCCCAGGAGAACTTCCTTAAAATGAAAATTCCTCACAATTACATTTCTATAAAGTGGTAGAAGAAATGTTAATGTAACCACAGAAATAAAAGCATTCTCTTTCAGCACCTTCAAGCACATGGTCATAAAGTTCTGGAAATCACGACCTCAGGGCAATTACAAGCAGAAAATTGCAGTTCAATATCTATTATGAAGAACTTTGGAAGTACAGATTGCAGCATTAGTATTCCTAAAATTGGGACTTGACCTCAGAATAAGAGGATGGGATCCAAGATACTTTGTCAGAAGCTTCAACCCTTTTCTGAGGTTGTCCTCTCTGGTAAGAAAACTCTTTTTCTATCAAGTCTTTTATTTGATATTTTAAAGACTTTAGCCAATTTGGCTCCTTACAAGTTCCTGAGCATTAAGACTTTCTAGACATCCATAGCTTCATGAGACTGATTGTAATCCCAAACAGGAAAGACTACATATCTATTCAACCATTATAATTTGTACTCCAGAGGAAGATACACTAATGAGAAATACTGATTTCATCCAACTTTGGGTCAAAACATATCTAAAGGGAAGAGAACCAAAACAAACACACAAGCAAAGATTAAATTGCATGAGACAGTGTAGTGCTATGGCAAACGCAGTGGCTTGGTGCTATGAGATCCACATTATCACTCAGGGACTGTGGGATTTGGATCTAATTACTGGATCAGTGATAAAGAATCTGCTTGTGATGCAGGAGACGCAAGAGTTGCAGGTTCAATCCCTGGGTTGGGAAGATTCCCTGGAGAAGGAAATGGCAGCTCAATTCAGTATTCTTGTCTGGTAAGTCTCATGGACAGAGGAGCCTGGCAGGCTATAGTCCATGGGGTTACAAAGACTAGGAAATGACTGAAGTGACTGAGCACGCACATGTTTGATTTTTCAAGCCTTGATGTCTGTAATGTAGGGATAACGCTACTTTATTCTGAGGATTATAAAGATCCATTAGGCAATTTTTAGAAGACTTAGCACAATAACTACCTTAGGATTGATAGTCAAGAGAGATTTGTCTTCTTCCCTCATTCAATATTTGAAAATATTATAATCATCCCATATAGCATCCACAGTTAGCCCAGTCTATCCAAAAGTATTTACTTAACCTTTTACCTAGATTTCAAAATTGAACTAATCGTACAATAAGCCAAGATACTAATTTCAGCAAACTTTGATGAAGATTTAGGATTTATTACTCCTAGGTCTCAAAGAAGTTCCGGTAATAAGGATTTAATTTCTCCCTAATACAGCAATTAGAGAAACAAGACATCCATAATATAGGCCTCGGGCATAACCCATCTCAGTTCAGTTCAGTCGCCCAGTCGTGCCCAACTCTTTGCAATCCCATGGACTACAGCACGTCAGGCTTCCCAGTCCATCACCGACTCCCGGAGCTTATTCAAACCCATGTCCATTGAGTAGGTGATGCCATCCAACCATTTCATCTTCTGTCATCCTCTTCTCCTGCCTTCAACCTTTCCCAGCATCAGGGTCTTTTGCAATGAGTCAGGTCTTCACAACAGATGGCCAAAGTATTGCAGTTTCAGCTTCAGCATCAGTCCTTCCAATGGATATTTAGGACTGATTTCCTTTAGGATGGACTGGTTAGATCTCCTTGCAGTCCAAGGGACTCTCAAGAGTCTTCTCCAAAACCATAGCTCAAAAGCATCAATTCTTCAGTGCTCAGCTTTCTTTATAGTCCAACTCTCACATCCATACATTACCACTGGAAAAACCATAGCTTTGACTAGACAGAACTTTGTTGGCAAAGTAATGTCTCTGCTTTTTACTATGCTGTCTAGGTTGGTCATAACTTTTCTTCCATGGAGCAATTGTCTTTTAATTTCATGGTTGCAGTCACCATCTGCAGTGATTTTGGAGCCCCAGAAAATAAACTCTATCACTGTTTCCACTGTTTCCTCATCTATTTCCCATGAAGTGATGGGACCAGATGCCATGATCTTAGTTTTCTGAATGTTGAGCTTTAAGCCAACTTTTTCACTCACCTCTTTCACTTTCATCAAGAAGCTCTTCGGTTCTTCTTCACTTTCTGCCATAAGGGTGGTGTCATCTACATATCTGAGGTTATTGATATTTCTCCTGGCAATCTTGATTCCAGCTTGTGCTTCCTCAAGCCCAGCATTTCTCATGACGTACTCTGCATATAAGTTAAATAAGCAGAGTGACGATATACAGCTTTGATGTACTCCTTTCCCTATTTGGAACCAGTCTGTTGTTCCATGTCCAGTTCTAACTGTTGCTTCTTGACCTGCATACAGATTTCTCAGAAGGCAGGTCAGGTGGTCTGGTATCCCCATCTCTTTAAGAATTTTCCACATTTTGTTGTGATCTACACAGTCAAAGACTTTGGCATAATCAATAAAGCAGAAGTAGATGTTTTTGTGGAATTCTCTCGCTTTTTCTATGATCCAACAGATGTTGGCAATTTGATCTGTGGTTCCTCTGCCTTTTCTAAAATCAGCTGGAACATCTCGAAGTTCATGGTTCACATACTGTTGAAGCTTGGCTTGGAGAATTTTGAGCATTACTTTGCTAGTGTGTGAGATGAGTATAATTGTGTGGTAGTTTGAACATTCTTTGGTATTGCCCTTCTCTCCGATCGGAATGACAACTGACCTTTTCCAGTCCTGTGGGCACTGCAGAGTTTTCCAGATTTGCTGGCATATTGAGTGCAGCACTTTCACAGCATCATCTTTTAGGATTTGAAATAGCTCAGCTGGAATTCCATCACCTCCACTAGCTTTGTTCGTAGTGATGCTTCCTAAGGCCCACTTGACTTCGCATTCCAGGATGTCTGGCTCTAGATGAATGATCACACCATCATGATTATCTGAGTCATGACTGGATCACCACAATTTCTTCCTCACTGAACATCCTTTTATTATTATTACAAAGAGTTGTCATATTTTTTATTACAAAATATTATTATTGTTGTTTTATATTATTTTATTATTGTTACAAAGAGTTCTTCTCCACTATGGATTTTGACTACGTTAACTCTTTTCTCCTCTAAGACTTACTGTAAATAAGAAACAAGACACTTGTGAACAGCTTCTAAAACCTATTTTGAATCACAGCGAATACCCAAGGATACCTCACTTTCAGTGTTTTCATTTGCATCCCTTGACCAGTTGGTCTCGTGCCAGCTTAACCATCATCTTACTTATCTATTACACAAATGCACCTCTAAGCAGGCCTCAATATTTTAGACAGAATTAAATATTGAGTGCAAAGAATTGAAAAAAATCTGTTTTTCGGGCCTATTTCAACTTTGCAATGTTTGATTTAAAATATATTAAACTCAGCTTTGTAAATAATCACATCCTCCGCTCCCATCATGGCCATTCTATTCCTTTCAACAAGTGCCAAATGAGAATGCACACCTTCCTTCCCCCATACACTTGCCTGCACAAAATCTTAAACAGAATAGAAAGTAAGCCTCTTTAGTTTCTCTTTACTTAAAACTGCGATTTATAAGAAGTATTCCTGATCTTTAGACACTTCACTTGTCGAGTACACTATCCTAGTGATGAACATGTAATTAGCACACTAAAAACACCTGTTAATTGACTGACAATGCTAATATTATTTATTCTTTTCATTTCACATACTTGCATAGTGTTTTACCTGTTGTCTATTTATCCTCTGTTCCTACCTCTATTGTTGTTTTCTCTAAAACTACAAGCTGCAAAGTGTAGGAGCCACGTTTCGTTGACTCACTGTGGATAATGGGCTGAAGAGAGATGCTTAAACAAGCTTTTCAATTGATTGATTAATAGAACGATTGATGGATGGATGGAGGAAAGGGTGAATGCATTACAGCATTCTCCATTTGCTATTCCAACAGGCTAAATTTACCAAAGGGGTCCGCTCTGCCCCTGCTTTCTAAACAAAGCCCCAGAGGTAGGTGAGTGAGAGGGGTCAAGGAACAGCCGTCCCTACTGCACACAATAGACAAGGGCATCTTACAGAGGATAGGGCTGCTTCTTTGGCTAATTGCAGCAAAACATCTTTTGAGGCAAGGTGGTTATTTTCCTTTTTTTTTTTTTTTTTTTGGTCATTTTCTTAGGATAACTTGTATTTTTTAAGTTCTAAAAGGAAAGAAATCCAACTAACAAGCACTACACTTTTCTAAATCCCACACTTTTTAACTTCGAGTTTCACTAACTGCAACTGCTTCTCCTGACATCTACTGATTATTTATTCATCTTTTTATTCATTTTCCAGGCCAGTATACTTTCAGTCTGCGAATGAACTTTGCTTCGTAAACTGAAAAATGGACAAAAGAGATACACAAAATATTTAACTCTTTATATTGCCAGATTTAATTTAGAATGCCTGTTAATTTCAAGTCGAAACTAATGATCTTGGGGCTTAAAAGTATAATTTTGGGGGCAAGATTGTTTTAGCCAGATAGAAGAGCAGGTAGGACTAGACACATGGAAGCAAGCAATAGATCTCAGGGTTTTCATGAATTCTGGCTAGAATAGAGCCATGTCTCTGCTCATGTTTATTTTTACTGATCCTACATGTGAATGCAACAAGAAAGCATTCCCTCAAGAACTATGTTGTATGATTACTTATAGAATACTAACTAAAAATCCATCACTCTCTCTGCCACTAAAGAAAATACATCAGAATCTAATATGTGAATAAACTAAAACACAGCCAAATTACCTTTTAATTTTTCATTCATTCATTCAAAAATACCTATTGAGTTACTTATTACATGCCAGGTATGGTTCTGGATGCTACAGATATATAGATGAGAAGATACACAAGTTCTCTGCTCTCATGAAGCTTATGTTCACACAGTTTTGTCCCTTCTTTGTTAATAATTAATTAATTGGATATAGTGCACCACCGATATACTCATTCTGTTCTAAGGACTACATATAGAATAAACAGAAGGAGAACCAGAGGTAATGAAGGGATATAACTCAATCCTCAACAAATCCTCAATATCCACTACACAGGAAAGACTGGCCAGGATGGTACCTGTGCCATTCCCTTTAGCACTGGGACCATCACAGTAATACAGCTCTATAACAACTCTAGAAATCTGCGTTAACCATGAATGGTTAATGGAGACCGGTGGCTTTTAGTAGAAGCTGTCATACCATTGTAGAAGAATATTTCACAGTAGATTTTTGTTAGATTGGTAATTTTAAAAAGCAGTTTATAAAATACATGTAGTCCAATACAATTTTGTTAGGAGAAAGAGTAACTATGCAGGAAAAGGTGGCTAGAATATACAACAACATGTTGGCCATTGACAGCTCTGGTTAGGATCACGTGTACTCTATGTGTGTGAATGCACACAAATGTATGAGTGCTGCTGCTTTTCAATGCTTTCTGAATGTTCTACAGTGAAAAAGTTTAGTAAATTGTCTACACAGGGAGAACATTTTTACATCTCCTTCCCAAAACTAAGTCAAATATTACTACAAGAGAAGGTAGCTCTAGTGACAAAGAATCCAGCCTCCCATCTAGGTGGCCTCCTTTCACAGCTTATGAGGTGATGCTGTTTGGCCTTGTACACACTTGGAATAAAGCTCTGAAGTTTTTCTGGTCAAATTTCATTTGGGTCTACTGACCAGCAAAAAATCTAGTGACCATAATTTTTTTAAACCCTGCTATTAGGTGCAGGACATGAGTAGTATTGTATCACCTATGAATAGTCAGTAATTTTTACAATGGCACTTATTCTACTGAAATAAATTTCACATCCTTCACAATGTCATCAAAAGAAACATCATAATGGTATCAAGCAAAAAACATTGCAACACGTAGAAACTTTTTCAAAGGTAAGGGAAAAGATGTCTAAGTTAACCAAGGTGTTATCCTCACTTTAGGTAGGTAGATGGATAGAAAGATAGGTAGGTAAGTAGATTTGTTGTTGTTGTTGTTTAGTTACTAAGTCATCTCTGACTCTTTTGCGACCCCATGGACTGTAGCCTACCAGGCTCCTGACCATGGGATTTCCCAGGCAAGAGTGGGTTGCCATTTCCTTTTCCAGGGGATCTTCCTGACCCAGGGATTGAACCCACGTCTCCTGCACTGGCAGGCAAATTCTTTATTGCTGAGCCACCAGGGAAGCCCCGATAGATAGATATTAAAAGATAGACAGACAGATAGATATAAAAAGCCTTTTATATATATGTGTGTGGCCTGTTAAAAGCAATGACATAGCATACCTTTTTTCATCTTAGTTTGTTTCTTCCAAACTGAATCATCCCCCTAACTCCCTCCAAAACCCCTCCCCCATCCCCGGGAGAAAGTACAAGGCCATTCACCAGTGGAGACAAAATAAATGTGTAAGCTCAGAGAGTCAGCTTGTCACAAATTGGCAAATACAGTTAATAGTTAATTATCTGCAAAGACTTCAGTCTTGTCACTTTTCAATTTTCTGGTTAGTATTTAAAAAAAGGAATCAACTCCTATTAGTAAAATAATTTTTTAGGTCTCTGTAGAGTTGATTCTCTAGAAAGCTCTTGGAAAAGCTTGCTTTTGTTTCATACTATTTTCTTTTAAAGTCATGTAATTCCCTTACTCCTAAATGAGAGCAAGAGCACGTGCATGCTCTACCCATCTCCTAACCAGGAAAATATTTTTTAAAAGATAACTAATTTTTTTAAGCACAGACCTAGGTGCTCTGAGCTTTTGCTGCCACTCATCTGTGCTGAATGATAAAAAGAAAGCATAAACCCCCCAGATAGAAAGTTGTATTTGAGAGTTAGTGTGAGATTTGCTTCATCCATGTGACTGATCTCAGGATAGTAACAGAATCAGAGAAGATAGTATGTATAGCTAACAGAGTCAAAATTATAGCTCTACATATAGACAGTTCAAATGAACTACTGGTTCCATTTAGAAAAGAATCTCCTCCCGGGATAAGAGTGGTTGAGTTCATCTCGCTGCTACTCACTCCCTTACCTTTGAGCTTTTGGGGGCCAGAAACGCTAACCTTAATTAATGGATGATCCACTAGACCCCAAGCAAGAGTTTGGGTCCCAGGCCCGGGTCTCCTCCTGAGCCTCACCCGGGAGTAACGAGCAAGCGGCCTTCATTACTGGCAGCTGAGGGGAAGGGTCACTGGGAATGGATTTGCAGGGCCCTCATTGAGCGATCACTCCATGCTGAGAGGAGCTGGCCGTGCTCTCGGACACCTGGTCATTAACATTGCTAATTAGCAGCCATTAATCAGGGCGCTTGCTTTTTTTTGTTGTTGTTGCATGTCACCGGCTCAGAGGAACCAAGTGAATAAGAAGATTGTTTCATTACCTCCACAAGAGGTGGAATGAAAGCAGTTCCCATCAGCTCAAGATGAGATGGATTAAGGGAAAGGTTAGACAACAGTTTGAGATGAGCTAGGGGGGTGGGGGGAAGGCGGGTGCGAGACCTGAGTTGTCTGCTCAGGGAAAATCAGTCACCTATAATTAATGAAATCTTCTGCAACCTAATTCTAATCACCGTGTGAGCGTTCCTCCAACAACCAAATTTTTGAACTTTAAGAGTTTTATTCTCTTCTGTTAGTGCAGGGCATTATCTTTAAGTCATTTTAATTCCATTTGGATCTCAGTAAGTTTGATGTTTCTGCCTTCCCATTCTCAAGTCATGTTTTCCTTCTAAAAGATTGTGACATAATTTAAAATTTTAAGTAGTTAAAACTAAAGCACTTTTAGACTATCTTCATTATTTTACCCAAACGGATACATTCCAGCCAGGAGTCATAGGGTAATCAGAAAATAATAATTCTAGAGTTTTTAGGATGCAAATAATAAAAATAAGTAGTTTACTTTTACTCCTAAGTACCCTAAAAAGCAAGAGGGAATGAAAAGACTCTATATTGATTTGTATATAATGACACTGAGGAGAATAACACATCATTGAAAAGAGCTAAAACTGTATGTGCCTGTGCGTGTGTGTAAATTGTTTTCTGTTTTTGTTAATTCAAATGCAATGTGATGAACATGCTTTAATGGAGTATTTTCTCTTCTGGAATGTGGGGCATTGTGTGTGTATAGCACATTATCTTAATTTCTGGAAAATTGAAACCTTGGTAACAGGTTGTATGTCCCACTGTTGTAAATTATCATAATCATTTTTTTATCTAGGAAAAAATATTGTGAGACTACATACTCAATTAGCAGTTAGTTAGCTACTATGAATTCATAATTTATTATGTTCTCATCGGAGAGCTGCAAAGCAGATTTCCTCGACTTACGGGAGAAGTTCTCTTTATTAAACAGTGAGTATTCATCCAGCTTTTTTCTGTGTTTCTGCTCTGAGTCTCTCTGTGATGGTTTACAGAATGTGGTTTTCAGAGGCACTAAGTGACTATGAAGCAGAAATTGCCTAAGTATTCATTAGCACTGTGGCCTCATTTGGACATGTGTAATAAATATACATTTGCACATATAATATGTATCCCTGCACTTTCAAAGCACAATTATTTATTTAACGTGTCCTACATTTCCAAACAATAAAAGGCGAACACTGGTGGGTTTTTTTTGAGGGGGAGGGGCTACTAATCTGCTCTGTTTATGAAGAACTATGAAGTTGTTGAGGGAAGGAAGCAAGTATGTAAAGCTAATCTGAGGAGCATTTCAATTGGGTTGGAAATCCGTAATATGATTTCTAGGACTTCATGGGAAAGTTGAACGCTCAGGGGGAAATTACACAAAGAACAGCTGAGAAAAAGTTGCATTCTGGCACAGAATCATGCAAATGGGGCACATTCTTCAGTTTTCTCATGACGGATTGCCTCTGAAACCTCTGAGCCAAGCTGCAGCAATGCTAATGAGGGAGATGCATCAATGAACAGTGTCATCCCAGGGGCTTCCAAAAGGGACACGGTTGGGGGGGGGGGACTGTCGATGGGGAGGGGACCCAAGAGGGAGCTGGAGGAGGAAGAAGGAAGAAAGAAAGCAGAAAAAGGGGTGGGTGGAGGGGGTTAGAAAAAGAAAAAGAAGGGAGAGCAGTTGAACTTTGAAGTGTCTGTGCTAAAACATTAAAAATCAAAACTTAGCAGGTAGAGATGGAAGGTACAGAATGAACAGCACTACAAGTATATCCTTTTAAGATTTGAGAGAGTTTAAGAAACACACTAGGATACATAGAAAGCTTTTTAAAATGTCTGTTGGACTAAAACCAAAATCAAAGTTGGGAGCTAAAATGCTGTACCAGAGAATAGCTTGCGGTTTCTTTATTAGAGACTCTAGACTATAACAGAAAAGACTGGGGACCATCTATGCCAGAAAAGAAAAAGTAGCACTTTTAAGACTTAACTTCTTTGTGGTTGCAGAGTCCTCATTTGAATACTGAAGAAATTGTAAATGCATACATTTGTAGCTCACTTACCACAAATGAAAGGCAGTTTGCTTGTCATTCCAATTGTTTTGAAAGATTTTTTTCTCTAAATGCATATACACAATTTTTTAAAGAATATTCCTTGTGAAGTTAACAAATGATTACTTCATCTCAGAGATCTGTGAGCAGATTTCTCTTTCTTCAGTTGTTAAATTCATATATGCCACTTGCTTCCATCCCCACCTAGTGAATGCAAAATTATTACTAATTTACCTTGCATTTTCTTTTTATTCTGGGCTTCCAATGCACTATATTTCTCGTGGAAATCAAATCAATAGCTATTTATTGAGCATTTATTATATTTAAGGCTCTTTAAATTATTTTTATATAAACTTATTACATATATACATACATATATAATACTGTTAAGTTTCAGCCCTTTAAAGTGGTGTTAAGTTTCCAAACATAATGAATAACTCTCTTTATAATGATCCCACAATGAACACAGCCAATTTGATACTGATGTCAATTATGTGTTACACTTTCAAAATGTCCCACTAAAATTTATCCAGTGCTGGGTTAATCAAAGTATGGTTAAAATCTATTATATTTTTCCTGTCATTAATTTATTTTGTTAGCATATGGTTTTAAAAATGTGAACATCTGACAGTGCCCCTGTTTGCTAGCACTGTCATTTCAGTTCCTTTAGTTAAGTAATTAAACAACTCAAATAGAAAAGAAATAACTGCAGTAAGTTGAAACTCTCTAATCAATGAGTATACACAGAGCTCTGCATCAATATAGATTGATGCTAAAATCAAGTTCCTTTTATTCTTTTACTCAATTTCAACCAATAGCAATGGCAAGATTAAGAATTAAAGCTGAAAAAAACACCTAACTCACTCTATTGTGTATTACAGTTCATATGGTATAGTTTCCAAGACCACCCACAGTTCTGAGACTGCTTAATGGAAGATTGTATCAGCTGCTGTACCTAATGACAACTAGATGAGCTAAGAATGAAGTGTTAGCATTCACAGTACTTGTGGGCATAAAACAGATTATTCACATCATTTCAAAGATAACCTTTGTAGCAAAATGCATTCATTCATGTAACATATTTCTAACTAACAAGAACATTTTCTATGAAATTAGCTTAAAAAACTAAATTTCTCAGAGAAAATTTTAAATCTATTGCATATAGGATCTGTTAACATGTATTTAGACAAATTTAAATTATACATTAATGGAAAGAACAAAGTGTTTCCGGCATCTCACAATGTCATTTAACAGCATAATTATGAACTATTAATTGGTAGTTCACTATTGTCCATGACACACCTAAGAGATGGCAGAATGTCTCAAAAAATTTTCCCTCTGAAAAATCTCTAAAGGCAGAGAGAATACATTTGAACCACAAGACATCTGGGAGTAAAGACTAAGATAGCCCCTCTACTTGCTCCCTACCTTCTCTTCTAAAAAAGGATATTTCTTTGAAGTCTCCTGTTTTATGTATTAAATCTTGATGATTTTTACTCCACAATATGGCCATGTTCATTTTAATATAATGAGGATATAAATTATGAACTATTTAGTTTGCTTGCTTGTTTTTAAATCTTAGTGTGAAATTGATACTTCAGGAAGATTAACCTACTCAAATACTGTTATCCAGGGTAAGATGGTACAGCAATCAATAAGCCTTCCTTGGGGCTAAGGGACTCTGGTCTTAAGCCCGACTGCAGACTCACTGTGTGGCTCTGGGCACGTAAGCGCCTCAGTTGCTTCAGTCCTTTGTTTCCTCTTGTGAAACGAGGAGGGTACTCTAGGTGTTGATCATTAAACTCTTTCCACTTTGGGAAGGCTATAATAATTCTGGTATTGCAATTTGTTCTTTTAGTGGAGACTATGACTATGTAAAGATTAGTATAGATTAATTCTGTGAATCTTATCCAGTGTAAGGATTTTAGAAGAGAATGGCCTCTGTATGTAAAATATAAAAGGAAAAACCTACTTACTATTTTGACAAATTTACTCTAAAACTTTACAATATCAAAACCTGGGGGGGAAAGTGCCCTGTTTGTTTTTCCCTTTGTTTTTGTTTGTTCAATAAGACCATGCTTAACTGAGAATGAGTAATCACTAACACTTTACTAATCAAAGCTTTTTTCTTAGAGCATAATTCCAAAAGAAAGATGAAGAAAGAGACCAAAAAACCCTGTAACAAAATCTCCTTTCGTTAAAAAATATCAACATTTTGTACACAGCCCTTCACTAGATTCAGTGCCTAACACACTCTACATCCTTAACTATGGCATTTGGGTTTTGAACTCAGGCTCTGGAATCAACCCTGGGTTTAAATCCTACCTCCACCATTTAGTTCTGGCATTACTTATCCCCTCTCAGTGCTCTCATCTGTAAGATGAAGATAGTAATAATATGTCATGGAGTTTGTGGGGCAGGGATTAAATGAGATAATATATATCATGGGATATATATCAAGGGCTCAGCACAGTGTTTGGCCCAAAGTAAGTACTCCAATAATGTGATCATTTATTAATGCTATTATCAGATGATTAGAATCAATGTTTCCCTTCACATGGCCTCTGTCAAGGTAAGCCAAGTATATGAAGCACACTAGAAACAAAAAAATAATTCTAACTTAGCCAAATGGAGTCCAGGTTATCTTCCAAAACTATGGAGTCCAAGTTATCCTCCAAAAATATCTCCATCCATCAAAAACAGACTTCCATGCATGCTACCTACCCCTCTCCTCTGCTTAATCCCACTCCTTAGCCACTATTATGGTGTTCAGGCAATATGAACAGTCTCTGCTGGCCTAATCTCTATGTATGCATTCAGAATCAGTTGCTAATAGCTCTAGTGGCCACAGGACTGGAAAAGGTCAGTTTTCGTTCCAGTCCCAAAGAAAGGCAATGCCAAAGAATGCTCAAACTACCACACAATTGCACTCATCTCACATGCTAGTAAAGTAATGCTCAAAATTCTCCAAGCCAGGCTTCAGCAATACATGAACCGTGAACTTCCAGATGTTCAAGCTGGTTTTAGAAAAGGCAGAGGAACCAGAGATCAAATTGCCAACATCTGCTGGATCATCGAAAAAGCAAGAGAGTTCCAGAAAAAACATCTATTTCTGCTTTCTTGACTATGCCAAAGCCTTTGACTGTATGGATCACAATAAACTGTGGAAAATTCTTCAAGAGATGGGCATACCAGACCACCTGACCTGCCTCTTGAGAAACCTGTATGCAGGTCAGGAAGCAAAAGTTAGAACTGGACATGGAACAACAGACTGGTTCCAAATAGGAAAAGGAGTACGTCAAGGCTGTATATTGTCACCCTGCTTATTTAACTTACATACAGAGTACATCATGAAAAACACTGGGCTGGAGGAAGCACAAGTTGGAATCAAGATTCCCGGGAGAAATATCAATAACCTCAGATATGCAGATGACACCACCCTTATGGCAGAAAGTGAAGAAGAACTAAAGAGCCTCTTGATGAAAGTGAAAGAGGAGAGTGAAAAAGTTGGCTTAAAGCTCAACATTCAGAAAACTAAGATCATGGCATCTGGTCCCATCACTTCATGGCAGATAGATGGGGAAACAGTGGAAACAGTGGCTGACTTTATTTTTGGGGGCTCCAAAAGCAATGCAGATGGTGATTGCAGCCATGAAATTAAAAGACGCTTGCTCCTTGGAAGGAAAGTTATGACCAACCTATACAGCATATTTAAAAGCAGAGACATTACTTTGCCAACAAAGGTCCGTCTAGTCAAGGCTATGGTTTTTCCAGTGGTCATGTATGGATGTGAGAGTTGGACTATAAAGAAAGCTGAGTGCCGAAGAATTGATGCTTTTGAACTGTGGTGTTGGAGAAGACTCTTGAGAGTCCCTTGGACTGCAAGGAGATCCAACCAGTCCATCCTAAAGGAGGTCAGTCCTGGGTGTTCATTGGAAGGACTGATGTTGAAGCTGAAACTCCAATACTTTGGCCACCTGATGTGAAGAGCTGACTCATTTGAAAAGACCCTGATGCTGGGAAAGATTGAGGGCAGGAGGAGAAGGGGATGACAGAGGATGATATGGCTGGATGGCATCATCGACTCTATGGACATGGTTTTGGGTGGACTCAGGGAGTTGGTGATGGACAGGGAGGCCTGGGGTGCTGCGGTTCACGGGGTTGCAAAGAGTTGGACACGACTGAGTGACTGAACTGAACTGAAGGTGACCTCTTGTCCTAGGTGACACGTGTAACCCACCTACCTTCAGGCCAGCCTGGCCCCAGTACACCCTCACCGCTGTACCATTGCTTATGTGCTCACTCCAACACAGCACAATTTATTTCTTTTCAGGTTTCAATTTGTGCTTTCGCTCCCTCAGTAGCTCCCTATTTCATTTAGCTTCAAGCCTAAATTTCATGTAACCTTCCAAACTCTTCTTTACTTCTTTAGTCTCAGTTTACATTTCTGCCCTCCGCCCAGTCTCTAACTATACTGAACTGCTGAAATATCTCAAAACTGCCCCTATTCATCTTCATCTCCAGATATTCAGGGGTTCTCTTATTTTTCTTGTATACTCTTTCTCCCAGAACCTCTCCCTTCAGACTCCCCATAGCTAATTTTTATTTAGTCTTAAGGTTCTCAGCTTATATGGGAGCCTTTCCTGACTGAGGAAAATTTGGATAGGGGCTGTTCATGTTTCTATGGCATTCCAGTCTTTACTTTATCAGAATTTTTATCAAATATCATTGCAATAGGCAGTGTGCTTGTTTGTCCTACTTAACCACCTCAGACCCTAGCCTTTCACATATTAAGTCTTTAGAAAATACTTGTTAAAGAGATTTCTTTTATATACACCATAATACTTTATATAATCATCTGCAGTGTCCAGCTATAAGCTGTATTGATCAATTATAAAAATAATTTTTAATAAATTCTATCAGTGTTAGAAATTGTCATTAACTAGCCCAACCACGGAAGGCATAGGGCCATAATGAAACCCATCAACACTCACCTTCTCACCATACTGTTCTAGAGAATAAATAATAACATGGAGAGTGCAGAGAGGTCCGTGAAGGTCTACTGAGCTTAGATTACAGAAATATTTACTAGATTATTTATGCATCTTCAAAATTGTCCTTCCCATCCTAAAAGTGGAGAAGGGAGTTGGGGAGGGGCAGAGTGTTGTGGGGAGATAAAATGCATAGAACCATTAGGAATAACTGGGAAGATTTAAATATCTAAATCATAGCTGGCTGTGTGGAAGAGTTTGAGACACAAACCCTCTAAAAATATTTTGCTTATGACTAAGAAAAACTATGAAGTATTCCAACCCCTGTATCTCTGTAGAGTCCAGGTGGGTGTGTGAAGATGAGATAGGCGATTCTCTTCATTTATTTATTTAAGAAGTTTAAGAAGTGCTTTTCTTTATAGCCTCAAATCTGATTTTTACCCAGTTTTTATCCTGCCACACCATCTTGTATATCACATGCCAGTAAGGTAAAATCTCAGATACCTCAACTCTAATCACAAATACTTTTTTCTAGAACATCCATCTCACTTCACTTATGACATTATGCCCATTCTACTACATCCAGACTTTTGATCCTATTTTGGCTTCCATTTTTGGCTCCCATTAAGAATCCTGACTTTGACTGGCCTGGCATGCTGCGATTCATGGGGTCACAAAGAGTCGGACACGACTGAACGACTGAACTGAACTGAACTGAAGAATCCTGAAACTTGATTTTTCTTAAGTTTCCCCCTTGATGTTCTTTTACAACTTCAGTTCCTTATGCTCAATGTTTCATTAACTCCACTAGTAGATTTAAATTCCTCTTAAAGAGTAGGTGTTCCTATCACTCTTTACTAGAAGTATATATTTCATATACATCAAGAGTCAACTTAAATAATAGTCACCCTTGAATTAGTTATCCGTAATGGGTTTTGGACCACCTGAGCCCTCAGTGACACAATGGGCTGGTATTTCCTGAAGTGGAGAACATGTGTAACGTGTGGGCATGCTGCTGGAGATGAGCAGATGCAGGCAGTATACTGGCCTGACGCTGAATACCAGTAGTCCACACAGTGAGTGAGACAGTTATTCTCCTGTTCTCTTTCAATCCTTCTGATCACAGTGAGAATAAGAAGTCCTACTGCTAATCTTGAACACTGTTACTGTAATTTGCAATACCTCTAACAAATGAACTTCACAGTTTTCATTTGTTACTTTAACAGTTATGTTTGTATGGTTTATCACATTTGTTTTCTATTTATAGTAGTGATATATTATAGTTTCTCTTGCAAGTAAACTACATTTAAAAGGTTAAGTCCATATAAAGAAAATATTATTTAAGTAATAGTACAAGTAGAGTGTGGCCATATTAAAAAATGACAGCAGTTGCTGAATTTGGTAAATAATAAAAAATGAGCCAAAGTTGTAGATCAAAATATTTAGCATCAGTAACAGTCTGTATATTTTCTGACCCTCAAAATACCAGGTTTTCTTTAAAATGGCAATCAAAACATTTTTCATTAATTCTCTAAGCATTTCTTAAGAGAATTTTTAAAAATAAAATCTCCATGTTTTCATTCCTGGCCCTTTCTTCCACAAAACCATGAAACAATTGTTCCATAGACTACAGCGCTCACGGGTCAACCAAAAAAAAGAAAAAGGATCCTTTAGCCCCATAATTACCAAAGGAATAAGCCGAACCTTGAGAAAACAAGCTGGTGTTCAAGAAAATAATTTTCATTGCCAGCGCCTAACTACTGTCTTCTTTCATAAGAAGAGGATGAGGCCCACAGGCTAATAAAAGGCCCTATAGAATCACATAGAAGTTCCACATGTGCTACTCCCTAAGTGGTCTCTAAGGGGGTAAGGCCTGAAGAGGGCAGGGGAACAGGGCTAAGAGCAAGACAAAAAAAAAAAAAAAATCCTGCTTCTAGAAAAGCAGCTCATCATACACACACACACAAAACCTAATTAACATGACAGGTTCCTGTTTGCAGAGGAGCTTGTTATCAGTGAACAACAACAACAACAACAATCGTAATAATAATAATAAGATGAGTCCCAGCAGTCGGGGTTTCTGCAATTACAGTGTGAATTGCATGAGAGGATTATATGAAGTGCTCTTGGCTTAGAGGGGAAAGTAAGAAGCTTCAGCTTGCGAGGCGCAAGCAGCTGCTTGGGGCTGTGCACCTGCCGGTTCCAAGGCTGTTTTCACCTCGAGAGGAAAACAGGCCCCTTCTCTTTTCTTTTCACAGGCCCCAATCCAAAAACCACCTCTAAGAAAGGGGTTGAAATGGGGAGAAAAAATGGAGAGAAAAGAAAGGCGGGAGAAAATAAAACTAAAAAAGTTCGTCCACAGCGGCAAGAGAGGCTCCCCCATTTAGTGAGAAAATCGCGGAACTGGAGAGCAGAGAGAAAGGTAGGGGTGGGAGCTAGGAGGGCGACAAGTGGGAGGGAATGACTTCATTTTAATGCAGCAACAGACAGCGCGCGATCCGATATTGGCAACGTTTCAAGGAAAATGGGGAGGGGGTGCGCGAGGGGGCGGGAGGAGAAGAAAGGACTCTTTTACTGTTTCAGGCGGCTAAGTCTTCCCGAAGAGCATAAGCTCAGCTCGACACTCTGGGAATAGCAATGAGGCACACACAACAATCAAAACACACTATAAATCTGTTTGATGATTCAAACACATCATGCATCTGCACCCACAAAATAGGACTTCAATTAAATAACCTTGCAGATTTGAACAGGAAAGAAGGGAGAGCGTGAGGATTTTTAATTAGTAACTCCCAAGACCAGCATTTCTGTAAAAAGTAGGTGTTTGCACCACACTTTCTTCTAAACTGAGCTGTAAGCGTGTGTGCTGCTAGAGAGCACCGGACAGCTCCTGCCTAATATTGGCTCCAAGCTGTGTTTTCTTTCCTTAGCAAGAAGACTGGAGGAACTGGCTTCAAGGAGGCCTTTACCAAAGGAGTGAAAGGAGACTACATGAGACTTTTTCATACACATTTATACAGATACATGCACAGCCACAGAACCTTTTCCAGGACTTCAGGAAAACTCCATATGGATTATTAAAACAAACATACTAACAGAAAAAGTAATAGTTTTGCACTAATAATAAAAAACACCAATAGAAAAAGAATAAAAACCCATGCCTCACGTCAGATCATTGTACAAACTATAATTTCTGTTCCCCAGAATTTTTACTTACAGGATTTCTGTTTCTATGATAGGGATAAATTACTCCCCTACACAAGCATTATTTGGTTTTTGAGTATGTGATCCATCATATATGTTTTTATCCACACTATAGAATAACACAGTTAGCAGTGAATGATGTGCTTGAGTGCTCCAGAAAAGGCCTTTTTTTGTTGTTATTAGAGAGACCCAGATTCACTCATTTCAGACTAACTTCCAAATAAGTTTGGGCTGGACTCTGCTTGCTTTAAGAAAATCAAAAGGAAATAGTTCATATTGAAAAGTGGGAAGGCATTTGTGAGGCTCTCTTTCTGGAATCTTAAAAACACTTTTCACTCTTCTTGAAAATTTATTCTACCTATTAACCTAAGCAGAGATTTAGAGGGATGGGAAGAAGTTTTTGAAAATTCCCAGACTATACTCCCCACCCCCATGAAAGGCTCCAAATATATCAGTTATCTGACAAAATATAAATAAAATATATTTGAAATACAAGTATTTTTCTCAGCATAAATCTCTGAGATTAATATGAAGACTAGTAAAAGAAATGTGCACATTAATAAAACATGAAAATTAACTAAATCATCTTTAGGGTCTGAAAATGTAAATGAATCACAGAAAGGGACACTAGAGTTCAAGAGTAGGAGCAGGAAGCTAAAAATGTCTCACCACATTTTCAAAGAGCTATTTGACCAGTTGGGGGAGGTTGAACCATGGCAGCAGTTATACTGCTTAGATAGTATCCGACTTTGGGTCAAAAACAGAGTTAGAAAGGAATGCAAGCCAAGGACATTGGGTATACCCATCAGTCCCAGTGAAAACAATGCCTCTTTTAAACTTTAGATAAAATATGAATAAAGGATGGACAATTTTGTTCATCATGGAAGTGTGAATTACCTGTATGTAACCTGTAGAATCAGCAAAGCACAGAGACTCTACACACTACCCCCTATCAGTTTCCCCCCAGTAAATGGGTAAAGCTTTGCCTCCCACTTAGAGTGAGGTGAGATTTGGGGTGAGTTCTTCCCTAGTAGAAATGAGGAAGTAACTGGGAGGCAAGAATCTCAACCCCAACTCAGTGTGGCCTTGAGGACGTAATTTGCTCTCTGACCTCAGTATTTTTGTCTATGACACAAGAAAGCTGAATCATTAGTTAGTCTCAAAGATGTCATCTGATTCCAAAATCCTCTGATTTCATGGGTAGAACCAGACAAGACTGATAGTACATTTTGCGCCAAGTAGTAAGACAGTTAGTTAGGGTTAATGTTAGTTGCTCAGTCATGTCTGACTCATTACAACCACACAGTGTAGCTTGGTAGGGTCCTCTGTCAATGGGATTCTCCACGCAGGAATACTGGAGTGGGTTGCTATTCCCTTCTCCAGAGGGTCTTCCTGACCCAAGGATCAAATCTAGGTCTCCTGCATTGCAGGCAGATTCTTTACCATCTGAACTCCAGGGAAGTCCTAAGTAGTATACAAGGAGATTTCTGTTCCTCTTCCACTGCCAAGATTAAAATCCCCAAAGAAGTGAATCCCCAAGACTCACAACTTTAATGGAAGCTTTTCAATTAGGCTGAGAAACCTCAAAGGAGTCTAAAAGAATAAAAGGAAATTGCTTGTTATGAAGTCCCTGTAAGTTCTGAACATTCACCCATCTTTAAAGCCCCAGTAATCTTAAAGGTGGATCATGTTAGTCTGAGGTCAGAATCACAGTGGAAAATGGGTGAGAGCCCAGTTTTTGGACTGTTCATAACCCCCTCCTCCAGACTCAAACTCACACCCAACAGTAAGACACTGCTCTTAGTGGAAGTGTATCCTATCAGGTGCTAGGAGGCAAAACAATTAGAAAGCTGCGGTGTTGCCTTACCTCCCACCAAGCCAGATTCCATCCATCTCTCAAGCTTCTGTTTTCCTTCAAGAAGATTTTGCAGATCATTTCACATTAATCTTTCTCATTTACAAATTGGTACCATAAAGAGTATAGCATTCATCTGATATTAATTAAGCCTTGTGACATCTCATATTTTTATTTTAACTTTTAAAGCAGTACATCCTCAGAGATGGTATTACTTCAGTGTTCCTCAGGTTGATTTTGTGGTCAGACTCTGGTACATGCTGGATAAAACAAAGCAAATTTTATGGCAAAATGTCTCAGGGCAATTAATTAATTAACCAATGTGCACTGTGACACTCCAAGTGACAGCTGTCTATACAATATCACTTGGTCTTCCCAACCTTACTTTAAAAAAAGCCTTTATCAGAAACTTCCTACACTTTTGGTAGGAATGTAAGTTGGTGCAACCACTATGGGAAACAGTATGGAGGTTTCTTAAAAAATTAAAAATAGAACTGCCATATAATCCAGCAATTTCACTCCTAGGCATGTATTTGGAAAAGACGAAAATTCTAATTCAAAAAGATTCATGAGCCACAATGCTTATGTTAGCACTACTTACAATAGCCAAGATATGGAAGCAACCTAAGTGACCATCAACAAGTGAATGTATAAAGCAGATGTGGTATTATATATTTATACACACACACAATAGAATATTAGCCATAAAAAAGAATGAAATATTGCTATTTGTAGCAACATGGGTGGACCTACAGATTATCATACTAAGTGAAGTAAGTCAGAGAAAGATAAATATTATGTGGCATCATTTATATGTGAAGTCCAAAGGAATAATATAAATGAACTTATTTGCAAAACAGAAACAGACTTCCAGACAAAGAAAACAAATTTATGGTTACCAAAAGGGAAGTTGGGGGGTGAAAAATTAGGAGTATGGGATTAACAGAAACTAAAGATACTAAAATAATCAACATGGACTTACTGTATAGCACAGGGAACTAGAGTCAATATCTTGTAATAACCTATAATGAAGAAGAATCTGAAAAAGCATTTATACATATAGATAGATAGATAGATAGATAACAGTTCAGTTGCTCAGTCATGTCTGACTCTTTGTGACCCCATGAACCACAGCACGCCAGGCCTCGCTGTCCATCACCAACTCCCAGAGTCCACCCAAACCCATGTCCATTGAGTCGGTAATGCTATACAACCATCTCATCCTC
This sequence comes from Okapia johnstoni, assembly GCA_024291935.2. Taxonomy (NCBI): domain Eukaryota; kingdom Metazoa; phylum Chordata; class Mammalia; order Artiodactyla; family Giraffidae; genus Okapia; species Okapia johnstoni. The sequence continues at coordinate 85,522,411 of CM044311.1, read as the reverse complement.
TGTCGTCCCCTTTTCCTCCTGCCCTCAATCTTTCCCAGCATCTTTCCAAATGAGTCAGTTCTTCATCAGGGTCTTTTCTCCTTTAGGATGGACAAATGATCAATTCTTCGGCACTCAGCTTCTTCGCATCAGGTAGCCAAAGTATTGGAGTTTCAGCTTCAACATCAGTCCTTCCAATGAACATACAGGACTCTGCAGTGATTTTGGGAGCCCAGAAAAATAAAGTCAGCCAACTGTCTCCCCATCTATTTGCCATGAAGTGATGGAACCAGATGCCATGATCTTAGTTTTCTGAATGTTGAGTTTTAAGCCAACTTTTTCACTCTCCTCTTTCACTTTCATCAAGAGGCTCTTTAGTTCTTCTTCACTTTCTGCCATAAGGGTGGTGTCATCTGCATATCTGAGGTTATTGATATTTCTCCTGGCTACCTTGATTCCAACTTGTGCTTCCTCCAGCCCAGCATTTCTCATGATGTACTCTGCATGTAAGTTAAACAAGCAGGGTGACAGTATACAGCCTTGACATACTCCTGTACCTATTTGGAACCAGTCTGTTGTTCCATGTCCAGTTCTAACTTTTGCTTCCTGACCTGCATATATATTTCTCAGGAGGCAGGTCAGGTGGTCTGGTATGCCCATCTCTTGAAGAATTTTCCACAGTTTATTGTGATCCACACAGTCAAAGGCTTTGGCATAGTCAAGAAAGCAGAAATAGATGTTTTTCTGGTACTCTCTTGTTTTTTCGATGATCCATTGGATGTTGGCAATTTGATCTCTGTTTCCTCTGCCTTTTCTAAAACCAGCTTGAACATCTGGAAGTTCACGGTTCATGTATTGGTGAAGCCTGGCTTGGAGAATTTTAAGCATTACTTCACTATCATGTGAGATTAGTGCAATTGTGCGGTAGTTTGAGCAATTCTTTGGCATTGCCTTTCTTTGGGATTGGAATATATATATATATATATATATATATATATATATATATATATAAAACGGAATCACTTTTCTGTATACCTGAAACTAACACAGTATTGTACATCAACTATACTTGAAATTTTTAAAGTCTTTATCAGAAATATTTTCTAGTCTCTATAACAAGGTTTTGTGTAAGAAGTTCACTTATTCATTTGATCATTAATGCCACAAATATTTACTGAGAAGTCAAATGGGTCTTAGGAAAAACTGCTGCCAATAAAGTTAGTGGAGGTGATGGAATTCCAGCAGAGTTATCTAAAATCTTAAAAGATGCTATTAAAGTGCTGGGCTCAGTATGCCAGCAAATTTGGAAAACCCAGCAGTGGCCACAGGACTGGAAAAGGTCAGTCTTCATCCCGGTTCTCAAGAATGGAAGTATGAAAGAATGTTCAAGCTACTGGACAATCTCAGTCTTTTCCCATGTTAGTAAGTGTGCTCATATTCTAAAGGTTATGCTCAAAATCATTCAAGCTAGGCTTCAGCAGTATTTGAGTCGAGAATTTCCAGATATACAGGCTGGGTTTAGAAAAGGCATAGGAAACAGAAATCAAATTGCCAACAGTCTCTGGATCATAGAAAAAGCAAGAGAATTCCAGAAAAACATCCACTTCTGCTTCATTCACTACACTAAAGCCTTTGACTGGGTGAATCATAACAAACTGTGGAAAACTTGAAGAGATGGGAATACCAGACCCCCTTACCTGTCTCCTGAGAAACCTGCATGCAGGTCAAGAAGTAACAGTTAGAACCTTATATGGAACAACTGACTGGTTCAAAATTGAGAATGAAGTACCACAAAGCTGTATATTGTCACCCTGTTCATTTAATTTATATGCAGAGCATGCCTGCATGCTAACTCACTTCAGTCGTGTCCAACTCTTTGAGACCCTATTGACTGTAGCCTGCCAGGCTCCTCTGTCAGTGGGGTTCTCCAGGCAGGAATACTGGAGTGGATTGCCATGCCTTCCTCTGGGGGATCTTCCCGACCCAGGGATTGAACCACTGTCTCCTGAATCTCCTGCATTGCAGGTGGATTCTTTACCCACTGAGCCACCTGAGAAGCCCTATATGCAGAGCACATGTTGCAAAATGCCAGGCTGAATGAGTTACAAGCTGGAATCAAGATTCTTGGGAGAAATATCAATAACCTCAGATATGCAGATGATACCACTCTAATGGCAGAAAGTGAAAAAAAACAAAGAGTCTCTTGATGAGGGTGAAAGAGAACAGTGACTAATCTGGCTTAAAACTCAATATTAAAAAAAACTAAGATTATGCCATCTAGCCTCATCACATCATGGCAAACAGAAGGGGAAAAGGTAAAAGTAGTGACAGATTTCCACTTCTTGGGCTCTAAAATCACTGCAGATGTTGACTGCAACCATGGAATTAGAAGAGGATTGCTTCTTAGAAGGAAAGCTTTGACAAACCTAGAAAGCGTATTAAAATGCAAAGACATCACTTTGCTGACAAAGGTCCAATAGTCAAGGCTATAGTCTTTCCACTAGTCATGTACAGATGTGAGAGTTGGAATATAAAGAAGGGGAACACCAAAGAATTAATGTTTTCAAACTCTGATGCTGGAAAAGACTCTTGAGAATCCCTTGGACAGCAGGGAGATCAATCCAGTCAGTCCTAAAACCCTGAATATTCATTAGAAGGACTGATGCTGATGCTGAAGCTCCAATACTTTGGCCACCTGATGTGAAGAATTGACTCATTGGAAAAGACCCTGATGCTGGGAAAGATTGAGGGCAGGAGGAGAAGGGGACAACAGAGGGTGAGATGGTTGGATGGCATCACCGACTCAATGGACATGGGTTTGGGCAAACTCCAAGAGATGGTGAGGGGCAGGGAGGCCTGGCGTGCTGCAGTCCATGGGGTCACAAAGAATTGGACACAACTTGGTGACTGAACAACAACCCACCTGGTTGTAGAAGAATGGTTAGGAAGTTAGAACCCTTTCTCCATGGGGTGACATCAGAAGTGAGAATGGGAGGGTGCTACCAAATTACTGGCATATGTATAATGATTCACAATTTATAGTTTTTCTCATTTATTATATATATATATAAAACATTATATATTTTTTCATATACATTTTATGCCCCCTTGAGAACTGCCACATAGTAGATATCTTGTATTTATCTGCTTTAATTTGCATCTTCTGAGAAAATACATTTCCTTTAGAGTTTTCCTGTACATTTTTCCTGTAAAATACTTCTAAACTCAGATGATAGTGAAAGGCAAATTAAGTTTGGGCCTCTTCTGTAAGTCTTTTTTACAAATAAACTTTAGGGTAAAATGTTGAAGCTGAAACTCCAATACTTTGGCCACCTGATGCGAAGAGCTGACTCATTTGAAAAGACTCTGGTGCTGGGAAAGATTGAGGGCAGGAGGAGAAGGGGACGACAGAGGATGATATGGTTGGATGGCATCACCGACTCGATGGACATGGGTTTGGGTGGACTCCGGGAGTTGGTGATGGACAGGGAGGCCTAGCGTGCTGCAGTTCATGGGGTCACAAAGAGTCGGACACAGCTGAGCGACTGAACTGAACTGAAGAAATTCTCAAAGTGAGAACAGGTAATCTTTTTCAAATTGGTGAGATTTAAACATTGAAAGCCCTGTGATCAGTACAAATCACATGAAGGAACTTTTTGTTTGTGGCTGGTAAAGATTTGGGCTTCCCAGTTGGCTCAGCCAATACAGGAGACCAAAGAGGCATGGGTTCAACCACTGGATTGGAAAGATTCCCTGGAGGAGAAAATGGCAACCCACTCCAGTATTCTTGCTTAGAAAATTCCATAGACAGAGGAGCTTGGCAGGCTGCAGTCCAGGGGATCGCAAAGAGTCAGACACAACTGAGGACACACATATACACACATATAAAGATTTGAGTTGGGATTCCTTGGTAGAATAACTATGGAGAGACCTTGGGCCCTGGAAGGAAGCCAGCTTGACAAAGACAAGTAGTTTTGCCTGATGAAGGCCCTTAAAGAGGCTGCCACATGGTTGAAGGCTCACCTTGTTGGCTAGTGGGTGTTCCTAATCTTTCAACCTACATGGTAAGATAATTTACCACTTATTTTGAACATAGACCATCCAAATCCACTTGATAAAAACCTGTGGTTTATTGGGATTCTAACATATTTGCACCATTATCGGTTCCCACCCATACGTAAATATGATGGGTCCCCTACATGGGACACACCTCTGATTGATCATTTAAAACAGAAATAAAATAGCCTACATTTTCCCTTTCTAGTATAATTTATGAGGAAGAATATAAAGTAGGTCTTTCCTGTTCCTACCAGCATAGGAAAGAAGGATCCTCCCTTCACTCCCACTCTTTCCTATCTAGCTGTGTAGAGAAATTTTCTTTGGATTTTAAAAATCAAGCTTAGGAAACCTGGTTGCAGGAGGTGGTAGGAGGATGGGACGGTGGAAAAGAGGGCCTTGTGTGGGAAACAAAGCTGCTATGCATGTGACAGACTCTGGCAGTCATTCTCTAATGAAAACAGCAGTAAACTGTAGTCAAACAGCCCGAGTCCTGGCCCAGCTCTACCTCTTACTAACTGTGTGATATTTTCCCTGTCTTCAAATGGAATAATAATGTCCTTCCAGTGCCATCCCAAGGGTGCTTAAGAGGCTCAAGTAAATTGATATAGGGGAAAGCACTGTGAAAAGCCTAAAACACCAAGAGCAGTATCCACAGCCTCTCTTCACTGTGTATGCTATTCAGTCAAGAGCGTGGGCCCAGAGCCAGAGTTAGAATCCTGCATCTGCCTCAGAGCAACTGTATAACCCTGGGCAAGATCCACTCTCTGAGCCTCACGTTCTTCATCTATAAAGTGGAGAGTACTAGCCCTCAAAGCATTGTGAGGATTTAATGAGATCATAAATGTCGCACCCTGACAGTGTCTGGAATAGAAGTCTCTTCAGCAAACACAGGCTCATATCATTAGTGAAGAGCTACTGCCTTGTGGATCACCTTATTGCTACAGTGTGGGAGAATGAGACTCATCAAGTGTTGCTTGGCACCCCCATTAGATATAAAATTCATGTCACTTCCTCATTAGAGCCTTTCCTCACTCCCCCACCCCTGTCCAAGTTCATTAGTCTCTCTCCCACACCACCTATTTCAAATGTTCTCTTATGCCTTCTAGGCACCATTTTGTAATTTATTTTCTTACATGTGTCCTCTATTAGTGGAGGAGGAAATGGCAACCCATTCCAGTATTCTTGACTGGGAAATCTCATGCACAGAGGAACCTGGTGGGCTACAGTCAACAGGGTCACAGAGTCGGACATGACAGAGTGACTGAGCACACATGTTCATCCTCTGTTAGATTATAAGAAACTGGATGGCAGGACTCTGCCTTATTCATTTCAGCATCCCCTGTGCCTAAGATAGTGCCTACCTCATACACAGTAGGCACTTAATAAATGCTTATATTATCAGAAATGAATATATAAAGTTCTGCTGCAAGTCAACTGTCAAGTGATGGAAACATAAATACAGAGCTGACATGATACAGGGTAAGGAGAGCAATATACAGGGGGGCCTAGGATAGCCTTAACGCTTGCATTCTCCTGCATCCACTCTATTGTATTAACTTACCAGATCTGGTACTTTTACTACCCAGTTCAAGCAAATATTCATAACTCAATTGTTTTACTTAGCTTGTGAGGTTAATAAAAATGAAATGATAGAGTTTCAGAAGTAAATTTTTAAAATTCAGGTAACTCCACCTTTCTCCAATTTTTGCATCTTTAATATAATGTCACAAAATCCTGAACTCCAAGACCAATAAGAACAAACATAAACTGTCTCAGAATCAGGAGATTAAAACATGAACTATGACTAGCTGAAGTTGATGGCTTCCCACCAACAAATAGTATGATTTCCAGACAGAACTGCAAGACCCTCAAAGATTTTGACTCATAAATCTTTCCCTCCTTCCAAACTAGCTTGAAGTTCTTGCCATTGTAAGTTTTTGCACACAGTGGTAGGTGTCAGGGTGGGCTGGGTATCTTCAGAACCCTTGCAAAAATGCCTATCATCTTTCACTCACCTTTTCCCATTAGCATATTAGCATCATGCATGGGGATATGCCTTGTAAGTCATAAAAAGTTATCATTATAATTTTTTATAATGGGACCAGCTTTTTGGTCCCACAGAAAATAACTTGGCTTCAGGGAAGGAGAAATTGGAAAAGACTGGTAGATTTTATTCATGGGCATCCAGCTGCTGTGCTATTAGAACCATGTGCAGCCTAAAGGAGGTAAACCAGGGAGAGGTGACTTAATTAGAGCCTGGGCACTGGGCAGCTGAGGAGGAATAGTAATAATGGAAATCAAGGTCAGCATTCAATCCTTCTGTCCTGGACTCTACTTTTTGTTGTTGTTTTTAAGTAAGGCTTAGTGAGTACTGAGAATGTCCTAGTACAGGTCTTGGTATACAGTGATGTGAATGAAGATAAAGTACCTCTCCTTATGATGCACACAATCTAATGTGAGAGACAAACATTAAACAAGCATGCATCAGTTCAGTTCAGCTCAGTTCAGTCACTCAGTCGTGTCCAACTCTTTGCAACCCCATGAATTGCAGCACGCCAGGCCTCACTGTCCATCACCAACTCCCAGAGTTTACCCAAACCCATGTCCATCGAGTCAGTGATGCCATCCAACCATCTCATCCTCTGTCGTCCCCTTCTCCTCCTGCCCTCAATCCCTCCCAGCATTAGGGTCTTTTCCAATGATTCAACTCTTCGGATGAGGTGGCCAAAGTATTGGAGTTTCAGCTTCAACATCAGTCCTTCCAATGAACACCCAGGACTGATCTCCTTTAGGATGGACTGATTGGATCTCCTTGCAGTCCAAGGGACTCTCGAGAGTCTTCTCCAACACCACAGTTCAAAAGCATCAATTCTGCGGTGCTCAGCTTTCTTCACCGTCCAACTCTCACATTCATACATGACCACTGGAAAAACCATAGCCTTGACTAGACGGACTTTTGTTGGCAAAGTAATGACTCTGCTTTTAAATATGCTATCTAGGTTGGCCATAACCTTCCTTCCAAGGAGTAAGCGTCTTTTAATTTCATGGCTGCAATCACCATCTGCAGTGATTTTGGAGCCCAAAAAAGTAAAGTCTGACACTGTTTCCACTGTTTCCCCATCTATTTCCCATGAAGTGATGGGACCAGATGCCATGATCTTAGTTTTCTGAATGTTGAGCTTTAAGCAAGCCTACTGACACTCATTTTAAAACATGCTAAGAGTTAAAAGGGAAAAGAACAGTAGATTGTGAGAGAATGATGTGCACTACCTTTTAGATTGAATGCAAAAATAAATTTACCCTGAAACTAATGAAGTTTAAGCTTGAAACCTCTTATTTACATGGGCTCCCCCTAAAGCTTTGGAAATAGAGGGAAGCCTACAGTGTGTTCATATAGCTATATGTTTTTGTAAATTTTGCAAATGTGAGATACTTTAATTGCAATTACTTAAGACTTCTGTCTCTTTCCATTCTGATTTCCTCTGTCATATTTCCCCTTACGTTGTATGAAAATGGGCATTTGGGGAATCTAGTTAGGGGAAAATTGAGATGGGAATACATCTCAATTGGATTTGATGAGACATATTACAAAGTGTAATTAAGTTAGTGTGAGCATCCCAATATAAGAAAGGTTTCCAGCAACAGTCCTCCCAGCTTTTTAACCAATTCATACAACAGGATGACACAAGGATGCAGGGCTGAGGGTGTCCCCTGATATGACGTTTTCCTCCACAACCTGGCATCAGAACTAGATAGGTGGCGACAGAGAAACCAGATATGAAATGCAGGGGACAAGATAGACCTTTTTCCCTGTGTGAAAATATTACTACTAAACATTTGCATGGGCTTCGCTGGTGGCTCAGCAGTAAAGAATCCGATTGCGATGAGGAGACCACCTGCAATGTAGGGGATGTGGGTTCAGTCCCTGGGTTGGGAAGATTCTCTGGAGGAGGAAATGGCAACCTGCTCCAGTATTCTGGCCTGGGAAATTCCATTGACAGGGAGCCTGGCATGCCACAGTCCATGGACTCATAAAAAATTGGGGCATAATTTAGCAACTAAACCACCACCAACAACAAACATCTGCATAGTATGACTAATAAAAATGTTATGAAGCCGAAATAAACTTTTCTAGGCTGTCAATAATAAAAGGCAAATTTTGATTACTATAGAGGAAAACAATCTTTCTATTCTCACCATGTAATATATTACAATATCATTGTCATATGAAGGGACAATCAAAAGACATGTAGCCATGTCAATTAAATCTCAGTTAAAAAAAAAAAGATATGTAACCAAAGAATACAGGGAAAAACAATCAATGCATTATTTATGGTACTACTTACATTTTTTAATTTATCATATTTTGTGATGTCTTTTCTTATCAAGTTAAGCATTCAGTTTTGAGTATAAATTTATATTCATTATTTTTTTTCCTTAAGGAAAATCCCCAAATTACATAAGTTTCAGGCCCTACAAAATCTGCTCCTGGTCACAGCTTTTTAGTGGAGATGACATTTCGGCTAAAACCCAAGAAAAGCAAATAAAATAATCCACAAGAAAAGAAAATCCAGGGCCAGGGAAAGAGTAATGTAGAAAGCCCTGAAGGTAGGATGAGCTTAGAGTGTTCATATGTCACACCACAAATCTTATTTATTTCCAACAATACTTGTTTTATTATGAAAATAATATGAGTTCATTACACTAAATTTGAAAAGCTCAGAGAAACACAAAGAAGAAAATAAGCATCATATGCATGACAATTTTTTACTGGAAAAAAAAATCACTCCAATTATATCACAGAACTCTGAAGCAGATAGGATGTCTCTAGAACGATCTGGAACCTGACAGAGTTTTAGAGCATTATGCAAATATAAAAAATCTAGTCATTCTCATCATCATCATCATCATCATTATCAATGACCAGTCAGGGAAAGAAATTAAAAATACCCTCTTAAATTTTTTGCCAAGGTTCTCTGGCTATGGAAATAAACATAGCAACTTTGTGGCAGTGGGGCTGCCCTGGTGACTCAGCGGTAAAGAATCTGCTTGCCAATGCAGGAGATGTGAGTTTGATCCCTGGGTGAAGGAGATCCCCTGGAGAAGATAATGACAATCCACTCCAGTATTCTTCCCTGGGAAATCCCATGGACAGAGGAGCTTGGGGCTACAGTCCATGGGGTCACAAGAGTTGAGCATGACTTAGCAACTAAACAACAACTCTGTAGCAGTAAAGGCTGAGATGAAGACGGGTCCTTTGGGATTTCTAATTAAGTGAATACTCATTGTTCTGCTGTCCAGCACCCTCCCTTATTCTAGAAACAACCCCTCTACTTTTAGGGAACTAACCCTACCACTGCTTCAATCATATGACTCTGATAGAAAGTGATGGTCACTGGTTCTCCTCCCAACTCCCAACCTCAATTAATGAATTTGGGAATGAGCACTAATTTGGGCCAATCTGAATTTGAACCCATGATCTAGCTGGAGTTGGGTTGGCCCTCTCTGTGACAATAAAAATGGGAGATGTGGGCCTGGAGAAACAGAAGGCTGTGTTTCAAGCCAAACAGAAGTTGGTCTAAGAAAAAGCTAAGGATCTGAGAGAGGAGCAGAGAAGGAGGATGAAAAATGTTTCTGGTGACTGTACCCAAATAGTTTCTATTTCAAGCCATGTCTGAGACCAAGCTGCCCTCACCTGCTGATTGGGTAGGCAAAATGGTAAATCTCCATTTTGCTCAAGTTAGTTTAAGTTGTGTGCCTTCCATTTGGAACCAAATTATCCCCAGTATGCTAAATGTGAATATCCTGTGGATCTTTAACATTATAAGGCACTAGGCTGGATTTAGGGATACTAATAAGTAGAAAGGAACAAGAATTAACATATACTGTGTGCCCAGTGCATTTCAGGGACTATGTGCAAATTACTTAATTTCATCCTTAGAGCAACTCTAGGAAGTAGGTATTATTTTTATGAAATTGAGTTTTAGTGTTGTTGGCAACCTGTCCACATTCTCACAAGAAGAAACAGAGGCAAAGTTTGAATTTAGACCTGATGCATATCCCAGATATTCCTCAGCTACATGTTGCCCATTATGGGATCTTACAATACAATTTGGAAGAGATATTTATGCAGATAACATAACAAGATAAGAGCTGATACGAATAAGGAGTGGCAAAAGAGAAAAGAAGGATTGAGTATGGATTGACCCACTGCCCACAGGACCACCCAGTTCTAGGTACCAAATTGGAATCTTGAAGCCCTGTTACTCATTTAAATCCTGTCCTTGCCATGAACCTAAAAAAGGCATTGTCACTAGATAAGTGCTCCTCACTTAAATATGTTCAGATCTGTAAGCTAGAAGTAGCAAATAAAATCTTCAAAGGCTTAGCAATTTACTGGAGTAATGTTTAACCAAGTCTATAATAAAATGTGGAAGGATCAGCAAAATACAGCCATCCAAAGACAGGGCAGGGAAAATGGGTCTAAACCACAGCAGAACTTCCTTAAGTTCTTTATATGGGAAAACTGTTGACTGATAGTGAAGGCTGTTAAACAATGAAATGGGTTTCCAGGGCAAGCTCAGGAATCTCCTCATCCACAGGCCTTTAAAATAGTAAAATTTTCTTGGTCTGAATTACTTTACGTGTGGTCTTCCTGGAAGCGGAGTGGGGTTAGGGAGTTACAGAGGGAGGGATGACCTTCTAATTCCCTTCCCAAAGCCTGGGATTCTCCCTACCTGTCATCACCTGGAGGAAGGGGCTTTGCCATTTGATAACCCACCCCCTCTCTCCTAGTTCTTGTCTACCTTAGTAATACATTCATTCACAACTGCTGTAGAAATGATTGAAATATTTAGACATAATGGAGGAAGTTTAATAGGGTCCAGTGGGAAACCCAGGTGTTTAGATCAGCTTAAAAATAATAACCACCTCCCCTGCCGGGGTCTTTCTATTCACAATGAGCTCTGCTTTTATTCTTAACCATAAAGCCTACCTCAGACAGGAAATTATTCACGTGATTGGTCTTTACAAGTGCTGTTGGGTTTAAACTGAGGGCTGTAGAGGTCATTAGTGGGCAGCCATGTGATTAACCTTTGCTAGCCCGTTGCTTTCACACTTTGTTAACAGCTTCCATTATTGCCCCTCTGAGTCTTGAGGAAGCTGTTTATTGACAGTATTAAAAATACATAGCTACAAATTCTTAAGAGCCGCGTGTTAAAGAAAAAAAAAAAAAAGCCCTCCTGACATCTTATAGCTAACCTACTGGGGAAATGGGAAACCTCTAATTTGCCATAAAGGTTTATCGAGAACTACATTAAGTAACACTACACTTAGCTCAATGGTAGTCGCTGATGTTGCTCCTCTCTTTCATTTTTATATATGTGACGGTGACACCAGAGAATTTTAAAATTTGAGACGAGAGGTATAAAATCTCCGGATGTATTTGGGGCTTGATCTCTGTTATTTCTGAGGATATTAGGTTACGTATGTTTGGGGAGGAGAGAAGGCAATGTGTTGATAAGAAAAATGTCTCTCCCGAGCAAAGTCAAGCCCTCATCCATGTAAAATGACCAAGAGTTTCAGAAAGGATTTTTGTGTGTGATTCAGTACTTATTCTGACGGGAATAAATAATGGTTGTTTCAGTTTTCACTCCTCTCCTCACCCCCACTCTGGGCTATAAAATGTCTTGGGAGGCATTTCCTAGAATTGTTTGTGCAAGAAAGACCATATTGATGTCTCCCAACCAATAATATGCCTAAACCCTACTTAAAGGATGGCATTCTTCAAATGATCCTCAGTCTATAACCCCTCCCACTGCCCCTATGACCTTCCTGCAAGAATTGAATGGCCTTTCTATGACCGCCCCCCACCTCAGCATAAGATTTCTTCCCAAGCACTTTCTTTTTACTTTCTGAATTCCAGTGAAGAATTTAACTCCTTTATTCAGAAGTATCTAAAGCTTTCCCCCTCCTAAGTCAAAATTCACATTCAAGCCAGAAAAGGCCCAGAAGACAATTCTTCCAGAGATTTATCTCTTGGTTATATATATGCATATATAGTACATTATATATGTGTGTGTGTGTGTGTGTGTGTGTGTGTGTGTGTGTGTGTGTGTGTGTGTATACTAAGTTGCTTCAGTCGTGTCCAATTCTGTGCTCCCTGTGGACTGTAGCCTGCCAGGCTCCTCTGTCCATGGGATTCTCCAGGCAAGAATACTGGAGTGGGTTGCCATGCCCTCCTCCAGGGGAATCGTCCCAACCCAGAGATCGAACCTGATCTCTTAATTCTCCTGCATTGGCAGGCAGGTTCTTTACCACTAGTGCCACCTGGAAGCCTATATATATATATATATATATATATATATATATATATATATATATGTGTGTGTGTGTGTGTGTGTGTGTGTGTGTGTGTGTATATTTATATACACATACAATAAATAATACACATGACATATATTTGCATATATATAAAATAAATGAGTCGGAAAGGAAATCATTAGAATTCATATAAAATTTCTGTGCTCAAGAGATTAAGGGAAAGGGACAATGTACAAAAGAGAGATGATTCTCCTTCAGTTGCCTTGACTTTTTGTTTCTATTTTGATTCTATTGCTCTAACATTCATATGCTGTTTAAAATGTGCAACTATAGACCCAAACTATTTTTTCTGAGAATAACCACAGAGCAAGTATTATTTCTCTCAAAGAAAAATATGAATTAATTAACATTCCAATTAAAAGCAGACAAGCATAGTAAGTGGGACTGCTGCCTTCTTGCAGAACTGTTACATGCTACAATGATCTCTGATGTTTGTGTGAATTGTTCTAAAGCCAGACTTTAGTTCCTGCATATACACTCTGGTCAAAAAATCCAAACAAATGTAAAAGGTTTGATTTCCTTTTTTAAATACATTTATAACTTTTAAAACTAAAAGACCACATATTCCCGTATTTCATGATGGAAGGGTAGAGGGGAAATTGTTGCTAGGATAAGACTTTATATTTTATGTCAAATTGTATCTGGAAGCTCATTTTAAAAGTGGAATTATAACCCGCCCACCCCCCCAAAAGCAGAGATTTGAGATGAAAATGCCAAAATAACTTTAATTATAGGTTTGTTGGGGGGTGTGACATTAAAATATCAGTCAGTGGAAAACTTCACATTGTTAATGTGTCACTCAAAAAATTTGAAATTTGTGTTATACCATTACTATTTATTTGTATATTCTTGGTCTCTTATACATCTCTTGCTAGATAAGAGCCCAAATCACTATAACAGTGGTCCAACATTTTCAAATTTCTATTACAATCAGAGTTAAATATAAATTATTGTAGGCTTCTTAATGTAAAACCTTGGTTCCTCTTTTGCAGGTTTTCAAAACTGGGCTGATAATCATATATAATTTTTAACATAGAAAAATAACAAAATTCAATTTGACCTATAATCTTTCTATTTGTTTCCACAAAATTCAAAATAATATTGTGGCACTAGGGAAAAAACATACAGTAGCCTCTAACATCAAGCTAGTATTTCTTAACCTAGACTTATTGTAGACAATAATTGGTTTTCTCTGCTCCTTTTCCCAAGCTGCATGAGAAAGGAAACCATGGAAACTGGGACACCATAAAGCAATGCTTTCTAACCTCAGCCGAGCTCTCACTGATCCTCAGGAATGGTTTTACACATCCCTTGTTGACTAATTATTATAGGAAACCACGGTGACTGTTTGAAACATCCATCCTCAAGGGCCCACCCCTTGACTTCCTTCAACTTAATCTCACTCACAGGGGATGACCTTCACATTTGCTTCACTGAGGAAATTCAGGCAGCATGAGCCCCTTACCCTGGTCCTTGACTAAACTAGACCTGGGCCTTGACCTGCCTGACTGGCTTAGCTGGACCTAATCTGTGCCATTCTCTCAAGTTCTCTCTCCCTATGCTCCCCACCCTCACGAGGCAACCCCATCTTGACTGTTCATCTTTCTAGAAGGTGTATACATTGTTACCTGGTCCCAGCTAACCTTGATCTGGGGTATAATACAACTTTTAATAGCATCTTCTATCTCTTCTGCCAATGGCCCCATCCCTATGTCTGAGAATATGCCCAGCTCTCCCTTATTCTTACATATTTCCTTTAAGACTTTTCTATCACCATTTCCACTTCTCCAAGACTTTCTTCTTGTCCCTCTTCCTTACTTTTCTGTCTTATAATCTCTGTGTTCACTGTCTTTGGTAATCTCATCAAATCAAGAGCTTCTACTCTGATCTCTAAGTAATGAATTCTTCAATCCCTATACTCATATTTTTAATTTTCAGAACCATTGACCAAATCCTCAAACTAAAATCCACCTTCCCCATCAAATTGGCCCTTCTTCTCTACTTCTTCATTTCAACAGATATGTCATAAATGTCCCAGAGCCATAAGTATTTGTTCTCTCTCTCCGTGGCAAATGAATTGTCACGACACTTACAATGAAATTATAAGTACTGCATCTTTTCCATGGTCAAAAATTTTCTGTGTAATCTCTGTGACATTGTACCCCTATATTCTCCCTGATTTATTATGATTTAGCCATTCTGGCTTGCTTTCTGCTTCTCAGGCCCACCAAGTTTGTTCTCTCCTTGGAGTTTTTGTGCATTATCTGGTCTACTCTTGGCACTTTTCTACTCCCCAGATCATTCCAGGGTGGCTCCTGGTCATCATACCAAAATGTCACTTCATCAAAGAGATGGTCCCAGAAACTCAGTCATATCACACTGTTTCTATTATTTCCATAACAACTTTCATGCTGATTAACCAGATAGGGTTAAAAAATGAGTAACTAAACCACAGTAGTGACAACAGACAAAGGAAAATATAGGCTTGAGAAATGATTAAGATGCAAAACTAAGAGAATTTGATGACATTTATAGAAGTAGCAAGGGCGAAAGTATAATGAATTATTCCCAAATTTCTGTCACAGAGGACCAGATATATGATGGAATTATTAAGCAGAATCAAAAGTACAAGGTAAAGGACTGATTTTGGAAGAGAGACAGTTCAGTTTAAGATGTGCTTAAATTGTGGTTGTTTACAGTACAAATTGGAAGATTTCAATTGGAAATATGGGTCCAGAACTCATGGGAAGGCACTAAAAATTATATGAACAGAAGACAGGAGGTATGAAGGTTAAAAGAAGAGGGACCCAGAGAAGACCATTGGAGAATACCAACGTGGAAGGGAAGAGACTCGCGAAATCAAAGGACAGCAAGGTGAGAAGGGAATTGTGGAAGCCAAGCAGATGTTTTAAGACTAAAGGGGAAATCAACAATGTAAGACCATAGATATGTTGCCTAATATAACAAGCTTACCATGCTGTTGAATTTGGCAGGTAGCTCATTAATGAATTTAGTCAGAGCCATTTCAGAGGCAAGGTAAATGCAAATGTCAGGCCAATGTTAAGTTGAGGAGGAGTGTAGTAGCCAAAGTAACAAGAAGAAAGAGATTTCAAATAAGTCTCAAGCTATTGAAGGAGAAAAGATAAAATACAATACTTACAGGGGAATACAAATGGTGATTTTCTTTCTTTTTGGTGATTAGAAAGTGTTAGTTGTGGTGGTATTGAGGGGAAAAATGGCATCTTGAGAGACAAAGAGATTTTCAGTCCCCCTGATTGACACTGGCTTATTATTTCTAGTCTTATCTTACCCATAATGCCTCCAAAATGGAGCTTCAAGGCGAGAGGAAGACACTGGAAGGGGAGGAGGTAGATAAGAAACCTAGGATCCCTGCCTCATCATTATACCTCCAGCCAGCTCTGAATACCTGAACTGCAACTGATGGATAATTC
Organism: Okapia johnstoni; assembly: GCA_024291935.2. NCBI lineage: Eukaryota > Metazoa > Chordata > Mammalia > Artiodactyla > Giraffidae > Okapia > Okapia johnstoni. The sequence continues at coordinate 85,506,539 of CM044311.1, read as the reverse complement.
AGCACTTCTCTATATGTGGTGCCATATTTTTTACCCCACCCAGACTGAATGTTGCTTGGGATCCAGAGGGTGTTTAAGGAATAGTGCATGTACCTTGGAAGAGAAAATACTCCATGTGTCTTTAACTTAAAATGATGAACTTTCATCCTTCCCCAAAACTCTCTGCATTCTAAACAAACATATATCTATGCATCAAAATGCATTGAAGATTCTTAGTACACTGTAAATAAATTTCAGACTTTCAGCTATAAAATTATTTAATGCCCATTAATATCATTCCTGATTAGAGAATAAAAAATAGAGGAATGCTAGTATTTACAAATAATTCAGTATTCATCTTACTCTCTTGACACCCATACTTGTCAGAAAAGCAGTGTAATCTTTTTTTATAATCCTCTTTCATCTTGAGACTTCTTGATCTGCGCCTGTTTAATTAGCTCTTAGATAGTAGCTACTGGCTTGACACCTGAAGCAGGTCACCTTGTTGTGTGACTCTGAGCAAGTCATTGTACTTCTCAGAATGTAAATATCTTACCCCATCTACTTTCAGCTCAGTTACTTCATGAAATCAAATTTTACATTATGCCATTATCATTCACTCTATTGCAGGTGAGATAAGCTGCAAACCTATTGGGAAAATCTTCTGAGATAGCTAACAGAAAGTTGGAACTTACAGCTATGGTGGAGCTTATAAGGTCATTCATAAGGGAAAGATCATTTAATGTTACCGTAAACTGCTATTGTAATTCATTCTTCCATAAAAATTACCTCTGTTGTACTAGCAATGCTGTTCAGCAAGACCTTGGGTTATCAGCCAAATAAATGCCACTTCAGTAAATTATTGCTGCCTGGGGCCAGCTTTAACTTGCATCGTCAAAATTTTTCCTGTCTAAAATTCTACTGTAGGTTTTGCATTCATAAACCCTGCTCCCCCTGGCTTTATTGCTTGCCCTCTTATAACTTTCCCCCTCTTTGTCGTTGGTAGAGAGAGACCCATTGTGTATAGTAACACCAGAGAGCTTCACCAGTGATGTAAAAGAGTCACATTCAAATAGTGTTTTAGGTAGAACAAAATACAAAAGCCCACTGAACATTTCCTTACTGTGTGAAAATTATTGCCTGCATCTTTGCACCACAGTTCCAGGAATTCAATGCAAAAGAGATGTGTTCAAAAGTATATGACTTGCTCCCATGTATGATCATGAGACAATAGAGGAGCACTAAACTTTGTGACAATTTTTCAAGTTTTTGGTATTATGCAAAATTTCACCAACTTTCCATCACTTGAACTGAATTCAAAATGGATTCAGAAAATGTTGTACTTGTCTAAATGAAAATAAATATTGTTTCAACAGTCATTTTTCCCCTTTAAATTGATGGTTAAGAGTATAACAAAAGGAGAAAACAACGAACAATGTATATACATCCTCGTCTGTAAAAGCCCCAAAAATGCCACCCACACACACAGACTACCACACACAGTCACTTTATGAAGAAAAGTCAGATGCCATATAGGGTAACTGTTGAGTATTGATGACATTTTTTTTACCCCATACAAATTACTCCTGCTAAAGTGCATCCAGCTTGTTTTTTTGCCAGTGTTTCCCTCCATTATGTTGTCAAGTGTACATTAAGGACACATTCTAGGAGCATTCTTCATAAGAACATTTCTCTCAGTGCTACTTAAACATGGCCTCTCATGTACATCCTCTGTGTTGCTGGCCTTTGATAATCAGTAAAGTATTTTTGCCTGAAGAAAATGAGTAGAATAAAGCTCTTCCAGGAAAAATCAACGAATATAAGTAGGTAATGGAGGTTGAGGATACAAAGTTCAGAAACCTAATACAAATTCTCCTTAAGGACATAACATTCCCTTGTAACATGAGAATGACTGGCAAGGCCCTGAAATATTCCTCTTGAATCTTAAGTGATTCTAGAGCAACTTTCACCAAGTTGTTGGAACTGATGCCTTTAAAAGCATTATCCCGGTCCCTCATAAAGAGAAACCTGATTAACCCCACAAGGCAGACTATACTGATTTGAGGTGGGGATTCTTGTATTTACATCAAGTAAGAATGTGCCCTAGTGTTTGAGTACTGGTAACCCAGCAGAGAAGTAAAATAACACTATGAAGTTCTAAACTCTCCATGTTGCCTTCTTTGTTTAACTCATTCTCTCCCTCTGATTCCATGCTAAGCATTTATTCATTAATTTAACAAATATTTGTTGAATACCTCACATTTGTTCAGTAATGAACAAAATATACAAATTTCTGCTTATGTTTTTCATCTCTCTCTCAGGCTTATGTATCAAAATAAAGTAGAGCTGTCTTCTTTCCCCCAAATCTTGCTGATCTGCACTTTCACTTAGGAAGGGAGGTTACTTGTCAGAAAGAAAACCATCTCATTTATTAGAGTAAACAAAGGTCATCGACAATCATTCAGTCATTCACTCATCAATTACTGATGCGTATCCCCTAGATGCCAGGATGCAGGCTTCAGACTGGCAACAGCAAGATGAAAATCACAGAGTCCTTGGCTTGACAGGGATTATGTGTTTTTGCAATGTCTTTCATGTGAACAAACTAACAAATAGTAGTTTTTAAATTGAATTTGAATTTTTGAAGTCTGCTGATAGCTGAGAGTTACTTGCTGCTCTTTTTGCCCAGGCCAAGTACTTCTCCTGTTTCACTTAAGTATAGACTCTAGGGATAATGATCATTTTCAAAAATATGTTACTGCACAACTTGAAATGGGTAAGCTAGGCTTGGACGTGCATCTGAGTGTTCTCACTCTATTTTCCATAGTCACAACTCCTATTATGGTTTCAATTAGCTAACTGAAATTAATATTTCATTACACTTTTTTGATCATGCTTTAATTTAACTAACAATAATGACCAGAGCATAAAATAGCCCAAGTCTTTTGTTTAAGGTCTGGCGAACAGAACCATATGCCTAACCTCAACCCTTTGGGGAATGGACATTCAGAAAGTATTTACATGGCTCCTCAATTTTATTTATTATTTTCCTGTTGCTTTTTTTGGTCTTTGTGGCTTTGTACCCACTACACATGGGGGGTGAGGCTAGAGTCAGGGGTTTTGCTTTACTTCTGGAATTATGGCATTTGAGAATGTTGCCCCATTTGTCATCCATTATGCCTCTTTTCTGTTAAGTATTTATTCTCGTCAAAGTCTACACAAAAATTAACAATTTTTTCTTTTCTTTTTCTGGTTGAGTGTGTGTGTGTATACTAAACCAGAGGAGAGTGAAAAAGCTGGCTTAAAATTCAACATTCAAAAAACTAAGATCATGGCATCCAGTCCCATCACTCATGGCAAATAGATGGGAAAACAATGGAAACAGTGACAGACTTTATTTTCTTGGGCTCCAAAATCATTGCAGACAGTGATTGCAGTCATGAAATTACTTGCTCCTTGGAAGAAAAACTATGACAAACCTAAACAGCATATTAAAAAGAAGAGACATCACTTCACTCACAAAGGTCTATATAGTCAAAGCTATGGTTTTTCCAGTAGTCATGTATGGAAGTGAGAGTTGGACCATAAAGAAGGCTGAGTGCCAAAGAATAGATGCTTTCGAATTGTGGTTCTAGAGAGGACTCTTGAGACTTCCTTGGACTGCAAGAAGATCAAATCAGTCAATCCAAAAAGAAATCAACCCTGAATATTCATTGGAAGGACTGATGCTGAAGTTCCAATATTTTGGCCACCTAATGTGAACAGTCAGCCCATTGAAAAATATTCTGATGCTGGGAAAGTTGAGGGCAGGAGGAGAAGGGGGCAACAGAGGATGAGACAGTTGGATGGCATCACTGATTCAATGGACATGAGTTTGACCAAACTGGGAGATAGTGAAGGACAGGGAAGCCTGGCTTGCTGCAGTCCATGGGGTCACAAAGAGTCAGACACAACTTAGGGACTGAACAACAGCATGTGTTGAAAGACACATAGAATCTCTAGAAAAGGCATTTAATAACTGGCAGGTATCACTAGGATTATCACCATTATTTATTCCAAATTCTCCTCCATTCCTTACTTCATTCCCATCCTCTGATCTCTCTCATTTCCCTTTTTTCTTTTCTTTTTGCTTTCTCATTCTCCTTTACTCTCTTCTGTAAGTGCCTCTGCTCTGTGAGTGGTGCCCAGAGGCCCTCCAGTAATACTCAGAGACAAAGATGTTGCTGGTTCTTGCTCTCCACGACCAGCCAGACAAGAAATAACAGAGCGAATGCCATCTAAGAAATGCTATCTTGTGTAGAAAGATGTTCAGTGCATCTAATCAATGCAGTGTAACTGAAGTTAATTACCCTATTGTCTGAAAATGTTGAGTTTCTTTTCTACAAGTAATATCAAGACACACAAATTTAACATTCCTTCACTCATTTACTTATTCCTCTAGAAAGTCTATTAAAGATATATAATGCACCATATCTTCTGCTAAAATTGAAGCTATGGAAGATTTCTTTCTTATCTTTGTATCAACTCACTCTACAGATGTTTGTTGAATAAACAGCAAGTGAATGATGAACAACCCAAAATTTCTGGTTACAAAGACACTGAAAAGAAAAAAATAAAATTTATATTCATGAATGTAGGTCATGTACACATACTATAGCTTTTTTTCAATTAAAATGAGTTGGCAACTTCTATGTGTCAGGTTCTGAACTAGATGCTAAGATACAAAGATGAAAAGACAAGACATAGTCCCTGCTTATCATTCATTCATTCACTTGGTAAACATTTTCAAATATATATTTTGTGCCAGGAATGGAGTAAGGGTTACAGACACAGCCCTGATCAGGGTAGACATGGACCCTGATCTCATGAAACTTACTTCCTAATACGGAAAATATAAAAGAAAACAAACATAGCCTACCTCTAATTAAGAATATAATTACAAATTATGAGGAGAGCCATACATAAGACAATAACAGACTGAAATGGACAGGACAGCTACTTTAGATAGTTTAGTGTGAGACAGAAAAGTAATCTGATAGTTATAATTCATTATTTACATATTTGCCTGTCAACCTATAGGTCTGTTATTCTCTCCTTCATTCCCCCCAAAAACTGAAGAAGCAATAAAATACTCCAAGAACAATAAAGGAACCCACAGTACAATGTGAACACAGATGAATAAGCAGCCCAAACTCTGTGGGATCACAATATTAGCACAGAAAGTAACACACTTAGGAAAAAAGCCAAAAATAAAAATGCAGGAAGAGGCAACTAATTGGATGGGATTGATGGGGAGCAACCTACTTCGTCACCTACTTCCAGCTCATACCAGTAGGGACCATGTTACTTACTTGGCAATGTGGTCAAAGTGCCACTATGGCACCCAGACCTTGGATCTGCATGTGTGGCTCTTCAGTACTATCTTAAAAGCATTCCCTGAGTCTGCTGCTTGTCCTACTGCTGAAAGAGCCTTGACTTAGCATGCAAGGACCTAAGCTCATGGTCCATTTCTGCTACTCTAACTGTGCAACCAGGAGCAGGTCACTTCCTAGCCCCAGTCTCAGCTTCCTCTGGTATACAGTGGGTGCATCTGTCAGAGCACAACTATAGACAGAAAAATTCACTCTAACCTGCTAAACCACAAAGAAACTTATTACTAAGTATGAGTAGCTTCCTAAATCACTGGAGGGCTAGATGACTAGGCTCCAGGCTGAGTTTCCAGATACAGCTTCCAGCCCTTTTTAACCTGTGGCACTTTCCTTGCTAGCAATAGAGCTGCCTCACACCTAATCTCTCCCCCTATATTTAACCCTATGACTAACAAGTATCACAGGAGTACAAGTGATAAAACTAAAACTTCATCCAAAATCATAGGTGCAAGGGTATGTAGAAAATGCCATTTTTAATTGCACAGTCACTATAGACCAGGAAGGCATACCAGAGGGGGTTGGAACAGGTGCAGCAAGCCAAGCCCCACAATTTGCCACAAATGACAATAATGCATCCCTCACATGCCTCTTACAAGGAGTGGTGTTTGTGAAGATGTTTCCACTTAATAAACACTGGCTTGATCTGGCCAAAATTCCATGTGCCCTAACACTAGTTTCCAAATATCGAGTCCACCCTGGAAGTCCAGCCCTACAACCCCAGAGATCTACCAACACTCTGCGGCTGGAACCCGCTTCCAATAAAACACCCTTTCTGTGTGATGGACCTTGCTAGCTTACAGCATGACTCTACCCAAAAACAGAAAGGTCTCTGACCCCTGGAAAATCAAAGTCTACAAGGTAGAGTGGTGAGTACTGGCTTTGAGCCATTACTCTGCTAGAGTAATGTCAAAATCCACAACTAATTTTGCCTGGAAGGCTTAGCATTTACCACTGTTAACCATTTGGAACCATTTCCCTCCAAGTAAATACTAACCAAAAGAAAGCCAGCATAGCAAAATTATCACACAAAATTGACTTGAAGGTGAAAAACATTGTTAGAAATAAAAATGGTCACTACATAATAATAAAAGCTTCAATTCACAGGAACACATAATAATTTTAAATTCTTAGGTATGTGTTATACCTTCAAAATATATGATACAAAATTGAGGTATCTGTTAAGAGAAATTTATATGTTCACACACTTTAACATGCTTCTCTCAGTAACTGATAGATCAAATGAATAAAGAACAAGCAGCAAGGATATAGATTTGAACACAAATGACAAGCCTAATCCAAAGGACATATTATAGAACACTGCATCTAACTACTTGTTGAACATGTAAGGGCTATTTACAAAAATTAACTGTGCACTAGGCTATAGAGCAAGTCTAATAAATTTCAAAGGCTCTCTGTAGGCCACATCTTTTGGCAACAATGTAATAAACGCACCTTTTCGAAAAGAACAAAATAAAAACCTGTTTTATTAGAAACTTAATACATTTAAAATAATTCAAGACAAAAAAGGGAAATCATAATGGAACTTGGACTATTATATAACACTTCAAAAGAATGACATATGAAAAATTAACATATCAAAACTTGAGGGATGCAATTAAAGTATTTCTTGGGGAAAAAAAACATAACTTTAAAAGTTTAGAGTAGGAAAAAAGGCTCAAAATTAATGAGTAGAATATATAATATGAAATTAGAAAATATTTGGAATTAAACAAAGCCAAAGTGGGGGTCATTGAAAAAACTAATAAAATTAAAAGTTTTCTGATACTGTTAATAAAGAAAAAGAAGAGTAAGTAAACAATTAATTAAGAGGCCATAACTATAGATACTACGTTATTCAACAATTTCAGGTCAGTTCAGTTCAGTCGCTCATTCGTGTCCAACTCTTTGTGACCCCATGAACTGCAGCACAACAGGCCTCCCTGTCCATCACCAACTTCCGGAGTCCACCCAAACCCATGTCCATTGAGTCGATGATGCCATCCAACCATCTCATCCTCTGTCATCCCCTTCTCCTCCTGCCCTCAATCTTTCCCAGCATCAGGGTCTTTTCAAATGAGTCAGCTCTTCTCATCAGGTGGCCAGAGTATTGGAGTTTCGGCTTCATCAGTCCTTCCAATGAACACCCAGGACTGATCTCCTCCAGAATGGACTGGTTGGATCTCCTTGCAGTCCAAGGGACTCTCAAGAGTCTTCTCCAACACCATAGTTTAAAAGCATCAATTCTTCGGTGCTCAGCTTTCTTTATAGTCCAACTCTCACATCCATACATGACTACTGGAAAAACCATAGCCTTGACTAGACGGACATTTGTTGGCAAACTAATGTCTCTGCTTTTTGATATGCTGTCTAGGTTGGTCATAACTTTCCTTCCAAGGAGTAAGCGTCTTTTTAATTTCATGGCTGCAGTCACCATCTACAGTGATTTTGGAGCCCAGAAAAACAAAGTCAGCCACTGTTTCCACTGTTTCCCCATCTATTTGCCATGAAGTGATTGGACTAGATGCCATGATCTTAGTTTTCTGAATGTTGAGCTTTAAGCCAACTTTTTCACTCTCCTCTTTCACTTTCATCAAGAGGCTCTTTAGTTCTTCTTCACTTTCTGCCATAAGGGTGGTGTCATCTGCATACCTGAGGTTATTGATATTTCTCCTGGAAATCTTGATTCCAGCTTGTGTTTCTTCCAACCCAGCATTTCTCATGATGTACTCTGCATATAAGTTAAATAAGCAGGGTGACAATATACAGCCTTGACATTTTCCTATTTGGAACCAGTCTGTTGTTCCATGTCCACTTCTAACTGTTGCTTTCTGACCTGCATACAGGTTTCTCAAGAGGCAGGTCAGGTGGTCTGGTATTCCCATCTCTTTCAGAATTTTCCTCTTTAAAAGATAATGAATTGATAGTATGAATAATTCTACTCTAATAAATTTTAATATATAGATACATTCTACAAATATGCAATTTAGTAAGTGTGAATGGAGAATTTTTTTTAAATCAAATAAAATTAAATTTAAATCAAAGAAAATATGAATAGGTCTATAAAAGTATAAAAAGTATGTTTTACCCTAAAAATGCAAGGTTGGTTTACTGTTAGAAAATATTCATAATAGACAGTGGTTAGGTATCCACATAATAAGTAAAGGAAGATAAATAATCTCCACAGATATAGAAAGTTTATCTGAATAGATTCAGGAAAAACATTTGAAATAAATGCAAATCCACTTATGATTTTTTTAAGCCCTTAGCAAACTAAGAATAAAAGGGCTGTTTCTAATTTAATAGAAAGCAACCATAAGCACCTACTGCAAATTCCATACTTAATAGTGAAATGTTGGAAATATGAAAGATAAAAACATATTTCCTTTGAAATATATTCACACTTCTACTATAGCTCTTATTATGAACTGCAATGATCTATTAACATGTTTGTCTCCCAGCTGCACCCGTCCTGCCCCCCGTGCTCTGGACTGTTCCTAGCACATAGCAGGCATACCATTCAAGTTTTTTGAATGAATGGATGAATGAATAAACCAGAGTTCCTTAGTCCTAAAATTCAGGTTGCTTAAAGGTCACCAGGTAATTTCTGATTCTCCAGCTATATCCATTTAGTACTCAAGGACTCTTTGAATGGAATTTGAGTACTGCAAATGCATTGCCCTGTGATATTCAAGACATTCCAGATGGCTCTTGTACCTTCCCAACTCTATATGTAAACATCATATCCCCAACTCATTATCATTTACTTAACCTTTCTGAGAATCAATTCTTCCCCTTATTACTGGGAATAATAATAATAGTATGCTTGCCTCACAGGGTTGTTGTGAGAACTAGATGAATGTTCATGGAACAGTTAACAGTGCTTTTCATCTAGTAAGTATGCAATAAATGTTGCTTATGGTTGTAATTATTAACACTAGGGCTATTTCAGATTTCCAGAGTATCTATTACAGTGCTTTGTACACAAAAGCAACTTCTCACAAGCTGTTTGCTAAATAAATGAATGATCAGCCTGTGATACTGAAATACGCTGGTGACCTTTATGCAATTTGCATTCACTTATTCATTCATTCATTCATTCAAATTGAATTGCAAGCCTGCTTCCTGTCAGATGCTATGCTTAGCACTGGGAATACAGAGATGATTAATGATTAAGACATGATTCTAGATGTTGAAGAGCTCATAGCATAATGGAAATCACTGGACAGCATAAACAACCTTATTTTAATTTGAGAAATCTGCATTGGAAGCTCTCCATTTTTATATCTACTTTTTACAAGCAAGGTATACTGACCCTTGTCAAGATGGAGTCAGCATGGAAAAAAATCAAGCTATATTGGAGCTAAGATCTTCTCATAAAGACTGGAGCTCAGAACTAAGGTGAACTGAATTGGCTCTAGTAGTTGGTCTTAAAAGGCAACCCAGAGAATCAAGGATATTGTATTCAGAGTCATAAGCTGAAGCTTGACTCCAAAAATTATTGGCAACTGAAGGTCCCATCTCAAAGCTGGGCCATGGCCATAGTATGTAGGGTTCCCAGCAGAAGACATGTGCCATGCATCAAGGTCACTAATACCAACACATGGGAGAATGAATCTGGCAGAATAAACAATATGAGGAAGGTAATACAGAGCAAAGATCTTCTTTAGGAAGAGGGATATCAGGAAAGGGAAAGGTGATTTAAGCCTCAAACCCCAGAAAAAAGCTTCACACACCACTAAGTTATCCAACAGACTGAGGAAATTAGTATAATAATGTCAGATGGTTTTATATTGGTTAAAATAAAAATATTAATACCCTACAGGATATAATAGATTTTTGTCATATTTTCTAGTTGCTCAGCACCTTTTGAGAACCCTGAAATACTTGGAAAACATTTTCACTTATGAGTTTCAATTCTTCAAGGTAGAAACTAGAAAACAAGTCTCCCCAACAACTTAGCTGCTAAGACATATGCATGAGACCTAGGATCCTCCTATCAAATGCAACCATGAGGGACTTTTTCTCAAAAGAATATGACATAAAGAAGAAGGCCTGTGAAAGCCACCTTCTAGAGGACATGTCGGAGAAGGCAATGGCACCCCACTCCAGTACTCTTGCCTGGAAAATCCCATGGACGGAAGAGCCTGGTAGGCTACAGTCCATGGGGTCGCTAAGATTTGGACACAACTGAGCGACTTCACTTCCACTTTTCCCTTTCATGCACTGGAGAAGGAAATGGCAACCCACTCCAGTGTTCTTGCCTGGAGAATCCCGGGACGGCGGAGCCTGGTGGGCTGCTGTCTATGGGGTCACACAGAGTCGGACACGACTGAAGCGACTTAGCAGCAGCAGCAGCGCAGAGAACATGTGGCAAATGTGTCCAAGCCTTGGAAGGAGGAAAAGGTGAAGGTCCTGGTGTCTAGCCTCTATGGGGTAGAAGCTTGGGACGTTAGGAGTAGTACTTTTGTGAGTAAAGGGCCTTGTAGCATAACTTCCCATTGTTCCTAGTTGTGTAGCATTCAAGCCAGAGTTTCTAGCCACCAGAAGGTTGGGTAGCTTTTCTTCTTATACCAACTTTACTGGATTCTTACAATCAACAATCCTGACAGATACAATGGGTTAGATCAGTATCTGAAAAACTCACCTCTGAGGAGGGACAGAGAGTGCTGCCATTTGGAGCTGATATGGATACCCAGGACCACTCTGGGTTACTAAATGCCAGATGTCATTGATGGTAAAGGAGGCAGAGCAAGAAGTTGCTCTACCAACTGCACCTGAATCACCAAGTGCTGTTTCTGCAGAACTCAGGGGTCAACACGTCATATACTGTTTTCTCTTTCAAGAAATCTCAGCAATCACAGCTGGCCTGCAGTCTTCTGGGTGGAAGACCTAGGAAGGAAGAAGAAAATGAGAAGCCAGGGAAATGAAGCCAGGTTCAACTGCCCCCACTCCACCTTTAGAGTCACCTCCATTTCTCTCCATCTGAACTCAGTGTTAGCATCCTAAGAGTTCTCCTTGCAACCAGATATTTCTAAGAACTGACAACACAAAAAGAAAGAAAAAGGGAAGCAGAATCTTTCTCATTTATTGCCAGAGAACTGCTTTTAGAGAATGAGTTTTTTGCTTTCTGCTTACTCCTGTGGCTACTATGAACTCTCAAGATACATCTTCTGTAAGAAATATTACTTCATTTCTTCACCTTGATATCAAAGCCCTGACTGCTCATACTCCTGTGACAGGATGGCTAAAGACTCCTCTTCTTAGATTAATCCCTGAGCTAAGCACTGGGGTACAAAGATGAAGAAGACCTAGCTTCTGCCCTCAGGGAGTTGGGTTGAGTGGAAGACAGAGATACACAACAATAGAATATCCAAGTATAATAGATTCATAGACATAATGTTATGGAAGGCATGCTTGCCTTTGACACAGGTGAGAGGAGAGAAGCCTTTTGAAGGCTTACAGAAAGGAGTGACATTTTGGCCTTTCTGCATGAATAGAACTTTCATGAAAAAATGAAGACATTCCAGGAAAAGAAAGCAACATAAACATTGGCATGGAAATATAGAATTGCAAGTTTTGTTCAGGAAACATTGACTCCTTCCCGGCGGAGAGCACAATGTGTGTGTGATAAAAGAATAGGGGACTGGAAGGACAGACTGTTCTCAGAGCTTCTTTCTAAGTTAGAAAGAGACAGATATTATGCATGCTGATTGAATGATTATGGCATGGAGTCACTAAAAAGTTGAGATAAAGTAAAAATAAAACAAAAATCCAGAAACTTCACCTCAATATTCCATTCAAAAGTCTCTGCCAGAACTACTAATATTGCTTGGTAAAATGTGATTTTTTAAACAGGGGTAAGATTCTTTGATAAGATGTAACAAAAGTGCTTTATTTCAGTTACGAGTCAGCAAAATGATGATGGTGAAGAAGTCACTGGAGACTGATGTGCTACTAAATTATGAAGAGAAAGAAGTAGAAGGGAAATAGCCAAACTTGGAACACTGAGTTTATGATCTGGACCCTGAAATGGTTTAATTTTCAAGATACTCCAATTTCCTCTTGACTAGTTCACACACTTCTAGTTCCTCCTCTATCTCACCCTAAGCCCTCTTTGCCTCCCAGAAAGTGGGAAATGCCCCTCTCTAAACGGATCAAATGAAACAGGGAGAGAAACTATATATTTTAGTCTGAATCCCCCATCAGCTCAGAAAGAAGGCAGCATTGACTAAGGACCATATACCTTACCTTTCAGCTGGTACCTTTGTGTACCCTTGGCTGATGCCAGCAACTCAGCCCCACGTCTCCCACTCAGCTCTCCCAGGCTTCTTAGAACTCAGGTTCCCAAGACAAAGCACAATTGAGGCCCAGTTAGTGCTCAGGTTTACTGAGAATTAAGCCATAGATAGATACCATCAAAACACATTTCACTTGTGACCTTTCACAGCCAACGAATTGGAAGGATTTTCCTTTGCCGGGATTGAATTTAAAACGACTTCCCAGGAGCGAAAGGTCAGTCCATGGAATCATGATATCCAGTTAAATACAGCTAAATAGAACATTTTAGCATGACAATAAATGGAGTTATATTTAGCTGATTTGGGAAACTATCTGGCAAGGGAAAAGGAGGACTACAGAGATTCTTCATCTACCACCCCTCCTCCCCCAGATGGAAAAAGTAATGGAGTAGTGCAGACAAGCACAAAGGTGAGGAATTTTACTAAATCTGTCCAGTGAGACCATTTTTGCTTTCCTAACATTTACCATGTTCTGAGTAGGACGTGTTGGTTGAATTGCATAAAGGCTATATTGTCCTCTTGACACACACATGAAATTCCTATTAGCATGACTGGAGCAAGATGGGCTCCAAAGGGAGAACATACCCTCAAATAACTTTCTAGGCAGCTTTGATTTCTAGATATGTATGAGGTGAAAGCACATTAGCCAAACTGGCTTTGATAACAAATGTATTCTTTTTTAACAAGGAAAGACCGAAGGGAAAAAATAGTTGGCACTCGTCTGCCCTTAACTTGAAATGCCCCAAGCTATTTAGAAATAGCCTCATATTTGCTGTTGTTAACTAACTGATGGTTTTGTTAGCTGATGATTGTTTCTCTAAATAACTCCCGACAATAAAAGGCTGTGACATATGAGAGCAACATGCAGACCATAAGTGGTAGCCTTTTACCTCCAGAATCTTACCTTGTCGTCCATCCTGAAATTTGATGTGTGTAATTGCAGCCACTGGGAAGGTGTGGAGTGCTATAGCATCACAGATCTGCCAATAGTTAGAAGAGATTATAAGTATATGTTGTTTTCTTCAAAGGGAAAAAAATATTTAACTGAAACCAATTTAGAAATCAGAATCCCTGTGAGTTTAGAGTGAGAATGTTTTCAATGAAATACTGTTTCATTCTGGCTATGAGAGACCCACGACGTTCCTCTCCCAGGCTAAGAGTGCTATTTGATAGAGAATCCACTATTTGTTCTTGTTCCCCAAGACTCTACCTACTACACAATAAGTGGGTACCCTAGCCGATATAATCCACAGTGATTTAGCAACAACTATCACCCATAGCCTTGTGGAATCCACCTAACATTGTTTGTTTTTTTACTTAGGGTGAACGATCTCTCTGCTTATAAGGTTTTTCTCCTATGAGGCTGCCTTCTTTAATTTTATCTTTTTAAAAATATCACCTGATCTTTTCACATATCTTTTATTCTGCCTTTGGACAGCCCAAAATGGGCATGACCTGCTTGGGCATAATATTGGCCACTTCCCAATCTCTAGCTGAGAAAAAGGTATGACCAAAGGGCATTACTAAACTCAAAGAACTTACACTTAGACCTCAAGCCCTTGGCTCCTAAAGGTCTATTTGTCCCAGACACTTTGAATATACCCTCAACCTGGGAAGACCTTTATACAATATATATAAGAATATGGCCTTTGTATCATTCAACAAACAGGTCCTCCATAGAACACAATAAATATTAGGAAAGTAATCATCTTACCTCTCCAACTTTATCTTGCTCTTTTTTCCTAATATATTGCTGATTTTTTATTGTTCTCTTAACACCTTCACTTAGCCTCTAAATTGTAGCACACTGATCTTTTATGTCCAAATCCAAAAACAGCTCCATTTCCTGCTTACTGATTTAATCTCTCACTCTTGGTTCAAAAGGTTCCAAAATGATTTTAGCCTATCACTAAAATGAATGAACCCAATCTGTATTCTTTCCCCATAGATGATCTCTCATCCAAGTCTGTGACCACACATTATCACCCAACCACACTCTGCTCTCTACACCTCTAGGACCATAACTCATTCCAAAAAGTCCATGTCTCCAAGAAGCCTGGATAAGATAAATTACCTGAGACATTTCCTTTTAGGTACAGACAGAATACTGTTGCAGTAATCCCATTATTGAGATGACCAGATAAGGGTAATAAAGTATGGCAGTGACAATAGGAAGAAAAAATAGTCACATTCAAAATATGTTTTTGATAAGATGATAACTGATTAACAAAAAGGAAGAAAAAGAGGAAAAGATCAAAGGTGACTTCAGATTTCTAACTTGAAAAGGAGTTGAATGCTGTATGTGATCAAAGAATAGGGGTGAAAGAGTTTGAGCTCTGAAAATCATTGAAACATGGGCTACATGGGCACATACTGTGTTTATCCCCTTATTTATGAACACTCTTTTTTTTTTTTAGTTGGGGGCTAATTACTTTACAATATTGTAGTAGTTTTTGCCATACATTGACATGAATCAGCCATGGGTTCACATGTGCTCCCCCTCCCGAGCCCTCCTCCCACCTCCCTCCCCTTCCCATCCCTCTGTGTCATCCCAACGCTCCATCCCTGAGCATCCGTCCCATGCATAGAACATGGAATGGTGTTCCGCTTCACATATGACAATATACATGTTTCAATGTTATTGTCCCAGAACGTCCCACCCTCACCTTCTCCCTCAGAGTCCACAGGACTGTTCTATGCATCTGAACACTCTCATGTGAAATATGCAGGACTAGGATACCTGTCATTTGAATAAACTGTCAAAAAGTAGAATAGGGAATCTTTATAAAATCACAGAACTCTGAATCCCAGTTCCCTTGTGTATAAAATGATGACAGTATTTACCCAGGATATTGGTAAAAATATAACATACTTTTTACAAACCACCCAATACAGTACCTAGCACAGTATATTCAATAAATCGTAGCCACTATTATACCTATGATTTGGAATAGCTTACTATACATGATCTGAAGATTGAATTAGCAACTTGAAAACTGAAAACCGAACCAACAATGAAATGTCGAAAAATGCTGACAGCACCCTACCTAGATTGTGATCTCATGGAATCACCGCTATTATTTATTGCTTACCTAACACTAGTCCCGCAAAATTCAAGGTCAGTCATTATCATTTACTGAACACAGGAAATGAGAAAAACACTTCATAGATGGGGAAAACACAGCATCCTTGCTGGTAGAAATCATGTAATTCAACTCAAATGAGTTCAAATATTTGATAGCCTAAAGTCATTGTCTATGAACAAATCAACACACTAAGACATCAAAGAAAACAATGCAAAGGTATCTCTGGCCTTCTTCCTTGTGAAGACAGAGGCTGTGTTGTATACACAAGATATACAACCTTAGATAACATTAGGGGCAGGGTGGTTAAGTTAGGCAAGCCTTTCCCTCAAAAAATGTCTTATGTGCTCACTTTCTGAAAATGACAAATTGTGAGTAATCTTTTTCACATAAAAATAAATAACTCTGAAAACGATTATACCTATAAACAAAACAAATAGAAAAACAAAATGTGAGTAAAACAAAAAAACACCCTGTTTTGTGAATAAAAAAGATTCAATTTTTTCCCACATTCCTCGTTACTGACTGAAATCTTCTCTAAGTAAACTGATTATGTCAACATGTGAATAATTTTCAGATCACCTACCATGGTTAGGGTAGAAGTTACTGGCAACCCACATACCCACCCACAAAGAAAAGTGCATTACTTAGGATTATTTGGTTGCAGATGACAGAAACAGACTCTGGTTAACTTAAGCAACGTAACAAAAACAATTATAAAAAATAAATTACAGACTCTAATGAAAAAGTGAACAATCAGGCCTTGGGAAGAATAGTATCAAAGATGCTCCAAGAAATTAGAAAAGAGGCATTAACAGATTATCTCTTCAACGGATGGCCTGTGGAAGGACCCATTTCAATGCTCTGTGTCTGTATCCACTCACTGAAGATTCAGAGAAAGTAGGATTAGTCTTAACCTCAGACATGTGTCTAATCAGTGCACATGACTCTCTCACTAGGACAGCATGGAAGTTTTCCTTTTCCCCAGAAGGAAACTAGAATGTTAGTAACAAAAAAGGGGAAGGGATGCTGAGTGATCAAAACCATAGATTCCAAGATAGCCCATCTCAGAGAATATTGGTTCTGAAGAGAAGCAAGCCTTGGCTTATGAAATCCTTCGTGCAATTCGATGCATATTGCCACTGAAGCAAAATAACTTATACTATTAAAATCTTTTCCTTTAGAAAGAAATCTGATGTAAGAGTGCACACTTTTAAAAATGATATTTCCCAGCCTTTCTATTAAAAGCATTTCACCCACTGAGGCAGTAGCACCTGTGTACACAGCTTGCCATCATAAGTCCTCATAAAGCACAGATTATGGTTTCAAATCATACTCAAAGGAACCACGACTCCTTGGAAGGCTCTTGTTTTAGAACAGAAACAAATAGGATGGTGACAGAACGTCCTATGGTTATAGAAGAACAAGACTTTTCTAAGATGATAGCATGTGGTGAAATGACAACAGATCCAACTGAAAGAATTGCTACTCACAATACTGTGATGATTCAAACATCCAAGCCAAAATATGATAACAACCGTGGTTCTTTAGACCAGTTGAGAGTCTGGAGGGCAGAGTTCATTATGGCACGGAAACAGCATTTAGAAGGCGTCTGGGGATCACATGTGCTCCCCCTCCCGAACCCTCCTCCCACCTCCCACCCCATCCCATCCCTCTGGGTCATCCCATGTGAACCCATGGCTGATTCATGTCAATGTATGGCAGAAGCTACTACAATATTGTAAAGTAATTAGCCCCCAACTAAAATAAATTAATTAATTAAAAATAAAAAAAAAGAAAAGAAAAGATAAATACACTTCAATGTTCATTGCAGCATTATTCACAATAGTCAAGATATGGAAACAACCTAAATGTCCACTGACGGATGAAGAAAATGTGGTATATACACACCATGGAGTATAATTCAGCATTTAAAAAAAGGAAGGAAATCCTGACATATGTGACAACATGAATGAACCTGGAGGACACTGCTTTAAGTAACATGAGCCAGTCACAGAAGGACAAATACTACAAGATCCTACTTCTGTAAAATATCTAAAATAGACTGAGAGACGTGGATAGTAGAATGGGGGTTGCCAGAGTCTAGGGTGGAACAGGGTGGGGTAGAGGTGGGGGAATGGGGTGTTGTTGTTCCACGAGTATAAAGTTTCAGTTATGCAAGATGAATCAGTTCCTGACAGTTACTATGCTGTGACCTACAGTTCACCATTAAAACAGTCACCTGTACAAAAAAAAAAAAAAAAAAAAAAAGGCGGCGTCCGGGGAGACCGAGGGGCGCGGTGCGCAGGCGCGTCAAAGGTTGGCTGCAGGCGCGCGCCCTCCGGTCTCATCAGGAGGGTGATCTGCTGAGCGCGCGGCCTCAGCTGAGCCTGCCCAGCTGTGCAGTCCGCTAGCACGAAGAGAGTCTTTTCAGCCCTTGGTTCTTTCTTCTGTCGTTTTGGGGAATAAATCTCTCTCGAAAGCAACTGGCCTGCTACCAGAAAGGGGACAGCTATCTAAGACCAGCGGACATGGAGCCCGGCACCGGCGGCATCCGCGAGTTGCGGTTTTTGTCACCTTGAAAAATGTCTGAGGGACAGGACCATTGCTCGGGTGGACATGGACTCTTTCCTGTTCATGTGGAGCAATGACAAAATCCCATTTTGAAGACTAAACCGCGTGCAGTTGTACAGTATGAATCATGGAAGTCTGGGTGGAGCAATAGTAGGACATTATAAAGCTCGTGCGCTTGGGTTCACTAGAAATATGTGGGCAGATGATGCTAAGAAGTTTTATGTCCTGATGGTCTACTGGCACGAGTTCGTGAGCCCCGTGGGAATGCTGACCTCACAGAGTACCGGGAAGCCAATGTAGAAGTGAGGTCTCGTTTTGCTGTGATTGAACGTGCCAACCTTGACGAGGCTTATGGAGGCCTGACCATTGCCGAAGGGGAGAGACTGCAAAAGCTCCGGGGTCAGCCTGTCTTAGCTGACTTGTTGCCGAGCACCTACATTGAAGGGCTGCCCCAAGACCCTCCAGCAACAGAAGGGACTGTGCAGAAAGGAACTTCCAGAGCATCACATTCTTTCTGCTTCCTGCTTTTGGAACTTGCTTTGGTCACTCTGATCCTCCTTGGATTGATTAAAAGGAAGCTTATGCTACAACCTGAATAAATCACAAGGGCTCACATGGAAGGACATATAGATTCTCTCATCTTTCCAGGTAAGTAGACGTTGATAAGCTGTGAAAGAAGTCATCCATTAACTTTCTTTACGCTGCATTTTGTTGAACAAATTCTCTTAGTCCATAGTTTTTCACCTTGTGGTTTGTGCATTTTGAGTCATTTTTCTTCTATTGGCCTTATAGTTTCTTTTTATGTATTTCAACTGTATGGAATTTACCTTTTTATTTAGTTTAAGGTAGGGAGCCACCTTAATTATCAGTCTTATTAGAAAAGGTTTAGGTTTCCCAGCAATTATTTATTAAACAAGCCGTTCTTTCTTAACTTCTTATATGTGTGGGTCAATTTCTGTAGTATCCCATTAGTCTGCTTCTGTCACAGAAACACATTTGGTAGTATTTCATTATATTTTGTAAGGACTCCTCTGCTTTTGTTTTTCAAAATTGTCTTGGCTGTTTATTCACCTTTATTGTTCAGTATATGTTCTAGAATATTAGTTGAATTCCTCAAAAATCATTATGAAATTACATTGAGTTCACATATTTAGAGAGGACAGTTATCTTAATGTTAAATTATCCCAACCATGAACATTTTTTCACCAATATTTTAGGTTTTCATTTATATCCCTTTTAGTGATTTTTAAGTTAAGAATCTTCATTTATAGTTCTGCTTCTTTTGAGGTCTAGAATCCAGTTTGTTTTCCTTTTTCTTTCTCATCTAAACTCTTAATTGATATAATAGACATAAAGTGTACAGATTGTAAGTGTACACTTGGACTAATTTTAACAAAGTAAACCCACTTATGTAAGCAGTGTGCATGTGTGCTTGGTTGATCAGTCATGTCTGACACTTTGTGACCCCAGGACTGTAGCCAGGCCCCTCCATCCATGGGATTTCCCAGGCAGGAATACTGAGTGGGTTGCCATGCCCTCTTCCAGGGATCTTTGTGGTCCAGAGATCGAATTCACATCTCCTGCACTAGCAGGTGGATTCTTTACCACTGAGCCACCTGGAAAGCCCTATGTAAACAGCACCCAGATAAAAAAAAAAACATGAGAACTCTAGAAGCCACCCTTACCTACCCTCCTAGTCATTATCTAAGCCTACATTATCCCTTCCCTCCTCCATTACCACTGTCCTTATTTCTATTTAGCTTATTTTTGAGCTTTATAAAATTGAAATCATGCAGTATATACTTGAGTCTGGCATCATTCACTCAACATTGTCTTTGTGAGATTCACCTATTCTGTTGTATGTAGTTGAGTTTGTTTACTCCCATTGCTCTGTAGTATTCCATTGTATGAATAAACCACAATTTACCCATTGTGATGTATATTTGGGTTGTTTCCAGTTTGGGACTACTAAGAATAGTGCTCTATGAACATTCTAGTAAATACTTTTTGGTGAACAAATGTATGTATTTCTGTTGGGTCTATGACTGAAAGTGCTCAGTTGTGGAGTTTGCCTTTGCTTTAGTTTCCCTGTAGTCAGCTTTACTAGATACTGCCAGAAGTTTTTCAAAATAGTTGTTTGTTGTTGTCGTTTCATCCCTAAGTTGTGTCATAGTTGTTCCCATTTATAATTCCACTAACAGCATGAGGGTTCTAGTTGTTCCACATCTTCACCAACACTTGTTCTTGAATTTTAGCCATTTTAATAAGTGTATAGTGATATCATATGATGGTTTTATTTGCATGTTCCTGATATTAATGAAATTGAGCACTTTCTTGTCAGTTTGATGACCATTCTTCTTTCATAAAGTGCCTATTTAAGTATTTAACCCTTTTTGGAGTTGAACTGTCTTGCCTCATTAAACTGTAGGACTTTATATATTCTGGGTATGCATCATTATCAAATATATGTATTACAATCTTCTGATTTGTGGCTTTTCGCTCCTTTAATGGTGGCCTTTGATGTAGAGAAGGTTGTTAATTTTAATTTGGTCCAATTTATCTTTTTTTTCCTTTATGGATAGTATTTTTCAAGCTCATGAAGAAACCCTCCTATATTATTTTAGAAGCTTCATTGTATTATTGCCTTTTATACTTAGATTTTTTTTTATGTCTCTGCTTTTATTTTTTTATTTTTTTTTACATAAATTTATTTATTTTAGTTGGGGGCTAATTACTTTACAATATTGTAGTAGTTTTTGCCATACATTGACATGAATCAGCCATGTGTGTGTAAGGTGTGAGGTGGGGTCAAGATTCCTTTTTTTTATTATGAGCATCCAATTATAATATCTTTATTATTAAAAGCTTTACCTTTCTCTTTAAAGGTCTTGTGCATTCAATATGTTAGTTAGTTAGATGCTTTGATTTTTTTATTGCTATTGTGATTTTGCATTTTTCTATTATATTTTTTTGGCTAGTGATATGAAGGGGATTGATAAGTGATTTAATTGTAAGTTCTTATTTACTTACTTTATCTCCCTGACAAAAACTTGGAATATAATCTGCATGAAAGTGCTTTGACAAATAAAATGTACTAGATGGTTAAAAAATATTTTCTTAAAAGAGAATAAATTAGAACAATAAAAACTTACTTTTGTGGTAATATTAGATTATGATAGTTCTAAGTATCAGCTATAAGAGAATCTAGGTCTTGTTTTTAATCAAATTATCAGTTCAGTTCAATCACTCAGTCATGTCTGACTCTTTGCAATGCCATGGACTGCAGCATGACAGGCTTCCCTGTCCTTCATTATCTCGTGGAGCTTGCTCAAACTTATGTCCATGGAGTTGGTGATGCCATCCAACTATCTCATCCTCTGTTGTCCCCTTCTCCTCCTGCCTTCAATCTTTCTAAGTAGTTCTTTGCATCAGGTAGCCAAAGTATTGGAGCTTCAACTTCAGCATCAGTCTTTCCAGTGAATACTCAGGACTGATTTCCTCTAGGATTGATTGGTTTGATCTCCTGGCCATCCAAGGGACTCTAGGGAGTCTTCACAAACACCACAGTTCAAAAGCATCAGTTCTTTGGCACTCAGTTTTCATTATAGTCCAACTCTCACATCTATACATGACTACTGGAAAAACCATAGCTTTGACTAGAAGGACCTTTGTCAGCAAGGTAATATCTCTGCTTTTAAATATGATGTCTAGGTTGGTCATAGTTTTTCTTCCAAGGAGCAATCATCTTTTAATTTCATGGCTGCAGTCACCATCTACAGTGATTTTGGAGCCCAAAAAAATAAAGTCTGTCACCGTTTCCACTGTTTCCTCACCTTTTTACCATGAAGTGATAGGACCAGATGCCATGATCTTAGTTTTCTGAATGTTGAGTTTCAGCCAACTTTTTCACTCTCCTTTTTCACTTTCATCAAGAGGCCCTTTAGTTCTTCTTCACTTTCTGCCATAAGGGTGGTGTCATCTGCATATCTGTGGTAATTGATATTTCTCCTGGCAATCTTGATTCCAGCTTGTGCTTCCTCCAGCCC
This sequence comes from Okapia johnstoni, assembly GCA_024291935.2. Classification (NCBI taxonomy): domain Eukaryota; kingdom Metazoa; phylum Chordata; class Mammalia; order Artiodactyla; family Giraffidae; genus Okapia; species Okapia johnstoni. The sequence continues at coordinate 85,484,130 of CM044311.1, read as the reverse complement.
AGCGTTTCTCATGATGCACTCTGCATATAAGTTAAATAAGCAGGGTGACAATGTACAGCCTTGACATACTCCTTTTCCTATTTGGGACCAGTCTGTTGTTCCATGTACAGTTCTAACTGTTTCTTCCTGAGCTGCATACAGGTTTCTTATGAGGCAGGTAAGGTGGTCTGGTATTCCCATCTCTTTCAGAATTTTCCACAGTTTGTTGTGATCTACACAGTCAAAGAGTTTGGCATAATCAATAAAGCAGAAGTAGATGTTTTTCTGGAACTCTCTTGCTTTTTCTATGATCCAAAAGATGTTGGCAATTTGATCTCTGGTTCCTCTGCCTTTTCTAAATCCACCTTGAACATCTGAAAGTTCACGGTTCACATGCTGTTGAAGCCTGGCTTGGAGAATTTTGAGCATTACTTTGCTAGCGTGTGAGATAAATATAATTGTGCGGTAGTTTGAACATTCTTTGGTATTGCCCTTCTCTCAGACTGGAATGACAACTGACCTTTTCCAGTCCTGTGGCCATTCCTGAGTTTTCCCAATTTGCTGGCATATTGAGTGCAGCACTTTCACAGCATCATCTTTTAGGATTTGAAATAGCTCAACTGGATTCCATCACCTCCACTAGCTTTGTTCTTAGTGTTGCTTCCTCAGGCCCACTTGACTTCACATTCCAGAATGTCTGGCTCTAGGTGAGTGATCACACCATCGTGGTTATCTGGGTCATGAAAATCTCTTTTTATACTTCTTCTGTGTATTCCTGCCACCTCTTCTTAATATCTTCTGCTTCTGTTAGCTCCATACCATTTCTGTCCTTATTGTACGTATCGTTGCATGAAATGTTCCCTTGGTATCTCTAATTTTCTTGAAGAGATCTCTAGTCTTTCCCATTATCTTGTTTTCCTCTATTCTTTTGCATTGATCACTAAGGAAGGCTTTATTACCTCTCCTTGCTATTCTTTGAAACTCTGTATTCAAATGGGTATATCTTTCCTTTTTCTCCTTTGCCTTTCACTTTTCTTCTTTTCTCAGCTATTTGTAAGGCCTCCTCAGGCAACCATTTTGCATTTTTGCATTTCTTTTCCTTGGGGTCCTGATCACTGCCTCCTGTACAATGTCATCAACCTTTGTCCATAGTTCTTCATGCACTCTATCAGATCTAATCCCTTGAATCTATTTGTCACTTCCACTGTATAGTCATAAGGGATTTGATTTAGGTCGTACCTGAATGGTCTAGTGGTTTTCCCTACTTTCTTCAATTTAAGTCTGAATTTGGCAATAAGGAGTTCATGGTCTGAGCCACAGTCAGCTCCCGGTCTTGTTTTTGCTGACTGTATAGAGCTTCTCCATCTTTGGCTGCAAAGAATATAATCAATCTGATTTCAGTGTTGACCACCTGGTGATGTCCATGTGTAGAGTCTTCTCTTGTGTTTTTGGAAGAGGGTGTTTGTTATGACCAGTGCATTACTGCTCTCCACCTGGGTGCCCTTTCCCAATAAAGTCTCTTGCTTTGTCAGCACATGTGTCTCCTCAGACAATTCATTTCTGAATGTTAGACAAGAGCTCAGTTTCGGGCCCTGGAAGGGGTCCTACTTCCTGTAACAGTTCTGTCATTTTTAAGATTGCACCCAAGTACTTCATTTTGGACTCTTTTGTTGACTATGAGGGCTACTTCATTTCTCCTAAGGGATTCTTGCCCACAGTAGTAAGTAGTAGTCATCTGAATTAAATCAGATTTCATAATCAAATATTATGAAAGTGAAATGCAGCTGGATATCCCAGAGCAAAGAATTCTGCATCTAGAGGCTCTTCAACAGAGTGTCTACACCTTTTTGTAGACACTTTCTAGTACTTTTGATAATGGTGATATTCAAAGCAATGTATCTATTTACCCTGTCATTTTTAATGAGTACTTTTAGGAATATTATTTTGTAACATTATTCTTATTTAAAAGAGCTCTTTCAGTAAAAAAAAAAAAAAAAAAAAAAAAAACAACTTTGAATGTTGGACATTAACCAAAAGGATACAAATGTATAGTAAGTTAACTGCATGGGGGAACTTGTAAGAGCAATCTATTATTACTTTTAGAAGCAATATAAATTCATACAGAAAATATTCCAAGAGAGTTTACCCTATTTCTAATTATAGGTGGTGATTTTTCCAGTGGGTTTCATGTCTTAAAGAATAGATAAATAAATGGTGTACAAAAGTAGTTGTAATGCAAAGATGGTATTTTATTTATGTTAATAAGTAATGAAATATAGGTCCAAGTGAATATTTTTTCTTCCATAAGTTTATGTGTATTTTTAATGTACAGCTATGTACTTGTTTCTGTGTGTACAAAAAAGAGAGATCACAGGAAACTTAAGTCAAATAGATCCCAAAAAGATAATTACAGTACCAACAACAAGGACTGAAAAACACCAGTGGCCACAGATAATAACCAACTAGAAAAAGAGTCTATCAGTGAAAGAAACAGGGAGGAAGGGAGAAAGGAAGGAAGGAGGGAGAGGGTACAGGAGGGACAGAAAGAGAGGAAGGACATAAAGAAACCTTCTGAGACACCACGTTGCTAAGAATTGGGAAATACTCATGAGCTACATAACCTTATGAAATAACAGATAAGTGAGAAATAATAATCATTTAATTGCTTTCCTTATAAATGTAGATTCTATTCAAAGCATAAATCTTGCCTGCCTTGTTCATTCCTATATGACTAGTATCTAGATCAAAAGTGCTTGGCACATGGTAAGTGCTCAAAAATATTTTTAAAATAAGTTGAATAGATGAATGAATTCAAGTCTTGTGGGTACTCAAGTCCAATTTTGCCATGATGGTTGCTCAACATGATAGTGTGAAGCTGTGTAGGTTCAGGTATTCCTGGAAGCAGATACAGGGATGGACTTACAAATGCAAGGAATGTTTCTGGGAAGATAAATTGCTATGAAGAATAGGAAGGAAAAGCCTTCGTATCACATTGCCGTTTTGTCACTTGTAAATGGAGAGAAGAAAGGAAGGAGGATTGGGTAGGAAAAGCCTCAAACTGCAGTAGCTCAAGAAAGTCCCAGCCAAGGCAATGGGGAAGACAAGAGCAAAAATTAGAAGAGGTCCACATGGGGCCAAAATGACCTGGCTCTGCAGTACTTGGTGAATCCCTCCTGGGCTATTACTTTCTGTGAGCAGGCCTAGAAGAGCATGAACTTGAAGCTGAAGACTGTAGAGGATCCCAAAGGTGCAACATCTGGAGGCTGTCTGCTCATTACACTCTCAAGCAGATTCTTTCTTAATGGGGGAGTGAGTGGCATAACTCCATAGCCATAGAACCAAAAGGTTCCCTGTTTCTAATGATGAGTAGATCAGATCTGATATCAACACTAAAATTTCTCTCCTTATTTCTACCATGAACCCTGAACTTTTTCTCCTTGAACACAGGAGATTATTCCTTTCCTCCCATTCAAATGTATGCACAGATTTGAAACCTTTCACTTATATATATATTTCTTTCACCAAGAGAGTTAACATATGTCAACTTTTAAAATTACATATAGAAAGGGCAACTCTATTACAAGCCATCAAAGACCACAAAATATTCCCATTATTTTACAAATAACCCACCCTTAAGTGATAAACTTTCAGTAAATGTCTATATATAACTTGTAAACCAAAGCTGGCATCCCTTTGCTTCCATACCTAATTCTGGGACACTTCTTCCTTCTATTAGTGAAAAATAAGGGACAAGTAAGTATGATATATATTTTATAGACATATAATTTTAAAGTGTGTAAAATATGTAACAGTTGCATAACACTATACTGTAGATCGTGAAAAGTGCTAATGAAGTACAAACATATGCAGTGGAAGTTCAGAAAAAGGAAAGGGTACTTTAGACTAGGGAGACTGGAGGGGATTTCATGGAGAAGATGTCATTTATCTTGGCCTTCAAAGAAGAGTAAAATTTGCACATGTGTAGATGAGGTAAATGGCATTGATAGAGGGAAGCACATGCACAACCTTGTAAAAAATAAAACCTTGTAAAAGACAAAGACTCATCAGTGATATTGGCTTGTAGTTTCCTTTTTTGTGGATCTTTGTCTGATTTTGGTATCAGGGTGATGTGGCATTACTATCCTGCTAAGTCGCTTCAGTCGTGTCTGACTCTGTGCGACCCCATAGACGGTGGCCCACCAGGCTCCCCCGTCCCTGGGATTCTCCAGGCAAGAATACTGGAGCTGGTTGTCATTTCCTTCTCCAATGCATGAAAGTGAAAAGTGAACATAGATGCAAAAATCCTGAACAAAATACTAGCAAACTAAATCCAACAACGCATTAAAAGGGTTATACACTATGATCAGTGGGATTTATCCCAGGGGTGCAAGGATTCTTCAACATCCACAAATCAATCAATGTGATATACTGTATAATGAAAACTATATGATCATCTCAATAGATGCAGGAAAAGCTCTTGACAATATTTAAGACACATTTATGATAAAAACTCTCCAGAAAATGGGAATAGAGGGAACATACTTCAACATAATAAAGACCATTTATGACAAATCACAGCAAACATCATTCTCAGTGGTGAAAACCTGAAAGCATTTCCTCTAAGATCAGGAACAAGACAAGGGTGTCTACCCTTGTCACTATTATTCAACAGAGTTTTGGAAGTTCTGGGCATGGCAATCAGAGAAGAAAAAGAATAAAAGGAATCAGAATTGGAAAATAAATAAAATTGTCACTGTTTGCAAATGACATGATACTATACACAGAAAATCCTAAACATGCCACCAGAAAAATTCTAGAGCTCATCAGTGAATTTAAATAAAGTTGCAGGATACGAAATTAATACACAGAGATCTCTTGCATTTCTATACATTAACAACAAAAGATCAGAAAGAGAAATTAAGGAAACAATCTCATCTACCATGGCAACAAAAAGGATAACTACCTAGTAGTAAGCAAAAGACCTGTATGCAGAAAACTATAAGATAACAATGAAAGACATCAAAGACAATACAGATGGAGAGATATACCATGTTGTTGGATTGAAAGAATCAATATTGTGAAAATGACTATACTATCCAAAGCAATCTACAGATTCAAGGAAATCTCTATCAAATTACCAATGACATTTTTCATAGAATTAGAACAAAAAATATATATAATTTGTATGGAAACAGAAAAGACTTCAAATAACCAAAGCAATCTTGAGAAAAATGGAACTGGAGTAATCAGGGTTCCTGACTTCAAATTATACTACAAAGCTATAGTAGTAAAGACAGTATGATACTGGCACAAAAAACAGATATATAGATCATTGGAACAGAATAGAAAGCCCAGAGATAAACCGATGCACCTGTGGTCACCTGATCTATGACAAAGGAGGCAAGAATATACTATGAAGAAAAGACATTTTCTTCAATAAATGATGCTGGGAAACTGGATATTGTTGTTGTTCGGTCACTAAGTTGTGTTTCGTGTCTGACTCTTTGTGAGCCCATGGACTGTAGCCTGCCAGGCTCCTCTGTCCATGGAATTTTTCAGGTAATAATACTGGAGTGAGTTGCCATTCCTTGTCCAGGGAAACTGTATAGTTACATGTAAAAACATGAAATTACAACACTCTCTAAAAAACAAAAATTAACTCAAAATGGATTAAAGACCTAAATGTAAGGCCAGACAATATAAAACTGTTGGAGGAAAAATATAAAAGTCTTTGACATAAATTACAGCAAGATCTTTTTTGATCCACCTCCTAGAGTAATGAAAATAAAAACAAAAATTAACAAATGGGACTTTATTAAACTTAAAAGCTTTTGCACAACAAAGAAAACCATAAACAAGACATAAAGACAATTCTCAGAATGGAAGAAAATATTTGCAAACAAAGGAACTGACAAAGGATTAATCTCCAAAATATACAAACGACTCATGCAGTTCAATGTAAAAAAAAAAAAAAAATTAAAAAATCAGGTAGAAGACCTAAATAGACATTTTTCCAAAGAAGATATATAGATGGCTAATAAACACATGAAATGATTGCTCCACATTGCTAATTATTAGAGAAAAGCAACTCAAAACTGCAGTGAGATATCACCTCACACTGGTCAAAATGGCCACCATTAAAAAATCTACAAACAATAAATCCTGAAAAGGGTGTGGAGAAAAGGGAACCCTCTTGCACTGTTTGGTGGGAATGTAAGTTGACACAACCAACCACTATGGCAAAAACAGTATGGAGTTTCCTTTAAAAACTAAAAATAAAACTACTGTATGACCCAGAAATCCCACTCCAGGGCATATACCCAGAGAAAACCAGAATTCAGAAAGATACGTGCACCCTATTGTTCATTGCAGCACTATTTACGATAGGTAGGACATGGAAGCAGCCTAAATGTCCATCAGAAGAGGAATGGATAAAGAAGATGTGATACATATATACAATGGAATATTACTCTGCCATAAAAAAGGGCAGAATAATACCATTTGCAGCAACATGGATGGACTTAGAGATTGTCATACTGAGTGAAATAAGTCAGAGAAAGACAAATATTGTATATTAATGCATGTATGTGGAATCTAGAAGAATGGTATAGATGATCTTATTTGCAAACCAGAAGAGAGACACAGATGTAGAGAGCAAACATGGATACCAAGTGGAGAAGGGTGAGGTGGGATGAACTGGGAGATTGGGATTAACATATATACACTACTATGTATTAAATAGAAAACTAATGAGAACCTACGGTATAGCACAGGGAACTCTACTCTATGCTCTGTGGTGACCTAAATGGGAAGGAAATCCAGAGAAGAGGAGATACTTGTTTGCATATAACTGATTTACTTAGCTGTACAGCAGAAACTGACATAGCAGTGTAAAGCAACTGTACTCCAAGTTTTAAAAAGTCCAAAAACTTGTGTTCAAATTCAGGCTCTACTGTATAGTACGGCCTTGTACTAGTTACTTATCCCCCTACATCCATCCCCTCATATGCAATATATGAACTAATAATAATTGCCTTCCAGTGTGCTGTTAGGCCTGAATAGCACTGAAATAGTACTAAGATGCTGTGAATTGATTCCTTTGGTTGTTTTAGTGTTATATTTTTAGATAGGCAATGCTTTTTCTGGAATGAATACTTAACACCACTAGGAAAAAATATAAATCCCACTGCTCTTTCCTTGCTATGGATATTAATCAAGTTATTTAATCTTTCTGAGACTCAGTTTCTTTGTCTATAAAGTAGAATGAGTCCCTACTTCATTTGGTTATGGTGATGATTAAATAAAATCAAATGTGTAAGGTATCTCAGCGTATATGCCTAGTAAAGGACAGTTCTTTCCCTCTTTCTTACTAGTTGATTTTAATAGTTGAACTGTTTTTTTGAAGTTTATTCCCTCATTTCAGCACAAAACAGAAATATCTATTGCACTAATCAATACTCACATTAACAAACAGCATTTTAGTCAATTTAAAGTAACCTCAGAACTTCAATCTGCTTTGAAGATCATCAGTATTTATATTATTTTTCTTTTAAGATAATTAATTAAAAGCACTTATCAGGCTTTTTATCAGAAAATTACATCAAGGTGACCTCTCTGGCTTTTTTTAACTGACTGTGTAACAATAACATTTGATTTAAAGAACAGAAAACATACTTCAAACTCAAATTTGATAAAATAATTAAGAATTTTAAAAAAGCTTTCATGGCAGAAGAATCAATTAACTGGCAAGTTTCAGGCATTTCTTAGTTCCTAAATCTAAGATAATGTTACCCTGCTAATCACTTGGAGATGTACCGTTATTATTACTGTTCATAAATTTGACATCAGAAAAATTCACTTAAGCATATATATGACCATTACTTCTTGGTCATTAGGACCATCCTGCCTTGAGGACACATTAGCATGTACAACATATGCTAAAAGACTGAACTGAAAACACTCATAAAGTGCAGCTATTGCATGACAGAATGTTTAAAAATAAGTTTAAGGTGTCATTAATTCAAATGGTGGGTCTGACACCAAATAGCTGCTCTTTGACTGATCTAAGAATGAGCACATTCTCTCTATATAGTGTTCCGTTACTGATTAATTGCATGCTAAGCTTTATAATATGTTGCTGCCATTTAGGTTCATGCACTGTACTAATATTTATTCTGCATATTAATATAACACCTTATTAAGTTTATTGCCCGCTTTCTATAAATTTTTAATCAGACTTCATGTGAGAAGCTAACTTACATATCTATTAAAAGTTACACTTGAGTTACAGTTTCTCTTAGTATTCTGAAGAGAGTTTTTCAATTAAGTCTATGGAAGGAAAAGGGAGATGGTTTGCTTCCCAAATGGAAAAAAAAAAGGTGTATATACATTTGATTACATGATATGTATGCCCTGAGGGTCATGAATAATATAAATGGTAATTACTTCATTTGTATTTTCCATGCCCTTTGTGAGGTTGTTTCTGACAAATGGGACCAGAATATGTACCCTCCTTTAAATTCACATTCAATAAGTGAAGGGAGATTCACTTTAAGTGCCTAATACAATGTCTTGGACATCAAAGCTTAATGAAAATGTCTAATGAAATAAATATGTAATAATTAAGGTTTACTTTCTAAACAATTCCCTCTATCACATTATATCACATAGTATATGCTCAATAAATCAGAATGATGGTAGAGACACAAATTTAGAATAGAATTACAGAACAACAGCAAAATTCTCATGACCATCTCACCACATATCTTTGCCTCTTTTCATTCTTTCTCTTCCTTTCTAAACTTAACTCTTTGGACTGCTCAAGCTTAAAATGGTAGAATAGAAGGTTATGAACTCACCCCTCCTTACAGAAACACCAAAATCACAGTTAATTGCTGAACAACCATCCACCAAAAAACATTGAAGCCTACGAAAAAATACCATACAGCCAAAGACAAAGAAGAAGCCACAATGACAGTAGGAGGGACACAATCATGATAAGTTCAAATCCTATATTCACTGGGTGACCCACGGACTAGAGAGCAATTGTACCATGGAGTCCCTCCCATAGGAGTGAAAGTCCAGAGCCCCACGTCATGTTTCCAAGCCTGAGCATCTAGCAAGAGAAGGAGGGAGCTCCAAAGAATCTAGGCTCTGATAACCAGTGGGGTTTCACTGCAGAAAATCTCTGGAACCAGGGGAAACAGTGACTCCACTCTTGGTGGGCACACACAGGTCCTGTGTGCACCAGAACCCAAGGGCAGAAGAAAACAGTGGCTTCATAAGAGACTTTGCCAGACCTACCTGCTAGTATTGGAGGGTCTCCTGTGGAGGCGAGGGAGGAGGAGTAGTTGTGACTCACTTCAAGGACAAAGACACTGACAGCAGCAGTTCTGGAAGTACTCATTGTTGTAAACTCTCCTGGAGGCCACCATTAGCTTCACCCAACAGCCTATAGGCTCCAGTGCTGGGATGCCACAGGCCAAACAACCAACAGGGCAGGAACACAGCTCCACTGATCAATGGACAGGCTACATAAAGTTTTCCTGAGCACAGCCTTGCTCAAAAGAGGAACAAGAATTAGTTCCACCAATCAGTGGAGTCCCTCCCATCAGGAAGCCTGCACAAGCATCTTAGATAGCCTCATTCACCAGAGGGCAGACAGCAGAAGCAAGAAGATCTACAGTCCTGTAGCTTATGGAACAGAAAGTAAAATCACAGGAAGTTAGACAAAATCAGACAGCAGAGGAATATGTCCCAGATGAAGGAACAAGATAAAACCCCAGAAGAACAACTAAGTGAAGTGAAGATAGGCAACCTGCTAGAAAAAAAATTTGGAATAATGATAGTGAAGATGATCCAAGACCTCAGAAAAAGAATAGAGGCAAGGATTGAGAAGATGCAAAAAGTGTTTAACAAAGACCTATGAGAAATAAAGAACTAACATAGTTGGACAATATAATAAGTGAAATGAAAAATACACTAGAAGGAATCAATAGCAGAATAACTGAGGCAGAAGAATGCATAAGGGACCTGAAGGACAGAATGGTGGAAATCACTGCCATGCAACAGAATAAAGAAAGAAGAATGATAAGGAATGCAAACAGTCTAAGAGACCTTTGAGACATTATATGGAGCAACATTCGCATTATAGGGTTCCTAGAAGGAGGAGAGAGACAGATGGGACCTAAGAAAATATTTGAAGACATAATAGCTGAAAAATTGTCTAACATGGGAAAGGAAACTGTCACCCAAGTCCAGGAAGTACAGAGTCTAAGGCAGGATAAACCCAAGAAGAGACACAGTAAGATACATAAGGCTCCATTGTCTCAGTACAGCAAGTCCCCTACACACAAATGAGTTCCATTCTGAGAGCACATTCATAAGTGCAGAGTTAGCCTAGGTACTGAACTAACACAATCAGCTATAAAGTACTGTACTTTAATGGGTTTATAATACTTTCCACACAAATAATACATAAAAAACAAACACAAAAAATAAAACATTTTTAATCTTACCGTACAGTACCTTGAAGAGTACAATAGTACAGAACAACATATGGCATACAGGGGCTGGCATTAAGTGAACAGGCAAGAGTTACTGACTGGAGCAGGGACAGGAGGTGGGAGATGGTAGAACTAAAGGGTCATCAGCGATAGGAGACAGAGGGCAAGTTACAGTTTTCCTTATACTGATATTGATGGAACACACGTTCTCATCTTTGAAAGTACACAACTTAAAGATTCATATGTAGGGGACTTACTGTAATCAAAGTGACAAAAACTAAAGACAAAGAAAAAGTACTAAAAACAACAAAGGAAGAGCAACAAATAAAATACAAGGAAACTCCCATAAGATTATCAGCTGATTATTCAGCAGAAACTCTATAGACCAGAAGGGAGTGGCACAGCATATTTAAGTGGTGAAAGGGAATAACCTACAACCAAGAATATTCTACCTAGCAAGGGTCTCACTCAGATTTGCTGAAGAAATCAAAAACTTTACAAACAAGCAAAAGCTAAGAGAATTCAACACCACCAGACCAGCTTTGCAACAAATGTTAAAGGAACTTCTCTAAACAGAAAACAAAAAGCCACAACTATAAATAGGAAAATTATGAATGGAAAAGCTCCCCAGTAAAGGAGCTTTACATACAATAAAGGTAGGAAACCATGTGCACATAAATGTGATATTAAAACCAGCAATTATAAAAAGAAAGCACAAATGGAGAATATTAGAAATACATATGAAATTAAAAGATCAGCAACTTAAAATATTCTTGTTTATATGTAGACTACTATATCAAAATCTCATGGTAACAAATCAAAAATCAAAAATATATCATTTCAAGTCAAAAATCTATAATAGATGCACACACAAAATGAAAAAAGAATCCAAACATATCACTAAATTTAGTCATCAAATTACAAGAGAACAAAAGAGGAAGGGAAGGAAAAAAATCGAAACAAAACAAATCCAAAACAATTAACAAAATGGCAGTAAGAATATACATATTGATAATTACCTTAAATGTAAATGGATTAACTGTTGCAACCAAAAGACAAAGACTGGATAAGTGGATACCAGAAAGGACCCATATATGTCTACAAGAGACCCACTTCAGATCTAGGGACACATACAGATCGAAAATGACAGAATGGAAAAAGATATTCTGTGAAAATGGAAATCAAAAGAAAGCTGGAGTAGCTGTACCCATATCAGACAAACTAGACTTTAAAATAAAAACTGTTGTAAGAGACAAAGAAAGACACTACATAATGGTCAAGGGATAAGTCAAAGAAGAAGAAGATGTAACAATTGTAAGTATATATTCAGCCAACATAGGAGCACCTCAATATGTAAGGCAAATACCAACAGCCATAAAAGGGGAAATTGACAATAACACAATAATAGTGAGGTACTTTAAATCCCACTTTCATCAATTAATCATCCAGATAGAAAATTAATAAGAATGCATAAGCCTTAAATAACACTTTATACTGGATGGACCCAACCCAAGGATCAAACCCAGTTCTCCCGCATTGCAGGTGGATTCCTTATCATCTGAGCCACCAGAGAAGTTCAGATGGACATAACTGCTATTTACAGAGCATTCCATCCAAACACAGCAGAATACACATTCTTCTCAGATGCACATGGAACATTCTCCGGAATTGATTACATGCTGGGCCATCAAGCTTCAGTAAATTTAAGAATATTGAAATCATGTTAAGCATTTTTCTGACCACAACACTATGAGATTATAAATCAATTACAAAAAAAAACAAACTAAAAAACACAAACACTTGGAGGCAAAACAATATGCTACTAAATAACCAATGGATCATTGAAGAAATCAAAGAGAAAATTAAAAAAAAAAAAACTAGAAACAAAATGAAAGCACAATGATCCAAAACCTATGGAATGTAGTAAAAACAGTTCTAAGGATAAAGTTCATAGCAAAACAGTCTTAACTCAGAAAACAAACAAACAAACAAAATAATCACAAATACACAATGGAACCTTACATCTAAAGCAACTAAAGAAGAACAAACAAAACTCAAAGTTAGCAGAAGGAAAGAAATCATAAAGATCAGAGCAGAAATAAATGGCATAGAGACCAAGAAGACAATAGAAAAGATCAATGTAAGTAAAAGTTTGTTCTTTGAAAAGATAAGCAAAATTAATAAACCATTAGCAAGACTCATCAAGAAAAAATGGAACAAAAAAAATAATAATGGAGTAGCTGTTGCCCTTCTCACCGATCCCACAGCTGCCCATGTTGCACTGAGCTCGCCGGTGGGGCTGTCAGCAGCGTCCTGTGGTGCACTCTGTCGGTTGTCATTGCCGACATCAGTGAACAACAACATAAGAAAAAATGGAGAAGGCTCAAATAAATGAAATTATAAATGAAAAAGCAGAAGTTACAACAGACGCAATGGAAATACAAAAGATCATAAGAGACTACTACAAGCAACTATATGCCAATACAATGGACAACCTGGAACAAATGGAAAAATTCTTAGAAAAGTACAGTATCACAAAACTGAACCAGGAAGAAATAGAAAATATGAACAGACCAATCATAAGTACTGAAACAAAAACTGTGATTAAAAACTCCCAGCAAGCAAAAGTATAGATGGCTTCACAGGTAGCTTCTATCAAACGTTTAGAGAAGAATTAACACCTATCCTTCCAAAACTATTTGAAAAAATTCCAGAGGAAGGAATACTTCAAAATTCTTTCTATGTCGCAATCATCACTTCGATACCAAAACCAGACAAATATACCACCAAAAGAAAAGATAATTATAGGCCAATAACACTAATGAACATAGATGCAAAAATCCTCAATGAAATACTAGCAATCCAAATTAAACAATACATTAAAAGGATCATACACCATGGTCAAGTGGGACTTATCCCAGGGATGTAAAGATTCTTCAATATCCACAAAATCAATTATGTGATATGCCACATCAACAATTTGGAGACTAAAAACCATATGATCATCTCAATAGGTGCAAAAGCTTTTGACAACAGTCAACACCCACTTATGATAAAAAAAAAAAACTCTCCAGGCAGTGAACATAGAGGGAACATACCTAAACATAATAAAGTCCTTACATGGCAGACCTTGCCTCCCTGGTGGCTCAGTTGGTAAAGAGTCCACCTGCAATGCAGGAGACCCAGGTTCAGTCTCTGGGTGGGGAAGATCCCCTGGAGAAGGAAATAGCAACCCGCTCCAGTATTCTTGCCTTGAAAAACCCATGGACAGAAGGAGCCTTTAGGGCTACAGTCCATGGGGTCACAAAGAGTCAGACATGAATTAGTGGCTAAACCATCATCACCACCATGGCAGACCTGCAGCTAACATCATACTCAATGGTGAAAAACTAAAGGATTTTCCCTAAGATCAAAAACAAGACAAGAGTGTCAGCTCATCACTTTTATTCAACAAAGTTTTGGAAGTCCTGGGTGTGGCAGTCAAAGAAAAAAAGAAAAGGAATCAAAATTGGAAAAGAAAAAGTAAAACTCACTGTTTGCAGATGACATGATACTATATATAGAAAATCCTAAAGATGCTACTAGAAAATTATTGGAGATCATCAATGTATTTGGTAAAGTAGCAGGATACAAAATTAATACATAGAAATCTCTTGCATTTCTGTACACTAACAACAAAAGATGAGAAAGAGAAAGTAAAGAAACAATCCCATTCACCATCTCATCAAAAAGAACACCCCAAAATAATCCTATCTAAGGAGACAAAAGGCCTGTACTTTGAAAACTATAAGATACTGATAAAGGAAATAAAAAATGACATACAGATGGAAACATATACCACGTTCTTGTATTGGGAGAATCAATATTGTTAAAATGACTATACTATGCAAGACATCTGCACATTTAATGCAATCTCTGTCAAGTTACCAATGGCATATTTCACAGAACTAGATCCAAAAATCTTAAAATTTATATGGAGACACAAAAGACCCCAAACAGCCAAAGCAATCTTGAGAAAGAAAAATGGAGCTGCGGGAATCAGGTTCTCCCTGACTTCAAACTATACTCCAAAGCTACATCAGAACAGTATGAGACTCCCCCGGCAGTCCAGTGATTAAGACTTCACTGTTCCACTACAAGGGGCACTGATTCAGTCCTTAGTTGGGAAACTAAGATTTTGCATGCCATGTAGTGTAGGGAATAAAACAGTATGGTACTGGCACAAAAATAGAAATATAGATCAGTTAAACACTATAGAAAGCCCAGAGATAAACCCATACTCTTGTGATCAATTAATCTATGACAAAAAGAGGCAAGACTATAACAATGAAAAAGATAGTCTCTTCAATAAATGGTGCTGGGAAAACTGGACAGCCACATTGAAAAATGAAGCTAGAACATTCTTTAACACCATTATTGTGTTTGTTGTTCAGTCGCTCAGTCACGTCTGACTCTTTGCAACCCCATGGACTGCAGCACGCCAGGCTTCCCTGTCCTTCACCATCTCCTGAAGCTTGCTCAAACCCATGTCCATTGAGTCAGTGATGCCATCCAACCATCTCATCCTCTGCCATCCTCTTGTCCTCCTGCCTTCTATCTTTCCCAGCATCAGGGCCTTTTCCAGTGAGTCAATTCTTCACATCAGGTAGCCAAAGTATTGTAGCTTTAGCTTCAGCATCAGTCCTTCCAATGAATATTCAAGGTTGATTTCCTTTAGGATTGACTGGTTTGATCTCCTTTCCTTCCAAGGGACTCTCAGGAGTCTTCTCCAACACCACAGTTCAAAAGCATCAGTTCTTTGGTGTTCAGCCTTCTTTATGGTCCAACTCTCACATCTATACATGACTACTGGAAAAACCATAGCTTTGACTAGACAGACCTTTATTGGCAAAGTAATGTCTCTGCTTTTTAAAATGCTGTCTAGGTTGGTCAAAGCTTTTCTTCCAAGGAGCAAGCATCTTTTAATTTCATGGCTGCAGTCACCATATGCTGTGATTTAGGAGCCCAAGAAAAAATCAATCACTGTTTCCATTGTTTCCCTATCTCTTTGCCATGAAGTGATGGGACTGGCTGTCATGATCTTAGTTTTTTGAATGTTGAGTTTTAAGCCAGTTTTTTCATCATACACAAAAATAAAGTCAAAATGGATTAAAAGCCTAAATGTAAGACCAGATACTCTAAAACAGAGGAAAACATAAGCCTAATACTCTTTGACATAAATTTTGGCAATATCTTTTTCCATCTGTCTCCCACAGTAATGGAAATAAGACAAAAAATAAATAAATGAGACCTAGGTAAATTCAAACCTTTTGTATAGCAATGGAAACCACAAACAAAACAAAAACTAAAACACACCAAAAGGGAGAAAATATTCACAAATGGTGCAACTGACAAGGGATTAGTCCCCAAAATTTACAAACAGCTCATGCAGCTCAGTATCCAAAAGACAAACAACCCAATCAAAAAATGAGCAGAAGACCTAAACAGACATTTCTCCCAAAAAGACATACAGATGGCCAAGAGGCACTTGAAAAGATGTTTAGCATTGCTGAGTATTAGAGAAGTCCAAATCAAAACTACAATGATACATCACCTCACACCAGTCAGAATGGCCATCATCAAAAATTCTACAAACAATAAATGCTGGAGAAGGTGTGGAGAAAAGGGAATCCTCCTATGCTGTTGGTAGTAATATAAATTAATACAACCACTATGGAGAACAGTATGAAGGTTTCTTAAAAAACTAATAATGAACTACCATATGATCTAGCAATCCCACTCCTGGACATGTATCTGGAGGAAAACATGGTTTGAAGAGACAAGTGCTCCCTAATGTTCATTGCAGCACTGTTTACAATAGCCAAGAAATGGAAGCAGCCTAAATGTCCATCAACATAGGAATGGATAAAGAAGATGTGGTACATATATGCAATGGAATATTACTTGGCCATTAAAAAGAATGAAATAATGCCATTTGCAGAAACATGGATGGATCTGGAGATTATCATATTAAATGAAGTCAGAGAAATACAAATATCATATTGCTATTGCTTATATGGGGAAATCTAAAGAAATGATACAAATGAATTTATTTTAAAAACAGAAACAGACTCAGAGAGAGAACTTCTAGGAGAAGGATGGGGGAAAGATAGATTTGGAGTTTGGGATTTACATGTACACACTGCTATATTTAAAATAGATAACCAACAATGACCTACTGTAAAAAAAATGGAAAAATAAACTTTTTAATGCACCAACACCTGCTGAGAATCTACTATGTGAATGTTGAGAATGTGTGAGCACTCACAAGCATTTCAATGGGGTTTATTTCTTTTCCTTCCTTCTTTGTCCCAATTTATTTCTTGAAAAAATATCTCAAAAATATAATAAAAGAAATGTTTTCATTCATTATAGGCATAGATAATTACCAGAAGATATGAAGGTTCTTAAGTTGATAGGTGTTCTTTCCTTATAAGTTTGTGAGCAGTAAACACTGTATACTTATGTTCTGCTGCTGCTGCTGCTGCTAAGTCACTTTAGTCGTGTCCGACTCTGTGCGACCCCATAGACGGCAGCCCACCAGGCTCCCCCGTCCCTGGGATTCTCCAGGCAAGAACACTGGAGTGGGTTGCCATTTCCTTCTCCAATGCATGAAAGTGAAAAGTGAAGTGAAGTTGCTCAGTCGTGTCTGACTCTTTGCGACCCCATGGACTGCAGCCTACCAGGCTGCTCCGTCCATGGGATTTTCCAGGCAAGAGTACTGGAGTGGGGTGTCATTACCTTCTCCGACTTATGTTCTAGAGATAGACAAATATACTGAGTGCTGGCACAGCAATCCATTCTTCAAAATTGGGCTGATCCACTCAAATTATTATTCCTATCCTCGCTGACTTATTTGGAAGAAGCAGGGACAAAGACAGAGAATGGGTTGATGCACATGACTTTTCTACTGATAAAAACAAAATGTGTCACTGCTTTCCTATCTGTTACATGGAATAAGTCTGAGCTCCAGAGTCAGATATACCTGGGTTTTAACCCAACCTCTTCTGTCTTTCATATCAGGGGTCCCCAACCTCTGGGCTGTGAACCGATACTCCTGTCAGATTGGCAGCAGCATTAGACTAGAAATAAAGTGCACAATAATATAATGTGCTTGAATCATCCTGAAACCATCTCCCCCATTCCTGGCCCATGGAAAAATTGTCTTCCACAAAATGGGTCCCTGGTACCAAAGAGGTTGTAGACTGTTGCATGTGTTATTCAACCTCTCTGTGCCTCTGATTCTTGAGCTATGAAATAAGGTAAGAATACATACTTTATAAGGTCATTTAAATGGAAAATGTTTATAAAGCATCTTGTATATAGTAGGTGCTCAATAAATTGTTTTTATTCCTAAATTATTTCATTTCTTTTTCTTATTTTCACTCATTATCTTTATTTTTTTTAATAAATTTATTTATTTTAGTTGGGGGCTCAGTCATTATCTTTAAAATTTGCCCTAGAATAATCTGTTACATACACTTGCAGCAACAGCATTCCTAGAAAGCTCTTGTCATGTCATTTCATCATGGGTATGTGTAGCAACCTTCAAATCAGTCAAAGAAGGGAGGGCCAATTAAAACAAGTGTAGGTTTTCTTAGAACACAACTTAGGAAAGTGACATATCTGTCATGCACTGTGTGTATCAGATGGTGAGTTTTACATTTTAAAATGTAAAACTCAGAGTCTGAGTTGTGAATAAATTACTGCTACTTTAAAATGCCTTTTTTAAATCTTGCATTTGTTATCCCACTTCCAATGAATAAAAATACTAGGCAAGTGGCAAGGTAACTAGGAAGAAATTGAATTTATGGTGTTACGACCTTGTCTTATCTGTTGTTGCAGAGCAAAATCAACATAGAACGGGTAAGAAAGTACAAGAGAGAATGAGAGATGCATACTGTACATCAAAGTATCAGTATCTGTAGCTCATTTTTTAAAATCACTGAAAATACACAATTTTAGATAAATTCATAACTTCCATCAAGAAGCTTGTGCCAAATAAATTAATCAAAATATTAAAGATGTATTCAGAGGAGAAGCATAGGTTAATTTCCAACCCCAGGTACCAAACATATGGTCAGAGGTGAGAGAGGAACCCAAAGAGAAGAAAATTTCAAACCTGAATATATTGTCATAATAAACCTAGAAGTCTTTCGAGCATGACATATAATCCAACATAATTTATCCAAGATATATATTTACTTCTTGTTCTTTTAGATAAATATAAAGCAGCAGAGAGAAACAAATTATTGGTTTATTCAAATCAGTGTAAGTTGGTTGATTTTCCTACCTTGCCTCCTTGAAGTAAAGAAAAATTAGATGATTTCTGAAAAATTAAACCATAGTTACTAAAATTTTCAAAATGAATCTTGCTTTGTAGGTTTGTTTTTGTTGTGGTTACTTTATGATACTATTGTTTAAAAGGAAATCTATTTTTTGAAAGATGTCCAGGATGATCTGAGAATGAGTGAGATAGATCCAATTAAGACTTCATTACAATGGAACATAATATCTTCAAAGAAAATCTCCCAGACACACCTAGTCAAACATTAGGGGTTCATTTTCCCAGAGGGTGAAACTGACTGTGAAGGTAAAGGGAAAAGACCTATATTCTCAAGGCCAGTGAACCAGAGGTGCAAATATAGTTAACGATGTGCTTTTACAACAAGTCCCTGCTTTTCTTTTCATCCTTACTGAGACCGTGGTCATTTTGACATTTCCATATTTGATGCTAACCTAACAGCTAATGTGTGTTTTTAAATGAAATAGCCAAAGAACTTTAGAATAGAAGTTTTACCACAATGCAGCTTTTAAATATACTTTCAACTATTGTTTGATCTTTTTGCAAGGAAAACTTCTTATGAACTCTAAAGTATTCTTTCATCTATTCCACTTTAGATGACCTATTCATTTTATTTTTACCTTCATCATGCATATCCATTATCAGAAAATATATGCTTTATTTATTTTATCCAGTCATCAGTATTTCATTTTCAGTTTGATCTTATATACTTCCTGATTGTACATAATGTCAAAAAAAGATTTGCATGTCTTCTCTGTTGTGATTAGGGTAATTAGCAATGATACATTCAGGAAAGATTTTGTGTAAGCTAGGTTCTGGGCCCCTTGGCAACAGGTTAAAAAAAAAATCCAGGACATTTCCTTCACAACAATCTCCTTCCATCTTATAGTCTTTTGTTGGCTCTTTTCATTTTAGATTTTTCTTCCAAAGAAAGTAGGTAGATACAACTACCAGCATCCATAGAGCCTTTTGTTAATACTGTAATGACAGAAGTAGACCATTGAAAGATGTGCTTGAAGTATGTAATTTCCAGTTTCTTTTAAATGATTCAATATACACTCTTTGCTTTCATTCAGACTACACACAATCAAAAGTATACCTCTAGAAATTATGGATTTTATGCTTTCCAATGCCATGTTTTCCATTTTTGTAGAACTGGAAATCAGAAGGTTATCAATATTTTTCACCAAGGAAAATGTGGGAAGGAGGGGGTCTCCTCTCTTTTTAATAATCCCTAAGAACTCTATTATATTCATGGTAGTTTTTCTTAATCCCATTTTACCATGATACAAAACCACTATGACACTACTTCATTGTATAATGTACCCAAAGTATTGGATGAAGCAATCAGGAGACATGCTGTATCCATGCTGCTAGAGTAATTTTTCAGTTCAGTTGCTCAGTCATGTCTGACTCTTTGCGACCCCATGTACTGCAGCACGCCAGGCTTCCCTGTCCAAAACCAACTCCCAGAGTTTGCTCAAACTCATGTCCATTGAGTCAGTGATGCCATCCAACCATCTCATTCCCTGTTGTCCCCTTCTCCTCCTGCCTTCAGTCTTTCCCAGCATCAAGGTCTTTTCCAAGGAGTCAGTTCTTCGCATCAGGTGGCCAAAGTATTGGAGCTTCAACTTCAGCATCAGTCCTTCCAACGAATATTCAGGACTGATTTCCTTTAGGATGGACTGATTGGATCTCCTTGCACTCCAAGGGACTCTCAGGAGTCTTCACCAGCACCACAGTTCAAAAGCATCAGTTCTTCAGCACTCAACTTTCTTTATAGTCCAACTCTCATATCCATACATGACTACTGGAAAAACCATAGCTTTGACTAGACAGACCTTTGTTGGCAAAGTAATGTCTCTGCTTCTTAATATGCTGTCTAGGTTGATCATAGCTTTTCTTCCAAGGAGCAAGTGTCTTGTAGTTTCATGCCTGAAGTCACTATCTGCCGTGATTTGGGAGCCCCAACAAATAAAAGTCTGTCAGTTTCCATTGTTTCCCCATCTATTTGCTGTGAAGTAGTGGGACCGGATGCCATGATCTTAGTTTTCTGAATGTTGAGTTTTAAGCCAACTTTTTCACTCTCCTCTTTCACTTTCATCAAGAGGCTCTTTAGTTCTTCACTTTCTGCCATAAGGGTGATGTCATCTGCATGTCTGAGCTTATTGATATTTCTCCCGGCAATCTTGATTCCAGCTTGTGCTTCATCTATCCTGGCATTTTGCATGATGTACTCTGCATATAAGTTAAATAAGCAGGGTGACAATATACAACCTTGACATACTCCTTTCCCAATTTGGAGCCAGTCTGTTGTTCCATGTCCGGTTCTAACTGTTGCTTCTTTAGTATCCACAATTAATGATGTGACTACTCAGAAGAAAAGTGGAGATCGGCATATTGATTCCAAAATGGATTTTCCTGCATATTTCCAGATACTTTAAAGCCTAACGCTTAATTCTGGAAATTAATGTGCTAATTATTTTTTCAATGATTAGAAAAAAATGCCTAATAAATGGATACATGGTCAATGTTTTTAACCTCTGATTTTATTTTTGGTTAACCAACTGATTCTCACATTGAAGAGGAAATCAATACTGATTACTGGCATCTAGAGGAAGCCCCTTGTTCCCCTTTAAGTTGATGCTTAACATTTTGTCATTTAAGGATCATCCCAGCTACTCAGTGGCTATTATTAATAAGAATCATTCACAATGGAGTGTGTTTTAGAGGATTTTAGAGGAGATTTTGGCAAAGAATTGGGGTAGAAAGCACGGAACTAGGAAATTCAGGAGGCCTGGGAATTTGGTGTTGAAAGTGTAGGAGCTCCTAAATTTTCACCTGCAGTCATATATTTTTTTAATGTACATTGTTCACCCATCATAACACAGCAATCTCTCGGGAGGTATATTGGCTAATCGGATTTTCTCTAAGTCTTTAAGAGTTAGCGAATTATTTAGTTTTCCATTTATACTTGAATCAATTCTGGTAATTAACATTTTTCTAAAAAATCATTCACTTCATTTAAAATTTCAATTATTGATTTAAAGCTATTTGTATTAGGACAAATTTTTTTAAAATCTCTGTAATTGTATTTCTTTTGACTTCAGTATTCTTTCAATTTGTACCTCAACCTTTTAATTTTCTTGATCAGAAAATTTTTCCAGATTAGTCTATTTTTAAAGTACTTATAAAACTTTATAAAATTTGCCATCCCGTGGGTTGCATAGGATAATCAAAATAGAAAAAAGATCTCATAAAGATGAGTGCTTGGAAAATAATATATTCTTTATATATATTCTTAATTGAAGTATAGTCGCTATGACTTTATTTTCTTGGGATCCAAAATCACTGCAGATGGTGACCACAGCCATGAAATTAAAAGACACTTGCTCCTTGGAAGAGAAGCTATGACAAACCTAGATAGCATATTAAAAAGCAGAGACATTACTTTGCTGACAAAAGTCCGTATAGTCAAACTATGGTTTTACCGGTAGTCACGTATGGGTGTGAAAATTGGACCATAAAGAAGGCTGAACACCAAAGAAATGATGCTTTTGAACTGTGGTGTTGAAGAAGGTGCTTGAGAGTCCCTTGGATGGCAAGGAGATCAAACCAGTCATCCTAAAGGAAATCATTTGAATATTCATCGGAAGGACTGATGCTGAAGCTGAAGCTCCAATACTTTGGGCACCTGATACAAAAAGCCAACTCATTCAAAAAGACCCTGATGTTAGGATAGATTGAAGGCAAGAGGAGAAGGGGATGACAGAGGATGAGATGGTTGGATGGCATCACCTACTTCATGGACATGAGTTTGAGCAAGCTCTGGGAGATGGTGAAGGACAGGGAAGCCTGGAGTGCTGCAGTCCATGGGGTTGTAAAGAGTCGGACACGACTGAGCAACTGAACAACAATAGTTGCTATGCAATATTATATGTTATTAATACAAGTTTATAATATAGCAGTTCACAATTTTTAAAGGTTACACTTCATTTTTAGTTATCATAAAACATTGACTGTATTCCCCATGTTGTCCAATACATTCATTTTTCAGTTTGACAGTTGATACATTTATTCTTCTTCAGCTGATTTTTTAAGTTAATTTTCAGATGTACAGCAAAGTGATTTAGACATATATATATGCATATATATATGAGTCTTTGTTGTTTATCTGTTTTATATGTAGTGAATGCATGTGTCCTCGATCATGTTCAACTCTTTGTGACCCCATGGACTATAGTCCACCAGGCCATTGGATTTTCCTACTCCTCTGTCCATTGGATATAGCTTTTCTTCCAAGGAACAAACATCTTTTAATTTCATGGCTGTAGTCACCATCTGCAAGAAAATAAAGTCTCTCACTGTTTCCATTGTTTCCCCATCTATTTGTTTGCAGTTTTTTAATAATGTAAACAACCAGCATCACTGTACATACATCTTTATGTACAAATGTGTTTTTCTATAGGATAGATTACTAGAAGTGTAATTGTTATGTTAGAGAGTAAGAATATTTTCTAAGCTGCATCTATTTACATTAATACCAGTATATATTTGCCAACAATGAATATTAATTTTTACCAAATTGATGATAAAAATTTGATACATTAATTTGTATTTCCCTGATTACTAGTGAGATTGATCATCATTTCACCTATCTGTTGCCCATTTATGTTTGCATTAATTAGAAGAAGCACTAATTATAGGAATCTAAAGACTAGATTTCAGTTCTAGGTTTGTAATTAGCTTTTCTGAACCTCAGTTTCTTAATCTGACAGATAGAAATAACAATCCCTGAGAAAGTCCTGCCTTTCTCCACAAAGTTAATGTGAGGGTTTCATAAATAATAGATGAAAAAGCAAGTGGAAAACTCCAAAATGCTAGACAAATAGATGGGATTTCTTTTAGTTTTAAAAATATGTGTAATATTGAATAATTCTGTAATTGGGACTCTTTTCTAAACAGAATAAAGCTAGTATGTTCAGCAGCTAATTTACCTACAAACTTCAGGATCTCCCCAAACAAGCTCTGAGGAAGGTAGAAGGCTCACTTATTGGTTCAGCTCCAACACTTTTTCCCATTGTACCCTGGCCGGGTGACCATGAAAGAAAGCCTACTCCTTGTGAAATTCCTAATCCAAGTTTGTTATTTCAAGGAGTTAGGATAGGGGGTGGATCCTCTCCCACAACTTCTCTGGTTCATCCATCAATAACAACAATGCCATCTGGTTACCGGGGACCAGTGAGGCATAAAATGCCTAGAAAAGCAGCTGTCTTTCCCTTTACCTGTGTCAGAATTACTAATTAAGTAACAAATTTGCCTTTAGCTATAAGTGAAATTTTGTGCTGCTGAAACTAGTGCAGCTTTTTTACATGTTATTAACTACTCCTTTTTGTAACTACAACTCTTCCTATAAAAGAAACTTATACTTCATGAAGCGAGGATAAAAATTCCCATCTGGTCATCTGACTTTTTAGGGTGATGTATGCAATCATTCATAGAAGCCTCTAATTGTTATCTTACCTCTTGCTTTTTACCATGAAGTGAGGCCAATTTGCTTGTTTATGCTTAGTTTCTTTCTCCCAGTATGAGTTCCTAACATTGTACATGACAAAATTTTCATTTCTAATTTTTCCACTAACAATTAAAATTGCTAATATATCATATAAACCTAGATGTGAGAGCACTGTGACTGAGTTGTGTTACCCCTCACAGACTTTCCAAAACTTTGTATAAATATAAATAGGCCATTTTATGCTCCTAAAATGTTAGCACTTCATCTGTATAATCTATTGGATGAATCAGGAATTGGAAAATGAATTGGATTAAATTTTAGAAGTTTTATACACTCAACAAGTCTACTGACAGATCTACACATTTGTGGTAACTAATATTGGAAGAAATACAATACATTCTTCAATGTTCAATGCAAATAAAATTATTTTACAAGTGTTAGTCTTATCCATGTGTGGCAAACTCCTTCCCCTCATACTCCTGGACTGCAATTCTTGTTTTTCTCACCTCTTAACAGAAGGATTAATAAATTCATAAAACCCTTAAGATAATATTTCCTCCACTCTTAGAGGTTATTCATTCTTTGCAATCATTTTGGATGAACATGTAGGCCCCAAATCAAAAGGATGCCTCTAAATTATGCTATCTTTCGTAACTGACTTGAAAACCTGGCCTTTTTGGTGCTTGACTGGATTAACTTTAACCAGACTGTACCACTTGTAATGTTATCCAAATGCCTAGAGTCACTAAGACACACTTTCTTCTCAGTGCTTTGTGTTAGGCCATTACTGAGTTCCTATGCATTTTCCCTAGAAAGAGCAGTGTTGTAACCCATTTAAACATACTGTATCTACTGGAAATGTTACCAGTTTAATGCAGCACTCATTTATTGAGCTCTTGGGCTAGGGATGTGAAGGGGATAAGTATGAGTAATTATGTTTAAGCATATAAACATACACTGCCTCAAGAAATTTTTCATCTAGAAGGAGAATTGTCATATAACTGCAATGAAAAATAACTACAATGTGAGACAAAATGTAGAATTTTCCCTAAAATGGGTAACAGCAAGACATACAGAGTAGAGAAAACTGTCTGATTGTCTTCTGGGTCACGTGGAACCATTGGTTTGTGCTATATATGCCAGTTAACATGTGGGCAGTCTCTACATCTTTGTTCACATCTCTTTGTTACTCCTTGTATGGCTCAGCCTCTAATTTTACCTCAGTACTATTGAGAGTATGGAGTGTTTAATGTTGTTTTAGAGGCAATATCAAAAGGAAGATCTATTTTCAGCTAGTACTCCTAGCAGGAAGCAAATCATTGAATCAAAAAGATTGCAATCTTCCTCAAACTTCAGTGTGCATGTGAATCACCTGGGAAACTTCTTAAAATGCAGATTCTAATTCAGTAGTTCTTAGGTAGAACCTGAGGTTCTGTATATATATAAGAAGTCCCCAGGTATTGATGCACTAGTCTTCAGACCATACTTTGCTTTGTGTAACAAGGATTACTCCCATAGCCACAGAAGGGCTGATTGTGACAAGAGAGAAAATTGTCAAAGAGAGTTCAGCCTAAAGAGAGATGGACAAATAAAGCAGACAGCCAATATTTCACAGAGCATGGGGGAAAGCAAAGCCTTTTACACAAATCAACTAGAAAGAACTCAGTACTTAACAACACCATTTTGTGCAAGGATGTGGGCAAATGTATATATTAGTAACAATTCTGTCATTAGCAATAGTGGACAGAAAGCTGAGTTGGTACCTTGGACAACAACCATACTAGTGGATACAAAGAACAGAATCTAAATGGGATCAGTTTCCCCACAAGTTACTAATCTCACTAGTTCCTCAGTAATAAAAAGCTGAAGCCTGATATGAGAATATACTCTATATCCTCCATCACATATGGCATGTATGTGGAATAAACTTTGTAGAATTCTCATTGTAAAGTGAGGATTCTGTCACATTCAACAAATCCTTTTGCTGTCTGCCTGAAATACTGAGCTAACAATCCTCCTCTGTTATCAATAGAGATATGCATTTAGAAGGCCCTGTGTGTGTGTGTATGTGTGTTTAGTCGCTCAGTTGTGTCTGACTCTTGCTACCCCATGAAGTGTAGCCCACCAGGCTCCTTTGTCCATGGGATTTCTCCAGGCAAGAATACTGGAGTGGTAGCCATGCCCTCTCCTCCAAGGGATCTTCCCAACCCAGGGATCAAACCCAGGTCTCCCACATTGCAGGTGGATTCTTTACCGACTGAGCCATCAGGGAAGCCCAAGAGTATTGGAGTGGGTAGCCTATCCCATCTCCAGGAGATCTTCCAGACCCAGGAGTCGAACCAGGGTTTCCTGCATTGCAAGCAGATTCTTTTACCAGCTGAGCTACCAGGGAAACCCTCAGAAAGCCCTATCTGAGTAGTAAAAATCAGATCGTTGACTTGAGATATTTGAATTTCCCCAAATAGTTACTACAGAAAATAACAATTGAAATAAAATGTGTTTGCATACAATATTTTGGTTCTAAAGTTCATGACAAAGCAAAAAGATCCTGTTGTAAGGTTCTTATACTTCTAATGAAAAAGACCCACAGCATGGACCTTCAAATGGGTATTATAACCAAGTTCCAGAGTAGCATATTTTCTTAATGATAATAGATATTATGTCTGGCTGCTAACTCTGAGTAGAAGTCAAAGCCAGACAAAGATTTCCTCTCCTTCTGAAGGGGGATTTTTATCATTATTTTCAGAGATGAGGCTAAGAAATCTTCAGTTGAGTTCTGAACTTATTATCCAATAGACTTAAGGTTTCTTATACTACCCAAAGGTCCTCAGAATATTTTATCTAATAAAGGAATCGTTATATCAATCTCAGATTGCTTTATTTAAAACAACTATTTTAAAAGTTCAATTTAAATAGTTTCAATAAGAATTGGCTCATCATCAAATTCTGTTGAATCCTTCCGATCTCCTATTCACAATGGGCATTATGGTTTATTCTTTAATGTACATTAATTTGGTTCAAACAGAATCCAGACTGCACATCTCAGCATTCTACTTGAATAAAGAAGAAAGCATTCAATTCCCCTCCATTACAAATTCAGCCTTCCACGAGTCAGTTCTGCCAGTCAGTGATGGCTGCATTGCAAAAACTGCTTTGCGAATGTTTTGCTGGGTTTTGTTGCTAGGTGATGACCGGGAAAACTTTGCAATTCCTGCTGAGAGGTTTTTAAAAATGTGCCTGTAACCAGTTTCATATTAAAGAGGAGGGGAAAAAAATAGGACAGCATGTACCTTAGTTCCTTAAGGTTTACTGCTTGCCCTATACTCCCCCTTAGCTGTCACATAGAGAAACTGTGACCATTAAGAAATGTATATACACAACACTGAAAAAAAAAAGAAAAGAGAAAATAATATTCAATGTATCATCAACAAAACTAGAGTAGAGTCAATAAAACAGAACTTGTCAAGTGTATTCCTTTTAGTCTGAACTAAAATTTAAATAACCTGGGAATGGGAGAGAACAGAGAAGAGGGAGACTGAAAAGACACTAATTCATTCTCCTAACATTCTTTTCTGTTCCACATATTATTAGCAAGGATGTTCTACTCAAAGAAATAGGCCTGAAGCTAGAGTCAGCTTGTACCTGAGCTGTGTTTCAGAAATCCTTGGCCTGGACCTGACTTTCCAGCCAAGCAGCAGGGATTCCTGGGAAAGCCCGGAGGCCTGTCTGAGGCCTGGTCCTATGTCAGTGATTGATGAGGACAAGTGTGAGAGGTGACACACTGTGAAATCAGATGGAGGCACAAAGAGTTAATCTTTGGGCTTTTTCCAAACTAGGTCCTTTGAGGGAAAAATAATATTTATTCCTTCTTTTGTTAATTTTGCAGCTAAAAAAGCACTCTTGATATCTTATTCACTAGACTAAAGCCAGTTTGCAACCTCTGAAAACTTTGGGAGATAAATACCATACTAGTGGCAGTAATTACTTGTCCTTGTTGCATTATCATCATCAAATTATTTTAAATTGTTGATTTAAAAACTACTATATTATAACCAATACAGAGGAGAGTGGTTGTTTCTGAATATAAATTTCTTTTCACAAGTTAAAGGACCTACCTATAAATCACAGGGGAAGAAAGTCTGAGAAATTACATCTCTACCACCTTGGGCTTCTCAATTCTCAGTAAGGTAGAAACAGCTTGATAGTAAGTCCCCTTCTCTCCTTCACTAATTCATTTGCCTGTGATCACTCCCCACTGAGTCCCCTCCTGGGAGGCTGGGCCAGGCCATGTGTGTCTTTGACTTGGCGAGGCAGGCAAATTTCTTGTACTTTCGCACCCACCATAGCAGATGCACAAACTTTAGCAGTGTCTTTTTAACACTTCATTAATTATTGAACTGTGCCAAGAGTAATTATTGGGCAATGCCAGGAGTCCTTTTCTCCCACATCAGTAAACAATAATTTAGAGAGAGGGGGTTATAACCTTAGGGTGAACAACGTTTTCCCCCCACAGCTGTGTGGTGAGCTCAACAATATTGCATATGCTCCAACAAACAAGGAGGTCCACAGCCGATCCTCTGTTGCACACACAGGAAATGTTATGACCAGAGAAAAGAAATCTACCACACTTGTGTGACACAAAATTTGGAGCATCTCATGCTCTTAATAGGTTCAAGACATCTGGTCTGACTTTGTGCTTTTGCCCTGATTCAATAATAATAATAAATCCAATAATAGGAAGGGAACTGACTTTCAGGATTTTCCTCGTATGTTATAAAGGGAGCATGCTAATGTTGATACAGTGCTTTCTCGACTATTAAGATGTCTTTTCTTTTGCCATTATTCAGTAAGATATTAATTCCCTTCTTTTGATTAATTAGTAGATGTTGCTTAATGGTCATTTGACAACCCTAATCCTAGAAATCAGCAAAAGAGAAAGGTCTTTTCCTACATTTTGAGTGTCAAAGAAGTCATAGAAAAGGCTTGTTGGAGCCAGTGTTCCTCTGGCTCTTTGGAGCAGTTTTGCTGTTTGCATTTCAGAATAATGGAAATTTGGGGTTAGAACTTTACTTAGTATAACATTCTTCCCATTCCATACAATGTTTAAATTCTCTCCAAATAACCCCCCTCCCCAAAGTAGTTATCCAGTCCCTGCTTCAGTGGGAGAGAACTTATTTCTGTCATAAACTCAATCTTTAAGATGGCCAGCATTTGTATAGCACAATGTATAGCAAAATTTGTCTACTTTTACCCATTGTTCATCACCATCAGTCCCATGGTGGAGATGCAGAACAATCTTGTAAATATTCCAAGTCAGCTACTTTTCAAACTTTAGGGTGAAGAAGAAACTCTTAATACTAAAAATGCAGATTCAGGCTTCCATGTCCCGACAGATCTGATTTCAGATCTTCAGGTAGTCCACAGTTACTCTGATCTAAGACTTTTCTGTCCATGACTAGAAGTCTTCAGGTGCTTTCAATGAATTCTCATGTGGAACAACAAACTCAAGTGCCCAAATCCGATGACCAGTTCTCTGTTCTCATCTTTACTCCTCTTCCTCTGTCTTTGTTGCAATCCTTTATTCATCTGACCTTTGTGACAGCCCAGCGTCCTGCTTTTCCTCCTACATTACGTCTGCTAATATAGCACAGTGGCTTCATTGAGCTCCTTCTAGAACATAAGAAGCAAACTCGCATCTCCCATTTTGTGCCTTCTTTCCTTCTACATGGAATTTATTTCTTCACTTTATGATGCCCTCCCTTAGTTATTCCAGGTCTCTGATCAAATCACAGTACCTCAAGACACTTCCCTTATCAAATTATCTGAAATAGCCTCTGCCATATTCTCTATCCATTTATACTGCACTGTTTCCTTACAGGATTTATTGCAGTCTGATGCTGTTGTATACATTTATTCATTTGCTTTTGTTTTCCTCTCTAGTAAGAATGTAAACTACAAGAGAACTGTCTTATAAACTTTGATTTCCTCAGTGCCTAACACAATGTCTGGCACATAGTAAGAACTAAAAAAACATACTTTTCAGGAAATTCATGCACTGTTGATGAGATATTAAAATGGTGCAACCGCTATGGAAAACAGTACGAAGGTCTCTCAATTAATATATAACAGCCATGCGTGCGTGTGCTAAGTCACTTCAGTCGTGACTTTGCAAACCTATGGATCATAGCCTGCCAGGTTCCTCTGTCCATGAGATTCTCCAGGCAAGAATACTGGAGTGGGTTGCCACGCCCTCCTCCAGGGGATCTTCCCAACCCAGGGATCAAACCCACGTCTCTTGTCTCTTGCATTGGCAGGCGGGTTCTTTACCAAAAGTGCCACCTGCGAAGCCTAGAACTGCCATATCACTTCTGGGTATTTATCCAAAGAAAACAAAAATTCAAAAAGATATATGCACCCCAATGTTCAAAATAGGTGAAGGGGATTAAGAGGTACAAACCTCCAGTTATAAAGTAAATTAGCCACAAGGATGTAATTACAGCACAAGGAATATGGACAATAATATTTTAATGACTGTGTATGTGAACAGATAGTTACTACACTTATCATAGTGATCATTTCATAACATATGCAAATGTCAAATCACTATATAGTACACCTGAAACTATTATATTATTTGAAACTATTAATGTTGTACATCAACTGTATTTCAATAAAGAAGAAAAGAACTTGTCAAAAGAGTAAAAGAAAAATGATACTGAGTCCTTTCACAAGTCTGACTAACTCTATGTCCCTTCAAAGGTGTGCTCTCTAGAACTATTAGGTTCCCTAATTAAACAGAATAATCTGTCTACTTGTTTGGAATACTAGATTTATACAAATGTGACATTAATTTTCATTCACTTTTAGGGCCACTATGTCACACAATTAAATCACGTTGAGCTTATGCAGCTGCTAAGCCACATTGCCCTGTGCAGCTGGATATTTGGAACCAAGCTCAGGATCTCATATGCATCTCTGTCAAATGTTCTCTGATTAAATTTGCTCTAGTCTATTAAAATTCTTTTGGATACTAATTCTGTCATTAAGCATGTTCCCACATCAGTCTCTCTTCTGCAGTTCATCTTATATGCCTATTGATTCATTTTCTTGTTCTAATCATTAATTAAAAAAAAATAGGCAGTGGAGTCAACAGATCAAGGTTTGTATCTCAGTTCTGCCACTCAGTAGTTGTGTGGCTAACCTTGGTCAGGCTAATTAAGTTTTCCATCGTTCTATGAAATGGAAATAATAATACATATCTAATAAAGGTTATTGTGAGAATCAAATAAGGTTATAAAGTGTTGAGTAGAGTTCCTGGCATGTGTAATCCACTGTTAATTCTAATACTCAGCACTATGCCTAGTCCATAGTTGACTCTAAACAAACTTTTGTCAGTTATTGACGAGGACAAGGGTCCAAGGGTCTATGTGGTGGGACTCTAGAACTGTACATCAAATTGTCAATGATACATAAATTAGTCCTCTTTAGGGTTCAGTTATCTCCTCAACCAGTTATGAATACATCTCCTGATACTGACATACATCCTACTTGCTTTTCTCCATTTTGTTTAAAAAAAATTCTAGACAGCTAAATGCAATCCTGACATAAGGTATGCTGTGTTTGGTGCTGTCTCCTAACCTACCATGCTAGTATTCTTGTCAGAAAAGAAAATTTAACTTATTTGACATGAGTTAGTTGAACCCATTGCTTTCTTTTCTGTTTGTTCACAAATCATACTGTCATCTGGGATTGATATGTGGGTTACCAAGACTGGTCACTGTAATACCAGTAAGTCATATGTCCCTCTTCTGGTCCCTTTTCCATCCTTCACAGATCCCTAAAAAGTAAGCTCATCTAGGGTTTTTCTCAGTGCCCTGGGATATGTAGCCCAGAACAGGAAACCAGTGCTCACTTGTTACAGCTAAGATGATCACCTACAAATTCTTCACACATCCGAAGTTTCAAGAGTCTCGTTCCTATACTATTCCTCATCTGATAGTGTATTCCTACCCATTTCCAAGAAAAGTATATGACTACATTGACCCTTTGAGTATACAAATTAGAGAAGCAGAGTTTGTAGTCTCAGTTTCTCTTTCATCTTTCTTTCAAAAATAGGAAGGTGAAGACCTCCATTTTGAACAAATATTCAGGACAACTCCGTGTTCCACTAACTGGGACCTAAAGCTTAATGGAAGTCTACAGTGTTGAACAACCTTTACCCAGAAGGCAGGCAGGGCAAGTTCCCATCAGCTTTGGTGATAAACCTTCTAAAGCCAGGTTTTCCAGGATTGGTTACTTAGTTGGCACTCCATAAATATTCGTTTTCATTATTAAGATTAGTCTCCAAAAAATGTAGTATAGCTGTCTTCAAACTCTCACTACACTTCACCCATACCTAATTTAATCTAATATTCTTAGTCTAATATCTTTTCCATATTGTGAAAGCCTCAGGGAGAGAACCTGCTGTTTATCCATCTTCACTAAAAAATTAATTCATTAATTAATAATGCCACAAAAGATAACTGAGATTTTGTTATCTTTATTGTTTATAGAAACTAAATGCTTCTAAATTGTCTTAAAGTAGCTTCTTTCCTTGATTGCTTTAAATAGCTAATCTCAGCAAATCCTTTCTTTATGTAGCATACAAAATTATGTGTTATTCCAAAATTTTCTGAATAATAGTAATTATTGAAGGTTGATGGACTGCCACTGGCTATATTTCCTTTATTTATTTGGCTTTTTTAATGTGTACCCATTCAGCCTCAAGGCTCACCACCAAAGAATGCAAATTCTTTAGCACTTTGAAATTAATTAAATGAAGTAGAGAATAAGAAATGTTTTCCATCACCATATGGTAACTTTATTGTTATTATTAATGGGATTTATCATTCAATAACCTCAGATATGCAGATGACACCACCCTTATAGCAGAAAGTGAAGAAGAACTAAAGAGCCTCTTGATGAAAGTGAAAGAGGAGAGTGAAAAAGTTGGCTTAAAGCTCAACATTCAGAAAACTAAGATCATGGCATCCAGTCCCATCACTTCATGGCAAATAGATGGGGAAACAGTGGAAACAGTGACAGACTTTATTTGGGGGGCTCCAAAATCACTGCTGATGGTGACTGCAGCCATGAAATTAAAAGACACTTGCTCCTTGGAAGAAAATTTATAACCAACCTAGACAGCATATTAAAAAGCAGAAGCATTACTTTGCCAACAAAGGTCCGTCTGGTCAAGCCTATGGTTTTTCCAGTGGTCATGTATGGATGTGAGAGTTGGACGGTGAAGAAAGCTGAGCGCCGAAGAATTGATGCTTTTGAACTGTGGTGTTGGAGAAGACTCTTGAGAGTCCCTCAACTGCAAGGAGATCCAACCAGTCCATCCTAAAGGAAATCAGTCCTAAATATTCATTGTAATGACTGATGTTGAAGCTGAAACTCCAATACTTTGGCCACCTGATGCGAGGAATTGACTCCTTGAAAAAGACCCTGATGCAGGGAAAGATTGAGGGCCGAGGAGAAGGGGATGACAGAGGATGAGATGGTTGGATGGCATCACCAACTCAATGGACATGAGTTTGAGTAGACTCCTGTAGTTGGTGATGGACAGGGAGGCCTGGCGTGCTGCAGTCCATGGGGTCACAAAGAGTCAGACACAACTGAGTGACTGAACTGAACTGAACTGAAAGGGATTTAAACTTTGATAGAGAATATTATGAACGTTTCATTGTACTTCTTCAGAGCAATTCAAAATGAGATTATAAGAAATGCTCCTCTTCCTAATCATCAGTAGCTATGTAACTGTTCAGAATACCAGGGAAGCCTACGTATTTCTAGTCAAGATGGGCATGATCTTTTGAATGCATTTCCTATGAATGTTTATTGGTTTGAATGTTGGTTAATTTGACTCCATAGCCACACCTTCCTATCACGTCATACTAGCACCCTCAACACAGCTGAGCCTTTGCCCACCAGGAGCTTCATTCATCTAAAATAGTATCAAGAAAATTTGTTAAAATGTGCCTTGTTCTTAGTGACATTTAATATGGAGAGAAAAAAATAATTTAATCAACTAAACCTAAACTTCATGAAACATTTATATGGTGGTGTGTTGTCATTTGACATCTTACAAGACAGGTATTACATTTACAGTAGTGGAAAGAACTGCATCTTTCCTGTTTCTCTTATGAGTATAACTATGATTTAAGTGAATACTTGCATACATCAATGGGAACAAAAACCTTTATAAAACCTTATTGGAAACATCTAGGGAAAGATGACCAAATGAATCAGTATCACAAAATGTTCTTCCCCCAATTCCTAGTAGCTCGAATAGGAAAAAAAAAAAAGTTTAGAAAAAATAACTGACAACTACCAAACCCAATAAAGAATCTTATCCTTATAATCTAAACTCATAAAAATGGTAACCAGGAGATGAAAAATGAAAGATTCTGGTTTGTTAGTGCCCAACTTCTAAACTTGCACCCACAATTTTTCTAACTTTGTAAAAGCAGAACTGAGGGAACAAAGTATGTTACCAAAACCTTGAGAATTTTAAAAAGTACCCTTGGAGCAAAGGAGACTCAAGTGAGTAAAGCACCTTAGAATATTTCATGGAAAAACTTCTAAAAGTAAAAGTTTCTTTATAATGTCCCAGGACCTCTATTAAGCATGATTAATAGCCTGAGCTTGCCATATCTCAGGGTCCTATGCTGAGTAGGGGAACAAGCTGAAGCTTGTTGGGATTATGATATACCCTTGGCAAAATGAAGTGGATCCTGGTACAGAAAATTCAGTGGGTTCTCAAAAGACAGAGCAGATCTCTGGGTCACAAGGAAGTGGCTATGCTGGACACTATGGGAACTCAGCCCACTCTGCCCATACTCCTTCAGACTTTAAGAAGGTACATGGAAAGCAACAGTTTGTTTCCACACTGATAAAAGGGAGAAACACCAAGAAATGGGAGAGAAGGATGTCATAGAAAATCAGAGTAAATGTAAGATCTAGACTGAGTTTCCACAGTAAGCTTGAGTATCTTGAAAAGATATGAAAACTCTGTAATCACAGTGTAGGAAAAAAATTTCAAATGTATCAAATATATTAGGAGGCAAAAGCTGAATGAAATCAGAAAATACTACCCAAGAGCCAAAAAATGCCTGAATGT
Organism: Okapia johnstoni; assembly: GCA_024291935.2. Lineage (NCBI taxonomy): Eukaryota > Metazoa > Chordata > Mammalia > Artiodactyla > Giraffidae > Okapia > Okapia johnstoni. Next base: position 85,448,623 of record CM044311.1, on the reverse strand, counting down.
CTTATCTATAAAGGAACTTAAAAGAATATGTATTCGAAGATGGTATGCTACTGCAATATAATTAATTACAAATTAGATACCATATCAACAAACAAATTGAGAAGCAAAATAACAACACTGAAGGCTTAATACACAAATTAGAAGCAGCAAATATATGGGGGAAAACTTAATAGCAAAGAAGAAAGGTTTCAGATGATAACACCTAAAGGAATTGTGTTTATATATATATATATATATATTATAGAGTGGGGCTTCCCTGGTGGCTCAGACAGTAGAGAATCTGCTTGCAGTGTGGGAGACTGGGTTCAATCCCTGGGTTAGGAAGATCCCCTGGAGAAGGGAATAACTTCCCACTCCAGTATTCTTGCCTGGTGGGCTACGGTTCATGGGGTTGTAAAGAGTTGGACACAACTGAGCAACTAACATTTTCACTTCACATAGTATACATTATATATATATATATATATATATATATATATATATATATATACACACACACACACACACACACACATATATATACACACACATATATATACACATACATATATATAATTTTAAAATGTAAAGGAAAAAGACAAACTAGTAAAGCAGTTACAAAGAAACTGTAAGATGTGGAAGAGGGATAAAATCTTTACAACAGAGTGATCATTGGTATCAGAAAAACCAACCAATAGAACAGGAAAAAAATTAAGAGATATATAGGAATACCGTCAGCCCTCCATATCTGTAGGTACTGCATCTATGAATTCAACCAGCTCCAAATTAAAAATATTCCCCCAAAAATTCCAGAAAATTTCAAAAAGCAAAATTCAATGACACTGACAACTATTTATATAGCATTTACATTGTATTAGGTATTATAAGTGATCTAGACACTATTTAAAGTATATGAGAGTATAACAAATTCACTGTGCTATACATCTAAAACTAACACTACATTATAAATCAACTATACTCTAATAAAATTTTAAAATAAAAGATCTAATAAATAAATAATAAATATATGGGAGAGTGTACATAGGTTATATGCAAATACTACACCATTTTATATAAGAGACTTGAGGATCCATGGTTTTGGGTAACCACAAGAGGTCCTGGAACCAATCCCCTGTGGATCCTGAGGTACAACTGTACCACCATGAAGAAAGAGCTAAAATCTCAAGATCAAAAGGGCATATCCTATACCAAGGAAAAGTGACATAAAATCATCTATATAAGAACCATTTCTGATTGTTAGTGACCTTTAAGAATAAAGAAAGAATTATTATCTCATCCAGACAGAAAAAGTAAGTAGCACCATATGAAACCCTAATAAAGAAATCATCATTAAATAAAATATGGTAAGAGGAGTGATGATTAATTTTTATTAGATTTTAATATATAACAAAGACTATGTCTCTGGGGAAATTTGGCTACAGAATAAAATGAAAATATTATAACCATGACATAGGAAAAATTAATGTCTGATTTCTGTTTTTAGTAGTAACAGAATAGTTTGTATCAAACTAACCCTCCCACATATAACAATTATAAAATCTAGACAAAATATTATTTAATTAGCTTAATGCATTGGAGAAGGAAGAAAGGCAGGCATACTGGAAAGGAGTTGACTCGATAAAAAGAAACTCTACTGGTCAACATTTGCATTTGTACAGCTTTTCACATATAGTCACTTTCTGTTTTATACAGCACATCACAACTTTCTAAGCAGGAAGCTTCATTCTTCCTGACTTAAGAAGTCAGAGAATGCAGTTTAGGGCTGCCAAAGCAGCTAAAAAGTGAGGAAGTGAGGGGACGAATCTCTGAAAATGGAGAATCATGGAAATGTATGTAAAAGAAAATCTGCATGTAAATTCTGTCCAAATCTTTGGCAAACCCTGAACTGCACATAAATGAAGGAAACTACAAGGACAAAATTAAAACGTCTGACCAGGACCCTGAGAGGTGACAGTTGTAAGGCTAAAAGAACTAAGCAGAAAATATAACTGGAGCATACCACAGTGGATACAGATTGTGGAGTTTGAGTTATAGACTGCTAGAACAAAAATCAGCACGTTTCAGAAGTGCATAGCATAATTCAGAATCTTTACAATGTATTAGCCACAATGTCCAGCATAGAGCCGAAAAATCACTACACATGCAAAGAAACAGAAAAATGTGTCCCATAGTCAAAAAGTAGTCAACAGAAATTAACTCTGGTTTGATCTAGGCACTGAAATTAGCAGACAAAAACTTAAAGCAGCTCTTAAGAATATGTTCAAGAACTTTAAAAAATGATTCATCAAGGGCTTCCTTGGTAGCTCAGCAGATAGGAATCCACCTGCCAAGGCAGGAGACATGAGTTTGATCCCTGGTCCTGGAAAATCCTGCATGCCACAGAGCAACTAAGCCCATGAGCCACAGCTTCTGAGCCTCTGCTCTAGAGTCGGGGAGCCACAACTACTGAGCCCATGTGCCACAACTACCGAAGCCTGCATGCTAAAACCCATATTCCACAACGAAAGAAGCCATCACAATGAGAAGCCTGAATACCGCAACTAGAGAAAAGCAATGAAGATCAAGCACAGCCAAAAATAAGTAAATAAAATTTTTTTTTGAAAAAATGATTCATCAAAATAAATGAACAAATGGAGAATAATCTCAAAGATATGAAACTATAAAAACGAACCAAGTGGAGCTATATTTAAAATGGATAACCAACAAGGAGCTACTGTATAGCACATGGAACTGTATTCAATGTTACTTAGCAGTCTGGATGGGACAGGAGTTTGGAAGAGAATGGATATGTGTATATTTATAACTGAGTCCCTTCACTATTCACCTGAAACTATCACAACACTGTTAATTGGGTAAACTCCAATATAAAATAAAAAGTTTAAAAAATAAGTCTATTAAGGAAAAAAGGTGAACCAAGTGGAAATTCTAAAATGGTAAAGTACAATATTTTACATTAAATTCACCACATGAACTAGTGATGGAAAAAGAAGCTAGGCTCTAAAACCTTGAAGATAGATTAATAGAATTACCCAATCAGAAAAGAAGGGGAAAAAATGAAAATGTGAGCAGCTATTCAGTTACCTGTGGAGTAGACGGAGTGGAGGGGGAACAAAAGGAAAAGAGCAACAAAAATTTCCCAAATTTACTGGAAAACATAAACTTACAGATCCAAATATTTCAATAAACTTCAAGCAAGATAAATATAAAGAAAATCACAGTTAGATACGTTGTAGTCATGCAACTGAAAACTAAAAATAAAGTCTTCAAAATGAGAGAGAAAACAACATACTACATAATAGAGAAACAATGATGGCCGATGCTTCTCAGCAGAAATAGTGAAAGCCAAGAGAAACTGTGGAGGGCTGTGATAGATAAAAGATGGCTGAAATTTCTCTGGTACTCCTCCAACTGAGAGATTCCCTTGCTTTGAATCTGAGTGAGCTATATGATAGCATAACCAAAACAATATGGTAGAAATACTATTGTATCTATTCATGTGCCTTAAGAGGGTGATGGCTTCATTTCATCTTTTGAAACACTTATTCCTGAAGTCCTGAGATGACAGATAAAAGTCCGAATACCCTGCCCAAAAGAATATGGATAGCCTCTAAGACTACATGAAGATGCAGAAATGTGTAGCTGAGCCCTAGCTTCCATACATTTTACCAAGATGACATGTGTTTGAATGAAATCATCTTGGACAGTGATAAGTAGCCATAGCTGAATACCATAAAAAAACTACCACCAATGATATACAGAGCAAAAGAATCACTCAACCAAGCCCTGGCCAAATTTCTAAACAACAAAATCTTATATGTAATTTAACAAATTGGTGTTGTTTAAAAACATTAGGTTTTGGGGGTGTTTGTCAGGCAGCAATAGTTAACCAGAACAACATCATTTAAATGATGAAAGAAAAATAAAAAACGTTCAATCCAGGTTTCTATATGCAGAAAAACTATCTATTAAATATAAAGATGATTAAAAAATAAATGAATAAATAAATACAAAGATGAATTTAACACATTTTCAAATCAATGAAAAGTTGAAAATTTTGTTACCAGTTGATCTATAAGAAATATTAAAGAAAGCTCTTTAGGCAAAAGAGAAATAGCACCAGATGAAAACATAGATTTACAGTAAGGACTATAAAGCATTAGAAATGATAAATATAAAACCCCTTGTTTGTTCTCTCAATTTTTTTAAACAACATATGACTTTTTAAAGCAAAAATTATAATACTGTGTGATAGGGATATATATATCAGTTCAGTTCAGTTGCTCAGTCGTGTCCAACTCTTTGCAACCCCATGAATTGCAGCACGCCAGGCCTCTCTGTCCATCACCAACTCCTAGAGTCTAACCAAACCCATGTCCATCGAGTCAGTGATGCCATCCAACCATCTCATCCTCTGTCATCCCCTTCTCCTCCTGCCCCCAATCCTACCCAGCATTAGGGTCTTTTCCAACGAGTCAACTCTTCGCATGAGGAGGCCAAAGTATTGGAGTTTCAGCTTCGACATCAGTCCTTCCAATGAACACCCAGAACTGATATCCTTTAGAATGGATTGATTGGATCTCCTTGCAGTCCAAGGGACTCTCAAGAGTCTTCTCCAACACCACAGTTCACAAAACATTTCTGCGGCAAGCATCAATTCTTCGGCGCTAGACAGCTTTCTTTACTGTCCAAAACTTCTCACATCCATTTACATGACCACTGGAAAAAAAAATAAAGTCCATAGCCTTGACTAGACGGACCTTTGTTGACAAAGTAATGTCTCTGCTTCTTAATATGCTGTCTAGGTTGGTCATAACTTTCCTTCCAAGGACTAAGCGTCTTTTAATTTCATGGCTGCAATCACCATTTGCAGTGATTCTGGAGCACCCCCCAAAAATAAAGTCAGCCACTGTTTCCAGAATTTCCCCATATATTTGCCATGAAGTAATGGGACCAGAAACACCTGGAGTAACAGGGAAACTTGGCCTTGGAGTACAGAATGAAGCAGGGCAAAGACTAATAGAGTTCTGCCAAGAGAACGCACTGCTCATAGCAAACACCCTCTTCCAATAACACAAGAAAAGACTCTACACATGGACATTACCAGATGGTCAACACCAAAATCAGATTGATTATATTCTTTTTAACAAGAATAGAAAAAACAAAATGGACAGCCAAAAATGGAGAAGCTCTATATACAGTCAGCAAAAACAAGACTAGAAGCTGACTGTGGCTCAGATCATGAACTCCTTATTGCCAAATTCAGACTGAAATTGAAGAAAGTAGGTATGCAAAAACCACCAGACCATTCAGGTATGACCTGACCTAAATCAAATCCCTTATGTACTATACAGATACTAGTAAGAAAGTGAGAAATAGATTTAAGGGACTAGATCTGATAGACAGAGTGCCTGATGAACTATGGACAGAGTTTCATGACATTGTACAGGAGACAGGAATCAAGACCATCCCCAAGAAAAATAAATGCAAGAAAGCAAAATGGCTGTCTGAGGAGGCCTTACAAAGAGCTGTGAAAAGAAGTGAAAGCAAAGGAGAAAAGGAAAGATATACCCATTTGAATGCAGAGTTACAAAGAATAGAAAGGAGAGATAAGAAAGCCTTCCTCAGCGATCAATGCAAAGAAATAGAGGAAAACAACAGATTGGGAAAGACTAGCGATCTCGTCAAGAAAATTAGAGATACCAAGGGTACATTTCAGGCAAAGATGGGCTCAATAAAGGACAGAAATGGTATGGACCTAACAGAAGCAGAAGATATTAAGAAGAGGTGGCAAGAATACACAGAACTGTACAAAACATATCTTCACTACCCAGATAATCATGATGGTGTGATCACTCACACTCACCTAGAGCCAGACATCCTGGAAAGTGAAATCAAGTGGGCCTTAGGAAGCATCAGTATAAACAAAGCTAGTGGAGGTGATGGAATTCCAGTTGAGCTATTTGAAATCCTGAAAGATGATGCTGTGAAAGTGCTGCACTCGATATGTCAGCAAATTTGCAAAACTCAGAAGTGGCCACAGAACTGGAAAAGGTCAGTTTTCATTCCAATCCCAAAGAAAGGCAATGCCAAAGAATGCTCAAACTACTGCACAATTGCACTCATCTCACATGCTAGTAAAGTAATGCTCAAAATTCTCCAAGCCAGGTTTCAGCAATACATGAACCGTGAACTTCCAGATGTTCAAGCTGGCTTTAGAAAAGGCAGAGGAACCACAGATCAAATTGCCAACATCTGTTGGATCACTGAAAAAGCAAGAGGGTTCCAGAAAAACATCTATTTCTGCTTTATTGACTATGCCAAAGCCTTTGTCTGTGTGGGTCACAATAAACTGTGGAAAATTCTGAAGGAGATGGGAATATCAGACCACCTGACCTGCCTCTTGAGAAACTTGTATGCAGGTCAGGAAGCAACAGTTAGAACTGGACATGGAACAACAGCCTGGTTCCAAACAGGAAAAGGAGTACGTCAAGGCTGTATATTGTCACTCTGCTTATTTAACTTATATGCAGAGTACATCATGAGAAATGCTGGGCTGGAGGAAGCACAAGCTAGAATCAAGATTGCGGGGAGAAATATCAATAACTTCAGATATGCAGATGACACCACCCTTATGACAGAAAGTCAATAAGAACTAAAGAGCCTCTTGATGAAAGTGAAAGAAGAGAGTGAAAAAGTTGGTTTAAAGCTCAACATTCAGAAAACTAAGATCATGGCATCCGGTCCCATCACTTCATGGCAAATAGATGGGGAAATGCTGGAAACGGTGGCTGACTTTATTTTTGGGGGCTCCAAAATCAATGCAGATGGTGATTGCAGCCATAAAATTAAAAGACGCTTACTCCTTGGAAGGAAAGTTATGAACCTCGACAGCATATTAAAAAGCAGAGACATTACTTTGCCAACAAAGGTCCATCTAGTCAAGGCTATGGTTTTTCCAGTGGTCATGTATGGATGTGAGAGTTGGACTATAAAGAAAGCTGAGCACCAAAGAATTGATGCTTTTGAACTATGGTGTTGGAAAAGACTCTTTAGAGTCCCTTGGACTGCACTGAACTGAACTGAATGTGGATTGGAAAGGAAAGAGTAAAACTATCTCTAATCACATATGTCATGGTTGTATGTTAAAAACTCTAAGGAATCTACCAAGCAACTACTAAAGCTTAAAGCCAATTTAGCAAAGTCATGAATACATATAACAACATGCACAAGTCTCAGACATTATTCACATTATGTGAAAGAAGCCAGACACAAAAAACTACATGATATATGATTCCATTTATATAAAATTCTGGAACAGGCAAGACTATACAAAGGTGAAAAAAATGGGGAAAGATATTGCTTTGAGGAAAGGGATTAACTGGCAATGGACGTAAGGAAACTTTCTGGGATGATAGAAAGATTTTGTACATTAATAGAGGTGTGGAGCACGTAAGTTTATGAATTGGTCAAAACAATATACTGCATACTTAGGATTTGTGTATTTCCATGTATTTAAGTTTTACACAATAAAAAGAAAAATTAAAACTATAAACAAATACTGAAATCCAGTATTTCTTTTTTCAGTAGTATGGCTTAGCAATTCTAAGATTAATTTGTGTGTGTTTATACAAGTGGGTAAACATATTTTAGGCTTGAGCAAATGAGTAAATATATTACTCAAAATATGAGAGCCAGATTTCTCCTTGTAAGAGTTACAAATATGAAAGCAGGAAAACAAGAATATACACTGAAGTACTGGGTTGAAACTGACCTTATGGAGATGATAGATGAGAAATAGACAAACAGATAGACAGAGATAAGAGAGACCAAGATAGGGAGTGAGACAGACAAAAAGAAAGAGAAAGAAAAAAGAAAGAGAAAGAAATATCTCCTAGCTGTAGAACTGGGAGGAGGAGGGAGGGCCAGGACAGGGGAATTATGAAATGAGCCATGAATACCTTCTTATGCCAGAAACTAAGGAAATGCTACTGTCTAGAGGCCTCATGAACCAGCTTGAGCTGGCTCCCTCTGGCAACATCTGGGGCAATTTTTACATCAGAATAAATAATAATGGTAATTGATTATAACTTTTGAATGAAAGAAAAATCCACACATGTTATATTAGTTCCCTGGAGCTGCTGTAACAAAGTTTCATGAACTAGGTGACTTAAAACAACAGAAATTTATTGTTTCACAGGTTTGGAGGTTTGAAGTCCAAAATCAAGGGTTAGGCAGGGCTATGCTTCCTCTAAAATCTGTAGGGAAATCTTTCTTTGCCTCTTTCTAGGACATCCCCAGGTGGCTTTTCCAGCATATCTTTGTCATTTCTTGGTTTGTAGAGGCATTGCTCTGATCCTCCATCTTCACATGGCATTCTCCATATGTCTTCATATTATCTTCCCTCTGCATGTATCTGTATTCAAATGTCCCCTTTTTATAAGGACACCCATCATATTGGATTAAGGCCCAAGCTTATAAATTCATCTGCATATTCGGAAGTGCTGGGAGTATGACTTTAGCATAACTTTAGCATATCTTTTGCGTATCTTTTGTGTCTTTTGGAGGAGACAATTCAATTCATAAATGCATACAGCAATGAAAAAATAAGTAAACAATGGCTAAAGTAAAATTCTTTTTTGTAATAGAAAGACAGCTAATAAATACAGAAGGAATGATAGAAATAGAAAATCATCAATGGGCTAAAACTAGTGGGCAAAATTTTGATGAGTCTTAAGCTATTAAATAGAATATCTCTTCTCTATATACATGTTAATTAAAAAGGTGAAAACATTAGAGAAGAAAAACCTGGTGAACACCACTTTAATTACATGATCAAAATTAACATCACCAGTGTTGGAAAAAACATATTTTATGCCTTCACTGAGAAAGATACATCACTTCAGTGATATTCTTGCCAAAAATACAGGCCGCTTCAGTCATGTCTGACTCTGTGCGACCCCACAGACGGGGGAGCCCATTAGGCTCCCCCGTCCCTGGGATTCTCCAGGCAAGAACACTGGAGTGGATTGCCATTTCCTTCTCCAATGCATGAAAGTGAAAAGTGAAAGTGAAGTCGCTCATTCGTGTCCGACTCAGCGACCCCATGGACTGCAGCCTACCAGGCTCCTCTGTCCATGGGATTTTCCAGGCAAGAGTACTGGAGTGGGGTGCCATTGCCTTCTCCAAAAATACATGACTTGAATTGAATCATGAAGAAACATTAGACAAATCCAAATTGAGAGACATTCTATGAAATAGCCCAAACTCCTAAAAAAATGTCAAGATCAAGAAAAGTGAAAGGCTGAACAATTTCTTCTTATTAAAGGAGATAAAGAGACATGATAGTTAAGTAATGCATTATCCTATGTTGAATCCTGTGCTAGATCCCACATGCTGCAACTAAGAGTTTGTATGCCACAACTAAGAGTTCACTAAAGATCCCATGTGCTGCAACAAACATCAAAGATCCTGTGTGCCACAGCTAAGACTTGGTACAGTCAAATAAATATTTTTAAAAACAAAAAGATCTATAAAAATCATATTGAGACAACTGACAAAATTTGATTATGAGCTGCTGACTGGACAGTTTTATGTCGATGTTAAAATTTTGAAAATTGCACTGTGATTATATAGGAGAATTTCCTTGTTCTGCAGAAATATGTACTTAGCTATGTATTAAGTGTAGCTTGGAAAAAATAATATGTGTATGGGTAAAATAGACTAATAAACATGGGGAAATAAGTTTAAAAATTGATAAATCTAGGTAAAGAGTATGCAGGAATGCCTTGCGTTATTCTTACAACATTGGAGTAAGTTTGAAATTGGAATAAAATTAAATAAAATCAGAACAAAAGAGAGGTAGAAGGGAGAACAAGACTATTAAAGACTTCATCCTTCGTAACAGGAAATCAGTTAGTACTGTAAAATGCTGGAAACATTTCAGTCTTTTTGTAAAATATTTTTAATGGGAAAATAATTGATTTACAATGTTGTGTTGGTTTCTGCCATACAACATGAATCAGCCTAAGTATACATATATCCCCTTCCTCTTAAGCCTCCCTCCTACCCTTCCCATCTCATCCCTCTAGGTTGTCACAGATCACTGGGTTGAGCTCCCTGTGTTATAGAGCAATGTTGCACTAGCTATCTGTTTTATATATTGAAAATGCTACTCTCTCAATTTCAATGCTACTCTCTCAATTTGTCCCACCTTCTCCTTCTCCTGCTGTGTCCACAGTCCATTCTCCATGTCTGTGTCTCTCTTCCTGCCCTGCAAATAGGTTCATCAGTATATTTTTCTAGATTCCATATATAGGCTTTAATATACAATATTTGTTTTTCTCTTTCTGACTTACCTCTCTGTATAATAGGCTCTACTACATTTCAGTCTTTAAAAGTAATGTTGCTAATGTTTTGATGGTTTTCAAAATCTTCAAACTTAGGATCTTAAGAGAATAATATCTCTTGAGAAAATCATTAATCAAAACTTCAAAATTCCTGCATTTCAAAATCTAATAAGTTAAAGTAAAATTAAATGTATTTCTAATAGTTGATATAGTATAATTTCATTCTTATAAAATTATTTCTGTGTCTGTTTATCTATTGCCCTGTCTATCTGTCAGTCAGTCTCTATGTATGTATATAGGGTTGACTAAAGGTAATGTTCACCAAATGTTCTACTAGGTTAGAACATTTACATTAAATTAAGTAATTTTTTCTTCATTTGTACTTTACTACTTGAAAGTTTGATAAACTTGTATTTTTTATTAAAAAGTAAAGCATATACTCTAACATGTATATAACGGCACTTATATTACATTTACATTCTTATTCTCAAAACCTAATGATATTAATTTTGATTTGATGAAATATTAACATCCTAAAGTCATTTCCAGCTCTATAAACAAACTAAAAAACCAACACAAAGTATCTGCTCCACATTTCAAGAGTAATGAGTTTAATCATGTTAAGGTTATAATTTTGCTAGTCTGCTAATTTTTTTCCTCTCAATGCAACTAGAAATTAATTCTTTGTCAGTCTTAACAATGTGTTCTTATCTTTTTTCTGAAATAAAGATGACATTAGATCAAAATCTTTTCATTTTTCTTCTTTTAAAAATTGTACTGTAATAGCCTAGTCGTGACAAGCATCTGATAATATCATCTGCACAGACAAATAAAATTCTGTGAAATTCACAGAATTTCACAACCATTCTTAACAACTACTTTATTGGGTATATGGCTAAATTAAAAATCCTCTCTCATATTTATTTGAAGTTTCCCCCACAGTCCCACTTTTCTCCGAACAGCTTCTTTATTCCTATATCCTATTCTTGTTCTCCTGAAATGTTTTAAAATCTCAAGATTCTCCTCTAATACATGGAGTCTTGGGGTTTCAGAAAGTGGAGTACAGAAAAATAATGTGGTTGAAGGTATTTCTGTTCATCAAGACTTCCCTTCCCTGTGTGATGATTATACTTACTTAGCCTATTGAACTCAGGCATGCCCATGTGACCTGCTTTGGCTGATGAAATGTGTGAAGTGAGGAATGTTACTTCTAGGAAGAAGTTAAGAGCCAGTGTATGCCTCTGCCACAATGACCAGCAATTCTCTAGGTAGAAAAGATGATCTATTTAGCTTGGGTCCCTGAGTGAAGACAATGTGCAGCCAAGCTACAAGGTAGTCCAAAATGGACATGTGGTGTGAGCAAAAAATTGTCCTTGGGAACCACTGAGGTGAGGAGGTTGCTGTTGCACAACATTACTAGACCATCCTAAATAATACACATGAGTATGCTGGTAGCAAAACTACTTGTCCTTCTTGAGTTGTAATTTTCTTCTGCACCTATCTAGTACACCTGATGAACTCTCACTAGACTATCTGAGAGGAGGTACCATGTCTATATCCCCAGAAAAATTAGCATAAGTTTTGACATTGGAAAGATCTCCTTTTCTGGTTACACAGAGGCAGTCATTTTACATAAATCAACAGATACAATGGATCTACGTAACACAAGTATTGGGGCTGAATTTATGTATCTGCCTTATGTAATGAATATCACAATAGTCAGGGACTCAGTCCTACTAGACAAATGAAAGAAGTTTGAATCCTTACTTTCTGTTCACATTGTTATTGTTGTTCAGTTGCCCATTCATGTCCAAGTCTTTGTGAACCCATGGACTACAGCACCCAGGCCTCCCTGTCCCTCACCATCTCCTGAAGCTTGCCCAAATTCATGTTCATTGCATCAGTGATGCCATCCAATCATCTCATCCTCTGATGCCCTCTTCTTCTGCTCTCAATTTTTCCCAGCATCAGGGACTTTTCCAGTGAGTTGGCTGTTCGCATCAGATGACCGAAATACTGGAGCTTCAGCTTCAGCATAGTTCCTTCCAGTGAATATTCAGGGTTGATCTCCCGTAAGATTGACTGGTTTGATTTCCTTGTTGTCCAAAGAACTTTCAGGAGTCTTTTCCAGCGCCACAGTTCAAAGGCATCAATTCTTTGGCGTTCTGCCTTCTTTACAGTCCAGTTCTCAAAACTGTACATGACCATTGGGAAGACCATAGCTTTGACTATACAGACTTTTGTTGGCAGAGTAATGTCTCTGCTTTTCAACACACTGTCTAACTTTGTCATCACTTTCTTGCCAAGAAACAATCATCTTCTGATTTCATGCCTGCAGTCATCATCCACAGTGATTTTGGAGCCCAAGAAGAGGAAATCTGTCACTAGTTCCACCTTTTCCCCCTCTATTTGCCATGCAGTAATGGGGCTGGATGCCTTGATCTTCATTTTTTTTAATATTTAGTCTTAAGTCGATTCTTTCACTCTCCTCCATCACCCTCATTAAGAGCTTCTGTAGTTCCTCTTCACTTTCAGCCATTAGAGTATTATCACTCACATATCTGAGGTTGTTGATGTTTCTCCTACCTATCTTGATTCAAACTTGTAACTGATCCAGCCCAGAACTTCTCATGATGTGCTCAACATATAGGTTAAACAGGGTGACAGCAAACAGCCGTGTCATACTCCTTTCTAGATCTTGAACTAATTGGTTGTCGCATACATTGTTCTAACTGTTGCTTCTTCACCCACATACAGGTTTCTCAGAAGACAGGTAAGATGGTCTGGTATTCCCATCACTCTAAGAGATTTCCATAGTTTGTCATAATCTACACAGTCAAAGGCTTTAGCATAGTCAATGAAAGAGAGATAAATGTTTTTCTGAAATTCCCTAGCTTTCTGTGTAGTTCAGCGAATGTTGGCAATTTGATCTCTAGTTCCTATTCCTTTTCTAAACCCAGCTTGAACATCTGGAAATTCTTGGTTCACATAATTCTGAGGCCTAGAATGCAAGATTTTAAGCATGACCTTACTAGCATGGGAGATGAGTCCAATTGTCCAATGGTTAGCATATTCTTTGGTACTACCCTTCTTGGGAATTAGGATGATGATTGATCTTTTCCAGTCCTGTGCCCACTGCTGGGTCTTCCAGATTTGCTGACATAATGAATGCAAAACTTTGATGGCATCGTCCTTTAGGAATCTGAATCGTTCTGCTGGAATTTGATCGCATCACACTCCAGAATATCTGGTTCTGGATGACTAACCACACCATTGTAGTAATCCAGTTATTAAGATTTTTTTTATACAGTTCTTCCATGTATTCTTTCCATCTCTTGATCTCTTAAGCATCTACTGTTCATGTTATCTCTTTGTAATGAACAACTCTTGCTTTTATGTTCAAAAAATTATTGAGTGGCTACTATGTACCAGGCATTGTGCAAGACACTAAGAATGTAGGAATAATTATTGAATCCTTTTGCAGAGAAACTTGCAGACTAGTCAGTGAGACAAACAAGTAAAATATAAGTTATCCTCACCTGGTAGTCTTAAATGGCTCCTTTGCTGCCCATAGAGACTGTAGACAGTCTTATATTTACCCTCTTTGGTCCAGGAAATCCTGGGAACTAGGCAAGTCCTGATAAAGTCACTCTCTCAAGAGAGTGACCTGGGATGTTCAATGAATCCAATAGAGTCTTGGCAGTTGTCTTACAGTCACTACATTCACTCAATTGCTGTGCTCTTTCCATTCTCTCTCTTCAGTTTCTCTCACTTTCGTTCTCTTTCTTTCCCACTGATACTGTGTTGCTTCTCTGTTTAGTAATGCTGTATCTTCATCACTTTAACCCTTTCATGGCAACTTATGTTCATATTTTCATTCACCTCCAAGATTCTGTTATTAGAGAAAAGGGTACATGCTTAATTTGCCTCTGTATTCTTACAGAGCCTATTCCAGATCTTTGTGTGCTATAAGCATTCTATAAATTCTTGCTGAATGAAATTAAATCTTAACATAACACATTCCTCTTTGACAATATCGATTGTGAAGCTATCTCAAAAGCATAGGTTTTGCCTAATTGGAGACACTTGGAACCTTCATAATAATCCAAAATATGACAACTGCCACAGGTACTACAGGGCAATAAAATCCAGCAAACAGAAATGATTCAAGTTGCCTCATGACTCATAAATCATTCCATCGCATCTTTCTCTTGTTTGGTTCCTGATTCAGTTTCATCCCTGGATATCAGATTGTTGGTTCCCCAACTAAGTAACTTTAAATGTTTCCTCAACAATTCTTGCTATGAGCCCATTGATCTACCCACTATGACACTACCATCTGAATATTGTCCATAGCCTGATGATAGAAAAAAATATTTGTGTTCCTATTCACCATGCACCGATATTTTATTTCTGTCATATAGCAAGTCTGGTTTACACTTATTTTTAAGAATTGCCTGTTCTTTAATTTTAAAGGGCTCTTTTAAATGTCCATTTAAAATCTCTTGGGCAAAAATAGTGCTTAATGACATAGGACATTTGTTTTTCTATCGCTCAGTAATGTCCAATGCTTTGTGACCCCATAAAATGCAGCACGCTTGGCTTCCCTAGCATGAAAAGGCAGAGGAACTAAAGATCAAATTGCCAGCATACGTTGGATCACAGAAAAAGCAAGAGAATTCCAGAAAAACATCTACTTCTGCTTTATTGATTACACCAAAGCCTTTGACTGTGTTCATTTCACTTCAGTTCTGTCGCTCAGTCATGTCTGACTCTTTGCGACCCCATGGACTGCAGCATGCCAGGCCTCCCTGTCCATCACCAACTCCGGGAGCAAATTTCCTCTTCACTTTCTGCCATAAGGGTGGTGTCATCTGCATATCTAAAGTTATTGATATTTCTCCTGGCAATCTTAATTCCAGCTTGTGCTTCATCTAGCCTGGCATTTCACATGGTGTACTCTGCATATAAGTTAAATAAGCAGGGTGACAATATACAACCTTGATGTACAACTGTTGCTTCTTGACCTGCATAAGATTTCTCAAGAGGCAGGTAAGGTGATCTGGAATTCCCATCTCTTGAAGAATTTTTGTACAGTTTGTTGTGATCCACACAGTCAAAGGCTTTAGCATAGTCAGTGAAGCAAAAGTAGATGTTTTTCTAGAATTCTCTTGCTTTTTCAATGATCCAATGGATGCTGTCAATTTGATCTCTGGTTCCACTGCCTTTTCTAAATCCAGCTTGGACATATGGAAGTTCATGGTTCAGGTACTGTTGAAACCTGGCTTGGAGAATTTTGAGCATTATTTTGCTAGTGTATGAGATGACTGCAATTGTGCTATAGTTTGAACATTTTTTGGCGTTGCCTTTCTTTGGGATTGGAATTAAAACTGCCCTTTCCAGTCCTGTGGCCACTGCTGAGTCTTCCCAATTTGCTGGCATATTGAGTGCTGCACTTTTACAGCATCATCTTTTAGGATTTGAAAAAACTCAGGAATTCCATCACCTCCACTAGCTTTGTTCATAGTGATGCTTCCTAAGGCCACTTGACTTCACACTCCAGGATGTCTGGCTCTAGGTGAGTGATCACACCATTGTGGTTATCTGGATCATTAAGATCTTTTACGTATAATTTGTCCATGTATTCTTACCACCTGTTCTTGATATCTTATGCTTCTGTTAGGGCCACACTGTCCTTTATTGTGCCCATCTCTGCATGAAATGTTCCCTTGGTATCTCTATTTTTCTTGAAGAGATATAGGACATAGAATCTTCAAATTTAAAGATCTTTGATCAGAATTGAGATAATAATTATTTTCTTTATGATATATTTTATTAATGATACATGATGATATGAATATCCAATTTCAGAAGTAACAGTAAATGTCTATTTTCACTTACCTTCCACCCAATTCTGTTCCTTCCCTATAGACAACCACTTTAACAGTTTAGTATATATTCTCCCAAACATTGTTTTATGCAGTTAAATATGTAAATGAATATACATAGCTATACAAGCAACCTCCTCCATTTAACTTGTACCTATATAGTTATTTTACATAAATGTGGTCACATCATAGATTATTAATTCAGTCATTTTAGCAGGTTATATTGACCCCCACTGCTAACTATATTCTATGTACTGTTACAGGCAATGAGATACAACAATGAGTAAAAGAATTCCCCTGACCTCAAGGAACTTACATTCTGGTGGGCATTCTGTTCAGTATACATACTACACATATTATGCATAATAGTTTTCTACCAAAATGCAACCATACTATATAGATTTTCTTACATCTTGCTTTTTTTTTATTTGAAAATACTCCTGAAGCTCTTTCCATATCAGGACATACAGTACATTTACATCTAAAGCACCATACCATAAACAAATAATAGACTGGGAAAAAACATTTCATCATATGAAACAGATTAAGATTTAGTTGCATTGAGCAGCTTCAGCTGCATGCAACAAATTCTGGCAAATTCTCATTTCATTTTTATTCCGTTACAAATATTTTCTAATTTTCCTTGCTATGGCTTCTTAGAGGGCTTCCTTGATAGTTCAGTTTGTAAAGAATCCACCTGCAATGCAGAAGACCCTGGCTCAATTCCTGGGTCGGGAAGATCCCCTGGAGAAGGCATAGGCTACCCACTCCAGCATTCTTGGGCTTGCCTTGTGGCTTAGCTGGTAAAGAATCCATCTGCAATGCCGGAGACCTGGGTTTGAACCCTGGGTTGGGAAGATCCCCTGGAGAAGGGAAAGGCTACCCACTCCATATTCTGGCCTGGAGAATTCTGTGAACTGTACAGTCCGTGCAGTCACAAAGAGTCAGACCTGACTGAGCCACTTTCACTTTTCACTTCCTTTCATGGCTTCTTAGATACACCCATCATTTAAAAGTGGGCATGAGGTTTTTAAAGTGTCTGTGATATTAATTTCTCATTTTGATATTAATTTCTCATTTAAATGCTTTCTTCTCTGTAAGCATTCTCTGTGTTTTTTCAGTCTTCTAACTTTATCGAGACTTGCAACGGCTAAATCAAAGATTTCTCTTGGTAAAGGTCACATTTCACTTGAAAATATGTGAGTTATTTTCAAATATCTGTTGATATTGATTTCTAATATAATTCCACAGTGATAAGAAAACAGACTCTGTATGATTTCAATACCTTTAGATCATGAAATTTTTGCACCTTGTTTTATGTCCCTGGATATGTTCCAGTTTCTCCTACTTTATAGTCTATGGGAACTTGAAGAAAACTTGTATCCTACTGTTGTGTGAAAATTGCATAAATCGTAATTATGTTGGATTGGTTCATGGTGCTTTTCAGGTCTACTATATCCTTCTACTTTTCTATATGTTCATTCTATTAATTTTTGAGTTTGATATTGAAACTCCAACTAAAAATCTCAAATTTATCTACTTAAAAAAATTGTAATTTATAGTGGAACTTTATGTAACTTTTTTCTGTATTTTCCAAGTCTCCTGTAAATGCATTATTTTATTTTCATAATTTAAAAAATAAGAAAAAATATAAAACAGATTAAGGATTTTTATATCCAGAATATATATTCTTAACTCCTACAAATTAATATAAAAATATATGGATAAAACTGGAAATATATATTAATTTATATCATATTAAAAGATAAATATCTAATAAACCTCCAAAAATGTGCTTGATATCACTAGAAATAAGGAAATTTTAAGTTTAAATCATATCCAAGTTCCACTTGAAACTTCTACTTCCAGCAAAGATGGAAAAATAAAGACCAATTTTACCCTCTTCCCAGAACAACTAAAAACTAGAAAAAATAAATGTATTTGGAACAAAAACTTTTGGACATTGAAATGAGATGGTACAAGAAAGAATTATCTGAAAGAGGGAAAATTGAAAAGGTAAGACCAACAATGGCCCCAGCTTACTGCCTTGAAAAAGATTCCAGATCACAATCCAGGGAGAAGCCAAGTTTTTGCCTGGCAATCTTCCTGCGCTGAAAAGGTTAAGAAAATGGAGTTGAAAGTCCAGGAGGCTAAACTGACTAGAGTTTTCAGGGCAGAGAACTAGAAAGGAGAAAGCTACATGAAGAAAATTCTGAAAATCTGCAGAGATAACCCTGCCCCCAGCTTGAGTCTTCTGATTAGCATATGC
Organism: Okapia johnstoni; assembly: GCA_024291935.2. Lineage (NCBI taxonomy): Eukaryota > Metazoa > Chordata > Mammalia > Artiodactyla > Giraffidae > Okapia > Okapia johnstoni. Next base: position 85,430,120 of record CM044311.1, on the reverse strand, counting down.
TTGAGAAAATCTGAAGCCTGAAAAATAACCACCCAAACTATTAAAAAGAATAAGACTATGAACTCACAAGGGCGCTGTTTTATATTCCCATTCATCAGATTGGATAAAAAAGCAAAACCTAACTATGTCCTGCCTGAAGTAAACTCACATTAAATAGAAAGGCACAAATATATTAAAGGAAAATAATGGAAAATTATATGTCATGCTAATACTAATTGAGAGAAATTTGCAGTCAGTCACTATACCAGTATAAAGAGGTCAATATGCTAAGGAGGACATACCAGTCCCAAATGTTTATGCACCTAACAGAGCTTCAAAATACATAAAGCAAAAACTAGGTGAGCTAGAAATGAAAATAAATAATTTGTAATTAATTTATTTAAATATTTTATTTTAAAATGTATAAATAAATAAATCCACAATATATCATTGACATTAAAGAAAAAAAAACTTTTCTCTAGGATTGTTAAAAGAAGTAGACAGAAATTCTAGGAGGATTTAAAACAGTATCAACCAACTTGACCTAATTAATATTTGCAGAATACTCCCACCAGTGACAATGGACTGTATTTTTTTTCAAGTGCAGGTAGAACATTTACCAAGATGAACTATATTCTGAGCCACAAAGCAGGTATCAATACATTTTAAAAGGTTCAAATCATATAAATATGTTCTCTAGAACGATGTTAAATTAAAAATCAACAACATAAGTAAAAAATCCAAAATTTGAAACCTGAATAGTATACTTCTGAGTAATCAGTGGATCAGAAAATAAATCAAAGGGGAAATTAGAATGTACCTTAAACTGAAATAAAATAAAACATGCCAAATCAAAATTTGGGTGATGCTACCAAAGCAGTGCGTGCGTGCTTAGTTGTTCAGTCCTATCTGACTCTGGGCAACCCCAATGACTGTAGCTCACCAGGCTCCTCTGTTCATTCTCTCCAGGCAAGAACACTGGAGTAAGTGGCCATTCCCCTCTCCTGACCCAGGGATCGAATCTGGGTCTCCTGCATTACAGGTGGATTCTTTACCATCTGAGCCACCAGGGAAGCCCTACTAAAGCAGTACTTCAGTCAGTCAGATCAGTCGCTCAGTCATGTCCGACTCTTTGCGACCCCATGGACACGCCAGGCAGCACACCAGGCTTCCTGTCCATCCCCAACTCCCAGAGCTTACTCAGACTCATGTTGCATGTTGCTTGCTCAAAGCAGTACTTAGAGGAAATGTGATAGCATTAAAACACATATTAGGAAAGTAGAAATATCTCAAAACAGTGATTTCAGGTTCCATGTTACAAGATGAGAAAAAGAGCAAATTAAACCCAAAGTGGACAAAAGAAAATAATTTTAAAAGTGCATAAATAAATTAAAAACAGGGAAAAAATCAATGAAGCAAAAAGGTGATTATTTTGAAATAGCAGTTAAACTGATATCACTCTAGTCAGACTGATCAAGAGAGAAAGAGAAAAAGACACAAATTTCTAATAAGAAGAATGTGAGATGTAACTATAGATCTTATAGATGATAAAGTGATAGAAAGGGAATGCTATAAATATTTTATGTCAACAAATTCTACAACTTTGATGAAAGGGGAAAATTGCTGAAAAAACATAAACTGTCAGAGTGCACTCAAGAAGAAATAGACAATATTAGTTCAGTTCAGTTACTCAGTTGTGTCCACCTCTTTGTGACCCATGGACTGCAACACAATTTGAGTAGGCTTAAATTTATTAAATAATTAAATTTGTTTAAAGCCTCCTTACAAGGAAAACTCTAAGCACAGAAGTCTCCACTGGTGAACTCTACTAAACATTTAAATGAGAAGTAATATCAATTCTACACAAACTTTTTCAGAAAATTTAGAAGGGGATAATACTTCCCAACTCAGTCTATGAGGTTAGCATTGTTTTGTTATCAAAACCTGACAAAAACCAGTATCCTCTGAGTCATCAGGGAAGCCCCCTCAGTAATAAAATGCAATAATTCTTTATAAAACTTAACACATTGAACCCAATGATAAATAAAAGGTATAACATATTATGGCCAAATGTGGTTTATTCCAGAAATATAAGATTAGTTTACCATTTGATGTCAGTGTACATCATTTTATTGTTCAGTCGCCAAGTCTATAAAAGAACACATGATCATCTGAAAAATGCAAAAAAAAAAAAGACAAGATCCAAAATCCATTTCTAATAAAAACTCAATAAATATAAAATAGAATGAAATTTCTCAAATTGATGGGGTTTTTTTAAGCTTTTCATTTTGTATTGGGATATAGCCAATTGTTTAGTCACTAAGTCATGTCTGACTCTTCTGCAAGCCCATGAACTGTAGCCCATGGACAGAGGCTCCTCTGTCCATGTCATTTTTCAGGCAAGAATATTGGGGTGGGTTGTCATTTCCTTCTCCAAGGGATCTTCCTGACCCAGGAATCGAACCTGCATCTCCTGCGTTGGCAGGCAGATTCTCTACCTTGAGCTTTCAGGTGAAGAGCAAAGGGACTCAGCCCTACATATACATGTATCCATTCTCTCCCAAACTGCCCTCCCCTCCAGGCTGCCATATAACACTGAGCAGAGTTCCATGTGCTATATAGTAGGTCCTTGGCATCTGTGAAAAATCTACAACTAACATCATATTTAATAGTGAGAGACTGAATGCTTTCCCTCTAAGGTCAGGAACAAAATAAAGATGTTCACTATTACTACTTCCAGTAAGCATTGTGCTATAGGTTTTAACCAGTACAATAAAGCAAGAAAAATAAATAAAAACTATACAGATTGCAAAGAAGTAAAAAAAGTTTTTATTCATACACAATCGCATGATCATCTATAGAGAAAATTCCATGGAAGGTGAAAAAGACTTAGTACTCTTGAAGGCTACAAGGCCAATAAATAAAATTAATTTTATTTCTGCATACTAGTAAGGAAAATCAGAAACTAAAATTAGAATAACTATGCTGTTTAGTTTTCTGTTGCCATTGTAACAAACTACTACAAATTTTATACTTAAAACCACACAAATTTATTATCTTAAAGTTCTATAGATTAGAAGTCTGATGTGTGTCTCACTGGGATAAAAATCAAGGTTTGGCAAGGCTGTTTTCCTTTCTAAAAGCACTAAGGGTGAATTTATTTTCTGGACTTCAACTTGTAGCGAATACTCGATTCTTAATCAAAATCCTCTTCCTCTACCTTCAAAGTCAGCAAGTAATCTTGGATTTGGCAAAGATTTCTTAGATACAAAGGCACAAATTATTAAAAAAAAAATCAGTAAAATGAATTTAATCAAAATTTAAAACTTTTGCTCTTCATAAAATACTATTAAAGAAGGAGGAGGAAGAGAAAACAAGCCAACAGACTAGAGGAAATATTTGCAGAACATATATCTGATAGAAGACTTGTACCTAGAATATATAAAAAAAATTCTTATAACTCAATACAAACCACTGAATAAAACAATGGGCTAAAGATTCAAACAGACACATCATGAAAAAAGATATGTATATGGAAAACAAGCACCTGAAAGGATGTTCAACATCATTAGTCATTAGAGAAATGCAAGTTAAAATGACAATGTGATACCCGTACACATCCACCAAAATAATTAAGACTTGGCAGAGGGCTAGAGAGGATGTAGTTCAAATGGAACTCTCACTGTGGGAATGTAAAATGTTACAACCACTTTGGAAAACCATTGATTTTTTTTTCTTTAAAAGTTCAACATAAACCTAGCATATAATCTGGCCCTTTCGTGCTTAGGTAGCCAATAGAAGTAAAAGCATGTAGACACACAATTTGAATAACCAAGACATTTGAAAACGGCTTAACTATCCATGAACAGGTGAATGGAAAATGAATTGTGATATATCCTATAGTATTGATATATATACCCAGCAATAAAAGGGCTTGAAGTGTTGATACAAACAGCAACATGGATGAATCTTACAGTAATTATACAGAGTAGAAGCCACCAGACTAAAAAGAAAACTATTCAATTCCATTTAAATAGAAGACTAGAAAATAGAATAGTGATAGTAGATCTTTGGTTTCTTGGGGACAGTGTTGGTGGGGGATGGAAGAAGTAGTGAAGAATTACAAAGGGGCACACAGCAACTTTTAGAGGCAATAGTAATGTTTAATAGCTTGGCTGTGGTCATAGTTTCTCATACACACACCCATACAAAAACACACCAAGTCACATGTGAAGTATACTGTATGTCAGTTATACCTCAATCAATAAAATTGTAAAAAAATAAAAAGGAAACTATGGTCCCTCACCAAATGAGCAAAAACTAAAATCCTGTAGTGCAGATTGTAATAGGTTATGTACATTCTCATGCAGTGTTGGTTCGAGCTTAAGTCTTATGGTATCTATCAATTAAAATGTACAACCTCTTTAAAGCAGTAATTTCACTGTAACAATTAAATTTATAGGAATATTTCCACGTGGATACAAATGTAAACATTGTTTATAATCACATAATCTTATATGTCCATCAATACCAGAATGAGTAAATTGAGTACGAATTATCCATCTTATGGAATATATTTCTTTTTAAACAAGTTCTATGATATAAACACCTATTCTAATTTTCTGTCCTTAAAAGCATTACATAACTGAGTTAGTTTGTCCCCACGATGGATTTGTTTAACACGTGATATATATATATATATATATATATATATGGGGATCAAATTTTATTTGTTTGACAGATGTAAATCACTTAGAAGAGCTAATTTTGATTTTTTGGTTACATAATAATATGCCTTTCAAGAGAAAAACATGCTCATATATATTTGCTTGACAGATTGAAATGCTACAGAACTAGCACTTTGTTCTTTCAAAGAGACGAGAGACATTTTTATATATATAAATAAAATATGTTCCTGGCCTAATCATCCAAGTAAATCCAAAGGAGTTATTCTAGGTTGTTGAATAAATGTTACTCATTTTATAACTTTTCATTAAAGTAAAATGTAAATATCACCTACATTTCATATACATCACCTATAAACCAGTAATTGAAGCATATTTATATACAAATTATTCACACTAATGCACTCACACCTGCTATCAAAAAACCAAACAATATTAGGACAATAGAGAGGCATTTCCTTTTTAACTAGGAGGCTTCTATGACACTTCTTTTCCTATATAAGTTCTAGACTGTCTCAAGTTGGGAATCTTGTAAGTTTTGCTTTCCTTGGTTTGCATCAGAATCAGATTTTCTAGCTTCAGTTCAGTTCAATCACTCAGTCGTGTCCGACTCTTGGCAATCCCATGGACTGCAGCACACCAGGCTTCCCTGTCCATCACCAACTCCTGGAGCTTATTCAAACTCATGTCCATCGAGTAGGGAATGCCATCCAACCATTTCATCCTCTGTCATCCTCTTCTCCTCCCACCTTCAATCTTTCCCAGCATCAGGGTCTTTTCCAATGAGTCAGGTCTTCACAACAGATGGACAAAGTATTGCAGTTTCAGCTTCAGCATCAGTCCTTCCAATGAATATTCAGGACTGATTTCCTTTAGGATAGACTGGTTAGATCTCCTTGCAATCCAAGGGACTCAAGAGTCTTCTCCAACACCATAGTTCAAAAGCATCAGTTCAGTGCTCAGCTTTCTTTACAGTCCAACTCCGACACCCATACATGACTACTGAAAAAGTCAGTAGACGGACTAGACAGACCTTTGTTGGCAAAGTAATGTCTCTGCTTTTTAATATGCTGTCTAGGTTGGTCATAGCTTTTCTCCCAAGGAGAAAATGTCTTTTAATTTCATAGCTGCAGTCACCATCTGCAGTGATTTTGGAGCCCCCCAAAAAATAAAAGTCTCTCACTGTTTCCATTGTTTCCCCATCTATTTGCCATGAAACGATGGGACCAGATGCCATGAGCTTAGTTTTCTGAATGTTGAGCTTTAAGCCAGCTTTTTCACTCTCCTCTTTCACTTTCATCAAGAGGCTCTTTAGGTCCTCTTCACTTTGTGCCATAAGGGTGGTATCAACTGAATATCTGAGGTTATTGATATTTCTTCCTGCAATCTTGATTCCAGCTTGTGCTTCATCCAGCCCGGCATTTCGTATGATGTACTCTGCATATAAGTTAAACAATCAGGATGACAATATACAGCCTTGACATACCCCTTTCCCGATTTGGAACCAGTCAGTTGTTCCATGTCCAGTTCTAAGTGTTGCTTCTTGACCTGCCTACAGATTTCTCAGGAGTCAGGTAAGGTGGTCTGGTATTCCTATCTCTTGAAGAATTTTCCACAGTTTGTTGTGATCCACACAATCAAAGGCTTTGGCATAGTCAATAAAGCAAAAGTAGATGTTTTTCTGGAACTCTCTTGCTTTTTCTATGATCCAGCAGATGTTGGCAATTTGATCTCTGGTTCCTCTGCCTTTTTGAAATCCAGCCTGAACATCTGGAAGTTCATGGTTCACGTACTGTTGAAGCCTGGCTTGGAGAATTTTGAGCATTACTTTGCTAGCTTGTGAGATGAGGGCAATTATGTGATAGATTGAACATTCTTTGGCATTGCCTTTCTTTGGTATTGGAATTAAAACTCCCCTTTCCAGTCCTGTGGCCTCTCCTGAGTCTTCCAAATTTGCTGGCATATTGAGTGCAGCACTTTCACAACATCATCTTTCAGGATTTGAAATAGCTCATCTGGAATTCCATCACCTCCACTAGCTTTGTCCTTAGTGATGCTTCCTAAGGCCCACTTGACTTCGCATTCCAGGGTGTCTGGCTTAAGGTGAGTGATCACACCATCATGGTTATCTGGGTAATTAAGATCTTCTTTGTATAGTTCTTCTGTAGATTCTTGCCACTTCTTCTTAATATCTTCTGCTTCTGTTAAACCCATGCCATTTCTGTCCTTTAGTGTGCCCATCTTTGCATGAAATATTCCCTTGGTATCTCTAATTTTCTTGAAGGGATCTCTAGTCTTTCCCATGCTATTGTGTTCCTCTATTTCTTTGCACTGATCACTGAGGAAGGCTTTCTTATCTCTCCTTGCTATTCTTCGGAACTCTACATTCAAATGGGTATATCTCTCCTTTTCTCCTTTACCTTTCACTTTCCTTTTTTCCTTTACCTTAAGCTACCTTTTGTAGCTTAATAGGCCTTAGTACATTTAGCTATGTGATTGGTCTTCACCAGGAAGGCTCAAGGGAACCAACATACTTCCTAATTCAGTAATGCCTCAGAGAGTAGCAGCTAACATCCTTGGCATATGACTGCAATGGCAACTGTGCTTGAGATGAAAAATCAACCTCCCTTCTTCAGGCTCTGTTGAGGTTTAGCTTCCAACTGCTTCTTCCTGGGGAATATGAAGCAAGATCTAGTGGCTTAGGACAGCATCAGGGTGAGAGCAAGACCTTGACAAAACTTATCTATGTGTGAGAAGCAATGATAAGAGCAAACGTCCAGATTCTCAGCAGTTTGGAGCACAGATGAAAGGCAAGGGATTTAAATGAGAAACCGGAAGGTGAAGCTGTTATAACTCAACTTTGTAGACTGAAGAGTGAGACATCATACTTCTCTTAGCCACACAGAGCAAGACAGGGCAGAGAAAAATAAGCTAGAGAAAAGCAGCTCCAAAAGTGATAGAAGATGAAGAACTAGAAAGCAGGCAGAGTTCCTGACCAAGCGAGGCAGGATCCCAGCCTCAAGACAAAGGCAGACATAAGCATTAAAATTAGGACCCTTCACCAATCTAGACAAGGAGGCTGGATTTTATTTATTCAACACGTATTTATTGAGTGTCTGTTACATGGCAGGCATTGTTTCAGGGCACAGAGGGAGGGCCACCTGGGAAGAATCTTAACTCTGTATCCTGGGCCAATGTAAAAGGGCTGAGGAGAGTGTGTGATTGAGGAGAGAGGTAAATGGGACCCAGACTTGCCCTTAGAGAAGCAGTTTACAGGTCTCTTTGCCAGCCAAGGAGAGTTAGTGAAAACAGGAACCCAGGAGTTGTAATAAGACCTCCACATAATTAGTCTTGACAGCAGAACTTTGATAAAACATTGCAAGAGCAACTTGGGGAGGACTACTTACATTCTGCCTTTATAGGCAACAGCTTAGGAATTGGGCTGTTTGAGCCCACATTCCCACATTAGCAATGTGCTTTGGAGGATGGGGTACCAGCAACAGCTAATCCAATTGTCAAAATTCAAGGAAGACAGTAACAGGAGAAATGAGATAGGGGATGATTAAAGGGAACCGGAAGGTCCAAGCCCTGTCCAAGAGAACCCAGGAGGGTTGCAGCACATAAAGAATATAGTTCAGGTGAGCAAGCATCCAGGCAGACATCAGGAGGCAGGTAGTGCTCTGGAGTAAAGGACAGTCTTATACTGGTAATCACCCCACCGCTTTAACCTAGAGTACTGGGAATAGCCAAAGAAGGGAAGGAAACTTGCAATTAGAGTTGGGAGGGAAGGGACCAAAACTGCAGACATAAAACACACAGCCTAGTGCCAGACACACAGTAGGCTTCAGTTCATGACAGGAACACTTATTAACCATCATTGTTTTAACCTGAGCAAGGTCCCAATACAAACAGGTAATCACAGATCTTCTCTCTGGCTGGTCTTCACATTCAAAGCCTACAGGAGAATAGATTGCCCAGTATATGTCCATACTCTATTCAAAAGTCTGGATTCTCTTCTTCTGAGTATACCTTCAACTCTGGGTCTAGCATCAAATAACTTTGCTGCTGCTGCTAAGTCGCTTCAGTCGTGTCCGACTCTGTGCGACCCCATAGATGGTAGCCCACCAGGCTCCCCCGTCCCCGGGATTCTCCAGGCAAGAACACTGGAGTGGGTTGCCATTTCCTTCTCCAGTGCATGAAAGTGAAAAGTGAAAGTGAAGTCGCTCAGTCGTGTCTGACTTTTCGCGACCCCGTGGACTGCAGCCTACCAGACTCCTCCGTCCGTGGGAGTTTCCAGGCAAGAGTACTGGAGTGGGTTGCCATTTCCTTCTCCGAATAACTTTGCTAGAGAAGATTAAATCAAAAAGCACTGGTGAGCCTCTAGGATTATCTACAGATTTCATTCCTGCAGGTTCTATTTCTTCTAAGTTAATATCGGTAACTGAGACATGCCTGCCCAGTATGTTGTGTTTATGTTATAGGAGCCTTCTAATGGGCCAAGGAAAGAAACTCAGAATTTGTTGGGGTGGAATTTAATACAGTCTTTGGCTCCACTAGTGTGAACCCAAGCTACACACAGGTATTTTGAAAGAATTCTTAACCAGGGTGACCCACTAAGCTTTTCTTTGCCCAGCCTCAAAAGACCTCCCCTCTCTTCACATGGACCCACCTTCTCCACTTAATACAAACAATGTAAATATTTAATTTCAAACAGCAGATTTCTAACTTCCTCCAAGGACTGCTGCTGCTGCTGCTAAGTCGCTTCAGTCGTGTCCGACTCTGTGCGACCCCATAGACGGCAGCCCATCAGGCTCCGCTGTCCCTGGGATTCTCCAGGCAAGAATACTGGAGTGGGTTGCCATTTCCTTCTCCAGTGCATGAAAGGGAAAAGTGAAAGTGAAGTCGCTCAGTCGTGTCTGGCTCTTAGCGACCCCATGGACTGTAGCCTACCCGGCTCCTCCATCCATGGGATTTTCCAGGCAAGAGTACTGGAGTGGGGTGCCATTGCCTTCTCCGCCTCCAAGGACTAGCAAAACCTAATTAATGTTGAGAATTTCTGTGGCAGAACTACCAGCCTGACACCTTACCCGGATTTATATTTCATCGTGTGCCCAAAGTTGAACTTGCTGCAGAACTGGTGTCTCTCTCCTTTGTGACTGTCACAACACCAAGGTGTCATTTAGGTCAATGCATTAGCTTATTGGTCAAGCAGAGCTGAGCAAGCCAATGGTAAAACCCTGGGTGAGCTACACATTAGGAGGCAGATGCTGATGGGGTCAAAGGCCACCTATCTGAATGCCTATATTTGACCAGTAAAATCTATTGGCTAGTTCACACCCCGAGAAAGGAGAAGTGGAAGCAGCTGAGGGGAATGTTCTATGGATAGCTATGGTACACCAACCTAGAAAATTCACGTTATCATTACAAGGTAGAAAATTTAGAAAGTTTTGAAGTCAGCATTGGGTCTTTTTTTCTAAACCCTGCTGTTGGTGAGCAGAGATACAGGAAATCCTAAAACAGCCACTGTTTTCTTTATCTTGGCGTTAACAGGCAACATGAAGGGTTTAAGAAAACTTTGTTGGAAAATTTCCACTTTGAACAGCAAGAGATTAGGTATTTATTCCAATTTCTCTCTCACTCCTTCCTTTTCTGAGAGGGGAGTTCACTCTTAAGTTGAAAAGCAAACAGCCACAAAAGCATTTCCAAGTAAAAAGCCATGTGGTATATCCCGGCCTTTGGAAGAGTTTCCCAGATTTCTAACCACAGCCGGTTTTGTCCCATGCATCAATCCACACTCGTGATTGTTATCGTACACCTGTATGTCATTCAGAGGTTCACCAAGCTCAAGCAAATTATATTTTAAAACTTCACTGATTGAGGGGAAAAAAAAAAGTTCGGGGAACGGGATTTCCTAGCTCTCAAATAAAAATGTGCAGTGGAGCGCTTACTAAGTAAACAGAAAACATGGGCAGCTGAGAAATCAATTTAGCTGAACAAACAATGTTCCATGTAATGAACTACTAATTATCCTTTTATGCCATGTCAGTCTGAGTGATTACAGAGCTGTGCAGTTTAATTTGACGTTTGAGCATTGCCTTGCTCCATTAGCTTCATATAAAGCTACAACACATTCAAAAAAGGAGGGTGTCTGTATTTATCTGGAACTAAGTAAGCACCTGTATTAATAATAAGAGGAGCATCTCAGACTCTTTCTAAATATATGTTTTTCATATGAGAATAGATAAAGTATTGAGAACCTAAGGAGTGTGGAGATCAAATCGGGTACCTTTCGGTCAGTTGATGAAAAGCACTGAAGCAGTGACACGCCCTGGGCCCATCCAAGTAACTCCAGCTCTTGAAAATGCCACCACCATCAGCTGACACTTACCTTGCTCTCTATTCCCAGGCTTCAGTCAGCTGCAGGACTGTGGAGCCTAACAAGAAGATGCAAAGTGGGGAGGAAATGAGGAAGGAACCCTTTTTCAAACTAGATTTATTAAACTGTAAGAATTTTTGTTTTTAATGAATCTGTGTTGTAGTAAGAATACAATCAAGGGGATTAAAATCTTAGATTCCCCCTGCTTTTCGCATCATATCATATAGTGAGTGAAACGGCTGAGGGAGGAAATGGTGACCTGGGAATTTTTCAAAATTACATCCAATTCAACAAATTTGTGTTGAGTTCAGGCTATGTACCTGTGCAAATTGTTGCAGTAAATAGAGAAAGAAAGAAAGGCACAGCCCATGTTCTTCAAGAATTGGACAATCTTGAATATTTGAGCCATCTTCTATTCAACTTGCTGACCAAGAAAAACCAGCCCTTGTGAGCAGTGGTTCTCAACTTTGGCTGCAAGTTGGTGTCATCTGGAGATTCCCAAAACAAACAAGCAAACAAACTTGACACCTGGATCCCATCCAGGGATTCTCATTTGATAGTTCTGGAGGGCAAAGGGAGAGTCATGATTTTTAAAGCTCCTCAGGTGAATCTAATTGGAAGCCATGTTACTGCTATGTTGACTAAAGTTTTATCATCAACTTGTACTATTTACTCAATCCACAAATATTAAGTACTTGGGAAGCACTTATGTGGTATGGCAAATATATACAGTGGTGATACAAGGATCCCCAAGAGAGGGAAGAATCACCCACCTTTTCAGAAAACATTACAGCTAGAATTGTACAGTACTTCAGAAAAAATGATCTCAATTTGTACCCACAACAACCCTGGAGTGAGGTATCCATATTCCCACTTAACAGGTAGGAATGAAGCCTCGCAAGATTAAGTGGCTCACTTAACGAGGAACATTTAGTCAGTGACAAACTGGGACATATAAGAAGCATAGAATTTTACAGCCAGATGAAACCTAAGTGGTGACCTAATTCAAATCTTTCATTTTTCTGATGAGTGCTCTGAGTTTTAGAGAGGTTTAATGACTTGGCTAGACAGTGGTCAAATGACTTAAAGCCCTAAGACCAAAATCTAGTTTCCCAGTTCGGTGTTTTTACCTGAGCAATAGATTGCATCTCCAAATGGTCAGCTCTGGTTACTGGACAATTAGAAGTAGCATATTCAACAAGGAACAAGGTTCCTAACCTCTTTTGTTTTAGCCTCACATCAGACTGATGATTACGGAAACAAACTCACTGCTCAACATTTAGTTGTCAAGCTAATTAAGAAAAGTAAGTAAATAGAATAATACTGTCAGTTAAATCTGTGATAAAGACACTTTTCCAGGATCCCAAATCCTTGACCAGATTCATGCCTGTGACCTATTTCATTTCCATGGCTATATCTAGGATACTTAGGCAATTATATTCTTTATTACTAGCTAAGTCTGGTGTTCTCCATCCTGATGTGCATTAGAATCACCTGGTGTGCTGTTGAAAAGTAACCAGGCCTGGAACCCTCCTGCCCTGTTGGTGGGAATGTAAACTGATACAACCCCTATAAAGAACAATATGGAAGTTCCTTAAACAAACAAAAACAAAAATAATAGAGCTACCCTCTGATCCAGCAATCCCACTCCTGAGCATGTATCCGAAGAAAACGAAAATCTGAAAAAATACATGCATCCCAATGTTCACTGCAGCACTATTTATAATAGCCAGGACATGGAAGCAACATAAATGTCCATCAACAGAGGAATGGATAAAGAAGATGTGATACATATATACAATGCAATATTGCTCTACCATAAAAAGGACAAAATAATGCTATTTGCAGTAAAATGGATGGACCTAGAGATTGTCATACTGAGTGAAGTAAGTCAGGCAGAGAAAGACAAATATATGATATCACTTATACGTAGAATCTTTTAAAAGGTTACAAAAGAACTTATCTACAAAACAGAAATAGAGTTACAGATGTAGAAAGTTAACTTATGGTTATCAGGGGTAAGAGGCAGTGAGGGATAAATTAGAAGACTGGAATTGACACACACTACTATATATAAAATAATAACTAATAAGGACCTACTGTATATATAGTTCAGGGAACTCTACTCAATACTCTGTAATGGCCTATATGGGAAAAGAATCTTGAAAAGAGTGGATATATTATAACAAATTCACTTTTCTGTATACATGAAACTAATACAGCATTGTAAATCAACTATATCCTAAGAAAAAGAAAAGAAAAAAATACCAAGACCTGGACCACATCTCCAGAAATTCTGATTTATTTGGTCTGGAGTAGAGTTCTGAATATTTTTAGAAACTCCCCAAGTGATTCTGATTTGTAGTGGGTTAGACCATTGACTCCAGGAGTTGCCCTCAAATATACTGGACCACTCACGGTCCTCAGGTGCTCTTCATCCCCCGAGCAGAAGACCAGAATGGAGGGAGGCCTAGTGTCCTCCTTTATGTCTTTTCTACCCCTTTTCTCCCCTAGGATCAACCGTGGTTCTTCTCTGGCCTTCCAAGACAGAAAGCAGTTTCTACCAAGCAAGAGAGGATCAGACCTTATTTTAAAACACAGCATTTTTTTTTTTACATTCTACAAAATACCTTGCCAATACTCCTCAAACTTTCAAGGTTGTGAAAAACAAGGAAAGACCGAGCAACTGTCACAGACCAGAGGAGACTAAGGAAACATGACAGATAAATGGAACATAGTATCCTAGATTGGATCCTGGAACAGAAAAAGACATTAATGGGAAAGCTGGTGAAATCTAGAGTTAATAGTCATTTACCAATTTAGTCTTTTATTTTTGACAAATGTAACATGATACTGTAAGATCATAACATCAGGGAAAACTGAAACTGGTTGAGGGGTATAAATGAATTCTCTGTGCTATCTCTGCAGCTTCTCTATAAAACTAAACCATTTCAAAATAAAAGTTTATTAAAATAAAAGTAATTTTTAAGGTGCATTGAATGAGAGTTTAAAGGATTGCTTACCTCATTTAGTTTTTAATCATGATACTGTTTACTCTCCCTTCTCAAAACTTTACCCCTTGCTAGTATGGTAAATTGCCTGTATCTGAGGATTTTGTCCTTACCTATGTTGTTCTGAAACTATTTCATAGATCAGGGGTAGAGGGAGCTTGAAATTCCCCCCAGAGGTTAGAGGGTACCATTAGAAATACTGTTAGTGTTATATATTAATCATGTGGGGAAAAAAGAGGATTGCAGCATTAGAGCACAATGAATCGCAGCTCTAGAAAGTATGGCCTGGCTGTCATGTTCTGAGACATGAAGCCACATGGTTTAGCAGCATAACAAAGTGTTTCCATTGTATTGGCAGCATCATTTTTACTGTCATGTTCTTACTACACTCACATGCATATTTTATGTCCTGCTGGATGCAATGTGTTCTCTACGTAGAACATATGTAGTCTCTAAGCACATTAAAAACAGCTGCTGCCTGAATCCCTGTTTGTTTTCCCAACCCACAAGCCTAGTTCCCAGGCCTGTCTTCCAAGACTATACTACTTTAAAAAAGAAAAAAAATGAATGAACTATTAGCAAGAGGTTTTTTGCCACCAGATCTCCATGATCCTCCATTAGAGTCACTGAAGCTGAAAGGAATCTAGTATCTACACAAAGGAGTAGAGAGCTGGCTACCTTCACTTCTATTCAATCCAAAAGGAAGCCAGCTCATTAGGAGTTTTTTGTTGCTTAGAATACAAACCCACCTGACTCTAATCTGAGGCCCACTAAAATCATACCATCTTCACCCCACAGCAAGGAATGTTCTAGGAGTCTTCTAGTCAGTGCTTCTGAGAAGTGAAACAAAATTAGGAAGTTAAGAAAAGACGCTGAAATGGGGCTTTAAACATGTAAATTATCATATGTGAAACGAATCTCTAGTCCAGGTTCGATGCATGATACAGGGTGCTCGGGGCTGGTGCACCGGGATGACCCTGAGGGATGGGATGGGGAGGGAGGTAGGAGGAGGGTTCTGGAAGGGGAACACATGTACACCCATGGTGGAGTCATGTCAATGTATGGCAAAACAAATACAATATTGTAAAGCTAAAAAATAGATAAACAAACTAATTAAAAAAAATTAATTAATTAAATAAATAAAATTTTTAAAAAAAGAGGACCTTTTATCTAACTGGGCCTATTCTTCTCTCCCCAAACTAGTATAGGGTACCTCAGCTTTGACCACCCTGCTAGGATAATGTTTTAAATCAGTCTCTTCCATTGAGTCTGCTTCTGACTTTCCATGTAGCTAGAATAGGATATCCCTTACACTACATTCTAATTTGGAACCTAGAGCAGAGGTGGTTCTGTATTTGGCCCATGCTCAAACTTGTCCTTGTACTCAGCTTCCCACATCCTGTGTTGCTTCTGTGCCTATCTGTTTCTCCACTTAATTATAAACCCCCATGGGAGAGAAAACCATATCTTATTAATTTTGTGTCCTTTGCTATGCCTACCACAATGCTTGTCAAATAGCAAGTGTTCAACAAATGTTGGTGGAATATGTTTTATAGTTCTTTAGTGGCAAGACTTCCTATGGAGCTTGTTTATGGCTGCAGTCCCTGTGGTCACACCAATGTGGGGATCAGGGAAGTGCTCAGTCAGAACTCAGCTAGGGACCCTACATTTGTTCAACCCATCCTGAAAAGAGGAAGGGTTGATTCACTGAAGACTGAGGCAGTACTAGAAATGGTCATTTCAGAATGACGTACAAAAGACACAAAATTTCCCTCATCTCTAAGTCAGAGGGAAGTTATAGTTGTAAATTTACTCCGCGGTATAGAATTCATCAGCTGAAAAGTAAGGATAAATTTCATCTCATAAAAGGAGACACATAATACAAGGGCATGTCCTGAAGTCTGAAAGGAGACAATCTCTTAGGCATGACGATATATAGATGACTTACATGTAAGAGGTAGGGGTGGCATAGTTCATAATCCAGTGGCCTTACCAGGTTGGCCTGACCATAAAGCACAACAACAAAACCAGGAGGAAACACTCTTTAATGTGAAGTTGGACAACATTTTCCAACCTGAGTCACAAGGAATGGAGATTAAAGAAAGGCCTCTCTAGCCTATTATACCCGTCCTCTGCCCCCGCATTAGTGTTAGTTCTACACTCTAGGTCTTTCCCAGAAAGCCACCCCATCATGATCCTTTCCCACAGAGCTGCCCACTCACTCAATCCTTTATCTTCCACACTTTTTTTTTGCTTTTGTATCAGTATGTTTCCTCTCACTAAGGTTCTACCTTGGGCTAAGCATCCAGATAGCTTGTCAATCATCAGCAATTTGCGCTTATGTTTCTTGGAAGATGGAAAAGTAGAAAGAGTAGGGGACCCATAGCAATCACCTGTCTGCAGGAGAGGATATTTATGAATGAATCATATCCATCATACTGTCATGATTAACCACTTGCTAGCATATATCCTTTATGTTACTAAGCTAAAATGGTATTGGAGTCCTTCTTTATCTCAAATCCTGCTACTTCCTTGTTTATAAAAACTCTCCTTGTATTCCCTATTTGTGTATCTATCTTGCTTATTAAACTGATTATAAAGTTATTGAAAGAAAGACCCATGTACCAGGTGTTCATTTGGTATGTGCTCAAAGGGCACAAAAGAGGTGGAGAGGGAAGGAAAAATACATAAGGCAGTCTGTGCTGTTATTCCAAATCCATAACTTTTAGATTTTTCATAAATCCTATATAAGATCCCTGTAAAATCATCCTGGCCATTTTGGCAGCCAAAATCCAACAGAGTATGGGGTCATTTTACTATTATTTTCAATGTAAGTGAAAATTCTTCTTTCACAGGCATGCATGCATATCCTTCAGCCAAACTGGACAATTACCTTCTCTTCTAATTTGTCTTTTCTGGCCTGTCCTAATCACATTTCTGCTGAGATTATGCTGCATAACAAACAACCCCAAAAATCTCAGGGATTCCTAACTGACATTTATTTTACACTCACAAGTGTGCATGTCTGCCAAAGGTTGTGTGATCTCAGCTGGGCTCATCTGGGCCAAGTTGGATTTAGACCAGGTCACTTTCAGGTCTGCTTCCATGTGTCTTCACGCTTGGTCCCAGGCTGAAAGAGCAGCAGTTATCTGAGACATGCTCCTCTTAAGACAAAAGAAAGGTGCTCCAAGAGGGCTGGCAGGAACTTTATCTTACCTCCTTTATGGCCTGTACTCACAATCATGATGTCACTTCCATTGGCCTAAGAAAGTCACAAGGTCAAGACCAAAGACATTGTGGGTTAGGGAGGATGCTTCACCCCAAACAGTTTGGGGGAGTGAAATGAATAACTTCTGTTCAGTGATCTAATGTACCACAAGTCTCTGAAGCTTTGTTTTTACTACCCCATTTGGCTGAAATACCTTTACTATCCACAAACCTACCTATTTAAATCTGGTCCATCATCCTTCAAGTCCCAGTTCAAATGTCACCTCCTCCATCAAACTCTCCCTGGTGTCACTGGGCAGATATAATCATTCTTTTTTCCAAACACTGAAATCTATGTGGCTCAAATAGTATTTATTATACATGGAATTGCATTGCAGTCATTGTCTGTGTGCAATATCTCCTATAAAATCCTGAGAACCTTTAAAAACAGGGACTATGAACAATTCCTTTTTTTATTACCAACATTATTCAATGCCTTTAGCTTAGTAGACACTTAGTACGTGTTGAATAAAGAAATGAATACATGCATATGTATGTGTGCATGTGACTGTGTGTGTATGAGTGTCTGCATTAAAGAGAAAATATAGTAATTAAAGGGTTTCAAGCTCTGGCATCAGAGAGACCTCAGTTCAAACCCTGTCTTCCCCTCTCCTTGTCTGAGTGCCCTTTAGGAAAGTATTTAGTGCCTCAGTTACCTCAACTATAAGATAGAAATTGTAATAATCCATGTAAAAGATTGCATATAAGGCAAACACTCAGTGCTGCTATTTTATTATTACTATATATGCTATAGGGAAACATTATTTCTCTTGTTATATGCAATGTGATGAAAATATTTTTGAAATAAGTACATAATGACAAGGACTAAAAGGGAACATATGTTAGAGTTACAAAATTATAAGTAAAACATCCTCTTTTTATTTCCTTCATGGATAATATGGTTTTGTTTATGCAATTTAAACAATTAAACATTTATTTTCCTTGGTGTTCACCCAACTCCAGGGTGGTGACACCCATATGGACCTACCACTCCATATAAATGACTTTTTGAACAGATGCTGTGTGCCAGACCCATCATAAATACTTTTTTTTCTAATTCTCACAACAACCGTACGAGGTCAATGATATTGAATATTATGCCCATTTTATAGATGAGAAAAGTGAGATCCTGAGAGGGTAAATTATTTGCCCAGGACTCTGCTGTTAATAAGTGGGAAATACAGGAAATGGATATGAGACTTGTCTCTGAAGCTCAGACTTCCTTCACCCCTCATTTTCTGTTCAATCACTACTCCAGAGTAGTTATTTATAGTGTGAAAAACACTCCTGAGGCACAGACAAATGTTGGTTTCTAATATCATCCTCCAATAAAAGAAACCAGGGCTCCTTAGAGAAATGGCTGAGTCTGTAACTGTAGCTGGAAACATACAAGATGAGCCTAGAGCATTTGTAGCGCCAACAAGTACTGAAGCACTCCAAAACTTTACAAGAAGAAAGCACATGCACACACTATGGCATGCGTATGTCTAGGGGGCACAAGAGCCAACTGAAGGGGATTCCAATGAACAAAGCTAGAGCAATTGGATCAACAAAATAAAGTAGCACTGGGTTATAAAACAAAGCATAAAATAAACATCCATGTGTCCATAACTGATATAAATAAATGATTTAATAAAGAGATAAGTTGGGGAGAACAGGTAAATTTGCCATGCAGAAGTCTGCCAAATAGTTTAGGTGGATACTCCACCATCAAAAAGGTGGAGCATAAATCCCCAGTCCTTTAAGTTCAGACTCCACATGGTAACTTCCTTCCAAAATGTACAGTATGGAAAAAGGAGAAATGAGCATCCTTACAATGGAGAAACAAACACTACCTTAGCCATATATTCAAGGTCAACATCAACAGTGATGTCATGATGATAATATGTACCCTTGGTATGATGTGATGAGAATGGTACTTTACATCTGTAGTCCTCCTCCCCAAGACCCATAACTCTTATTAATCATAAGAAAAACTTCAGACAAATTCCGCTAGTGAAGCATCCTATAGAATGCCTGAACAGTACTCTCTAAAACTGTTTTAGAGACTTTGATGTAAAAGTCATCAAAAACAAGGGAAGTCTGGAAAGCTATCATAACCAAAAAACCAGAGACATAACAGATAAATGTGATGTGGTATCCCTGATGCAATTCTAGAGCAGAAAGAACAATAGATAAAAACTAAGGAAATCTGAGTAAAAAGATGAATTTCAGTTAATAGTAATGTATCAGTATTGGTTCACTAATTGTGGCAAATGTACCATCCTAATGTAAAAATGTTCATGATAGGAGAAATTGGCTCTGGAGTATATGGGTACTGTCTATACTATCTTCACAACTTTTCTATAAATCTAAAATGATTCTAAAATTGAAATTTTATTTTTAAAAAACACCAGGACTGGATGTGAAGATAGTTCTAACTCTGGAATTACCCTGGAAGAACCTGGAATACAGGCTAAAAGAGTTTTCTTGTTTTCCTGGAGGTACTTAAGAAAGTACAGCCTGACAACATGCTTACACACCATCACCTTGAAGCTGACTCACCCAAGCAAGTGGATAGTCTATCTGGTGATCCTAGATGAGAGACCAAATTGCCAGATCATGAAGCAATTCATTCCATGGTTATCTGATGACAGCTATCAAAGTCCTCACCATTACAAACTCTCATTGCTCACATTGTGAATAATTACTTGAGCAATTATCTGGTCAATGTCTGTCCTGCTCTGTACACAGGGAGTTCCAAGAAGGAAAGGACTTCTTTCACCACGTATTTCTAGAACTTAGCAGAATGGCACCTACTAGGTGCTTGAAAATTATCTACTGAATGCATGAATGTCAGTGCAATCTAAAGGAACCATGATTAACACTGCTAAGTGTGCTTCATGGTAAGTGACAAGCCTTGACTTTCTGAAGATTGAGAAGCCAATGGGACAAATGTAAATAGCTTCTCTTTTCAGTCTTCCCAGTCTCTTTGTTCACTCTTCAGCTTCCCAAATACTATTATTTCTAAAGTGAGAAATTTTGCCTGCTCTAATCAAATCTAGTCCTAGAAAACAG
This sequence comes from Okapia johnstoni, assembly GCA_024291935.2. NCBI lineage: Eukaryota > Metazoa > Chordata > Mammalia > Artiodactyla > Giraffidae > Okapia > Okapia johnstoni. The sequence continues at coordinate 85,409,745 of CM044311.1, read as the reverse complement.
TAAAGTTTTCAAAATCCAAGGAAATTATAAGGTCTACATATTTTCTTTTGTGTGGCCCATCTATTAGCCTAAGAATTGAGCCTATTCCAGGCATCACCAGGAAAACATAGACTCCTAAAAACCAGAAGAAACATGTAGCCAAAAGCACTGTGGGGAAAAACTGTAAGCATAAAACAGATTTCATTAGGGGCGCATGGTATTAAGTCTCTCTGGTACATCAATCTTCATTATTGTTATTTTATTCTATCAGTGCATTCCAGGTCACAGCAAGTTAGTAATTTTGCCATATCTTTCACTGTCTGGCTTTATGTAAGTGCTGCTAAGAATAAAATTAAGCAGTGGGAGAAAAACATCAGTTTGGTATCTAAATTTAGAAAACTTGATGAATAAATCTATTAAATTCATTGTGGGGAAGAGAGTAAAGCAAATCAGTCCTTATTGGAAAAATAAAATAAATAGAAAATAAAAGGTGATTATCTTCATAATTCAGAAAAAGATTTAAATGTCACCCCCCCCACCCTCTTTTATTTATAAATGAGTATATTGGTTGGTTGTTTCTTTCATTCATATAACCCTCAGCTTGGATTTTTAAAAAGACATAATCTGAGGCAAGAAACCACGCAGAAAATAGTTATATGAGCCCTGGACTCAGTATTTATTGGGAAGAAGTAAGACCTTTATGAGATCCTACTGAAGGGATATAAATCATCTCCTGAAGATCATGGAAAACAGGTCCCTGACACTCAGCGCTGCAGACATCTGGCAGGCTTTTATCCTCACACGCCACCCTCCCGTTCAACATCTGGCAGCCCCTTCATCCCTGCACCCCACCCCTTGTCCCCACTGCCTCCCAACATCTGCCACACACTTCTCTTAACCTCAGAAGCAAATCCATTCAAAAGCTCAAAAACACAGCGTTCCAAGGGTGGTGACCTGGAGTCACATACTAGGTGGGGCAGAGCAGGGTTTCGTGTTTTTTTTTGTTTTTAAATTTAAATGAATATACAATTCACTTGAAAGTATGCTTTCATGTCTGTTTGGTTCTCACTGAGAAATTTGTTTAAAATTGAAATTCAGAGTTAACATTAACCTTTTAAAAGCTTTTACATCATCTTGGGAATTAGAGGATACAATCAAAAGTTATGAGAAAAAAAAGAATTCTATCCTGATGACATACATCTTATAAGGAAAGAGAATTAATTCTGATTGGGAAAAAATAGACAAAGTACCTATGTGTTGCCTAAATATAAAAATCGCTTTAAGTGTTTTAAACCTAATCCAAAAATGTTTTGGAAACTATTTAAGGGAGTGAGTAGAATTTGTTTGGGAGGTTTTTTCCTTCATTTCCATTTATTAATTTTTATATATTTTTAAAGGTTATTTTTCACTTACAGTCATGACAAAATATTGGCTATATTCCCTGTGCTGTACAATATATCCTCGGGTCTGTCTTACAAGGGATTGAGTGCTATTTGCATTAATTTAGAAATTCCTTCTTAGCACCTCCAGCACCTTATTGGCACTTCCATCTCACGTCTTACATCTTACACATGGTTTACCTTGGTTCAGAACAGGATAGCTTCCTGGTTAGGCTCTCTCTGAAAGACTTCTCCACACCTAGAGTAAGTCACCTGACTTCGTTTTTCTACTACCACACTTATATTCTGGGCCACACCACTCTGGCTTTTTGTTTTTAACCATTTCATGGTATTTATCTTTGGGCTACATCTAAATGAGTTAACTCCCAACAATTTCCTCCCTCCCATCCCTGCACACACACAATTCTCCATTTCCTCTCTTCTTCAGACCAATCCCTATTCCTTTCCTCCAAATAAAGAGATGTCTTTTTTTTTTAAGAGAAACACGGGAAAAAAACATGTAACCCAGAAAATGTAACGCAGAAAATGCTGGGCACAGGTGAATTCCTTAGGTGATCTTGGCTTCTGAGGAGAGAGATATTCCAGACTTGAAGCCACTCCGGGCTTTGGATGGCTGCCAAGCTGCTGAATGTATCACAGAGACTCTGCAGGCCTGAGGCCTATCAAAGCGTGTCACCACTTTGCTATACACTTAAATTAGCAGTTACTTCTGGGACATTATTTAGATTCTGTTGCTGTGTGCAATTTCTTGTTTAAAAGTTTAAATATGTTTGTTGTTTTTCAGTCTCTAAGTCGTGTCTGACTCTTTGCGTTACAAGGGGCTGTAGCCTGCGAGGCTCCTCTGTCCATGGGAATTCTCCAGGCAAGAATACTGGAGTGGGTAGCCCTTCCCTTCTCCAGGGGATCTTCCCAGTCCAGGGATCGAACCCAGGTCTCCCACATGGCAGGCAGATTCTTTACTGTCTGAGCCACCAGGGAAGCCCATTAAATATGCTTAGTGACTGTTCATCATTTGACATCCTTGCACATGTTTGTGTGTTTCACTCTCCATTATTGTTTTTAGTCCCTAAGAATGCTATAAAACAAAGCTTTATATCAACATTGTTTTCTCTTTTTATTGTTACCTGGACTGGGAAAATCTTTGTGCTTATTAAAATCATAGGGATGGTAAATCAAGTTAGGTTGGAAGTAGACTAGAATTGGCAGAAGGCGGTGGCACCCCACTCCAGTACTCTTGCCTGGAGAATTCCATGGATGGAGGAGCCTGGTGGGCTGCAGTCCATGGGGTTGCTGAGAGTCGCCCATGACTAAAGCGACTTAGCAGCAGCAGACTAGAATTATAAATGGTCTTTGCATGTCACTATTATCATTAGCAGGATGAAGATGACATGAATAAGTTTTACAGAGAGTGCACAACAAACTGAACTGCAATAATATGTAGGGTGGAAACAGCATTTGAGTAGGAGATAGAAGACTTGCCTTCTGGTCTAAGTTCTGTAGTATCTAGTTTTGTGATGTTACACATGACTCCTCACCTCTCTGGGTCTTGGTTTTTCTCATCCAGAATAAGTAGGTTTGTCTACATACATTTTTCTTAACTCTGTATTAAAAGAAAAACTCATTCACTAAAGTAGAGAGAATAGTACAATTAACCCAGCTTCAAAACTTATCAGTAAATCTTGCTTCATCTATACTGCCTTAATATCGCCCACATCCTTTCCTGCTGACTTCTTTTTAAAGTAAACCCTAGACATCATAACATTTAATCTGTAAATTAGTATTTCTATGAGATAAAGACTTTTGCCTTAGGCACATCGCATTATCATCATTACATCAAAACAAACAAACCAACAAAACCAAAGACAAAAAACCAAAAACACTTGGTAATAATTCCTGCAGTCACTTTCAACTCTAACATTTTAAGACCCAAAACTTCCCACAAGTTAGATCTTAGTCTTTAATAGCCACCTTTTCCTAAAACTAAAGCTTTTTACTCCAGTCTATAAATGAGGAAGAATTTTAGCATTTTTACCTGATAACTTCACTGATCTCCAATTCTGGGCTTCAAACCAAAGGGAAACATGAAAAACTTAGAATTGACTAAAGAGCCAATCAAAGGTTCAGATGTTCAAAAGAAGGCAGATTCCTTGTGAAACATTAAAGGACTAGAATTTTTCTGACTGAAAAGGAGACACACCAATGGAGTAAATTAGAAGCAAGAATATCATTCATTCATTCATGTATTTTTTTCATTCATTCAATCAACAAACACTAATTGAACACTTGCTTATGCTAAGGGGGCTTCCCTTGTGGCTCAACTGGTAAAGAATCTGCCTGCAATGCGGGAGATCTGGGTTCAACCCCTGGGTTGGGAAGATCCCCTGGAGAAGGGAAAGGCTACCCACTCCAGTATTCTGACCTGGAGAATTCTATGGACTGTATAGTCCATGCAGTCCCAAAGAGTCAGACACAACTGAATGACTTTCATTTTCACTTTCACTTTATGCTAAGGACAATGGTAAATGATGGGAATGCAAATATGAATATGATACAAACCATCACCCAAATTGTGGCAATTTAGATAGCATCAGTTTTTAATTAGGGAAGGATTAATAGCAGTGGGATTTCATATGTAGTGGGAAGACTAGCAAAATATTGAAGTTAGTTTCCAAGGCACTCTGGGAATCTCTTTTTAGAAGGGGAAGAAATTCATTTTTATTTAGGATGGCTTAAATACATAGAGGGAGGACAAAAGGTATTTTAAGTTGTCTTTCAATTCCAAGATATTATAAACCCTGATTTGATACTTGGGCAAGAAAGTTATAATGTGCAGGTAGATACTATAATGATTACTATTACCTGTCTACTGGATACTGGGATTTTTCCTATACATAAGGGCAAAACCACCTTGATAACTGACCTCTCCAAACAGAAGTCATAAGTATGTAAAACACAGTTGAAAGATACAGATGTTGGTTAAAACTCATTTCTATCTTCCTTCCCCTCAGTGTTCCTCCTACTGGGATATCAGGCTCTGTTATCTGATGGCTACAAGATCTTTAAGTTGCTAAGTCACCACAGTAATTTTGATGTCAGTAGCTTGAAAGCCTAGTGACTGAGAAATACCATGTGAGGTAACAAAAACACCTGCCAAAGGACAGCCCTAAGCCCAACAGTGATCTGAGAAATATTTGCCTCACTGACACCTTCACCTGCACCGATGGCCTTCACATTGATTGGCTGTTGAGACCTTTGCTTAGATGAAGCTCTAATTCTGGACTTTTCGTTCTCCTTCTGTCTCCCGCTCATCCAACCTAAGAAATGCCCCTACCTATGCCCTGTTCATCCAGAGCCATCTTTTATCATAAGACCAATTTTAAGATAATGTGGATATAAAAATAACAAAATTAGTTAATTCTCCCAGAATGCATATTTTCATTTTCATAAGGACCCTCTAAAAGCATCAATTGGTCACTAATGGAGAAAAGATGTATGTATAGCACTGTTTTTGCTTCAAGCTTTCAGATAATATTGTCGAATTTAGTCTAAGTGCCACAGCAGCCCAGTAAGATTTGTATCATTTTACAGGAAAAGTAACTGAGGTCCAAACAGACTAAGTAGCTTTTCCATGACCAGCTGACACCTAAAAGGCAGAGTTGTTTCTGATTTCAGATCTCTTCTCAATATCTGGAAGCCTGAATAGTTATAACCTCCCAAGTATAGTTTCCGCAGGGTCATCCTCTGCTTGACTGGGAAGGAAGCAGCACTAATCCTGAAGTCATGATCCTTTGGTGCCCAGTCCTCTAGCTTTTTAATTCCGAATACTCTGTTGTATTGTTCTGGATATTTTGTTGTTACTGTATTGTTGTCATCCTTATCATTCCTATTTGTTTATTTTGTTGTGTTTCCATGATGTCAGTATTTATCACTAAGGAAATGCCTTAACCCTGAGACCCTTCACTGTGGATATTTTAGGTACCTGTGGGCCCCAGTAGCAGAGTAGCCTCCAAATGGCACCACAAAGAAACCCAGGACAGCTCTGCAGACCCTGGTTCTCATACAAGAGAGCAAAGTCAGCAGCAAAAGAGGGAATGTCTGCCTCTGGTACATAAATGGCCAACACTTCATCACCCTTGGTTTCTTTGGTGAGAGATTCAGAAAGATTAGGCTTCCCTAATGGCTCAGTGGTAAAGAATCCACCTGCCAATGAAGGAGATGCAGGTTCAATCCCTCGGTTGGGAAGATCGCCTGGAAAAGGAAATGGCAACCCACTCCAGTATTCTTGCCTGAGAAATCCCAAGGGCAGAAGAGCCTGGCAGGCTACAATCCATAGGTCGCAAAAAGTCAGACAGGACTGAACGACTAACACTTTCACTTTTCTTTCAGAGAGATTAAAGTAGATAAGTCATATAGATGCCAAATTGAGATGAGTACTGCTGTATTAGCCAATAAGCAAAAAGGGAGATAGTCCTCCCTTTACAAAGCAGACAGCACTAAGACCATCTAGGGTCAGCTAAGCTGCCCCTGGCTTTCCCTGCACAGAAGGCTTCTGTTGAGAAACCTAGCTAGATTCACCCACATTCAAGCCTGTGTGAAAATACACCATTTTCTGAGGTGGGGGGCGGAGGTGTTCTCCAGACTAGAAATCTAAGCAGTTGTTATTTAGTCTCTAAGTCGTGCCCAACTCTTTGCGACCCCATGGACTGTAATCCACCAGGCTCTTCTGAACATGGGATTTCCCAGGCAAGAATACTGGAGCAGGTTGCCATTTTCATCTCCTGGGGATCTTCCTGATGAAAAAAAAATGAACCTGTGTCTCCTGCCACCTGGGAAGCCCAGAAGTATAGATATCTGTGGTCTAATCCCAGATCTCACTAGCCCTGTGATCCTGGATAAGTCACTTAACTTCCCTATGGCCTCAGTTCTTTCATCTGCAAAACAGAGGCACTGAGGAGAGATGGTTTGGGCTAAATGAAAACTTCTTTTTTTAACACTGCCTAAGATACACTATATTATCTTCTCTTCCGTGCTGTGTGCTGTGCTTAGTCACTCAGTCCTGTCCAACTCTTTGCGACCTATGGACTGTAGCCCACCAAGTACCTCTGTCCACCGGGATTCTCCAGGCAGGAATACTGGAGTAGGTTGCCATGCCCTCCTGCAAGGGATCTTCCCAACCCAGGGATTGAACCCAGGTCTCCCACATTGCAGGCAGTTTCTTTACCATCTGAGCCACCAGGAAAGCCCATATTCTCTTCTGGAAGGATGTAAATTGGCACAAAAATGCAGAATGGGATATATACTGGAGTTAGCCTGGGTTGAATTCTAGTTCTGCCACTTACTAGCTATGCGTCTCTGAACAATTCACTTAACTTTTCTAAGACTCATTTTTCTTATCTATAAATGGAAATGGGCTTCCCTTGTGGCTCAGCTAGTAAAGAATCCACCTGCAATGCAGGAGACCCCAGTTTGATTCCTGAGTCAGGAAGATCCACTGGAGAAGGGATAGACTACCCACTCCAGTATTCTTGGGCTTCCCTTGTGGCTCAGCTGGTAAAGAATCCACCTGCAATGCTGGAGACCTGGGTTCGATCCCCGGGTTGGAAAGATCCCCTGGAGAAGGGAAAGGCTACCCACTCCAGTATTCTGGCCTGGAGAATTCCATGGACTGTATAGTCCATGCAGTTGCAAAGAGTCAGACACAACTGAGCAATTTTCACTTTCATAAATGGAAATAATAATTGTTGGGAAACCAAATGAAGTAATACATGTAAGCTGATGAGCAAAGTGCCTGGCATACAATAAGTACACAATAACTCTTAGTTCATATCACATTTTAAAATGTTGCTCATCCTTTACTGTCAACAGTCCACAAATTCACATGCATCAAGAATGGAAATGATTCATTCAGCCTTTGAAGCTTTCCAATTTCTGTGTAAATGTGGAAAATTTGTTCTCCAGTTCATAAATTCAAAAAAGTCTGATGAAAACTTCTCTTTGTCTAATTACAGGACCTCATTTGCTGTGATCCTGCATTCAAGCCCCTATGAGCTGTTTGACTGAGCAACCACAAAGTGTCAAACACATCTGAAAGAAGGTAACTTTGAAAAATATCATTGAAGCAAAATCTATATAAAGAAATATACTCCTGATCACCTTATTTTTTGAAAGTATCATTTTATAATGTTGGCCCTAAGACACAGCTACTAAAGTTAGTCCAGCAAGACTGTGTATATGCTCTACATTATTTACTTACTCAAAAGATCTATGCCCCCTTAATTCTGTGCATGATGCTATGTTAGTCACTGAAGCAGAAGCAGTTTAATACCCAGTGCTCAGGAGCTTGTAGTCTTATGGGAAAGATGCTATGTACACAGGTACCTACCAACCAAAGCAGGATCCAAGTGACATAAAAGAGTTACAATGATCCCCAAATGAAAAATTACTTCTGGTTGAAGGCAGAGGAGACTCGGGGAGGATGTGTTGAAAAGCTAGTGTTTAAACCTTTGTGATAAGCAGGATTCTAATGAAAAGAGATGAGGTTTAGTGAGGAGAGTCCCTGAGAACACCCCAGGAAGAATGACAGGCGTCAACAAAGACTGGGAGAGCCAAATCCAGAGTGCCTTCTGTTCGGTGGGTGAGACAGAAGAGTGCAAGCACAAAGACTGGAAAAGGCACTGCTAGGTTGGGAAGGCTTTGGTCCCCACTACGTTTAGGCACTAGTTAGTAAACAACAGCAAACCGCTGAAGATTTGAAGAACAATAGCACTTTATTTAGTAAGATCAATCTCACAACAAAAAGAAAAACTTTGTTCCTTTCTTCTAAAAGCTAAAACAGGATCATTTAGGGCCTATAGTTCTCTAGTGTAACACAGAATATCAAATCTTCCTCTTGGAAGCAGCACTGTTATATTTTCACCGATAGATAGTTCACAAATACCTAGCTAGAGTTTGGTAAAAGATCTATAGGCCTTTTTGATGAGAGCATCACCATCCATGAGACATGATCTATTTCTCATTTTTCCTGGAAAAAAAAAAAACTGCAACCCACATCCCTCAAAACAATTTATTTATTCTAAATGTCCCTAATAAGTACTGTAGCCATCCCTAATAGCGTATTAACTATTCAGATGAAAGCATTATACTAAAGCCTGCAGCCTTTATGTCAAGGTAGCTTTGAAGGTACAAAGCACATGTCATAAAATTAAATAAATTCACAAAGTCTTTCCCCTCTCTAGTCTTGGTTTTCAATTCTGGTTATATCATAAATAAAACAGGCTTGGTGGCCTCCACCTATCTCCTGGGAACATTTGTTTGGTTTACCCCCCCCAAAAAAAGGACATGATTTGACACACTTGGCATAATTAGTATTCTCTACTCAGGAGAATGCCCCAATAGTTAGAATTCAAATATTCTGAAGCTAACCGTGCATTTCTCTCTGTCCCCCTCCTCTCTCCCTTTTCCCTCCTCTGCTCTCTCACTTCTTCCTCGGAAGACCATGCAAGCTGGAGATGTGAATAAGCAAACCCCAGATGTCATGGGGACTCTACACAGAATCAAGGAACAAAATGCATGTTTCAGCCACAGCAGTTCTGCGTAGCTAGCAGAGGCTGCTGTTATCTGCTCTGCTGCCCAAAACTCTCCACGCAACTGCTGATTATACAGTGTTGGTTCCACATAAAGAATTTTCTGGAATAAGCCCCATTTCAGAGAGGGGTGCTGAGCATTTAACAGTGCTTTGCTAACAATCATTAAAGTTATTACTGTTAGTTAAATAAAGTGGGCTTAAATATGTAGAAAACATTGTGGTAACTACTGTTCACAACATATAAAAATCCTCTCCTACCAAGCACAGAAGAGTTTGCCTGTTCATTTTAAATTTGCTTAATTCCTGTTTTAGGGGGCTTTGTGACAGTCCTCCAAAAGTTAACTGCCAAAACTGTGACTATATTTAGTTGTTTATTACACACCAACTCAAGGTGGTACATTCTGGTAGACACACAGAAAAGCAAAGCGAATTGAAGCTCATTAGCAAAGGAGGCCAGCAAAGCTTTAGGAAAATTGTGAACTGTGAAGTATCTGTTAGAGAGTTTTGGTCGCTTTTGAAGACAAAAATAATCCAAGCCCTAAACAAGCAGCATAAATGAGTTAATTTTCAAGTTGTAATGAACAATGAAGAGGTGATGATAAATTTAAAAAGACCCCAAACTCCAAGGAAATGGCTGTAATCTTTGATTTCTTGACCCTTTGGTTTCATATGGTTGACATACTTCCCCTGGCTGATAGCCTGGAAATGCAAGGGAAGAAAATCATTTTGAATTTTATTTCTATCCAAAAGTTACATATGCCATATTGGAACCATCACAAGTTTCACCTGAGTGGTATTCGGATAAAGGACAGCTTGTGCTGAGTATCTGGCAATACAGCAATGCAGAAATGGGATCAAAACTAACCTGGAAGATCAGGAAGGCATCTGCAAACTCCACATCCAAATGAACACAGTGCCTTTGGTCTCTTCTCTGCAGTGACTAATTTTTATGAGATTTGAAAGTCCAGCTTAAGCGTAGCCTAGAAACTGTTTAAACTGCTTATTAGTGGTCTGTGCCCTCATTAACTATCACTGAAGATAGGGAAACGGACCTTTAAGAGCACCTACTTGACATTCAAAGCCACATTTTTATTTTATCCTTTGGTTTGGTGAAGGCCTGGGAGGGGAAGCAGTTCCTGCCTTCCTTCATTTCTTGGAATAGTAACAGAAACTAATTGCATAATGCTCTTTAAAACAGTTTAAAAAATAGTTTGGAATTTATCCCGTGAAGTCACAAAACCATAGATGACAATTGTCTCTTAATTGTACCTCAAAGATTGGTCTTTGAGGCAGTTCATTTATATTTCCTTTACCAATACACTCCTTCCAGGCACCCATCTCCATCACCACCACCACATTACCCCAAATAAATACATTACTTTTGAATTTGAGTTCGCAGAGTTGGACTCAAGTGAGCGCCTGAGCACACACGCACTTTTGAATTAAGGTTTGTGGAAAGGCCTTGAGTAGCATACATGAGTAAACAGTGTCACCTAGTGGACAGGAAAAGAAGAAAACCAATGAATCGGCACAAATGGAAATTTGGGCCAGCTGTCTGCTTTGGGCCACATTTCCCCCTTACTTTGGCCCTAGGTTATCACCTATGAGCAAACAAAAAAATTTCCCTCTTGGAGACACCAAAAAACAACCACAAACAAATAAACCAAAACCCCCATGGCTTCCCTTCTCTAGTTCTCTAACTGCCTAATGAATGTATTACCCAAATAAAAATTACAACTAGCGTTTAATGAGCATTTTCCATGAGTCAGCATTTTGCAGAGTGCTTTACCCAGGACCTCTCATATTGTCATCCAAACAGTTCAGTTATTTATTAAGGAGTTTGGGTGGCTTATTCCAAGGTGATAGAGTCTGACTGTGATAGCCCATACAGTAATGCCCACTAGTGAGCACTGCACACACACATCCCAAGAGCAAGCAGAGAGATCTTGAAGAGAAAAATGTATGCAATAACACAGTAATTAGATACATAGTAAGTATTTACCATGCCCCCAGACTACTTAGGGGATACAAAAATGAATTGATATGTATCCTATCCTCGAACATGTTTTTATGACAAGGGGTGGAGGATGAAAACAGCAGAGAGATGACTCAGGGACTAGTCATCATGGGATCAAGTGTGGAATGTCCTTCTTTGCCTCTGCCACTCTTAAACCACCCCCACTCTGAAAAGAATGACCAAAAAATCAAATTTCTCAATAGAGTAAATTAAAACAAACTATTTACATTCTGTATACCTCAAAAAATGAGAACTATCAGAGAATTTCCATAATCCAGAAAAGGGCATACACACACAAGAAAACATAGCTAACATTATACTTAATGGTGAGAGACAGGACACCTCTCCCTTAAGATCGTAATACCATGAAGACATCCTCTCTCATCACTCTTTTTCAAAGTCTTAGTTAAAGCAATAACACAAGAAAAATAAATAAAAGATACAGTGATTAGAAAGGGAGAAATACAACTGTCGTTATCTGCAGATGTCATGATTGTTAACATTGAGAACTCTGAAGAATCTACAAAAAAATCTGAAAAAATAGGTGATTCTGAAACAATAGGTGATTAGCAAAGGTGCAAGAAATAAGATCAATACAGAAAAGTCATTGCTTTCCTACACACTGCCATGAACAACTTGGATATGAAATTATGAAACAATACCATTTACATCCGATGGATCATCAAAAAAGCAAGAGAGTACCAGAAAAACATCTATTTCTGCTTTATTGACTATGCCAAAGCCTTTGACTGTGTGGATCACCATAAACTGTGGAAAATCCTGAAAGACATAGGAATACCAGACGACCTGACCTACCTCTTGAGAAACCTGTATGCAGGTCAGGAAGCAACAGTTAGAACTGAACATGGAACAGTAGACTGGTTCCAAATAGGAAAAGGAGTGCGTCAAGGCTGTATATTGTCACCCTGCTTATTTAACTTATATGCAGAGTACATCATGAGAAACGCTAGGCTGAAGGAAGCACAAGCTGGAATCCAAATTGCCAGGAGAAATATCAATAACCTCAGATATGCATATGACACCACCCTTATGGCAGAAAGTGAAGAAGAACTAAAGAGCCTCTTGATGAAAGTGAAAGAGGAGAGTGCAAAAGTGGCTTAAACCTCAACATTCAGAAAACTAAAATCATGGCATCTGGTCCCATCACTTCATGGCAGATAGATGGGGAAACAGTGGAAACAGTGGCTGACTTTCTTTTTCTGGGCTCCAAAATCACTGCAGATGGTGACTGCAGCCATGAAATTAAAAGACGCTTACTCCTTGGAAGGAAAGTTATGACCAACCTAGACAGCATATTGAAAAGCAGAGACATTACTTTGCCAACAAAGGTCCGTCTAGTCAAGGCTATGGGTTTTCCAGTGGTCGTGTATGGATGTGAGAGTTGGACTATAAAGAAAGCTGAGCGCCGAAGAATTGATGCTTTTGAACTGTGGTGTTGGAGAAGACTCTTGAGAGTCTGTTGGACTGCAAGAAGATCCAACCAGTCCATCCTAAAGGAGATCAGCCCTGGGTGTTCATTGGAAGGACTGATGCTGAAGCTGAAACTCCAATACTTTGGCCACCTGATGCAAAGAACTGACTCATTTGAAAAGACCCTGATGCTGGGAAAGATTGAGGACAGGAGGAGAAGGGGACGACAGAGGGTGAGATGGCTGGATGGCATCATCGACTTGATGGACATGGGTTAGGGTGGACTCAGGGAGTTGTTGATGGACAGGGAGGCCTGGTGTGCTGCGGTTCATGGGGTCGCAAAGAGTTGGACACAAATGAGCGACTGAACTGAAAGGAACTGAACCATTTACAATACTAGCAAGAATAAGAACATCAAAAACTTGGTCATAAATCTAACAAAATACATATAGAAATTGCATGTGAAAAATTACCTTCAAAGGGGAGGAAAAACATTCTAGTACATAAAAATAGACTGGGGAATTCTGCCAGAGGTGAGAGTCTAACTTTCAAAATCCCAAGATTAGTAGTCTGTCAGGAGCTCTCTGGTCCCCTTCTCCCCTCTGTGCTCTTCTTATAGAATAAAGAAAACATAATCAGTTGTTGCATCCTCAGAATGCCCTAACTCACTTATGAAAGCTAATGAAAATAACAAAGGAAAAAAGTAAGGTTTTTCATAAAAAGTCTTAATACTTTCAAATGGCAAAAAGAAACAAGTACAGCATTTCTTCTGGCTCCAAGGACATGATATTACCTTTCCTAACTTGCCTTCATCAGTTAAGATTTCAGATCTAAAATCCTTTAAGGATATTTTTAAATCAAAGAGGTCGTTTTAACTTATTGAGTGGAGCTGAGATTTACAGCTGAAGTTTCCTACTTACCTTCCATTCAATCAGTACCATAAAGAAAATTCATCATGCAAAATATGAACAGGGTGAACTTTGACTTGTATCTTGTGTACTCTGTGTGACTCTGTGTCAGGCACTTTCCAAAGTGCTTTACACATAGTAGCTCATTTAATCCCCAAGCAACCTGTTGAAGGAGGTGCTATTATTATCCCCATCTTATAGCTAAATATAAACTCTGAATTTTCTTAACATTGCGAAGTTTCTCTTAAAAGTTTCACTTTGGGTTTCTTTACATAGCCAACAACCAACAATATATGTCAACTAAAATATAATTTTGATCCATTTACAACATTTCAAGAAGCTATTATGTGTAAAATGCAAGGTATATTGGTGCTGTGGGGCCCTTGTGTGGTGGTAGAGAGACAGAAAGGGTGATGAAGTCGAGAGGCATCTCTGTAAGCTCAGTGACGTGCTGGTCAGTATTTAACAACCAGCTCTATTTAAGGGCTTCCCTTGTGGCTCAGCTGGTAAAGAATCTGCCTGCAAAGCGAGAGACCTGGGTTCAGTCCCTGGGTTGGGAAGATCCCCTGGAGAAGGGAAAGGCTACCCACTCCAGTGTTCCCACTCCAGTATTCTGGCCTGGGGAATTCTATGGACTGTACAGTGCCTAACGTCAGTAGACACTCAATAAATATTTGTTGAATGAATGATTTAGTGAACTGATGAGATACAATCAAGTAATTAGGTAGAAGTAAGTAAACTACCTTCTACTGGTTGTATCATAACCAGGACCTCGCTACTTCAGTGACATCACAGTCTCTGTCATGCTTGTGATTAGTGCTGCAATTAATTCTGTGGAGGGAAGGGGAGTATTATCTCAACATTGTGCTTTGTTAATCTTAATGGAAGTATTAAGAGAGATAAGACTCCTGATTGTGTGTTTTCAAAAGCAGTAAAAAAAAGAGACATTAAGACTTGTTTTTTGTCTGATTTAATCAATCATTACTAAATTTATAATTTTTATTTTTTAATGTTTTATTTTTATGTATTTATTTATTTGGCTGTGCTGGGTCTTCAGTTGTGGCATGCAAACTCTTAGTTGCAACATGTGGGATCCAGTTCCCTCACCAAAGATCAAACTCTGGCGCCCTGCATTGGGAGCGTGGAGTCTTAGCCATTGGAACACCAGGAAGTCTCTACAATTTTTAAATGTTTTTACTAAACTTCTGCAAGAAAAAATAGCGATGTTATATAAATCTGAAACTCTAGGCTCTAACCTTTTAAAACAATAGCTGAGACAATTATTTCAATTAGAAAATGTTCTCAGAAACTCAATTGTTTCTTTAGAACAAGACAGAGAACTAGCTCTTCACTACTACTGGGCAGTTATTTCCTGCTCCTGGAAATAATTTTTTTTTGTAACACACATTGGACAGAAAGTCAGAAAATAGCTAGACAATTATTTATTCATAAGTAGGTGAACTGATTTCACTTTGCCTAATACCAGTTGTGTGTACCAACTTCAGAACCTGTAAGAGATGTAGGTAGACATTGTATAAGACCATTAAACTTTTACATAGTGAATGAGGAAGAGTAGTAGGACCTTGTGTGTATGTGTGTGTGCTCAGTCATATTCAACTCTTTGAGAGCCCATGGACTGTAGCTTGCCAGGCTTCTCTGTCCATGGGATTATACTGGCAAGAATACTGGAACGGGTTGCCATTTCCTCCTCTAGGGGATCTTTCCAACTCGGAGATCAAACCTGTGTCTCCTGCGTCTACTGCATTGGCAGGCAGATTCTTTATGACTGAGTTACCTGGGAAGCCCTAAATACAAGATACCCAGTTAAATTTGAATTTCAGATAAACAGCAAGCCATCATTATTTCCCCAGTAAAGCTCCCACTATTACATGGGACATAATTGTACTAAAAAATTATTTGTTGTTAATCTGAAATTCAAATTTTATTGGGTATTTGTATTTTTATTTGAAAATATAGTGACCTTATTCCAGGGATATGTTTGCTTGACATGGCCTAAAAGGGAGCCTGAAATTTTAAATAGATTTAGTACTCAAAATGTAAAATAAATAAAGAATTTGAGATAATTATTTTATAGCCTTGAGTGTTAAAAGCCTTTCTATGTTACAAACTTCAGAAGTCATGGAAAAAAGATTGATAAGAGCCACTTTATAAGAATCCAAAAAAAATTTTTTCTAGTGAAAAAAATAACCCATGTTAAAAAAAAAATGACAACTAGTCAAAAATACTTGCTACTTGAAACATAGACAAGGGGCTAGTCTCTCACATATACAAAGAATGTCTACAAATTCATAAGAGTAAATGAAAGATTATTTATCTGATTAAAAAGTCCACTAAGATAAACAGAATATTCACAGAAAGGAAAATAGATATGGTTCTTGAGTAAGTAAATAAAAAAAAAAAAAGATGCCCAACTTCACTCAGAGTAATAAAAATGAAAATTAAAACTAGATGAAGTTGGGTTTTTCCCAACTATGTAACAGACTGGCAAAATTCCAGAAGCATGATAATAAACTATGTTGGCAAGATTGCATAAAAATACTTTTACATGTTCCTGGTGGGAGTATGATTCTGTAGAATTCTTATGGAGGGCTATCTGACAGTATCTTCTAAAGTTTCAAATGCATTTCCCATTGACCCAGCAATTCTACTTCTAGGAATTTACGCTTTATATGTAGAAATACAAAATGAATTAAGTTCAAAGATATTACCTGCAGCATGGTTGCAATAGAGAAAATTTGGTGACAACCTAAATGTTCATCAACAAGAGACTGATTAAATAAATTATGGTGCAGCCTCAGAGTAGAATACTATGCCAATGCCAAAAAAGGATTAATGTATTGATATGGAAAAATCTCTAAGTTATCCTAATGAAAAGTAAAGGGTTTATCATAATATATTAATGTTGGAAGAGAAAATGAAACAGAAAAGGAATATTTGCATTGGTCTTATTTGCATTAAAAAATAGATCTGATAGGATAATAAATCAATAATAGTGGTTACCTCTCAGACATATAGGGATGGCTTGATGAAAGGCAGGGAAGGAAAAGAGTCTTTTAATAAATACCTTTTATATTTTTTATTTTTAAAACATGAATAAAGCATGTGAATGTATCACCAACTCAAATAATAATAAAAATAAATGGACTGTATTATCCAATCCTGATGGTAGTCAAAAATAATAAGGCTTAATTTTTGGATTAAGTTTACAAAAATTTTGAAACTCCTTAATCTTTCTCCTGTCCCACTGTGATGAACTAATGCTCACAGTATTGTTTTTACTCTCAGAAGAGAAGTATAACGATAGAACAGTTCGATCACTTGACTCAATGATCCTTGGCCC
The DNA here is from genome assembly GCA_024291935.2 of Okapia johnstoni. Taxonomy (NCBI): domain Eukaryota; kingdom Metazoa; phylum Chordata; class Mammalia; order Artiodactyla; family Giraffidae; genus Okapia; species Okapia johnstoni. The sequence goes on along the minus strand of CM044311.1, from coordinate 85,393,064 downwards.
TTCATACTCCTCATCAAACTTTAGCCTAGGTTATCAGCAACAACAAAAATAAATAATTGCCAAGCACTGGCTGTCAGTAAGATACCATGCTAGTTTCTTTGCTTCAGAAAATCTATTAGTCCTTGCACTAACAGACTTAAAAGAAAGGCATTAGGTATAAATTTTAAAAGGCAAAAGTTTCCATGAATGGTAAAGACAAGAACACTGGACCTAGAAGAACATATAATTACCACTTTATAGAGGAGTAATGCTCCAATTCGAGCCTTGAAAGATGAAAACTCAGGGCTTCCCTGGTGGCCTAGTGGTTAAGAATCCACCTGACAAAGCACAGGACACAAGTTCAGTCCCTGGTCCAGGAAGATCCCACAAGCCATGGGGCAACTAAGCTTGTACACCAAAACTACTGAGTCTACACTCTGGAGTCCACGAGCCGTAACTACTGAGCCCCCGTGCGGCAACTACCGAAGCCCATGCACCTAAGGCCTGTACTCCATAGCAAGAGAAGCCACTGCAATGAGAAACCCTTGCACCCCAACAAACAGTAGCCTCTGTTCACTGCAACTAGAGAAAGCCTGTGCACAGCGATAAAGATCCAGGACAGCTAAAAAACTTTTTAAATATATAATAAAAAAAAAAAAACAGAGAGAGAAAGAAACCACTGCAATGAGAAGCCCTTGCACTTTAACAAAGAGTAACCCCTATTTGGTACAAGTAGAGAAACTGGCCGTGCAACAACAAAGACCCAGCACAGCTAAGAACGAAAAAAAAATTAAATAAAAAAAATTTTTTTCTTAAAGATGAGAAATTAGAACAAGAAAAGGAGTCTAGATGATTTCAAACACAGAAACATGATGGGCAAGGGCACAGACATGGAAAAATTCTACCATATTTAGATCAATGAGCAAACTGAGAGTTTTTCCCACAAGATATGGATGATAGGAGGAAAAAAACAGAAAAGTGGGCTAAAACCTATAGTAGAGATTACTGGTTGTCTGTACCAAAACGTGTTCTCTTCCTTCTGTTTTTTAACACAGAATACTGATTTTTAGCTAGGTATATTAGCACACGGAATAAAAGGTCACATTTTCTCAGCCTCCCTTGGAGCTAGTTGTGGCCAGATAATTAGGTTCTGGACTCATTCTCTGGGATTCTGAGTAGTCCCCTTAAAAGGGAGGAGGAATGCCCCCAAAACAGAAACACACAAACAGCAGCCAAAGGCCCATGAGGAAGCGTTCTGTTACAGATATGTAGAGCAAGACAAGAAAAGATGAAGAATAGATTGTGTTCATTTACCCAATCCAAAATACCTTGTGAAAAACAGACTTCAGTCAGAAGACAAAAGAGGTTTTTTCTTGAGAATTTTGTGAAACACTGGAACACAGATAGTGCTTTTTTTCATAACCAGGTAACAGAGGGTGGTATACTGAGATAAAGGAGCTTTCTCCTAATTACCATGTGAGACTGTGTGGTTCCAGTGAAATGGAAGCTAAGTGTGGTACTGTTTTGGCATTTCACAGGTTTTAAACCTGACTTTGATGGCCATGGGCATCAAAAGGAGGATCTAGAGCAGAACTGGATAGAACTGATCATGAACCCATGGAAGCCCCGGTGAAGTCACTGAGAAGTAACGGAGTAATACCAGAAGTAACTGAGAATCACTTTGAACAAAAGGTCTGAAGACTTGTGCTACATGGGTACGTTGAAATTAGCCACTGAATTGTGAGTTATTGTGATTAATGTCAACTCATTTTCTCAAAAGTTATCGGGGTACAGTGACAGGATAAATACATGTCAGTCAGTGTTCCTAAGATAAGGGTCTCCACTAAAGCAACAAAGAAAAAACATAGCTAGAAAAATGATAATGTAGGGCTTACATGATGGTGTTGAGATTCCCTTCCTGGGCACGAGAAGGTGATTGACTAGTAATAGTGATAGGAAGGGTGAATGATTAGCAGTGGTAGCACAACCAGAAGGCTGCTGTGCTGTGCTGTGAGGAAAGAGCTCTGAGCTTAAATGGAAAGCCAGAGCCCTGGAAGACTCACAGGGCATTTCTGACATATCAGATAACAGGCAGGTGGACCTCCACTTTGAGAAGAAGCAGTCATTTCTTTATACAAAGAAATAGTTTACCTCTTTCCATGGTCTCTAGAGCAGAAATAACTTGAGATTTCCAGAGCCATGCTCAAACACCAGCAGGTATGAGTCATTTTTCCCATATCCCCAGTGCAGGAGGAGCAGAGGGTTCACCTGCTTGTTTTAGTTTGTCACAGCATCTGATGAAATTGTGAGGGCTCCTGACTTCCCAAACTGTCAGCTCACAAAGACACTACTACTTGGTCTCAGAGGACTTAGGGCTGCTTCTTGTTTGCTGTTAATTTTTATTTGTTCGGTGTTTTATTTGCCAGATACGGTGATCATCTTAAATCCAAGTTTTTGCTTATCCTTAGCAATGAAAACCACCATTGAGAAGGACCACTGCATTATAAATTTAATTTTTAATGCTTCCCTTTTTGAAGTCTGGTGTTATAAGGTTATCTACCACCAAAGGGAAGGGAGAATGGGGAAGAGGAAAAGAAATGGAGAAAGAGGGAGAACAAGAAAAGATTTAGCAGAAAGACCATGTATAATTGTGCCTGGAGGCAATAGAGAAATTTATCCCCAAATAGTGCAGACTGGGTTATAAACTACTTTACAAGTTTTGACATTATGCATGCGAGTATGACTATGCTTCCAAAGCAGTATTTTTACATTTAAAATATCCTTATATTTGACATGGACTTTTTGTCAAACTAAAACTAGTTATTTCTTTTTTAATCTAGAACTCTTTTCAATTTTGTTAAAGCACTCAGTTGACCACCACTTCGGAATTCCTTTAAAGAAATTCAATATGCGGGGAAAAAAAAACAGAATATTTGGTTTTCACTATTAACAGTAGCTTTAAAAACTAAGGTGGGAGAATGGAAGGAAGCAGGATTTCTATAGTTGACTATTTGTAAGGTCCTGGTGAACCAGACCAGACTAAACATGAAAACTCCTTTAGTCATTCTAATCTAGCCTTTTTACATTCAGAGCCGAACTTTTAGCTAACCACAGAAACCCACATATTGTTTGTGCTTTTGTAGCATCTAGGCACATTTAACCAATCATTTACTAATGATTCACAGAAAATGTTTTAGGGCATATCTAGGTATCTAAATGACTTGAGTTGTTCTAATAATTCATGTTGATAAACCTTCTATAGCCTGGTAATTGCTACCTGGTAGCAATGCTTCATTTACTATCTGGTTTGCCCTGGAGAGTGAGCATTGGGACCATTTATCATTTCCTTTATTCACCAACCGTTTATTGAGCTCTTGTGTACACAGACGTATGCTAGGTGCTTCAAGTCCAGATATAAATAACATGATTCCCATACTTAAGTCTGATTGCAAAAAGATGCTAATAGCTAATCTTTATGAACTTCTTACTCTACAGCGACCACTGTACCATGCAACTTATCTCATTTAATTCTCACAATAATTCCAAGAAGTAAGAATCTGTATTTGAATTGTAGTTTGAGGCATACAAAGACTTTTCATAGGTAAATAATGCAAAAATTCAACCCTGCAAGTTGAGAAAACTGCATGTTCAAGGACAAGAAGGTCGAAGATAGCTGGCAAATTTGTGTGACTGTATCATCAGGTTCGTGGAGGGAAAAGGGGGAAAATCAAATAATTTACTGACCAGCATTACCCAGTTGATGGTAACTTAATCATATCTCTCATTATCATCATCATCATTGTCTCTTATACATCTATTGCACTTTGTAGTTATGAGCACTTTCTTGTGCATCATCTAACTTGGTCATTTTGGCAGTTCTTTGAGGTTCATAAATTCTCAAAGACTCTTGAATGAGGTGAGTTCTTTGTCTCACTTTCTTAGATATGAAGGTAGTGCATCTCTGAAACCACATATACTATCCTGCATTGAACTCTGAACTTGAGCATAGACTAAGTACCTTTAGAATACAAGCCATGGCTTTGAATGCATGGATTAGTCATTTGGCAGATTCAGTGTAATGATCTAAGAAAATATAATCCCCCCTACTTTTTTTGTAAACTGGCCATGGGATGGTGAAGGGACATGTTCTGACAAGCCTGAGGTGTCACATTTTGGAGTCCTCCCCAGAGACCACTTTCAGCTACCTGTTATACGCAATAGGTGAACTGCTCACCCCACCAGCCTTATTTCCATGAATACAGACATAGAACCCACTCTCTCCAGTCCTCTAAATCTGATGTGAATGGCAATTCCAAATTGGCTGTCCTAAGCCACTCAGGACAGTAGGAAGCATTTAAATGTTCACCATGTATAGTGAACCAAAAATACAGGTGAGTGAGACTGAACTCATAGCTGGGGGAAGAGGCAAAAGTGGATGACTTTCCATCACCTTGGCCGGAGACCTTGGATGAGCTAAAGTGCACCCTGTTTCATCACATCTCCCCTCCCATCTTGGTCATCACCTCATTGTTGCACCAGGACTGTAAGCCATTGTGCACTACAGAGAGAAGAAAAGGACCATGGATAGGGTGGAGTGGAGGCTCAGAGCAAAAGCTGAAACCAAGGAACATTTAAATGTTCCAGAAGACAAGGCAAATGGTTTCTCACTAGATTGTGAGCAACTCTAACGTTAAGGAAACCTATTTATTTTTATGTATTTCTCAGACCTAGTGAGGTACCAGACTTATAGTAGTAGCTGCTCATTAATATTTGTTGAGGGAATGATAATAAACTGTTGTGTACCTTTACTAACGTCACCTGCTGTTTTCTCCATGGATCAAGCTCCCAATGTAAACTGCTGGCCCTTCCTGATGCCACTAAAATTGCCACGTCTAATCTTGCTGCCCTTTGTGGACCCCAAGCTTTGCTTGCCTTTGGGGCCTGCTTGAGTCCCTCACCCAGCCTTCTATTTCTGCTGCCTGCACTGGGGTTCTGATGGAATCCTTGTCAGGTAGCTTGTGTCAAAATTTCTCAGCTTTCCATTTAGTTATAATAAACCTCAAATTGTTCTGGAAAAATTGTAGGCACTTTTGGAAAACTATTTGTGAAGCAAATGATTTTCATAACAACGAGAGACTCCACATGTGAGGCAGTGGTTTTATCAAAATTTTAGTTCTCATAAGTCCTGGCAAAAGAAATAAAAAATTTGGTTTTTAGTTTTTTGGGTTTTTTTCTAATTTTTATTTTAGTATAGTTGATTTGCAATGTTTTGTTGGTTTCTGCTATACACCAAAGTGAATCTGTTACACATATATCCACTCTTTTTTAGATTATTTTCCCTCATAGCTCATTACAGAGCATTGAGTAGAGTTCCCTGTGCTATACAGTAGGTCCTTATTAGTTATATATTTTATATATAGTAGTGTGTACATGTCAATTTCAATCTCCAAATTTATCCCTTCCCTCCCAGATAACTATAAGATTGTTTTTTACATCTGTGACTTGATTTTGCTTCGTAAATAAGTTCACTTGTACCATGTTCTTAGAGTCCACATGTAAGAGATAACATATGGTATTTGTCTTTGTCTGATTTTCTTCACTGAGTATGACAATTTCTATGTCCATCCATGTTGCCGCAAATGGCATTATTTCATTCTTTTTTATGGCTAAAAAATTTAGTTTTTTAGAGGCAACTTGGCAGTATCTATCCAAAAAAAGTGAAAACACTTTAATCTAGTAACTTTGATTCCAGAAATCTAATTTACAGATACATAAGTGTGCAAGGGTGTAATTGTAAAATGCTTAGTTACACATTATTTGTGATTGTTACAAACAGAATCCAAGGTAAGGCCATTAACAAGGAAACTGGTAAATATAGTATGATGTATCCATATTATAGAATAGTATTCATCAAGTAAAAAGAATTAGGGAAAATCGAGATATATTTTTATGTTTAATATGCTAATGGTTGAATAATTTGCTTAGTGTGATCAAACTGGTTTAAAAAAACCTGTATATAAGTGTCTATATATGCATATATATGTGAGGAGGGCATGGCAACCCACTCCAGTATTCTTGGCTGGAGAATCCCCATGGACAGAGGAGCCTGGCAAAACTATAGTCCATGGGGTTGCAAAGAGTTGGACACAACTGAGCGACTAAGCACAGCAGAGCAGTATTTATGCTATTGCATATATAAGCACATATATAACATATTATCATGTATGTACACACTTACATATGTGTATTTTCTATTTGTATATACTTACATATATTGATATTTGAATATATTTGCATAGAGAAAGGTCTAGAAAGATACACATCAAATAGTTAAGAATGGATATCTTTGGAGAAAAGAAATGGAATAGAATGATTTATGTAGTTAGCTGATCATTTACAGGTCTAATATGTTCTCTTTTCTTCTGCCATTTTGGCCTGTGTATCTCATGGGAAGATGAAATGAAATATTGCTTACCTTAGTTTTATACTTCTTAGCATAGAAAAAAAAAGCCTATGCCTATTTTCTACCCTCTGACCTGTGTGTGTGTGTGAGTAAATTGAAATTATTGAGAAACTAATGATGAATCTGAGGAGATAGATTAGTATTAGAGTTCATGTATCTATTTTTTTCTCATTTCCCATGATTTTATCATCTTAGATAATATGCATAGCCAGCAGTAGATTAAAGATTTTTAAAATGTGAATGGTGTATAATTTCTGAAGGTGTTATATTAGAATGCAGATGATTCCTTTCTCAGGTTCAAAGAAAGCCTTGAGCAAAATGATAAGGTATGGGTTGTTTGGTGCTTCTCCTTATAGTACCCCTGCTCTCTTGTTATCTTGAATGGCAGAGATGTTGTAGCAGACCCAGGTATGAATGTCAGCTCCATCAGTCACCAACCATGAGACTTGGGCCATTCGTTTAGTCTTTAAAAGCTTTCTACTGAGTGACACAATAGTATCCATCTGGTTGGGCTTTTGTGGGGAATACATGAAGTACCATGTATGAGAATGCCTAGTCTACACTGCAGATGCATTAACTCAACTTTAAAGTTTATTTCATTTCTTGCCCTAAGTGCCAACTTTAGCCTTAGAAACCCCAGAGGAACCCAAACACAGTGTATCACTTGCATGGGTTCAGGGAGCAACGTTCGGAGGAGCTAGCAGTTATACCAAAAAGAACACTGGGCTTAGTATATGTGCCCATAGATATGCAAAAATAAAATTATGAAAGCTTCAAGTGGGAAAATCCTGAGGCCACACACATTGCTTAATCTTTGTGCTAAATAATTTCAATTCCCAGGGGGTGGCAAGAAGAAAAACAGCTATACACTTTTGCTAGCAACCCAATTGTCAAGGTGTATGTCAGTGCATGCAAATGCCCACTTGACTGGGAAAGTGGATTGGAGCTGACCTGAAAAGATACTAAAAAATGGCTCTTTCCTGGAGTTCTCGTTGCAGACCTCTGCAGTGTTTTGTTTTGTTTTTTCTTTTGTTAATTAAAAAACCAAACTCCTGTCTCAATCCTATGATTTCCACAGTAGGCCTTACAAAAAACTGCAAAAAAGCCCTGGGGCCTCCTTAAACTAAGATTTGTAAAGTTGCTTACTTTCCAAAATCAATGGGGGATAGAAACAGTAGAGGGAGATGGGTTTGTGCATGGATAGAAACACAGGTATAAAATTATTGCATAATAGAACTTTTTGCAAAATCAGAGAATCTATAAGACATAAAAGCAACGATTCCAAATCAAAACACTTTATTTGTCAAAGTAACTAAACAAGTTGTTTAAAGCACACACACACACACACACACACGAGCATGCATGCACACATACTGTTTTCTAAAGCGTGATATTTTTCTGCCTAAGCCTTTTCTTCTCAATTGGCAGCCCTGTTGTGTACACGATCTCTACAGGAATGCAGAAAAACCACCTGAGGGAGAAAATTACTAATCACTAAAAATTACTAATCACGCTCTCACACTAAACAAATCCCACCCGGAGGTTTTTAGTTACACGTCGGGATATGAGTTCTTTTTTTTTTCTCTCAGGTGAATGATACAAAGGCATACAAAATAAAAAAAGGAAGCATGTCACATCTTAATATGCATTAGCAGGGATATTTTTACATGATAGCATCTAGGTCTCGGTCCAAAATAAAGGCAAAGTAGACTGAAAGTCTCTAATGCCCACCACCGGGTCTCTCAGGAAGAAAAGAGATTGGAGAAAGAATCATACTTCCCACAGCATTGAATACAGCGCTATCATCCCCCAGCGGTCCCCCTATCATTTACCCCAACATTCAGTGACCTTATTTCACAGGATATTCAGTTCACAAGCTCATCAGGCTCCTGTCATGTATTATTACATTAAATAGACCAGTGTGTTATTTATGGCAGTCCCCACCAATTTATATCATATTTTCATACTGTTTATCTTATACTTGTTTATCTTTTACTGTTTCTTTAGTCCACTGTAAATAGCCTAGGCCCATGTACCTGCTTAGCTGATCAGAAGTTGAGTGTATCCAATTCAGTGGTCATATTACAAATGAGAAATTAGTAGAAGCAGTAGAATTCAGAGTTTCTTTCATTTGAGTGCCCCTTGGGTTCTTTTTGTTTCTTCTTCATTATTATTGTTTTGGCTGATTATAAAACATAACACCATTCATCATAAAAAAAATTTTAAGCAAGTCAAAAGTGTTTAAAATACAAAGTGAAAGTCTTTCTCTAATACCCCCTCTCTTCCAAAGATCATTATACACAAATAGATTCTTCATGTTTATAAATCTATGAATAAATATAAATATATCCATCCAGTTGGAATAATATTAGACATATAGTTCCATGATTTACTTTTCAGTTAACAATATATTTCAGATTCCTTTCTGTATCAACAAATACAGAGTTACATCTTCCTTCTGAACAGCCACTGACTATTTATTCCATTTGGAGGTCATTTTATAATTTATTTAAATAATTTCCTATTAGTGGGCATATGGCTTTTTCCCCATTTTTCAGTCTTTTTAATGAAGCTGAGATGAACAAGCTTATAAATATATCCTTTAGTACTTTTCTAATTATAGCCTGAGAATAAATTTCTAGAAAAGGGATCACTTCACCAAAATGTATGACATTTTTAATTTTGAAATATATTGAGAATGTAGTTTGTGGTAAAAGCTGATTCAACATAACTGCATTCTTAAAAACACTACATAGGATTAATATTTTTTATCTTCACCAATCTGATAGATTATGATAAAATACAATATTCTTTCAGGTGCATTTCTTAGATAGTGAAAGAGAATATTTTCAAATGACTATTCATTAATATCATAATGAAATTAAAATTTTAAGGTTAAAATACTTCACTTGCAACTTTGCGGACTGAAACTACCCTCTTTATTATTGACTATTATTCACTTATTGTAGCATTGAAAAATCATTTCCATTTTGTAGATAAAAAACTGAGTCCAAAAAAATTGTAAGTAGATGACTAAAAGGGAATAAATAGTTGCAAGCCTCCTAATGCTAACATTGCTTCTGGAAAAACAAACAAACAGAGCAATGAATGCGGCATACTCTGTGCTCCAAACAGAAAGTAGAAAGCAGAAAAATTAAATGACTCACATGTATCCCCATTCTGATCTAAGCCATATAGAGTCCAATTGCATATACAACAAAAAAAAAAAAAACAGGGGTTTCCCAGGTGGCTCTAGTGGTAAAGAATCCGCCTGCCAATGCAGGAAACAACAAAAACATTCTGATGAAATATTTAAGTTTATGTTTCCAAACTCCAAAAACTAGACCCCTTGTTTTGCCTGCTGCACCAACACCTAAAATGCAAATTGCAACTGTGCACTATGTTCAGTTCATCTTTAGTGTGTGGTGAAAATATTGAAATTGATTATATTCTGGTTTAAGAAGAAAAAAAAAGTGACTCAACCCCGAATAAAAATTAGCTCCATCTGGGGACAGTCTACTTCTGACCCTTATCTCTAAGAGTGCATGGGGTTAATTAGATGGAGTCTCTCAATCTTTCATTTTCTATCATAGTGTCAAGGAGGAAGAGCCACCTGAAAAAGAAAATGTAGAAAGGGTACACCTCAGAGAGACAGGAAGAGGGAGCAGGTTGGTAGGTGTGTGTGCACATGTTCAACAAGCACACATGTTCAAATTCTGCTTCCCTATAACATTTGCTTTCTACTTTGGCACTCAGAGTAATTAAGCAACATCTGCTAAAAACCCTGTCAGAGGTGTTCCCTTCCCTCATCCCAGCCCCCACTTCCATCTATCTGGGCTTTGTATTTTCCTCTGTTTACTTGGAGGCTTCTTGAGGCCTCCCAGTTACAACCTGTGTGGCAAAACCAGCCTTCCCTCAAGATCACTGGCTCTGCAACAGTGCACAGGTGTGTCGAGGAGCAATCTCAGCATTCTTGTTTTTCACTTAGGCAGAAACAAAACAAAAAAGCAGAAGCGTAAGTTATACCCAGGAACAAACAAATGACAGAGAGAACTTAGGTTAAGCCATGTAAGCTAGAACCATATTTAGATAAATGGTGCTGGAGGGTTCCTAGTGATGTAATTGAGATCAGAATAAACTTAAAAGTAAACAGCTACAAAGACACAGAAATCTGACTTTTATGGGACAGCACCACTTCATTTTAGTTGCTGTGGAAGTGGCAAGTCTCCGGTAAATATGATTATACTATTGGAGAGGAAGAGACTAGAATTGACATGTACTGAGGACACCTACTATGTGCCAAATAGTATTTATGCCAAGACTTGAGGTGTTTTCTTGGAAAGTTACACTTTGTGTCTAAGGCACAGAGTTTATGAATCTATAAAAATAAGACTCTCTTATTTTTCCAGGATGCTCTCTCTCTTCCCTGACAGTCTAGCGGTTAGGATTCTGTGCTTTCTCTTCTGCGGCCTGTGTTCAATCCCTGGTCGGGGAACTGAGATTTTACAAGCTACCAGGCACAGCCAAGTTTACAAAGAAAAAAAAAGATTTCTCTGGTTTCTTCTCCTGTTCCTCACCAGTTTGCTGACAGTTCTTGAAACTTCAAATCTGCTTTCAGTCTGGAAACATTTCTCTAATCCTAGCTCTCATATACACATGCATACACATGATGATAATAAATATGAAAATGCTGTACTCTTAGGAGAACACTCACAAATCCGGGGATCACCGAGCCCTATAGAAGTATTGTGTAAATCTAAGGAGATAACAACTACAATATTATGTCACATTGAAGGAAGACAAATTAAAATCCTTAAAGAGGAAAAAATTTTTCAATAGAGGACTGCAAGTTTCTTCCTCCCTCCCTCCCTCTCTCTCTCTCTTCCTCTCTCATTCTCTTTTTCTCTCTCGCACTCTTTCTTTCCTTCTGAAGGGCTGAATCCCATGTTACAATAATATTTCCACAACCTTGGGCAATTGAAACCCTTGTCCTCAGCTCCAGTGTATTACTTATTCTGCAGGTTAAGTTTTCTCAGGCATTGGCGTGACAAAACATCAAAAATCACAGAGAAAAAGCCAGAGCAATTAATTTTTCTTATGTCTGTAAGAAGAAAAAAATATTTTAAGTAAATAACCTTAGCCAACTTGATTAATAGCAAAGTATTATAGAAGCTTCCCATTCAAGGGAAACTCATACTTGGTTTTGCTTCTGGATTTTTATCCCTGAATATGGAGATGCTGATAGCAAAACTGATATAAAACCGCTTCTGGTAATGTTCTCGTCATACCTAACTTTTGCTGCCTGCACATGTTAGGAAAGAGGAGACGGCCTTAGCTCAGAGGTGGAAAATTGAGTGTAAACCTACAGGTCTCCAGGATGCTGCTGCTAACTAATGACAAATAGCCTGAATGTGGTCCTCCTCAGCCCTCAGAGCTGCTACTGAACCATGACAGGCCATAGAACTGAGCAGAATCAGGGAGAGGGGAGAAAAAAGGGCGTAGTATTGTGGTTAGGAGCACAAGCACTCAAACTACTTGGGTTCAGATCCCAGCCCAGCAACTTACAAACACTTGGGCAAGTTATTTAACCTCTTTAAGTTACCATCTCTTCTGAAAATGGGCACAGGAATAGGACCTTTTTCATGAGTTTGCTGCTATAATAAAATGAGACAGTACCTGTAACACACTTAGCTGCTCATTGCCAGAGTCAGTGCTTGATGGAAAGCAGCAGTTGGCATTACCATCCAGTGTGCGCCTCTGCCGCCTACCAGCTATACCATTGCCAAGCCCAACTGATTTAGAGAAAGCAGTTGGTTTCACATGCAGCCCAACCACACCAGCTCTATTCACCCTACCTTTGCTTTACCCCAGTCCTGCCCTTCCCCGCCCTGCTTCCCCAGCCACCCTGGGTAAGTCTCGGTGGAAGGCTCCAAACCAGCCTGTCCTGAACACTAGTCTAACTGGATAGTGAGGCCAAGGTTCAAAAGCAAAGCCTTGACCCACAAACCACGGAAGAAAACTGCTGCCACTGCCAGCAAAAGTCAGGGGCTTTCAAACTAAGAAAAAGAGAACTGGAAGAAATAATTGGTCCCCAACCAGCTCTTTCCAGGCAACTAAGTAAGAAGTTTATCGGGGTTCTATTCTCAACAAGGCAACAAATGCAAACAAAGTTCCACATAAGGGTAGAATGGAGCAAAGGCAAAGCAAGGTGTCCAGGTCATCCGCTCTAGTGTTCCTAAGACAAAGAGCGGGTGGCTGTGCTCACTGACCCTCCCCATTTTACCATGTAGGATGGAGTGGGACCTCTGCGTTCAGTGCAGGGGAAGTGGGGTAGGAGCACTTAAGAGAAGAGACAGAGGAATACTGGGATATGTCCAGGAGATGGCGAACCAGCTAAATGGGGAATCTCAACAGTGTGTGGGAGGAGAAACAGAGAAAAGATTTTCAAAGTGTTATCCTACAAAAGGGGTATTTCAGATATGATATCAGCTTTCTCTGAATTGTTGGCATTTTCCCAGCTAGGCCAACTTTGTCTCTGTAGTTCCAAGGGGCAGAGCTAGGCTTGTGTGGAGCTTACAGACAGGCAAATTTCAGCAAAACATAAGAAAGGCATGTCCAGCCAACGTCCAAAGTTGAGCTATCCTGGCAGTTGTCTAGGAGATGGGGGAAATCTTACTGGCATGATTCCTGCACTGAGTAAGGGGAGAAGGTGAGGGGAGTGGTAAAATGACCTCTGACTTCTGAAGTCCCTTCCATTCTATAATACATGGTAAAGTGGGGAGAGTCAGTGAGCACAGCCACAGCCACTTTTCTTCAGAATTCATACCCATTTGTGTTTTCTCTCCCCCTCCCACCACTTGATTATTTTTCTAAATAAGTAAATGGGACATAATTTGTTTCTAACCCTCAGATTCAATAACATTTAGAGGCTGGTTATTAACTCACTGAACTGGATTACTCTCTCTCTCTCTTTCTCACTCTCTTTCTAATGTGTCAGAAACAGAAAAAGGAAAAAATAATTTTTAAAACACATTTTTAAAAGATCAAGATTAAACCACATATTTTTTTTAATTTTCCATATAAGAAACAAATCTAAAAGGCACATACACTGGAAAATGATAAAGTTGGAAACATATGGGACAAAAGGATAGTGTCTTAATATATAAAGAGTTCATATAAACCGATATGGAGATAATCATTGCAATAGAAAAGAATGCAAAGGGCACAAATAGAAAATATTCAAAATAGTATATATTTATATTGAGATATATGTTAAGCTACATATGTAGATATATATACATAAATATCCAACAAATATATGGGGAAATGTTCAGATTAACAAGGAATGAAATGCCAGTTAAAACAATAATGAGATAGGATATTATGCCTATCATACTAGTTTCTACTTTTTTTTTAATCAAATATCTAAATAGTTCTAGATCCCCATTTTGTGTGTGTGTGGAATAGACACAATGAATTTTATATACAAGGGTGTTTGCTTCAGGGGGAGAAGCTTTCTGACCTCCTTCCAAACCTCTCTTTAGACAGAAATGATTGTCAAGAAAGAAGTGCAATCATAGCATGATTACTCATGTAAGATGAGTTCAGTGGTCAGACCCTCTTCTGGTCTTTAGTTGTAGTAAAGACTAGAAGCTGGCATAATTTTTGCAGAGATATTTCTTGTAAAGAAACATTGCATATTTTATTTGCTGAAATATAAAATTTATCTTTCTGAGAAAAGTGCAGATAGATCTTGGTGAGACATATTATAAAATACTAGATAAGAGTCATGACTTGCTACTTTCATATCTTTGCAAGAAAGATGTAAATATAATTAAATGTATGGTAACTGATAGGGCCTTTTAGGACTATAACAGGAAATCTAGCCAAGGGTCTCTGAAAACACAATTTCCAATAGCTTCTTTCTCTTGTATATTGCTTATAATATAAATAGAATTTTTTTTAAACACAAAAATTCTATTTTGATGTCTGTGAAAAATTATGTGAAACATTTTGTTTAGGAAAACTTCTAAGCTCTAACTAAAAAGGAGTCCCTGAATATCTTAAAACTTAATGTTATTGTCCCCATTGCTGAGAAAAATTCAAGAGAAACTGAGAAAAAATTTGTAATGAGGAAGGCATGAAAATAAAGGTTAACAGTCTTCTCTGAAGAAGGTGTAACTGGAATAGAGGAACTAAGATAAAGGTCAAAAAGGCAGATATGGCAGGAGTTTTTTTAAATGAAGAAAGAAATATATACAAAAAAGGCTAAAACAATCTTGAGAAAGAAAAGCAAAGCTGGAGATATCATGTTCTGTGATTTCAAACTATACTACAAAGCTATAATAATCAAAACCATATGGGACTGGCACAAAAAAACAGACACATACAGATCAGTAGAGCAGAAGTGAGAGCCCAGAAATAAACCCACAGATATGTGGAGAATTAATTTATGACAAAGAAGCAAAGAACATACAGTCAAGAAAAGATTCTCTCTTCAATAAACGGTGTTGAGAAAATTTGACAACCATATGCAAAACAAACAAAAAAATTCAACTAGACCACTATCTTACACCATACACAAAAACTAATTCAAAATGGATTACAGACTTGAATATAAGACCTGGAACTTTAAAATTCCTATAGGAAATATTGGCAGTAACCCCCATTGACATAGGTCCTAGTGATATTTTTGCAGCAATGACTCCAAAGGCAAGGGAAACAAAAGCAAAAATAAATAGACTATGTCAACCTAAAAATATTCTGCACAGCAAGGGAAACCATCATCAAAATGAAAAGGCAATCTATTGAATGGGATAAGACATTTTAAAACAGTATGTCTATAAAGGATTAACATCCAAAGTACTTAAAGAATGCCTACAACTCAACAATATTTTTAAAAATCTCAATTAAAAATGGGCAGAGGATCTGAAGACAATTTTCCAAAGAAGATATACAGATGAACAGCAGGCACATGAAAAGATGTTCAACATGACTAATTATTAAGGAAATGCAAATCAAAACCATAGTGAGAGATTACTTCACCCCTGTTGGAATGGCTACTATTGAAAGGACAAGAAATAACAAATGTTGGAGAGGACACTGACAAAACAGAACCTTGTTTCTCACTGTTCATGAGACCGTAAATTGGTACAGCCACTATGGAAAACAGTATGGAGTTTCCTCAAGAAGTTAAGAATCAAAGTATCATATGATCAAACTGGTGGCTCAGTGGTAAAGAATCTGCCTGTCAGTGCTGAAAATGTAGGTTCAACCCCTGGTTTGGGAAGATCCCCTGGAAAAGGAAATGGCAACCTCCTCCAGTATTCTTGCCTGCAAAATCCCATGGACAGAGGAGTCTGGTAGGCTCCAGTCCATGGGGTCACAAAAGAGTTGGACATGACTTAGCAACTAAACAACAGCAACATGGTCAAACTATTCCATTTCAGGGTATTTATTAAAGAACAGAAAAACAGTAGATCAAAAAGTTATATGCACCCCTATGCTCAATGCAGCATTAGTTACAACAGCCATGACATGGAAAAACCTAAATGTTTATCAATGGATAAATGGGTAAAGAAGATGTGCTTTATATACACAATGGAATATTGTTTGGTCATAAAAAAAGAATGACTATTTGTGACAACATAGATGGACCCTGAAAGTATTATGCTAAGTGAAGTCAAACAGAGAAAGATAAATACCATGTGGTTTCATTTATACATGGAATCTGAGAAAAGCAAAACAAATGAAAGAATGAAATAAAATAAAAAACGAACTCATAGAGACAGAGATCAGACTACTGTTTACCAGAGGGCAAAGGAGATGGATGTGGGAAAAATGGGCAAAGGGGATCAACTGTATGGTGATGAGTGGTATCTAAAATTGTGGTGCTGATCATTTGTGTATCCAGATGTCAAATTATAATGATGTACATCTGCAACTTACACAATTTTAAAATGTTAAAAGAGAAAATAGAAGTAAAGGTAGGAAAGCTAGAAAGAAGAAGAGAATAGAGAGGGGTGGAATTCAGTACAGTAGCTGTAGGAGCATCTTTCTTAGGGCTCCTCTCTGATCAATTAATCTTCCAGATGTCCATCTCCTTGAAGGGAGGGAAACGAACCACTTTTTAAAAATGTTCCTCCAACAGTCATTGTTTACTGAATCTTGTTGATTGGAAGTGAATTGAGAACATTAAAGTTGTCTTTGTTTTTATTTTTAAGTTTTAATAACTTCTTGTTATTAATTTTAGAAAAGTGAGAGAATACAGAAGAAGCAAAGGCACTAAAATTAAAATCTACTTTTACCCACCTCTCACAGATAACACTATTAGGCTTAGGTATAAAGCTTTCCATCTTTTTCTGTTGTTTTTGTTTACAAAAAAAGGGCTGAAACCAATGAAAAATATCTGACTATTGTACAATACTATTTCAGATAAACTTTGTGAAAAGGAAAGTAGAAGCCATTTGACATTTTCTAGATTATTTCAATGGTATGAAAGTTTCAATTCACTGTTTCCTTAAAAAACAAAGGGGGTGAGAAGAATAAATCCGGATTTTGTCAAGAGGTAGCTTAATGGGATAGGTAGCCAAAACAAAAAAGAGAAGAAAGAAGGAAATTTGCATAAATCCAGAAATTGAGTAAATTACTTTGAATAAGCAATGAATATAATGTATAATGAATATATTTAAAATTGCATACTACTTGTATAAACCAAATGTATAATTGGTTAAGCAAAGGCCATTACTTTACAGAGTTTTCAGGGTAACAATTTTCATTTCAATCATTTTTAGAGACTGTACTGCATCCTGATACTTTTTTCCAAACCAGTCAAAAGGCATCAGGACAAACATCCCCCCAAAATGATATCTAAACTGAGACCTTAAGGATATGTAGAGAGAGGTGAGCAAGCTCACAGGTGGGTCTGGGGCTATGTAATAAAGTAGAAGTAGAAGGAATAGTGTGTTTGAGAGGGAAGAGATCACATCATATTCTAAAACCTTAAAGGATACTGTGTGGGTGGATGAGGGGTTCTAGGGTGATATGGCAGGACATGAGGCTGGAAGGTGAGTCAGATCAGGCACATTCACACCTAGCCCCTCACCAGCCCTGCCACAGCATTGTTCCGTGGGAAATACTAGTCATAGAAGCCATTTCTTTGTGCATTTTAGGGAATATAATACTTATAGGGAAAGCCCCTGATGTGGAGCCTTCTACATTGTAGCACTCAACACAAAGCTTACCATTCCACCAATGTGTGCCTTCTGCAAATTCTATCAAGTTGGTCAAAATCAATTAGCAGGCATCATAGCCAGCCAGCACTACTACAGCACTTACTATGTTCCACTAGTGTGCTAAGAGCTGTGCATGAATTATCTCTAATCTTCACAATAATGTGAGATAGATGCTATTATTAGCCCCATTTTACTGGGGCTAATCTTACTGATTAGAGAACCAGGACACAGAGAAGTTAAGTAACTTGGCTAAAGACACAAAGCTGGCAAGTGGCAGAGGCAGGCAATTTGGCCCCAGCAACCTTGCTTTTAAGGATAACCCCACAAATCTTCTTCATGGGCATTAAGTGCCTTCTATATGGCCTGCACTTTGCATCAAAAAGCCATGTGGGAAATGTGCCCAGATGATAAGAAACCTCAGTCAGCATTCTACTACAGGAGACAAAACTCCACTCCGAGACCTTTAGCCAAATAGTACAGTAATTCATCAATAGGTGTGCCTTAGTCAATGACAGTGAAGTAATACCAATTCCCTCTGGTATTTGTACGACACATTGCTATTTATGAAGCAACCCTGTGTTGTCTTGAGGTCATGGCTGTCACAACAACCCTGTGAAGCCAGAAAGACAAGATTCTCCTAAGAATCAGACTCTGAGGAAGGAAGTGACTGCCAGTTGTACCAGGAGGGGACCCTGACTCATGGCAGAGGCCCTAAGAAGGCTCACAACACCTGCCCTAGCCTTCGGTTGGAATCTTGGCTTGTTCAGTTTTAGCTACTTAATTGCTCATTACATGACCTCTCTGCCTCAATTCCTCACCTCGAAAATGGGAATAATGCTATCTGAAATATACAGTTGTTGGGAAGACTCAGTGAGGTAATGGAGAACAAAGGTCACTCAATAAATTTTATGTTTCCTTTCTTCTGTACTACGTGCTCATGAAGAGGTGTATGCCACATTCATTCTTTAAATTGAATCATCATTTAGATGCATATAAAGAACAAATGTGGTAGCATGAATGTGTTCAACACCCCCCTCCTTTCTCTCCTGCCATCATTTTCATAAATTCTTATTTTCTGTTTGCTGTTTTCTAAAAGGTAGATCACTTAAAGTATAGCCTCCAGGAAGTGTGTAGGTAGGAGGGTCGAGAGCCCAGATTCCCCACCATATTTCTGAAGGCAGCAAAGTAACTGTGGCTGGCTCAAATCCTGTGTCCAGAAACAGCCAGAGAAGCAAGGGGCCTCCTCGAGGATCCCTCCTCAGTGCAGCACCAGACCTTTAACTTCAGGGAGTATGTGTAGCCCATCCCAACATGCAGCCTATCGTATCACACTCTGTTCTTCCCCAGGTGCCAGGGACTCTGTTGTCCCCAGAAACATAAAGGTGTGCACATGGGGTAAGATGCTCCCCCCAGTCCAAACCCCCCAGGGCAAACATAGCCATCCAGCCACTGGCCCTGGGGCCTCATTCCAGCAGCAGCAGCTGCAGAAGTGTGTGTCTATGTTCCCCTGCTGAAATAACTGGCAGAAAATGCTGGGAATTGAGGAAATTCACTATCACCTGAAAAAATATATAAGGAAAAAAATATGTCATGCTTTTTGTGAAATAATTTCAGAAGCTGAAATGTCTGAGGGAGAAAATGAATCTCTGAATAGAAGCCTGTAGCGGGGAGAGAATGGAGGGAAAAGGCCGAATTTTGAAAATAAGTACATTTCTTTTTTTCCTTTTAAACACTGCCTGTTCAAGTAAGAATAAGCAGTCTCCAACAGCACCCTCCCCTTGGCTCTTCCTAGGGCTTCTAAATCCTGGGAGGAAGAAATGGTGTGGTTTGTTTTGCGTCTTTCTGCTGTTTTTTGTGGCGTTTGATTGCCCTGGTTATGTTTACCTCACAAATGCAGCCTAGTTCAGGTCAGAGGGGAGGAAAGCCAATGAAAAGAACTCCACAGGCTAGAAGGTGAGCAGGCTGGATGCCAAACAGTGGTAGCCTTTTCAGAGGCAATCAATAAGAAGTAGCGGTAACTGTGGCTGCGGAGGATGCAGTTCATCGAGGGATGGTTAGACTTGGCACAAGGGCAGCCAACCTTGGTTAAGGACAAGGACTTCATTATCTTAGCAGGTGGCCCCAAGAATAAGTGGCCTTCTTTGCCCTTGCCTCAACTGCAGCTCAGTTCACCCTTCTTTGAAGGAGTCAGAGAAGAACATCACTTACAGAAAGACCTGGAAGATTTGTATTGGGCTTTCACATTTCATCTTCCCCCACCCCGCATCCACAGCTTCTCTAAACCTCTGTTCTTTAAATCCCACTCTTTCTAAGAAGGTTTTTCACATCCACCAGGTCAGAAGATCCTTTTGGCCTCTCTTATCAAGCTGTTTCAATTCATTAGTAGCAATTCACAATGCTATATTATAGGTATCTTTTGCTTGTCTCTCTCCTCTCCTTGGCTCTCACTTCCTTAAGAGCAAGAACTGGCTTGTTCACTGTTGTATCCCTGCACCATGCTAGGGACATGCAATAATTATTGGTTGAAGGTTGAAATCTGAAAAAAAGAAAAGAGAGATGTTAGACACATACTTACCAGGGTGATGCCCTCAGTAGTTACTACCCATAACCCACCCCAACTCATTAATTTCCCTAGAATACTTTGGCTCATTCACATGGAAGGAAAATATTAACATATGAGTTTGATTATGAGCTAATTATGGGCTTTGGTGCCAGAACAGATCTGGTTTTGATTCCTGGTTCTACCAACACATACTATCTATACAGACTCAGACAATATTTTTTAACTTCTTTGAAATAACTCTCTCATTTGCAAAATGGTAATAAGAAGCTAAAACTCACAGAACCAACACAGAGAACAAATGAAATCATCATGTGGCAGGTGATATGTGAAGTGATAACCCATGCATTGCCCTATCTGTTGGTTTTCCACTCCTGTGCTCTTCTACCCCGCTCTGAAAATGAGACCCTGCCTCAACTGTACGCCAGCCTTGAATGCAGCCTCCCATTTGTCACTGCCTAGTGCACACTAAGTAAATTTTTTATTTTACTTTCCAAAGGCTTAGCTCTTAAAAAACAATAGATTTGGGAAGATTACAGACTGAGTGGACCCTCTTTCTAGTTCCTCCCCTTCTGCCTCCAAGCCCTTCAGAAACAAGAGCACCTACAGGCTGGGAGAAGTGAAGAGAGCAAGTTATATGCCGATTTAGAAGTCAAGATCCTGCATCCTTAGGCCATCTCAGTAAGGACACGCACTGCTGGAGGAGGGAGGGTAAGTTTCAGGATGCCTGAAGTGAGAGGACTTGAATCTCATTTACTGTGACAAAGTCGGCCAACAGAGGTCTCAAGGCTGAATTAGGACACACCGCAAGAAAGATACAGCATGTACAATCCCTAGGGGGAGCTAATGAGAAAACAATTATTTCTTAAGAGATGCCATCCTGGAGAAGGAAATGCCCAGAGACCAAGCCAAGCAGCTATATCTCATGGGAAATGGAGCGAGATTTTAACAGATCAAGATCAAAAAAAATATACCTTCCTCTCCTCCACATCTACAGCAGCGTACTCACAAACCTCTGCAGCTTTGAGGATTAACATCAGAAAGAAAGAGAAAAAGGGAAGTCCAGATTTGCATGAGTGTAAATATGAAATGACTACCGTAATTACTGAAGGGACTGAGTTGACATAGCTACAACTGGACTAAATTTTTTATGTCAAAAAAAATGTTTAAGATAATGTTAAAATTCACTTATGGAAAAACAGTTATATTCTTGCTTTTTGTGGGCCTTGAAACTCATACAACAAATAAAAGCACCTAAAAATGGCACCTAGGATATAAAGGACTTTCAAGAGATTAGCTTCTGTAGCCTACATTACCTTAATTTTTCACACAAATTCTCTCTTTTTCAACTCTGTGCTATTTGTAGCTTGACTAAGGCAACAAGTTAGCTTTACTTCTGGAATGCAAACAAATAAATCAACAATAATTACAATACCCATCAATTATAAAAGGAGAACACTGTCCTTCCAGGAAGTGATGTTGTAACTGGTAAAACAAGGTAATATCTGTCGTTACCCTCATGCATATTAAAAAGCAGAGACATTACTTTGCCAACAAAGGCCCATCTAGTCAAAGTTATGGTTTTTCCAGGAGTCATGTATGGATGTGAGAGTTAGACGATACAGAAAGCTGAGTGCCAAAGATTGATGTTTTTTAACTGTGGTGTTGGAGAAGACTCTTGAGAGTACCTTGGACAGCAAGGAGATGCAACCAGTCCATCCTAAAGGAAATCAGTTCAGTTCAGTCACTCAGTCGTGTCCGACTCTTTGTGACCCCATTAACTGCAGCAAGCCAGGCCTCCCTGTCCATCCCCAACTGCTGGAATCTACCCAAACCCATATCCATTGAGTCGGTGATGCCATCCAACCATCTCATCCTCTCTGGTCCCCTTCTCCTCCTGCCCTCAATCTTTCCCAGCATCAGGGTCTTTTCAAATGAGTCAGCTCTTCTCATCAGGTGGCCAAAGTATTGGAGTTTCAGCTTCAGCATCAGTCCTTCCAATGAACACCCAGGATTGATCTCCTCCAGGATGGACTGGTTGGATCTCCTTGCAGTTCAAGGGACTCTCAAGAGTCTTCTCCAACACCACAATTCAAAAGCATCAATTCTTTGGCGCTCAGCTTTCCTTATAGTCCAACTCTCACATCCATACATGACCACTGGAAAAACTATAGCCTTGACTAGAAGGACCTTTGTTGACAAAGTAATGTCTCTGCTTTTTAATATGCTATCTAGGTTGGTCATAACTTTCCTTCCAAGGAGTAAGCGTCTTTTAATTTCATGGCTGCAATCACCATCTGCAGTGATTTTGAAGCCCCCTCAAAAAAAGTCAGCCACTGTTTCCACTGTTTCCCCATCTAGTTGCCATGAAGTGATGGGACTGTATGCCATGAGCTTAGTTTTCTGAATGTTGAGCTTTAAGCCAACTTTTCCACTCTCCTCTTTCACTCTCATCAAGAAGCTCTTTAGTTCTTCTTCGCTTTCTGCCATAAGGGTGGTGTCATCTGCATATCTGAGGTTATTGATATTTCTCCCCTCAATCTTGATTCCAACTTGTGCTTCCTCCAGCCCAGCGTTTCTCATGATGTACTCTGCATATAAGTTAAATAAGCAGGGTGACAATATACAGCCTTGACGTACTCCTTTTCCTATTTGGAACCAGTCTGTTGTTCCATGTCCAGTTCTAACTGTTATTTTTTGACCTGCATACAGGTTTCTCAAGAGACAGGTCAGATGGTCTGGTATTCCCATCTCTTTCAGAACTTTCCACAGTTTATTGTGATCCACACAGTCAAAGGCTTTGGCATAGTCTGTAAAGCAGAAATATATGTTTTTCTGAAACTCTCTTGCTTTTTCGATGATCTCGTGGATGTTAGCAATTTGATCTCTGGTTTCTCTGCCTTTTCTAAAACCAGCTTGAACATCTGGAGGTTCACAGTTCATGTGTTGCTGAAGCCTGGCTTGGAGAATTTTGAGCATTACTTTACTAGCGTGTGAGATGAGTGCAATTGTGCAGTAGTTTGAGCATTCTTTGGCATTGACTTTCTTTGGGATTGGAATGAAAACTGACCTTTTCCAGTCCTGTGGCCACTGCTGAGTTTTCCATATTTGCTGGTATATTGAATGTAGCACTTTCACAGCATCATCTTTGAGGATTTGAAATAGCTCAACTGGAATTCCATCACCTCCATTAACCTTGTTTGTAGTGATGCTTCCTAAGGCCCACTTGACTTCACATTCCAGGATGTCTGGCTTTAGGTGAGTGTGAGTGATCACACCATCATGATTATCTGGGTCATGAAGATCTTTTCTGTACAGTCCTGAATATTCACTGGAAGGACTTATGATGAAGCTGAAACTCCAATACTTTGGCCACCTGACAAAGAACTGACTCATTGGAAAAGACCCTGATCTGGGAAAGATTGAAGGTGGGAGGAGATGAGGATGACAGAGGATGAGATGGTTGGATGGCATCACCGACTCAATGGACATGAGTTTGAGTAAGCTCCAGGAGTTGGTGATGGACAGGGAAGCCTGGAGTGCTGCAGTCCATGGGGTCGCAAAGAGTCAGACACGACTGAGTGACTGAACTGAACTGAACCCTCATGCAATGAAGGCAGCAGTGCAATATAAGACCTGTGGGCAGTAGTTCCTAGGTATATTAAGGTGTCAACCACTCTCATCATTTCCACAGCTCTTACCCTACTCCCAGTGGCCATCTCTCACTTGGAAGTTGCCTAGTCTGCTTCTGCTCATGCTTCCTACAGTCTGTTCCCTACCCTCCATGACACTTTTAAAGTGTATATAGAACTGTGTTACTCCTCTGCTTAAAACACTCCAAAGAAACTTAACTGCTACTAGTCCCCTTCCCCTGAGGGTGAGCTAGATTCCAAAGAACAAAGTAGGAAAAGAGGAAAACAGTAACTTTATGGTGGAGAAACCTGACAAACCTACCTTCACTAAAAAATGGAGGTTAATATCCCCAATGAGGTCATATGGATATCAGATACCCCTTGACATGATGTGATAAGAAGGACACTTCACTTCTGTGGTATACTTTCCAAAAACATATAAGCCCAGTCTAATCACAAGAAAAACAGCAGGCTAACCCAGTTTGAGGGATATTCTATAGAAAACTGACCAGTACTCCACAAGACAGTCAAGGTCATGAAAAACAAGGAAAGACTAAGAAACTGTCACAGACCAGGGGAATTCGGGGAGACATGAGAGCTAAATGCAGTGAGTTACTAGAGATTGGATCCTAAAACAGAAGGAGGACAGGAAAAGAAAAACTAATAAATTCAAATAAAATCTGGAGTTTAGTTAATAGTATTATACCAATGTCAACTTCCTAGTCTTCACCTGTTACCCACTACAATTTATAGATGTTAACTATAAGAGAAATTGGCCCCAATTTCAAAGTCCTAGAATAGCTTAGAAAGTCCTATAAAATCTGATCATCTGCCTGATCTTTTCCCTCCAGCATCCTTGCCTCTTCCTCAGCCATTCTCATCACTTTCCTGTTCATGGAATCTTCAAGCACATTCTCAGCTCAGGTCCTATGTATTTGCAGTTCCCAGAAACCTACATGATTCTTTTTTCTCAGACCTCTACTCAGATGTCACTTTTTAAGAGAAACTTCTAATGATTGAGCCAAAGTAACATTGTCACCCTCATGCCCATCATTCTCTTGTTGTTTGGTCACTAATTCATGTCCAACTCTTTGCAACCCCATGAACTGCAGCACACCAGGCTTCCCTGTCCCCCATCATCTCTCTGAGTTTTCTCAAACTCGTGTACATTGAGTCAGTGATGCCATCCAACCTTCTCATCCTCTGTCTCCCCTTTCTCCTCTTGCCCTCAATCTTTCCCAGCATTAGGGTCTTTTCAAATGAGTATGCTCTTCACATCAGGTGGCCGAAGTATTGGAGCTTTAGCTTCAGCACCAGTCCTTCCAATGAATATTCAGGGTTGATTGCCTTTAGGATTGACTGGTTGGATCTCCTTGCAGTCCAAGGGACTCTCAAGAGTCTTCTCCAACACCACAGTTCGAAAGCATCAATTCTTTGGTGTTCAACCTTCTTTATGATCCAACTCTCACTTCCCTGCAAGACTACTTGAAAAACCATAGCTTTGACTATTTGGACCTTTGTCGTCAAAGTGATGTTTCTGCTTTTTAATACATTGTCTAGGTCTGTCATAGCTTTCCTTCCAAGGAGCAAGCGTCTTTTAATTTCATGGCTGCAATCGCCAACCGCATTAATTTTGGAGACTGAGAAAATGAAATCTGACACTGTTTCCATATTTTCCCCATCTATTTGCCACAAAAAGATAGGACTGGATGCCAAGATTTTCATTTTTTGAATGCTGAGTTTTAAGCCAGCTTTTTCACTCTTCTCTTTCACCCTCATCAACAGGCTGTTCAGTTCTTTTTCACTTTCTGCCATTTAAGTGGTATCATCTGCATATCTGAGGTTGTTGATATTTCTCCCAGGAATTTTGATTCCAGCTTGTGATTCATCCAGCCCAGCATTTCACATGATGTACTTTGCATAGAAGTTAAATAAGCAGAGTGACAATATACATCCTTGACATACTCCTTTCCCAATTTTGAACCAGTCCATGTTCCATGTCTGGTTCTAACTGTTGCTTCTTGTCCTGCATACAGGTTTCTCAGAAGGCAGGTAATGTAGCCTGGTATTTCACTGAGAATATTCCACAGTTTGTTGTGATCCACACAAAGGATTTAGCATAGTCAATGAAGAACAAGTAGATGTTTTTTTTGGAATTCCCTTCCATTTTCCATGATTCAGCATATGTGGCAATTTGATCTCTGGTTCCTCTGCCTTTTCTAACACCAGCTTGTATATCTGGAATCTCTCAGTTCACATACTGCTGAAACCTAGCTTGAAGGATTTTGAGCATAATCTTGCTGACGTGTGAAATGAGTGCAATTGTACAGTAATTTGAACATTCTTTGGTGTTGCCTTTCTTTGGGATTGGAATGAAAAATGACCTTTTCCAGTGCTGTGGCCACTGCTGAGTTTTCCCAATTTTCTGGCATATTGAGTGCAGCACTTTCACAGCATCATCTTTTAGGATTTGAAATAGTAGTGCTGTGGCCACTGCTGAGTTTTCCCAATTTTCTGGCATATTGAGTGCAGCACTTTCACAGCATCATCTTTTAGGATTTGAAATAGTTCAACTGGAATTCCATCACCTCCACTAGCTTTGTTTCTAGTGATGCTTCCTAAGGCCCACTTGACTTCACATTCCAGGATGTCTGGCTCTAGGTGAGTGATTACACCATCGTGATTATCTGGGTCATGAAGATCTTTTTTGTATAGTTCTTCTGTGTATTCTTGCCACCTCTTCTTAATATCTTCTGCTTCTGTTAGGTCCATACCATTTCTGTCCTTTATTGGGCCCATCTTTGCATGAAATGTTCCCTTGGTATCTCTAATTTTCTTAAAGAGATCTCTAGTCTTTCCCCATCTATTGTTTTCCTCTATTTCTTTGCATTGTTCACTTAAGAAGGCTTTTTGTCTCCCCTTGTTATTCTCTGGAACTCTGCATCCAAATGGGTATATCTTTCCCTTTCTCCTTTGCCTTTCGCTTGTCTTCTTTTCTGAACTATTTGTAAGGCTTTGCCTTCTTGCATTTCTTTTTCTTGGGGATGGTTTTGGTCACTGCCTCCTGTACTATGTTGCAAACCTCCATCCATAGTTCTTCAGGCACTCTGTCTATCAGATCTAGTCCCTTGAATCTATCCATCACCTCCACTATATAATCATAAGGGATTTGATTTAGATCGTACCTGAATGGCCTAGTGGTTTTCCCTGCTTTCTTCAATTTAAGCCTGAATTTTACAATAAGGAGCTGGTGATCTGAGCCACAGTCAACTCCAGGTCATTTTTGCTGACTGTATAGAGTTTCTCCCATCATCCCCTAGATCCCTACATTAACATTATATTATTAGACTTATTTGGGGTGGCCTTTTTTTTTGTCACTTTTCTTTGTGAGGAGAGAGATTTTGCCTGTTTGATACCTGTTATAACCCCAGTACCTCAAAAATTCCTGGAACATAGTAAGAGGTTATCTGTTGAATGGATGAAAATAAAATCTGTGCAGTTTGCTTCAGTCCACTCTTCAGGTGGCTCTGGTCCATTTCAACAGGAAAACTGAGATTGCCTTCTGGGCTCCAAAGATACTGATGATGAACATATTTGATCTGAATGAAGCAAAACCTCCCAACTTTAGCTAATTGTAAGAAGCCATTATAATTAGCTCATTGTTAAATTAATCAGTAAGCTTTTGCTACCTCAGGAGTAAAGTTTTCCCCAAATGATTTTGGCATCACTGATAAGCCCATGGGCAATGAGCGATATTTAACTGCCAGCAGGTGTTCAAGAAAATAGCTCCTTTGGTTAAGATGTTGGTTAAATGTATTATGAGAGTAAGCCAGATTTCAG
Organism: Okapia johnstoni; assembly: GCA_024291935.2. Taxonomy (NCBI): domain Eukaryota; kingdom Metazoa; phylum Chordata; class Mammalia; order Artiodactyla; family Giraffidae; genus Okapia; species Okapia johnstoni. The sequence goes on along the minus strand of CM044311.1, from coordinate 85,365,356 downwards.
GCTGTAGTTATTTTCATAGCCAAATACATTCTACATACTTCACACTATATCAGTAGGGAATTTTCTGCAATAATGAAAATATTCTTAATTATAGTAGTGATCACATAGCTGAATAAATTTGTCAAAATTCATTGAATATTAAACTTAAGACCTGTGCAGTTAACTGTACGTACATTTTACCTCAGTTTTTTGAAGCATGGCCCTAAATTGTTTATAATCTCATTGCACATGACCCATGTTAAGAAAACTCAGTTTGGAGGAGAAATGTGTATGTTTATAGATGACTCTATCGGTTATGGAAGAGATATATGTCTATCATAAGAACAACCTTTGAACTTTTTTTTGTTTGGAAATTTCTAATTAAAAGGCACTAGACTAATATTTCCCATTATCACCATCATCACTGGAATTGTTTATAGTTTTAATAAAATCATCTTATGTGTGTTGCCCTCATAAGATATAAAACACAAAACAATAGGTAGCAAAAACTATCCCCTCAAATCTAAATATTATCCTAACAGCACAGTCTTAATTGGAGGCAAATTTTACTTGAATACTTTCCAGTTGCAGGAATAATTTGCATAGCAAAGGGATAAATGCTTTATTTTGGCTTCCCTGATGGCTCAGCAGTAAAAGAAGCTGCCTGCAACGCAGAAGATGCAGGAAACAAAGGTTTGATCCCTGGGTGGGGAAGATCCCCTGGAGGAGGAAATGGCAACCTACTCCAGTATTCTTGCCTAGAAAATTCCATGGACAGAGGAGCCTGGTGGTCTACAGTCCGCAGGGTCACAAAAGACTCAGACACCACTAAGCAACTGAACACATACACAAATGCTTTAATTGGAATTAATCCAAGTTTGAAACCCCCATTCCTTAAAGGTGGAACTAAAGAGTCTTGCAGGTAATTAGCACAATCATTAACACAAAGGGGACCACAAGGTACTGAGCATGGATTTCGAGCACTCAGCTGACTCTGGGAGGGATATTGTGAATCTAGAATTCCAACAGTCAATTAGCTGCTAAAATTGTCCAAGGCAATAACATTATAATTTATATTTCTGTATCTGAGTTGCCAGATCATAACTTACAAGGAACTGACACCAAGTTTTCCCGAGAGGAGTGCTTATGCATAAGCAGAGAAATATTTGCAATACTTCTACCTTCAGTTTCACAGAGACATGTCCTACCAATTGCAATATAAAAATTTTTTATTGTATTTTTATTAAAGAAATCCTCTTCATGTAGAGATTAGGTGTGTGAGACTGAGATCCCATCCTCACAAGTATTTGCTTTGACCCTTAAATTTCCCACCCTGACTTATTTACTTCACAGCACCTATCACCACCTGAAATTACATTATTTATGTTTGCTGGTTGACTTGTTTGTGTGCAGACTCCTCCATTGCCATGTGAGCTCTGTGAAGTCAGAACTGGGATCATCCAGTCTTTGTGTGTCCCAGCACCTGACGTAGCAATTGCAGAGCACATAGTCAAAACTGAAACTACCAAATTCATCCACCCTAACTGTGTATAGATATCCTGGAGAAAGGTGGCCATGGGTACATTTCGTTTGGTTGGTTTGTTGGTTTTTTCAGCACAATCTTTATAAAGAACAATAGAGCACATTTTTCCACATTGTGCTCAGTCCAGCAAAGCCCAGGTAGTGAGGCTGTTGCTCTTAATCCTCGATGGAGGCTGAGAGACCTTGGGCCCCAAGCAGCTGTGTCAGAGGCCACTCCAAAGAGACTCACACGGGGTGGGACAATGGCCAGATGAATGGAGGACAGTGGCAGGCAGTGTGGTGGCCAGAGGGAGGGAGTGGAGATGGGGCTGAGGATGTAGAGGAGGTTGTGGTTAGGGTCACAGGCAATGAGGAGAGTGCCAAGGGGAGCAGGACACCTGGACTGGTTGAGGCCTAGGGAATATGATTTGTAGTAGTTCTGGAGCGAGTAGCCCAGATGAAGCAAACAAAAAAGCAGGACTTGTAGGCAAATGACATCAGCAGTGCAGAGGGGTCATGAAGAAGGGCCTGGAGTAGAGCAGTGACAATGACATGCAGACAGCATGAGACACGTGGACTGATTTCCCAGGCAAGGCCAGAGGACATGTAGATTGCACAGGAGAAATTAGAGAAAAGAAGAAAAAATTACCTCTAACCCATCTGTACTGCACACCCCAGTACCATCTGAGTATTTTATTCACACATTATATTACTGGGAGACAATATAGCTACTTCCCCTGGATCTTTGTACCACTCACACATGTGTGCCCCAGTGTCCCACCTCATGTCTGTCCTCACCCTGTTTCTTCTGCCTGAAATGTCTTTTCCTTTTCCCATTTCCTCTTGACTACATTTCACCTACTTGTTGAAGGCCAGCTCAAATGTACCAACATAAGTTATTCCTAATATCTTTTTGGCTGGAGTTACAAAAAACAAACAAAAAAAATATAAAATGGGACTACATCAAACTAAAAAGCTTTTGCATAGAGAAGGAAATTGCCAAAAAAACAAAAGGCTGTCTACTGAATGGGAGAAGATATTTGCAAGCAATATGTCTGATAAGGGCTTAATATCCAAAATATACAAAGAACTCATACAACTAAACATCAAAAACACAAGAAAACCCAATTTAAAAAATGGGCAGAGGACCTGAGTAGACGTTTTTCCAAACAAGACATACAGATAATCGATAGACACATGAATTGATGCTCAACATGACTGAATCATCAGGGAAATGCAAATCAAAATCTCAAGATATTGCTTCATACCAGTCAGAATGGCTACTATCAAAAAGACAAGTAATAAGTATTGGCAAGGATGTGGAGAAAACTTTGTGCACAGTTGATGGAAATGTAAATCTGTGCAGCCACTATGGAAAATGGTATGGCAATTTCCTCAAAAAATTAAAAAATAGTACCACCATACAATCCAGCTATTTCACTTCTAGGTATTTTTCCAAAGAAATCACAAACATTAACTTAAGTAGAAATATGCACCCCTGTGTTCATTGCAGCATTATTTATAACAGCCATGGTATGGAAGTAACCTAGATGTCCATCAATAAGTGGATAAAGAAGATGTAGTGTGGAATGGAATATATATATATGTATATATGAGTGGATAAAGTGGATACATATCAGTGGATAAAGTGGATATATATCAGTGGAAAAAGAAGATGTGGTGTATACATATTATACATATATAATATACATATAATATATATAATATATATAATGATTATTGTAATATATAATATATATAAAACAATATATAATATATAGATCATATGTATATAATATACATATAATATATATAATATATATAATGATTATTGTAATATATAACATATATAATATAATATAGTATATATACTATATATAATAATATTATAGTATATATATATATATATATAATATTATAGTATATATATAATATATATATATATTATTATATATATACTATATAATACATATTAATATATATAATACATACATATAATATATATGTATTATATAAATATATTATATATAATACATATATATACATATATAATACATAATATATTATATAATATATTATGTATTATATACATTTTATATTATATATATAATGTATGTTATATGTAATACATATTATATACATTATATAATATATATAGCATATATATTATATATAATATATAATGTATATTATATATTATATATATACACACACATATATACACATATATACACATGTATATGTATACATGTAAACATGTACACATGTATATGTATATACACATATATACACTTATATACACATGTACATATGTATATATACACATATATACACATATATACACATATATTATATATATTATATGTATATATATTATACATATTATATTATATATGTTATATATAATGTATATTATATATAACATATATAATATAATGTATATAATGATTATTGTAATTTATAATATATATAATACAATAATATATATAATATAATATATAATATAGTAAACATATAATTATATAATTGTAATTATTATTATAATACATATAGTATATATATTATATATATAATAATTACAATTATAAATAATAATAAATAATAATTGTATAATTATATAATTATATAATATATATTATATTATTATATAATTATTATAAATAATAATGATATATTATATAATATGTATTATATAATTAAATATATAATTATATAATATATAATAATAATTAATTATATATAATAATTATATATAACAATATATTGTATATTATATTATATGATTAATAATATAATATATATTTTATATGATATATAATATATATTATAATATATATTTATAATATATTATATTTATAATATAATATGTAATATATACATGTATATATATAATATATATATATATAATATAATAACACAATAATGAAATATCGTCATTCATAACAACATGGATGGAGACAGATAGTATTCTGCTAAGCAAAATTGTTAGAGGAAAACAAATGCTGTGTGATTTCACTTGTAAGTGTAATCTAAAAACCGAAACAAATGGCCAAACATAACAAAACAGACTCAGAGATTCAGAGAACAAACAGGTGGTTGCCAGAGGGGAGGCAGGTAGGGAGATGAGTGAAACAGGTGAGGGACATTAAGAGGGACAAACTTCTAGTTATAAATCATAGGGATGAAGTGTACAATATGGGGAATATAGTCAATAATACTATTATAACTTTGTATGGTAAAGGATGATAACTAGACTTATTAAAGTAATCATTTTGTAATGATTCACTGGAAGAATCACTACGCTGTGCTCCTGGAACTAGCATGGTTTTATAGGTCTACTATACTTCAGTTAAATAAATGAATTAATAGATAGATATTATTTCTTATGTCCTTTTAGGAGATGGGTCTCTTTGAGGTTGGGCATCAGTTGTATCCTAAGAAGAAGGAAGTGATGTGTGACAGAAGAGTTCTGGGCTTTAGAATCAGAGAATCTGGATTCAAAGAAGCACAAATTACACTGATACAATATCAAGTGCACTATTCATTCAGTTTCCCTTCTCCCGTTAACTCATGGATCAAAGAGGTAATCAGTTTGATTGGTAGTAAGTTAAAGTTCTTCACAGGTGGGAGATGGGTTTCTGTGATAGCTTCATTGGATTACCTTCATCCAAGGACTGGATACAGAAACTGACTCCAGGATCATTCTACATCCAACATTTCCTATACAACACTCTTCATACCCTGTTCGAAGTTTCTGGGACAGGTCACAAGGACACAGGTGGAAATCTAGTCCTGCTGGATCAAGCATTGCTCTATTTGAAGAAAGTGAAAAATGAGGACAACTTCTGGTGGTCATTATCTACCTGAAAGCTCCCCAAAAGTTGGCCTCCAGCTTCATAGTGTGAAAACACTAGGGAAGGAGTTAGGCATTGCTTTGTCCTTGGATGATGTTCTGAAGGTCCTAGTGCTAGAGAACATGCTTCAGTTCTTGGCTTTGGCAAGACCTCATGTGGGGGGTACATAAAATATATCAGATACTGGCCAACTGCTAGGACCCTGATGACACTGCAGGAAGAGTGCAGAGGCAAATGCCATAATTGCTCCAAATTCAGATGTTCTGAAAGAAGTTCAGTTCTCTGTGTGTGACTTGCCCTGTGGCGAGGTATGTCTGTATAAGTATATCAAGGCAGGTCTTCTTACGGTTTTACTCAATTGCCAGTGTAGATTATCCAACATAGACAGATTTTAAGAGTCTAACCAGTGAGAGTCATGTCACACATTAGGACTCAGGGTGATTTGTGAAGGCAGACTGGTCATGATGACAATGACAATAACAATAATTTTTAGTCTCTCCACATGGCAAGCACTGTTCTATCCCATTAGTACCTACTGTTATCATTGCCATTGTGTAGATATAGAAACTGAGGCCCAGTGGTAAAATAACTTGCATAAAAACCACATCACAAGTGAACACTGGAGGTGGAACTTGAATCCAATCTGGGCAGCCTGAATCCAGAACCTGCTCTCCTAATGAGGCTAGATGCAGATGGGAGCAGGGCCTGGGCTGTGCAGGGTGATGAATGCAGTCTTGTTGAGAACATCTTCTACCTTACAACATTCAGACAGTGTGAGAGAAACTGGTCAGAGACTACAATAAAGGAAAAAAATGGAAGATAGTCATGCCAGTTCATCAAGTCATGACCCTTAGCTTTATCCTAAAACTAAGTCCTAAGACTTGGTCATTCTATTCTGAAACTACCTGGTATAGCTAGCCATTCACCCACCTCTAGGCAAAAATTTATACCAGACATTGCCCCAAATTTATGCCTTAATGATGCTAGAACATTCGTGAAGTTCTCTAATGGAGACTTCCTAATCTGTACAAAAAGTTCTATTTAACTCTCTGCTTCTTTCACCAAATACAAGGCAAACCACATTACCCCTTGGGGACCTGGAGTTTCACCTGTCCTGATACAACTGCACCTGCAGGCAAAAGCACAGCAAGAACTTTGAGTTGCAGGTGAATTACTTCCATTGCAACTGTTACATGGTTGAGGCAGCAGGAATGCCAACAAGGCCAGGTGTCCTAGGCCATGCACTAGAACATGAGGTTTCTTGGCTGCAGCATGAGGAGGCCATGGGGCTCACTGCCAACCTGGCATGTCATTCTGTGGCCTCTGGAGGGTTTGAAGACCTAGAGTTGAGGCACCTAGTCCTGAGAACCCAGGCACTAGGGCCCAGATACACTTTCTGAAGCCACCCAACAAGGGTTGCATGCTCCCCAAAAATCTGCTGTGGCTCTAAAGGACTGGGTAGGTCCTTGGGAGCAGAGATCCCAGGGCAGAGGCCAGAAGGAATGACCTGGAAACACCAAGATCTGTGGGAATGACATTGCCTGACATTGCCTTTCTGTGGCTTCAGGATATTCGGTATTCTTCCAGGGGAAGAAGGATCTGGGAGCCAAGGCAGATACAAAGAGCTAGGTCAAGGTATGAATATAGAAAACAGTACAGACTCCAATGTTCACAACAAATAACAGGAATACCAAGGAAAGTTTCCAAAGATGGAGCCCACGTGGAGCCCAAGACCTGATAGAGAGAACCCAAGTTGTTGGTAGAGTGACTGTAGTTGAGCCCATAGGCAAGGAAGCCCAGGTAAGGGCACTGAGTCCATTTGGACAAATATTCATAAATTCCAACTGGTTCTCATACTATTTCTGACAAAATTAAGTTGCCTTGCCTCCATAAAATGTGGTTAGATAATTTATGTTTGCCCATTCAATGCCAGATTGACTTAAGAGTTATCTTTTTAATTGGGGGTTGTAAATATTTAGTCATGCCTGACTCTTTGCAACCCTATGGACCATAGCCAGCAAGGCTCCTCTGCCCATGAGATTCTCCAGGCAAAAATACTGGAGTGGGTAGCCAATCTCTTCTCCAGGGAATCTTCCCAATCCAAGGATCGAACCTACATCTCATGCCTTCTGCACTGGCAGGCAGGTTCTTACCACTAGCGCCATCTGGGAAGACCAAATATTTAGGACACTAATACATGCATATAATATATACAGATATATAAATATATATGACTTGTACAAACATGCTACATATTTTATATATATTAAGTAATCAACTGTATCTTCAGGTACTGAGCATACAATGTCTAGAAGACATACATAATACATCTGAAGTATAAGTATTTAGTTAATGGAGACATAAGAGAGACACAGAGATAGAAAGAAAACGAGTTAGAGATTGAGAAAATGAGAGACTTATAGGTCTAGAGTTCTACATGCAGGAAGAAACCAAAGACTTGTTTGTTTTTTGAGAGGGGTGGTGCACTTTGGATTCGGAATGCCATGTCACAAAAACAATGTCCACATGTCTGGATTATGTCTGGGTTATCTGTACCCTCCGATCTTAGTGCAACAGGATTTGCCAGTGGACCATGTCCACTAGAACAAAGAAGTAAAAAGGATGCACATTCCTTCGCACACACCATCACACAGTGACCTCCAGGGTCCAAGGGCCACTTCTGTCTATGGCATGTCCATCTCCTGTCAGTAGGCCTCCATGCCTTCAACCATGAAGAGTTTACTAACAGGGAGGAGAAAAAGAAGCTTGACACCTTCAGCAATTTACGAAAAGCTTCTTTACAGATACATTTTCTTCAGTATTGCTGTTTTCCATCTTTATTACCCAAGGCTACACTTGGTCACAGGTGAGATGGGGACTAGCATGCTTGTGGTCATTGTGCTTCAGGATATCATTGTTTGTTGATGTGTATGGAGCACTAGTCACTCTCTTCCTTTGCTAGATACCAAGCATTTGAGTAAAGGGTCCTAACTGCCAGCTGATAGCCCCACTGAGTGTCAGAGTGTGAGTGAGGGTGTGCATGCTACTCTTTACTGTGGGTCACTTGAAATGATAAATGTTAGAGGATGTTAGAATAGATTTTCCTGAAATTCTAGCTTTCATTTGTATAAGTAAATGTCATCTAATGCTTAGCAAAAGCAGTCAACTGAAGTGAATAAGAATCTTGGGTTTCAGACAGTAATGACTAATGGAGATAATTTGTGTCAGAAGATAAAGGATGCTAGAAATCTTCCATTTTGCTTTTTTTTTTAAAGAAGTCTAAAGCCTGGCAAATAGTGCCTGTATTCCAAAGCAAAGACAATTAGCAGAAGAAGGGTCAATGCATTGAAAGCAAACTGAGTTTTCATTTTAATAATTTTAAGAAAATCAATTCATGAAGAAATTGGTTTAAAAAACAAATGAATTGATTTCCACTAACTGTCCAAAATCATAGGACATTAGTTTTTAATTCATAAGGGTATATAAAAGTAATCTGATGAAAAGTGTCTATCCATCATTCCTACAGGCATTTCTCTCTGCCCTGACTTTCTCCTCTCATTTATCTTTTCTAACTAACCAAAGTATGTTCACAAAGAGAGATTTGTGACCCTAAACTGTCTTCTGAGAAATTCCACAGTAATACACACTGCCATTGAATGCCTTTACCTATTAAATCTAGTTCTATAACACAGAATCAATCTATTTATTTTCATTCATTCCTAAAATACTTATTAACTATGTTAGCAACTATATGCCAAGCATTGTCTGTGCTGAAAATGCAATGAGGAATAATATAAACGAGTTTCCTACCTTCATGAAACGTCTAGTCTGGGAGAGAAGGCACTAATCATAGACTCACATATATAAATGTAGTGTTAAAATCGTGGTAAACTCTATGAGTGAGAATCACAAGAACCTATGAGAGCTTATGGTCAGTGAATTTGACCTAGAAATATCAGAGAATATTTTCTTAAGGAAATGACAGTTGCAATCTATATAAGGAGAACAGAAGGAAGACTCAACTTATAAGTTAAAGGATTAGGGAAATGGGAACTGTACATACAAAAAGACCCTACAGAAACTTCCCTGGTGGTCCAGTGGCTAAGATTTTACACTCCCAATGCAGGCTGCCCAGGTTTCTATCCCTGGTCAGGAAGCTGGACCCTGCGAGCTGCAGCAAAGATCAAGATCCCACATGCTGCAACTAATACCTGACACAGCCAAATAAATAAATAATTTTTGTTTAAAAAAGACCCTGCAGCAATAGGGAATATGATACATTTCAGAAATTAAAAGTAAAACAGAAACTGCATTAGTCACTAGGGAAATGCAAATCAGTGAGATATTGCATCATGACTATTAACATAGCTGTAATCAAAAAGACAGACAGTAACAAGTTGGCAAAGATGTGGAGAAACTGGAACCTTCATACATTGCTGGTAGGAATGTAAACTGGTTCAGCCACTTTGGAAAACACTTTGACAGATCCTCAAAATTTAAACATAAAATTACCATGATGACCAAGCAATTCTACCCGTAGGTATATTCCCAAAAGAATATGCTCACACAGACTTGCACCTGTATGTTCAAACCCAAATATCCACCAACTGATGAATGAACAAACAAAATATATGATATACATACAATTTGACAATAAAAAGGAATGAAGCACTAAATAAATAAACATTGAACTCTGAAAACATATGAAAAATGAAAGTCAGACACAAAAAGCCACACTCCATTATATGATTTCTCCATTATAAGATGTCCAGAATAGGTAAATCCAGAGAGAGAGAATATAGATTAGTGGTTAACATTGGCTGGGGTAGAAGAAACTGGAGGATGAATGCTAATAGATTTCTTTTAGAGGGGATGAAAATAGTTGAATTAGATTGTGGTGATGGTTGTGCTGTGCTTGTGCTTAATCGCTGGGTCATGTCCAGCTCTTTGCAACCCCATGAACTATAGCCCACCAGGCTCTTCTGTCCATGGGGATTCTCCAGGTAACAGTACTGGAGTGGGTTGCCATGCCCTCCTCCAGAGGATCTTCCCAACCCAGGGGTCAAACCCAGGTCTCCTGCGTTTCAGGAGGATTCTTTACCAGCTGAGCCACCGGTAGTGGTACCAGGGAACCCCCAGTGGTAATGGTTGCACAACCTTAAAAATATACTAAAATGATTGAACTGTACACCTCAAAAGAGTGAATTTTATATTATGATATACCATAAGTGAATACCAAAAAGGGTAAATGATATATCAATTTTTTACAACAACAAAAAAAACTAAGACAAGAGAAGCAAAGAGAGTTATGAGTAGAGTAACACAAAATGGGGCTGAAACAAGAGATAGAGGCCCAATCTCAGAGGGCCTTTGTGACTTAAGGATTTGGTCTTTGTCTAAGAGTAATGGAATCTTAGAAGGAGAAAGGTGATGTTATTAGATTTGTGATAAGAACTATCACTTGGCTATAGTGTGGATAATGGGTTAGAGAAGGCAAGAGTGAGTGCTAGAGTGGATAAGCCTCTTTGTAGGCTCCCGGGTGTGAAAAGTTGGACCATAAACCAAACTGGAGGAAATAAAGTTGCAGAGAAGTGGATGAATTTAAAGTTCTTAGGAAATATCATCTAGGGAATTCCCTGGCAGTCCAGTAGTTAGGACTCAGTGCTTTCACGGCTGTGGTCCAGGGTCAATCCCTGTTCAGGGAAATAAGATCCCACAAGCTCAAGGTGTGGCAAAAAAAAAAAAAAAGAAAGAATATCTATCCTATTTGGTGTATGTTTGAGGATGGTGTCAAGGACATCATACATATTTGTAGATGTATATGTCAGGATGATTCCAAGTTTCTGGTTTATATAATAGAATAAATTATACCATTTCATGAGAAAAGGAAGACTGCAAGAAGACTGGGCAAAGACAAGAAAACAATGATCTTGATTTAACATTGAGTTACAAGTCCTTTCAGACATCCCAGAGGAGATGTCAAGTGAGCTGATGAGTAAATATGCAGGGCTGAGTTTTAGAGAAGAGGTCTAGACTGGAGCTATTTTGTGAGGTTTGTGAGACATCTTCATGAGTCGATCTTTAAAGTCATAAGCATAGATGAGAGAAGAGAAGAATAAGGAATGAAAAGAGAGACAAGCCCAGGCCTAATCCTGAGGAAATCTAATGTCATATGACCAAGTAGAAAACAATGAGCCAATCAAGGAGGTAGAAGGAACCAGATAGGTAAGAGAAAAACTAAGAGTGATGTCATAGAAGTAAAGGAAGAAATTGTTTCAAGAAAGAAGATGTCAGTCTCAGTCCTGTTCCATGAAAAACACATCCTATGAAAAATGGAGTCTATAGTTAAATTCAGTCGAAAACATTGGATTAACTAACATTAATAATTTTCTCTATTGCAGGACTTCTCAGATTTATTTTTAGATTATTTAATGTATATTGTGAATCTCCTATAGTATATAAATATATCCCAAACTTAACTGGCCTTAGAATCCTTTCTTGGGGTGGAACACTTATTAATATGGTTTGGGACACTGGGGAAACTTGTAGGAGGCAATGTGTAGGTGAAGCTCAGTTGTCAGCCCCTCCTCCCTTGAAGTAAGAATCATCATCCTTACAACTAACAGATTTAAAATAAAGGTCATTTCATTTCTTCAAATAAGACACACAGATGGCCAACAGGCCTATGAAAAGATGCTCAACATCAATAGTTATTAAAACTACAATGAAATAGACTACACCCCAATACAAAATAAAAATTTTTAAGTTTCTGCATGCATGCTAAGTCACTTCAGTTGTGTCCAACTCTTTGCAACCCTATGAACTGTAGCCCACCAGGCTCCTCTGTCCATGGGATTCTCCAGGCAAGAATACTGGAGTGGGTTGCCATGCCCTCCTCCAGGGGATCTTCCCAACCCAGAGATCAGACCCACATCTCTTATGTCTCCTACATTGGCGGGCAGGTTCTTTGCCACTTGCTCCACCTGGGGAGTCTGTTTAAAGTTTGGAAAAATAGAAAAAAAGCTATCTAGATAACAAAAACTACAATGAGGTATCACCTCATACAAGTCAGAATGGCCATCATTAAAAAGTCTAAAATAACAAATGCTAGAAAGGGTGTGGAGAAAAGGGAACCAACGCTCCAACACTGATGTCAGGAATGTAAATTGGTGCACCCAATTACAGCATGGAGGTTCATTAAAAAGCTAAAAATAGTTACCATATGACCCAGCAATCCCAATCCCAGGCATATATTCAGAAAAGACAAAAGCTCTGATTTGAACAGATGCATACACCCTAAAACTAAAACTAAATATTTTAAAAAAATAAATATTAAGATCATGGCATCTGGCCCCTCACTTCATGGCAGATTGAAGAGGGAAAAGTGGAAGCAGTTTGGGTTCTAAAATCACTACAGATGGTGACAGCAGCCATGAAATTAGTATACTATTGCTTCTTGGCAGGAAAGCGATGAAAAACCTAGACAGTGTTTTAAAAAGCAAAGACATCATTTTGCTGACAAAGGTCCATATACTCAAAGCTATGGCTTTTCCAATAGTCATGTATGGTTCTGAGAGCTGGACCATAAAGAAGGCAGACCACCAAAGAATTGATGCTTTCAAACTGTGATGCTGGTGAAGACTCTTGAGAGTCTCTTACACAGCAAGGAGATCAAACCAGTCAATCTTAAAGGAAATCAATCATGAATACTCACTGGAAGGACTGATGCTGAAGCTGAAGCTCCAGTACTTTGGCCACCTGATGTGAACAGCCAACTCATTGGAAAAGACCCTGATGCTGGGAAAGATTGAAGGCAGAAGGAGAAGAGGGTGACAGAGGATGAGATAGCTGGATGGTGTCACCAATGAAATGAACATAAACTTGGGCAAACTCTGGGAGATGGTAAGGGACAGGGAAACTTGGCATGCAGCAGTCCAAGGGATTATGAAGAGTGGGACACGAGTTCGCAACTGAACAACAGCAACATACATCCCAAGTTCACTGGAGCACTATTTCCAAAAGCTAAGACATGGAAGCAAGCCAAGTATCCATCAACAGATGAATGGATAAAGAAGATGTGGTATATATATACAATAGAATATTACTTAGCCATAAAAAATAATGAAATAATGCCATTTATAGCAACATGGATGGACCTAGAGGTTATCATACTAGATGAAGCAGTCAGACAAAGCCAAATATTATACATCATTTATATGTTTAATCTAAAAAATAATGAAAATAAACTTAAATATTTATAGAACAGAAACAGACTCATAGACATAGAAACTAAACTTATGGTTATCAAAGAAGAAGTGGGGAGAGGATAAATTGAAAGTATGCGATTAAGAGATGTGCATGGTGCATGGTGGGTGTTCATCCACTCTGTTCTGTCTTGAATGTAGCCCACCAGGCTCCTCTGTCCCTGGGATTATCCCAGCAAGAATACTGGAGTGGGTTGCCATTTCCTCCTCCAGGGGATCTTCCTGACCCAGGGATCAAACCTGCATCTCCTAGGCTCCTGTATTGGTAGGCTGATCCTTTACCACTGGGCCACATGGGAAGCCCCAAGAGATGCACACTTCCATATATAAAAGAGATACACAAGTACCTACTGTATGGCACAGGGAACTATATTCAATATCTTGTAATAAACTATAATGGAAAAGAATTTTAAATGAATATAAACACACACATATATATATGTACAGGTAACCAAATCACTTTGCTACACACTTGACTAACACAATATTGTAAATTGACTCTACTTCAATTAAAAAAAATTTAAAGGTCATTTGTTATTTTGCTTCATCTCTTTTTGTTCTCCATAACACCAGCACACAAACCTCTTCAGTTACAACGGACTTGACAGAATGATTTGTGGTAACGAAAAATAATAAACCATAGGGATTTCATAATGTACATAAATCAAGCCATCACACAATATGCCTTAAACTTACAAAGTGTTGTATGTCAATTATTTCTTGATAAAACTGGGGGAAAAACCATAGGAGGGTAGGATGGCATAGGGTTGATTGATGGATGTAAAATTTTACATGACCCTTCCCATGTTCAAGGGAAGACTATCCAAGAACATAATTTATGATAGAAAGAGGGTTCTCATAGTCACCTCCATCCCAGCCTCTAAGTTTGCCCCCCCCATACTTACAACCATTCCTCTCTAATGGAGCATCTTTGTCATCCAATCCTCTTTCCACTCTCAGAAAATTCTATTTCTGCCCTTCTAGAAAGGATCTTACCACAAGTGTCTTTCCTCTTTCCCCCAGCAGTATTTTCCCTGAACCAGTAGTAGTCAATATAAAAAAGAAGATTCCCAGGGCTCCAGGAAACATTCTCAGTAGCATTTGACACATCATGCCCTAAAAAACTGCGGGGTTAGGATGGGAGTATAGATATGCCTTTAAGGCTCAAAGATCACAAAAAAATCTAGAGTGAGTCTAAGCAACACACTTGTTATCACACATCCACTATACAGTCTGTTCAGTAGAGAACTGTCAGAACATAAACACACATACATACACACACACACACACACACACACACACACACACACACACACACACCCGAGGACCAACATTACCTCTCAGAGGCAGTATAACTAGTAAAGAGAAAAAATTTTCCTATCTTCTTCCACATCTTGCAGTACCAACCATCTCACATTGGAATCAGTATTTCACGTTTTTATGAAAAATACTTCTTTGTTTATTTTGTTCTTTGCATCCCAGCCTGTTTCATATTGCACCCATTCAGGTCTGCCAAGAGCAATAAACAGTTCCATTGTTTAGCAATACATTTTTTAATAATTACCAAAGACTCAGATGTAAGGAGCCCCATTGAATTTGTCTTGAAATAGTAAAGAAAGTTTGTTTAATTCTATCAGGAAAATATAGCTTGGTTCTTCACATTCTTAGAAAAAGAACTCTTAAATGCATCCAACACAACTAAATTCACACTATAACTTTTATGCATCATTAATTTTCTTCGTAAGAGAACTCTCAAACTCTAAAACTTCCTAAAAGCTAGCAATAGTTTTCATGTACCATTTTCAAGATTTTTAAATGTCTAAAAGAAACACATATTTGGTCACCATAGGAAATCTGCAATATCTACAACAGGTTTCCTTGGTTTGGGTAGGAATTATAGAAATTCAGTGTTGAATATGTATGTTTCACCTTCATCATAATCGTTAACTGGTAGTTAAAATTGTCTTTGCTTATTAAAATGGAAAAACCAGGGACCTTCCCTGGTGGTCCAGTGGTTGAGTCTGTGCTTCCACTGCAGGGGGCAAGGGTTCAACCTTTGGTTGGGGAAGTAAGATCCCGCATGCTGCAAGGCTCAGCCAAAGAATAGGGGAAAAAAAGAAAAAAAAAACCCGTAACTATTTACAGAATACAAATTTATGGGGGAAAGTATCTCTCAATTTGCTGATAATGGGACAGGTGGATGACAGAACTTTTGCTATTGACAGTGTTGGAAACCACTATCGCTGTGGTTTCATTAGAGTACTGTGTCCTCTGAAACAATACATTAAATAAACAGCTGCTATCTGGCTTAGCAGTCTTATGAGCAGGGCGGTCTTCTGTTGACAAATTTTTGTTTTGCTTTACTGTGTTGGTGTTTACTGTTGAAAACATATCTTCCCTTGTAGCTACAAGGTTATAATTATTAGGTGTTCCAATTAAAGCCATGTAAGGGCTCATCTATTGTTGCCTGATTTTGAAAACATGCTATCTCTTTTGATGGCTGTGATATTATTAATCAGCTAATTACCGCCATTGGAAAAATATGTGTCCAAGTAGTTTCAAAAACACCTCTGAAAACAAACTAATTTAAAGTCTTAAAATGTGTATGTTATTTGCAGATAAGATGCATTTTTATGTGCAATTGCTCAGCTCCAAGCCAAGACAAAAATAAGCACAGGACCCCACAGGAATTGTGTCACCTTGTTGACTTCTGATGTTTTTGTGACATTCCCTCCCAGCTCAGCATGAGGTATTTGTCTGTCAGCAATGGTCAGCTAAATGATTAGCTGACACAGCTCTTCACTCTATGGGTCACTGGCAGAACAGACAGGTTCAAATATACAAGATTTTGGCTCTAGCTCTTCCTGAATGCCTTTCCTACTTCATTAAGCTTTAAACATAGCTGTTTTTGTAGAGAAATAACACATACTGGCTTTCAAAAATATAAACCCACTGCTTAAATGCAATAGATACATTTATGTAGACTGACTTTTTATAAGGCTGAGAAGAAATTTTAGCTGTGATTTATTTTGACCTGTATTTTATCCATACAGCTTTATAACTATGACACAGCAGTAAGACCCAAATGTGGTCACCAATATCTGTTCTCCCTCCCTGAATCATACCCATGAATGCAGGCAATATTGACCACCATTCATTAAAACAAATTCTGATAAAATACACTTGGCATTTTCTCAACACATCATATTAGACAAGTGTTTAATTTGGTGCCATGTCATATCTCTCTGGGAATGGTGGAGGAAGACCAGCAAGTAGAAAAAGGACAAAAGAAGTATGACTTGGAATAAGACTGTATGATTCAAAGGCTAACATTAAACTAAAACCCTTATTAACTGTAATTGGCAATCTTCCTTCCATAGAGAGACTATTAAATGCAAACTATCCCAATCTGATCACGTGGACCACAGCCTTGTCTAACTCAATGAAACTATGACCCATGCCGTGTAGGGCCACCCACGATGGACAGGTCCTGGTGGAGAGTTCTGACAAAACGTGGTCCACTGGAGAAGGGAATGGCAAACCACTTCAGTATTCTTGCCTTGAGAAACCCCATGAACAGTATGAAAAGGCAAAAAGATAGGACACTGAAAGATGAACTCCCCAGGTCGGTAGGTACCTAATATGCTACAGGAGATCAGTGGAGAAATAACTCCAGAAAGAATGAAGGATGGAGCCAAAGCAAAAACAACACCCAGTTAGGGATGTGACTGGTGATGGAAGTAAAGTCCGATGCTGTAAAGAGCAATATTGCATAGGAACCTGGAATGTTAGGTCCATCAATCAAGGCAAATTGAAAGTAGTCAAATAGGAGATGGCAAGAGTGAACATCGACATTTTAGGAATCAGCAAACTAAAATGGACTGGAATGGGTGAATTTAACTCAGATGACCATTATATCTACTGCTGTGGGCAAGAATCCCTTAGAAGAAATGGAGTAGCCCTCATAGTCAACAAAGGAGTCCCAAATGCAGTACTTGGATGCAACCTCAGAAACAACAGAATGATCTCTGTTCGTTTCCAAGGCAAACCATTCAGTATCACGGTAATCCAAGTCTATGCCCCACCAGTAACGCTGAAGAAGCTGAAGTTGAATGGTTCTATGAGGACCTACAAGACCTTCTAGAACTAACACCCAAAAAAGATGTCCTTTTCATGATAGAGGACTGGAATGCAAAAGTAGGAAGTCAAGAAATATCTGGAGTAACAGGCAAATTTGGCTTTGGAGTACAAAATGAAGCAGGGCAAAGGCTAATAGAGTTTTGCCAAGAGAAAACACTGATCATAGCAAACACCCGCTTCCAACATCACAAGAGAAGACTCTACACATGGGCATCACCAGATGGTCAATACTGAAATCAGATTAATTATATTCTTTGCAGCTAAAGATGGAGAAGCCCTATACAGTCAGCAAAAACAAGACTGGGAGCTGACTGTGGCTCTGATCATGAAGTCTTTATTGCCAAATTTAGACTTAAATTGAAGAAAGTAGGGAAAACCACTAGACCATTCAGGTATTACCTAAATCAAATCCCTTACAATCATACAGTGGAAGTGACAAATAGATTCAAGGGATTAGATCTGATAAAGTGCCTGAAGAACTATGGACGGAGGTTCATGACACTGTACAGGAGACAGTGGTCAAGACCATCCCCAAGAAAAAGAAATACAAAAAGGCAAATGATTGCCTGAAGAGGCTTACAAATAGCTGAGAAAAGAAGAAAAGTGAAAGGCAAAGGAAAAAAGGAAAGATATACCCATTTGAATGCAGAGTTACAAAGAATAGCAAGGAGAGATAAGAAAGCCTTCCTCAGTGATCAATGAAAATGAATAGAGGAAAATAATAGAATGGGAAAGACTAGAGATCTCGTCAAGAAAATTAGACATACCAAAGGAACATTTCATGCAAAGATGGGCACAATAAAGGACAGAAATGGTATGGAGCTAACAGAAGCAGAAGATATTAAGAAGAGGTGGCAACAATACACAGAAGAGCTATACAAAAAAGATCTTCATGACCCAGAAAACCACAATGGTGTGATCACTCACCTAGAGCCAGACATCATGGAATGGAAGTCAAGTGGGCCTTAGAAACCATCACTATGAACAAAGCTAGTGGAGGTGATGGAATTCCAGCTGAGCTATTTCAAATTCGAAAAGATGATGCTGTGAAAGTGATGCACTCAATATGCCAGCAAATTGGGAAAACTCAGCAGTGGCCACAGGACTGGAAAAGGTCAGTTTGCATTCCAATTCCAAAAAAAGGCAATGCCAAAGAATGTTCAAACTACCACACAATTGCACTCATCTCACACGCTAGCAAAGTAATGCTCAATATTCTCCAAGCCAGGCTTCATCAGTATGTGAACCGTGAACTTCCAGATGTTCAAGCTGGATTTAGAAAAGGCAGAGGAACCAGAGATCTAATTGCCAACATCCGTTGGATCATTGAAAAAGCAAGAGAGTTCCAGAAAAACATCTACCTCTGCTTTATTGAATGTGCCAAAGCCTCTGCCTGTGTGGATCATAACAAACTGTAGAAAATTCTTCGAGAGATGGGAATACCAGACCACCTGACCTGCCTCTTGAGAAACCTGTATGCAGGTCAGGAAGCAACAGTTAGAATCGGACATGGAACAACAGACTGGTTCCAAATCAGAAAAGGAGTACGTCAAGGCTGTATATTGTCACCCTGCTTATTTAACTTATATGCAGACTATATCATGAGAAACGCTGGGCTGGATGAAGCACAAGCTGGAATCAAGATTGCTGGGAGAAATATCAATAACCTCAGATATGCAGATGATACCACCCTTATGGCAGAAAGTGAAAAATAACTGAAGAGCCTCTTGATGAAAGTGAAAGAGGAGAGTAAAAATGTTGGCTTAAAGCTCAACATTCAGAAAACTAAGATCATGGCATCTGGTCCCATCACTTCATGTCAAATAGATGGGGAAACAATAGCAACAGTGACAGACTTTATTTTGGGGGGCTCCAAAAATCACTGCAGATGGTGAATGCAGCCATGGAATTGAAAGACTCTTGCTCCTTGGAATAAAAGTTATGACCAACCTAGACAGCATATTAAAAGACAGAGACATTACATTACCAACAAAGGTCTGTCTAGTCAAACTATGGTTTTTCCAATAGTCATGTATGGATGTGAGAGTTGGACTATAAAGAAAGCTGAGCACCAAAGAATTGATGCTTTTGAACTGTGGTGTTGGAGAAGACTCTTGAGAATCCCTTGGACTGCAAGGAGATCCAACCGGTCCATCCTAAAGGAAATCAGTCCTGAAGACTCATTGGAAGGACTGATGCTGAAGCTGAAACTCCAATATTTTGGCCACCTGATTGAAAGACTGACTCATTGGAAAAGATCCTGATGCTGGGGAAGATTGAAGGAGGAAGGAAAAGGGGATGACAGAGGATGAGATGGTTGGATGCCATCATTGACTCGATGGACATGAGTATGAGTAAGCTCCAGGAGTTGATGATGGACAGGGAAGTTTGGCATGCTGCAGTCCATGGGGTCACAAAGAGTCAGACACAACTGAGCGACTGAACTGAACTGAACTAATCCCTGAGTTCTGGGAGACTGGAAACTCCATCTCCATTATTTAACATTTCATCCCAAGTGCCTGGAACTCTGTAGGTTCTCATAAATATATGTTGACAAATAAGTTTGAAACCTTAGAAAATCTCCAGACAAAACAGAGTAGGGTATTGAAACCCACAGGAGCAAAAGGATTTTCCAAAGTCACAAGTATCTGGTAGTCTAACCATGGTGCTTCCACAGCATCTTGCTGGTGTTTCCTGGAGAAGGGCCTGATCCTTCACTGTCAAAGGAAGGTCCTTTCCTTTTATTTTAGGCTTATATTTCCTGTGGAAGTTATAGAGTTAACAGTGGTCACCCCTTATCTGAGACATGCTTTAATTTTAAGCCACATTCCTGTGGCATCATAATAGCTTCTCAGAGAGACTCCTTTGCATTCAGACTGCCCCAGTTTATGTTTCTCTTGAAATGATAATGTTTGCTGATGAAAGCTGAGGGATGGGCTCAAGGTGGTCCTGCCAATCCAACATAAAGAGAAACATTGTGAAGATGAAAGAATTTTTAAAACCAGTTTGGTGAAGTAGAAAGAATAATTGAAAGCCAAGGATATATTTAGAGAGAAAAGATGCTATCCCAATGCCTACTTTCCGTAGTGTTAAAATGTAAGCTAAAATTCTTATTATATAAAGGAAGGCATTTTCCTTTCTCATTTTGAATATCCTTGAGTGGCTATGGTAGAGGATTTTGTCATCAGACAAAACAGAAGAATATGACTCTTGGTACAGGATTTTGTAATGGAAGGATACCATTTTAAAACCCAAAATTGAATGTTAGAGACATAAACCAATATATAAATTCTATAGATTGTAGAAAGGGATTTAACAACCAGCTCTCCTGAGGAGCTGGACTTCAGCCTTTCAGGACAATGCAAGTCAGGCTCAAAGGTAGAATGTTCATCCTCTCATCATTGTGAAGCGCTCAGCTGCATGTGCAGATGAACACCATTCAGACAAGGTAGAACACACATCTAAACTCCAAGCTCTTAAAATCAGTGACAACTCTAACACAACAAAATTAAGTGTCATAGGAATAATTAGCTACATATAAACCAAAGAAATTAACACATGTCCATTAATTCCACTTACAACACAGTGCAAGTGGTAGAGGAGGGGAGAAAAGTCATGGAGTTTCTTTATGCAGACAGCTTGGAGCCTGAAAGAGCTCGTGACCTGTTGCAGGTCTATTCAGGATGATATCATGACAGTATTGGGAATTCCAGCAGACCCTGACTGCAGGGTGGTTTGATGAGCATGTGAGGTGAAGGCAGTGTAAACAGGAAATAATAGCCGAAGAGACTTCCCAAGGGTGAGATTGAGATGATTTGACAGGTTGCTAAATGCATTTGCTTGGGAGGCCTGAGGATCTGAGGCTACAGGGAAGCAGAAAGAGATGGGAGAAAGCAGAGCACCCCATATATGGAAGGGATTGAATCTTGTGATGTGAAGAGGTTGGTCTGACCCTGTAGAGAACATTTACTGGACTCCTAGTTAACCTGCAGATGCATATGAGAATTTAGGAGTATTTTGCAATTTTATAAGCTTGGTCCCCCCTTAAAGAAAAATAATTCCTGTTTTGTTTTCATTTGTACATATTGGGGGTAGGGAGGAAAATAAGAAACTGGATCATGTAGCTTGAACTCCTGGGACCCTAGGAAAATCAAACTGCCAGGAGCAAGGAGTTACAAGGTCTGAACTGGAAGGTCATCCCATATCCAAGGAAGCTCTAGCAGTGAGGTGACTGTCACCCATGGGAGTCCCTTGTTCCTTTAATCTAGTGTTTAGTTACAGAGTTGTAGTCAAATGCATCTCTAAAGAAATGTTTACTTTCCCCAATAATATGTGCATAATACCATCCACAAGCAGGTGCTATTGTTGTTTAGTCACTAAGTTGTATCTGAGTATTTTGTGACCCCATGGACTGTAGCCCACCAGGCTCCTCTGTCCATGGGATTTCCTAGGCAAGAATACTCGAGTGGGTTGCCATTTCTTTCTCTAGGAGATCTTCCCCACCAGGGATCGAACCCACGTCTCCTGCATTAGCAGGCAGATTCTTCACCACTGAGCCACCAGGGAAGCCCCCACTAACACTTAAACCTCCCAGAAATGTCCAAGTGCTTGTTTACATGGCTCTACAATGCTTGTTCTCACTCTATGATCTCCTAAATGTATGATCCGCCATGCTGTGAAATCACATATGTGTGTCTCCCTCCCCATCTCCCACCTCCCATAACTATAGAGTTCATGACACTTCCCTGCATGTGGCTCACAGTCCCACCAACAACCCTAATGACCCTGTTAAGGTTCATTAATATAAATACAAAACCTGAGTTATTTTTCCTTAAGAGAAGATATTACATGTATGAAGATAGATTTTGGTGAAAAAAAAAATCAGTGACTGAATTATCTTCTTTTCCTTCAGTTTACTACTGGTGAAAAATAAATGTTTCCATTAAAAATTATTTGGATAGCTAAAAGGTACTCTAAGCAAAGGAAAATGAGTGTAACAACTAGTAAACAGAATAAAAATGAACTTTTAAAATAAATTTAGAGCTAAAGCAAGTGTGTGATATCTCAGATTCTAGATGTCATATTTTTTTCCAGCCCAAAATTAATTTTTTCAAAGAGAAGAGCCAAATTTTACAAAGAAAAGGTTTTGCTGTACGTATTTATTATAACATAGAGCTTTGTGTACTGTTGTATACTTAGCAAGTGCTAATAGAGTTTTTTTAATTCCTGTTTTGGAAACCATGCATAGCAGAAGCAGAAGAAGAATCTGACTCCATATTAAACTTTACTTTTTATTGAAGCACAATTGACTTACAATATTATATTAGTCCCAGGTGTACAACATACTGAGTCAATATTTTTATAGATTATATTCCATATAAAATTATTATAAAATGTTGGCTACATTCCCTGTGCTATTAATTTTAAAAGACCATGGTAATTGTTACTGTATAGGAGGGTTTGGCTGTGAATAATTTAGTACGAGTCCACATTCCACTTAGATAATTTGTCCACAGTTCTTGCTTTGACTCTCCCACTTGACTAAATACATATACTAACTTTCAAGAAAAGCAGATTCATGTGAAGGTTAGCCTAAATACTGTAGTATTCAAAGTGAATTAAAGTACCAAACTAGAAAATACAGTACTACCCACTGAATAGTGTATTCCCTTTTTGAGTCTTGATTGTACTATTCTTGATTTACTAGTTAATTAACCATTTTCCACTCTAAATTTTCCTGTGTCCTTAATTAAATCGAACATTGAAACCTCTTGGATTACAGTAGGGCTCTCAAACGTAACTGAGTGTTAAATCAGCTGGCAGATTGTTAAAACACAGATTGCTGGATCTCACCTTCCAGTACTTCTGATTCAGTAGCTCTGGAAGAGGACCAGAGAATGTTTATTTCTAATAAGTTCTCAGTTGATATGGATGCTGCTGCTCCAGCATCAGTATCACTTTGAGAACTACAGGATTAGAGAACATTATTGTTCACTATTAGCTTTAACAGAATAAACTCCACATTCCAGAGCTACCAGAATCTGTGGATTTGCAGTAAATATTTCAATGATGTTATTATTAGCATCTTCAACAACAAGTTGGTAGACCAGAGACTAGCAAAAAGCAAATCTACTGGGGGATTAAGGAGTAGAAATTGATATTTCCTAAGGAATAGAAGAAGGAGTCTAACAGAAACTAAGAGGATCAAGTGAACTTAAGTTTAAGCTGCCCCCAACTCTGAACTCCATTAGAGGATCTAAAAGATCAGATCTGAACAATACCTGACTCTAAATACCTGAAATACCTGACTCTGTCAAGATATGAGTGTGGGAGTTCAGCAGCTGTGAAGCAGTAGGAATGGGAATCAAGTCACAGCGACAGTTCCAAAAGAACAGAGTGGAAATAGCATGAATACCAATCCCAAGACAGATTATTTCAAGAAATACCAATGTCCAGGCCCTACTCCAGACCTCACATAAAAACCCTAGTGGTGGACTCTGAGTATTAATATTTTAAAAAAATCTCCCAGGTGATTCTGGTTAATAGAGGATTGAAGATTACTGGGATAAAATAGTAAGATTACATGTTTAGGGTGGTAAATGGGACAAAAGCAAGAGAGGGAAGAAAACAAAAGAAAGATGGTAGAAAGACCAAAAATATCAATAACTTTAAAAGAAAAACTTCAGTAGACTAAACTTACCAATTTAAAGACAAAAAATCAGAATGTAGCATACCAGAAAAAATACAAAGATCCAGATATATGTGGTTTACGAGAGATTCACTAAAATAAAGTAGAAATCAATTATTTCTGGAAAACAGAAATCTGGAGTTTCTATATTATCAGCCAAAATAGAATTTGACAAGCATAATTAGAAATTAGAGTTTACTACATAAAGATAAAATGCTCTGGCACTAGTGGTAAAGGCCTGCCTGTCCATGCAAGAGACCTAAGAAACATGGGTTCAATCTCTGAATCGGGAAGATTCCCCTGGAGGAGTATATGGCAACCCACTCCAGTATTCCTGCCTGGAGAATTCCATGGACAGAGGGGCCTGGCAGGCTACAGTCCAGAGAGTCTCAAAGAGTCAGACACAACTGAAGCAAGTTAACACACACACACAATAAAATGCTCAATTGTTCAGAATTATATAACAATTTTAAATATATATACACTCAACCAACTAAATATATAAGCAAATACTGGTAAAACTACAGGGAGTACATGTGCTGCAACTACTGAAGTCCAAAAGCATAGAGCCTGTTCTCACAACAAGAGAAGACACTGCAATGAGAAGCCCTTACTCAGCAATGAAGACCCAGCACAACCAAAAATAAATTAATTTTTTTAAAAACTACATGGAGAAATTAACAAATCCTTGTATATTCCCAGGTGGCGCTAGTGATAAAGAATCCCCTGCCAATGCAGGAGATGTAAGAGAAGCAGGTTCGATCCCTAGGTCAGGAAGATCCCTGAGTAAGGAAATGGCAACCCATTCCAGTGTTCTTCCCTGGAAAGTCCCATGGACAGAGGAGCCTGGCGGGTTACAGTCTATGGGGTTGCAAAGAGTTGAACACGACTGAAGTGACATAGCACATGTATATTCAGAAATTATTGCCAATTCAAGGGTTCTGTTTTTAAAAAATCTGCCCTATGCAAATGGTCAATATATTGGGTTGGCCAAAGAATTCATTGAGGTTTTCCATAAGATATATGGCAAAACTCATATGAACTTTTTGGCCAAACCAATAATTAGTTGCTCTGGAGAAGATAACTTACACTGGCTCACTATCATAACAGATATACAGGATGTCAGAGAAGTGGGACACCGAGTGCCAAAACATATCCAAAATTGACATAAAATTTTAAAATATGAATGATCTACTCCATCTTGTAAGTAAATATCTTGGGTGAAAGATAATGTTCAATAGCAGTTTTGATGACTAACCTGCAATGCTGAGGCAGCATCCTAATTGTACTCCTCATGTCTCTCACTCTTGATCTATCATTCAGGACTTCAGAAAGCATCCTGTTATCTTTTATAACATTTTTTATAATTATATGTTGATTTCTGTGCTCACTACTTTATTCTCTCCCGTAAACTTTAAGATCCATAAGAACCAGGACCAAGTCAATTTTTTTCCAGTATCACATACCTAGCAGATGCCTCACGTACTTAACAGTGTCTGGCATGTGAAAGGCATCCATTAAATATTTCTCTAATGAATATATTCATAGCATTCAGAGCAAATGAGAGACAAAGAAGCTCAGCCCCTACTAGCTAACTAAAAATTTACACTACACCAGCAAATGATCATCAATTCAAGCTTTGTTTCAAAACCATGAGACAAAATGGCTGCACCATCGATTCAGTAATGAAGAAAGGGAAAAAAGCATATTCCTTTAAAGTACATTAGAATAAAAATACTGAGACACTTTCAATTGCCACAGCAAGAGAAAGCACTGGAGACAGCAGAGATGTCATATTTTAGCAAAGCTCTAATCCATTGTTTGACTCAAACTTAGTCCTTCAAAAAGGTACAGGTCTTAATGAGTAGGCCAATCTATTTATAAGATTTGTTGTGGCAACCAAACAATCAGTGACAACATAATTCTAATTTGGTAAGCTGACTCTCTGTAATCTAAGATACTACTGAGAAATTTTGAAATTTTTATTCTTTCTTACTTCTTGAGGAAGTATTTATTTTTCTAGTAAAAATATAGGAAGGGAAAAAAGGGTGGGTGGGGGGAGTCAAGACAGCTTTAAATAAGATAGGGTCAGCTGAGTTACTGGAAAATGGAGTTAACTGAATTTTACACCAACTCAGTCGGGTAGCTTTGGACCAGATGGGTCAGTTTCATGTGCTATTCTTGGTTGGGAAAAGTCTTCGTAACTGGCTACCTCACATAGATGCATATGTGCATGTATGCTCAGTCGTGTTCGACTCTGTGACCCCATAGACTGCAGCTCTCCAGGCTCCTCTCTCCATGGAATTTTCCACGCAAGAATACTGGAGTGGGTTGCCATTTCCTGCTCTGAGGATCTTCCCAACCCGGGGATCGAACCTGTGTCTCCTGTGTCTCCTACAATAGTAGGAGGATTCTTTACCACTGAGCCACCTGGGAAGCCCACTTCATATAGAAAAAGATAGTTATTCTTCCACTCACAAATAAAAGGGAATCACAGTGATACATACTAATGTTCCTTAAGTAATGATTAAGTAGCATTTGCATACAAGAAGGGCTGAAGATAGAGTAAGCATAAAACTTTAAAGACGACAAAATCTCACATGTATTTCTTCAACTTTTCCACTGGGATTATTTACAGAAATAATGTTTCAATGTTTAAGACATAAAAGAGAGTCTTAGATATCTACATTTTTCTTATGACTTTGATTAATATACTATAATATAAAATGTCAAAATTGAAAATAGGATTTTATTGAGTTCTTCACTTTTTTAAACCACTTTTATCCTCATTTTCACTTTCATTTGCATATGTTTATTTGTTCAGTTTAGGTTCAAAACAGAACTTGTCAATTTCCCTCCAAAGCTAGTTCTTACTTGGAATTTCTGTTGTGACTCATTCTTGAAGTTTAGAAACAGAGGGATCGTATTTTATTTGTTCTAGTTGTGTGTATGTATGAGTGTGTGCATGTAATGAAACCTGTTAATGATGCCTTAAAATGCCTTTTAAATCTAAAATCTATCTATACCATTTACTCAGCAATTCCTTTCTACTACAGTAAAATCAAAAGTAAAGATAATTTGAACAAAGACAGAAAATCTCTGGCATATATACCCATCAATGGCAAATGAATATATAGGTTGTTGCATCTATGAAAGGAAATGCTTTCGTTTTTGCAAAGAATGTTTAATTGGGAAAATATTTCTTAAATATATTGATTGGCATATTGAAAAAGATTGGAAAGACATAATAAAACATTAACTTTTACATTTCTGTATTTTATAAATATTCTATTATGATATATATATATTAATAAAGGGGGAAAGCAAGTTATTAAGAAGGCAGGGAATGAGAAAGAGAAGGTGGGAGAAAGGAACAAGAGAAAGCAGGGAAATTTTCATAAATTTACTCCTTCTTCTCTATTCTTACTTGGACCACTGAAGCTCCATACCTGTTCATAACACCCCAGCATTGCTGTGTGGCTCCAGCATCTCTTCCCCTGATCCATCCACTTACTGCTGAGAGACTGCTCTTCCTCTGATCAAGAATTCCACAGATTCCGAATTTCTCTGCCAAGAGTGGAATGAAATTCACACTCTCATATCCTAGTGGTAGAAATCTATACTGAAAAAAAAGAAAGAAAGAAATGTACACTGACACAAGCTTTCAGAATATTAAACAAAATATATCAATAACTTTTAAAATATTCATATATTTTGGACCAATATGTGTGCTTTCTAGTAATTCATTTTATGGAGGAAAAAAATCAGCTTTTTAAAAAGTTATTCTCATGGTAGCATTTTATATTAGAAAAGAAAAAAAATACAGCAAACTAAAAGTCAAAATGGTAGGGACCTAACAGAAGCAGAAAATATTAAGAAGAGGTGGCAAGAATACACAGAATAATTGTACAAAAAAGTTCTTTACAACACAGACAATCACGATGCTGTGATCACTCACCTAGAGCCAGATATTCTGGAATGTGAAGTCAAGTGGACCTTAGAAAGCATCACTATGAACAAAGCTAGTGGAGGTGATGGAATTCCAGCTGAGCTATTTCAAATCCTGAAAGATGACGCTGTGAAAGTGCAGCACTCAATATGCCAGCAAATATGGAAAACTCAGCAGTAGCCACAGGACTGGAAAACGTCAGTTTTCATTCCAATCCCAAAGAAAGGCAACGCCAAAGAACATTCAAACTACTGCACAATTGCACTCATCCCACACACTAGTAAAGTAATGCTTAATATTCTCCAAGCCAGGCTTCAGCAATATGTGAACAGTGAACTTCCAGATGTTCAAGCTGGTTTTAGAAAAGGCAGAGGAACCAGAGATCAAATTGCCAACATCCTCTGGATCATCGAAAAAGCAAGAGAGTACCAGAAAAACATCTATTTCTGCTTTATTGACTATGCCAAAACCTTTGACTATGTAGATCACAATAAACTGTGGAAAATCCTGAAAGAGATTAATACCAGACCACCTGACCTGCCTCTTAAGAAACCTGTATGCGGGTCAGGAAGCAACAGTTAGAACTGGACATGGAACAACAGACTGGTTCCAAATAGGAAAAGGAGTACGTCAAGGCTGTATATTGTCACTCTGCTTATTTAACTTATATGCAGAGTATGTCATGCAAAATGCCAGGCTGGATGAAGCACAAGCTGGAATCAAGATTACCGGGAGAAATATCAATAACCTCAGATATGCAGATGACACTACCCTTATGGCAGAAAGTGAAGAAGAACTAAAGAGCCTCTTGAAGAAAGTGAAAGTGGAGAGTGAAAAAGTTGGCTTAAAGCTCAACATTCAGAAAACTAAGATCATGGCATCCAGTCTCATCAATTCATGGCAAATAGATGGGGAAACAGTGGAAACAGTGGCTGACTTTACTTTTCTGGGCTCCAAAATCACTGCAGATGGTGACTGCAGCCATGAAATTAAAAGATGCTTACTCCTTAGAGGGAAAGGTATGACCAACCTAGATAGCACATTAAAAAGCAGAGACATTACTTTGCCAACAAAGGTCTGTCTAGTCAAGGCTATGGTTTTTCCAGTGGTCATATATGGATGTGAGAGCTGGACTATAAAGAAAGCTGAGCACCAAAGAATTGATGCTTTTGAACTGTGGTGTTGGAGAAGACTCTTGAGAGTCCCTTGGACTGCAAGGAGATCCAACCAGTCCATTCTAAAGGAGATCAGTCCTGGGTGTTCGTTTGAAAGACTGATGTTGAAGCTGAAACTCCAATACTTTGGCCACTTGATGTGAAGAGCTGACTCATTGGAAAAGACCCTGATGCTGGGAAAGATTGAGGGCAGGAGGAGAAGGGGACGACAGAGGATGAGATGGTTGGATGGCATCATCGACTCGAGGAACATGGGTCTGGGTAGACTCAGGGAGTTGGTGATGGACAGGGAGGCCTGGCGTGCTGCAGTTCATGGGGTCACAAAGAGGCGGACACGACTGAGCAACTGGACTGAACTGAAAAGTCCAAAAAAAAAAAAGTAATCTGATTAACTTGTAGCAACATCACAATATTTGGTATTATGTGGCCACAGAAAACATGTTTCCAAGAGATATGTAATGGCATGCAAATAGCTGATGATTCAGTGTTAAATGTAAGTTGTAAGATTGTATATATAGTATTGTATGTTTTAAATATAAAAGTAAATATTTGCATAGGGGAAAAAGCTAGAAACAAGTATGTACAGCAATGTAGTTATCTCTAAGTGGTAGAATCACAGGATATTGTTCAGTTTCTCATTGTTTATGTCCATTTTCCACTTTAAAGAAGTACATCTACTTAGTTAACCTTGACTTTTATGACCCACACTTCAGTCAGATGGTCTCCTCGTCATCTCTCCAAACTGCCTTGATTTTTTCCTCCTTCACTGATCTGCCTACCTGGAATTCTCCTTTTTCTTCAAGAGTAAGTTTCAATCTCTCCATCTCCATAAAGGTTTCCCTGTCTATGCTGATCTTCAGCCATTACTTTTACCTTCAAATCTTTGCCATTCCTCACTTAGTGGCATTATATGCCACTTATCGAGAACTTCAACTATCTCCTTTAATCTTCAAACCTCCCTAGGACTTCATTATTATACCCATTTCATTGATGAGGCTACTATGTGATACAGAGTGAACAGGTAGTGTGTACAATAGCACTGTTTCTTTACTGTTAGTTATTTCATGTTTTAATGCTTTGTCTCTCCACCAAGAGTATAGGCATTTTGTGTTCAAAGATCTTATTTTATGCAATAGTACTCTACTTATCCAATATACTATTTTTTCCATAATTGTATTTTCCAAAAAATTGTTTGCTTTAAATAGCAAACATCATTTTGTGTTAACCATGTTTGGTCATTTTAACAATTCCCTGCCTACTTAAATTGAGTATTGTGGACATAATTAACTTTTTTTCTAAAATGTTCTAAATACTTGTTATTGTTCAGTTGCTCAGTCGTGTCCGACTCTGCAACCCCATGGAATACAGCATGCCAGGCTTCCCTGTCCCCCACCACCTCCCAGAGTTTGCTCAAACTCATGTCCATTGAATCGGTGATGCCATCCAACCATCTCATCTTCTATTGTCCCCTTCTCCTCCTGCCTTCAATCTTTCCTTCAATCTTTCAGGATCTTTTCCAATGAGTCAGCACTTTGCATCAGGTCAGCTTCAGCATCAGTCCTTCCAATGAATATTCGGGGCTAATTCCCTTTAGGATTGACTGATATGATCTTGCAGTCCAAGGGACTCTCAAGAGTCTTCTCCAACACCACAGTTCAAAAGTATCAATTCTTTGGCATTCAGCCTTCTTTATGGTCCAACTCTCATATTCATACATGACTACTGGAAAAGCCATAGCATTGACTAGATGGACCTTTGTCAGCAAAGTGATGTCTCTGCTTTTTAATATGCTGTCCAGGTTTATCATAGCTATTCTTCCAACAAACAAGTGTCTTTTAATTTCCTTGCTGCAGTCTCCATCCAGAGTGATTTTGGACCCCAAGAAAATAAAGTCTATCACCGTTTCCATTGTTTCCCCATCTATTTGCCGTGAAGAGATGGGACCAGAAGCCTTGATCTTAGTTTTTTGAATGTTGAGTTTTAAGCCAGCTTTTTCACTCTCCTCTTTCACCTTCATCAAGAGGCTCTTTAGTTCCTCTTCAGTTTAGTTCAAATGCTCAGTCGTGTCCGACTCTTTTTGACCCCATGGACTGTAGCATGCCAGGCTTCCCTGTCCATCACCAACTCCCGTAGCCTACTCAAACTCATGTCCACCCCACTGGTGATGCCATCCAAATCTCATCCTCTGTCGTCCCCTTCTCCCGCCTTCAATCTTTCCCAGCATCAGCCCTTTCAATGAATATTCAGGACTGATTTCCTTAAGGATTGACTAGTTGGATCTCCTTGCAGTCCAAGGGACTTTTAAGAGCCTTCTCCAACACCACAGTTCAAAAGCATCAATTCTTCAGTGCTCAGCTTTCTTTATAGTCCAACTCTCACATCCATACATGACTACTGGAAAAACCATTGCTTTAACTAGACAGACCTTTGTTGGTGAAGTAATGTCTCTGCTTTTTAACATGCTTTCCAGGTTGGTCATAGCTTTCCTTCCAAGGAGCAAGCATCTTTTAATTTCATGACTGCAGTCACCATCTGGAGTGATTTTTGGAGCCCCAAAATATAAAGTCTGCCACTGTTTCCTCATCTATTTGTCATGAAGTGATGAGTTTGGATGTTATGATCTTAGTTTTCAGAATGTTGAGCTCTAAGCCAACTATTTCACTCTCCTCTTTCACTTTCATCAAGAGGCTCTTTAGTTCTTCTTCACTTTCTGCCATAAGGGTGGTGTCATCTGCATATCTGAGGTTATTGATATTTCTCTTGGCAATCTTGATTCCAGCTTGTGCTTCGTCCAGCCCAGGATTTCACATGATGTACTCTGCATATAAGTTAAATAAGCAGGGTGACAATATACAGCCTTGATGTACTCCTTTCCCAATTTGGAACCAATCTGTTGTTCCATGTCCAGTTCTAACTGTTGGTTCTTCACCTGCATACAAGTTTCTCAGGAGGCAGGTAAGATGGTCTGGTATTCCCATCTCTAATAATTTTCCACAGTTTGTTGTGATCCACACTGTCAGAGGCTTTAGCCTAGTCATGAAGCAAAAGCAGATCTTTTTCTGGAATTCTCTTGCTTTTTCGATGATCCAGTGGATGTTGGCAATTTGATCTGTGGTTCCTCTACCTTTTCTAAATGCAGTTTGAACATCTGGAAGTTCTCAGTTCACGTACTGTTCAAGCCTAGTTTGAAAGATTTTGAGCATTACCTTGCTGGCATGTGAAATGAGTACAATTGTGCAGTAGTTTGAACGTTCTTTGGCATTGCCTTTCTTTGGGATTGGAATGAAAACTGACCTTTTCCAGTCCTGTGGCCACTGCTGAGTTTTCCAAATTTGCTGGCATATTGAGTGCAGCACTTTCACAGCATCACCTTTTAGGATTTGAAATAGCTCAACTGGGATTCCATCACCTCCACTAGCTTTGTTCTTAAGGATGCTTCCTAAGGCCCACTTGACTTTGCACTCTAGGGTGTCTGGCTCTAGGTGAGTGATCACACCATCGCGGTTATCTGGGTCATGAAGATCTTTTTTGTATAGCTCTTCTGTGTATTCTTGCCACCTCTTCTTAATATTTTCTGCTTCTGTTAGATCTGCTTCTATCCTTTCTGTCCTTTATTGTGCCCATCTTTGCATGAAATGTTCCTTTGGTATCTCTAATTTTCTTGAAGAGATTCTAATCTTTCCTATTCTTTCCTCTATTTCTTTGCATTGTTTACTTAAGAAGGCTTTCTTATTACTCATGGCTGTTCTTTGGAACTCTGCATTCAGATGGGTATATTACCTTTTCTCCTTCGCTTTTCACTTTCTTCTTTGCTCAGCTATTTGTAAGGCCTCCTCAGACAACCATTTTGCCTTTTCTCATTTCTTTTTCTTGGGATGGTTTTGATCACTACCTCCTTTACAATGTTACAAACCTTTGTTCATAGTTCTTCTGGCACTTTGTCTATCAGATCTAATCCCTTGAATTTATTTGTCACTTCCACTGTATAATCATAACGGATTTGATTATCAATATAAATATCAGTTATGATTTAGTGCTATAACATAGTGATGCTCTCAGAGAATATTGGGGAATAGAAGAATTTGCCCTTATTTCAAACATCAGACACAGAAGCCTAGTGTATCTTAAATTAAGTATTAACAGTGAGACTTGTTCTAATTCTTTCTCTTTTCTCCCCCCATTAAGATGGACAGATGGGCTCATGTTAACAAGTACGAGTATCTTTCCAGCTATATCTATCTTTTGATAAAAGGAACTTAGGAACTGAAACACTACAGCTGGGCTAACTAATATAAATGATATTGAAAATGAGCAATGTAAAAATGGGTCAGATAAGAAATCTGTTCTATTTCAACTCTGCAAAGTTTACTGCTACTGAGGTCTATTTAGATTCATTTGTTTTAAGATAGACTCACAGAGAGTTCCAAACTTCTGCTATATTCTTTATTATCAATTACATAAGGCCCTTTAGAAATATTCAGTTAATAGCTTGAAATACTCGGATTCTAGATTTTTTTAAGGAAAGAATGATTCTATGATCCAGGACCTTAAAATATATTCTTTTTTAACAGGCCTTCTGGGTGATGCCAAGATCTTTCTCAAAAAGTGATATTTTTGGATAATCTGGCCTCTGAGTCCCTGCATATTAACAAATGTCTTTTTTTTTCTCCATGAAGAATTTCTTTCACATTTTCCCCTCATTACACAAATGATGGGAACTTATTAGCCTTGTTCTAGGTTGTAACAATGAACACAAAAATCCCCTGTCTTCATGACACACATATTCTAAAAGGAGAAAATATACAATAAACAAATACACAGGAAAGCAGGTGACAAGTGCTAGGTAGGAAATAAAGCAGAATTAGAAAGATAGAGAATGACTAAGAGTTGGGGTAGGGGATTGCCATTTTATTAAAACACATGGAGTTTTCCTTGATCAAACAGTAATAGAAAGAAGAGCTGAAGGAAGGGAGGGAACCATGTGAGAATCAGGTAAAGTGAATCCCAGGCTGAGAGCAAGAAGGCTGTTATGACTGGAGAGGTGTGAACAGGAGGGTGAGTCGAAGATGAAGTGAGAGAAGAAAGGGAAAGGCTGCTTTCAGAACCACTTAAGGAGTTTGTGAGCAGAAGTGGTGTGATCTGAGCAATCTTTTAAAAGAATTGTTCAGGATGTTATGTGGAGAACAGACTCGTGAGTAGGCTACTGCAGTAATCCAGGTGACAGGCCTAGGTGGCCTGGACCAGTTGTTTGATCAAGGGTTTACAGGTTTGTTTCTTTTTTCCTCTCACGTGACTTGGATTACAATAATTTTATTGCAGTCTTCTTTTGCAGATGCTATATATTTCACAGTCTTCTGAATTTAATGTTTCAAAGCAAAAGAACAAGGCAGTCTGAGTCTTTTTACCTCTTTGCATAACTTGTTCTTTCTATTTGGAAGCTTGTAAGACTTTTTTCATGAGAAATTCTGGGCTGGAGGAAGCACAAGCTGGAATCAAGATTGCCAGGAGAAATACCAATAACCTAAAATATGCAGATGACACCACCCTTATGGCAGAAAGTGAAAAACTAAAGAGCCTCTTGATGAAAGTGAAAGTGGAGAGTGAAAAAGTTGGCTTAAAGCTCAACATTCAGAAAACTAGGATCATGGCATCTGGTCCCATCACTTCATGGCAACTAGATGGGGAAACAGTGGAAACAGTGGCTGACTTTATTTTTCTGGGCTCCAAAATCACTGCAGATGATGATTGCAGCCATGAAATTAAAAGACGCTTACTCTTTGGAAAGAAAGCTGTGACCAACCTAGACAGCATATTAAAAAGCAGAGACATTACTTTGCCATCAAAGGTCCGTCTAGTCAAGGCTATGGTTTTTCCAGTGGTCATGTATGGATGTGAGAGTTGGACGGTGAAGACAGCTGAGTGCCAAAGAATTGATGCTTTTGAACTGTGGTGTTGGAGAAGACTCTTGAGAGTCCCTTGGACTGCAAGGAGATCCAACCAGTCCATCCTAAAGGAGATCAGTCCTGGGTGTTCATTGGAAGGACTGATGTTGAAGCTGAAACTCCAATACTTTGGCCACCTGATGTGAAGAGCTGACTCATTTGAAAAGACCCCTGATGCTGGGAAAGATTGAGGGCAGGAGGAGAAGGGGACGACAGAGGATGAGATGGTTAGATGGCATCACCGACTTGATGGACATGGGTTTGGGTGGACTCCGGGTGTTGGTGATGGACAGGGAGGCCTGGTGTGCTGCG
The DNA here is from genome assembly GCA_024291935.2 of Okapia johnstoni. Taxonomy (NCBI): domain Eukaryota; kingdom Metazoa; phylum Chordata; class Mammalia; order Artiodactyla; family Giraffidae; genus Okapia; species Okapia johnstoni. The sequence continues at coordinate 85,329,532 of CM044311.1, read as the reverse complement.
GTTCATGGGGTTGCAAAGAGTCGGACACGACTGAGCGACTGAACTGAACCGAAGACTTTTTTCATTATCCTTGAAGCAGGCTAAAGACATATTAAGTGGAGTGCCAAAGGACAGAGTTGGATAGTCAAATCAAGGTCAGAAAAACACAAACTTGGGGATGAGAAAACTCTTGGAAGTCCTGGGCCTGAGCACACAGGCGAATTGGGGTAAGGGCAGAAAATCAACTTTCGAATAAAGTCGTTCCTGGGGCCTTCTTTATCTGCTGCAGGGTGACTGTCCTTCCCCCACCAGCCTCAGCTCAAATCAGTTAACCTCAGATCTCAACCTCCAAGCTGGATGAACATCCTTCATCCTATGCTTTTACTATCACTTTCTTTTGTCAACAAAACGAAAGACACAAAAACAGGGTCAGAATTATATTCCAAGACAATTTCACTGGCCACATGTGTTGTTGACACACAATTTCTATATGCCTACTTTCATCTCTATTCATAAGCATTTGTTCTAGATACTTACTTCATACTTAGATATAAGAATCTATTCACATATATCTGTGGCCCTGAAAGAACTTGGATATATTTATTCAAATGTATAAGTAGAAATTCTGCTTTATTTAGATGCATTTCTTGATTTTTTAAAATTTCATATTTGGCTAAAAGCTGAGTTCATATCTATAAAAAGTTAGTCTCGTTTTGGATATATGCAAGGAAGAGCCTGAAGAAAAGTATTTATGCCTCAGGCTATTTGGTGGGAGGAGAAAAGGGGATGAGTAGGGAAGCCTGATTGAATACAGGGTAAGAGAAACAAGGCTCCTCCATCTACTGTGGAGGGTGAGTCAGAGCAGAGGCTCCAGGAAAATCAAGAAATATTATATAGGAGATCACGGCAGGAAAGCAAAGGATAACATTTGAAAATGATACCCAGAAAGACAAAAGTGCAATAAAGACAAGTATCTCCTTAATCTATTCTGTGTGTCCTTTCCTCTTGACTCCTCAGGTTATTTGACACCATTTTTTCAACCTTAAAATGCTCTTCTTCTTCAATGGAGGTGTTTGTTTTTAAGAATACAAGTACAGTAGAATATCCATGATGAAGAGTTTTTGATGGCAAAGGGGTATCCCAGAGGATATCTTCTGGTTGCTACACTGTCACCTTCTGCAGAACTTTCCCCCTCTCTCTTCATTCTTCATTAGGCTGGAATTGGGATAAAAGAGCAGAATGGGTCATAAGGTCCTGTTCCAAGTAATTAGAGAGTTTTTTCTTTTATCTAAGTGTACCTTGTTAAAGTATATCAGTGTCAGCCGGGTTAATTGGAACCTTAATGCATAATTGATGTTAATTTATGGCCCTTTTTGTTCCAGGATGCTGCTGCAGATCTTAAAGTCAGGATACAGTTTTCTTGTTATTAATTATATACAGAAAGCCAATATCCCCTTTGAGAAGAGACCCATGTCATCTGTAGCTTATTAAAGATACAGTATCAGATGAAGAAACACTTCAATACATGTAATGTGCAGACTAGTGTCAGCCATAGGTCACTTTTACTGTTTAGCCCTCTCTAAATTCCATATTACTCCATAATAACATAATAAATTAATCACAGTAAGTGAAAATTGGAGTTTTAAGTTAAGGCTCATGTATGCTATTTGTTAAAATGTTTAAAAATGTATTATATTTCTGTGGACTCATTGTATCCCACAGACCATGGAATCCTAGTTTCATTTTGGAAATCAGTACACCACCCTGGAACCAAAAATGTTTCCATGACTATAAAGGCAATAATACTGTCATAACTGAGACTGCCATGAGTATAGAATACCAAATTAAGACTATAAAATTAGAATTTTCTTGCAGAGTTACTCTTTCAAGTTTAATTCTCATTAATCACTTTTTTTGGAGACAGAGGGAGAAAAATGGTATGTCCCAAATCCACAAAACACTCTATGTTCTAAATATCTTCCACTGTGAGAACTAACTTAAGAATTCTGTTGACAGAAATACAGGATCATGCAAGAAATGTAAGATACAGAAGCTCATATTTTGTCCAAAGTGCCACAATCAAAACCTTGAACTCAAAATTGAGGAAAGGGCTAGGTCAGGTGTGTGAATTTCTTGATGAATAGCAGTCTTAGATTTGTTGATGGTTAAAACATGCTAAATTTTCAAACTTTGCCTAGCAACTGTACCATTTTGAAGGAGTGAAGAATGAGTGATTTCATATAAATAGAATGTACTGGGTTGTTTTCTGGTATGTCACCACGTTTTCAACTTGACGTTACCACCATGTGATATATGACATAATGTGAGAAACAGCAGGGGTGTCTCACAATGAATGGAACATGACACAACAAGATGTGTCGAGTTTCTTTTGAACCTTTCTTAGGATCCAATATCAGCCAAAGGAGGTCATTTTAATTATCAGATGATTAATTAATTAGATAGTTAATTGTCAGAGGTAGATGAATCCAAAGCTAATGTGGTTCTGTACATCCATGTTTGTACACAGAGGGAAACGTGACATTTTAAAGCATATCTACTAAATGAAAAACTGAAGTTTAAGAATTTCAATTTTTTTTTTGAAGAAACATTCATGAATAGCTACTATGTATTGTGTTGTTGTGAAGCATGCTAGCATGCTCAGAGATAGAGGAGCTTTCCTACCCTCAAAGGGCTTGATATTCAAGTTGGAAACACAATGCCTTGCTTATAAAAAAATCTGGACATTTAGAAAGTGCTTCGTAAAAAAATTTTTAAGTTAATGAAGGAACAAGTTCTAAGGCAATGAATAAAAAATATGAACTATATTATACCGTATTACTTTGCCAATGTGTTTGCTTTTTTAGGGGAAATTACCAAATACCAGCAACAAGGGTGACTGGCATACCGAAAGTTCTTTTAAAGCATAGAATTGAAACTCCAGTATCAGCCACTCAAATTTTGAGTTTGGTATAAATCAAAAAAAAATAGAATCCTATGTGAAACTTTAATAAATCAATATTTTAAAGTATTGTCTATTTTTTACTTTTCTGATGAAAGAAGAGATTCAGGACATAAAAAATATTCAATTTTGTTACCAAATCAAACTTGAGTCCACTTCCCAGACACACAGCCAATCTGTTGATACCAGGTGATGAAGAAAAGTGTAGCATTTATTGCAAGTTCTCAAGCAAGGAGAATGGGCAGCTAATGCTCAAACGACCTGAATTTCCTGATGGCTTTTAAGGGTGAGTTTTTAAAAACAAAGTGAGAATGAGGGTCATAGGGAATGTAATCAGTTCATGCAATTTTCTGATTGGTGGGTGGTGAGGTAACCAGATGAGGTCACAGAGAATGATCACATTATCAATCCTCAGGCTCCAGCCAGTCCAGGGGCTACATGCTCATGATCATCATTTTCCATCTGGCTGGGGTCTGGTTTCTGTAAAACAACTGAGAAATGTGCATTAGACTTTACTTTTGAGACAAAACTAAGAATCCTTGAGGCTGATTTATTATTTTAAGTTATGGTTATTTCTCTGCCTGACTGCCCTTTATCTTTATTTCTACATTCCTTAGCTTTTCCAATCATCCTGCTTGGGCTTGTTTCTTTCTCTCTCTAATCATGGAGGGCCTAGAAGGCCACAGTATATTTCCACAGTCTTTTTCTTAATCACTAAGAAGCAGAGGACACACTGGGAGTTCTCTCACCAGGAAGGCCCCTACATAGGTTGTTCAGTTTCAGCTTCACATTTTTATCTAATAAACAGTATTTTACCTGTGGGACATCTAAATTCCCATCTTTCTTGCTTGCAGGAAGAGCTACAGAATCATATAACCTTAACGTAAGAGGCTGTCAATATTGTGAATTCCTTTATACATATTTAGAAGGGTTTTTAAACAATTAATGGCAATTAATGCATGATGCAGAATCATCGTCAAGTACATTTCTTAACCATCTATTTGCATGGGATTCTATCCTAGGCATTATACAAAACAAAATAAGCATGCAGTTAATATCTGAAACTTAAGATACAATTGCTTTTCATAATTCTAAATTAATGTTTTTGTTTACTTCTCCCCCTCAGCATTTGTAATTAGCTTCATTGATCTTTCTGGCTCCCAATTTCTTCACCTGCAAAGTGAGACTGTACTACCCACTCACAGAGCCCAGTGATTACCAACAACTTCTCTAAATTATGTGTGCTATTTTTTTAACCACACTATGTTTAAAACCAAAGATTTTTACAATGTTAGGAGGGATTTTTAGAAAAGAAAAGATCTATATTGTGCTCCAGTTGACTCAAAATACTAAGAGCTCCCAGGCCTTCATTTCCATGTAGCTTAAGCCATTGTAATTTATTGGCTTTTTAGAATGCTTTTCAAAATAGAATTATGCTTGGTATCCACATTTCCCTCACAGCCACTTTCAATCCATCAGTGAGTTCTGCATGTCCTATCTCCAAAACATAGCTAGGATGTATGTATTCTCTCCGTGTCTAGCACCACCTCCCTAACTAGGTCCTCACGTCTCCTGCTGAGAATAACTGCAATGGTCTCTTCAGGTGGGCATTGCCCCATGCAGCCCATCCCCCACACTGCTACAAGAGTGATGTATTTTCAATAGATCTCAGTGGGTCTGTCCAAGCCCCTTCATTATCAGTTGACCATTTTACTACTTATTTCACTGAGAAAACAGAAGCAAATTAAACAGAAATTCCACAAAGTTCTGCCACCACATCTAACCACATACCTATGTACATATTCACCATTCTGCCTTCCTACCTGTTACTCCAGATGAATTGTCTCAATTGCTATCTAAAGACAAGCGTCTTGTCTGGAAGATCTCATTCATTCTTACCTTCTTGATGACATTGCTCCAATGATTCTCTCCTCTCCAGAATCATCAGTTTTTCCTTCTCTGTTGGATCATCTTCATCAACAAATAAACACGATAATCTATCACTCCATTTTAAAAAAAGATTCTCCTTAAACCTTACCTACTCACCTCCCTAAACCACTGCTCCCTCAACATCAAACTTCTCCCTTGGACTTTAGACTCATGTATTCAACTCATCATGTAACACTTCCACATAGACATCTAAAAGGCATCTCAAAGGTAATATATCCAAACTGAGCTCCTAATCTACACCCATACCTGTTCCTTTTGCAGTCTTCATCATCTCAGTGAATGGTGACTCCATCCTTCCAGCTGCTCAAATCAAAACCTTGCCTCCTCTCTGTCTCATCAGCAAATCTCTTGTCCTTTCACTGCAGTTACTTCTGGACTTCATCCACTGTACTGCTACTACCCTGGTGCAAGCTACCAACCTTCATCTTCTAAATCAACCTCCCTACTACTTTTATCCTTCAATCTATTGCCAACACAGCAGGCAGAGTAATCCTTGAAACGTAAGTTAGATGATGGCTCTCCTCTGCTTAAAATTCTGCAGTGACTCCCCATCTCATGCAGAGTGACATTCAGAGTCCTTATAATGGTGTAATATTCCCTACATGACCTAAGCTTCAGTTACCTTTCTGACCTCATCACCTTCTAGTCTCCTTATGCATTTCACTCCAGCTATACTGGTCTGCTAGTATTTCTTAAACATGCCAAGAATGCTTCTGCCTCAGGATCTTCGCACTTGCTTTTCCCTCTGCATGGAAAGTTCACCCTCTAAATATCCTAGATATCCTAGATACTTTCTCACCTTCAAATCTTAGCCCAAATTCACCTCTCAGTGAGAACTTCCTTGGTTTCCTGTATGAATTTACACTTCCCCCATTTCCACAAACCAGACACTGTTTTTCTGCTCTGCTTCATTTCCCACTATGGTAACTACATCATTTAACATAGTCTGTGTTAGCTTCATGAGGTCAGGGAGGTTTTTGTCTCTTTTGTACACTGTACCTTCATGCGTAGAACAGTCCCTTAAATAGTACTAGGGAAATGAGTGAAAGTTTTTTTAAAAGTTAATGCCTGATGTTGATGTGGATACAGGGCAAAAGTTACTGTCGTATTCTGCTGATTAAAATATAAATTTCAGCAACTTCTGGTGGCCAATTAGTCACTAAGGATCCAAAATCCTAAAAACAGATACTATTCACCTCAGCAAGTACACTTTTATGATTGAACCAAGAAAATTCTCATGGATATTTGGGGGGAAAGTTTGTATAATAATGCTTATTGCAGGACTCTGCAACAGCAAAAAATAAAAAATGGAAATAATCATAAAGATCAAACCAAAGAGATTTTGTATGGTAAACTACAGTACAGTACACTTGTATGGTGAAATTTTATTCACCTAGTCTTGATTAAATTTTAGAAAATCATATAATGATGTGCAAAGCTGGTAACAATAGGTTCAGTTCAGTTCAGTCTCTCAGTCGTGTCCGACTCTTTGCGACCCTATGAATCGCAGCACGCCAGGCCTCCCTGTCCATCACCAACTCCCGGAGTTTACCCAAACCCATGTCCATCGAGTCGGTGATGCCATCCAACCATCTCATCCTCTGTCGTCCCCTTCTCCTCCTACCCCCAATCCTTCCCAGCATTAGGGTCTTTTCCAGTGAGTCAACTCTTCGCTTGAGGTGGCCAAAGTACTAGAGTTTCAGCTTCAACATCAGTCCTTCCAATGAACACCCAGGACTGATCTCCTCCAGGATGGACTGGTTGGATCTCCTTGCAGTCCAAGGGACTCTCAAGAGTCTACTCCAACACCACAGTTCAAAACCATCAATTCTTCGGCGCTCAGCTTTCTTCACCGTCCAACTCTCACATCCATACATGACCACTGGAAAAAACATAGCCTTGACTAGACGGACCTTTGTTGGCAAAGTAATGTCTCTGCTTTTAAATATGCTATCTAGGTTGGTCATAACCTTCCTTCCAAGGAGTAAGCGTCTTTTAATTTCATGGCTGCAATCACCATCAGCAGTGATTTTGGAGCCCAAAAAATAAAGTCTGACACTGTTTCCACTGTTTCCCCATCTATTTGCCATGAAGTGATGGGACCAGATGCCATGATCTTAGTTTTCTGAATGTTGAGCTTTTGGTTGACCAAAAACGTCACTGGAGTTTTTTTAAAGATTTATTTTTTTATTTTTATTTTTTGGCTGTAGTGAGTCTTCATTACTGCATGTGGCTTTCGCTAGTTGCAACGAAAGGAGGCTACTCCTCATTGCAGTATATGGGCTTCTCACTGTGGTGGCTTCTCTTATTTCAGGGCAGGGACTCTAGCTGCGGGCTTCAGTAATTGCTGCATGTGGGTTCAACAGTTGCTGCTCAGGGGTGCTAAAGCGCAGGCTCAATAGCTGTGGCTCAGGGGCTTAGTTGCTCCAACGCATGTGGAATCTTCCCAGACTAGGGATTGAACCAGTGTCCCTTGAATTGCAAGGCAGACTCTTTAACCACTGGACCACCAGGGAAACCCCGGTGTTCTAGTTTTCCTGTAAGATGTTACAGAAAAATCCAAACAAACTTTTTTGGCCAAGCCAATATATATATTTTTCATATTCTTTTCCATTATAATTAATTATAGAATATTGAATATAGTACCCTGTGCAATACAGTAGTACATTGCAGTTTATCTATTTTTTAAGTACTTATTTTATTTTTTAGTATTTACTTATTTATTTGTCTGTGCATGTGGGATCTTTAGTTGTGGCATGCGGAATCTTTTAGTTGTGGGATATGAACTCTTAGTTGCAGCATGTGGGATCTAGTTCTCTAACCAGGGATTGAACCTGGGCCCCCTGCATTGGTAGCGCAGAATCTTAGTCACTGGATCACCTGGGAAGTCTCTATTTATTTTATATATAGTAGTTTTTATCTGCTAATCTCAAACTCCTCATTTATCCCTCTCACACTGCCTTTCCCCTTTGGTAACCATAAGTTTGTTTCCTATATCTGTGAATCTGTTTCACGAATAAGTTTGTGTCACAACTTAAATTGGACATAAAAGTGATATCATATGGTATTTGCCTTTCTCTTTTTACTTACTTCACTTAGCATGATAATCTCTAGGTCCATCCATGTTGCTGCAAATTGCATTATTTCATTCTTTTGTATGGCATAATAGTATTCCATTATGTATATATACCACATCTTTACCTGTTCATCTGTTGATGGACACTTAGGTTATTTCCATGTCTTGGCTATTTTAAATAGTGCTGCTATGAATACTGGGGAGCATGTATCTTTTAAAATTAGAGTTTTCCCAAATATAGACCCAGGAGTGGGATTCCTAGACATATGACAGTTCTATTTTAAGTTTATTGAACAAATTTCATACTGTTTTCCATAGTGATTGCACCAATTTTACATTCCTACCAACAGTGTAGGAGTGTTTCTTTGTCTATATTTTCTTAACTGACTATAATGAATAGGTTCAGTTCAGTTCAGTTGCTCAGTTGTGTCCGACTCTTTGTGACCCCATGGACTACAGCACGCGCTTCCTTGTCCATCACCAACTCCCAGAGCCTACTCAAACTCATGTCCATCTCATCGACGATGCCATCCAACCATCTCATCCTCTGTCGTCCCCTTCTCCCACCTTCAATCTTTCCCAAAATCAGGGTCTTTTCAAATGAGTCGGTTCTCCACATCAGGTGGCCAAAGTATTGGAGTTTCAGCTTCAACATCAGTCCTTCCAATGAATATTCAGGACTGATTTCCCTTAGGATGGACTGGTTGGATCTCCTTGCTGTCCAAGGGACTCTTAAGAGTCTTCTCCAACACCACAGTTCAAAAGCATCAATTCTTCAGCGCTCAGCTTTCTTTATAGTCCAACTCTCACATCCACACATGACTACTGGAAAAACCATAGCTTTGACTAGATGGACCTTTGTTGGTAAAATAATGTCTCCGCTTTTTAGTATGCTGTCTAGGCTGGTCATAGCTTTCCTTCCAAGGACCAAGTGTCTTTTAATTTCATGGCTGCTATTACCATCTGCAGTGATTTTGGAGCCCCCCAAAATAAGTCCCTCACTGTTTCCATTGTTTCCCCATCTATTTGCCATGAAGTGATGGGACCAGATGCCATGATCTTAGTTTTCTGAATGTTGAGCTTTAAGCCAACTTTTTCACTCTCCTCTTTCAATTTCATCAAGAGGCTCTTTAGTTCTTCTTCAATTTCTGCCATAAGAGTGGTGTCATCTGTGTATCTGAGGTTATTGATATTTCCCCCAGCAATCTTAATTCCAGCTTGCACTTCATCCACTATAGTAAGAAAATGACTTAATGACAATTGTTAATATTTACTAAGCATTAACAATATACCATATACTTATATATGCCATCTCATTTAATTCTCAAAGAGACATTATGAAGTATTGTCTTAGTAAGTTTGGGCTGCTGTATCAAAAATGGCATAGATTGGATGGTTTATAAACAATAGAAATTTATTTTTCACAGTTCTGGAGTCTTGGAAGTCAGAGATCAAGGCATATATCTGGTGTCTGATGAGAGCCTTCTTCCTGGTTCATAGACACCAACTTTTCACTGTGTTCTCACATGGCTGAAGGGAAGGGAGATCTCTCTGGGGTCCCTTTTTTAATGACATGAATCCCAACCTTCATGGGTTCATCACCTCCAAAATGCCCCACCTCCAAATACTATTATATTAGGGATTATTTCAACAGATGAATTTGGAGTGATGTGACTTCAACGTCACCCCCTAGTCTTCACTTGGTATAAAGCTGGGACAGAATATCACAAATAATTACTGTAAACATCTCAGGACCTACATAATCACCTTTGTGGCTAGGGCTAATGAATTAGGAGACTCCAGAATTACAACCATATAAATATAATATGCAAATGTGGGGAATATTTATAGCATATCAACTAAAAATTCACTTTTTGTGAGATCTCTCTCACTACCAAGTAAGATAGCAAATGTGGGTAACAGGTTTAAGGCCAAGGATTAATCATTCCTACTGAAGAGTGCATGGTTAGGTAAAATAATCTATTTCTATATAACTACAAAAGACCTCCAACCTTTTTCATACTATATTAAATATGAAACAATGGCTAGTTTTAAGAAGGAGAAAATATTCATTGTAGTTAATGCATATTAAAAAAACACCACCTCGAGGGAGGGACCAAGATGGTAACATAGGAGGCTCCTGAACTTCCCTGCTTCCATGGACACACCAAATGTACAACCTCATGCAATGCAATTCCCTCTGAGAGAATTCCAGAAACTAACTGAGTGACTCCTACAACACAGGGAAAATGAGAAAATAACTACAACAAAATAAGTGGGATAGGCTGAGACATATTCTTGCCATAAATTCCACCCCAGGGACAGAACCATACAATCAGGAGGGAACCCTAAACTCCCAGCTTCTCCCTGAGAAGCAAAGAACTTGAACTGTGCATCTATTGCTCTACCTTTTAAAGATCATATCAGAGGGATGGGTCCAAAAACACATATCTCTGAAAGCCAATAGGGCTTGGGTCCACAGGACCCACAAAGCTACAACAAACAAAAAAGCAGTTCTTAGCAGGAGTATTAGCACTCACCACATGTACTCTCACCAGGGCTCAGTGCAGAGAAGCAGGCAAAACTGCCCATTACCCAGTTTTTCTCTGGACATTTTTTCCTGGCTTAAATACATAATTTACTAGTTACTGCTTAAAGTCTGTATGTTGACCAGCTTGCATCAAGGTGATGACTGCAGTACTCCTCAGTATTCTTTGGGACATTGATGGGTCTTGGCACACCCTCAAAGAATAAGGATGGTTGCTGGACAATCACAGAAGCTTGAGAAACAACCAGGAACTTGGACCAGGCTGATTCACAAGGTTCATATCCTACGTGAGACCAGTCTATTAAGACTGGGGAAGGTGGCTCTTTTATCTAATGTAGGAAAACCAACACAGAGAGCTAAGGAAAATGAAGGAACAGGGAAATGTGTTCCAAATGAAAGAACAAGATAAATCTCTAGAAAATGATACTAATGAAGTGGAGATAAATCGTGATAGTTCAAAATAATTGCCAGAAAAATGCTCACCAGGATCATAAGATCAATTCATGAACAACAAAGAGATATAAATATTTCAAAGTACCAAACAGAAATCATACAGCTGAAGAATACAGTAACTAAACTGAAAAAAATCAATCAGTTCTGTTCAGTTCAGTCGCTCAATCGTGTCCGACTCTTTGCAACCCCATGGACTACAGCACGCCAGGCTTCCCTGTCCACCAATTCCCAAAGCTTGCTCAAACTCATGTCCATCGAGTTGGTGATGCCATCCAACCATCTTATTCTCTGTCGGCCCCTTCTTCTCCCACCTTCAATCTTTCCCAGCATCAGGGTCTTTTCAAATGAGTCAGTTCTTTGCATCAGGTGGCCAAAGTATTGGAGTTTCAGCTTAAGCATCAGTCCTTCCAATGAACATTCAGGACTGATTTCCTTTAGGATGGACTGGTTGGATCTCCTTGCAGTCCAAGGGACTCTCAAGAGTCTTCGCCAACACCACAGTTCAAAAGCATCAGTTCTTCGGCATTCAGCTTTCTTTGTAGTCCAGCTCTCACATCCATACATGACTACTGGAAAAATCATAGCTTTGATTAGTAATGTCTCTGCTTTTTAATCTGCTATCCAGGTTGGTCATAGCTTTTCTTTCACAGAGCAAGCGTCTTTTAATTTTATGGCTGCAGTCACCATCTGCAGTTATTTTGGAGCCCAAAAATGTAAAGTCTGTCACTGTTTCCATTGTTTCCCCATCTATTTGCCATGAACTGATAAGGCTATGGTTTTTCCAGTAGTCATGTATGGATGTGAGAGTTGGACGGTGAAGAAAGCTAAGCGCTGAAGAACTGATGCTTTTGAACTCTGGTGTTGGAGAAGACTCTTGAGAGTCCCTTGGACAGCAAGAAGATCCAACCAGTCCATCCTAAAGGAGATCAATCCTGGGTGTTCATTGGAAGGACTAATGTTGAAGCTGAAACTCCAATACTTTGGCCATCTCATGCGAAGAGTTGACTCATTGGATAAGACCCTGATGCTAGGAAGGATTGGAGGCAGGAGGAGAAGGGGACGACAGAGGATGAGATGGCTGGATGGCATCACCGACCCGATGGACATGGGTTTGGGTAGACTCAGGGAGTTGGTGATGGACAGGGAGGCCTGGCATGCTGCAATTCATGGGGTCACGAAGAGTCGGACACGACTGAGCGACTGAACTGAACTCAACTGATGGCACTGGATGCCATGATCTTAGTTTTCTGAATTTTGAGTTTTAAGCCAACTTTTTCAGTCTTCCTCTTTCACTTTCATCAAGAGGTTCTTTAGTTCTTCTTCAATTTCTGCCATAAGATTGGTGTCATCTGCGTATCTGAGGTTATTGATATTTCTCATTCAGTGTCAGACTAGATCAATCAGAAGAAAGGATCAGTGAACTTGAAGACAGGGAAGTGGAATTCATTCAATCAGAACAGCAAAAGGAAAGAGAATGAAAAAGAGTGAAGATAATTCAAGGGACTTTTTGGTATAACACCAAGAAGACCTATATATGAATTATAGATATGTGAGAGAGAAAAGGAGCAGAATGCTTATTTAGAGAAATAATGACTTAAAGAATACTAAATAGGATGAATGAACCTAAACAGACCCACATGACAATACATTATAATTAAACCTCAAAAGTTGAGGACAAATGGGGCAAAGACAGCCTCTTCGTTAAATGGTGCCAGGAAAACTGGACAACTACATGTAAAAATGAAGCTAGAGCACTTCCTAACACCATACACAAAGATAAACTCAAAATGGATTAAAGACTTACACATAGGATCAGAAACTATAAAACTCTTAGAGGAAAACATAGGCAGAACACTCGACGACATAAATCAAAGCAAGATCCTCTATGACCCACTTCCTAGAGTAATGGAAATAAAAACCAAAGTAAACAAGTCGGACCTGATTAAACGTAAAAGCTTTTGCACAGCAAAAGAAACTATAAACAAGGTGAAAAGACAACCCTCAGAATGGGAGAAAATAATAGCAAATGAAACAATTGACAAAGGATTAATTTCCAAAATATATAAGCAGCTCATACAGCTCAATACCAGAAATACAAACAACCCAATCAAAAAGTGGGAAAAAGACCTAAACAGACATTGCCCCAAAGAAGACATACAGATGGCTAACAAACACATGAAAAGATGCCCAACATCACTCTTTATTAGAGAAATGCAAATCAAAACTACAATGAGATATCACCTCACACCAGTCAGAATGGCCATCATCAAAAAGTCTCAAACAGTACATGCTGGAGAGGGTGTGGAGAAAAGGGAACACCCTTGCACTATTGGTGGGAATGTAAGTTGATACAGCCACTATGGAAGACAGTATGGAGATTCCTTAAAAAAAAACTAGGAATAAAACCATCATATGACCCAGCAATCCCACTCGTAGGCATATACCCTGGGGAAACCAAAATTTAAAAAAACAAAAGTATCCCATTGTTCATTGCAGCACTAGTTACAATAGCTAGAACACGGAAGCAACCTAGATGTCCGTTGACAGATAAATGGATAAAGAAGTTGTTGTACACATATACAATGGAATATTACTTAGCTATAAAAAGGAATGCATTTGAATCAGTTCTAATGAGGTGGATGAATCTAGAACCTATTACACAGAGTGAAGTAAGTCAAAAAGAGAAAGATAAATGCTGTATTCTAACACATATATATATGGAATCTAGAAAAATGGTACTGAAGAATTTATTTACAGGGCAGCAATGGAGAAACAGACATAGAGAATAGATTTATGGACATAGGGAGAGGGGAGGAGAGGGTGAGATGTATGGAAAGAGTAACATGGAAACTTACATCACCATATGTAAAATAGATAGCCAACGGGAATTTGCTATATGGCTCAGGAAACTCAAACAGTGGCTCTATTTCAACCTAGAGGGGTTGGATGGGGAGGGAGATGGGAGGGAGGTTCAAAAGGGAGGAGATATATGTATACCTATGGCTGATTCATGTTGAGGTTTGACAGAAGACAAAAAAATTCTGTAAAGCAATTATCCTTCATTAAAAAAATAAATTAAAAAAAAAGTTGAGGACAAAAAAAGAATCTTAAAAGCAGCAAGGGAAAAACAATTTGTTATATACAAAGGAATTCTCTTAAGACCATGAGGATATTTTCAGCAGAGACCTTGCTGGCTAGAGGGAGTAGGATGATTATTTAAAGTGCTGAAATTAAAAACCAAGAATATTCTACCTGACAAAGTTGTCCTTTACCTTAGAATTGAAGGAGAGATAAAGAGTTTTCAGACAAACAAAAGCTGAAAGAGTTCATCAACACTAGACCAGTCTTACAAGAAATGTTAAAGGAAGTTTATCAAGTTTAAATAAAAGCATACTAATTAATAACATGAAAACACACAAATGTATAAAATGTAAAAATGTACTGGTAAAGGTAAGTGTATAAATTCAGAATACACTAAGATTGTAACAGATATGAGTAAGTTACTTATAACTCTAGTATAAACATTAAAAGACAAAAGCATTAAAAATAACCGTAACTACAATAATCTCTTAATGGATACACAATATAAAAATATGTAAATTGTAACATCAAAAACACGAAAAGTGGGAGGGATGTGAAAATATAGAGCTTTTGTATGCACTAGAATTTAAGTCATTATCAATTTTAAATTAACCATTTTAACTGTAAGATGTTTTATGTAAGCAAAAAACTATGGCAGAGATACAAGATAAAAAGTAAGGAATACCACTACAGAAATACACCAAAGTACAAAGGAAGAGAGCAGGAGAAGAAAAAAGGAACTACAAACAGCCAGAAAACAAGTTATAAAATGGCAATAGTTACTCCATAATTAAGTTAAATATAAATGGACTAGAATATAGCCAATATTTTAATGACTATAGAGTATAATCTATAAAATTTTTGAATCGAATATTGTATATCTGAAACTAATGTAATATTATAAGTCAATTATGCCTTGATAAAATTAAATAAATATATAAATAAAATTTTTTAAAATCTAAATAGACTAGATTCTCCAATCAAAAGACAAAGAGTAGCTGAATGAAATTTTTTTAAAAATCCAACTATATCCTGCCTACAAAAGATTCACTTCTGCTTTATAGACACATAGACTGAAAGTGAAGGGATGGAAAAATATATTCCAAGTAAATAAAAATAGAAAGAAAGGAGGGGTAGTTACCTTTACATCCGACAAAATACACTTTAAACAAAAAACTGTAACAAGAAGCAAAGAAGATCACTATATAATTATAAAAGGACCAACACATCAGAAGATATAACAATTATAAATAACATATAATGTTCATTTAGGTCCATCAAAGCACCTAAATGTACAAAGCAAATATTTAACAGATCTGAAAGGAGAAAGAGAAAGCAATACAATAATATAGGGAACTTCAATACCCCGTTTTTGTCAATGGATAGATTACCCAGATGGAATATCAGTAAGGAAACACTGAACTTAAACTACACACTAAGCTAACAGACATATATAGAACATTCCATCTAACAGCAGCAGAATACACATTCTTCTCAAGTGCACATGGAACATTTTCCAGGATAGTTCATGTGTTAGGACACAAAATATGTGTTAATATATTTAAGAAGACTGAAATCATATCAAGCATCTTTTCCAACCACAACGATACAAAACTGGAAATCAGTTAAAAGAAAAAAACTGAAAAATTCACAAATATGTGAAGATTAAACAACATGCTCCTGAGCAACCAACAGGACAAAGGAGAAATCAAAAGGAAAATTAGAAAACATCTTAAGACAAATGAATATGGAAGCAAATAACATACCAAAACTTAAAGGGTGTAGCAAAAGAAGTTTTAAGAGGGAAGTTTATAGCAATAAATTCCCATACTAAGAAAAAATAAAGATCTTAAATAAACAACTTAACTTTACACCTCAAAAACTGAAAAAGAACAAACTAACCCAAAGTTAGTAGAGGGAAGGAAATAGCAAAGATCAGAATAGAAATAAATGAAAACGAGGCTAAAAAGACTAAAAGAAAAAAATCCTTGAAACTAAGATCAAGTTCTTTGACAAGATAAATGAAATAGACACAGTGTAGCTAGACTAAGAAAAACAGAAAAAAAGACTCAAATAGACAAAATTGAAATGAGACAGAAGACATTACAACTAATAACACAGAAACAGTGAGGATCATAAGAAGCTATTATAAACAATTATATGTCAACAATTAGCTGTCCTTGAAAGTGAATAAATTCCTAAATACATATAACCTACCACAACTGACTCATGAAGAAACAGAAAATCTGAAATGACCAATTACTAATAAATAGATTAAATCAATGTTCAAAGCCTTCTCCAGCACATGAAAAAGCAGATGACTACACTAGTGAATTCTACAAAAGATTTCAAGAAGAATTAATAGCAACCCTTACCAAACTCTTCCAAGAAAACAGAAGAGAAGAGAACATTTCCCAATCTCATTTTACAAGAACAGTGTTAGTCTGCTATCAAAAACCAGGGAAAGACACTGTTAAGAGAAGAAAATTATAGGCCAATGGCCCTTATGAATACATATGCAAAAATCCTCAACAGAATATTAGCAAACCAAATTCAGTAGTACTTTGAAAGGGTCATACACCATGATCAAGTAGGAAGTGAAAAGAAGTTCAACATCACTAATCATCATCAAAATATAAGTCAAAATCACAAGGAGATATCACCTCATACATATTAGGATGTGAGGTGATATCTATTATTAAAAAGACAAGACAGACTTCCCTGGTGGTCCAATCCAGGGGACAAGGATTTGAGTCCTGTTCCAGGAAAATTCCACATGCTGCAGAGCAACTAAGCCCATGAGCCTCAACTACTGAAGCCCAGGTGCAACAACAAAGACCCAGGGAAGCCAAAATTAATTAAAATTGTAAATAAATAAATAAAAAGACAAGAGATAACAAATGCTGGCAAGGATATGAAGAAATGGAAACTTCTGTACATATTTGGTGGAAATGTAAAGTTGGTACAGCTTCCATGAAGGTTCCTCAGGAAACTAAAACTAGAACTACCATATGATCCATCAATTCCACTTCTGCATATATATCCAAAGGAAATAAAATCACCATCTGGAAAAGATGTCTGTACTTCCACGTTCATTGCAGTATTGTTGAGAATAGCCTATGTACCCATCGATGAATGAATGGATATAGAGAATAGATTGAAAAAATATTATTCAGTGTTATAAAAAGAAGAAAATTCTCCATACATGACAACAAGGATGAACTTGGAGGACTTTATGCTAAGTGAAATAAGCCAAACAGAGAAAGATACATACTGCACAATATCATTTATATGTGAATTTTTCAAGTTAAATTCATAGAAACAGAGTTAAATGATGATTTCCAGGGTCTGGGGGGTTGGGGAAATAGAGGCTGATAAAAGTGTACGAAATTTCAGTTTAAAGATGATTAAGGTCTGAGGAACTAATGTATAACATGGTAAGTATAGTTGATAATACTGTGTTGTATAATTAAAATTTGTGAAGAGAGTAGAATTTAAGTGTTCTCACCAAAAAAAGAAAAGATAAATAAATATGTGAGGTGGGAATCCTTTCACAATGTATATCTCCATCAATTCATCAAGTATACTTTAAATACACTGCAATCTTTTTTGCTAATTATACCTCAATAGGGGGCTTCCCTGGTGGCTCAGTGGTAAAGAATCCACCTGCCAGTGCAGGAGACACGGGCTTGATCCCTGGGTCAGGAAGATCCCCTGGAGAAGGAAATGGCAACCCACTCCAGTATTCTTGGCTGGAGAATTCCATGGACAGAGGACCCTGATGGGCTACGTCCGTGGGGTCACAAAAGAGTTGGACATGACTTAGCGACTAAACAACAAAACACCTCAATAGAACTAAAGAGAAAAAGACAACATCACGTCTTCATTATGCAGTTACCTTCTTCCAAGGAGCTGAAGTCACTTGATTCCACACATTCAAAGCAAGTGGCAAATACGCTGGGCCAATTCTACCTCCAAAAAGTTAGGGCAATAATTCGCAGAAAAGTTATCCAAATCACTGTAAGTTTTAATTGAGCCCATTATGTTGCTAGCACTGTTAGAGCCTCTAGGAGTAACAGACAAAAAGAGAAAGGAGGAAGGGGAATAGAAAGAAGAAAAGTAGCATTTTCTTGTCCTAAAGGAGCTTGTAATGCACTGGGGAACCCCTCAGAATGTTAGTTTGAAAATGAGCAAGTGCCAAATTCTCAGTTGGTCCTTCTGCCTTCACTTCTCACTGCTCTCTATCCATTCACCATACAGCATACAGCAATCTGAATGATTGCCTAAAAACCTAAATCAGAGCTTGTACTGTGAAGCTGAAAATCTTGTCATAGCTTCCTGTTTCACTTACCAGGAAAAAAATAAAAAGTACAGTCCTCACAAAGGCTTAGATGTCTGAGACCTGCCAACTTCTGAGACCCCAACTCCTACCACACGTCTTCACTTTCACTAGGCTCAGACCAACTAGTCTTCTTTCTATTCCTGTCATCCAAGCTCTTACCTGCCTTTGGGCCTTTGTACTGACCAGTCCCTCCCCTGACACAGCTGGCTGCTGGTTTTCAGTAGGCTCTTAGATCCTGTGTTGCCCACTGAAAAAGCCTTCCCTAACCATGCAGCATAAGCCAGCCGCTCATCCCACTTGCCACACTCTCTGACATGCGTTTTCTTCACAGCACTTTTCACCATCTGAAGCTGTCATATTTACTTGTGTCCTTATTTATTGCTTGTTTCCTCCTACTAGAAAGTCAACTGTATGAAAATATAAACCATGCCTGTGTTGTTACTCACCACACATACTTGACTTCAATAAATATTTTTGAATGTAAGGCAGACAGAAAGAAGCATGTTAGTGTTGACTATAAAGTTATCCAAAAAGACTCCAAAAATTCAATGGGCCTTTGAAAGACAGATAGTGGTAAACTGCTCAGAATCTGATCAGGTTAACTCTCCTTCACTCTTTCCCACTAAAGCCTATATCACTCAGCATCTGAAAAAGTCAAAGTAACCCAGAAAGCACGTGCCAAATGCTTATTGAATTGAAAAGCTATTTTTGAACAATCCCACGTGGTGTGTATCACTTGAATAGAAGACTGGTATTGGGTTCACAGAGGTTTTTCTAGTTCAGGGCAGCAGTGTCCCAGAAAGAGTCTGCTCTATGTCTAGAGTAAGGACAAAATGAAGTAGAGCTACAGGTAACCCAAACTGGTGTTGCTATAACAAGAAAAAGAAACATACTCCAAGTGAGCTCCTTTCCCATCTCTAACTCTCAAGCCTAACTCTACAAAAATACATACAAGATGCAGTATCGTCAAATTTTGTGACTTAAATGCTGTACTGTTTGCCTTAGGTAAGTTTTTGTCTCCTGTATCATGCTTTTATTTCTGGGAAGGCTTACTTAGCTAAGAAAAGAAATATAAGGCTTAATGTCTCTCCATTAGATATCCATACTCCCAAAGTTGTAAATTATCACTACCGAGAATAATTGCACCCCGTTTCCATCCCATGGTCCCTAACACTCTGTCATTTCAACCACAACCAGGTGGGATACCAAAGGGGATTACATGTTCATTTGGAATGAGATATGCGCAGAAAACCCCTTAAGAAACTAAGATCCTTTTTCTATTCATTAATAATAATGTACAAGAAAAGAAAAGGCCAAATGGAAGAGCAGCAAGAAGCGTTTATTAGTTGTTTGGGAACTAAGGACTTGACAGATCTTCTCTGGTATGACAACAGGTCTTGAGCCTAGTGTTTGTCAGACTAAGACTAAAATTGCAATGCCTTTTTACTTGACGTATTATGTCCTAGAAAAAAACTCCAAGGAACAACTTGGTAAACATATATTTTATGTCTAAAATATATAAAACTGCGTCAAATCTTAGATTGCACAGCTACAGCTAATTAATTTGTGTATGTGATAAAGTGTTTAAAAATACTTACAAAATTATTTTTTTTAACTTCTGGAAATCAAAAAGTACTCACACACAAATACACTTTTGATTTGGAGAGGGCACATATGATTTGCCACGTAAGTGACAAAAGATTAAATTCTTATGTAAAACACAGTTTAATTAGAAAAAGACAACTGTCACAATAATCGATAACTGTACAATATGAAAAAAGCAACTGACCAACAAGAAATTCAAATGTCCTGCTAACATTTATTTATCTTTTCCTTATTCAATCAACAAATATTTATTGAGTACCAAATATGTACCTGGTATTACACAAGACAGAGCTAGTAAAGTAATGCTCAAAGTTCTCCAAGCCAGCCTTCAGCAATACGTGAACCATGAACTTCCAGATGTTCAAGCTGGTTTTAGAAAAGGCAGAGGAACCAGAGATCAAATTGCCAACATCTGCTGGATCATCGAAAAAGCAAGAGAGTTCCAGAAAAACATCTATTTCTGCTTTATTGACTATGCCAAAGCCTTTGACTGTGTGGATCACGATAAACTGTGGAAAATTCTGAAAGAGATGGGAATACCAGACCATCTGACCTGTCTCTTGAGAAACCTGTATGCAGGTCAGGAAGCAACAGTTAGAACTGGACATGGAACAACAGACTGGTTCTAAATAGGAAAAGGAGTACGTCAAAGCTGTATATTGTCACCCTGCTTATTTAACTTATATGCAGAGTACATCATGAGAAACACTGGGTGGAAGAAACACAAGCTGGAATCAAGATTGCCAGGAGAAATATCAATAACCTCAGATATGCAGATGACACCACCCTTATGGCAGAAAGTGAAGAACTAAAGAGCCTCTTGATGAAGGTGAAAGAGGAGAGTGAAAAAGTTGGCTTAAAGCTCAACGTTCAGAAAACTAAGATCATGGCATCTGGTCCCATCACTTCATGGGAAATAGATGGGGAAACAGTGGAAACAGTGACAGACTTTATTTTTGGGGGCTCCAAAATCACTGCTTATGGTGATTGCAGCCATGAAATTAAAAGACGCTTACTCCTTGGAAGGAAGGTTATGGCCAAACTAGATAACATATTTAAAAGCAGAGACATTACTTTACCAACAAAGGTCTGTCTAGTCAAGGCTATGGTTTTTGCAGTGGTCATGTATGGATGTGAGAGCTGGACGGTGAAGAAAGCTGAGCGCCGCAGAATTGATGCTTTTGAACTGTGGTGTTGGAGAAGACTCTTGAGAGTCCCTTGGACTGCAAGAAGATCCAATCAGTCCATCCTGGAGGAGATCAGTCCTGGGTGTTCATTGGAAGGGCTGATGTTGAAGCTGAAACTCCAGTACTTTGGCCACCTCATGTGAAGAGTTGACTCATTGGAAAAGACCCTAATGCTGGGAAGGATTGGGGGCAGGAGAAGGGGACGACAATGGATGAGATGGTTGGATGGCATCACCGACTCAATGGACATGGGTTTAGGTAAACTCCAGGAGTTGGTGATGGACAGGGAGGCCTGGCGTGCTGCGATTCATGGGGTCGCAAAGAGTCGGACACGACTGAGCGACTGAACTGAACTGAACTGATTACACAAGACACCAAATACATATTGATGAGCAAAAAACGGCCCTGTTTTGAAAGAACTCATAGTATATTAAACCCAACTCATAATCAAAGAAATTCAAATTAAAATGATGTCTTACCTATTAATTCCTTCAATTTACATTCTATAAATTTAGCAAGATACACTAAGTAGTTTAAATTTTTTCATATGCTTGTCTTGCTAATTCCATACCTGGTCATTTTTCCTAAGGGAATAATCAGAAAGATGCAAACAGACTTATGTGTAACTATGTTAATTGTGCTATTCTGGGATCCACCTTAATGTTCAACGATTGGTAATGTTTTCTAGAAATTTTTAATGTCATTATAAAATTCTCACAAAAAAAGTGTGGCTGAAAAATATCATACAAAACTGGAATAGCGATAGCAAAATATCGATGCACGAATATATCCATATTCTACATTTTCTAAAGTTAAAGTCTTAGTATAATATTAAGGAAAAAAAGGTTTTTAAAATAACCAACATAAATCCTTTTGACAACGATGCCATCTTATAAGTTGTTTGCCAAATAAACCGTCTGCTGCTACTGCTGCTAAGTCGCTCGGTCGTGTCGGGCTCTTTGCGACCCGATAGACTGCAGCCTATCAGGCTCCTCCGTCCATGGGATTCTCCAGGCAAGAACACTGGAGTAGGTTGCCATTGCCTTCTCCAATAAACCGTCTAAATATAGTCTTTTCAGTGTTCACAATTTGAATCTATTTTGGAGCATTCAGAGACTAAGAAAATCCTAATGTTAGAAGCAATATAAACCAACCCTCTTAGTTGTCTGAGCAATAAAATGCTGCGTTAAACTATTTTAAAAGGAAAATTCAAAGTTGAGCTTGACAGTCACCTCTGCCTTTATACAAGAAACACAGCCTATAGCACCATTTAAAACCGCAGACCACCGACTTGCACTCAGGACGGGATTTTCTCCGTTTAGCCCTGACTCACAAAGGTCCTCAGCGGCTCGCCGTCTGCAGATGGCATACCCGCAAAGGGAAGCCCGCGACTCCACTTCCTGCCTGGGGGAGGCACTTCGGGCCCTCGCAGGGAATTCAGAAACCTGTTCGAGCCGTTCCTTGTAGGGCTGAACCTTGTTATTTGGTAAATATTTATTTAGCTCTCTGAGAACTCCGAACTAATCACTGCCACTTCTCTTTAATAATAAATGGTGAACTTCAAACGCAGCAGAATCAACCAACTCATCAGCGCTCGCCGGGAGGTGCAAAACTGCAGCCGGCCAGCGGACATGAAAGACTGAACATTTCCTGTTCCAGCTCCCGGCGGCCCAAAATAAACTTAAACCAAGTGGGAAGATGTTGGTGCAGTCGCCCCCCGCGCGCGGGCCGCGGGAGCCCGGGATCCATCTGTCCGAGGCCGGGCGCGCCGCCCCTTCCCCTTTCGCCCCAGGAACCCTCAAAGCCCGCAGCCCTGCCGACTCCACAATCTGGGCTGCTGCTCTTCTGGGCTTTTTATGCTGCCGTTTAAATGTGCTGTTCAGCTGCAAGCCAATTAGCCCTTTCCGCTTGCCCGGGCGAGCGGTGGGAGCGCTCGAAGCGCCCCCTCACCAGCGGAAACGCAAGGGCTCCCGCGGCGGCGCTCCCGGGCTCAGGAGGGAAGTTGACGCCAGCCTTCCAGGATTTGGTCCTCAAAGTCTTTTTTAATTTACTAGGAAAGACAAGAGTCTCCCCTTTGATGGCTTCATTTTGTAATGTGAGAAACAAACTTTAAGGCCCATCCTATACACTCGTATTTGATTCATCAAACCTGCACGGTCCCATCTTCATCCACTGCTGATTTGGAAATGCTATCAAGCCTTTGTAAATTCGGAAAGATTTTTCTCCCAGACACAGGGGTAAAGATAATGAATAAGTGCTGAGACCTGACTCATATTTATCTAAAATTCTGTTTATCCAAGATGTATTTTTTAATTCTATACTGCCCATTCTGATGAAGGCATGAGTGCTTGAGGTAGAGCTGACTCTAGTTTTCTGATAAACCATAATAAAGCTTTGAATGAGAAATATTTTGCCCACAATGTATTCTTTGTTTTGTATGAATAGTTCATCTGTGTATAATGGAGACCCAAACAGATTTGAAGTTCAATTTGTTCTCAAACTAAACACATTTCCGTTAATTTTTTTTAACATGAATTAATTTAGAAGAAGTTGCTGGAACCATAGGGGT
The DNA here is from genome assembly GCA_024291935.2 of Okapia johnstoni. Classification (NCBI taxonomy): domain Eukaryota; kingdom Metazoa; phylum Chordata; class Mammalia; order Artiodactyla; family Giraffidae; genus Okapia; species Okapia johnstoni. The sequence goes on along the minus strand of CM044311.1, from coordinate 85,305,783 downwards.
TGATGTTAAAATAGCTTCGCATCATTCACAACGAGCCCTGCTAAATGTACTTTTAATTTTACTCAATAATCCCTAGGTATGGAGGAGACGAGAACTCCTTCTCCAACGGCTCATCGAAGCGACCCTGTGGGCATTTTCAGTGATGAGCTCGGAGTGCCCCTCTGTGGAAGGAGATGAGCACTACAGTTTCTCTCACTGGTGAGTTTGTGGTTGCGGCTGACTTGGAAACCTTATAGTTCTTCACTTCTGCACACATGAGGGCAGATGTTACTTTACTGTTAATATCGGTGAGTTTAGTCTCACTCCTTTTCTTCCATGAAACATTTGTTGAAAAGAATGAATGAATGAATGAATCCTTTTGTCTCTCTTTCAAAAACTTTGCATTTATTTTCTTGCAAAACCCATAGCCGTGTCAGCCCCCATTCTGACATTTAGGAGCAGATAGAATGAAATGACAAGGAGCACAAATATGTGTTATTTCATGTCCCAGGTCTCAGAAATTGGCAGTGGCTGCCACAGAGGGAGACTGTGGCCAAGTGTTAGCTCAGAAGAAAGGGTGATTGTGATGAGTAGCAGGATGCAAAAAAGAAGTTAATCACTCTGTGCCCTAGGAGCTGAAACCTGTCTTATTGATATATAACACTTCTAGCCATTGGTTAGTTGTCACAGAATTTATTAAATGCATTTCAGTCTTTTTTTTCATCTCAAAAGCAAAATAGTGTGTTTACTGTTTACCCTGCCAAATAATAAACTCCACTTTTACTTATGTTATAATAAATTAAAAGGGGCTTTCCAGGTGGCACTAGTGGTACAAAAAAAAAAAACCCACGTGCCAATGCAGGATACATAAGAGACGTGCATTCAATTCCTGGGTAGGGAAGATCCCCTGGAGAAGGGCATGACAACCCACTCCCATATTCTTGCCTGGAGAATCCCATGGACAGAGGAGTCTGGAGGGCTACAGTCAAGAGGATCACAAAGTGTCAGACACAACTTCTTGGAACACTTATTGGCTAGAAGTCATATGTTCAAGTTATACTCTAAATAGAAATATTATCATTAGGATGCTTTTAACTGCAAGTAAACAAAATCCACATCTGTCTTATACAATAAAGGTGACGCATTGGCTCATGTAACTGAAAATTCCAGTTCAAGCTTTAATCAAGGGTTGATCCCTCCAATGGTGTCACCAAAATGTTAGTTTCTTTCCATTTTTCTGCTTTATCTTCCTAGGTACTGTCTTCACCCTAAAGGTGAATTAATGAAATCACCAACATTATCATTACTGTATGAAGGAGGTCACTCAATGTTCTCTAAGAAGGAATAACAGATAAAGTAACAAAGTTGTTTGAATCAAGATATTTTTTCATGAAATAATCTATAGATTAAGTCATTTAAGGAAAAAAATTTTGTTGAGAGCCTGTTGAGGCCCATGATGGAGGAAACTGTCCTCCCTTTTTCTTTAATTGAAATTTAGTTGATTTGCAATATTGTATTAGTTTAGTTCCAGGTATACAGTAAAGTGATTCAATTGCTTTTTTTCAGATTATTTTCTGTTACAGGTTATTACAATATACTGAATATAATTCCCTGTATTATACAGTAAATCTTTGTTGCTTATCTACTTTTAATTTAACAGTTTGTATCTGTTAATCTCATGTTCCTGATTTTTCCCTCCCACTTCCTCTTTGGTAACTATAAGTTTGTTTTCTATGCCTATGAGTTTGCTTCTATTTCGTATATAGATTCATTTGTATTATTTTCTATTCCACATATAAGTGATATCACATATTATTTGTCTTTCTCTGTCTGACTTACTTCACTTAGTATGATAATCTCTAGGTCCATCCATGTTGTTGCAAATGACATTATTTCATGCCTTTTTATGGCTAAGTAATATCCCATGTTGTGTATATATGTATATATATACAACATCTTCTTAAACCAATTAACAGTTGTTGGGCATTTAAGTTGTTTCCATATCCTGGCTATTGTAAGTAGTGCTGCTATAAACATTGGGTGCATTATCTTTTCAAATTAGAGCTTTTGTCTTTTCTGGATGTATGCCCAGGAGTGGGATTGCAGGATCATATATTAGCTCTAGTTTTAGTTTTTTAAGGAATTTCCATACTTTTTTCCTTAGTGGCTGCACCAATTTATATTTCCAACAACAGTGTAAGAGGGTTCCCTTTTCTCCACACCCTCTCCAGCATTTATTATTTGTAGACTTTTTAATGATAGCCATTCTAACTGGTGTGAGGTAATAGCTCGTTATGATTACAATTTGCATTTCTCTAATAATTAGTGATGTTAAGCATCTTTTCATGTTGTCCATCTTTTCATGTTGTCCATCTTTTCATATTGTCCATCTGTATGTCTTCTTTGGGCTTCCCTCATAACTCAGTTGGTAAAGAATCTGCCTGCAATGCGGCAGACCTGGGTTCAATTCCTGGGTTGGGAAGATCCCCTGGAGAAAGGAAAAGCTACCCACTCCAGTATTCTGGCCTGGAGAATTCCGTGGACTGTATAGCCCATGGGGTTGCAAAGAGTTGGACACTACTGAGTGACTTTCACTTTCACTGTGTCTTCTTGGGGCAAATGTCTATTTAGGTCTTCTGCCCATGTTTTGACTGGGTTATTTGTGGTTTGTTTGTTTGTTTATTTTTTAATTGAATCGTATGAGCTGTTTGTATATTTTGGATGTTAACCCCTTGTCAGTCACTTCATTTATTAATATTTTCTCCCACTCTGTAGATCAGCTTTTAGTTTTGTTGATGGTTTCCTTTTATGTGCAAAAGATTTTAAGTTTGACTTGGTCCCATTTGTTTATTTTTGTTGTTAATTCTTTTGCCTTGGGAGGCTGACCTAAGAATATATTGATATGATTTATGTCCAAGAAAGTATTGTCTATGTTCTCTACCAGGAATTTTATGGTGTCATGTCTTATATTTTGTTCTTTAAACCATTTTGAGTTTATTTTTGTATACAGTATGAGGGACTGTCCTAACTTCATTGATTTATATGTAGCTGTCCAGCTTTCCCAATGCCATATGTTGAAGAGACTGTCTTTTCTCCATTGTACACCTTTGCCTCCTTTGTTGAAGATTAATTGACAATAGGTGTGCGAGTTTACTTCTGGGCTTTTTATTCTGTTTTCATTGATCTATGTGCCTGTTTTTGTGCCAATACCATGCTGTTTTGATTACTGTCACTTTGCAGTATTGTCTGAGGTCTGAAAGAGTTATGCTTCCAGCTTTGTTCTTTTTCCTCAGAATTACTTTGGCAATTCTGAGTCTTTTATGGTTACATATAGATTTTAGGATTATTTGTACTAGTTCTGTGAAAAATGTCAAGAGTATTTTGATAGGACTCACATTAAATCTGTAGATTGTTTTGGGCAGTGTGGTCATTTTAACAATGGTATTTCTTCCAAAACAATAGCATGGAGTGTCTTTCCATTTCTTTGAGTTATCAATTTCCTTTACCAGTGTTTTGTGGTTTTCAATGTGTAGGTCTTTCACCTCCTTGATCAAGTTGATTCCTATGTTGGTGGGGGATTTTTGGGTTTTTTTAATTTTACTTTTTTTTTTTTTTTGGTTGCTTTGGGTCTTTGTTGCTGTGCACAGGCTTTCTCTAGTTGCAGTACACAGGCTTCTCATTGCAGTGGCTTCTCTTGTTGTGGAGCACAGGCGCTAGGCTCATGGGCTTCAGTAGTTGCAGCTCACGGGCTCTAGAGAGCAATCTCAATTGTTGTAGCACACAGGCTTAGCTGCTCTGAGGCATGTGGAATCTTCCCTGACCATAGATCAAATCTGTGTCCCCTGCATTGGCAGGCATATTCCCATCCACAGTACCACCAGGGAAGTCCTTTGGCATGATATTTAATGGGATTTCGTTCTGATATTTCATTGTTAAGAAATGCAACATATTTCTGTATATTAATCTTGTATTTTCCTACCTTGTTGAATTCATTTATTAGTTCTAATAGTTTTTGTGTAGTGTCTTTCAAGTTTTCTATACAGAGCATCATATCATCTGCAAATAGTGACAGTTTTCTCTCTTCCATTCCAGTTTAAATATCTTTTTTTTTTCTTCTCTGGATTTCTTGTCTGTGGCTAATATCCTCCCTTTTTCTCCTGTACACTGTTTAATGTGGTGGTGAGAGAAGGCTGTGATGAATACTAAAATATACCCTACTTTCATGTATTACACCAGACTGATAATGCTAGGAGAAAACTTAGAGAACGCTTGGTCTTGCAGCTTTGGTGTACTAGGAAACTAAGACCCAGAGATGGGGAGTAAACATAAAGTTCATTTTATGAGAACTGAAGAGACACTTTAAAATGTGAACAAGGGGGCTTCCCTGGTGGCTCAGTGATAAGGAATCCGCCTGCCAATGCAGGAGACTTGGGTTCAATCCCTGGTCTGGGAAGATCCCACGTGCCACAGTGCAACTAAGCCTGTAAGCCACAACTGTTGAAGCCCATGTGCCCTGGAGCCTGTGTTCCACAACAAGAGAAGCCACTGTAATGAGAAACCCAAGCACAGCAACTAGAGAGTAGCCCCTGCTCGCCACAACTAGAGAAAAACCCGAACAGCAATGAAGACCCAGCACAGCCAAAAATAAACAAATAAATTTTTTTTAAATAAAATGTGAATTAGGACCGAGCCTTTGCATGACCACATGTGTTTATCTGTCAACAAATAGCACCTGAAAATCAGTTTTACCCAGAGATTCAACCAGTCCAGACCAATTTGCTGTGCCCTCCATGAAGACTCTCTGGTGCAACTTCAGAAAGTAATCTCCCTTCAATCTGCTACTCACAGCTTCTTCTTACCTTAAAATAGTATTTTATGAATTGAGATACACATATGTCAAAGAATACATTGTATGTTGTAGAAAAACATAGCTGGTATTTCAAGCTGTTGATTTCACGATGATTATTGTTCATAAGAAGACTATAGTTGATGTATCAGTGGTGTTCTACCTTACATAGCACATTTTTAACTGTAAGTATACAATTCAGAGATACCTGCAAAACTTTAAAATAGTCAAATTTACACACTGCTGTATTCACAGAAAAAAAACTTTGACTGCTTTGGATATGGGCTTCCCTGGTGGCTCAGCAGTAAAGAATCCATCTGCAATGCAGGAGACACAGGAGACAGTAGTTCGATCCCTGGGTTGTTAAAGTCCCCTGGAGGAGGACATGGCAACCCACTACAGTATTTTTGCCTAGAGAATCCCATAGACAGAGCAGCCTATCAGGCTACAATCCACGGGGTCACAAAGAGTTGGACACAACTGAAGCAACTGAGCACAAACGCGTGCTCTGGATGTGTGTGAAGATTTAAGAGAAAAATGTAAAATTTTAAATACTGTCGATCTCATTAATGCCAAGTTGTTGATCTCTTTGCTTTTTTATGTAACTTTTTAGAGAGATGAAGCTCATTGGCCTTCATTCAGTAGTGTTCTCACACTTCTATTTGCTTTGTAAGAAACTCCAAGTCTTTTCTGTATGTAATCTTCAATCTGCCAAATTGTATACATAACTTGTATTTGTGTTAAAAGATACTTGCTCATTTGAACATTCTAAATCTAACCCTCCATGGCAAGTTTACATTCCATATGCAAGATAAAGTGAATGGGAAGATCATAAAACTGGGGCTTAATCATGTTGAATAAGATAGGTTTTGTTGTCTGAATTACCTTTTTTAAACTCAGCTGAAGATCTAGTTATAATTTTTTTAATCTTATTAAATAGACACTTGAGAAAAAAGGCTTCAGATTTCCTTTTCTGGAAGTAAGAGGAGCTAATATTCTGAGAGGGCCTACCACCAAAAAACAAGTAGATCCTGATAAGCCATCCTTTATTGCATGTCTGTTGGGCTTCCCTGGTGGCTCAGATGGTAAAGCGTCTGCCTGCAAAGCGGGAGACCCAGGTTTGATCCCTGGGTTGGGAAGTTCCCCTGGAGAAGGAAATGGCAACCCACTCCAGTATTCTTGCCTGGAGAATCCCATGGACAGAGGACCCTGGTAGGCTACAGCCCATGGGGTCGAAAAGAGGCAGACACGACTCAGCGACTTCAGTTTCATAGTTGTAAGAAAAAAAGGTAATTTTTCAGGATACTCTCTCCAAAAGTAAATTTCAAGAATGAAGAATGATGAGCAGTATTAAGAAAGGAAAGGTAGAGTGGCCTAAAGGCACAAGCCAATATCAGAGCTGTGATAGCTGGACTAAGTCTTGGGCTAGACGCTACTATAAGAGTTGAACTTGAGAATCCCACATTAAGCTGATCTTCTCAAAGGAAACTGAAATGTTCCAGCTCAATGGTCTCCCTGTTTCCTAGCACAATCACAAATAAATGTTCTCTTAAGAAAACTATCCCCATTGTATTACCAAAAGATCCAGAGTAAGAGAAAGCAAATATGGGCTCAAAACCAAAATCAGAAAATACACATGTAAAGAAGACATCATTATTGCAAGTCATCAATAACTATAAATAGATTCCAGTCCCTAAGGAATTCATATTTGGGAAATTGTCAGATACAGAATATAGCATTTCTATGTATAAATTGTTCAAATACTTAAACATGCTTTCACAGAACAAGTAATTGTTAAAGGATTATCAAAAATATTCTGCCAACTTGAAAAAAATGAAAATGAAAAGAACTTTTGGGCATGAAAAATGTAATTGTTGAAAAAGAAAATGAATGGTTTAGACTGCAGATTAAATGTAAGTGAAAAGAGAATTGGTGAACTGGAAGATATATCTGAAAGAATATCCAGGATCCCATATAAAGAAAAAAGAAGATAAAAATTAATATAGAGATTGAAAGTTATAGAGAATAAAATGAAAGACTTTAAAATACATCCATTCAGAATCCTAAAGAAGAAAATATAATGGAGGAACTGCAATATTTGGAGAGAAAATGATCAAGAAATTTCCAAAATTGATGAGATACATAAACTCAGAACTATCAGTAAAGGAAGCTGATATATAATAAGCAAGATAAAGAAACCCACAAAGATACATTGTAGTGAAATTGAAGATCACAAAAGACAAAAAGACTTTAAAAGCAACCTGATAGAGAAAGAATGATGTTTTCCTCTCAACCATACTGATAGAAAGCAAAAAGATAGGATCGCTGAGTCATGGAGAAAGCAAGGGAGTTCCAGAAAAACATCTACTTCTGCTTCATTGACTACGCTAAAGCCTTTGACTATATGGATCACAACAATTCTTAAAGAGATGGGAATACCAGACCACCTTACCTGTCTCCTAAGAAACCTGTATGTGGGTCAAGAAAAAAACAGAACAAGACATCTAATAACTGACCGATTCAAAATTGAGAAAGGAGTACATCAAGGTTATATACTGTCACCTGGCTTATTTAACTTTTATGTGGATACATCATGTGAATGCTGGGCTCGGTGAATCACAAGCTGAAATACAGGTTGCCAGGAGAAATATCAATAATCTCAGATATGCATATGACATCACCCTAATGGCAGAAAGTGAAGAGGAACTAAAGAACCTCTTGATGAAGGTGAAAGAGGAGAGTGAAAAACCTGGCTTAAAACTCAACATTCAAAAAACTAAGATCATGGCAAACTAAGATCATGGGAAAAAATGGAAGCAGTGACAGACTTTATTTTCTTGGCCTCCAAAATCACTGCGGATGGTGACTGCAGCCATGAAATTAAAAGACACTTGCTTTTTGAAAGGAAAGCTATGACAAACCTAGAGAGCATATTAAAAGGCAGAGACATCACCTTGCCAGTGAAAGTCCATATAGTCAAAGCTGTAGTTTTCCCAGTAGTCATGTATGGATATGAGAGTTGGTCCATAAAGAAGGTTGAGCACTGAAAAATTGTTGCTTTCAAATTGTGGTGCTGGAGAAAACTCTTGAGAGTACCTTGGACTGCACAGAGATGAAACCAGTCAATCCTAAGGGAAATCAACCCTGAATGTTCATTGGAAGGACTGATGGTACAGCTGAAGCTCCAATGCTTTGGCAACCTGATGCGAAAAGCCAACTCTTTAGAAAAGACTCTGATGATGGGAAAGCCTGAAGGCAAAAGGAGAGGGGAGCAGTAGAGGATTAAATGGTTTGAAAGCATCACTAACTCAATGGACATGAATTTGAGCAAACTCCCAGAGGTAGTGGAGGACAGAGGAGCCTGATGTGCTCTAGTCCATGGGGTTGCAAAGAGTCAGATACAACTTAGCAACTAAACGAGGAGAGAAATTAACTGTCAGCTTACAATTATGTATTCTGCAAAATTATCTTTTCAGAAATAATGAAAAAATGAAGACATTTTCAGTTGAACAAAAATCTAAAGAGTTTGCCATCAACAGTTTTAGGAACTCGTAAAGAATGTGCATTAGTAAGAAAGAAAGCTATTATTAAAGAAAAGTCTAAAATGCAACTTATTAGTGAATAAATTGGTTAAGGTGTAATTTTTACATCTTTAATTTTAAATAACCTCATTCAAGGAGGAAGAAGATTAGAAAGAAAGAAGGAAGGAGAGGTGGGGTTCTAAGTTATACTGTTTAACCAATAAAATACAGAACTAAAGTTCTAGACTTAAGTAGCATTTGGAGATTCTTCAGTCTCCAGATTTTGGTTTTGACTCACCAATGAGAAGTAAGTAGCTGATGGAAAAGTGTTCTAAGATCCTTGCATCATTCAGGAGCACGTGTAACATATTAACTTACTTTAGACTTACTTAAATTTAATATGTAAGATACAATTTCAATAGTAATACTAAAAGAATATTTTATCTTAACTGGATGAGGGGAAATTTTGTTAAGAAAAAATTTTAACTAAAAAATTGAATTAATCTTAAAAGCGAAAAGGAAGGAAAGAAGCAAGTGAAACAGATAGGAGAAAAAAAATTTTTAACATTTATTTATTTACCTGGCTGTGCCAAGTCTTCTTTGTAGCATGCAGCATCTTTTACTTGAGGCATGTGGGATCTAGTTCCCTGACCAGGGATCAAACCCGAGTCCCCTGCCTTGGGACTGCAGAGTATTAGCCACTGGACCACCAGGAAGGCCCCTAGGGAAAAATTTACATTAATAGAAACAAGTCCAATTATATCAATAATGACAATAAATATAAATGAATTAATTACAAGTTAAAAGGAAAAATTTATTTAATCTGGTTTTTATTCAGCTAAACCGTTTATAATAGTCACACCTAAAATATGAAAATGTCAAAAGATTAAAAAATAAATTCCAGACAATGCCAAAACAGTGCAGAGATCACTACACTGACATTAGATAAAATATAAAACAAAGAGCATTACTGGGAACAGAGAAGGTTACTATATAATGGTAAAAGTTTTCAGTTCACCATGTAATTACAGCAACTTTAAATTTGAATGCACAGAATAAAATTGCCTCAAAATCATCATAGCATATGTTAGCATACCTCTGGTAATTAGTGATGGTCTAGAAGACAACATATTAATTTGAATAAAGAATGCTTGAAGAACAAATATAACAAAATTGCTATAATTAACATATTTTAAATTAGAAATCTAACAAGTAGAGAACACACATTTTTCTCAACCTCACAAGCAGTATTTCTTTTTTTTTATTTTTTTATTTATTTTAGTTGGGGGCTAATTACTTTACAATATTGTAGTAGTTTTTGCCATACATTGACATGAATCAGCCATGGGTCCACACGTGCTCCCCATCCTGAAACCCCCCCCACCCTCCACCCCATCCCGTCCCTCTGGGCCATCCCAATGCCCCAGCCCTGAGCACCCATCCCATGCATAGAACATGGAATGGTGTTCTGTTTCACAAATGACAATATACATGTTTCAATGCTATTGTCCCAGAACGTCCCACCCTCACCTTCTCCCTCAGAGTCCATAAGACTGTTCTATGCATCTGTGTCTCTTATTCTGTCTCGCATATAGGGTTACCGTTACCATCTTTCAAATTCCATATATATGCATTAGTATACTGTATTGGTGTTTTTCTTTCTGGCTTACTTCACTCTGTATAATGGGCTCCAGTTTCATCCATCTCAATAGCACCGATTCAAATGTATTTTTTTTTTAATGGCTGAGTAATATTCCATTGTGTTTATGTACCACAGCTTCCTTATCCATTCATCTGCTGATGGACATCTAGGTTGCTTCCATGTCCTGGCTATTGTAAACAGTGCTGCGATGAACATTGGGGTACATGCGTCTCTTTCAATTCTGGTTTCCTCGGTGTGTATGCCCAGCAGTGGGATTGCTGGGTCATATGGCAGTTCTATTCCCAGTTTTTCAAGGAATCTCCACACTGTTCTCCATAGTGGCTGTACTAGTTTGCATCCCCACCAACAGTGTAAGAGGGTTCCCTTTTCTCCACACCCTCTCCAGCGCCTGGAGGATGCAGGAGTGCTTGTATATATTTGAGATTAATTGTTGGTCTGTTGCTTTGTTTGCTATATGTTTTCCCATCTAAAGGCTGTCTTTTCACCTTGCTTATAGTTTCCTTTGTTGTGCTTTTTAATTTTTAGGTCCCATTTGTTTATTTTGCTTTTATTTTTATTCTGGGAGGTGGGTCATGGAGGATCCTGCTGTGTTTATAGTTTTTTTGCCTATCTTTTACAAGTGGTTTTACCAGTTTTGGTCCTAGCACCACTTGTTAAAGAGATTGTCTTTTTCTCCATTGTATGCTCTTGCCTCCTTTGTCGAAGATAAGGTGACCATAGGTGCATGGGTTTATCTCTGGGCTTTCTATTTTGTTCCATTGATCTATATTTCTATCCTTGTGCCAGTACCACACTGTCTTGATGACTGTGGCTTTGTAGTAGAGCTTGAAGTCAGGCAGGTTGATTCCTCCAGTTCCATTCTTCTTTCTCAAGATTGCTTTGGCTATTCGAGGTTTCTTATATTTCTGTACAAATTGTGAAATGATTTGTTCTAGTTCTGTGAAAAATACCATTGGTAGCTTGATAGGGATTGCATTGAATCTATAAATTGCTTTGGGTAGTATACTCATTTTCACTATATTAATTCTTCCAACCCATGAACACGGTATATTTCTCCATCTGTTTGTGTCCTCTTTGATTTCTTTCATCAGTGTTTTATAGTTTTCTATATATAAGTCTTTTGTTTCTTTAGGTAGATATATTCCTAAGTATTTTATTCTTTTTGTTGCAATGGTGAATGGTATTGTTTCCTTAATTTCTCTTTCTGTTTTCTCATTATTGGTGTATAGGAATGCAAGGGATTTCTGTGTGTTAATTTTATATCCTGCAACTTTACTATATTCATTGATTAGCTCTAGTAGTTTTCTGGTAGAATCTTTATGGTTTTCTATGTAGAGGATCATGTCATCTGCAAACAGTGAGAGTTTTACTTCTTCTTTTCCTATCTGTATTCCTTTTATTTCTTTTTCCGCTCTGATTGCTGTGGCCAAAACTTCCAAAACTATGTTGAATAGTAGTGGTAAAAGTGGGCATCCTTGCCTTGTTCCTGACTTTAGGGGAAATGCTTTCAATTTTTCACCATTGAGGATGTTTGCTGTGGGTTTGTCATGTATAGCTTTTATTATGTTGAGGTATGATCCTTCTATTCCACAAGCAGAATTTCTTAAAATCCACACTCAACTCAGCCATAAGACAAGTCTCAACACATCTCAAAGAATCAGCATCATGAAGACCATATTCTCTGGCAGCAATACAGTTGAAAAAATAAGGGACAATAATACAAACTTGATGGAAGACTTCAAATCACACATTCAAGAAGTCCTATGAATCTTAATCAGAATAACTACAAAGAAAAGCATAACCAGGATATCAGAGCAAAAGAGCTAAAAACAAAAGAAAAGAAGGAAATTTTAAAAATCAGGCAAAACAAAAGACATTATCTTCAAAGGAGGAACAGTAAGATGAACAATCATCTTCTCAACAGAAACCATAAAAGTCAGAAGATAATGTTCTTTTCTCAGTCTGATTGGAGGTTTATCAATTTTATTGATCTCCTGAAATAACCAGATTTTTATTTCACTAATCTGTTTTCTCTGTTGTTTTCTGTTTCACTGATTTCTGCTATGTTTATTCCCTCCCGCATCCCTTATTCTGCTTACTTTGGGCTTGATTTTCTCTTCTTTTTCTGATTTCTTAAGGTAGAAGCTGATAAAGGACACCCACAAAAAGCTTACTTTTAATATTATCGTTACTGATAAAAGACTCAATGATTTCCCCCTCAGATCAGAAATGAGAGAAGGATGTCCACTCTCATTTCTGCTATTCTGCATCATAATGGAGACCCAAAGAACTAAAGCAAGAAAAAGAAATAAAAGACAGGCGTATTGGAAATAAGCCTCCCCTTATTTGCAGAAGACATGATTTTCTATGGAGTAGATTCTAAAGAATATACCCCAAAAAAGAAAAAAAGAGACTATGAAGTATGAGTTTTGTAAGATCACAAGATATATGTTCAATATTAAAAAAAAAATCCATTGTAACATTTTTCCAAATAAGACATACAAATGGCTAATAAATACATGAAAAGATGCTCAACATCACTCATTATCAAAGAAATGCAAATCAAAACCACAAAGAGGTACCATCTCATGCCGGTCAGAATAGCTGCCATCAAAAAGTCTACAAACAATAAATGCTGGAGAGGGTGTGGAGAAAAGGGAACCCTCTTACACTGTTGGTGGGAATGCAAACTAGTACAGCTACTATGGAGAACAGTGTAGAGATTGCTTAAAAAACTGGAAATAGAACTGCCATCAGTTCAGTTCAATTCATTTCAGTCGCTCAGTCTTGTCCAACTCTGCAACCCCATGAACCACAGCACGCCAGGCCTGCCTGTCCATCACCAACTCCCGGAGTCCACCCAAACCCATATCCATTGTGTCGGTAATGCCATCCAACCATCTCATCCTCTGTTGTCCCCTTCTCCTCCTGCCCTCAATCTTTCCCAGCATCAGGATCTTTTCCAATGAGTCAGCTCTTCACATCAGGTGGCCAAAGTATTGGAGTTTCAGCTTCAACATCAGTCCTTCCAATGAACACCCAGGACTGATCTCCTTTAGGATGGACTGGTTGGATCTCCTTGCAGTCCAAGGGACTCTCAAGAGTCTTCTCCAACACCACAGTTCAAAAGCATCAATTCTTCAGTGCTCAGCTTTCTTTATAGTTCAACTCTCACATCCATACATGACCACTGGAAAAACCATAGCCTTGACTAGACGGACCTTTGTTGACAAAGTAATGTCTCTGCTTTTTAATATGCTGTCTAGGTTGGTCATAGCTTTCCTTCCAAGGAGTAAGCATCTTTTAATTTCATGGCTGCAATCATCATCTGCAGTGATTTTGGAGCCCAGAAAAATAAAGTCAGCCACTGTTTCCACATCTATTTGCCATGAAGTGATGGTACCAGATGCCATGATCCTAGTTTTCTGAATGTTGAGCTTTAAGCCAACTTTTTCACTCTCCACTTTCACTTTCATCAAGAGGCTCTTTAGTTCTTCTTCACTTTGTGCCATAAGGGTGGTGTCATCTGCATATCTGAGGTTATTGATATTTCTCCTGGCAATCTTGATTCCAGCTTGTGCTTCCTCCAGCCCAGCATTTCTCATGATGTACTCTGCATATAATATAACCCAGCAATCCCACTGCTGGACACAAACACCGAGGAAACCAGAATTGAAAGAGACACATGTACCCCAATGTTCATTGCAGCACTGTTTACAATAGCCAGGACATGGAAGCCACCTAGATGTCCATCAGAAGACAAACGGATAAGGAAGTTGTGGTACATATACACAGTGGAATATTACTCCAAAGCTATAAAAAAAAAAGAATGCATTTGAGTCATTCTAATGAGGTAGATGAAACAGGAGCCTATTATACAGAATGAAGTAAGGTCAGAAAGAGAAGCACCAACACAGTATATTAACTCATATATACGGAATTTAGAAAGACGGTAACGACGACCCTATATGCAAGACAGCAAAAGAGACGTAGATGTAAAGAACATACATCTGGACTCTATGGGAGAAGGCGAGGGTGGGACGATATGAAAGAATAGCATTGAAACATATATATTACCATATGTAAAATGTATATTACCACATGTAAAATAGATGACCAGTGCAAGTTCGATACATGAAGCACCGCACTCAAAGCTGGTGCTCTGGGACAACCCAGAGGGATGGAGTGGGGAGGGAGGTCGGCAGGGAGTTCAGGATGGGGGGATGCCTGTACACCCATGGCTGATTCATGTTGATATATGGTGAAAATCACCACAATATTGTAAAGTAATTAGCCTCCCATTAAAATAAATTAATTAATTTTTTTAAAAACTACATAAAAGCATAACTCTTTTAGATTTCAAATGGAATGTGGTTATGCAATATTTCAGATGAAATAAAGTATTCTGGTTAAAAAAAATTGCCATATCAATATGTGAATTTCCCACACACTCATTTTTTAAGAAAATAAAAGTGTAAATCTGTATTTTCACACTCATAAGCAATAGAAGTAATGAGTGTATTCTTTTCCATATTTTTCACAGCAGCTTCTGTTACTAACATCTGCTGCTTTTTATGATGTTCGTGTGAAAATATATACCAGTTATTGTAAGCTTTATCAAAAGAAAATAGATAGAACAGGTTGAACAAAAACCTTAACATGTGAATAGCAGGACCTTTTTTTCTTTGGGATCTATAGATTCCACACATTCCTACAGTAGTAGAATATAATTCCCTTTGCTATATAGTAGGACCTTGTTGTTTATGTACAGTGTTTTCTATGTAGTAGTTTGTATCCACTAATCTCAAACTCCTAATTTATACCCCTACCCCGGTCCCCTTTGGTAACTGTATATTTGTTTTCTATGCCTGTCAGTCTGTTTCTGTTTTGTAAAAAGTTCATTTATGTCATATGTTAGATTCTGCGTATAAATGATTGCATATGTTATTTGTCTTTCTCTTTCTTACTTCACTTAGTATGATAATCTCTAAGTCCACCCATATTGCTGCAAATGGCATTTCATTCTTTTTTATGGCTGAGTAGTATTCCACTGTATTCCATGTATTCCACACCTTTCATATCCTGTCATCTGTTGATGAGCATTTAGGTTCCTTCCATGTGTTGGCTACTGTAAGTAATGCTGCTATTGAACACTTCAGTGTACATATCTTTTCAAATTAGAGTTTTCTCTGTATATATGCCCAAGAGTGGAATTGCTAGGTCATATGGCAACTCTGCTTTTAGTTTTTTAAGGAACCTCCATACTGTTTTCCATAGTGTCTACACCAATTTACATTCCCACAAACAGTATAGAAGAGTTCCCTTTTCTCCAGTTTCTCCAGCATTTGTTATTTATAGACTTCTTAATGATGGCCATTCTGACCAGTATGAGGTAGTACCTCATTGTAGCTTGATTTGCATTTTTGTAATAATTAACAATTTTGAACATCTTTTAATGTGTCTCTTGGCTGTATGTACCCTGGAGTAGGAAATGGCAACCCACTCCAGTATTCTTGCCTGGAAAATTCTATGGACAGAGTAGCCTGGCAGGCTACAGTCCATGGGGTCGCAAAGAGTGGGACTGAGCATGCACATATTGGCTGAATGTATGGCAAGACCTTATTTTAAAAGCACTACTCATGTCATTTTCTGTTCTGAACTGTGTTCTCTCAAAACTCATATGTTGAAACCGTCCCTGTGACTATATTTGGATATAGGGTCTTTGAGAGGTAATTAAGTTTAAATGAGGTCATGAAGGTGGCGCCTGAATCCAGTGACTGGATCCTCATAAGAAGAAGAAGAGGGACTTTGCTGGTAGTCCAGTGGCTGAAACTGCACACTGCCAATGCAGGTGGCTCGGATTCGATCCCTGGTCAGGGAACTAGATCCTGCATCCTGAAATTAAAAGTTGGAATGCCACAGCTAGAAGACTCCACAGGCTGCAATAAAGATCGAAGATCTAGCATGCCACAACTAAGTCCCACTGCAGCCAAATAAATAAATTAATTAATAAATAATTTTAAAAATTAAAAGAAGAGGAAAAGACACGAAGGGGTCTGGTGAGAAAAGGCCATGTGAGGACACAGCTAGAAGGCATCTGTCTGCAAGCCAAGGACAGAAGTCTCAGGAGAAACCAAATTTGCTGACATCTTGATCTTGAACTTCCAGCCTCCAGAACTGTGAGAAAATAAATTCCTGTTGTTTAAGCCACCCAGTCTGTGGTATTTTGTTTTGCCAGCTCTAGCAGACTAAGTCTTAGTCAGTTTTTGCCTCTAATTTTTGCTTTGCCTACTTCTCTGGATATTTCTGTATAAAATGATTATCCAAAATTCATGCCATTTGACCACCTCACACCATACATTCAGCCACCATCTGTTTGACCCAGTCATTGCTTCACCTCCCTATATGGCATGACTCTGAAACCTCCCAGAAATTCAGGGTTGATTTCTGCTGCACTGTTTGATTAGCTCATTTTGCAAGTTTCTGAGTGGATACAGACCATTACAAAGCCAGCTTGGCCAAGGGACAGAAATCAATAAGGAGGGAGACAGCAGAAGCAACGGGGGTTGGGTTCAGAAACCTTGCCACACAGTGCGCTGGCTTTGTTGAGCTTCATGGCACAGGCCCATGTTCTGTAAACTTTTCATCTGCACACAAATTGCATTTCACAGCAATACTAAAAGGGTGGGTTACTGATGCTGCATGTGGGAGGTATGTGCACAAATCCTGTTATCTGATAATAGGATTACCATGCATGCCTCCTGAGCATGCTTTGAAAGTTTACTCCTGAATCTACATACACAGCCACAGGCCAGTCATTTTATTGCACAACAAATAAAATTACTGCCAAATCATTTTTAAAGTCACTATTATTTTCCTTATTATTTCTGTCATCATTTCTGAGTTGAGCTGCAGCGACAGCCATATCCAGGTAAGTGTTTTTCTTCTCCCTTATCGCATCCACACCATCACATCCCAACCCACCCAAGCAGCACCAAATTGTTTCTTAATATTTCTGAAGCCCACAGGATATCATAGGCAAACTAAGGAGATAAACCAATAGAAAAGAAAATGCCTGTTATTTTAGCAACATTGATGAGGTATCTTCTTCAAAACTTATAACCAAAAAGTTCTTTTAAATAATTACTTACCAGAAACTCCCTGTCAGTCCAGTGGTTAGGACTTGGTGATTTCACTGCCGTGGCTCGGGGTCAGTCCCTGGTCACGTAACTGAAATCCTGCAAACCATGTGGCCAAAAAAATAAAAGTCGTTTACCAGACATGTTGCCCTTGGCTTTGATTTAACCCTTTCACTAGGTCTTAGATTATGGATAGCACAGGTGCAGGTTCAAAAATTTCATGTGTATGATTTCTGCTCTCTCTTGTGGCTAGAAGACCTCATACTGTGCTCCAGCTCCATGGGAGCTGAGGAAATTGTTCCGCCTGAGGAGACCAGAGCCACGACACTCAGGGCTGTGGTGATGATTGATCAAAGTCCCTGAACCAACAATCTTGATGCCCTGATCTAGCAAAGATTTTTCTCTCAAATGTGAATTTATTTACATGTAAATTATTCAAAATATACAAATAAATGTCATTTATATGTACATTTAATGACTCATTTTTAGTGTAAATTATATGAAGAGAAATACAAAATAGCTGTACAGTTCAGTGAGTAATATAGCTGTTTCAGTAACATATGAACACTCGGAATCTACAGTATCCTAAAATATCTAGAAGGGATACAAAAAAGGGAGGCATGGTATTTGTTCTGAGTAAAATGTATGCATCTCATATTTTCTCCTCAGATTCATCTTACACAGGAAGTAATGGTATCATAGAGTAAGATGGTACACTTACATTAATGGTATAAGATGAGTCTGAGGAGAAAATATGAGATGCATACGTTTTACTCAGAACCAATACCATGCCTCCCCTTTTTATATCCCTTCAAGACCCTCTGACTGGACAGAGCCTGTCCTTAAGCTGCCCTTTGACTCCCAAGAGGGATCTTTGTGTGTTCCAGTTTATTTCCACTTATCGTTCTTTGCCTGCCTGCCCTGTATCTCATTGCCTCCAAGCTTTACATAAGTCTGTATTGTAAAGGAGAATTCCATTCCTTAACCCTCAAGAGTTGTCAGCTGTTGTAATCATCAACATAGGTGTGAATGCAAATACATTTGGAGCTAACTGCCTAGGATTCCTGGTCAAATCCTAGGAATGCCCTGACCCAATCACTTGTTCAGTCGCTCATTCATGTTCAACTCTTTGCAACCCCATGGACTATAGCATGCTAAGCTTCCTTGTCCTTCACTATCTCCCTGAGTTTGCCTCAGACTCCTGTCCATTGAATTGGTGATGCCATTCAACTATCTCATTCTCTGTCGGCCCCTTCTCCTCCTGCCCTCAATCTTTCCCAGCATCAGGGTTTTTTCCAATGAGTTGGCTGTTTGTATCATGTGGCCAAAGCATTTGAGCTTCAGCTTTAGCATCAGTTCTTCCAGTGAAGTGTTGCGAGAGGGCATCAGAGGGCAGACACACTGAAACTAAAATTACAGAAAACTAGCTAATCTGATCACACGGACCACACCTTGTCTATCTCAATGAAACTAAGCCATGCCGTGTGGGGCCACCCAAGACGGATGGGTCATGGTGGAGAGGTCTGACAGGATGTGGTCCACTGGAGAAGGGCATGGCAAACCACTTCAGTATTCTTGCCTTGAGAACCCCATGAACAGTATGAAAAGGCAAAAAGATAGGACACTGAAACATGAACTCCCCAGGTCAGTAGGTGCCCAATATGCTAATGGAGATCAGTGGAGAAATAACTCCAGAAAGAATGATGGGATGGAGCCAAAGCAAAAACGATACCCAACTGTGGATGTGACTGGTGATAGACACAAAGTCCGATGCTGTAAAGAGCAATATTGCATAGGAACCTGGAATTTTAGGTCCATGAATCAAGGCAAATTGGAAGTGGTCAAACAGGAGATGGCAAGAGTGAACGTCGACATTCTAGGAATCAGCGAACTAAGATGGACTGGAATGGGTGAATTTAACTCAGATGACCATTATATCTACTACTGTGGGCAAGAATCCCTTAGAAGAAATGGAGTAGCCATCATGGTCAACAAAAGAGTCCAAAATGCAGTACTTGGATGCAATCTCAAAAACGATAGAATGATCTCTGTTCATTTCCAAGGCAAACCATTCAATATCACAGTACTCCAAGTCTATGCCCCGACCAGTAATGCTGAAGAAGCTGAAGTTGAACGGTTCTATGAAGACCTACAAGACCTTCTAGAACTAACACCCAAAAAAGATGTCCTTTTCATTATAAGGGACTGGAGTACAAAAGTAGGAAGTCAAGAAACACCTGGCGTAACAGGCAAGTTTGGCCTTGGAGTACAGAATGAAGCAGGGCAAAGGCTAATAGAGTTTTGCCACGAGAATGCACTGGTAATAGCAAACACCCTATTGCAACAACACAAGAGAAGACTCTACAGATGGACATCACCAGATGGTCAACACCGAAATCAGATTGATTATATTCTTTGCAGCCAAAGATGGAGAAGCTCTATACAGTCAGCAAAAACAAGACCGGGAGCAGACTGTGGCTCAGATCATGAACTGCTTATTGCCAAATTCAGACTTAAATTGAAGAAAGAAGGGAAAACCACTAGTCCATTCAGGTATGACCTAGATCAAATCCCTTATGAGTATAGAGTGGAAGTGACAAATAGATTTAAGGGACTAGACCTGATAGACAGAGTGCCTGATGAACTATGGACAGAGGTTCGTGACATTTTACGGGAGACAGGGATCAAGAAAATCCCCATGGAAAAGAAATGCAAAAAAGCAAAATGGCTGTCTGAGGAGGCCTTACAGATAGCTGGGAAGAGAAGAGAAGCGAAAAGCAAAGGAGAAAAGGAAAGATATTCCCGTCTGAATGCAGAGTTCCAAAGAATAGCAAGGAGAGATAAGAAAGCCTTCCTCAGTGACCAATGCAAAGAAATAGAGGAAAACAACATATTGGGAAAGACTAGAGATCTCTTCAAGAAAATTAGAGTTACCAAAGGAACATTTCATGCAAAGACAGGCACAATAAAGGACAGAAATGGTATGGACCTAACAGAAGCACAAGATATTAAGAAGAGGTGGCAAGAATACACAGAAGAACTGTACAAAAAAGATCTTCACGACCCAGATAATCACGATGGTGTGATCACTCACCTAGAGCCAGACATCCTGGAATGTGAAGTCAAGTGGGCCTTAGAAAGCATCACTACAAACAAAGATAGTGGAGGTGATGGAATTCCAGTTGAGCTATTTCAGATCCTGAAAGATGATGCTGTGAAAGTGCTGCACTCGATATGCCAGCAAATCTGGAAAACTCAGCAGTGGCCACAGGACTAGAAAAGGTCAGTTTTCGTTCCAATCCCAAAGAAAGGCAATGCCAAAGAATGCTCAAACTACCGCACAATTGCACTCATCTCACATGCTAGTAAAGTAATGCTCAAAATTCTCCAAGCCAGGCTTCAGCAATACATGAACCGTGAACTTACAGATGTTCAAGCTGGTTTTAGAAAAGGCAGAGGAACCAGAGATCAAATTGCCAATATCCGCTGGATCATCGAAAAAGCAAGAGAGTTCCAGAAAAACATCTATTTCTGCTTTCTTGACTATGCCAAAGCCTTTGACTGTGTGGATCACAATAAACTGTGGAAAATTCTTCAAGAGATGGGCATACCAGACCACCTGACCTGGCTCTTGAGAAACCTGTATGCAGGTCAGGAAGCAACAGTTAGAACTGGACATGGAACAACAGACTGGTTCCAAATAGGAAAAGGAGTACGTCAAGGCTGTATATTGTCACCCTGCTTATTTAACTTATATGCAGAGTACATCATGAGAAACGCTGGGCTGGAAGAAACACAAGCTGGAATCAAGATTGCTGGGAGATATATCAATAACCTCAGATATGCAGATGACACCACCCTTATGGCAGAAAGTGAAGAAGAACTAAAGAGCCTCTTGATGAAGGTGAAGGAGGAGAGTGAAAAAGTTGGCGTAAAGCTCAACGTTCAGAAAACTAAGATCATGGCATCTGGTCCCATCACTTCATGGCAACTAGATGGGGAAACAGTGGAAACAGTGTCAGACTTTATTTTTTGGGGCTCCAGAATCACTGCTGATGGTGACTGCAGCCATGAAATTAAAAGACGCTTGCTCCTTGGAAGGAAGGTTATGGCCAACCTAGATAGCATATTTAAAAGCAGAGACATTACTTTGCCAACAAAAATCTGTCTAGTCAAGGCTATGGTTTTTCCAGTGGTCATGTATGGATGTGAGAGTTGGACAGTGAAGAAGGCTGAGCGCCGAAGAATTGATGCCTTTGAACTGTGGTGTTGGAGAAGACTCTTGAGAGTCCCTTGGACTGCAAGGAGATCCAATCAATCCATCCTAAAAGAGATCAATCCTAGGTGTTCATTGGAAGGTCTGATGTTGAGGCTGAAACTCCAATACTTTGGCCACCTCATGCGAAGGGTTGACTCATTGGAAAAGACCCTCATGCTGGGTAGGATTGGGGGCGGGAGGAGAAGGGGACGACAGTGGATGAGATGGTTGGATGGCATCACCGACTCGATGGACATGGGTTTGGGTAGACTCCGGGAGTTGGTGATGGACAGGGAGGCCTGGCGTGCTGCAATTCATGGGATCACAAAGAGTCGGACACGACTGAGCGACTGAACTGAACTGAACTGAACTTCCAGTGAATGTTCATGGTTGATTTCCTTTAGGATTGACTGGTTTGATCTCCTTGCTGTCCAAGGGACTCTCAAGAGTCTTCTCCAACACCACAATTCAAAAGCATCTATTCTTCAGCACCCAGCCTTCCTTATGGACCAACTCTCCCATCCATACATGACTACTGGAAAAACCATAGCTTTGATTATATGGACCTTTGTTGGCAAAGTGATACGTCTGGTTTTTAATATGCTGTCTAGGTTTGTCGTAGCTTTCCTTCCAAAAAGCAAGCATCTTTTAATTTCGTGGCTGCAGTCACTGTCTGCAGTGGTTTTGGATCTGAAGAAAATAAAATCTGTCACTGTTTTCATTGTTCCCCCATCTATTTGCCATGCAGTGATGGGACTGGATGCCATGATGGTAGTTTTCTGAATGTTGAGTTTTAAGTCAGCTTTTCACTCTCCTGTTTCACTTTCATCAAGAGACTCTTCTTTTAGGATTTGAAATAGCTCAGCTGGAATTCCATCAACTCTACCAGCTTTGTTTGTAGTAATGCTTCCTTAAGGTCACCTTAACTTCACACTCCAGGATATCTTGCTATAGGTGAGTGACCCAATCACTTACTCCTCCCTTAACAACTCTCTTGAATTTTATAGTAATCTCCCCACTGCTCTACTTTATAGTTCTCCAGTTTGGGGCTATTTCAATTAACCTTCTCTAAATATTCTTATACATGTATCCTGGTGAACATAAGCACACATTTTTTAGGGTATATACTTAGGAGAGGAATTTGTGTCAAAGGATATGCAAATCTACAACTTTACTGGATAATGTCAGTTTCCTGAAGTGGTTGAAATAGCTTACCACCTGCCACCCAACCAGCAGTATAGGAACTTTTCTGTGGTTCCACATCTTTGCCAACACTTCTTAAGGTTAGAATTTATGTTTTACCCAGTGTGGTAGGTAGTTGTACCTCACTGTAGTTTTAATTTGCGTTGTCTTGATTACCAGTGAGTTTGGATATCTTTGTACATGTTTATTGACCATTTAGACATCCTCATTTGTGAACTGTCAATTCACGTCTTTTCCATTTTTCTGTTGGGCTGTCTGGTTATTTGGTATTTTGTCTTTCGTCTTCGTTTTTTGTTCTTGTGGTGGTTATTTGTTATTTGTCTTTTATTGCACTGTAGAAGTTCTTTTTATATTTGGATGTGAGCTTTTTGTTAGATGTGTCATAAATGTTTTTTCTCTTCTCTGTGACTTTTTTCCTTCTCTTAATGAGTCTTAATGTGTCTTCTGACTCGTGCAGCAAAATTCAGCAATCATTATTTCCTGTGGTTTATTTTAAAATATCTTTCCCTGGCCAGTGATCATAAGGATATTCTCCTAGATTATCTTCAAAAAATCTTTATTCTTTGTATTTGACGTTGAGATCACTTTCTACGCAAAACTGACTTGTCATGGTGTTGATTGATTATGGATTCAATATCTCTCCCTTTTTTCTTTCTCTTCCTCTCCTCCTCCTGCTTTTTCTTTTTGTTTGTGTTGAGTCATCAGATCTATAAACATGGTACATTTCAGTTGCCTTTACTTTCTTTCATTAAGTTTTGTAGTTTTCTTCACAAAGGTTTTGCACATTTTTTTATTTATACCTTGGGACTTGATTTCTCAAGCTATTTTGAATGGTTATCTCTTTTTTGTTTCCTTTTTAAACTATTGGCTGCTGGTATATAGAAGTACAGTTAATTTTTATATTGACTTTGTATCCACAGCTCAATTTGGCTATAAACTGATATTGTATTCATAGATTATTCTGGGTTTTATCATAATCATATCATCTTTAAACAATGACAGTTTTGTTTCTTCCTTTCCAATCCTTATAATTCTTATTTATTTTTCTTATGTAATGGCTGAGACTGGGACTCTGCTACCGTTCTGAATGGAAATAGTTATAATGGGCATCCTTGTATTTTTCCTGGTTGTGTGGTTTGTAACTGTGGGATTTTAATTTATTGAGGTGACTAAATGATGACATGAAAGCTAATGCCATTGAAATAAGAATTGCTTACATTTCCTGAGAGAAGAGGCCACATCATATCACTCAGACCACGTGAGTGGTCAGGAGACAGACAGGAGAGAGGGAAAAGCCTAAACCCAGAACCTTTATTGGAGTTTCTTTGAGAACGGCAGGGCAGAGTAAAACAGTTTAGGATTAGTTATTATTAGTAATAAATTGTGGGCTTTGGGCTATCAAGTCCTTTCTAGCTATTTGGTTCCTGGCCTTAGGATGACTTAGGCCAGGGGAAATATTTGCTTAGTGTGTAAGCTTTAGATAAAGGAAGTGATTGGCTTGCACATGAGAGGCATGCCCCCAAGTAAAGTATTTACCAATTTCAGGAATTACTAGCCCTAGGAAGCCAGCCTCTCCTCCACCATTAAGATTTTTAAGATGTTAAAATATCATAAGATACGAAAAAATAAGACATGATTAATACAGTGATCTCAAAGAGAAGGTTTCCAACAGTTCACTAGTTCCATTTTGGTTTTTTTTAGATGTCCGTTATCCTTAAAAAGATATCTTTAATTCTAGTGTGTCCACAGTACTTTTTCCTAGTTATAAACAGATACTGAATTTTATCAAATATTTTTCCTGAATCAATTAAGATGATTATATGACTTTCCTCATGTAATCTGTCCACATTCACATTTACATTCATTGAACTCCGCTTCCCTGGTGTCTCAGACAGTAAAGAATCTGCCTGCAATGCAGGAGACCCAGGTTCGATCCCTGGACTGGAAGATCCCCTAGAGAAGGAAATAGCTACCCACTCCAGTATGCTTGCTTGGAGAACTCCACTGACAGAGGAGCCTGGTGGATCACAGTTCATGGGATTCCAAAGAGTCTGACATGATTGAGTGACTGACACTTTCACACTGAACTTGTGATGTTAATCTGTATTTTTATTTCCAAGAATAAGCTCAATTTGATCATGATGTATTATTTCATACATTGTTGAATTCGGTTTGCTAACATTTGTTAGAGTTTTGGCAGCTATATTTGTAAATGAAATTCATCTGTATTTTTCTTTGTGTATATGCAATATCTATCATATTAGTACAAGATTATGCTTGTCTTCTGAAATTAGCTGAAGAAAAAGACCATAGGATTGTTGGCATTTCCTCCTTGTTTGGTAGAATTCTCCACTTGAGCCAATCAGAGTATAAATTTTCTCTGCAGGATGTTCTTTAATAAGAGACTTTATTTCTGTAATAGTTATAGAACTATTTAGGTTTTCTGTGTTTTCTTAAGTCAGTTTTGGTAAGTTTGCTATTTTTCCAGGAGTCTAAATATTTCATTTAAATCTTCAATTTGGGGATAAAAAGATGTTCATAGTATCCTCTTATCCTTTTATATATTGATTATGTGTTCCTTCTCTTTCTTTTTTTGGTACATTCACCAGAAGTTAATTGATTTTATTGGTCTTTTCAAATCACTACATTTTGGGTTTTGTTCATCTTTTTTATTGACTGTTTGTTTTCTATTTCATTAGTTCATGTTCTCATCTGTTTTATTTCCTGCCCTCTAATCTCTATGGATCTAATCTCTATGGAGAAAAAAACTTCTCTGTTTTTTCTCTTTCTTTTTTTGGGCCACACCCCATAGCTTGAAGGATCTTAGCTCCCCACTAGGGATTGAACCCAGGCTACCACCATGAAAATGCTGAGTCCTAACCACTGGATGGCCAGGAAATTTCCTCTAATTTCTTGAGATTTGATGTATGGCTTAATTGTTGTCAGCCTGTTTTTCCTTCTTTGTATATGCATTTAAGATAGTAAATTTTCTCCTAAGTACTGGCCTAATCCTATCTTAAGAGATTTAATTTGTAGCATTTTCACTTATACAAATAAAAATATTTTCTAATTTTCATTGTGATTTTTTTCTTAGACTTATGATTTTAGATTAAATTCTGAACATATAGAGATTTTTTTATTTATCTCTATATTATTGATTTTGTTAGAATAAATATACTTTGTTAGATAACATACTCTATATGATTTCAGTTCTTTAAACTTGTTAAGACTTTATTTATAGCTCAGAAAAGTATCAATTTTTGTAAATATTCTTCATGACTTTGAAAAATGTACAATATGCTGCTATTGGTGCAATACTCATTCTTTACTATTAGAGTGAATTTGTTTCTCCAGGCAGTTCTGCCTGAAGTTTGCTCTATATATGTTGCTGTTATCATATTCAGTTCAGTTGCTCAGTCATATCCAACTCTTTGTGACCCCATGAACCGCAGCATGCCAGGCCTCCCTGTCCATCACCAACTCCCGGAGTTTACCCAAACCCATGTCCATCAAGTCGGTGATGCCATCCAACCATCTCATCCTCTGTTGTCCCCTTCTCCTCCTGCCCCCAATCCTTCCCAGCATCAGGGTCTTTTCCAACGAGTCAACTCTTTGCATGAGGTGGCCAAAGTATTGGAGTTTCAGCTTCAACATCAGTCCTTCCAATGAACACCCAGGACTGATCTCCTTTAGGATGGACTAGTTGGATCTCCTTGCAGTCCAAGGGACTCTCAAGAGTCTTTTCCAAACCACAGTTCAAAAGCATCAATTCTTCAGTGCTCAGCTTTCTTCACCGTCCAACTCTCACATCCATACATGACCACTGGAAAAACCATAGCCTTGACTAGACGGACCTTTGTTGGCAAAGTAATGTCTCTGCTTTTAAATATGCTATCTAGGTTGGTCATAATCTTCGTTGCAAGGAGTAAGCATCTTTTAATTTCATGGCTGCAATCACGATCTGCAGTGATTTTGGAGCCCCCAAAAATAAAGTCTGTCACTGTTTCCACTGTTTCCCCATCTATTTGCCATAAAGTGATGGGACCAGATGCCATGATCTTAGTTTTCTGAATGTTGAGCTTTAAGCCAACTTTTTCACTCTCCTCTTTTACTTCCATCAAGAGGCTCTTTTGTTCTTCTTCACTTTCTGCCATAAGGGTGGTGTCATCTGCATATCTGTTATTGACATTTCTCTCAACAATCTCTCCCAGCTTGTTGTTTCATTCAGCCCTGCATTTCTCATGATGTACTCTGCATATTAGTTAAATAAATATGGTGACAATATACAGCCTTGACGTACTCCTTTTCCTATTTGGAACCAGTCTGTTGTTCCATGTCCAGTTCTAACTGTTGCTTCCTGACCTGCATACAGGTTTCTCAAGAGACAGGTCAGATGGTCTGGTATTCCCATCTCTTTCAGAATTTTCCAGTTTATTGTGATCCACACAGTCAAAGGCTTTGGCATAGTCAAGAAAGCAGAAATAGATGTTTTTCTGGAACTCTCTTGCTTTTTCGATGATCCAGCGGATATTGGCAATTTGATCTCTGGTTCCTCTGCCTTTTCTAAAACCAGCTTGAACATCTGGAAGTTCACAGTTCACGTATTGCTGAAGCAGGGCTTGGAAAATTTTGAGCATTACTTTACTAGCAAATGTAGGAAGTCAGGAAACACCTGGCATAACAGGCAAATTTGGCCTTGGAGTACAGAATGAAGCAGGGCAAAGGCTAATAGAGTTTTGCCAAGAGAATGCACTGGTCATAGCAAACACCCTCTTCCAACAACACAAGAGAAGACTCTACACATGGACATCACCAGATGGTCAACACTGAAATCAGATTGATTATATTCTTTGCAGCCAAAAATGGAGAAGCTCTATACAGTCAGCAAAAACAAGACAGAGCAGACTGTGGCTCAGATCATGAACTGCTTATTGCCAAATTCAGACTTAAATTGAAGAAAGTAGGAAAAACCACTAGACCATTCAGGTATGACCTAAATCAAATCCCTTATGATTATACAGTGGATGTGACAAATAGATTTAAGGGACTAGATCTGATAGACAGAGTGCCTGATGAACTGTGGACAAAGGTTCGTGACATTGTATAGGAGACAGGGATCAAGACCATCCCCATGGAAAAGAAATGCAAAAAGGCAAAATGGCTGTCTGAGGAGGCCTTACAAATAGCTGTGAAAATAAGAGAAGCGAAAAGCAAAGGAGAAAAGGAAAGATATTCCCATTTGAATGCAGAGTTCCAAAGAAAAGCAAGGAGAGATAAGAAAGCCTTCCTCAGCGATCAATGCAAAGAAATAGAGGAAAACAACAGAATGGGAAAGACTAGAGATCTCTTCAAGAAAATTAGAGATACCAAGGGAACATTTCATTCAAAGATGGGCTCGATAAAGGACAGAAATGGTATGGACCTGACAGAAGCAGAAGATATTAAGAAGAGATGGCAAGAATATACAGAAGAACTGTACAAAAAAGATCTTCATGACCCAGATAATCACGATGGTGTGATCACTCACCTAGAGCCAGAGATCCTGGAATGTGAAGTCAAGTGAGCCTTAGGAAGCATCACTACGAACAAAGCTAGTGGAGGTGATGGAATTCCAGTTGAGCTATTTCAAATCCTCAAAGATGATGCTGTGAAAATGCTGCACTCGATATACCAGCAAATCTGGAAAACTCAGCAGTGGCCACAGGACTGGAAAACGTCAGTTTTCATTCCAATCCCAAAGAAAGGCAATGCCAAAGAATGCTCAAACTACCGCACAATTGCACTCATCTCACACGCTAGTAAAGTAATGCTCAAAACAAAATGGATTAGGCTTATAAAAATATGTGTAGAAATAATTTTAAGCCAACTGTAGGATTTTACTCTCCTCAGTGTTATTTTTATTTGTTTCCTTCAGACACCTGGACACAGTAGCAATCAGGACCACTTTATTTGGGATTTTGAGGGTTTTCCAAATGACTGGAAAGCTGTAGACCATACAAAATCTGATTTACTTCCAGTTAATTTTTATTGCTATATTCCCAGTCCACTGAGTAGAGGTAGAGTGTTATTTATCAGGGGGCTTCCCAGGTGGCACTATTGGTAAAGAACCTGCCTGCCAATGCAGGAGATGTAGGACTCTTGGGTTTGATCCCTGGATCGGGATGATCCCCTGGAGGAGGGCATGGCAACCCACTCCAGTATTCTTGCCTGGAGAATCCAATGGACAGAGGAAATTTGAAGGCTACAGTGATAAGGTCACAACACCCTTTGCATGCCCTGAATTCTAATTCTGACAACTCCTAGCTCAGAGAGATCTTAGCTCAGCCTCATGGCTGCCTCCACTGAGTCAGCAGCAAAAGTCATCAAGTAATATTGAAACCAAGTCTTACTAAAACCTAGTTCCCTTCCCAAATTTATGATTACTATTTCTATCCAAAACTTTATTCCCTTTCTCATCCTCCATGACCTCAATCCTGTGCTAACTGAACACTAATCCACTAGAGTTAGATGACTAAGTTGCTGTTGTATATATTATCACCAACGTACAAACTCAGGTTGTTTCCCCAGGGCAAGATAGGCTAACAGACCCCTGAGCCATGGACCACTAAGCCAGAGAATCATAAACTAGAGACATCCTGACGCCCTAAATTACGATTAAGAAATGGCACATAAATGGCACAGAACTATGATTAATTCCAGCCTTTTTGTTCTTCTCCTTTAAAAAAATATTCTAATTCAAAGACCAAGTTGGAAAGAATCTGAGTCTTGTCTTCCTTTCCCTTGCTTGGCACCCAGCAATAAACACTGTACTTTCTTTCACTACAGACCAGTGTCAGTAGATTGGCTTTGCTGCTAATGAGTGAGCCAACCCAAGTTCAGTTCAGTAGCAGTGCATTCACATTTTGAGCTCCCATCCTCTGCCAGATCTCAGTCCAGTAACAGCTGATTATGTTGTTTGTTCTTTGATGCTATGATATTGTGATTTATAATATAATTATAATGTAATAGTATATATAATATAATAATTTATCAAAATATAAAATATATTTATAATATATATAACTAATATAATTTGTAATATAATATAGTATAAAAATAATACATTTATAATATAGTATAATTTGGTCCTCATCCCCATTTCTGGCACAGAGCTCCTAAAACTTTTGGAATTTCCTAAGTGATGACAGCAACAAAGCTGTTTTCTTTTAGGTTGATGAGGTGACTTTTGGAAAGCACCTAAGGATAGAGGCTGATTGCCAGGGGAACCAACCAAATGATTAGAGGGGATGAAACTTTTAATCCCACCCCTGACCTCCCAGGAGAGGGTTAGAGGTTGAATCAATTGCCAGTGACCAATGAGTTAATCAATCCTCCATATATAATGAAGCTTCCACAAAAACCCCCAAAGTACATTGTTTAGAGAGCATCTGGGTTGGTGAACAAGTAGAGGTGCTATGAAAGTGGCTTCAGAGAGGACCTGGAAGCTCTGTATACTTCCCCATACCTTTCCCTAAGCATCTCTTCTATCTGGCTCTTCCTGAGTTATATCCTTTTATAATAAACCAGTGATGCTGAAAGCTCAGCCTCTGTGCACCAGTACCAAACTAAACCTCAGAGACTGAGTTTTGAGTTAAATAGAAAAGAATAGCCTTATTGCTTTTCCAGGCAAAGGGGAACAGAGAAGGCTCATGGCTTCAAAACTGTTTGTCCCTACCTGGGAGGATTTGGTGAGAAGATTTATAGCAATGGTTCAAGAGTGGGGCTGCTAGTAAGGATCAGTTCAGTTCAGTCGCTCAGTCATGTTTGACTCTTTGTGACTCCATGGACTGCAGCACGCCAGGCCTCTCAGTCTATCACTAACTCCCGGAGTTTACTCAAACTCATGTCCATCTCATCCTCTGTCGTCCGCTTTTCTTCCCACCTTCAATCTTTCCCAGCATCAGAGTCTTTTCAAATGAGGCAGTTCTTCGCATCAGGTGGCCAAAGTATTGGAGTTTCAGCTTCAGCATCAGTCCTTCCAATGGATATGCAGGACTGATTTCCTTCAGGATGGACTGGTTGCATCTCTTAGCAGTCCAAGGGACTCTCAAGTCTTCTCCAACACCACAGTTCAAAAGCATCAATTCTTCGGTGCTCAGCTTTCTCTATAGTCCAACTCTCAGATCCATACATGACTACCGGAAAAAACATAGCCTTGACTAGACAGACCTTTGTTGACAAAGTAATGTCTCTGCTTTTTAATATGCTGTCTAGGTTGGTCATAACTTTTCTTCCAAGGAGCAAGCATCTTTTAATTTCATGGCTGCAGTCACCATCTGCAGTGATTTTGGAGCCCAAAAAGATAAAGTCTGTGACTGTTTCCACTGTTTCCCCATCTATTTGCCATGATGTTGGCAATTTGACCTCTGGTTCCTCTGCCTTTTCTAAAACTAGCTTGAACATCTGGAAGTTCATGGTTCACGTATTGCTTAAGCCTGGCTTGGAGAATTTTGAGCAGTACTTTACTAGCGTGTGAGGTGAGTACAACTGTGTGGTAGTTTGAGCATTCTTTGGCATTGCCTTTCTTTGGGATTGGAATGAAAACTGACCTTTTCCAGTCCTGTGGCCACTGTTGAGTTTTCCAAATTTGCTGGCATATTGAGTGCATATTGAGTATACAAGGCTTGCATTCCTTTAAGCTGACCTCAGGTGGTCTCCTGATGAGCTTCTCTGGTTCTCGAGGTTATCAAACTATGACTTTCTCTCTGGAAAAAAAATGCTCCATCAGGTAGTTAACATCTTTCATTTGTTAGGGGGTTTTCCCAAAGAGTCAGACGCGACTGAATGAGTTCACTTTAGTTCTGCAGAAGAGCTCAAAGATATTATTATGTGTATCCCTTGAGGCGGAACCCGGATCCTGACCCAAGGCTGCACTATTGTTTCTTGACTTCTTCCTTACTTCTGCATCCCCTCCCATCCCTGTTTAAATCTGCCCTTTGAAACTCAGGGAAGGTCATAGAGGCTGAAGCCTCTTCTCTACAAACAAGAAACAGGGGACACAGAAAGGCTTCCATCCCCAGGAGACCCACAGGGTCCTGCTTGGTTTCACTATCTCCAGGTAGGTAGTGTCAGAATTAAGTTGAATTGTAGGACACCCACTTGTTGGTGTGGGAGCGACCCCTGCTTCCTGCCCACCCCCCACCATATACATACAAATCAGAATTAGTCACCATAACCTTTAAGTGGTTTTTCAGAAAACTTTTAGTATATTCCATTCAGCTTTTTCATTCCAGTTCTTTAGAGATTACCCCTCAATTCCTGCCAGTGAGGTCCCTGGAATTGCTTATAACCTGGTTTCTCATTTAGTCAGTACTTATTGGAGCCTACTATGTGCCTGGCCTTGTTCTAAGCTCAGAAATTGTAGCAATAAAGCCCTCCCATCATAGAGTTGACATTCAAGTTGGGGAAAAGAGGTGGTAAACAAGCGAACATATCTGAATAAAAAAGTGAACTATATAAAATTCTGGTAGAAGGTTTCTTCAGCAGGTGAAACAAATTCAAAGGTCCTGAGGCAGGGGAGAGTAGGGAGGGTGGACTACCTGGAACTGATGGGGGTAGGTGGGGAAGCAGAGATGAAGTAACAGAGCCAGGACCAGACAGTGTAGGGCCTGGTAGAGTTTTGTTCTAGCGTGTAATGAAAAACTCTTTGTATACAAGAGAGACTTGAATGACTTGTATTTGTATTAAATTGCTCTGGCAGCCTTATAGAAAATAGACTGTAGACCTTTTCTCTGATTCTGATTTAACACATTCCAGTAAATTCCTTTCCATCCTAAGTTAACTATAGTTGTAGAACAGACAAATAAAGATCCTAAATAGTGTGACCAGAGAGGGGACTGCAGAGAAATTTGAGGTATTTTATTAGAAATGATAAAAAACAATGAATAGCTCCATTCATATTCCAGACTGGGAAACTATTGACCCTTGGTATGTAGGACTCAGCCATGCTCTCTTGGGTCTGACCTCCCAAGCTGGCTGCTCCTTATTTGATATGGCCACACCTACAGCAGAGACCTGAAGCCAGGCTTTTCTAGGAACCAGCCACTCCCCTAAAACAATCAGGGTCCTGTTTTCAACCTGGATCACCAGTCCTGATTTCTCCTTCCTTCATCCCCAGAGGGACTTTGGCGTCCTCTGCCACCCACTACTTCAGTTAAGGTCACTGCTGTCACCTGAGATGCTCTCAGAATTGAAAGAGATCATGGCATAAGGATAAACAAGGATAAAAACAGTTACAGATTGCACAAAATTGGTAACCCCTGAGTAGTAGTTGGACACCTGCTCAATCTTACTACTGTGAAACAGCACACTTAGTAGACTGGTGCAAAGCTTCCTAAAGCAGTTTGCTGAGCACTCTTGAAAAATGAAGTAGGAGTAAAGTGATACAGCATAAGTAAGAAGGCAAGTGCTCATGGTAAAAAAAAAAAAAGAGTAAAGAAAAATGATTTCTCATTCCTAAATTGTGTGAACATATGTTAAATATGATATATCTCAATGTGGGCCACGAAGTCAAAACAGTCATTTTATTTCCATGTATGGTAACATTTCATCTCTTCAGAATCAAGCTACCTAGCTATTTCAGCTACCCAGAATACAGTTAAGA
This sequence comes from Okapia johnstoni, assembly GCA_024291935.2. Lineage (NCBI taxonomy): Eukaryota > Metazoa > Chordata > Mammalia > Artiodactyla > Giraffidae > Okapia > Okapia johnstoni. Next base: position 85,272,532 of record CM044311.1, on the reverse strand, counting down.
AAAGTAGTAAGCAAAAAAAAAAAAAAAAGTTATCCAAAGAATGCAAATAAGATTTAATAAAATTGTTCACTAAGACCCATATCTTTTACTCACAGGAGAGCCCCTTGCACTCTAGGTGTTGTGGGTTTTTTTTTTCCAGTTTATTCATATTTCTCTCAGTTTGCTTTTATGTTTGTTCTTTTTTCTCTTAGTTGTACGCAGCATAGTGATACTAGAGGGAAGAGATGGGCCATCCTGTGGATAACACTCTAAGGACATATGATTGTGTGGTTACTAACTGGGCTCTGAAGTCAGGTAGATCTTGATTCAGCTCTATAACAGCTATATGACTTAGGACAAGTTACTTACCTACCTAAACCTAGGTTCCGAATCTCTAAAATGAGATTAGTACCTCTCCCTTGGGGTCAGTGTGAGGATGAAATGAGATCAAGCAGGTGAGTCTACTCAGTAGTGATGCTGAAAGCTCAACTTATGTGCACTGGTGCAGAATCAAATCTCAAAGAGAGTTTTAGGTGAAGTAGAAAAGAATAGCTCTATTGCTTTGCCAGGCAAAGGGGGATACTGCAGGCTCATGCCCTCAAAACTGTGTGCCCCTACCCAGGGGGGTCTGCTGAGGAGTTTTATAGCAACAGTGGGGTTGCTGATAAGGATTAGAGCGTGCACAGGGTCTGTGCTCCTTTATTCTGGTCACAGGTGGTCTCCTAATGAGCTTCTCTGGTTTCTTTAATCTGGCCTCATATGGTCTATTTTTTTGTTTGTTTGTTTTGGCTGTGTCAGATCTTAGCTGTGGCACACAGGATCTTCTGTTGAGGCATGCAGGCTTAGTTGCCCTGCAGCATGTAGGATCTTTGTTCTCCAACCAGGGATCGAGCCCGTGTCCCCTGCTTTGGAAGGCATAATCTTAACCATTGGACCACCAGGTGGTCTCTTGATGAACTTCTTGAGGTTATCAAACTGTAATCTCTGGAATTAAGAATGCTAACTTCTTCCATTTGGTGGGGGACAACCGGGGCGGGGGGAGGAGTTCAGTTCTGTAAAGAGCTCAAAGATATCATTCTGTGTATCCCTTGAGGTGGAACCAGGACTCGGCCCCAAAGCTGCACTATTGTTTCTTGACTGCTCCTCCTTTGTCTCTGGGCTTCCCAGGTGGCGCTGCTGCTGCTGCTAAGTCGCTTCAGTCGTGTCCGACTCTGTGCGACCCCATAGACGGCAGCCCACCAGGCTCCCCTGTCCCTGGGATTCTCCAGGCAAGAACACTGGAGTGGGTTGCCAGTTCCTTCTCCAATGCATGCAAGTGAAAAGTGAAAGTGAAGTCGCTCAGTGGTAAAGAACCCGCCTGCCAATGCAGGAAGCAGTTCAGTCCCTGGGTCGGAAAGATCCCCTAGAGGAGGGCACAGCAACCCACTCCAGTATTCCAGCCTGGAGAATCCCCATGGACAGAGGAGCCTGGCAGGCTACAGTCCATGGGGTTGCAAGAGTCTAAGGCAACTGAAGTGACTGAGCATGCACACAGGCATCCTTGTCTCTGCATCTCCCCTTCCCTGATTAGCAACTATTTGAATATGCCCTTTGGAACTCAAGGAAGGTCTTGGAGGCTGGAGTCTGTTCCCTACAAACAAGAACTGGGGGACAAAAAGGCTTCTGTGCCCAGGAGCCCCACATGGTCCTGCTCAGCTTCAGTAGTTGCTCTATAGTGGGAGCTATAACTGCTAGCATGTTAATGCTTAAGGCAATGTTGCCTAATGACTATGGATTCTGTAGCCAAAATGCATAACTTCAAAGGTCAAATATTGGCTTGGCTACTTACTTAGCTGTGTGACCTTGAGTAAGTTACTAAATTTCTGTGTGCCCCCATTTCTTGGCCTTTAAAATGGAGATAGTCATTGGACCTACTTCATAGGGTTGTTAGGAAGATTGAGTTAACACATAAAAAGTGTTTAGATCATGACCTGGCACCACAAGCGCCATAAAAGTATTGACTGTCATTGTTAATGACTGATCTTGCCATAATTATAAAGCACTTCTCTCCCTCGATTTATCCATGACCTCCTAGCTCTGTCCTCCCCTGGCAATCATATCATATACAAAGTGTTCTCAGGTACATCGTCCCAAGAGAGTCCTAGGACATCTCTGTGATACAAACAGGAGAACCTGATATAAATGTATATAAACTCCACACAAATATTTGTCCAAAAAAATGCTTAATTGAATCACGGATCCTAGTATCAAGCAATTCAAGTATCATGTCACATAAGAGTAAATTTGAAAACACTGTATAGTTGCAAAAATAAATTTCTTGTCTCTCCAGTTCATGGAAAGTCTAACTACTGAGACGTTACAGAGAAACCAATCTAAATAGGTGCAATTTGTTCACTTTAACACTAGGTGGCGCCAAATGATGTTTTAATCTGTGGTTTTATGCCCTGGACAAAATGTTCCCGTCTAATCCGAAAGTTTAAGAATACAGCAAGAACTTCCAAGTTAATTTGGGCATCCCAGGGAACTCCAGCTATCAGCAGCTTCCTTCACCATTCTATGCCCAAACTTCTGAAATTGTTTCATCTCGGATAAGACCAGGAAAGTTCCCCTACAAAAGTATGCCTAAAAGTAACCTTCCAGTGTACGGATATGAAACTGGGGCATACATGCTTGACACCTGCCAGGAAGCTATGCTGTTTTCCCTTTATTTCATTCATGAAAAAAAGTAACAGCAACAACAAAAAGTAACACATGCACAATGTAGGAAAGTCATCAAATTTAAGATACTCAGAAGAAAATGATCATGCATAATACCACAACCCAGAAATAAGTATTAACGCCTCCCACAAATTTCAGCCTCCCAAATTCCCTATTTCTGTCACGTACCAATATTTTCACAATATTTGAGATATTTATTCTTCCCTAACAAAAATAATAGTATCCACTTAGAACTTTACTGTTTTAGAAATGTTTGATCTATTGATCTGTTGCACAAAAATGTGAATATACTTAGCAGTACTGAAATGTACACTTAAAAATGGTTAAGATGGTAAATATTATGTTATATGCTTTTTACTACAATTAAATTGTGTTTAATTTAAAAAAAAAAATTTAACTGTCAACATTTTGACGTGTTTGTGCTTAGTCACTCAGTCGTGTCTGACTCTGCCACCCCATGGACTGTAACCTGCCAGGCTTCTCTGTCCATGGGGATTCTCCAGGCAAGGATACTGGAGTAGGTTCCCATGTCCGCCTCCAGGGGATCTTCCCAACCCAGGGATCGAACCCAAGCCTCCTGCATTGCAGGCAGATTCTTTACCATCTGATCCACCATGAAGCCCTTTGATGTATTTACTTCAAATTAATTTAAGAAATCCACTAGTATAGAGAGGCAATTCCCCCGTGACTCAAGCAGTAAAGAATCTGCCAGCAATGCAGGAGACACAGATAATGTGAGTTCAATCCCTGGGTTGGGAAAATCCCCTGGAGGAGGAAATGGCAACCCGATCCAGTATTCTTGCCTAGAAAATCCCATGGACATAGTGCAAAGGAGGCTACAGTCCATAGCATTGCAAAGAGTCTGACACAACTGAGTGTGCGTGCACGCACACACACACACGAAATTGACCAGTAAAGCTCATGCTAAGGAAATAAAAACCTGTGATTTGGGGACTCACTAGGCATGTGCTCCAAGAAACACAACATGCCTAACGCTATGGATAACAAGAGGGCAAAATAGATGGAGAAGGAAAGAGTAGAACTTCAACCTCAGTTTCTCAACTTCTGCAACAATTTGACCACAGGTCAAGTGACCCTGAGCACTTCTTTAGTTAGTCAGATGGTGAGCAAAAAGTGGAGAATCCTAGGTTAGTCTTTGTTACCCACAAGAGTTATTGGATATCTAAGATGTGGGAAAATGAAAAGTGAACTAGCTGCTTTTTGCAATTTCCAGTCAGATTTCAGGCTGGAGTAGAGATGGGGTTCTTGTATGACGCATTTTAACAGCTGAAAGTGAGACTATGGGATCTGCAAAGCTCCAGAGGTCCATTACCTGGTTTCAAACCCTGAGCTCTGGCACTCAATGTGTGGCTAGCTTTGCAAATTGTTGTTGTTTAGTCACTAAGTTGTGTCTGAGACTTCTGTGACCCTGTGGACTGTAGCCCACCCAGGCTCCTCTGTCCATGGGATTTCCCAGGCAAGAATACTGGAGTGGGTTGCCATGCCCTCCTCCAGGGGATCTTCCTGACCCAGGGATCAAACCCATGTCTCTGGCATTGGCAGGCAGATTCTTTACCACTGAGCTACCAGGGAAGCTGCTTCATCTTTATGTTGCTCCACTATCCCCCTTTCTAAAGTGAGAATGGTAATATAACAGTAGTGCTTATCTCACTGAATAGATAAGTAAAGTAAATGAATTAGTATGTGTGAAGCTTTTAATATGGCACTTGACATACAGAAAACACCAGATAACTGGTAGCTATTAGATTTTGGAAGGCTTTGAAAATCAGTCTGAGAAATTTGAACAGTAAGTAGCACAGAGATACACTCAAGAAGGTAGGACAAAGGGAAAAGCACAATAGAAGGTCAGTGTTTTCAAGTGGGGTAGGGTTGGGGGAAAGACAGGCAGAAGAATCAGACTCAGTAAATTGAACTTGAGGTTTCAAGGGTTTGACTTGTGGGGTGGTACAGTAGGGAATAACGTGTGAGAGATTAGTTTATTACCATGAGAAACAAATGTCAGCAGGTTTATAAGTGGAAAGAGCACCTTAAACAGCTGGGTGACTTGGGCCTGGCTTTGACCCCACTAGCTGTGTGGACTTAGGTGAGTCACCCTTCTCAACCTCTGGTTATTCCCCTGCTGTTGGTTTGGAAAATGTCCTCACTGCCTTCCTTACAGTGATGGGAGAAGAAAATGATATGGTATGCATGAAGATACTTTTAAAACAATAAACTTCCAGATGGATATTATTGTTTTTGTTAGGAAGGATAAAATGAATTTAGCCAGCTGGAAAATATTGACAGACCCTCCAGGGATGGCTTAAAGATAATTAATTCAAGGTTATGGAATAAAAGTATTTAGAAGACTAAAACTAAAGAACTGTATTTAAAACATTTGATAGTCATCTATTAAATGGAGCAAAGAGCCTGTGGATTTCTCCTGGGTATATATCCTTTCTGTGTCCTCCATTTCTTGTCTGTAGGAAACAGGCTGCATTCAGCCTCCTTGACCTTCCATGAGTTCCTAAGGGCAGATTCAAATAGTTACTAATCAGGGAAGGGAGGGAATGCATAAACAAGGGAGGCATAGTCGAGAAACAAAGGCAGAGCCACAGTGCAGGGTCCTGGTTCTTCCCCATGGAATATGTTGTTGTTGTTCAATCGCTCAGTCCAACTCTTTGAGACCCCATGGACTACAGCTTGCCAGGCTTCCCCATCCTTCACTATTTCCTTGAGTTTGCTCAAAGTCATGTCCACTGAGTTGGTGATGCCATCCCATCCTTTGTCATCCCCTTCTCCTCCTGCCTTCACTCTTTCCCAGCATCAGGGTCTTTTCCAATGAGTTGGCTCTTTGCATTAGTTGGCCAAAGTATTGGAGTTTCAGCTTCAGCATCAGTCCTGCCAGTGAATAATCAGGACTAATTTCCTTTAGGGTTGACTGTTTTGATCTCCTTGCTGTCCAAAGGATCTCAAGAGTCTTCTCCAGCACAGTTCAAAAGCATCAATTCTTTGGCACTCAACCTTTTTTATGATCCAACTGTCACATCCATACCTGACTACCAGAAAAACCTTAGCTTTGACTATACAGACCTTTATCAGCAAAGTGATGTCTTTGCTTTTTAATATACTTTTTAATATTCCTCAAGGAATATGCATAGCAGTATACTTTAGTTCTTCTATAGGAACGAAAGCTCCTACTGAGGTGAAGGATGGTAACTTCAGGCTGAGCACAAGATTCCTGAAACACTGCCCTGTTATTTCACCACCAAGTCAGAAGAAAGCCACACACCCTGAATCCCTCATCCCACATTTTGCCTATAAAAACTTCCTGGAGTTTGGGGATTTTGAGCACAATCCACCTGTTCTTGTTTGCCCCTGCAACAGACCTTTCTCTGCTCCAAACTTGAATGTTTTGGTTCATTTGGCCTCCCTGTGTGTCGGGCACACGAACTTGTGTTCAGTAACATCTACATGGAATTAAGTGAAGATTTTAAAATGTGCTATAAAAATGGCAGTAATAAAAAGGATTCAATCAAATACAATGTATAAATGTACCAATCAAAACTTTAAAAGAACTAAACTTCCTTTTTAAGATTAAAAAGATCATGGAAAAAAAATTTTAGGGGGGTAGGGGAGAATTTTTTAATTCTACTATTTGTTGCCCTGAAAAAACATGGTTAAAGACAAACTGAATCACTCAAAGTAAAGGCTGATTTCTAATTAAACAGATTGATCACATACATTTATCTCCTTTCCAATTTAAGTCCTCACCAAAACATCAGTGAGAGAAAGTTATAAATCTGTCATAACAAAGAGAATAGGAGTCGATGTAACAAAATTTTACAACTCAGAAAGTAAATTGTCTTATTGCTGCCAAACCAAACTTGGGTCTGCTCACCTACCCACAGCAAAGCTAGTTTACTGAAACAATTGTGGTGAAGGAAAGTACAGCCCTCATTGCAGGTTCGAGCAAAGAATGTGGGTGCTTCATGCTCAAAAGATCCAAACTCCCTGATGGTTTTCAGGGGAGTGTCTTTAAAGACAACCTTTGGGGGCAAGGGCTGGAGGGTTCATAACTTTCTTCTGATGGGGCAGTAGTGAGGCAACAGGGTGACATTTCAGGGATCTCAATCATGAGCCTTCTGGTTCCATCCAGTATGGGTCTAGTGTTTGTGTTCAGCAATAGTAGTCAGCATTCTCTGCCTCAGGTCGGGATCGTATTTCCTAAAGAACAACTTCAGAGATACCTGTCCAAATGTTTCGTGTATCCCTTGAGGAGGAACCGGGACTCTGCTTTATCACTGAACTGTTATTACTTTTCGTGTTTAACTGCTTTTCTTTTGTTTCTGTATTCCCTCACTCCCCTCATTAGTAACTGCATGGGCCTGTGCTTTGGAATTTAGGAAAGACTAAAGTCTTTCTCTACACACAAGAAATAAGGAACACAGGCTCTTGTACCCAGGAGGGCCCCGCTGGATCCTGCTGTTTCAAACCTCCCCCACCCTTTTTCTTTGATACCCCCTCAATCCTGAGGGAAATAGATGCAGGACAAGAAAGGGAATAAAGCTTTGGCTAGAGAGGTTAATCATAAACTCGGCAGGGGAACTTGGTTCTAGGGGAACTCCGTTTCATTAGCAAAGGGGAGAAAGCTATGAAAACTGTCTGTAGAAGGTGTCAACTACAAATTGTCACTTGTCATGAGCACTTGCCATCTGCCTCTACAAGGATTAAATCATGTGTTGCTGCAGCTGCTGTGACCTTCAACACCCCCTGAAGGGAGTTCAGGGTGGAGATCAAGAATGAGGCACTCTGTGCTCTGGAAAACTGGCAGAACAGGTCTTCAGATAGATATTTCCAGGAGCTGATATTATGAGCCCAATCCTTGCATCTCCTCATATCTAGAAAAGCATTTAATCCTTTCATGGTGACGTCAGCTCCTCATCACTAGCAGAAAACTTTTGCAAAGATAAGTACTTGATTGCATGAACTCCCCCTTCACCAAAATTCCTTATATATTGACCTCCCCCCTCATCTCTTTGGAGCAGTTTCTCAGTTACCTTGTTATAGCCACGCGTTCCGGGAAACAAGCTCACTCAGAAGGAGGATGCAGAGAGTGAAGTGCAGTTTATTACACCGGCGGGCTCAAGGCAGAGTCTCCTCTTAGCCAAGGACCCCGACCAGCATTTGTGAAAATCTTTTATACCCCATGTGTACATGTCTGAACCCACCACCCAATTTCCTTGTGACTTACATAAACAAAGGAAAGGTAAATACAATCACAATAACCCTATCAATAATCAATAAGCCCGAGGTTACATTCCAAACAGTCAATAATCAATAAGCCCGAGGTTACAGAAAAAACATTCTATCGTCGTTTCCACAGGCACTAAGCACAGAGTTCAGAGTCCATTAGAGAGGTGGCTGAACATGATCAGCACGAACAGGCCTAAGATGGAGTCCAGGCCCCATGAATTCCTTCTTCAACCTGAGGTACTGTCTCCCGGGCTGCAGCCCTCATTTTTGCCCCAAATAAAACTTAATCGACAACTCTCACGTTGTGCAATTTTTTTAAGTAGACAAAGGGGACCCCAAAGAGAATAAACCAACGTGTACTGCAGAACTGAAACTGTGCTCCTCTGATTGGGAATTGAACCCCTGTGCCAGAACTGGAACACAGCCTAAACCCAGACTAGGATTTAAACCCATGGTCTTTTAATTATAATCACTCACCTTGTGTCTGGACATACTGAGGTTCAGGTTCTTTGTGTCTCAGTGTAAAAGGAATTCAGTGAGAGGCAAAGTAATAGGCAAGAAGTAGATTTATTAATTTAGGATGCTGTGAGAGATGCAAAGAGGCAGGCAAGGGGGATTAGGTGAGCTACAATTTTATAATCAAAGGAAAATGGGGGAGAAAGGAAAAGATCGGCTTCTTCCTCATTCTTCAAGTATACATCAGGCTTATATCACTAGCTCTGCCTTCATATCAGGCAGGAGAGTGTCTGACCCTGTGAGGTCAAACTAGGACTGTCATAGTGCTTATTCACATCAGCAGAGGGGTAGTAACATTTTTCTTTCATTTAATGACTGGGAGGCAGGTAGGGTGGTCTGGTATTCCCATCTCTTGAAGAATTTTCCACTGTCTGTTTTGATCCACGCAGTGGATCAAAGGCTTTCACATAGGCAGTGAGGCAGAAGTAGATGTTTTTCTGGAATTCTCTTGCTTTTTCTATGATCCAGTGGATGTTGGCAATTTGATCTCTGATTCCTCTGACTTTTCTAAGTCTAGCTTGTACATCCGGAAGTTCTCAGTTCACGTACTGTTGAAGCCTATCTTGAAGGATTTTGAGCATTACTTTGCTATCATGTGAAATGAGCACCACTGTGCTGTAGTTTGAACATTCTTTGGCATTGCCCTTCTTTGGGATTGGAATGAAAACTGACCTTTTCCAGTCCTGTGGCCACTGCTGTGTTTTCCAAATTTGCTGGTATATTGAGTACAGCACTTTAACAGCAGCATCTTTTAGGGTTAGATCTAGCTCAGCTGGAATTCCATCACCTCCACTAGCTTTATTCATAGTAATGCTTCTACGGCCCACTTGACTTCACACTCCAGGATGTCTGGCTCTAGGTGAGTGATCACATCATTGTGATTATCTGGGTCATTAAGATCTTTTTTTGTATAATGCTTCTGTGTATTCTTGCCACCTCTTCTTAATCTCTTCTGCTTCTGTTAGGTCCTTACCATTTCCGTCCTTTATTGTGCCCATCTTTGCATGAAATGTTCTCTTGGTATCTCTAGTTTCCTTGAAGAGATCTCTAGTCTTTCCCATTCGATTGTTTTCCTCTGTTTCTTTGCATTGTTCACTTAAGAAGACTTTCTTATCCTTGATATTCTTTGAAACTCTGTATTCGATGGGTATATCTTCCCCTTTCTCCTTTGCCTTTCACTTCTCTTCTTTTCTCCACTATATGTAAGACCTCCTCAGACAACCATTTTGCCTTTTTGCATTTCTTTTTCTTGGGGATGGTTTTGGTCACCACCTCCTGTACAGTGTTATGAACCTCCATCCATAGTTCTTCAGGCATTCTGTCTCAAATCTAATCCCTTGAATCTATTTGTCACTTCCACTGTATAATCATAAGGTATTTGATTTAGGTCATACCTGAATGGCCTAGAGGTTTTCCCTGCTTTCTTTCATTGAAGTCTGAATTTTGCATTAAGGAGCTCATCTCTTCTTAAAGAGATGGGAATATCAGACCATCTCACCTGCCTTCTGAGAAACTTGTATGCAGATAAAGAAGCAACAGTTATTAGAGAAGAGCTAACACCTATCCTACTCAAACTCTTCCAGAGAATTGCAGAAGATGGTAAACTTCCAAACTCATTCTATGAGGCCACCATCACCCTAATTCCAAAACCAGACAAAGATGTCACAAAAAAAGAAAACTACAGGCCAATATCACTGATGAACATAGATGCAAAAATCCTTAATAAAATTCTAGCAAACAGAATCCAACATCATATTAAAAAGATCATACATCATGACCAAGTGGGCTTTATCCCAGGAATGCAAGGTTTCTTTAACATCCGCAAATCAATCAATGTAATTCACCACATTAACAAATTGAAGATAAGAACAATATGATTATCTCAATAGATGCAGAAAAAGCCTTTGACAAAATTCAACATCCATTTATGATAAAAACTCTCCAGAAAGCAGGAATAGAAGGAACATACCTCAACATAATAAAAGCTATATATGACAAACCCACAGCAAACATTATCCTCAATGGTGAAAAACTGAAAGCATTTCCCCTAAAGTCAGGAACAAGGCAAGGATGCCCACTTTCACCACTACTATTCAACATAGTTTTGGAAGTTTTGGCCACAGCAATCAGAGCGGAAAAAGAAATAAAAGGAATACAGATAGGAAAAGAAGAAGTAAAACTCTCACTGTTTGCAGATGACATGATCCTCTACATAGAAAACCCTAAAGATTCTACCAGAAAACTACTAGAGCTAATCAATGAATATAGTAAAGTTGCAGGATACAAAATTAACACACAGAAATCCCTTGCATTCCTATACACCAATAATGAGAAAACAGAAAGAGAAATTAAGGAAACAATACCATTCACCATTGCAACAAAAAGAATAAAATACTTAGGAATATTTCTAACTAAAGAAACAAAAGACTTATATATATAGAAAACTATAAAACACTGATGAAAGAAATCAAAGAGGACACAAACAGATGGAGAAATATACCGTGTTCATGGATTGGAAGAATTAATATAGTGAAAATGAGTATACGACCCAAAGCAATCTATAGATTCAATGCAATCCCTATCAAGCTACCAATGGTATTTTTCACAGAACTAGAACAAATCATTTCACAATTTGTATGGAAGTATAAGAAACCTCGAATAGCCAAAGCAATCTTGAGAAAGAAGAATGGAACTGGAGGAATCAACCTGCCTGACTTCAAGCTCTACTACAAAGCCACAGTCATCAAGACAGTGTGGTACTGGCACAAGGATAGAAATATAGATCAATGGAACAAAATAGAAAGCCCAGAGATAAACCCACGCACCTATGGGCACCTTATCTTCGACAAAGGAGGCAAGAGTATACAATGGAGAAAAGACAGTCTCTTTAACAAGTGGTGCTGGGAAAACTGGTCAACCACTTGTAAAAGAATGAAACTAGAACACTTTCTAACACCATACACAAAAATAAACTCAAAATGGATTAAAGATCTAAACGTAAGACCAGAAACTATAAAACTCCTAGAGGAAAACATAGGCAAAACACTCTCCGACATAAATCACAGCAGGATCCTCCATGACCCACCCCCCAGAATATTGGAAATAAAAGCAAAAATAAACAAATGGGACCTAATTAAAATTAAAAGCTTTTGCACAACAAAGGAAACTATAAGCAAGGTGAAAAGACAGCCTTCAGGATGGGAGAAAATAATAGCAAACGAAACAACAGACAAACAATTAATCTCAAAAATATACAAGCAACTCCTGCAGCTGAATTCCAGAAAAATAAACGACCCAATCAAAAAATGGGCCAAAGAACTAAACAGACATTTCTCCAAAGAAGACATACAGATGGCTAACAAACACATGAAAAGATGCTCAACATCACTCATTATTAGAGAAATGCAAATCAAAACCACAATGAGGTACCATTACACACCAGTCAGAATGGCTGCTATCCAAAAGTCTACAAGCAATAAATGCTGGAGAGGGTGTGAAGAAAAGGGAACCCTCTTACACTGTTGGTGGGAATGCAAACTAGTACAGCCACTATGGAGAACAGTGTGGAGATTCCTTCAAAAACTGGGAATAGAACTGCCATATGACCCAGCAATCCCACTGCTAGGCATATACACCGAGGAAACCAGAATTGAAAGAGATGCGTGTACCCCAATGTTCATCGCAGCACTGTTTACAATAGCCAGGACATGGAAGCAACCTAGATGTCCATCGGCAGACGAATGGATAAGGAAGCTGTGGTACATATACACAATGGAATATTACTCAGCCATTAAAAAGAATACATTTGAATCGGTTCTATTGAGATGGATGAAACTGGAGCCCATTATACAGAGTGAAGTGAGCCAGAAAGAAAAGCACCAATACAGTATACTAATGCATGTATATGGAATTTGAAAGATGGTAATGGTAACCCTATATGTGAGACAGAATAAGAGACACAGATGCATAGAACGGTCCTGTGGACTCTGAGGGAGAAGGTGAGGGTTGGACGTTCTGGGACAGTGACATTGAAACATGTATATTGTCATATGTGAAGCAGAACACCATTCCATGTTCTATGCATGGGATGGATGCTCAGGGATGGAGCGTTGGGATGACACAGGGGGATGGGAGGGGGAGGGAGGTGGGAGGAGGGTTTGGGAGGGGGAGCACGTGTGAATCCGTGGCTGATTCATGTCGATGTATGGCAGGGACTACTACAATATTGTAAAGTAATTAGCCCCCAACTAAAATAAAAAAAAAAAAAAAGAGTAAATTAAAAAAAAAAAAAAAAAAAAAAAAAGAAGCAACAGTTAGAACCAGACACGGAACAACGGACTGGTTCAAAATTGGGAAAGGTGTACCTCAAGGCTGTATATTGTCACCCTGCTTACTTAACTTATATGCAAAATACATCATGTGAAATGCTGGGTTGGATGAAGCACAAGCTAGAATCAAGATTGCCAGGGGAAATATTAGTAACCTCAGACATGTGGATAACACCACCCTAATGGCAGAAAGTGAAGAGGAACTAAAGAGCTTCTTGATGAAGGTGAAAGAGGAGAGTGAAAAAGCTGGTTTAAAACTCAACATTCAAAACACTAAGATCATGGCATCCAGTTCCATCACTTCGTGGCAAATAGATGACGAAACAGTGGAAACAGTGACAGACTTTATTTTCTTGGGCTCCAAAATTACTGCGGACAGTGACTGCAACCATGAAATTAAAAGATGCTTACTTCTTGGATGAAAAGCTATGACCAACTTAGACTACTTATTAAAAAGCAGAGAGATTACTTTGCCAACAAAGGTTTGAATAGTCAAAGCTATGGTCTTTCCGGTAGTCAGGTATGGATGTGACAGATGGACCATAAAGAAGGCTGAATGCCAAAGAATTGATGCTTTTGAACTGTGCTGGAGAAGACTCTTGAGAGTCCCTTGGACAGCAAGAAGACCAAACCAGTCATTCCTAAAGGAAATCAACCCTGAATGTTCACTGGAAGGACTGATGCTGAAGCTGAAGTTCCAATGACAGAGGACAAGCTGGTTGGACGGCATCACTGACTCAATGGACTTGAGTTTGAGCAAGCTCCAGGAGATGGTGAAGGATGGGGAAGTCTGGTGTGGTGCAGTCCGTGAGGTCACAAAGAGTCGGACACAACTGAGCAACTGAACAACAACAAATTCAAAAGTGCACAGTCGTTAACAGAATTTCTAACATGAGAATAATTCTAACTTGAGAGTAAATAGGTTCAAATCCCTATACTGCCCTACTTATCATTAGCTCAGTGAACTTGGGCCATTCATTACTTAAGCTCTCTGAACCTCAATTTTCCCATCTACAGAACTATGGCTTTAAGGCATAGAATCATGGTATGGATTCAATGAGATCATATGTATAGGAAAGCTTCCGGAAAAAACAAACCTTCATTACATTTAAGGTGCTGTATTTGCTTCCTTTGGCTGCTGTTACAAAATGCCACAAACTTTTGGGCTGCATTCCCTGTTTCATGGTCCCTTCCACCATTTTGAAAACCTGTTTTGCTTCAGTATCTACTTGCCTTCTTCTTCTATGTCCAATCTCCCATGGCTTCTTTGCTCTTTTATTTATTTTTTTTTTTAGGAGGTGATATCTCATTGTGGTTTTAATTTGCATTCCTAAAATGGCAGACATTTTGCTGAATTGCATAAAATTTTATGCTTAACAGCATGCTTTAATAACAAATCAATATCTAGGTTATTAATTTGCACATACTATTTAGGAAAATACTTTGTATTATATAAAACCTAACAGCAGCTGACATTTTTTGATGACCTGCGCCTCACGCTGCATAGTGTTTAGCGGGTGATGTCTGACTTTCTGTTTATGGAGATAGACTCTATCATTGCATTCATTTCACACATGAGGAAACTGAAGTGTAGAAACTCAGATTCTTTTCCAGGATCTCATGGGCTAAAAAATCAAAACCAAGAAGTTCAACTTCAGGATTCAAATGCTGGAACGGTTTTTGCACTCATCACTTCTCTTGTCTCACAGCTTCTGCATCCTGACGGTACAGCATTTGCTCTTTTTTGCCTTCACGTAGAAATTCCCCAAAGAGAAAGCGATGAGTTCAAGTCAGTTTACTTTCCCTACCAGTCAGTGTCCTTCTAGGAACTTCTAGATGGTTGGCAAGCTAGCAATTTTGGGGTCAGGAATCTCACATCTTTGATCCAGGTGTGATCAAGGCTGATTGATAAGATACTCATTTATGATCCTGAGGTCATGAAGTTTTCCCCTCTCAGGTCTGAGAAATGGGAGACATTCAGCCAAAAGAAGACTATAATTGGAGGGCACTTTGGTTCACTTTGGTGATATCGGTGAATATCTGGCATCGAGGAAAGTGCCAGATGTGCTGATACATGCTTATTCAGCAGCTTGCATCTTTCAAGACCATTTTGAGAGATTATCAGTGACTTGGAGATCAAATATATTAAAGTATAGATGAGCATAAACTCTACACCTCTCAGGAGAAGGAAAGGGTTAAAGCTGAGGGAACAATTTGGAGGGCTTTGACCTTACATTAGGGCTCACAGACAGAACAAAGATATTTGATATACTCTTTGTTGTTATTGTTGTTTAGTTCCAAGTCGTGTCTGACTCTCTTGTGATCCCACTGACTGTAGCTCTCCGGGCTCCTCTGCCCATGGGATTTCCCAGGCAAGAATACTAGAGTGGGTTGCCATTTCCTTCTCCATTCTTTGCTCTTTTAAAAAAAAGATTTTATTGAAGTATAGTTGATTTACCATGTTGTGTTAATTTCATCTTTACAGCAAAGTATCTCATATATAATAAATGTATATTATATATATAATTATTTTTCATATTCATTTCCACTATGGTCTGTTACAAGATTTTGAATATAATTCTCTGTGCTGTATAGTAGAACTTTGTTTCCTCTGCCTATTTCTTTTTTAAAAATATTTATTTATTTGTCTTAGTTGTGACATGTGGAATCTCATTCCCTGACTAGGGACCAAACCCAGATCCCCTTCTTTGGGAGTGCAGAGTCTTACCCACTGGACTACCAGAGAAGTCCCCCCCTGCCTCTTTCTTAAAAACACACCTGTGAACCTTTAAAAATTGTAACTTGCAGACTTCCCTGGTGATACAGTGGTTAGGAATCCTCCTGACACTGCAAGGGACACGGGTTTGGTCCCTGTCTGGGAAGATTCCACATGCCACCTGTGTGCCACAACTACTGAGCCCTCCTCGCTCAGAGCACATGCTCTGCAACAAGAGAAGCCACCACAATGAGAAGCCCCTGCACTACAATGAAGAGTAGCCCCCGAGAGCTGCAACAAAGACCCAGCACATACAAAAATAAATAAATAAAATTTTAAAAAATATATATATATAGAGAGAGAGAGAAGAGACACCTGTGATTCCATTCAGGGCTCACCCGATAATTTCCTGTCTCAGTATCTTTTATTCATACCTACAAAGTCTTTCTTGCCATTATAAGATAATATTTGCACAGTCCAGAGATTAGGATATCTTTGGGGCCATTATTTAGGTTTTATCTACAAATTATGCTTTGGAGGAATAGAAGAATCCTGTGACTTCTAAACTCATCAAGTCTATTATTGAAAATGAATTGCCCCTGCCACCTAGGCTCTCCCATAGCCTATTTCACCCTGGGCTACAACCAACTGAATAGGAACCCCACCCTGGCTGGGCTTCCCAGGTGGCTCAGTGGTAAAGAATACACCTTCTGACACAGGAAACACGGTTCCATCCCAGAGTCAGGAAAGATCCTGTGGAGGAGGAAATGGCAAAACCCCGCCCCCTCACCCTTCCCCACCCCTCCCCACCCCAGCCCACCCCACCCCCGCACCCCCCAGTATTCTTTCTGGGAAATCCCATGGACAGAGGAGCCTGGCAGGCTACATACAGTCCATCGGGTTGCAAAGAGTCAGAGATGACTGAGCACGCAAGCACCTATCCTGCCTTCAAGAAATCAAGAAAGGAAGCTTCATCATCCACCCTGTCATAAAAAAGCATGAGAAAGTCGGCTGATCCAGCAGAATCTCTGCAAGTGTTGTTCTGTCACCTGTGGCTTACCTGCTCAGGCGGGACTCTGCAGATGCCGAGTTTGCAGGCAGGCAGTAGAACTCGGAGAAGGCAATGGCAACCCACTCCGGTACTCTTGCCTGGAAAATCCCATGGACGGAGGAGCCTGGGGGGCTGCGGTCCATGGGATCGCTGTGAGTCGGGCACGACTGAGCGACTTCACTTTCACTTTTCAGTTTCCTGCATTGGAGAAGGAAATGGCAACCCACTCCAGTGTTCTTTCCTGTAGAATCCCAGGGACGGGGGAGCCTGGTGGGCTTCCGTCTATGGGGTCGCACAGAGTCGGACATGACTGAAGCGACTTAGCAGCAGCAGCACTAGAACTCCAGCAGAGGCGTGAGAGGTGTTCCTTCCCATGGGAGGTCTTTCCTCCCAGACCTGGAGGCCAGCCAAGACCAGCACCAGAGGTTGGGACTGCGCACTCTTGTCTGCCTCCGTGCAGCAGTGGGATACCAGGCTCTCTGTGTAATAAAGAGCTCCTTTTATTTTTTACTTTTTGTTTAAGAGCTCCTTTTTAGATAGCAGCATCTGGCGTGAGTCCCTGTCATTATTATTGGGCAGGGTTGTTTTTTCTTCAGTTTGGCAAGTCTTATGTAATAATTCCCAGGGCATGTGGTTCTCACGTACTTCACTTGGCCCTAGCTTATAGTCTTGGCAGTTCTCTCAGTATAGATGATTGGTCTACAAGCAAGAGATTTGAGAAGCACAGGAGCCAACATTTGTTGAGAGCTTACTATGCGCCAGGCACTCTGCTAGCTCATGTCATTTTCCATTTTGTTTTTATAACAAGAGCATCATGCAAGTGAGAAAATTGGGGGCTCAGCTAGCTTAAGGTTAATTTACTTTCTCAAAATCATAAAGTGAAAATAAGAGGCAGAGTTTAGAGTCATCCTAGTCAGACATGGGTGTGTCTGACTCCTGAAAGTTTTCCCACTACCCCTCCACCTAAGGGAAGGAGAAATAGAAAGCATCTGATCACAGCCATGACTCAGTAGTTTGTCTTGGAGTTCCTTAATTACCAGCAGCAGATTATCCCCTAGTTACAGTTTTACAATCTTAGCTACCAAACCAGTGGCTAAACGACAAGTAAACAGCACACAATTGAGAAGTCGCTCAGCAAATTAAAATCGAATTATTATTCTGCTTTCACCTAATCCATTACCTTATGGGACAGTAATCTCCAATTTTTTTAATTATGCACTCTAGTCAGTAAAAAATTATTGAGCACACACCTTCGATAAATGTCTGTTTATTTTTATAATCTATATACAGGCACTAGATATATAAAAAGCCCACAGGGAATTCCTTGATGGTCCATTGGTTAGGACTCTGCACTTCTACTACCAAGAGCCTGGCTTCAATCCCTGGTTAGGGAACTAAGATCCTGCAAGCTCCACAGTGCAGTAAAAAACAAACAAACCAAAAAAAACCCACACAGAAGTAAACATCTATAATGCAGTATTTTACAGTTAGAAGTTCTAATATTTTCTCTCCATATTTGAATGAGTCAGCTTGCGTCATCGCTGTAGGAACAGTCCACCTGGAAGGCCACTGTCATGTGCAGCTACTGTTGAGCTACAGCCCCACTGCTGTATACCCAGACTCATTTATAGACATTTAAGGAAACCTCAGCAATGATTAAAATGGCCTATAATGAAAGACTGCTCCTTCTGTAGCAAAAAAACCAAAGAACAAACTTAGGTGATTCTACAGCATCTTCCACATGGCCAAACAGAACCCTCCCATATCCCTTTGTGCCTAAGTGGCACTCTGGTACCCAGGGAACATTTGCCTAGCTGCTCCCCAAATGTTCTGATTCCCATAGTTAATGCATTCAAAAGTGGCCCGAAAGAATATACTATAGAAACTCAGACTTTTCCTTAGATTTTGGTTATATAGAGCTTGCCCTGAATTTGGGATGGGTGCCCTGAATTTATAGGAAATCAGTCAGTCACAAAGAGCATCCAGCTCCCTGCCTCATTAAGTTTAATTTATGTTTTCTTTCAAAAACAAGTACCTTTGGGTTTGTCTGTCCTGTGGGATGTCTAAAGCCCTCCTCCCTGAGTGAGGTGGCTCTCTGTAATGTCTTTGTAAATTTTCCCTTCTCCATGGCTTGTCTGAGCCAAGGAAAGAGGCTTTCCTGGTAGCATGACCCCTCTCACAGGGATTTCTTTATCCTGGACCACAGATGGGTCAGAATGAACCCGATATACTGGGCAAAGCAGCCCATGCTGTGTGTGTGGCCTTGATGAGGGAATTGGGGAGGAAAAGGGTGATTATCTAGAGAACTGTTCAAGGAAGTAATCAAAGAGAAGGGTCTGCAGTAAATATCACAATTCAAAGTTCAAATACAATCTTAAAGAACCTGTGAATTCTAGCAAAGCAAAAACTGCCACCTGGGTCAATACCTGAGAGGAGGGCTGTTCCGTTCATCTGACTTTTACCTGCTCACTGAGATATGGAGGGAGGAAGACCAATGTGATATGTCCTGACTGGCAAACGCTACTGGACCCAGGATCACTTGGGGACCTTGTTAAAAATGATCATCTAATTCAGTAGACTTTGAAGGAGAAAAAGGGATGGAGATTATGAACCTCCATTTTTAACAAACACCTCCAGTGGATTCTGATACAGGTGTTCCATGGATCACATTTTAAGAAGCACTGAAATAAGTTATAGCTATGTTTAGGCTACTAGTCTACTATTGGAAACATAATTTTCTGAGCTTTAAATGACGTATATGTGCAGTGTTGTTGTTGTTTAGTCACTAAGTCGTGTCCGAGTCTTTGTGATCCCATGGACTGCAGCATGCCAGGCTTCCCTGTCCTTTGCTATCTCCCTGAGTTTGCTCAAACTCATGTCCATTGAGTGTTGATCCCATCCAACCATCTCATCCTCTGTCGCCCCCTTCTCCTCCTGCACTCAGTCTTTCCCAACATCAAGGTCTTTTCCAGTGAGTCGGCTCTTCACATCAGGTGGCCAAAGTATTGGAGCTCCAGCTTCACCATCAGTCCTTCTAATGAATATTCAAGGTTGATTTCTTTAGGACTGACTGTTTTGATCTCCTTGCAGTCCAAGGGACTGTCAAGAGTCTTCTCCAGCATCACAGTTCAAAAGCATCAATTCTTCAGTGCTCAGCTTTCCTGATGGTCCAACTCTCACATCCGTACATGACTATTGGGAAAACCATAGCTTTGATTATTGTTGACAAAGTGGTGTTTCTGCCTTTTAATATGCCGTCTAGGTTTCTCATAGCTTTTCTTCCAAGGAACTAACATCTTTTAATCTCATGGCTGCAGTCACCATCCTCAGTGATGCTGTGTTTGTGCATAAATGATTTAAATGATCATACTAGTTAGTGTATACTATGTATTTTTCCACTGAAAGAGGTATCTAAAAATCATCCCATGTTGACTTAAGTGCTACCAATAGAAAGTTCAAAACTAAGAGGGAAGGGATATAATGGATGATCAAGCAATGGCAATTATTACTCCCTCCTACTGGTGAGGTGCAGCACACTTTACGAGTTATCTTAAAAGATTATAAGTCCCCAAATTGATGGGTGTAGAATTTACATTGTTCCTGTAATAATTTCTATTTCACATTATACTTCTCTATTTTTAAAAATTAAATTATTCATTATATAAGTTATTGGCTCAAAAACAGTATCACCTATTTTCTAACATGAGAGTCAGTCTTAGGCTTTTTTAAGACCTAGTGAGAAAAGACCATAATAGAGTTGCCAGATACTATTCAGATCTTGCAACAACCAAAGAAAAAATTACAAAGATTTGAAAACTAGAGGAGAAGCCTAGGATTGATAGTAAACAACACTCTTACAAAGCAAAAGATAGTGATGAAATCAGTCTGAAAACATGGATTTGCTGATTTGAAGGAGTGTTGGCTTTATTTTTAATGCAGTGACACTTAATGATGAAGAGACTCGTCAGAATGCAGCAGAGACAGAGGGTTTGTTTGGTGGGAGTTAAAGGAGAAGGCTTCCTGGGTTCTGAGGATAAAAAGTAAACTGCTAAGAAGTGCCGGAGACCTGCTCTGGCTGGTCAGGGTTCCCTTAGGATGGACGGCATCGGCGATACGAATGAATAAGCACAGCGAGTCTTAGCATTTTCCAAGTGTCTTCTGCTTTATTGTTTTCTCAAGCAGCTTTTATATTTTTAGTGGTATATAGAAACAAATGTGAAGCATAGAATCATACCAGTTCAGCTTAAGGGACATACCAACGTAGCTTAAGGCACATACCAACTAAGCTTAGTGGGTACATCTTAATGGGCCTATCAAGTTAGCTCAGTGGGCTAGCAGCTTCGACCCTCATTGAAGCCGTTTGCATATCTTTAGTTACAAAAAGCCTTATTTTGATTACATCATCTTCTGGCCTGGTGGCCTGCTAACACCTTGTGACTCTCTATTGATAAAGGTTGATCAATTAGAATACTTTTGTAGCGAGCACATCAGGGAAGAATTCCTCAACAGGAAGTTTTAAGGTAAAACCTGTTTTTTGTAATTTACTCTATGCCTTGAGCTTAACAGAAAAGAATGTAGTTCCATAAAGTCAAAGAACAGCAAGCTGAAATTCAGCTCTAAGTAAGAATCATCAGTTAAATCAAAAATTGTCTTATTCTTTGTATTAAAACTAAACTTCTATTTATATAAATCCATAACTATTATGCTTTCATTATATAGGCTAAATATGTTAAGAGTAAAAGCATAGTGAGTAAATATAGATTAAGTAACAGTTTCACAAAGCAATATTTTCTGTATTTCCTAACAAGCCTTTTTTCCTGCGAAGGGTTTTGTGCCCATAGGGGCTTTCTGTGCAGAGGCTCTCAATGCTGTTTTATTACTAGGGAGAAGTTATGCACATTAGCTCCAAAGGCACAGGTACATTTATTAAACAAACCAATATGTTAGCAAAAGGAATTTAGATCAGCATACTTTATATCCCAGATAACTTTATTTAGGGTGCTACCGTCCAGGGGCCTTGCTGATTTGAGGTTTCAGAATGATCTGTTTTAGAAGGGAATCAGGAAAGGCTTTTTGCCTAAATCACAGAAAATAAGAAGAGGTTTATTATAGCAAGCGTCAGAAAGAGGGATCTCATTTTTAAGGTGAGCGCTGAGGCAGCCTCTCGAGAATCCCTGAGGCCTGAGTTGCTCTGCTCGTCAGTCCTTCTCCTCATGACTGTCATGAGTGGGGATCTCGTGAGCTGGCTCCCGGCAAAGAAGCTGATTTGGTTCCTTTTTGTCACTTTTTTGTTTCTGCCTATTGTTGTCTGATAGATGAGATTTCTGTTGAAATTCAATTTGTTTCTTTGTTGCTTTTTGTATACTAACTTGCTGTGAACAACTTGATTTAACTGCCCACATAATACTGACATTCCTGCCAATTCAATAATATGCTCCTATATTTTGTGCTAGTTTTTAGTGGAATATTTGTTTAGCTACATGTGCTGCAACTCCCTGTATAGCAATTCATGCAAGTTTATTTTATATTGCTGCTTGGTTTATGCCCATTTTTATTGATATATTTACTCTATAGACTATGCAGAAATTTATCCTAATGTACTTCATATTATAACTCGCTTATTGGTACAAACAAATAAAATTCAGTCTCATTATTTGCTTTTACAATATGACATGTACAGAAAGGGACTTAATTTACCAGTCAGTTTGTGATGCTTTATTCTCTTCTAGTCACCAATATTCAGTGGTAATCAATATATTTCTTTAGAACTATACATTTTATATTTTTCCAAGGTTAGTAATAAATTATTATATATTACATATTGTATTATACAAGCAAAACTATATTTTCCTCTTACAACAGGCACTTTTAAATCACTTTTATACAAATTCAGAAAAAAAATCTATTATTGTTTCTGAGTTGCAGGCAATTTTACATGAATTATTTTATTTAATCTTTATGGCAATCCTAAGAGGTAAGTACTGTTATTATCCTTATTTTTTTTAACTTTTTTGTTTTATATTGGAGTATAGCCAATTAACAATGTTGTGATAGTTTCAGGTGCACGGCAAAGGGACTCAGCCAGACACATACATGTGCATCCATTCTTCCCCAATACATCCCTGTTTTGTAGAGGATGGAACTAAAAATCAGTGAGAAGATGTGACTGCCCATTTCGTAAGCCAGTAACTGGGCTTTGGGGAAGGCCCCAGGACTCCTCAGGGCCTGCTCATATCTGAATGATCCCACCTGCCCTGAGGGAACCCTCCTGATTTAAGTTGTGTACATCAGCCAAGGAAAGGAACAGATGGAAATCTGAGATGTCCATGCCTTGTGGTATCTACAGTGAGTAGAGAGAGTCACAAACAGGCGTAGTTCACTCAGGTTCCTCTTCCATCTCCAGTTCCATTGCTACGGTCCTGGGGTGCTCAGTCGAGTCATCACCTTCTCTGGTCATGAGTTTCTTCAGAGTACAAATTAAGTAGCTTGGCTGGATGATTATCAAGAGCTTGTCAGTTCTAACAGCTAGAAATTAACTTCCCTTCCATGTCTATAGGTGGAGGTGTTGGAAAGCTGAACTTCTGGTAAGCCTGTTGTGCTGCTGCTAAGTCGCTTCAGTCGTGTCCGACTCTCTGCAACCCCATAGATGGCAGCCCACCAGGCTCTGCCATGGATTCTCCAGGCAAGAATACTGGAGTGGGCTGCCATTTCCTTCTCCAGTGCATGAAAGGGAAAAGTGAAAGTGAAGTCGCTCAGTCATGTCCGACTCTTAGCGACCCCATGGACTGCAGCCTACCAGGCTCCTCCATCCATGGGATTTTCCAGGCAAGAGTACTGGAGGGGGGTGCCATTGCCTTATCCGAAGCCTGTTCAATCCCATGTTTATAACAGTCTGACACCATATTCTTTATACAGCACCTGTGCTGTGTCCTAAGTCACTTTGGTCGTGTCTGATTCTTTGCAGCCCTATGGACTGTAGCCTGCCAGGCTCCTCTGTCCATGGGATTCTCCAGGCAAGAATACTGGAGTGGGTTGCATGCCCTCCTCCAGGGGATCTTTCCAACCCAGGGACCGAACTGACATCTCTTACTTCTCCTGCATTGGCATTGGCAGGCAGGTTCTTTACCACTAGCACAACCTGGGAAGCCCAACTGTATACCAAACATCAGATCTTCTCTTGTTTAATAGTCCCCCAAAAAACTTTAAATATTTATTTTTATTCATTATTTATTTGGCTGTGCCAGGTCTTAGTTGTGGCATGCAGAATCTTTAGTTGCAGCATGCTCTTAGTTGTGGCATGTGGGATCGAATTTCCTGGCCAGGAATCAAACCCAGGCCACCTGCATTGGGAGTGCAGCACCTTAGCCATTAAGCCACCAAGGAATTCCCCCCACCCAACCAAATAACTTTAAAAATCATGGTGTTATTCTCATTTTACAAAAGGGAGATCAAATATCAGAAAAGATAACTAACTTGTCTAAAGACACAGCCAGTAAGTAGTAGAAGTAAAAGTGGAACCCACTTTTTGCATCTTCCTACAAAGCCCTTGCAGTGACCCACAGTGCCCTCCTGCTCGTCCAGCCATGCTATGCGTGGTTTCAATAGAGACATGGAGGAGATGGGACCCTCCCCCCACACTTCTCTGTCTGTGGCTACAGTTTTATGAATAAAAAAGTGTATATAGTATGACTTGTAGTCTCTTCAAGTGCCCCATTTCCTGCCTCTTCCATCTTCAAAGAGGGCTAAGATTTCCTGTTTACGAACCAACAAACAGACTGTAGCATAGAGGACTTAGAAGAAAAAAATCACTTATGTGGTTTTGGTAAGCACAGATACTCTGTAAAATATGTTGGTAAACTAGGACTGAGAATATTTTCCCCGTCTCACAGGACTCTTATGAAAATCAGATTCGCATTTCACTTGTTCTTTTATTGAACAAGTATTTGTTGTACGGCTATTATGTGAAAGGTGTTGTTCTGGATGCTGGTAATAAAATGGTGAACAAAATAGGCAAGGCTTGTCCTCATGGAACTTATTTTCTAATAGAGTAAAACAAACAAACAATGAAAATGTAAACAAATAGACAGGATGATTTCAGATTGAGATAAGTATTGTAACTGCAGTAAACAGTGATTATGAGGAGGCGGGCAATTTTATAAGAGGACAGAGATGAGGGTAGGGGTAGAGGAGGACCAAGAAGGAATCTAGAAAAGAGGACATTGTCAGCTGTTCTAAAGCCCAAGAAACAGCTAGCTATTTAGAAAGCATTGCAGGAAGAGGGAACAAGCGCAAGGTTCCCAAGGTGGCCATGAGTTGAGCACATGTGAGGAAGGGAAGAAAGGCCAGTGTGGCTAGAGCACAGTGAGCAAGGGGCAGGAGGTTCAAACGAGGAAGGAGAGAGGCATGAAAGGGGTCGATTTCATTTTCAGTGCAAAGGGAGGGTATTAAAGGATTTGAAGCTAAGGAATGGCACGATCTGTATAATGTGTAAAAGACATCTTTATAGCTGGTGTGTGAGGGAAATGGATCGGGCATAGCGGCAAGGACTAGCAGGGATGCAGGAGACTAGGTCGTAGGCTACTGCTGGAGCCCAGCGGAGAGACAGAAGAGCCTGGGTGAGGCTGGATTGGAGCAGAGAGATGGGAGAGACAAGGCAAAGAAAGAGATCAAAGACAGCAAATGGATTGCTCAACTGTACCAAGCTAAGGAACTATCAGTAGACTGTGGCATCCTGAGGAATGGCAGAGAGGACTCCTGCTGGGAAAGAGATACAGGAACGCTAAGACTGATGACCAGGAACCCTAAAAACAAGCTTCTCCTTGATTTCCCTAGGTCTGTCCCTGCTATGTTGAAATTCTGCTTCAAAGGTTTGAAATGAGGGGTGCGTCCAATTCTCAAGCCATTTATATATTTTTTAAATTTTATTATTTTGTTGATTTTTTAATGAAAGAAAACATATAACATTAAATTTACCCTATTAACCATTTTTTTAAATTAAAATGTGTTAGTTTCAGGTATACAGAAAAGTGATTTAGATATATATATTTATTATATATACTGTTTTTTTATTATTTCCCTTTTTATAAGCTTAGTAATGTATGTGTGCATGCCGAGTCACTTCAGTCATGTCCAGCTCTTTGCAACCCTGTGGACCATTGCTCACCAGGCTCCTCTGTCCGTGGGATTCTCCAGGCAACAATACTGGAATGGGTTGCCATGCCCTCCTCCAAGGGATCTTCCCGACCTAGGGGTCGAACCTACGTCTCTTACATTGCATTGGCAAGCAGGTTCTTTACCAGTAGTGCCACGTGGGAAGCCCCTGGCAGTGTATACATTTCATTTTATCTGTTAAAATTATTTATTTTCAGTTGCCCTGGGTCTTGGTTGCTGCACACAGGATTTCTCTAGTTGTAGTGTGCAGGGGCTACTCATTGTTGGGGTGCACAGCGTGCTGTGCACCACAGCATTGTGGTGGCTTCTCTTATTGTGGAACACAGGCTCTTGGTGCACAGGCTTCAGTAGTTGCAGCACGTGGACTCAGTAGTTGGGGCTTGTGAGCTCTAGAACTTGGGCTCAGTAGTCATGGCACACAGGCTTTAGTTGCTCCATTGCATGTGAGATCTTTCCAGATCAGGGATTGAATCCATGACCCTGCATTGGCAGGTAGATTCTTATCCACTGTACCACCAGGGAAGCCCCTCTTTCAGGTTATTTTCCATGATAGATTATTACAAAATATCAAATATACTTCCCTGTTTGTTTTATATATAGTAATGTATATATATTGGTCCCAAATTCCTAATTTATCACTTCCTTCCCCTTTCCCCTTTGATAACTGTAAGTTTGTTTTCTATATCTGTGGGTACCATTTTAACCGTTTTTACATGTACACTTCAATAGTGATAAGTATATTCATATTGTTGTATCTACAGATCTCTAGAAGTTTTTCATCTTGCAAAACTGACCCTTTACCCATGAAACAGTAATTCCCTACCTCCCTCTCCCATTTATGCTGTATTTTGAACATAGATCCAAACAAGTTTATTCTTTCTCCCCAAACTTAGGCTCCATCCCTAGGTACTTATCCTTCATATTTGAAAATGGTATTCAAAGTATCAATGTTAGAATGTCCAACTTACTTGGATTTTTGTTTTCAAAGAATCTTATTCATAAATCAAAAGCTGTGAAGTCTGTTCCATGAGGGAGGTGTCTGTGACTTGGTATTTTTCATCAGGATGATATTAGCATGTTTGGTGGGACCATTCTTTCCTGTGCTGCTCTCTTTAGGCAGTCAGTGCAGGACATTAAGCGTCACTGCACCCCATCCCCACTAAATACCAGCCTCATCCTAGTCATTGTGACAATCTAAAACACCCCCTCACATTTCCAAACATTCCTTTGGGAGTGTTTGGCCCATCTCAGCAGATATTCACAAATTGCACATTTATTAGGACCCCTTGACCTGGGATAGTGAAGGATGGGGAAGCCTGGCATGCTGCAGGCCATGGAGTCACAAAGAGTCTGACACAAATGAGCGACTGAATTTTTTTTTTTTTGACAGGAAACTGTTATAGTCATATGGCCTAATTCAATTATATTATCACGAGTCCATGATAATGACATGATTCTAGCTACTTTGCAAGAAATAGTTATGTTTTCCCACACTCTATTCCCCTACAAGCATCTGCTTGGACATTTTTGGCCAATTCTCTTGGCCTCGCACTTCTCTGAAGTAGTTGTCATTAAGTAAAATGTCTTAATAAGAGAGTCCTGCCCTCCTTCATTCACCTGCCACCCAGTCCTGCCACCATTTGTGCTTTTTATTTCCTTATATAGACCCAAGGAGGGGTGTGTCCAGGAGCACAAAAGGTGCCAAGAAGGGGCTCCATTAGAGTCTCTCGCATGCCACATGACTGGTTCAAAAAGGGGAGATCTGAGTGAGGGCCATAATCACCATCACAACATTGGCACAAGCTGCCTTTTCAGGGCAAAAACCATTGCCTTGAACAATAGTACAATTTTGTCAGAGAGAGACAGTCAGACAGACAGACAGAGTGCAGCAACTTTTATCAGACAAGGCACAATGACTCACTCCTTTCCTACAGGTTTCTCCAGTTTGTCTGGCATTGAGTGGTTTGATCTGATAGTAGGAACCAAAGATAGACTACCTCTTGGCTCTGCCTTTGATTCATAGCAAGTCTTTCTTCTTCTTGTGATGAGTTTATTACTCATTAAAGTAAGCCACAGCCACCAGACTTGATATTTGGCTTCTCCGGGATCCTCCCAGAGAAAGTCCCACAGCACAATCATGAAATGTATGTCACCTCCAATTATATATGTACTTTTACTTCATATAAGTGATGACCAGTTGTCTGTATCATGTCATAATGTGGTTTGCATTATCTACTTCTTGTCAAGACAAGACAATCACCCCATTTTCACTGGGAGCAATTAAGCTAAGGTGTGCAACAGACTATGTATCCTTTTAGTTTTATTTCTTTTTCCTCACTTAAACATCAGTTTACAGTAATATAATCTTCTGTGAAGTCTCCTGGGGAGAAAAGCAATTTGGACGTCCTCACTGTAACTTGATTCACAGACTCTGTTGAATGCATCAGACACCTCATGTTACTGTCTTATCGATCCTGGAAACACATGATAGATGCCTCATCTTCTCTCCGTTCTGCCTCCAAGCATCTCTCTTTACACCCTTTCTCTCATCCTCCCCACTGGTCTCTGATGGGGGATGTATTGCTTCCCTTCCCATCTGCTCTCTCCACCGCTGTCTGCCTTGCCTCCTCTGTTCAGTTGAATCCTCTCTATCTTCTTCACTCCCTACTAATTCACTTGCCCTTTCTTCCGTCTACCCTCTGAAACAAGCCTCCTCTGTCCTAGATCTAAAACAAAGCAAACAAAAAGCGTTGACTAAGCTGCTCCACTAGTAAACTACCCTGCCCCTTCTATTTCCTTTCTCTGCCAAACTTCTGGTCTCCACCCACTGTTTCCACTTTTATATTAACTACTCACTTGAATCTAGTTCCACATTTAGAGCCCAGTGAATCTACAGTCTCCCAGGCTGTTCCTCTCATCTCTCTGCAGCTGAGTATCCCCTTTTTGAGAGGTTCTCTTTCTTTGAATTCCAAGAGAGCTTTCTAATCAACCCTCCCATCTCTGTTTCTTTTGCTCTTCGTCACTCTCTTCTCCACAACCACTCCTTCAGAAATCTCACCCACACACGCTCAGCCCTCGCCTTGCAAGGCACTTTTAAGCAGCTGTGCCCACCCAAGCCGCATGTCCTCGTTTCACGGACTTTGCTTCCTGAAGTGCAGCAGGTAGAGACTAGATGTCTGGCAGAGGAAAAGAACCTGATTCATTCCAAGCCCTGTGTCTCCTCTCCATCAGCCCATTTCTCAGTCTTCTGTCACAGACTTAGCTTTCTGCTCAGATCATCACATTGTTCCATCTTGCCAACACGTGTACTTATTATATCCTGGATCCTGAGTTTTCTCCTGAGGTTTAATTCTACACTTTAACTAACTGCTAAATATTTCCACTTGATTTTCCTGTCATCACTTCAAACTGAAAACCTAAGAATAAATGTACTTACCCCTGAGAGAATGGAGGGGGAGGGGGAGGCGGGGAACATGGTATTCTTTGTAATTCACTTCGTCTCCAAATACCAGTCATTTTTGCTTCCTCTTCCTATTCTAGAAACCAGCCCTCTTAATTCTTCCTCTTTACTTTTCTTTCCTTCCTATTTCCGCTACCAGCATCTTGATTTCTCTATCCTTGATTTGCTACTAGATTAATCTTCATAAAACCCTACTCTTTTTACAGCCTATGGTAATCAGAAGTCTTTCAGTTGCAAATAAAAGAACCC
Organism: Okapia johnstoni; assembly: GCA_024291935.2. NCBI lineage: Eukaryota > Metazoa > Chordata > Mammalia > Artiodactyla > Giraffidae > Okapia > Okapia johnstoni. Next base: position 85,243,091 of record CM044311.1, on the reverse strand, counting down.
AGTTCGTACTGACAAATTTAAAAAGAAATGTACTGGCTCACACCTAACTGAAAAGGCCAAGGATATCTCTCTTCAGGCATGGTTGCCCAAGTGTCTACTACTTAAGCAACATCACTGGGAGTCTCCCTCCCTCCATCTCTTGGCTATGGGTTGGCTTCACTCCCTGGCACACTCTTCCTAAGTGTGTGCCACCACACACTTAGCCACCACTTTCAGCCACCACTACCAGCAGATTCATACTAGAGAAATGCACCATCATTAGCAGAAAGAGAGGACTCTTTCCCAATAGTCCAGCAGAAGTCCTAACACTGAGTCTGACATGTAAGACCTGAGTCATGGGCCCATCCTTAGAGCCTGGGGTGATGTGAACCCATCCAATCAACATAGAGCAAAAGGAGAAAAAGCATGTTTCCCGTAGAAAATAAGGGTGCTATTACAAGATGAGAAGTTGGGCTTATCTGTAGGCACAGGCAACAGATGGCCAATACACTCTCCCTTGACTGTACAATACAGTTAATTCCCTTAATCTGACAATCTATAATAGATTCTTTTACCTTAATGTGGCTTAAAACTTCCTTTCCTATTTGCTCACCCCTTATACAACACAAGCCTTTCACTTGAACCAATCTTTTTTCTCCCAGCTTTATTGAGATAGAATTGACAAATAACATTGTGTGAGTTTAAAGTGTATAACGTAGTGATTTTATATAAGTACATATTGAAAAAGTGATTACCACAACAAGGTTAGTTAATATCTCCACCACCTCACAGAGTTTCAATTTTTTTAGCTTAATCTTAACTATTTGTTATCCTCTGATCTCTCCATGGTCTTCCTATCTCTTCATCTTTGCTGATGTCACTACCCCTCTCACATCTTCAAATTCTACCCATCCTCCCAATCCAAAAGTATGATGAGTCCACTCTCAAATCCACTCTCTTTAAGGTCCACCTTACCCTCCAGACTGCAATGATTTATCCTTTTATTCCCTAGATTAACATTTATTGACTATGAGCTGGGTCAAACAGAGTACCACTTAAAAGTCAAAAGCAGAGGACAGTATCTGTTGTCAGATAGTGGGCATGTAGCCAAAAGATCAGTAAAAACAGAAAAAGCTGGAATGGAAATGAATATTTATTTGGAATGATAAAATAAATCACAACCAATTACAAATTTTGAAAAGTTGACATGTCACAAAATCACAAGATCCAAGAAAGCAACCATATTTTTATTGATTATCTGCCTGGCACCCCTTTATAATTATAATCCTTGTTGGGAACATTTTTGTCTGTATATTTTTTCATCAGATCTTCTGTTGACAATTATTTTGTAATATTTTCTATAAAATAGATAATTCAGTGTTTGAACTTTTTGCTCTTTATTATTGATATATTTTTGACATAATTTAGCTTCATAACTCATATTTGGTAATGTCATGTAAATACTTAGAATGCTGTCAAATTTGGGAGAAGCTCTATCCTCAGATTTTTTTTTTTTTATTTATGATTTATCAGATTTAGAAAAAAAAGTTTTAGACTAGCTTCTGGCTCCTAATATTTTAAACCTTGGTGTTCCTCCGTAACACACTGCCACGGGTACAGGTCTCTGTGGAACATGTACTTCTCATGAAAAGAAAGTGGCCTTGTGCTCTTGGGTAGAGAATGACATGTGAGACAACACAGAGATTGGTAGGAATATTCTTAGAAGCCATTCCATTTCCTACACTGGAATGACTGGCAACAACATTTTCTGTGAAAGTGACAGTGAACCATATAAATATATTTTACTAAAATCTCCACTAAATATATTTCCCAGTCTGCTTCTCTCCTCGACATTTTGTGAATAGGGGTGACCTTCTGTGCTTTGGAAGGCAGCTTAACCCTCATTATGTCAGGCTGCAGTTATACTGTGGGAAAACAGAAAAGACGGAGTTGGGGAGCTGATACAGTCATCTTCAGGGCAAGAACAGCTCCCAGTACCACTTAAGATTGGGTGTAACACACAGAAATCAAATCCCAGATCTCCTTCCAGCAAGCTTCTTCTCACGTTCCCTAATCCGACCAAGCACTCTATACTCCAGAGCACTTCCTTCCCCAAAGGAGAGCATCCCAGATCAACAGCCACAGCTGTCTTACCACTGAAGTTTCTCTAACCATCTAGACTAGTTCTGCAAGTCCTTCCCAGTTCAAAGAAGTATGAACTCAAGTGCATGCATGCTAAGTCGCTTTAGTCGTGTCTCTTTGTGATCTACGGACTGTGGCCCACCAGGCTCCTCTGTCCATGGGATTCTCCGGGCAAGAATACTGGAGTGGGTTGCCATGCCCTCCTCCAGGGGATCTTCCCGACCCAGGAATTGAACCCTGGTCTCCTGAATTTCCTACACTGCAGGTGGATTCTTTACCACTGAGCCACTGGGGAAGCCCCAAGGCAACTGGCCAAAAATCCAAGCTGATGTGTGGGCAAAAACGCGATGCTGAGTTAAAATACAGTATCGTACATAGCCAATGGAAAATTTCTAATGCCTCTTCATTAAATGATGTTCCCCAAATAGAAAACGCCTTCATATACCAGTTCCCAGGCTGGAATGGCAGCTAACCCAGCTGAATCAGCCACCCTACCCCTGATCACCACAGCCTTGTACTCTTTCTCCTTCTCTTTAACTGAGCTGTGAAAAAATTGCATCTTTTCAAACTGAATTTTAACACATGGAAACACACTAGAGCTATGTTTTTAGTGTTCTCCTGTTAGAGCTGAAAGTCCGCTTTTAGGTGTCATTCCCCCTGTTGTGCAGGATAGTGCTTTTCCACAAAAGAAATAAACCTCAGAGAACTGTACAAGACAGGCCTGGTCCAGAATAACCTGAAGATTTTTGAAAATTGCAGGCCTCCATCCTTAATCTTTTATCATTCTTTTGAATGACTTTAAAGACCAAAAATATGGGTTAATACAGAGCTAGGAAAAACAGTGAACTAATAAGAGGAGCCAAAAATTTTCCTCAGGTTAATTCTATTATGTTGAAATTTTTAAAAAGATGAATAGATGTAGAATACTATAGTTGAGTCAAAAAATTTTCCAGATGCTTGCCGAAGTACAAGATTGAACAGTTAACACTTATTGAATGTTACTTTGTGTCAGCCACTATTATGGCTTTAGTTGTGTTTACCCATATCTTAGATGCTATGATGATAAAGGCTGTCATAGATGAGTTAGGTATCATTAACTCATCTAGCAAGGTTGTAAGGATTAGAAATGGTGTAAGTATACTGCCTGCCACATAGTAGGTGCTCAATAGATACTGTCTATAACTTGAAAGCTTGAAACATCTTATCCCCTTTAATAGAGAGTGATTATTTAATCTTAGATGGAGGGATATGAATAAAGATAGTAATTACCTCTAGTTAATTGTAAGACTGTAAGTCTGGGGAGGGAGTGAATCTATTTTGAGTGGCCCTGTAGGAAAGATAAAAAACAGTAAGTGCAAGACACTGGTTAAAAGGAAGAAAGGGAGGGGAGGAGAGTGCAAGGGAGGAAGGGAAGAACAGTGGAAGGGGTCAGGCACTGTCTTGAGTCCCCACGTGTCTGTGGGGCTAGTCTAGGAAAGGCAGAAACAGACTTCTGAAAATGACAGTTATAAGGGGAATGCAAACATCTTATAAGCTTGCAGATAGAGGATATTTTTCCCACTAACCTAATACCAAGCCCCACTTCAAAATTTACCCAGATGACTTGAGATACAAGTGAGTGCCTTGGAGACTTTTCATCAGAACTTGAGCTTCACAAGACAGTTTTCCACCAAATGGAGTTCTTATTAATGAAGCAAAAGATAAAGTTGATGTTTGTATAAATGAATAGGTAATGTCCAATCACTATTTTTAGAAGCTCCTTGAAATTAAAGAGAGAGTAAGTGTTCTCTCATCAGACTCAGTGACCTTTTTTTAAGGACAGTGGATATTATTTATAAAGCTTTAAGGAGTTCATTAGTCAAGTGAATGTGATAATGTAATTCTTAGAAGATGCTGGATCTTTTTTGCCAAGTAAAGACGTGCTTCTCCTGTGATAGTGAATCTAACACCTATAAACATTTTTAAAATGAACCACTAGACAAATGCAGTGTCCCATTTTTATTATTTTCACAGTCTCATTCAACACATTTCATGACAAAGTGGGCTTCATTATAAAGCCTGGGGGGGTTTTCCTTTAAAAAAGAGCTTTTTAAAAATTCACTTTAAAAAACCAACGCAGAGGTTAAAATAACAAAATCTATGTTAACTGGACACATACATGTCTATATAAAATATTTTACAAAAATGTCATAAAGTTCACTGTAACATAGTCTCAGAGTCACACTTCCGATTTTCACTTGATTTAAGATAAACCCCATGGCAAATGCAAACCCCAGTCAGGCATTTTGTAGAACATAATACATTCAACTTAGTGTATAGTATGGTGTAATGGTTAAACTGAGTTGGTACTAGAGATGACTGATTCAAATTCAGTTTCCACCACTCACTAGTTTTAACTTAGTCAAGCTTTCAAACTTTTGTGCCTCACCTATAAAATGGAAGTAATGAGTATCCAGCTCATCAGGCTGTTCCAAGTTAATACAAAGAAAGCACAGGCGTGTAGTAATTGGTCAATGAATGTTAGGTACCACTATTATTGGGGTTTCCCAGGTGGCTAGTGATAAAGAATCCACCTGCCAATGCAGAAGACACAGGTTCAGTCCCTGGGTAGGGAAGATCTCCTGGAGGAGGAAATGGCAACCCACTCAGTATTCTTGCCTGAGAAGTCCCATGGACAGAGGAACCTCACAGGCTCCATGGGGTCCCAAAGAGTCAGACACAACTAAGTGACTGAGCATTCACACACTATTGTTATTAATACAGTTATTAAAGGGGAAGAAAATATATCACATTTCAGAAAAACTGACCAATGCTGAGTTAAAATACAGCAGCCTAAATAACCATTTGTAAAATGTTAATATCTATCTATTAAACGATATTCCTGCAAACAATAAATACCTAGATTGGCATGAAAAGTTAATGTTTTATTTCAGAGACACACATTTTCTGGTTTGTTCTTGCATGCAAACATTGAGACAAGCAGTATCGTTTGTATCTTTTGTGTGTATGTGAGTGTGTAGGTGTTGTAAGGGGATGGGTGTGTATCAGAGAGTTTCATGAAAGAGTCCCATGTGATTCCATAGTAAGGTTTTCCAGTCTTATGATTGAGATTATACTCAATAATTCTTCAAGACAATCACACTTGATAACACGTGGTGAATTTTCTGAAGTTTCATCATTACAAGAAGCAAATATGTCAAACACATCATACATAATATGCTGTGCTGTGTTGTGCTTCGTTGCTCAGTCGTGTCCGACTCTTTGTGATCCCATGGGGATCTGTCCGTGGGGATCCTCCAAGCAAGAATACTGGAGTGGGTTGCCATGCCCTCCTCCAGGGGATCTTCCTGGTACAGGGATCGAACCCAGGTCTCCCACATTGCAGGTGGATTCTTTACCATCTGAGCCACCAGGGGAGTCCATCATATGTAATACTTGTACCAAAAAAATAAGTAATAATTATCCATAAATAATTGGTGGTATGGATTACATGCCATGATCATTTACAGTGGTGCCTCATCCTATTTTTACAATATTAATGATAACTAGCATTTACTAAGTACTAAATGAGTGTCAGGTATAGTTCTAAGTGATTTACATGTATTTTTCTCATTCTATCCCAACAACCCTGTGAGTAGATATTATTATCTTCATTTTATGGAGGTTCTGAGAAGTTAAGTAATTTTTTCAACATCACACAAAAGCTGTGAAGATAGATTTTAAAGCCATAGAGTCCAATTTCTGAGCTCTTATTATTAAACATCTCATCATGCTGAAAAGAGGTAAATTATCAGTCAACTTTTCACTTTCAAAAAGGGTTTCCTAAAAGTTTTATCAACATATCTTAATACTTTAAAAGTAAGATATAATTTATAAAATTGTGCCTCACACATCTCAGGAGCACATAATTTGTATAAGCTGGTTTTTATTAGTTCACTCTGGAAAAACAGGATATTATTCTCCCTTTAGAATGGTTTTCACCTTCAAGTTATCTAGTTAAAAGCCTTAAAATCAACCTATACCTGGATCTTTATTTAATATACCTGAAATACAAATTTAAAATACTCAAATCTAAAAACATGATTATCTATTTGGAAATACATATATATGTATATGTATAGTAGTAGTGTTAGTTGCTCAGTCGTGTCTGACTCTTTGCGACCCCATGGACTGTGGCCTGCCAGGCTCCTCTGTCCATGGGATTCTCCAGGCAAGAATACCAGAGTGGATTGCCATTCCCTTCTCCAATGTATATGTATATACTTATGTAACATAGTTTCCTATGCTAGAGAATCCTACAGGGCACAAATAAATTTCAAAAAGACTATGATTAATCAATGAAAAAAGATAAAATGTTAAATCCATGAATCAAAAACAGAATGATATATTTCTATCATCATGCATGATGCATATGTAGAGCAGGAGGAATGTTTAATGATATTACAGGGGAATTGGTTTGGGAATCTGTTCTCCCTTAAGACAGCAAGTAAAGAATGTCTCTTCCTTAAAAATGAAGTTTGAAATGCCCCATGAGCCAAAGTAGGAGAGGAAATACCACAAAGGAACATAGATCAGGCCTAATGCTGGGCTACAAGTTCTCCCCAGCTCCAGGAGGCAGGCACTGGAAATTTATATCAGAATCATATACTTATCATTAATATAGTTTATAATAAAGTGTATAGAATTTTCATCCCAAAGTAGATTTAGTCAAACATGAATGCCTTTATTATCTTCACAAAAATCCCAAGATATAAAGCTTTTCAAGGGACTGGTATATATTGGATAATTTTTTTTAATTCTAATTTACCCAGTCTTCCTGTTTTTTTCTCATTTCAGTCTCAAGCAAGAATGAAGTTCATTTGTAACTTGTTAGGAATTTTTACAGAGCTGAAAGCATGTACATATGAAATCAGAGTTCTTCTGGTCTTTTGAAACACCTAAGTCATAAAAGACATAATTGTGGGTGCCCTACATGGGAAGAGGAGAAAGGAAAGCATTTTTTTTTTAATATTTATTTATTAATTTGCTGTGGCAGGTCTTAGTTGTAGCACACAAGATCTTCATTGCAACATGTGGGAATTTTCCTTGCAGTGCGCAGACGTCTCTGTTGTTGCAGCTCATGGGCTTAGTTGCCCTGTGCATGTGAGGTCTTAGTTCCTCAACCAGGGATCAAACCCTGAGTTCCTGCATTGGAAGGAGGATTCTAAATCACCACCCAGGGAAGTCCTAGCAAAGCGTTTTTTTAAATCAGAAGAGAGAGAGAAGATTCTGGGACACTGGACAGGGGCCTGAAGTCAGCAGGCTCTGCAGAGCACCAGGGACTAGCTGCACTGCTTAACAGCAGAGCTACAGGATGAGGCAAAGCCTCGGAGAGGAAGGTTTATAGTCCTCCAAAGGAGGACAGAACCTGGCTGTCCCAGTGTTCTCCTTTCTCAGGCATGGTCCAGAAGCAGCTGAGCCCTCAGCCCATGCTGATGAGACACAGGCCTGGCAACAAAAGCCAGGCTGGCCCGTTGGTCAATGCCAGAGTGGTCCATCTCTCCCTAGAATCTCAGCACGGTTCTGTGGCAAGACCCCATCAAGACAGTGAGTGAGTGCTATTCCTCTTCTGCAGGATGGGGGCTCCGAGCCAGATTTCAGTGATTTAGGGAAAATAAAGAAATATGATATTTCCTGCGTGGCTGTTTGTGAACTGAAATTCATTCCCACAACAGATAGTTATCTGGGATGGATGACTACTACAACCTGACTCTGCCAGTTTGGGTGTCCAGAGGGGATAAATTCAGATAATCATCCGCTCTTACAGAATGATGTTTTATGTTCACATGAGTAAGTGGGGTGGAGAGGTTTCAAAAAATTACTTATTGGGAACAGTTGTCCCATTTCTGGCAAGTTAGGGAATGTTGTCTAGTAAGTTAAGCTTCCAAGTATGGAAAAATGATAATAGAGGAAAAGTTTGGAAAATTGGAATGGTTTATTAACTTTGATGATTGCGGCAATGAAATTAAAAGGCGCTTACTCCTTGGAAGGAAAGCTATGACCAACCTAGACAGCATATTAAAAAGCAGAGACATTACTTTTCCAACAAAGGTCCGTCTAGTCAAGGCTATGGTTTTTCCAGTGATCATGTATGGATGTGAAAGTTGGGCTATAAAGAAAGCTGAGCGCCAAAGAATTGATGCTTTTGAACTGTGGTGTTGGAGAAGACTCTTGAGAGTCCCTTGGACTGCAAGGAGATCCAACCAGTCCATCCTAAAGGAGATCAGTCTTGGGTGTTCATTGGAAGGACTAATGTTGAAACTGAAACTCCAATACTTTGGCCACCTGATACGAAGAGCTGACTCGTTTGAAAAGACCCTGATGCTGGGAAAGATTGAGGGCAGGAGGAGAAGGGGATGACAGAGGATGAGATGGCTGGATGGCATCACTGACTCGATGGACATGGGTTTGGGTGGACTCAGAGAGTTGGTGATGGACAGGGAGGCCTGGTGTGCTGCGGTTCATGGGGTTGCAAAGAGTTGGACAAGACTGAGCGACTGAACTGAACTGAACTGATTAACTTTGATAGTTACAATATTACAATCTAGTCAGGAGGAAAAAATTCATTTTAAAAAACTCACAAAGGAAGCAACACAATCACATGCTGGATTAGCTGCCATGATCAGTTGAAACTTTGCTTCATGAAACAGGATGAAAACTGAACAATCACTTCATGTTTGTGGAATATTTTATCACTGTTTATTAGCTGCCAAAATGTATGTCAATATCAAATAAAGGGCAAGGAACCCAGAAAAGAATTGAGGGCAGTTGGAATCAGGCATCAAGAAAGTTGTCTTCTTAATTACAAAACAGAAACAGACTCACAGACTTAGAGAATGAGCTTATGGTTACCAGAGGGGAAGGGTAGAGGAAGGGATAGACTGGGAGTTTGGGATGACATGTGACACACTGCTATATTTAAAGATAACCAACAAGAATCTACTATATAGCACAGAGAACTCAGTTCAATATACAGGTTTCCAATTCCAAAGAGATAATGCAGTAGTATCTCACCCATTAGACAATGAGACGGTTCATCTTATATGTGGAATGATTTAAAATGGAATGTTAAAAAAATTTTACATGGATTACTAAGAAAATATGTAAAATGTTATTGGAAATTAGTGTTTGCTGTATAACAGTGATTTTCAACTTTTTTTTTCTCTTTCCTGATAAATTTTTAACAACACAAAAAGTATGCCTCTTTCTAACTTAAAATTGATATGAAAATGTTTCTTACAGGTCTAAAAAAAGTGGTCCTTTATTGATTTAATTGAAACTCAAGGTTACCTTTAATGCTTCCGTGCCTCTCTTCTTGTTTTATTCTATTTTCACTTTCTTTTTTCCCCCACTTTTGTCTTCTTCTCCAGAAGTAAAGGCCAGTAGACTTATGTAGTTTTGAAGTAGCATAAAGTTTGCAGGCAAAAAAGAGTTGAGTTTGAATCTCTACTTGCTCTTGGGTTGGGGAGTTAACCCCTGCATTTCCATTTCTTCACAGGTAAAGGGAGATAACAGTGCCAGTCTCACAGAGTGAGGAGGAGGGAAATGGCAGTCAAGAAACCAGCACCTGACACAGAGCAGGCAGGTAATCAGTGATGCTCATTATCCTTTCCCCTTTAGAAAAAGGAGAGTGAGAGAAGCAGTCTCTGTCTTAACAGCAGTGCTTCTCAAGCTTTAACATGTATGTGAAACATGTTAGCACTAACATGAAGTATTAACAACATGGAGATGTTAAAATGCATATTCTGTCCAGGCTGGGTCTCAGATGTTACTGGTCCCCAGACCACGCTTTGAGTAGTAAAGTTTTAGAGGTAAAAAGAAGAAATGGTCAAATGATAAAGATGAATAGGCAGGAAAATATACCAACATTTACAGAATATGTACTGCATGCCTAGAAATGTATACATAAATACATTTTAAAAATACAATTTTTAATACTCAAAATAATTGTGTGAAGTAGGTTTTATTACCATTTCCCAGAACAGGAAATTGAGGATCAGGTGCACAAGCTCAGAGGAGATCCTTGTCATTCCAAAGCTCACATTCGCCTTATACCTTGACAGAGGATACAGGGTATGACAGATCAACAGAAGGAGGTAATGAGTCTAAGTGGGAGAGAAGGACCAAGTATGGGTTGGCATCAGTGATCTGTAGAGGGAAAAATGAAGGAACTTGGGGAAATAGGGGTGCGTTTAACAGTAAGAGAGAAGAGTGCAGGGGCAGTGAGCCCTTCACTCTCCCTCTTTTGCCCACACTCCTTCAGAAGCCAGAATAGCTACTGTTCAAGGTCCAACCCTTCACCTCTTCGGTCAAATCATCATTGGCAAAGAACTAGTGCAGCTGTCACCTTCCAGGCAGTGAAGGAGTGGATTTAGCCAACTTCACCTCTCCTAGTTATTTCTCTGGTTACCAAGATAAGAAAGAAAATGCACAGAGAAGGTCAGAAAGAGAACAATCAGTATTGCACTTCTGAAGGTACTTTTTCAACCACTTAGTTTAGCAGAGAGTTTATATCTAATCTAAGTTTAATATTGCACTAGCAAACTAGAGCTGGAGCCAAAGGTATGAACCCATGATTACAATAAGGTCTAACAGGTGACAATCATATGACAAGGAAAATATGTTGCCGCCTAAATGTCTTACTGTAAGGCAGCAAACATTTCAATGCTTAGGCTCCATAAACTGTGGACTTCACTTAGGGCAGACACAAAAAAATATAACTGTTTTTCATAATAAACTCTAAACTTCATTTTGTTTTCAAGATGATACACTTAACTGTTTTTAAGACATCCTTCAGGAAGATACCAGTTTGGATCTGAATTAGTAATTTCTTCACAGTAGGGATCTGGGAAGTATTAATAGCTGTCTCTTCTGGTCTTCCCTGGTGGCTCAGTGGTAAAGAATCCACCTGCAATGCAGGAGACACAGAAGACCTGGATATGATCCCCAGGGTTGGAAAAATCCCCTGGAGGAGGAAATGGCAGCCTACTTCAGTATTCTTGCCTGGAAAGTCCCACGGACAGAGGAACCAAGAGGACCACAGTCCACGGAGTCATAAAGAGTTGGACACAATTGAGTGACTGAGCACACACACACTCCTGTGTATGGTTGACCTGACTCATTGCCCCACCCCCACCCCTTTCTGAGTGCCTGATTCCGAGTTCTCAGGCCACTCCCAGTAGGACTGGACTTCAAATGTGAACTCCTTCACAATTAACTAAAATTTCACCCTTCCCAAGTCCCAGCACAATTTCTACCTCCTCCTCGAGATGATACTCATCTGTTCCTCTGAGCTCCCCATGATGAAAAGTGAATCCCAGGTGCCACATGAGCACCAATGAGCCACTATTCCTTTCTAACTTCACTAAAACTGACCAGGGTTCACAGCTGGTCCTCGGCGCCTGGTTGCACCTCCCTCCTGAACATCTGTGAGATTGGTGCTCAGCTCTGAACCCCAGCAAGCTGGCCCACGGTATGCCTCACCGTATCATAAACACACTTCTTGCTCTACAGTTTTAGGCTCCAGAATATCCAGAACTAGTGCTGCCTGCTCTGTCCCTCCCAATCTGATCCCTTTGGTCACTGACGCTTGCTTGAAACAAACTGAATTTTGTTACATCCCACTCCACCACCCTCAACAAGACATTAGTGAGCTGTTATGCCTTCCAACACGCAAAATGCCACTGGAATTGTATATCCCAGCCAATATATTCCTGGACAGCAAGTCACAAATCTGCCTCCACTCAAAATGTTTCCTCCTTTCTTAGTTTTATGGTTCAATATGCCATTTTGTGAAGGAAGAGAGGAGTCCAGCGGGCAGAAACCCTTTCATAATAATAAAAGATACCTAACCTCTCTTGATTTAAAGCATATATAAAACTAGGCCAATTTTAAATCACAGAAAATATGTCTAAAATCTGACCATTATTACTCATTACTCAGTAAATGTGAAAATCTATTCTAATGTCAAGGTTCTATTTAGATCAAGAAAGTTACTAGGAGACATAAGTTGGCAAAGAGTCTAATTTGAGAGCATTATCTAAAACACAGCATGCAATGCAGTGATTAAATTTGGTTTTGATTGAGCAAATAGACATAAAGGGGCTGCTTATAAGGTAACATTTGTCCCATTAATGTCAAGGAAGATCAAGTTCTTAAATATGAGTTCCCAGGGATGGCTCATAAGGAAAATTAATCCAAGGATGGGAGAAAAGTAGGAGAGCTTATTGTTAATTATTTTAAACCATTTAAAATTTCTTAATTGCATTTGAGTATGGAAAACCAATGGGGAAATTAATCATTCTTTCTCCATCTGTAGGTCTGGAGTCAGAGGCTCACATTGTTGATCTGGAGTTTATAAGAGAGAAAGGGAAGTGACTCCATTTTGGATATGCATAATTTCATTCAGCGTAATGTTGCTCTGAAACCCATCCTCCAGGACTCTGTAAAAGACAGAAAGAAAAATGGAATTGCCTAGAAAAACATGAGCTCCTCCTGGGTTTTAAGGTAGCTTTCTTATTAACTATAGAACTAGGTACAGAGGTAAATAAACAAGAAAAAAATATAATCAGGATTCCTTTCATGTTGATATAGTGTGGAACTTGCCTTAAGTGAAGATCTGAAAGGAAAATCATCACAATACACTTTTTAAATATTAGAACTATTGTTCTGGGGTGTCTTCCTGACTCTCTTGGAGATTAGACAGTACTTCTTTGTACCCATTGCAGTTAGCACATGCCTCCAATACAGCAGGTATCATGATATTGTAGTGGGTTTAGCTTGTGCTCAGTTGCTTCAGTTGTGTCCAGCTCTTTGCAACGCCATGGACTGTAGCCCACCAGGCTCCTCTGTCCATAGGATTCCTCTGGCAAGAATAGTGGAGTGGGTTGCCATGCCCTCCTCCAGGGGATCTTCTCAACCCATGGATTGAACCCAGGTCTTCTGTATCTTCTTCACTGTAGGTGAATTCTTTACCACTGAGCCATCAGGGAAGCCCAATGACTATAGCTTCAGATCAGTTCAGGTCAGTCGATCAGTCATGTCTGACTCTTTGTGACTCCATGGACTGCAGCACGCCATGCTTCCCTGTCCATCACCAACTCCCAGAGCTTGTTCAAACTCACATCCATTGAGTCAGTGATGCCATCCAACCATCTCATCCTCTGCTGTCCCCTTCTCCTCCTGCCTTCAGTCTTTCCCAGCATCAGAGTTTTTTCTAATGAGTCAGTTCTTCTCATCAGGTTGCCAAAGTACTGAGTTTCAGTTTCAGCATCAGTCCTTCCAAATAATATTCAGGGTTGATTACCTTAGGATTGACTGGTTTAATCTCCTTGCAGTCCAAGGGACTCTCAAGAGTCTTCTCCAACACCACAGTTCAAAAGCATCAATTCTTCAGCACACAACATTCCTTATGGTCCAACTCTCACATCCATACATGACTACTGGAAAAAACCATAGCTTTGACTCTACAGACCTTTATTGGCAAAGTAATGTCTCTGCTTTTTAATATGCTGTCTAGTTTAGTCAGAGCTTTTCTTCCAAGGAGCAAGCGCCTTTTTATTTCGTGGCTGCAGTCACCATCTGCAGTGATTTTGGAGCCTAGACTTTAGCTTATCTGGCTCAATCTAAGATTGTTAGTTAGTTGAAGTCAGGGATAATTTTTTCTGTGGTTTTTCAGTGCCTAAAAATGTATTGAACTAGTTAATTTCAGTGCCTGCCAAAATGTATTGAACTAGTTAATAATTTTTTTCCATAAAGTAGTTGTATAATACAGATATAAGGTCAACATTTCTATCAATAGAATGATTTGGAAATAGATTGGTGATGACAACTAAAACTTGTTTCCTTTGGTCTTTTCTGTATGATGGAATCAAACATAGCAGGTAGGATCATCTGTGTATGACTTTTAGAAGCACATTTTTTTCAGGAATATGATTCATGGGAAGAAAAGGCCATTTTCATATAAAATTACTATGTCAGTGTTGCAAAATTTAGTGGAAATTTAAACACTGCTTCTTTGAAATACATTTGCATTAGTCAGTCTTCTCCAGAGAAACAGAACTAAATATATACACAGAGAGAAGGAGAGAAAGAAGTTTATTATAAGTAATTGGCTCATGTGATTATGGAGATTGGCAAGTCCAAATCTACAGGGTGGGCCAGCAGGCAGAGACCCAGGAGAACTGACTGTGCAGATAAAATCCAAAGGCCATCTGCTGGAGAACTCCCTCTTCTCTGGAGGAGGGTCACTGTTTGTTGTTCCATTCAGGCCTTCAGCTGGTTGGGTGAGGCCCACCCACATTGTGGGGGGCAATCTGATTACCAATCAAAATGTTAATCTCATCTAAAAACACCCTTACAAAACAAAATTTGACCAAATATGTGGTCATCCTATGACCCAGTCAAGTTGACACATAAAATTAACCATCATCATATTCATGTGGCAGATAGCAGTGTCTGTATAGGGCTGTTCACTGTATACCGCTGTGTACAATGACGGTTTGGAGTAAATGTCAACTGAGTAGGCTACAGCTACCAGAGTCTACTGAAGTAGACTCAACTGAGCAGACGACAGATAGTTTTGTGTGACTGTGCTAGTGTGGGCTTTTGCTGCACAGAGACCTGGGTTCCAGGCCCTTCTACTATCTGTATGACACTGAGCAAGTTACATAAACTTTGTACATTTTAGTTTTTAAATTTGTATTTTAGGAATAAAAATAGTAATACCTACTTCATAGAGTCATTTTGAGGATTAAAATCAAATGCACGTAAAGCACTTAGCTAGTACCATGCCCATAGTAAGACAGCAATAAATGTTACTGGTTTTTATAATTATTTCCATACAACTTTCTCCCCATTTAGATGGTCTAATTTCTCAAGACAGAGAATTTATTTTTAACCTGTTTCCATCACGCTCCATGCATAATCCATCATGTGCATCTGTTAAGTACTTATGGGTTTAATCTGCCTCAGATTCTGTGACTTTCGTTTTATGATGAGGTGCCATGGGTAAGAATACATTTTAATAGTGGAATTTGTATTTGTATTTTTTTTAAGAAGCAAATGGTGGCAAATAGTTCATATGGTATTGAAGTAGTGTCAGAAGCTAGGCAAAAATTTGTGAAGCAGAAATAAGCTCTAAATAGGCTCCGGTGAAAAAAGATAAGTTCCTCAAAGGAATAGATAAATTTTTACATGGAAAGGTCTGGAGCACATGTGCAACATTCTGTAGGGTTTAGTTGCATTTTAAAAATTGATATGAGCTCTATTTGAAGAAACTACAGGTTGTTCTGAGGCAAATTCAAGATATCATTCATTCTCTATATATTTCAATATTGCATCATTTTTAAAGGACTTTCCTTTTTATTTTCATATTTTTAGGACTTATCTTTTTAAAAAGCTACAATACTTCGCTCTCTCCAAAGTCAGGAAAAATTCCTTAATACTACGAATACCCAATGTTGACATTTCCCTTATTGCCCTATGAGAACTTTTTAAGAACAGTTTGTTCAAATCTTGATACCAAGGGTCCATATATTGTTATGGATTGATATATATTTTGAGGACTTTTTTCTTTAATCTATGTTTCCCCTGGATCTCTCTCTTAAAATAAAAAAAGGTTGCAATTTTATTATTGAAGGAAAAGGTCATAGTCCTACAGAAGTCCTCACTGTCTAGATTTTGCTGACTGAATATCCATGGACTCATTTAAACATACGTTTCTAGTCACACTGCCATCTGCCACATTTTATCTCCTATAAACTAAAATCTGAGACTTGTCATATTTAGATTTTTTTTTTTTTTTTTTGGTGAAGGACAAAACCACCTCACAGATGTTTATAAACTTCCATCAAAAGGTACATATCTGGTTGTCTTCTTGAGATGCAAATAGCCATTGTTGAGCAATACCTACATAGTGATACTCTGATTTCTTCCTAGTTTATTTGCTGTGATACTATAAAAAAGAAACTTTCCCTCATGACTATTAGGTTATTTTGAGGCACACGTCGTAATAGTATCCTTGACTATTGAAACTGTACTTTCATTAAAACTTTAGTAACTAAATTTTACGTTTGACATTATATTGCAGAATCCACCATTTCTTGCCATTGTCAGCTGCTACTGTTCATAGTGTCTGTAGTAACGTTTAGTATCTGAAAATTTCGTTTTCAATTTGACAGATGAAGGAATTGCCTAGAAAGTGGTCAACCAAAGTTTTAATCTATACCCCTAATGTTGATTATTTATTCTGTACCAATGTCTTATTATTATGGATAAAGAGGTAATGAATGTATTCATGTATATATCTTTTTTATTTCTTTTGAATTAATTTGTTTGTGACAAAATTCCTCAAAGTAGAATTGATAGAACAAAGGACTTGATTATACTTATGTTTTGTGAAAGTGGTTCATATTCCATTTCCAAAAGTGGTATTAATCCATCAAGAATACATGCCACTAATTGTTGATTATAATTTTTTTTTGCTATTTTAGTAAATGTAAAATGTTATTATGGATAAAGCTTTCACTTGTGTTCTTTGGATGTATTAACATTTTATTTATTTTTTTTATTTCTTTTGAATTAATTTGTTTGTGACAAAATTCCTCAAAGTAGACTATTGGCATAGAACAAAGGACTTGATTATACTTATGTCTGTTGTTCATTGTTTCCCCCCATCAACTGTAGACCATTCCTCTGTCCATGGGATTATCCCAGCAAAAATACTGGGATGGGTCGCCATTTCCTCCTCCAGGGGATCTTCCTGACCCAGGGATCAAACCCAGGTCTCCTGTGTCTCCTGCAATGCAGGCGGATTCTCTACCCACTGAGCCACCTACTTAATCTCCAAGCAGTAGAATGCACAATGGCTTCTAGGAAAGTTGATAAACTGTTTTCCTTAGTATACAATAGACTTTTCTTTCTTTAATTGACACCTTAGTGACCAATTAAATAATAAGACTGTCAATTAAAAATTAATAACATGTAATTAGCTTTCAAAAACTAATGAATTTATCAAGAGATTAGGCATTATTGTTATTTAGTTGCTAAATCATGTCCAACTCTTTCTTCACTACCCCATAGACTATAGCCCCCTAGGTCATTCTGTTCATGGGATTTCCCAGGCAAGAATACTGGAGTGGGTTGTCATTTCCTTCTCCAGAGGATCTTCTCAACCCAAGGATCGAACCTGGGCCTCCTGTATTGGCAGGTGGATTCTTTACCACTGAGCTACCAGAGAAGACAGATTAGGCATTACGAAAGCCTAATTTTAAACCTAGCTTGTTAATGATATACTCTATTTCCATGCTATTTCTCCCATTTCTGAAACTAATGTAAAACTGGAAATGATGTCAAAATAGTTAATAGCTAAAAGTTTAGTAATCACTCACAAGTAGTAGTACATTCCATGAGGAGGTACTCTTTAAGAACGAGAAATAAGATTGCCCTCTGGATTTTAAAACAAAGATCTACACTGAGATGCACCTTAAAGAAACAAAATAGCCTGCTACCTAATTAATACAGGTAAGAATGGTAGTGAGACTAGTTCTGCCCAAAAACTAGAGGAAAAGGAGATTCACAGTATAAACATTGACCGAGCCCAGTCAATTTGTGTTTTGAGGAAAGAAAATCCTGCCAGCTTCTTCATAGTATCTGGTCTGCCTGGTAGGTATTTTCCTAGAGCAGAAATGCATACACCGGGCCATCTTAACACAATGCCATAAGTCTCTCACAAATACCTCCTCTCCTAAGCCTCCTCTCCTAAGCCTTTGCTCCTCAAGATTTCTGCTGATTGTTTGGCTTCTTACAGGGGAGGATAACGAGAGGAAGAAAAATTAAACAATGGGCTCCCAATCCCTAAAGATTTTATCTCTCATTGTAAATTAGTGAAAGTAACTTTCTGATCTCATATATCAATTTTTTGGGAGGTTTGCTAAACTGAACATCCCCAGTCTGATCCAATTCAAACTACTGATGAAACATTTTCTAATCTGTGACATTAAGAGCAGACTCTATCGAACAGTTAAATTCTCCAAGGCTTCCCCAGGTAATCCCCTCTGCATTGGTAAAGTGTCAAACAAACCTTTTCTGTTCCTATCTACACCCTTACTAGTGAGCACAGTGCACTCCAGGTCAGCTACAGGATCTAAACAGAATGGTGGATGCACAGGAATGACATCCAGAAGTCAACTTTCTTTTCTGTCTTCAGTTGAAACAGGCCTCACTTGTCCCACCTCCCTTGATTGCTATAGCAAATACAACTCCTAGCACATAGTAGGCCTTCAGTTTATATACGTTGAAATGATGGCTGCTCTTGTGCATATTTGATGGTCTCACAAAGGATAAGGAGGCAACTCACCATTGTGGGAGTATTTTTGTGACTGTGTATGGCTGGGATGATTTAGTCTCAGAGTATAATCCTAAAAACAGCAGAACTTCCCAAAACTTGGGAGACTTTTTGTTTTAACAGATACTTCTGAGGTTCCCAGGGGAAAAAAATAAAGCAAAGAAATGAGGATCATACAATCATCACCAGCTCAGGGCCTCACCGGGGTACTTGCTAGTGATTCAGCCTTCCCCTGCCAAGTCCCTTCTGCCTTCCAGCAGGGTCCCAGAGGATTCCCACCACTCCTTGCTCCAGTCCTCAGCAACCACAGGAGCTCCTACTATCACTGCTCCTCACCAATTCTGACCTCCCTGTGTGGAACAGTGAGGACTAGCTCTGGCTTCAGGTGTGTTTCTATAACTCTCTGAGCTCAGATCCTGCCAGCAGCCATCTTGAACCTGTGAAGAAGTGATCATGGGGCAGGTTGCATCCCTTCATAAATGCTAATGTAAGTCCCAGGGTTAACTGTCACCAGAGAGCTGTGTGGGCCCCAGGTGTTGCTCAGAGCCCAGTGAAGAGCACGGGCAGGTATCTCACCCCTGCTGCTGCTTTGGGGAGAGGTTGCTTAGTGCTGCTGCAGGCTGACACCTCCATTGGTCCCGTGGGGTTCAGATAGTGCCAGAAGCCCCACTGCAAACGTGAACAGACCAGGAAGAGATAGGCACACGCTGCTGTCCCAGAAAAAGAGCCAGACTGGGACCTCAGCAAGAAGCCTTGGCCCTGCCCAGATGCCACATATGTATACCTTCCAAAGGTCTTCCCACTTATTTTCTCTCCAAATGCTGCATATTGATAAAGTTTACTGCTTCTCTCACCATGTCCAGAGGACTTCTGCTTTTCCCCAAGTCAGTTTTCCTGCGTTGGCACAGGGATGAGGGAATATCCAATCCTGGAAGGCTTATTGCATTTTGTTAAGTAAAAGTGAACTCCGTAGTTGGCAGATTTGTTGATCCACATACAGGTGCTAAGTAACAGTCTTTAAAAGATAACATGTGCTAAGTCGCTTCAGTCGTGTCCGACTCTTTGCAACCCATGAACTGTAGCCTGCCAGGCTCCTCTGTCCATGGGGATTCTCCACGCAAGAATACTGGAGTGGCTTGCCATTTCCTTCTCCAGGGGATCTTCCCAATCTAGGGATCAAATCCAGGCAGATTCTTTACCTACTGAAGCTGTGAGGGAAGCCCACTGAAAGATACATAGCACTGTAATAATAGCATTTGAATTTCCTTTGATACTAAGGATGAGGTTGGGTAATGACCTGGACATTTATGTATGCTAAATTGGAGGCTTGCTTTTTGTCAGAAATGGAAAGAAAGACATAATAGATGAGACACATAGGTAGAGAAGTAAAATATAATGCCAAGAGTTTTCAACAATTGGTATTTGGACTTTGGACATTAAAATTATATATAAAAGTAGAAACAGTTTAAAAGTATATAAAAAGTGACTTTTGTAACTGAAAATTCTTGATTAGGTTAAATACCAAGTTGTGTGAATTAAATTGGATACAGTAGATTAAAAGATCAATTAGGGTCAAGCAAATATTGCATAATCACAGCTTTTCTAGCTACTACATGATTACTGTACTCATGTTGTAAGATTGTGGGAAATAATAGGAAAAATAGTGAACAACTTAAGAAAAACAAAAACTCATTCATATGCAGCAGCTGTGAGGTGCATGTTCAGTCATGTTTGACTCTGCGACCCCATGGACTGTAGTCTGTCAGGCTCCTCTGTCCATGGAATTTTCCAGGCAAGAATACTGGAGTGAGTTGCCATTTCTTCCTCCAGGGGGTCTTCCCAACCCAGGGATCAAATCCAGGTCTCCGGAGTCTCCTGCATTGGTAGGCAGATTCTTTACCACTGCACCACCTGGGAAGCCCAATAAGTCCTATAAAACATTTCATAATCTGGGAATACACCTAGTCTGTCAAATAATGCAAAAGAAAATTAAATTTTTAAATATAATTGCACCTGAAAAATTATTGCCTATAAACCCAGAGAAGAAAAAATATGAAGTGAGAAAATAGTCGAATCAAATCTAATAATCCTTGAAGCAACTTGAATCTTGATTAAAAGTTATTGATAATTTAAATTATAATGGTATATTTTTTCATATCTGGGAGCTTATATTAGAGATAAATCATATTTTGGCTAAATTAACAACCAGGTAATGCTCTTTCCCTAATGAAATATATCAGCTCACATCTTGAGAGTCTTCTGAAAGCTTTTTCAGACTATACAATTCAACATTTCCTCAGACTGTGGTTATGTGAAATGAAATAGCTATTTTAAAACCATCTGCTTATTTTTCCTAAAGTAGACTTTCAAAACAGGATAATTTAGTGGATTTGAGGTTTGTGGGTTTTGAGCCTCAATTGTGTCTTGGCACTCAACATTAAATCAGCTAATTACCAAAATGCCATCTCATTTTACAATGACCTTAAATCTCCAGTGAACATTTAGTGGTGTAGTGGTTTGGGAAATGTAGGTGAGGTGAAGTGAAATTCTATTGAACTTAGCTACAACTAAAATTGACATAATTTTCCTCTTAGCTTTATTTCAGGTATGAAAGTAAAGGCCAGATTAATTTTTTTACTCCATAAAATGGCAATCTTCACTATTGCTATGAGGGAACTATCTGAGGGCATCAACCACCTAAGCAGCCTAGGACCAGAACTGAGAATCTTACTTCCAATTTTGAGTCAATTCTCCCTGACATTTTGATGGTAAGATCAAAGCTAATTTGTGTTACTGATAAATCAAAATTATATGAGTTCTTTTATACCCTTCAAGGGATTTTTCCACTCAAATAACCCCGAGAATAAAGGTTGCTGTCATGTACTCTTTTTAAACAGAATTGTACTCACAGGACTTCCCTGGTGGTCTAGTGGTTAAGAATCTGCCTGCCAATGCAGGGGATTTAGATTTGATCCCTGGTCCAGGAAGATTTCACATGCCTCTGAGCAACGAAGTCCATGCACCATAACTACTGAGCCCATGCTCTAGAGCCTGCAAGCTGCAACTACTGAGCCCATGTGCTGCAAATACTGAAGCCTGCACACTCTAGAGCCCGTGCTCTGCAACAAGAGAAGCCACTGCATTGAGAAGCCTGAGCACCACAAATAGAAAGTAGCCCCTGATCACTACAACTAGAGGAAGCTCATGCATGCAACAAAGACCTAGCACAGCCACAAATAAATAAATAAATAAATAAATAAATAAAAACTGTACTCACAGTAATCAGATTGTACACAATTATTAAATAAATATTATTAAATATATGATATATAATTTTCTGACTTCCGTTGATTCACTAGCTTTCAAAGGCCTCACTCTATCTGAATGATGAAATAAAGGCAATTGCTTGCAGAGAAAGAAGCTGAAACTAATTGGGGAGAAAGAGAAAGAGCAAGATATTGAATATCTTTTATCCACAGAGATGATATTGTTGGAGAAAGAAATACAAAGAAGTATTATAACATAGACATTGAGACCCTCAGCAGAGTACACTCACAAAAGATGTCTTTTACTCCACAATTATTTTCTCTGAGCACCATATTGAGATCTCCCCACTTAGTAATAATTAAATATGTTATAAAGAAAACTTCTCTATTAGTTATAAGAATGTAAAGTGTTAAATAGTATGATTATTGCATTGCAGTTAAACTGCGTCTGCCTACAAGGAGCCAAATTTACTCTAAATAAGCATACTTTTACTCTCAGTTTAACATCTAATCAATAGAAATTTGAGACAGATGAATAAAGAAGAATTACAGAGTAGGCTGTATTTGCTCACTTGTGGTTATTATTATTATTATTAAATAAATATTAATAGTAAAATTAATAAAGCATCAAAGTTATATTAAAACCAATCAGCAATAGCAGCAAATGCTCAACTTTGAAGAATGAAAGTACTTTCTGTCCTTCTCCCAGGTTGGATTCAGTGATGCATCTTCTTAGACTCTGACCCAAGGGGCAGGGAGAGGCTGAGAATGGAGATTCTGGGAAAGAGCAGATAGGGCAAAAGGAAGAAGGAAAATCCAGGAAGAAGAGACTCCCAGGTTCCAACTGGAGACAAATTCCATCTATTTGTTCTACAAAGAGCCCCTAGGAGAACAATTAAGACCCTCAGATGCGCATGTGTCCATGATCCAACCTCAAAAAAGAAGAGGTTCTTTCGGGTACCGGGCCAATACACCTACCCTGCTGAGGTGCATGAGAGCATGTTTAGGGGTCAGTAATGAAGTATTCATTCTAGGAAAGATAATGGGGACAATATCGAAACTACAAATGCAGTACTGTACCAGCATTTAAATAGCAACTTGATAAAACACAACAGAGGGAGCTAAAACTGATGGATGCAATCTAAAAGCTGGCATCTCTCCCAATTTACTATTTAATTAATTAACACAGGAGAAAAGTTGCATTTTCTTGTCTGGCATTTCAAAACAATAAAGTAAAAATAAGATGCCATTCAGAACTCTAACGCAACCTTGCTGGAGCACTCACATTCATTAAAGCTATCATTAATTACGGAGTTGGACTAAGGCTTATTCATTAGAATTCACATGCATTATTATATTATTCAAGGTTAAATTAGATTTATATCTTTCCATACACGAATATTAATAAAAAGACATAATAATACAGAGGAAAACATATACATGTATGTGTTTAAAAGTTGTTTACCTTTCCTATTGTGATTCCTCTTTTTTTTCATAAGAAAGTGGAAAGTCACAGTGTGATACATCTAACAGTAATCGCCCTTTACAATGATGATCTGACCTCAAAAAAGAAATGATATTATTGATCTGCTGTTATATGAGTTGAATTTATGGTCATGTTGGTGATTTCACTGAGTTATCTGCTCTCTCCTGTCCTATTTTGGGGGCTGGAAATACAAGCTATAGTCCTGAGATAAACTTTTCTTTTGGTAAAGCTAACAACTACCTCTGAGGGTTGAGTCTACGACTTTACACTCATCAGTAACTCTGGATAAAAATTAAATGAGCTAAGTAATAAAACATGCACATATCACCTCTTCATCTCCCCTCCTGGCACCCAGATGCATACATATACATGCATAAAAACACATACACACAGACAAACCATCAGCCCTGCATTGTGTAGAAGTGCAGTCGCCTTTTCTACAGACAGAATGCTTCTTCATGCAAAGTCCCTAAGTATGCATATGACGCATATGCATAAAACATTGCTCCATCTAAAAAAGTTACCACATCCCAGATGAAACTTTGAGGATCTGATCAGTGAAAAAGCAAGTCTGAAGTTGGAGGTGACAGAACTAAGAAATTTCTAAATTTTATCTTCTTATAGACCTTTTTTTATTCTATGTACCAGTAACTTTTAATACTTTCACATATAATATTTTTACTATATTTAAGATGACAGATATAAAATTGTGTTACTTTAATAACTTAATTTTAAGACGGACTCAACAGGACTTAACCAGGACTTAAACAATGAACTCCTTAAGTGTAAGGTGTCTGGGAACGTTAACCCAGACACCTAGCACAGTGACTGCGTGCGTGTGTGTATGTTAAGTTGCTTCAGTCATGTCTGGGACGCTATGGACTGTGGTCTTCCAGGCTCCTCCTCCTCCTCTGTCCATGGGATTCTCCAGGCAAGAAAATTGGAGTGGATTGCCATTTCCTTCTCTAGGGGATCTTCCTGATCCAGGGATCAAACCTGGGGTCCTCCCACATCTCCTGCATTGTAGGCAGATTCTTTACCCCTGAGCCACCCAGGAAGCCCCCAAATTGTTTACATTTGGCAGGATAGTTGGGCAAGTAAACAAATGTTTGAACAAACTGAGACTGCCCCACAGAAGAATAGTGTCATAGAAAAACAGACATTAAAGCGATTTCAACAAAAAATTACATGATTACCAGTGTTCAAAATATTTGGGAAGGTATAGGACACTGGAAATGCTTAATGAGAAGAGTGCAGAATTACCTTGACAGTTGACTCAACATTTGTTTGGGGCACAAGGAGAGACTCAAGGGAGACAAAAAAGGAGACAAGAGAGAATAGGGCAGCATGTATGAAAGAGAGACAGAGGGGGATAATTTCAATCAGAAGAAAACCTAGAAGGAAGATATTCAGGATATGTATACATTTTGTTGTATGTTATTTCCAAAAAAAGGTAAATGTTTCACACTTTTGTATATGTGTTTGAGTTTGTATTTAGGTCGCGTGGGGGGTGGCAGCCATTGGGATCTTTTGAGTGCTTAAAAATGTCTTAACCCAGCTCCGTTAAGGGACCCTGAGCTTCTCTGAAAAGTAACTTTTAAGCTGAGACTTAAATGATGAAGAAGAATTAGTCAAGTAAGAAGCTTCCTTCTCTTCAGGATATCAGAAGAGACTTCCAAACAGAAGTACATGGAGCACTGGAAACCACCCAAAATTGGCTGAGACCACAGCCCCATTCATCTTTCCTCTTCTCTGTAGGAGTCACTGTGAAAGGCTGATGCATCCAGATCCTGTCATATATGCACAACAAATGGCCTTGCTGTGAGAGCCACGTCAGAATATTAACCACAGGCAAGTGGGCAAACACAGTAACACAGACACAGTTCAATTTGGTACAGCTTTATTTATGTAGCTGGGACTTCCCAAGTGGTACAGTGGTAAAGAATATGCCTGCCAATGCAGGAGACACAGGAGACACGGGTTTGAAACCTGGGTCAGGAAGATCCCCTGGAGGAGGAAATGGCAACCCACCCCAGTTTTCTTGCCTGGAGAAGTCCATGGACAGAGAAGCCTGGCAGGGTCACAATGAGTTGTATGCGACTGAGTACACACTCATATTTACTGTAACAAAAAAATTCTGAACACATAATATGTGCCAGGCCCTAAATTACCAGAGAATTTCCTACTCTGGGTTCTTACAGGGCCACTGCCTGATCTCAGCTGTCTTCATTTGAGATCTTCTCCCTTGACTCCCAGAGAGGTGTGACTTCTCCTGTTGGTTGTATTCTGTTTCTGCCCCAGTATCCTATCTCCCCTGATCCCAAACCAACCCAGCTACTGTCTTCAGTCCATCACAGAGCCCTTCTTCCCTGAGCACTAAGGCAGTAACAGACTTTGTATGTTATCCAGGATTATGCCCCACTCCACGCTCACCTGCTCTCTATTTCCTTGATGTTATTTCTATGAAAGCAACCAGACCCTTCCTTGTGTGTTTATGTATATATTCAGTTGTCCAACTCTTTCTGGCCCTATGGACTGTAGCCCGCCAGGCTCCTCTGTCCATGGAATTTTCCAGGCAAGAATAATAGAGTGGGTTGTCATTTCCTTCTCCAGGGGATCTTCACAACCCGGGGATAGAAGCTGCTTCTCTTGCGTCTCCTGCATTGGCAGGCGGGTTCTTCACCACTAGTGCCACCTGGGAAGCCCAGACCCTTCCTTAATAGTAAGCTATTAATATTACTAAAAACCCTTCAAACAAGCAGCCACTTTCTTTGTTTCCCATACAGAAATCTCTTGGAGTAGTATTTCTTAATACTCAACTTTCAACCCATTCTACTTCTTGAAACCTTAACAAACACAGTTCTTTGTTTGACTCAGCATGTTTTCTTCCTGATCACATTTTTCCCCCTCCTTTCACATACTACCAAACCTGACTTCAACCTTTACTCATTGGTTTGTTTCCTTACAGTTATTCTCACACCAATTAATACAATTAACATCTCTATTCACTGTAAAGTAGGGAAAACATACATAATTGTGGTGGCAGTAAAGGAAATCACAATCTTCAGATTAGATTATTTGGGGTTTATTGTTATCTTAAAACTAATCTTTAGGATTTATAATATGAATGACTATCTTTTATTTTCTTTTATTCCTTCTATTCAGAAATAATTGAAGATGGCTTAACAAAATATAGAAGGTATAATAAGATACAAAGGAGATGAAATAACCAAAGGGAATAGCCAAAGGGAAACTAAGACTAGACAAAACAAGAAATCCAGGGTAAGAGTAATTCACGAAATGTGTGCTGTAGAGAGTCTAGGCTCTTGCCATGAATAATTCTCTGAAATTTTAAAATAGCAACAAAATGACAGAAGGAAGCTCGTTCAATTACATAATTCAAAATGCTCAGAAGCTTACAAAACAAACTAGTTGCTCAAGAGAAGCAGAGTCATCTGTGGTGAGGAGTTTCTGCAGGCTCTCGTCGATAGAACACAGTGTGATGAGTGAGCGGTGTTCCCAGCTGCACCTCCACAGCAAAAGCAGTCACGGGGTTCCTGAGGCTGCTTCTCCTACCTTCTCTGGACTTGGGCTGTTCACATGATCCTAAACTGCAGGAGCCAAAATAAGACTATCTAAAGACAGATTTCTGATCATTTTTCTTTTATCTGAAGATAAAATAGACATCACCAGAAGAAAGTACACAGTCCTCACGAAATCCCCCATTAACATTTCTTCTCCCAGCTGAGCATTTCTGACAAATCTGCAAATCAGAAAGGAATGTTGGCAATTTAGGGTATATTCACTTCCATTAGTACTCAGCAGAACTGGGGATGGGTTTCACGTGGTTTTATAAAAGTTAAGGAAACAGATGGGAACTGAGGAAACACTTGTGGGCTAAGCCAACATTTTCCTCAGAAAAGAATTCTGGATTTGTTCTAATACAGATAAAAGGGAAAATGCCAAGATTTTGCCATTGAACATAACTGTGATGGTTTAACCTAGAAAAATCAATGAGGTAACTGTTAACAAACATTTCCCTATGCAGTCTTTTTTTCCCCCAGTTTTTTTTACTGTGGTAAAATACACATTTAAATTTATTATAACCATTTTTAAGTTCAGAATATATTTATGCTTTACATACTTTGACTTTTCAAGAAGGGATCATTTTTATAGACCCTAAATCTCACAATGGCTCTGAGTTTCAGTGGCTTTTGAGTTATTTGTAAGCATAAACAACCAGAAATTAAACTGTGTTCATACAATTTAGTCCTGACATCTGTTTGAGAAATTTTCAAGAAAAGTTTCAAATATGTAATGTAAAATTGTTCCTGATGAATTTCTTTACCAGTTGATAAAATATACAAGCCTGGTCACTACTGGAAAAAGCTTCCCTGAAGTCTGTTTTTCCTTTGCCTGAAGTCTGGTCTGGAAATTCTAGAATGATAGTTAACCTGAAGGAAACTGCTTTTTAAGCATAATAATTTATAATATATTAGATTTATAATTTTGAGAAAATAGAAAGCTGTCCTTTTAAAAATGAGAGCAGATTCTAGGGCCCAACTGATGGTTTCATCTGTGGAAAAATAATTAAAGCAACAGATTGTCAAGGCTTACTTTCCTCCAATCAGGCTGAACTTTGAAGGGTTCTGAGAGGCACGCAACAGAGTGCCCTGAGTCTAAAGGATGGTAACTGGCACTCTTACTGTATAGCTTATGATCTACTGAAATCATTCAGTATACTTTACTTGCTTTCACTTTGATATTTCAGAACCAGATGTTTTCTTCCCTAACTACTCAGTTATTGGTATTAATTAATTTGACAAACACCTACTGAATGCCTTTTACACACTATGCGCTCCAAAACGAATGAGCCAGGAATCATGACCTTAGCAAGCTCACAGTCTGTGCTTCCTACTGATGGTCCAAGATGTTCTGATCAATAAAAATATCCCTCTTTGTCCTTATTATACCTAAGAATCTCTATTACAGAAAACCAGGAGATTTTTTTACTCCCTGAGAATAAACACATCTCACAGGTATATTTAACACAGAATTATATAAACAAGTTTACTTAAAAAAAGGAACCATACTTAGCATTAATTCAGTGACTGTTGTGTGATGCTATTATCCCCTTGGAAGGCCTGTCACCTCACTTGAAATGGCCTAAGTTCAAGTTTCTTTGTCTGACACCAGAGCACAACTTCCTATAATATGGCTCTCTGCCAGTCCAGCATTTGTGAACTTGATGCTTCATTCTAGCAATAATTTCCTATCTGATGTTTTTTCTCTCTTCACCCTATCACATATAATGTCTATGAATGAACATAACACTCTGATTTCATTCTGTCATTTCACTGTTCGGAAAATTCCAGTGATTGCCCAATTTCTGGTAAACTGTGACTAGGCAGAAACTCTCCTAAGATTATGCCTTCCCTTACTTATCCAACCTTACCTCTTATTATTCCACAGTAGTTGTACCTCAAACATCTTTAGCTTTCCGTGGCTCTTGCTGCTGGGAAGCCTTTCTCTCCCACCTTCATCCTCCCATTTCGAGTTCAGTTCAAATTCATCTCTGTTCTTCTGAACTCTCTTCAATTGATATTGCCCACATCAATTTTCTTAAATTAGTGACTATTATTGGTATAGTTCTTTAGAACTTAATCTCATACTGCCTTAGACTGTTATTTAACTGATTCCTCTCTGCAACTTCAAGGGGATTGTAAACTCTCCCCAGAGAGAAGGGGCTCATCTTAAAAGTCGTATGCACTTGGGTCTCCTCCTAACATCAGGCAATTGTTATGCATACATTTGGTGTCCGATACATTGAGGAAATAGCTATGGAATGAATGAATTAACCACTGACTGCAAATACATTTTTTTTCTTTCCTTTGCAGCTGGTGCTTGCCTTAAGTCCTGTGTATTCCAATCTCATTGTTTTCAAAACTTTCCAACCACAACCAATAAGAAGACATTCTTTTATAATGTGATCTGTATACACATACACACATGCACATACACATTACACACCTGAAACAAAATTTCACAAAATAATACATATTATCTACACTAAGCAATATATTCCAATGTTTTATATTCTATTTTTTAGAGACACTGATCATGACACATTAAATTGATTTCATTGCCAATAAAGAGTTATAATCTACAGTATAAAAATTTAATACTTCTTGAACCAATATGAGGTGTATAATATTGCTCTTGAAAAATCCTTAGACCACAACACTGTCATGAGTACTCATTCTGTTACTGACAGTTTGAGCTACAATTATTATCTTTACACAGTTATCTTGAAATAACATCTTACCTATTCCACCATAGAATTTAGAATCAACTTCAACTCCTCCCACTCTGCCTTTTGAAAATTGGGACACAGCTAAATAATAATGCACAAAATGTCCTTTAGCTTTCTATTTCTTGTCTTGACAAACTTTAGTGGCATATAAATAAAAATTTCCAGGCCTAATTTTAATCAGACCACTTGCAGATGAATAAAAGTAGATACATTCATATTTTTGTTTCTTTACAATATCATAAGACCATGAGTTTTTGTTGCATCTGGGAATTTGAATCCCAGCTCTGTTGACTTAACCTGAGCAAGTTACTTAACCTGAACCTCCCATTTCTACATCCACACAATGGAAATAATAGTATCAACTTCAAAGGACAGATGAGGGTTAAAACAGACCATGCAAGTAAAGAGCTTATTACAGGGCTTGGGACACACAAGTGTTCCATGAATGGTAGTAATGTTTGATCACTGTAACAAACAAGTAAACGTATGGCAAACTTCCTTTTAGGGTCATAAAGAAAGATTTAGTCATAAGAACAGAAGTGAGATTACGTTTTCTCTT
Organism: Okapia johnstoni; assembly: GCA_024291935.2. Classification (NCBI taxonomy): domain Eukaryota; kingdom Metazoa; phylum Chordata; class Mammalia; order Artiodactyla; family Giraffidae; genus Okapia; species Okapia johnstoni. The sequence goes on along the minus strand of CM044311.1, from coordinate 85,212,962 downwards.
TGTAGTCAGACTATACATACAATGTAAAATTCCACTTCTGGTTTTACAGATCATTAATACCCCTAAGAAAAGGCTCTATTTGTGGTGCTGGATAATCATTATATAATAAGGAATGTCTCCGGCAGTACTGCGGCTCATGGGGTCGCAAAGAGTCAGACACGACTGAGCGACTGAACTGAACTGAACTGAAACTAAGGCTTCCCCAGCGACTCAGCGGTAAAGGACCCCCCTGCAATGCAGGAGACAAGGCCTGAGCTGCGGGTTGGATTCCTGGATTGGGAAGATCCCCTGCAGAAGGAAATGGCAACCCACTCCAGTATTCTTGCCTGGTAAAGCCCATGGGATCGCAAAAGGGTCGGATACAACTTAGAGGATAAACAACAACTGAAACTAAAAAATTCTGTATATATACGAAAAAACTGCCCAGTTTTGCTGATTTCATTTACATTTGTTTCTGCTTAATGAAAAAAAATTCTTTTTAACTCTTGTGTATTGAAGATGTATAGGAGCTTGTTTTGAATAAAGCGAGACCCGGCGCTTCATTTCAGCCTTCCAAGTCAAATTTTTATTCCAGTTGTCTTTACAATATATTTCTTCCTACTTCTATTCTTCCATACCCTCATCTTACTTAGGTCTTGTTACTTACGCGGTACTCTTAACCGCAGTTCGGCAGTTAACAGTAAACTACGTTCCCACAGAAAGTATTTCCCCCCTAACCTGTTCAATTTAGCACTGCAAAACAGCATATCTTGTCTATTCCCCCGGAAACACTGGTCTACACCTGACCAGGCACAGGGGAGTTGCATCCTCTTTCAAAAGTACTCAAGTGATCAAGATTCCCCTAGCCCCAGCTCGCTCGTTTGCTAACGAGAGCTGCGATGTGTTGAGACAAACACTGGACAATTTAATTGAACCGAAACTGGAGACCTCTGGGGATGAACTTTCAGTCACTACACTCCTGATGGTACGTGTGCGAGTTGGGCGGCTGAAGGAACCAAACAAAGTAGAGAGCCAGAAGCAGACCTGCAACAGGAGGTAGAAACAGAGGAGTCGGCCAAAACCTGCGGCCTCCGTATACAGATCAGCCGTTTGACTTAATCCAACCCGCTAAATGAAGGGAGGGGGGCGCAGACGCGGCGATCGAGAGCCCACCCTCCTCCACGCGCGCTGCCCTTCCCACCCACACTGCTGAGCCCTGGCCCTTGGTCCGCGCAGCCTCTTTCGTCACGTCCGGGGGCGGGCCGTGGCGCGGCGGCCGGCCCAGGTGGGGCCGGGAGCCGGGGGCCGGGGGCGGAGTTGTGGCGGTACTGCGGGTGACAACGGTCAATAATGAAGGTGGCTGCGGCGCGGCAGCAGCCTCAGCTGCGCCGGGTGGGGGCGGCGCCGGGGCCGCGCTTGTAGGACCTCGGAGCCGGCGCGGGAGATGGAGCCCCAGCGCGGGGAGTGAGGCGGTCGCGGTAAGCGGAACTTCAGCCGGAGGGGCTCTCCCGCTTTCCCCTCTGGCTCGTCAGCCTCCACCTGGAGCCCCTCGGCCCCCGCGTCCCGTGGAACGGGGAAGGCGACGGAAGGGGCATGTGGCGCTGGGTCCGGCAGCAGCTGGTAAGTACCTCCGCCTCTCACCTCTCGGACGCTCGCTCTCGCGCGGCTTCTCGGGCCCGGGTGGCGGGGAAGGGCCGGCGGTGCAGAGCCGCGAGGCCGGGGCGCGAGCTCCGGGCTAGGCCGCATTGGAGGCTGCTCCCGGAGCCGGCAGAGCCCCGCGCAGCCCCTCACACGTCTCACCGCCGAGCCTGGGGCCCCGAGGCCGGCGGCGGGAGGCTGCCACTTCCTGGTCGCGCTTCTTGGTTACTCCCTCCTCCTTGCCGCTCCTGGGCGGTTTGCGACCAAAAGTGGATGCGGAGCGGGGTCGGCGTCTCGGCTGAGGAACTCGGCCGGGGGGAACGGAAAGAGAGTAGGTGTTGGGGAGAGAAAAGAGGCTCGCGTTTCCTGCCTTTAACAGTTTGGGACTGGTTTGAGTGAAGGGGACGGGGAGGAACTGCCTCCAGCCCCCTCTCCTCGCTGTTTTCAAGGTTGCGTGGATTATCAAGGAGAAGGGTAACTTGTCTAGTCCAACGCCTCTCAAGGAAATTTTACCGGAGTCCTGGGTGAGAAAGAATATTCTAACACCCCGTCTAGTTGCGAAGCTAAGTGAGATAGTTATGAAGACCGTTTTTCTTCCTGCCTTGTCCTCACCCCACCCCAGGTGAAACTTTTGAAATGGGAACCTTACTTTTTTTCCGTTCTCGAGGCAGTGTGAACGAGATCGATTTGGTACCAATGGTTAACTTTTCAGTTTTACTGGAATATCTGGAGAAAAAAAAATTTTAGAAAAGTGTGATTTGAGGCATATAAAAAGCGCCACCTTTCTTCGAATTAATTCACAGAGAAAACTTTCTTGCTTGCTGGCAACTACAGTCCCCAAAAAACAACGCTAAGGCAACGTTGACAATTAGGAGTGAAATTGCTCCAGACTGAGTAAGTCTACCCCTACCTCCATGATGTCTGTTCCTGGTTGCTGCTTAATTTCTAAATCGCGTTAGTAATTAAATGCTGCTACAATTCGGTGTTCTCATTTACTAATTTAAAAGGCAGTGAAGCAGAAACGGTTTTTGTGGGACTGTAAAGATTTTTTGGGACTAAAAACATTGATATCTCCTTTTCCCTACTCTAGAAGAGCATTTTTATGTTTAAGAAGTATGCTGTTTCAGAGCCAGCCTTCTGTTAATTCATTTGGCAGTGGGCATCATTCTCAAAAAAATACCTTATAAATAAAACTAGAACTACCTGCCACTCCTTCAAGCACATGTTAGCTCTCTATTTTTAGGTAATTGTGAATTCAGATATCCTAGATATACTTCTTATTAGACAACGAAGCTAATGATGTCATTATAATACCAAATTGTTGTAATAGTTTGGCTTTGTTGCAGTAAGCCGCAGCTGGGTAACTTGACTCTAGAAGTTAATTATTTCAGGTCTGACTTCATGCTTTTGATTTGCCCATCTTCATGTACAGAAATCTTGTTTAGCTGATGGTGTTTTTGTGTGCTAGTGGTTGTTTCTAGTTTTTCCTAGTAGATTAAGACGCCACTTCTCAGTGTTAGGTATTTTTTGTTAACCTGGATAAAATCCTGATTGTATTCTCATCTTCAGAATAGGCAATCTGTTAATTTTTTTTAAAAAATGGCTTCAGCCAAACACAACTCACAGGAGGGGCAAAAAGTCTTGTGTGGTTAATTTACAAGAAATGCCTTATGGGGTGATTAACAGGTTGAACAAGTTGCTGTGCATAAAAAATGCTATCTCTGACATTAGTCACTCACTTCACTGGTTTTACTTTTAAGTTATCAGATCTTCCAAGTATGTAATCAGACCTGTGCCTATGTAGGACTTTGTCTCTTTGATTAAGTTTGTACAGTCACTTAAATTATATGTGAAAGATAGTGAATACACAGGGTAATAAGTATATTTTACTATCCCAGTCGTAAACTGCCTTTCTAGTTACTGCACCAGAAATTATTCAGTTCATAAACTAGTTTAAAGTATACTTGGATTTGCTCAATGGGTTGAGTCCTTCAGCAATAGAGTCACTAGAAGGGCACAGCAACCTGCTCCAGTACTCTTGCCTGGATAATCCAATGAACAGAGGAACCTGGCCGGCTGCAGTCCATAGGGTCGCAAGAGTAGGACACATACACGGAAAATTCAGATAAATAGGACAGATTTGGAGAGGTTAATAAGCAGATCACAAAAACAGGATTTTTGAAATTATAAACACACTTTATTTATTATATGAATCCTGATTTCCAGCCTCTTAAATTGTCACGCCAAAAAAAAAGTTTATTGTCATTTTGTTACAGAAACAACTTGTATGTTCTATTAATTCCTTGTTAAATTAAACACAACTTGACTGCTTATCTTCACAAACTATTTTCACTTCTTGACACTGAGAAGAATAGAGGAGGTTGTCAGAAGGTTGATGTTTTTCTTTGGGAAAGTAGACTGAAAAGATTGAACTTTCCTTTCCTTTTTCTTTTTCATTCTTCATTTTTGAGCTCACAATCCTAGTTATTTTACGCTAAGAAAATTTTCTTATGTCTTTCTGGTACAATGCGTATTATTCTAGCATCACACATGTTAACTCATTACAGATGGCAACACCTTGATTATGATAACAAATGCCATTAACTCGTTGTAGTCTCATATTTAGATTTTTATGGTAGCCATTAACCACATTGGCTATTAAAATTTTAATTAATTAAATTAAAATTCCACATGGCTATTAGCTACTATATTGGACAGTTCAGAGTAGAACATATTCATTATCACAGAAAATTCTATTGTACAGCACGTTAGATTTAAATGAAAGTCTTTGTCAATTCATGTTTTAATTGACATGTAATATTTCTTTACAGTGCAATGTAATGCTATATTTTTAAGGCACTTACTGTGTGCATACATAATAAGCTAAATACTGGGGACACGAATGTTGGTCAGTAAGGGCCTTATTTATCTCTGTATTTCATGTCTCACATAGGACTTAATATAAGAGTAGACACTGGGTACATGTGTTTTGAATAAATGAATAGGTGAGAAGATAAAGAATTAATCCATATTATTGCTTCTGTGTTTTGAGATAAAGTGACAAAATTCAAGATTGACCAGTCCAAAGGAAAGCTGGAAAATCACTGTAATTGTAAAAAATATGACTAATGTTGTCATACAGTTTCTTAAATTGTTCTATAAATGTAGTCCCTTCAGGTTTATATCTACAATGGCAGAAGGAGGCTAGTAAGATTGTCTTCTGATTCACTGAGAAAAATGGTAAGCTCTTAGCCTAAACTCAGCCTGTTCACATTCACCAAACTTGTTTATTCCTCTGTTCTTCTCTTTACACTTGTCACAAAGAAAGGTATGACAGTCGTCTTTTCCAGACTAACCAGTCCATTTGTGTTCTTTCATCCTGCTCTCCGCATCAATTACCTATAGTCTGTTTACTCTTACTTTTTCTTTAAGCTGTGAACACATTCATGCCTCCCTCTACTAATTTACTTTGCCCTGTACCTGTGTCAAAATATTTTCAGTTTTCTAAAAAATAGGTCTTTCCTTTTTAACTATGCTGTCCGGTACTCTTTGAAATGTGGCTAGTTCAGATTGAAATATGCTTAAGTGTAAAATACACATAGGATTTTAAAAACTGTAAAAAAAAAAAAAAAGCAAGTAAAATATCTCAACTTTTTATATTGGTTACATGTTGAATAATATTTTGGATTTATTTGGTAAACTAAAATACTGCAGTTCATTTTGCCTGTTCCTTTTTACTTTTAAAAAAATGATTACTGGAAATTTAAAAACTACATAAATGTAATGCTGTGTAGCATTAAAAGTGAGCTCATTTTTCCTTACGGCTCATTATGTAAGTCTAGATATGTTATGCAGTAGACTAGGCTGCAGATATCTTGGGTTGGGCTATATTTTATCTTTAGAGCCCTTGCACTCAAGACAGCAGCTCTCCCATTGGAGGTACCCACCCATCAAATGTTGGTTGACTAAATATCAGGTTTCTTTCCACATCAGTTTGGAAGTACCTGTGTTCTTTGCCTTTCTCTGGAGGAATGAATGAGGAGTAGGCCAAGGAAGCAAGGCCTATGGTGGTATTATTTTGGTGTGGCTAAAGTAAATTTTAACCTCAAAAAGTTAATGTTTTGGGGCTTCCCTGGTGGTCCAGTGGTTAAGACTGCGTCCTTCCACTGCAGGGGCTGCACTTCAATCCCTGGTCTGGGAAGTTCTGCATGCCGCAAAGTGCAGCCAAAGAAATATTAATGTTTAAGATTCTAAATCTTAGAATATTTGCTTATTTTTTCTCTGTGTTCAGACATATATCCTCAGATACTCAATTTTTCATTTGGTTAAAGAGGTCGGTGAAGTAAAGTGAAAGTCGCTCAGTCGTGTCCGACTCTTTGCAACCCTGTGGGTCCATGGAATATACGGTCCATGGAATTCTCCAGACCAGAATACTGGCGTGGATAGTCTTTCCCCTCTCCAGGGTATCTTCCCAACCCAGGGATCAAACCGGTGTCTCCCACATTGCAGGCCGATTCTTTACCAGCTGAGCTACCAGGGCAACCTGGTCAAACATTAGTGGAATCCCAATTATCCTAGCTATACTGAAGTAGGGACCTTGCCCAAATGCTCCAAAGAACCTTGTGATTGCCACTATCATCATTAACTATCCCCTTTATCCCTACAGTCTGTTTTCAGCATAGCAGCCAGAGTGATCTTATTAAAACACAGGTTAGGTCATGTAATTCCTGTGTTTAAAACCTTCTAAGAACTTGCCTTCTTGCTCAGAGTAATGGCCAAAGTCTCTGCTAGATCTGTATCCAAGTCCCTGCCCAGACCACTTCTGGTCTCCCATCATTCTTCACCCACTTTGCTTTATCCATGTGCACCTTGCTGTTCATCAGAAGTGCCAGACGGACTTCATTCAGTCAAGATTTTTGCCCTGGCTGTCACCTCTGGCTAGAATGTACTTCCCCCCAGTTAACCTGTTGGCACCTTCATTCCCTTCAAGTCTTTGTTTAGATGTTATCATTGAGTCCTTTTCAGTATTAAATTATAAATCCCCACCCCATACTTCCCTAGCCCCCTTCCCTGCCTTTTTTTCTGTTTCTCTTAGCACTTATCGCTATTTAACATATTGTGTACTTGTCTCATTTATATCATGAAGGGAAGGATTTTTGCCTGTTTTGTTTTAGTTCTCCATATAACAAAAACTGTTTCTCCACCCTGCATCCATACTTTTAGGTAACACTGTTTCTTTCTCATTTATCCATTCACTCAAACATTTTCTGAACATGTACTCTGTGATAGCATATTGCCAGGCTCTGGAACTACCAAAATGAAGCAACCCCTGCCCTAGCCATTCTTCTAGGACTAATGGATATTTGAATTTCTGTCAGTTTTTTCCTGTTTAAAAAAAATATTGCAACGGCCATTCTTGCTTGTGTGTTTTTTTTAATTGGCATACCTAGAATTGGAATTGCTGGGCCATGGGCTGTGCACTTTATGACTGTTACTAAATATTGCTAAATTATTTTCCAAAACCATGTTCCCCTTTCCCTACATCTTGGTCAACACTTTGTACTGTCAGACTTGAAAAAACTTACCAATCTGATGAGTGTGAAAGGTTTTGCTTCATTTGCTAGTGAGATTAAGATGTCCTGTATTTCCTTTCTTTTTTCAAAAATTTATTTATTTTTGGCTGTTCTGGGTCTTTGTTACTGCGTGGGCTTTTTCTCTATTTGAGCCAAGCTAGGGGGGCTACTGTTCATTGTAATGTTCAGGCTTCTCATTGCGGTGGCTTCTCTTGTGGAGCACAGGCTCTAGGGTGCAGGCTTCAGAGGTTGCAGCATGTGGGCTCAGTAATTTCAGCTCCTGGGCTCTAGAGCACAGGCTTAATAGTTATGGCACACCAACTTAGTTGCTCCGCTCCATGTCGGATCTTCCCACATCAGGGATTGAACCGTGTCTCCTGCACTGGCAGGCAGATTCTTGACCACTGAGCCACTGAGGAAGCCCCCTTTATTTCATTCATATGAATAGATTACCCATTTTTCTGTTGAGTGGTTTGTTTTCTCCTTATTCGTTTCCTTTCTGGATGCCAATTCTTTGTTGTGTATGTTGTGAATATCTTTCAGCCTGCACTTTGTATTTAACTTAATGATGTCTTTTTTGATGTTTTAAATTTATTTGTAGGTAAACTTATTATTAGGTGAATGATTTCTACTTTTTATTACTTGTTTAGGAATTCCTTCCTAGGGCCATAAAGCTATCTTTCTGGCATTTTCTTAGAGTTGTCTAAAAATGTAGTTTTACAACGTTTAGGTCTTGAACATGCCTGGGATTTGTTTTTGTATATGGAATAAAGTAGAGAATTTATTTTCTCCCATATAGAAAGTTATTTGTCCCAATACTGTTTATTAAGTGGGCCATCTTTTCCCCACTAACTTCTGTTGTTTGCCTTCTCTGTCATATACCAGTATTCTCTTTGTGTTGTGTTCTCTTTTTAGGTTCTCTATTTTGTTTCATTCATCTGTTGATCTGGTGGTGCATGAATTATATAATACATTGTCTTAACGTAGTGTTTTATGAGAAGTCTTGATATCTGACCAGGCAAAACCCCCAATCCTTTTTTCCCCCCTAGAACTGCTTTGGCTCTCTACTCTTCCATATGCTATTATCTGTGTCATCAGGAAAATCTTTCTAGGATTTTGATTGGCTTTGCATTGAATTTGTGAAGTTCTATTAATATTTTTCCATTTGATCATGTAGAAGCTATCGATTGTATTTTTATCCTTTTATTATCTCTCTCTACCTACAAATAATATAGGGATTTACAAGGTTTTGCCTTGTGTTCCCTCTTACCTTCCACATTACTATTACTTAATAGTTTAACTTTTTTTTTCTTTTGCCAGCTCTATTGAGAGATAACCACATATAATTTTCTCATTAAAGTGCACAATTCAGTTTTTCAGTATATGCATAGAGTTGTACAGCCCCACCACACTCTGATTTTAGAACATTTTTATACTCCCTAAAACAGATTCCCTATCCACTCTTTCTCCATTCCCCTGCAAGCCACTAGCCCCACTAGCCTCCAGCTGTGATCACTAATCTACTTTCTGTCTCTATAGATTTGCTACCTCTAGACATGTGTAAATGGCATCATACAGTATGTGGTATTTTGTGATGGTCTTTTCACCTAACATAATGTGTTCAAGGCTTATCTGTGTTGTAGCATATATCCATACTTCATTTCTTTTTATTGCTAAAATTCCGTTGTATAGATATACCAGAGATTGTATTCATTCATCAATTAATGGACATTTAGTTTGTTTCTGCGTTTTGGCTGTTAGAAGTAATGCTTCCTTTTCCATTCATGTGCAAGTTGTTTGTGGATGTATATTTTCATTTCTCTTGGGTAAATATGTAAGGAGTGGAATTACTGGGTCATGTGGTAACTCTGTTTTTAACTTTGTGAGGAGTTGCCAAACTTCTCCAAAGTGATTGCACTGTTTTACTACCAGGCATATATAATATAAGGGTTCCAATGTCTTTATATCATTGCCAGTACTTGTTTTTGTCTTTGATTCTAGCTGTGGTCATGAATGTAAGTGTAACTCATGGTTTTGATTTACATTTGCCTAATGACTGATGATTTCAAACATCTTTTCATGTCTCTATTAACTGGTTTGTTTGTATTTTGTGAGGTTTTTCTTGATGAAATGCTTATTCAGATCTTTTAACACATTTTTAAGTTTTTCTTTTAGTTATAGTTCAGTTCAGTTCAGTCGCTCAGTCGTGTCCGACTCTTTGCGACCCCATGAATCACAGCACGCCAGGCCTCCCTGTCCATCACCAACTTCCGGAGTCCACCCAAACCCATGCCCATCGAGTCGGTGATGCCATACAGCCATCTCATCCTCTGTTGTCCCCTTCTCCTCCTGCCCCCAATACTTCCCAGCATTAGGGTCTTTTCCAATGAGTCAGCTCTTCGCATGAGGTGGCCAAAGTACTGGAGTTTCAGCTTCAACATCAGTCCTTCCAGTGAACACCCAGGACTGATCTCCTTTAGGATGGACTGGTTGGATCTCCTTGCAGTCCAAGAGACTCTCAAGAGTCTTCTCCAACACCACAGTTCAAAAGCATCAATTATAAGAGTTATATATGTATGTTCTGGATATAAGACCCTTACCAGATACATGATTCACAAATACTTTCTTCCATGTTTATGGAAACTCAAAACATTCTCTAGCTTTTTAACTGTTACTCATTTTGATTTACTACAATGATTTTTTTTAATTCACCATTATTTCTTTTAATTTAAATTTTATTTACTTATTGGCTGTGCCGGCTCTTCTAGTTGTGGCGAGCAGGGGCCACTGTCTAGTTGCAGTGCACAGGCTTCTCACTGTGGTGGTTTCTCTTGTTATGGAGTGCAGACTTCAGTAGCTGTGGTTCCCCGGCTCTGGAGCACAGGCTCAGTAGCTGTGGCACACTGGCTTGCTTAGTTGCTCCGTGTGGTGGGATCATCCCAGACCAGGGATCCCACCCAAGTCTTCTGCATTGGCAGGTGGATTCTTTACCACTGAGCCACCAGGGAAGCCGACCGTTACTTCTTGAATACCACCTCTTCCCTATGTATTTACTTTTATTCTTGCTGACATACATTCTTTAGTTATTTTTAAGCAAGGCTTCATGTGTGGTAAACTTTCTTAGTTTTTATGGCTTAAAATGTCTTTATTCCTAATTATTATTGAATACTAATTTAGGTAGATTCAGAATTCTAGATTAACAGTTACTTTCACACAACATATTGTTATTATTGTTATTTTTGGCCACACTGTGCGGCATGCAGAACTTCCTCAACCAGGGATCAAACCCATCACTCAGCATATTGAAGATACTACTTATTCCTTTGCTTTCAGACATTTATTGGTGGTGTGAAATATGCTTTTAATCTGATAATCATTACTTTGCTGATAATCTCTGTAACATTGTTTCTAAGATTATCTCATGGTCCTCTGTGTGGCAGTTTCACTATGCTGTACTCACATTGTTTCATATGATGTTTGTTTCTGCTGCTCTCCTCTTGTGTATGCTTTCAGTTGGGAAGCTGTCATTTCTGTGGTTCAGAAAATTTTACAGCTGTTTTTCCCCTTTAAATGTTGCTTCTCCGACTTCGGTTTTCTCATTCTCGAACTCTTGCTTGATCTTTATCTATGCTCTATGGCTCTTACCTTCTTGTTCATATTTCTCATCTGTTTTCTCTCCGTTCTGCTTTCAGTGTGAATTCTCAGTTCTAGTTTGTAGTCACCAATTTTCTCCCGTGTCCATGGGCTGGGCCTCTGACCTCCCGCCTGGCCTGCCCTCACTTCTCTCCCCTCACCTCCCCCTTCCCCTCACCTGCCTTCCCACCCCAGGCCTCAGCAGCATCTCCTAGCAGGAAGGGAGGATCCAGGGCCAGGGAGGAAAAGCCAGGGGCTGCACTCCAGTCTAGAGTTCATCCTCGTCCTCTGAATTTTTACTTTAAATGACTTCCCCCCGCCCCGAATTTATTATTGGACCTCTTTCATTTCTGTTTGTTCTTGATGCATATTTGTCAGATTTGTCTTGTAATATTTTGTTCTTTAAAAAAAAAAGTGTTATTCTGTTACCTCTTTGGAGATTTTACACATATTTAAAAGTACACAGCTGTTTTTAGCCTCCTTTCAGTTGAACCTGACTCTTGGACCCCAGTACAAAAGGGGATTGAACTTCAGACTGCCTATTTCCAGAGCCAGAGTACCAAAGGCTCAGCCCCTGATTACAGAAAAGATTACCTTATTTTAAGCCTAGCTAAGTCGTCTTAAAGATCTTGTGAAGTAGAAGGAAGAGTTCAAACTGTGTACTTTTCCAAGGTTACTAACCAATTAGTGCTAGAGGCAGGACATAACCCAGAGTTTTTGCCAGGCATATACCAGTGTGGAAGAGAATTAGCAGGAACAGCAGTTTTCCCTGTATATCTCTTTCCCTTTCCTGCCGTTTTTAAATCTAACCAAGAGTGAGGCAAGAAGAGACAATGAGTTGGGGAAAGAAATTTGTAGGTAGCACTGGCACTCTGGAGATGGAGGTAACAGGTCTGAGAGGAGAAGGAGAGAAGTGATCCAGAGTTCCTGTAGTTAGCCAATGTGGCCATTTTCAAGTTGACATTTTAGGTACTAGAAGAAGCTAGGCCTTGCTTGTACCCTAATATATATCTCCTCTTGAATATGTTATCTAATGTCAAATGCAATACATTTTAATTGATTTTGAACATTGTGGCAAATTTTTTAGAAAGGTTTTCAGTTTTAAATGTCTTTTTTTCATCTTAAACCTTAGAAACCACAAAATTTTTTTGATATTTGAGAACCTCGTGGTGTTGAAATAGAAATTGGAAATGCCAAAAAGAGATAGTTGTCCTTTTTTATTAGTAACTCTTATTACATTTGTAATAAAATTATGCCATACTTTGTATTTATATAATTAAAGTTGTTATTTAACTATTCAGAAGAATGTGTTTGATAATTTTCTGTAGGAAAAAAAGCAAGTCATCTACTGACTTACTGCTATTTCGGTCAAAATTTTACTCATTTTATTTGATTTTCATTTCACTTTTTGTGCTTATTAAAGGCAACTTTTTTTTAAAATGACGTTTTATTCAGGGCAAGGGTCCTGACTTCTTATTTTTGTATTTTCACAATACCAAGCATATTACCTAGCACATAGTCAATGCTCATAGTATTTATAATGAATTTTTTAAATTAAATTATAGGGTCACTTAACAAATGAAATACTGAGTTGCTTGATATTTCAGAATGGTCAAATCAGTCAGTCAGTTCAGTCGCTCAGTTGCGTCTGACTCGCTGCGACCCCATGGACTGCAGCACGCCAGGCCTCCCTGTCTATCACTAATTCCTGTAGCCTACTCAAACTCATGTCCATTGAGTCGGTGATGCCATCCAACCATCTCATCTTCTGTCTCCCCCTTCTTCTCCCTCCTTCAGTCTTTCCCAGCATCAGGGTCTTTTCAAGTGAGTCAGTTCTTCACATCAGGTGGCCAAAGTATTGGAGTTTCAGCTTCTGTATCAGTCCTTCCAATGAATATTCAGGGCTGATTTCCTTTAGGATAGACTGGTTCGATCTCCTTGCAGTCCAAGGGACTCTCAAGAGTCTTCTCCAACACCACAGTTCAAAAGCATCAATTCTTTGGCGCTCAGCTTTCTTTATAGTCCAACTCTCACATCCATATTTGACTACTGGAACCATAAGTTTTGACTAGACAGACCTTTGTTGGCAAAGTAATGTCTCTGCTTTTTAATATGCTGTCTAGGGTGATCCTAACTTTTCTTCCAGGGAGCAAGCGTCTTTTAATTTCATGGCTGCCGTCACCATCTGCAGTGATTTTAGAGCCCCAGAAAATAGTCTGTCACTGTTTCACTGTTTCCCCATCTGTTTGCCATGAAGTGATGGGACCGGATGCCATGATCTTAGTTTCCTGAATGTTGAGCTTTAAGCCAGCTTTTTCACTGTCCTCTTTCACTTTCATCAAGAGGCTCTTTAGTTCTTCTTCACTTTCTGCCATAAGAGTGGTGTCATCTCCATATCTGAGGTTATTGATATTTCTCCTGGCAATCTTGATTCCAGCTTGTGCTTCATCCAGCCCAGCGTTTCTCATGATGTTCTCTGCATATAAGTTAAATAAGCACGGTGACAGTATACAGCCTTGATGTACTCCTTTTCCTATTTGGAACCAGTCTGTTGTTCCATGTCCAGTTCTAACTGTTGCTTTTTGACCTGCGTACAGATTTTTCAAGAGGCATGACAGGTGGTCTGGTATTCTCATCTCTTTAAGAATTTTCCATAGTTTGTTGTGATCCACACAGTCAAAGGCTTTGGTGTAGTCAGTAAATCAGAGGTCGATGGTTTTCTGTAACTCTTGCTTTTTTGATGATCCAACGGATATTGGCAATTTGCTCTCTGGTTCCTCTGCCTTTTCTAAATCCAGCTTGAACATCTGGAAGTTCGCAGTTCATGTACTGTTGAAGCCTGGCTTGGAGAATTTTGAGCATCACTTTGCTAGCGTCTGAGATGAGTACAATTGTGCGGTAGTTTGAGCATTCTTTGGCATTGCCTCTCTTTGGAATTGGAATGAAAACTGGCATTTTCCAGTCCTGTGGCCACTGCTGAGTTCTCCAAATTTGCTGGCATATTGAGTACAGCACTCTCACAGCATCATCTTTTAGGATTTGATAATAGCTCAACTGGAATTCCATCACCTCCACTAGCTTTGTTTGTAGTGATGCTTCCTAAGGCCCACTTGACTTCGCAATCCAGGATGTCTGGCTCTAGGTGAGTGATCACACCATCATGATTATCTGGGTCATGAAGATCTTTTTTGTACAGTTCTTCTGTGTATTCCTAACACCTCTTCTTGATATTTGCTGCTTCTGTTAGGTCCATACCATTTCTGTCCTTTATTGTGCCCATCTTTGCATGAAATGTTCCCTTAGTATCTCTAATTTTCTTAACGAGATCTCTAGTCTTTCCCATTCTGTTGTTTTCCTCTATTTCTTTGCATTGATCACTGTGGAAGGCTTTCTTATCTCTCCTTGCTGTTCTTTGGAATTCTGCATTCAAATGGGTGCATCTTTCCTTTTCTCCTTTGCTTTTCACTTCTCTTCTTTTCAAAGCTATTTGTAAGACCTCCTCAGACAACCATTTTGCCTTTTTGCATTTCTTTTTCTTGGGGATGGTCTTGATCACTGCCTCCTGTACAATGTCACTAATCTCTAGCATAGTTCTTCAGGCACGCTGTCTATCAGATCTAATCCCTTGACTCTACTTGTCACTTCCACTGTAATCGTAAGGGATTTGATTTAGGTCTTACCTGAATGGTCTTGTGGTTTTCCCTACTTTCTTCAATTTAAGTGTGAATTTGGCAGTTTGGCCACTGAGTGCAGTGCCTAGCAGAGTATCAAGCATTTTTCCCTCAGTAGATACTTGGGTGCATATTGGTCTCGTAAGATTTTTTGCAGTGACTGCAATTGAATGTCAAAGCTTGAATTGTATAGTCAGTTCAAGTCTTAATCACATTTTACCTAGGAAATTGTTTCTTCACTATTGCATCTCCTGAGGTACAAAAGAAATATAGATATCCTTTCTTGTCTCACTTCCCCACTATGCTCTTTATTAGTTCAGAAAACTCGAACAAAGATTGAGGGTGAACTTGATTTTTTACTATTGAAAGTCAGGGAAGTTGTCCTCTAATTTGAGGTTTTTCTGTTGAAATTTAAATATTGTAGAGGAACTGGCCTCTAAACTTAGATTTACAGGAGACTTTGTGGATCCAACTCCTATGCAGCATTAAAGGGAGGCAGTGCTTACCTACCAGTGTTTAAGCAACTATTTTTCCAGCATATGTTTGCAGAATTAAAAAAAAAAAACAAGAGTTTATTATGAGACAGTGAAAGTCAAGTCTTAAATAATTAGAGATGCTATTATCAGTCTTTATATAATGTCTTAGACCATGAGTTCCCTCATGTTTCCTGTAGATAAAGTTTTCAGTGATCTGTGGCAAAATGAGAAATACCAGGTCAGTGTATCATGGACATGTCTGTTTGTTTGTGCATCTTTGCTCTAACTTATATATGTCCTTGTTTTTGAGGACTGTGCTTTTAACTTCTTAAAAAAATAGCTTTTTATTTTAAAATAGTTTTAGATTTTCAGAAAGTTCACGAAAATAATAGAGAATTCCTATACATTTTTCTCACCCAGTTTCTCTTATTGTTAACATCTTACATTACTATGCTACATTTGTTACACTGCTGCTGCTAAGTCGCTTCAGTCGTGTCCGACTCTGTGCGACCCCGTAGACGGCAGCCCACCAGGCTCCCCCATCCCTGGGATTCTCCAGGCAAGAACACTGGAGTGGGTTGCCATTTCCTTCTCCAATGCATGAAAGGGAAAAGTGAAAGTGAAATCGCTCAGTCGTGTCTGACTCTTTGCGACCCCATGGACTACAGCCTACCAGGCTCCTCCGTCCATGGGATTTTCCAGGCAAAGCCAGTATTAATACATTACTATTAGTTAAACCCCATACTTTATTGCTAATTTTTATATAAAGCAAAATAATCACCACAGGAAGTCTAGTTAGCATCCATCACTACACAAGAGTTACAGAATTTTTCCTTATGAGAACTTTTAAAATCTACACTCTTAGCAACTTTTGCATATATAATACAACATTATTAACTATAGTTCCATGTTGTACATTACATCCTGTAACTTATTTTATAACTAGAAGTTTGTACCTTTTATTTCCTTCACCCATTTTACCCACTCCCCAAACCCCACCCTGGCAACCACTTGTCTGTTTTCTGTTATTTCTGTATTTATGAGCTTGGGCTTTTTTGTTTTTGGTTTTACGTTCCACATATAAGTGAGATCATACAATATTTTGTCTTTTCTGACTGACTTTTTTCACTGAGCATAATGCCCTTAAAACCCATCTGTACATTTAAAAAGATTTCATTCTTTTTAACAGATGCCATTCTTTTTAGTGTTGTTATTGTTTAGAATTTTATGGTTGTCTTTGTAGATTGATACATATTTTAAGATATTAAATTTTGAAGGTACTTTGTAAAGGATATGTTTTCTGCATCAGGGATTCTTGCCTGTGGCCTCAGGATTGTAAACCCACTGCTTCTGATGTACTGAGGACTCAAGAAGCCATCTTATTGCCGTTGTTGTTTATGATTGTGAGTGGAGAAAGAGGGGGCTTAAAAGTGTTTGAGAAATCGTAGTAGGTATTTGTTCACTCATCTATCTCCAACTTGGACACCACAGTTAGATTTACTAGTTTCACTTGTTATCCAGCCAGTGTTCAATTATAGGTAGATCAAGAAAATTAATTTAGGGTTCTTGCTTACAGAAACCTTAAATTCTCTCTTAGTGAAATCTGTAATTTTAAAATTTGATCTAAGCTAAAACTACTTCACAGATTTATTTTTATCATAAATGTCTCTGTGATTCTATACACAGAAATCACCAGTTTAGCAAGTATGAGACTATCACAGTTGAATTATGGCCAAATAGAAAGCTTCTAATCCAGAAAATCTATGGTAAAGTCCCAAATGGGTGAGATTGATACATTTTTAATTGTAGTAAATATACTTAACATAAAATTTGCCATTTTATCCATTTTTAAATGTACAGTTCTGTGGCATTAAGTACAGTGACATTGTTATGCAGCCGTCACCACTGTCTGTCTCCTGTGAACTGTTTCATCTTTGCAAACTGAAACTTTGTACCCGTTTAACACTAATGCCCTTTTACTCTTCCCTCCGCACCTTTAATAAATGCCTGACAAACTCTTATTCCTTATATAAGAGGAATCATACAATTTTGTACTTTCATCACAGGCTTAATTTCACTTAGCATAATGTCTTCAAGGTTCTTCCATGTTATATAGCATGTATCAAAATCTCCTTCCTTTTTAAGGCTGAATGATATCCCATTGTACATACCACATTTTGTTTATTCATTCTTCTGTCAATGGCCACTTGGTTGCTTCCACCTTTTGGCTATTGTGAATAATGCTGCCATGAACATGAGTTTACAAATATCTACTTGAGTTTTTACACAGAAGTAGAATTGTGGGATCATGTGGATATTCTGTGTTCACTTTTCTGAGGAGTTGCCATGTTTTTGCCACAGAGGCTGCTACAGATGTATGTTGGAGTGGGGAATTAGGGTTGGGGAGTAACAAGAGATGAGCTTCCTATAAGAGATGAACTTCTTATAGTAAAGTATTTACAAATGATTTAAGAATTTTACAGTGAAGTTCAGTTCACTCACTCAGTTGTGTCTGATTCTTTGTGACCCCATGGACTGCAAGCATGCTAGGCTTCCCTGTCCATCACTAACTCCCAGAGCTTACTCAAACTCATGTCCATCGTGTTGGTGATGCCAAAGATAACTCTAAATTTTGAATCCTGTAGCTGGAAAGCTAGTTCCAACCTACCTCTGCAGTAGGACCAGTTCTTGGAAGCCCAGACTGGTTTGATAGATGGCAGACTACCTTAAATCCTAAAATGAAAATTATGTAATGTGATTAAAAAAGTTTAAATTAAATTATTGTGTTTACATCATAGGCATTTTAAGTTATTTCCTCTCGCCTTGCTTTGGGCTGTTAACTGTAAAATTATAATACCTTCATATAGATATATTTTGGGCTTCCCAGGTGGCTCAGTGGTAAAGAATCCGACTGCCAGTGCAGGAGACACAGATTCGATCCCTGAGTTAGAAACATCCCCTGGAGAAGAAAATGGCAACGTACTCCAGTATTCTTGCCTGGGAAATCCCATGAACAGAGAAGCCTGGTGGGCTGCAGTCCATGGGGTCAGAAGAGTTGCATACTACTGAGCAACTGAGCACAGCACAACATAGATGTTTTTTATTTGAAAGTCCATATCCAGGAAACAGTAATTCACTATTAATTTTGTAGATTTGGTAAAGTACATTAAATCATTCTTCCCCAGAAGCATCGTTACAATGGAACATGTAGGCAACAGAAGTCACTTTCTGTCATATGACGTGTGTGACTGAAATAAAGCTTTTGATCATTTCTTTTAATAACCAATGCCATTGAAGTTTTGATTCTGAAGCTTCTTTTTATGTTATTTTTCATGGATTTTTTATTTGTTTTGTAGCTTTTTCTTTGTATTTTGGAAGAGATAGATCACATATAAGAATGATTACATGTACAGATTTGATCACTAAGCTCTAAAAATGTTCTCTTAGTTTTGTTAAGGAAGTGTGACGTTTAATTACAGGACTGTAGTTTTAGTTTTTTCTTAGCTCTTATTTGTAATGCTTGTATTTTTGATAAAATCTTTGAGATTTTTAAGAATAGTTCAGAGGTTTGGTATATTTGGTATGAAAATATGTTACGATTCATTTCCAAATACCGCTTGTTGCCAAAGACCAGCTTCTAAAAATTATAAGCTGTTTTCTGGTTTGGTTTTTCTAGACTTCATGAGTTTGCTGTTAGAAAAGAAATCTCTTTCAAATCAGTCCCATGTGTTTTCAGTTTTTTCCTTGAATGCCATCATGTGTTTTTTTTTCCATCTTAAATATTCATCCACTTAAAAAAAAATACTTGTGGTTTTTATATATGCTCACAAATCCAGACAAAAAAGAGGTTTTTAATTTCATATTTTCTTAGAATATGAGAGTTTTAATTTTTAAATAAAAATTAAATTTGTGTGCTTCCAAAATCCTATACAGTTGACTCTTGAACAACACGGGTTTGGACTGTGCAGGTCCCCTATATAAGGGGATTTTTCAACAGTAAATACTACAGTACTGTAGGGCTGATTCTGAGCATGCAGAGGGCCAATTCTGAAGTTATACTCAGAGTTTTGACTGCATGGAGGGTTGGCTCCCCTAACTGCTGAGTTGTTCAAGAGTCAACTGTACTCTACTTTTCAGCAGGTGCAAAAATCAGGATGGCTAGAATAGCATTACAGTATCTCCGTTCCTTTACTCAGGACAAGATGAAGTCAGAGAAGAAAGGAGCAAGCCATCCAAGGTTCAGGGTGTGACTGGATAGTCTGGGTGGACCACAGAAAGTGTAATATGCCAGAGGCTTCTGGACCCTGATGTGTGGCCTTAACCTAGTGATTAGGGAGTTCAGATTGTGTAGTACCATAGAATTGCTGATAATGCTTGCTAGAAATAGTATGAAACTATGCTTGCACGTCACACTGACAGTATAGTTATATAATTAATTCTGATAAAAGGTATTTGTTTTGATTTCTGTTAAAGTAGAGGTGTTATTGAAATAAAGATCCTCTGTCATTTTTAAAATATGGAATATTGAGGTGGGCAGCTGAGTATAAAAACAAGACCTTAAAGTGGTTCTAGCTTTCTTTATGTCATCAAAATCTGTTGAAAACTATTCTGTCATCAGAAAAATACTTGTTCCCTGGTGGTCTAGTGGTTAGGATTCTGTACTTTCACTGCTGTGACCCAGGTTCAATCCCTGGTCAGGGAACTGAGATCCTGCAGTGCCGCCAGAATAAAAAAAAAATTTAAATACACGTATATGCAAATTTGCATACAATTTCAGAGACACAGACCTGAAGCCCTGCTCTAAGTTACCTTCCTCATTTTTGGACAGTTTTATTTTTATTTAGTTCATGGCTACTTGAATTTGTGGCAGACAAGATGATGTTCACATATTGAAGTTATAGGTTTAATTTCCATGAGGAACGCTTAGCTATCCTTATACTACAGTTGCAAATATAAAATATAACTATTTGGTGTGTGTAAAAAATACACCCACGTGTATATACATGCCATTGACTATAACAAGATTGGATAAGGTCATTTGAATTAATCACTGGAAAAACAATTCAGAATGCTTAAGTGGATGTTATAGCATCTTTGGGAATAAGGAAAGACGTGCTATCATTATTTTCCTTTTGATATTGTCATCTTATATGATTTCTTGGAATATGGTGATACTGAATTTAAAATTCAGCTTAATTTAAAACTGATTTTTGGAACATTTCAGTTTATCTTCTTGAAGTAATTGTAGAAATCTCAGGAGTTCCAGCATTTGTGTGTGATCACTGGTTCATTCAGTAGAGAGGGATGTCGAAAGACGAGCATTTGCTTCCTGTAAAGTGCATGCATTTATATATAGTATATTCATACTATGAAATATGAGGTTGTAGTACTAATATCATAATATATTTTGGGGTAAGGTCTTGGTTTCTTTTTTGTTTAACTTTAGATGTACATAGTAATAATCTTGGGATTTAGCAAAAAGAATTTTGTATCCGTGGTTCTCAGTCTCAGTTGTCTTGAGATCTTAAAAGATTTATATATTCTTTCAAGCCCTCAGATTTGCTCTCTTTTCTTTTATCTCAGAAGCTTTACATGCATGGTGTATAACTTAGGATTTAGGTTAACATGATTACAGAATGGATACAGAATAAGTATGTTCCATGGAGTCTACTGCTTCTTCTTGTTTTATGTACCATATAGACAAACTTCTAGTGGACCCTCTTTGAGAAACACAGTCATAGACTACAGCAGTAGCACTCAGACTGTTTGTTCATGTATTTATTGAGTTGGAGTATATTATGATTTGCTTGCATTTTTAATGAATCATATTAATCCTTCATGGGTTAACATAGTGCTTAAATTCAGTAGATAGTTGTTGACTGAATAAATGGTATATATCTTTTAAATGATTATGATATTCCAGATAGACCAGTGAGTTCCAACTCTGATTTTGAAACCTGCCTTTTTCTCCCATGAATTATTACAGGGCACAATTATGAAATGTTTAAAAGAAAATTAATGAGGAAAATAAATATGTGCCACATTTTATCCTTAAACTGATTTTGAAATCAGTTACATAATGGCACATTCATATCCAAAAAGTGTGGTCATCACTTTAAATAGCATAACAAATAAAATAAAACTTCACTTTTTAGTGGTGCATACAAATACATTTAATTTGCACCATTGTGTGCTAGCTGTTTCTAAGATCACAAAATAAATTGTTTAAAACCATGAACAACAACCATTGAAACCCAAACATAGCATTGCTAATATTCTAATGTGCTAAACAAAATATCCCTCTAGGTAATATGGAAATCTTCACTATCCTATGTTTGTCTGTACTTAATGGAAATTTTACAGGGATGCCAAGCATGGAAAGGCAGCCACACTACTTAGCAGATTACTAGCTTCAGTTCAGTTCAGTCGCTCAGTCGTGTCCAACTCTTTTCGACCCCATGAACCGCAGCACGCCAGGCCTCCCTGTCCATGTCCATTGAGTCGGTGATGCCATCCAGCCATCTCATCCTCTGTCGTCCCCTTCTCTTCCTGCCCTCATCTTTCCCAGCATCAGGGTCTTTTCCAGTGAGTCAGCTCTTCGCATCAGGTGGCCAAAGTATTGGAGTTTCAGCTTCAACATCAGTCCTTCCAATGAACACCCAGGACTGAGCTTAAGAGCACTTAATTTATAAAAGTGGATCATTTGTAGTTTATGAATACCGAGTTTAATTGATCTCTTAATAGCTTCATAGTACTAGTAAATAGCCCTTGACCATCATGAAAAACATGTAAATCTAAGAAAATTTGAATCATTACTTGTTAGAACCAAAAAAGATCTTGCATTTGGTGATTGCTTTCAACCTGTGAGCACTTCACTGGTGGCTCAGATGGTAAAGACTGCCTGCAATGCTAGGAGACCCTGGTTTGATCCCTGGATTGGGAAGATCCCTGGAGAAGGGAATGGCAACCCACTCCAGTATTCTTACCTGGAAAATTCCATGGACAGAGGCGCCTGGTGGGCTACAGTCCATGGGGTTCCAAAGAGTCAGACATGACTGAGCGACTTTCACTTCAACCTGTAAAGGCTTCCCCAATCGAAGAAGTCTTGAAGATTTACTTGCCATTCTGCAAAAACGGAAATATAGACCAATGGAACAAGATAGAAAGCCCAGAAAAAAACCCATGCATCTATGGGTACCTTATTTCTGACAAAGGAGGCAAGAATATATAATGAGGCAAAGACAGCCTCTTCAATAAGTGGTGCTGGGAAAACTGGACAGCTACATGTAAAAGAATGAAATTAGAACACTTCCTAACACCATACACAAAGATAAACTCAAAATGGATTAAAGACCTAAATGTAAGACTAGAAACTATAAAACTCTAGAGGAAAACATAGGCAGAACATTCGATGACATAAATTAAACCAAGACCCTCTATAACCCACCTCCTAGAGTAACGGAAATAAAAACAAAAGTAAACAAGTGGGACCTGATTAAACTTAAAAGCTTTTGCAGAGCAAAGGAAACTACAAGCAAGGTGAAAAGACAGTCCTCAGAATGGGAGAAAATAATAGCAAATGAAACAACTGACAAAGGATTAATTTCCAAAATATACAAGCAGCTCATACAACTCAATACCAGAAAAACAAACAGCCCAATCAAAAAGTGGGAAAAAGACCTAAACAGACATATCTCCAAAGAAGACATATAGATGGCTAACAAACACATGAAAAGATGATCAGTATCACTCATTATTAGAGAAATGCAAATCAAAGCTACAATGAGATATCACCTCACACCAGTCACAATGGCCCTCATCAAAAAGTCTACAAACAATAAATGCTGAAGAGGGTGTGAAGAAAAGGGAACCATTTTGCACTGTTGATGGGAATGCAAATTGATATAGCTACTATGGAAGGATGGTATGGGATAAAATAAGGGGATAAATTGCTTTACAAGTTACCCAGTTATAAGTGATAATGTTTTTACTATAGCAACTCAAATGGACTAACACAATTCAAAATACATTAGGCTTCAAATTTAGAAATTTGTGTAGCTATTCAAACAGACGTGTTTCATTATACCCTAGTGCTGTGCTAAGTAGCTTCAGTCTTGTCTGACTCTTTGCAACCCCATGGACTGTAGCCCACCAAGCTCCTCTGTCCATGTGATTCTCTAGGCAAGAAGACTGGAGTGGGTTGCCATTTCCTTCTCTAGGGGATCTTCCCACCTCAGGGATTGAACCCACATCTCTTAACGTCTCCTGAATTGGCAGGTGGGTTCTTTACCACTAGTGCCATCTGGGAAGGATGGTATGGAGATTCCTTAAAATACTAGGGATAAAACCACCATATGACCTAGCAATCCCACTTGTAGGCATATACCCTGAGGAAACCAAAATTGAAAAAAGACACAAGTATCCCATTGTTCAGTTCAGTTCAGTCGCTCAGTCGTGTCCGACTCTTTGCGACCCCATGAATCGCAGCACGCCAGGCCTCCCTGTCCATCACCAACTCCCGGAGTCCACCCAAGCCCATGTTCATCGAGTCAGTGATGCCATCCAACCATCTCATCCTCTGTCGTCCCCTTCTCCTCCTGCCCCCAATCCTACCCAGCATCAGGGTCTTTTCCAATGAGTCAACTCTTCGCATGAGGTGGCCAAAGTATTGGAGTTTCAGCTTCAACATCAGTCCTTGCAATGAACACCCAGGATTGATCTCCTTTAGGATGGATTGATTGGATCTCCTTGCAGTCCAAGGGACTCTCAAGAGTCTTCTCCAACACCACAGTTCAAAAGCATCAATTTTGCGGTGCTCAGCTTTCTTCACCGTCCAACTCTCACATCCATACATGACCACTGGAAAAACCATAGCCTTGACTAAATGGACTTTTGTTGGCAAAGTAATGTCTCTGCTTTTAAATATGCTATGTAGGTTGGCCATAACCTTCCTTCCAAGGAGTAAGCGTCTTTTAATTTCATGGCTGCAATCACCATCAGCAGTGATTTTGGAGCCCCCAAAAATAAAGTCTGACACTGTTTCCACTGTTTCCCCATCTATTTCCCATGAAGTGATGGGACCAGATGCCATGATCTTAGTTTTCTGAATGTTGAGCTTTAAGCCAACTTTTTCACTCTCCTCTTTCACTTTCATCAAGAGGCTCTTTAGTTCTTCTTCACTTTCTGCCATAAGGGTGGTGTCATCTGCATGTCTGATGTTATTCATATTTCTCCTGGCAATCTTGATTGCAGAATGCACTGGTAATAGCAAACACCCTCTTCCAGCAACACAAGAGAAGACTCCACATGTGTATATCACCAGATAGTCAACACCAAAATCAGATTGATTATATTCTTTGCAGCCAAAGATGGAGAAGCTCTATACAGTCAGCAAAAACAAGATGGGGAGCAGACTGTGGCTTAGATCTTGAACTGCTTATTGCCAAATTTAGACTTAAATTGAAGAAAGTAGGGAAAACCACTAGACCATTCAGGTATGAGCTAAATCAAATCCCTTATGATTGATTATACAGTGGAAGTGAGAAATAGATTTAAGGGACTAGATCTGATAGACAGAGTGCCTGATGAACTATGGACGAAGGTTCATGACATTGTACAGGAGGCAGGGATCAAGACCATCCCCGTGGAAAAGAAATGCAAAAAAGCAAAATGGCTGTCTGAGAAGGCATAACAAATAGCTGTGAAAAGAAGAGAAGTGAAAAGCAAAGAGAAAAGGAAAGATATACCCATTTGAATGCAGAGTTCCAAAGAATAGCAAGGAGAGATAAGAAAGCCTTCCTCAGCGATCAATGCAAAGAAATAGAGGAAAACAACAGATTGGGAAAGACTAGAGATCTCTTCAAGAAAATCAGAGATACCAAGGGAACGTTTCATGCAAAGATGGGCTCAATAAAGGACAGAAATGGTATGGACCTAACAGAAGCAGAAGATATTAACAAGAAGTGGCAAGAATACATAGAAGAACTGTACAAAAACGATCTTCGTGACCCAGATAATCACGATGGTGTGATCACTCACCTGGAGCCAGACATCCTGGAATGTGAAGTCAAGTGGGCCTTAGAAAGCATCACTATGAACAAAGCTAGTGGAGGTGATGGAATTCCAGTTGAACTATTTCAAATCCTGAAAGATGATGCAGTGAAAGTGCTGCTCTCAATATGCCAGCAAATTTGGAAAACTCAGCAGTGGCCACAGGACTGGAAAAGGTCAGTTTTCGTTCCAATCCCAAAGAAAGGCAATGGCAAAGAATTTTCAAACTACCACACAATTGCACTCGTCTCACACGCTAGTAAGTAATGCTCAAAATTCTCCAAGCCAGGCTTCAGCAATACGTGAACCGTGAACTTCCAGATGTTCAAGCTGGTTTTAGAAAAGGCAGAGGAACCAGAGATCAAATTGCCAATATCCACTGGATCACTGAAAAAGCAAGAGAGTTCCAGAAAAACATCTACTTCTGCTTTATTGACTATGCCAAAGCCTTTGACTGTGTGGATCACAATAAACTGTGGAAAATTCTGAAAGAGATGGGCATACCAGACCACCTGACCTGCCTCTTGAGAAACCTGTATGCAGGTCAGAAAGCAACAGTTAGAACTGGACATGGAACAACAGACTGGTTCCAAATAGGAAAAGGAGTACATCAAGGCTGTATATTGTCACCCTCCTTATTTAACTTATATGCAGAGTACATCATGAGAAACGCTGTGCTGGAAGAAACACAAGCTGGAATCAAGATTGCCTGGAGAAATCCCATTGTTCACTGCAGCACTATTTACAATAGCTAGAACATGGAAGCAACCTAGATGTCCATCAACAGATGAATGGATAAAGAAGTTGTTGTACATATACACAGTGGAATATTACTCAGCCATGAAAAGGAATGCATTTGAGTCAGTTCTAAAGAGGTGGACAAACTTGGAGCCTATTATACAGGGTGAAGTAAGTCAGAGAAAGATAAATATCATATACTAACACATATATTCAGAATGTAGAAAGATGGTACTAAAGAATCTGTTTGCAGGGCGTCAGTGGAGAAACAGACATAGAGAACAGACTTATGGACATGAGGAGAGGGGAGAAGAGGGAGAGATATATGGAGACAGTAACATGGAAACTTACATTACCATATGTAGAATTGATAGCTAATGGGAATTCGCCGTATGTCTTGGGGAACTCAGACAGGGGCTCTGTATCAACCTAGAGGGATGGGATGGGAACGGAGATGGGAAGTAGGTTCAAGATGGAGGGTACATATGTATGCCTGTGGCTGATTCATGTTGAGGCTTGACGAAACAACAAAATTCTGTAAAGCAATTATTCAATTAGAATTTTTTTTTTTAAATAAAAAGATTTTCTTGCCACTTTGGAAAAGAGTGTAATACTGTAGGAATGAAGTATCAGTATTCTTGTCATCAGGGCAAACCTTTCCACTGGAGATGATTACTAAATGTACCTTAATTGAATGTCTTCTAAATTTGAAACCAGAATTATAACGTATTAATATATCCACATGTCAGAGAGTCGATTGATAATGTAACTAGCACAAAGAAATGCTTGTATGGAATGAATCTGGGCTATACAGTGCATTTTTAAGTTCTCTGGGAACAAAGCTCTTTGAAACTGAGTTGATCTGGGTGTAAAATAAAATGTAAGCCTTTGTCATCAGACATGGTAGGTGCTGATTAGGCCTTAGCTACGCTGGGCTTCCACATCACTGACTGAGAATCAGAAAAAGACTAGGAAAAGAGAAAAGCAAGGAACTAGGAAAGAGAAAAGCAAGGAACCCCAGGAATGAAAGAGAAGGAAAGAAGCCTTCACGAACTTCTGTAGATCTTCTGTATGATTATTCTTTTCTTGTGG
Source organism: Okapia johnstoni (assembly GCA_024291935.2). Classification (NCBI taxonomy): domain Eukaryota; kingdom Metazoa; phylum Chordata; class Mammalia; order Artiodactyla; family Giraffidae; genus Okapia; species Okapia johnstoni. The sequence goes on along the minus strand of CM044311.1, from coordinate 85,186,112 downwards.
TTGCATCTCTGACAAAGAATGGACTATTTTTCATTACCAGAGGTTATTACCTAGTTAGTTTATATCTAAAGAAAATGTACCTGTTGACTTTGAAAGGGGCTTCCCTGTTGGCCCAGTTGGTAAAAAATCCTCCTGCAATGCAGGAGACCTGGGTTTGATCCCTGGGTTGGAAAGATGCCCTGGAGAAGGGAAAGACTACCCACTCCAGTATTCTGGCCTGGAGAATTCCATGGACTGTATAGTCCATGGGGTCGCAAAGAGTCGGACATGACTGAGCAACTTTCACTTACTTTGAAAGAAAAAAAAATGGCTTAAATAGATTAACCCTATATGCAGTTCAAGGCAAGTAATAGATATAATAAGATCAGTTAAAAAGTACCACCAGTAAAGAATCATGACAACTAACTTTGCTGACAATTATTTTTCTTTTGCTTTGCCTTAGGGTTTTGACCCACCACATCAAAGTGACACAAGAACTATTTACATAGCCAACAGGTTTCCTCAGTATGGCCATTACACACCTCAGAAATTTATAGATAACCGGATCATTTCATCTAAGGTAAGAATTAACACTTCTATTATTAAAACTGTGGTTATATACTGTTTTGCTTTAAAAAGTGATTTGTTTGTATAATATACATTTATATCCTTAAAAATTCAAGGAAATGGTGGTTGGTGGATGTATGTTAACCAAAATTGTGAACTGTAAAATAAAAAGAGTTGCAGGTTCCTAATATCAGATAACCAACATTCCAAAAGGTACCCTTAGTTTAAACTAAGGAACTAATTAAGGAAGGAATTAAACTAAGGAAACTAAGGAAGCAATTAAACTAAAGAACTAATATTTATACCATATGCCAGGCACTATATTGGGTATTTCTCATATTATTTAATCCTTACAACAACTTTAAGATATGTTTAATGGGTGTTATACTCATTTTATGTCAGTTTCTCCAACTGAAGTGCTGGAAAATAATTTACCCAGGGATGAGTTTGGAGTTTGAACTCAGTTCTGTGTGACTTTAAAGCCTGACTTCCTCCAATTTTATCATTCTTCTATAAACATTTTATAGTACAAACGAACCTACTCATTCTTACATATTCTTCCTTGTTTCATTTTTTTCCTGTGGCATTTTGAAGCTGTCTTAGTCTATTTTGAAGCTGAAGATTATAGAATAATGCTGTCATGAGGGATATGTTTTCCTTGCTGTCTAATATGATAACCATTAGCCACATAGGTCTGTTTAGGCCTTGAAATATAGTATGTAATTGAGGAAGTTAATTTTTAATTTTAATTTATTTTAAATTGTCAGTAGCCACATGTGACTAGTGGCTACCTTATTGGACAGTGCAGTTATAGAGGATGTGAGTCAGAAACTGAGGGTAAAGTTCTTTAAGCATTGTTGTTGTTCAGTCACCCAGTCGTGTCTGACTCTTTGCTACCCCATGGAGTGCAGCACTCTAGGCCTCTCTGTCACTCACCATCTCCCGAAGTTTGCCCAAGTTCATGTCCATTGCATTGGTGACACCATCCAGCTATCTCATCCTCTGACACCCTCTTTGCCTTCTGCCCTCAATCTTTCCCAGCATCGGGGACTTTTCCAGTGAGTCAGCTGTTCACATCAGATGACCAAAATACTGGAGTTTCAACTTCAGCATTAGTCCTTCCAAATCCACAGGGTTTATTTCCCTTAAGATTGACTGGCTTGATCTCCTTGCTGTCCAAGGGACTCTCAAGAGTCGTCCAACACCACAGTTCAAAGGCATCTTTGAGCATGTGTGTTTTTGTTAGTCACTCCGTCACGTCCACTCTTTGTGAGCCCATCAACTGTAGCCTGCCAGACTCCTCTATCCATGGAATTTCCTAGACAAAAATAGTGGAGTGGGTTGCCATTTCCTTTTCCAGGGGATCTTCCCGACCCAGGGATCAAACCCAAGTCTCCTTAATTGCAGGCAAATTCTGTACCATCTGAGCTGCCAGGGAAGTCAGGATAATAGAGGAGCTTTAGATTAATGACATAGTTCTTAGTAAGTGATGGAAGAAATAAAATTAGTTCTTGAAAAAAAAAGTTTTTAAACACTAGATATAATTTATATACAATAAATTTACTAATTTGATGAATTTTGACAGATGTATAGCATATGACCACCATCATTAAGATACAGAATACATTTGTCACTCCAAAAAGTTAGTGGCCATTCTCCCTTCTCTTCACCTCCAACGATAGCAACTGATCTGCTTTCTGTATCTCTAGTTTTATCTTTTCTAGAATGTCATATAAATAATGCATACAGTAGGAGTCTTGTGTCTGATTTCTTTTCACTTAACACAGTACTGTTGAGATCGATCTTTGTTGTTGCAAGTGTCAGTATCTGTGTTCATTTCCTTTTTAGTGCATATTTTAGTTGTCACCATAGGTTTGGATAGTTTATGTTCTGAATTTGGGTCATTTTCCTTGGATGGTTTCACTACTAGTATTTTCCCCTAAAGTTTCCAGCTGCTTTTCTAGCCCTGAGCTCTAAATCTTTGTCGTATTTTGTTGATAAGGGGGTAGCTTTCCCCACTCTTTGGCTGCCATAGCTATGTGAGTTGGATAGTATCTTCAGGCTAAGAAGCCACTGCTTATAATTCATACTCCTTCCATTTGTAATTTTTTTGAAATTAAACTCTCATCAAGTTTCTACATATATTTTGGACATGTTCCAAGATTTTAAATAGTTCGTTTTAATCTAGTTTTCATAATTTTTATCTGCTTGGAGTTCATTTAAATTGTCTTATCTGCTAGGAGTTCACTTAAACCACTTGACAATTCAGGTATGACCTAAATCAAATACCTTATGATTATACAGTGGAAGTGACAAATAGATTTAAGGGACTAGATCTGATAGAGTGCCTGATGAACTATGGACAGAGGTTCGTGACATTGTACGGGAGATAGGAATCAAGACCATCCCCAAGAAAAAGAAATGCAAAAAAGCAAAATGGCTGTCTGAGGAGGCCTTACAAATAGCTGTGAAGAGAAGAGAAGCAAAAAGCAAAGAAGAAAAGGAAAGCTATACCCATTTGAATGCAGAGTTCCCAAGAATAGCAAGGAGAGATAAGAAAGCCTTTCTCAGTGATCAATGCAAAGAAATAGAGGAAAACAATGGAATAGGAAAGACTAGAGATCTCTTCAAGAAAATTAGAGATACCAAGGGAAAGTTTCATGCATAGATGGGCACAATAAAGGATAGAAATGATATGGACCTAACAGAAGCAGAAAATATTAACAAGAGGTGGCAAGAATACACAGAAAAACTGTACAAAAAAGATCTTCACGACCCAGATAATCACAGTGGTGTGATCACTTACCTAGAGCCAGACATCCTGGAGTGTGAAGTCAAGTAGGCCTTAGGAAGCATCACTACAAACAAAGCTAGTGGAGGTGATGGAATTCCAGTTGAGCTATTTCGAATCCTAAAGATGATGCTGTGAAAGTGCTGCACTCAATATGTCAGCAAATTTGGAAAACTCAGCAGTGGTCACAGAGCTGGAAAAGGTCAGTTTTCATTCCAATCCCAAAGAAAGGAAATGCCAAAGAATGCTCAAACTACTGCACAGTTGCACTCATCTCACATGCTAGCAAACTGATGCTCAAAATTCTCCAAGCCAGGCTTCAACAATACGTGAACCGTGAACTTCCAGATGTTCAAGCTGGATTTAGAAAAGGCGGAACCAGAGATCAAATTGCCAACATCCACTGGCTCACCGAAAAAGCAAGAGAGTTTCAGAAAAACATCTATTTCTGATTTATTGACTATTCCAAAGCCTTTGCCTGTGTGGGTCACAACAAACTGTGGAAAATTCTTAAAGAGATGGGAATACCAGACTACCTGACTTGCCTCTTGAGTTATCTGTACACAGGTTGAGAAGCAACAATTAGAACTGGACATGGAACAATAGACTGGTTCCAAATCAGGAAAGGAGTACATCATGGCTGTATATTGTCACCCTGCTTATTTAACTTATATGCAGAGTACATCATGAGAAACGCTGGGCTGGAGGAAGCACAAGCTGGAATCAAGATTGCCGGGAGAAATATCAATAACCGCAGATATGCAGATGACACCACCCTTATGGCAGAAAGTGAAGAAGAACTAAAGAGCCTCTTAATGAAAGTGAAAGAGGAGAGTGAAAAAGTTGGCTTAAAACTCAACATTCAGAAAACTAAGATCATGGCATCTGATCCTATCACTTCATGGCAAATAGATGGGGAAACAGTGAGAGACTTTATTTTGGGGGGGCTCCAAAATCACTGCAGATGGTGACTGCAGCCATGAAATTAAAAGACGCTTACTTCTTGGAAGAAAAGTTATGACCAGCCTAGACAGCATATTTAAAAGCAGAGACATTACTTTACCAATAAAATTGTCTAGTCAAGGCTATGGTTTTTTCAGTAGTCATGTATAGATGTGAGAGTTGGACTATAAAGAAAGCTGAGCCCCAAAGAATTGATGCTTTTGAACTGTGGTGTTGGAGAAGACTCTTGAGAGTCCCTTGGACAGCAAGGAGATCCAACCAGTCCATCCTAAAGGAAATCAGCCCTGAATATTCATTGGAAGGACTGATGTTGAAGCTGAAACTCCAATACTTTGGCCACCTGATGGGAAGAACTGACTCATTTGAAAAGATCCTGATCCTGGGAAAGATTGAAGGCGGGGGAGGGAAGGAGGATGACAGAGGATGAGATGGTTGGATGGCATCACTGACTCAATGGACATTAGTTTGAGTAGACTCCAGGAGTTGGTCTTAGACAGGGAGGCCTGGTGTGCTACAGTCCATGGGGTCACAAAAAGTCAGACACGACTGAGCAACTGAACTGAGCTGAGGAGTTCACAGTCTACTGATACTTGAAACAGTGTCCTGGAAAACTTTTGAGATTAAATATCTTTATATGAATGTTTTGATATTCAATCAAATGTAATAGTATTAGCTTTAGTGTTTTTGACCAGGTTTCAAAAATGTAGACATTTAAATAAATATTTCCTTTTTTCACATACATGAAGACTGTCTTTCTCATTACTCCTCTATTGTTATTCCACTACCGCTTTTTTAAACTTCCAAACCAGATCACCTGCTAGTCCATAAACTCATGTTTAACTTCCCTACCACCTTGCCTTTGTTATGTTTTGTTTTGATAACCTCAGTTTTTAAGACTATTAGGTTGTATATTTTTGCAGAGAATGTAGATTTCATGTTTTTTAACCATAATTTCAAGAATGTAGACATTTATATGTGTGTGTGCATGTTCAGTCGTGTCCGATTCTTTGCAACCCTGACTATAGCCCGCCAGGCTTCTCTGCCCATGGGATTTCCCAGGCAAAAATACTGGAGTAGGTTGCCATACTCTCCTCCAGGGGATCTTCCCAACCCAGGGATTGAATCTGCATCTCCTGCAGTGAGTGGTAAGCAGATTCTTTACCGCTGAGCCATCAGGGAAGCCCAGATATTTATATGGGCAGTGTCTGTTTTTTCTTGACCATAGTTGAGCCTGGCTTCTCAATGTTCCCTTTTACTACCTTTCTGCTCTCCTGTTATTTCCCTAGACTCTTTTCAGACTGCATTATCTTCTATCCCACAAAGCCATGATGAACTTCCCTCCTCTCTGCCTTTGTTCATTCTTTCCTTCCTTCCTGCAATGTTCTCCCTCTGTTTGCCCTCTATTTTCAGCTTGTGAGTGTTCCTCTCTTAAAGCCCATGTTGAATGTGACCTCCTTCATTAAATTTTTCTTTCTTGTTGAATTCTTTGTATACTCCTTCTTTTACTTTATCTTGGAATATAGCTATTGATATAAGTATTGTTCTTAATCCTCTCTACTTAAACTTGTTATCTTTGTTCTTATTACGTAAGTGCCTTGCACATTGTAGATGGAAAATATGCCTTTGTTCAATTTAATTCACTATATAGTAACATCTTATCTTAAATTTAAATTTCCTTCCAAAAGATTTAATTTTATAACCATGTTTTCATTTTCTTACTAATGTGAGACCTTAGAAGGGCAGTGAAAAAGGCGTGTAGGTAACTGTAGAGAAGATAAGCTTCTAGTTCATTTTTCTTGACTGTTATTACATAATAATTACAATAATTTTAAAGCATAATGAATTATTATTTTCCTTAGAAGATTTTTATGTGTTTAAATATTAGTCTACTTGAGTGCCTCCTCTGTGTATGACAGGACCAGCACAGAATTTAGACTTAATCTACTAATTTTTACCTGAAAACAACAATTTCCAACGTTTGTAAGCTAGCTTTCATGAGAAGTTTTTGTTTCTTCTCAGTTTTTCCATTGTATTATTGAGCTAGCCAAAGAAAACATCCTGAAATTAATTAACTATCTTATTACCAACTTATATAGTTGCTCTTTTCAAAATTCTGAGAGAGAAAATGTATTATCACTATTATGATTCAAATAGATTGATGTAAACTTAGAAAATTGTCAAGTTAGTTCTTATAAAGTTTTATACAGTTGATCTGGTGACTGGGAAAGTTCTGTGGAAATACTATGACCCTTTTAGGGACAACTGTCTTTTTACTCCAGCTAAGATCAGCTGGCAGTGGTTTGACCCGGAATTAATCGTCTCACATACACACATTGAGCAATGACCTCTTTTGGTTCCAGGAAGTATCTGCCTCTCTTCTCTCTAGAGTCTTGAACATGGTTCCCAATCTCAGATTCTAGAACCACTGGTGACACTACGACCGCAGGAAAATGTTTCAGGTATCCCAGATTAGGACTGAAAATATAATTCACCTAAGAAAGGCTGTTAGGTATTGTCCTATGCTTTATACACCCTTGAGTCAAATAGACTTTTGTGGGCTCTTCTGGGAACCTAGGCATATTTATAAAATTGTTAATATGTGAATGTGAATGTTTCAGGTCTTAAAAAACTGATAAAGGGAATTCCCTGACAGTCCAGTAGTTAAGACTTCTCACTTTCACTGCCAAGAACAAAGGTACAATACCTGGTTGGGAAACTGAGATCCTGTAAGCCGTGCAGCATGGCCAGAAAAAGCAGAAGAAAAAATTGATTAAGAAGTGAATTTCTGACCTACAGAAATTCAGAAATTAGAACCATCTTCCACTGTACCAGAGAAAATCTTGAACTAGTCAATAACCAATAAGGCTTCATTCATTACCTGACACCAGGGGAGTTATGGAAAAAAAGTTTTTTTCCATCAGTGTTTGTTTGCCTATTTATTTATTCTGCTAGCATTTTGGTATCTGTGTGCTGTAGTGTAAGTGCTGAAGATAGAGCAGTAAATGAAACAATGTTCCTAGCCCCAGGAATCGTATATTCTGCTAGGTGAATGGACATTGGGTAAAGTAACAATACTGTAAAGTGTTTCCCTCTTTTATTCGTAATTGTGCGTAGTGAATGGCACAAGTAAAATTTGCATGGTGTTACCCTGCCCCCGTAATGTAGCATTATAGGCTTGTAAACTGATTAATAATATAGCAATAGACACACAGCGATTAGTATGAGCTAGGTTCTTTCCTTAGCACTATATAAATATATCAGCTCATTTAATCTTTGTAACAACCTATAGAGTATGATTGTTATAATCGTCCTCATTTTATAGAGCATAGATAAGATCCAAGGTCCTTTGGTGACCATGAATTAGGATTTAGATCACAGCAGTTGTTAACCTTTTGCCATCAATATTTATAACCATTATACTCTACTGTCTCACTGTAAAAATAGACATTGTGACAGATTTTCATGTCCTTTATGAGATTTTCTTCATGGTTATACCAGTGATCACTTAACTAATTTTTAATCTTTTTCACATTTCATATCCCATGATTACCGAGGAGTAATTGAAGAATTATACCGTCTCCTCTGTTTCTGACGAAACCTAAAGAAAATATTTATAAAGTAAACTGAATCCAGTGTTAGCATTTTTATCAACTCTTAATTCATCTTTAAATTTATTTTTATTTACTTGGCTGCCCTGGGTCCTACTTGTGGCACATGAACTCTTAGTTGCAGCATATGGGTTCTAATTCCCTGACCAGAAATCGAACGCAGGTCTCTTGCATTGGAAACGTGGAGTATTAGCCATGGGACCACCAGGGAAGTCCCTTAATTCATCTTTCAACATTAGGTTTAGTTTTGTGTAATTAAAATCCAAAATAAATTATTAAATATTATTTTAGATCTGCCATCTCCAACTTCTAAAATAACTAGGAATTTAACAGCAGAATTGATAGGTTCCTTTATCTCTTTTTTAAAATTATATTAAAATCGCCAATAAATAGTAAAAGGTAAAAAGTAGAATAAAAGCTCAGGTAAAAAGTAGAATAAAAGCCCTGAAACTCTAAAAACCAGATAGTTTTTGTAGCATCGAGTTACATGAATTTGTGTAAGGGCTTGGTATATCTGATGTGTACAAGTTTTCTTATTATTTGTATATAGTATATGTTATTTTAAAATATTAACTTATCCTTTTGTTTTTTGTTTTTTTTAGTATACTGTGTGGAATTTTGTTCCAAAAAATTTATTTGAACAATTCAGAAGAGTGGCAAACTTTTATTTTCTTATTATATTTTTGGTTCAGGTAAGCTTTATCACTCCATAAATTGTTAAGTTGATAGACATGACTGTTAAACATATATCTTCAAGGAAATGTTGACATTGCATTCTAAACCATGTGACTATGGGACCCATTTTTTTTTTTTTCTGCAGAGCTTCCCCATTGTTTTCAGTGAATACAATAGTGTAAATCACATCTAGATGTCTGAAAAATAGCCAGTGAATTTTAAGATCAGTTGTATTTTGTTTTATCACTTCTGTGTTATAGTGCTGATAATCATAATTAAAGCCAAGAAAATAGCATCATCCTTTCAGATGTTCTGCCTCAGAAAATAAATATTTTGGCTTTTAATAAACAGCACTTGTTTTTGGCACATTTCTGCCTGTGGAACCATCTTTGTACAAAATTAATCTTCCTTTGGTTTTTCTTTTTTTTAATTTAATATTTTGCTTTTATTTTAAAAGTTTTTATTGTAATTTCTAAGAATCTCCATGAATATAGATTTTTATCGAGGAGGCCATTTTCTTAACTTAAATCTATATTCATTGTAAGCTGTTTAGTTTTTAATTTTTCACATTGTGCTTTTTTTTCCTCTAATATCAGAATATCAACAGAACAGTATGAAACTTGAGTATAAACCAAGATTTAGAATTAGTGATTGTCGTTTTCCTTCAAAAAGGTTTTCCTTTTCTGTGATACATTAGCAGTCTCTTTCATTGTGGCACTGAATTTTTTTTAATGAACTCTGAACTTTTCCCTCCATAGAACCTGGACCTTCAAAAGGAAAAAAAAAAACTTGTGAAGTAGTCACCTTAAAGCTTGAGGAAGCTTTTTTTTTTAAATTGCTTCCCTTTGTGAGCAGAAAAGGAACTTCTGGGTTTTGTTTTTGTTTTGTTTTTAATCAGTAGACCATCAGCTTGTTTAGTCGAAAAAAATGAGAAATTTATACTTATTACATACAAGAAACATGCATTTGTGAAATTACTGCCTAAGATCAGGAATTTAGCCTGTCTGTGGAATGGAACAAACTTAATTGGCCCAACCAGAGTAAAGCAATATTAATAAATTATTAGGCCCATGTTCTAAATAACCAAATATAATTACTGCAAATATTTCTTCTAAAGCAGTTTGTTGAAACATCAGTTGTATGATTTAAATAATTGTAGCATCGTTTTCCAAGTTGTACCCCTCTGGCTCTACTAGCTGTAACAAAATCACTTGTAGAAAGAAACCGTTTCCCTAGTCCCATTTCTTGTTTTCTCTCCAGTGTGAGTTTATTCTGGAACCCAGAATAAAAATTGACAGATTTTTTTTTTTTTTTTAGCATTTTTCTGGATGGGCAAAGAAATGTGAATTGAGATTCTGAATAGTTGTAGCTCCCCTCCAAGACAAATACTGAGGAAGACCTTAAGTACTCTGTGTGTTAAGAAAGCAGAGAAACTGAGTCCAATCTAGCAATATTTGTGGGTATGCAATAGATTTAGATAGTCTACTAACCCCATATAATAGCTAACACAGTGTACTTGTGAAACTGTGAAGTAAACTACATTCATTGCATAATCTCTCTCAAGTTACTTTTTCATCTGAACTATGATACGTATTTTGTATAATGTTTTCAGATTTCCCAATAATTATGAGATTCTAGATGTTAATAGTGATATGTATAATATAAAATATAATACTCTGCATTCTTTCTTTTTTAATGCAGCTTATGATTGATACACCTACCAGTCCAGTTACCAGTGGACTTCCATTGTTCTTTGTAATAACAGTTACTGCCATAAAGCAGGTATGAAATATTTTCTGTTGCTTGCTTTCTTCCCAAGTCATTCAGAAGTTAACTTAATATTTCTCTTCCAAAGTAAGATTTATTGCTGCGAAAGTAATTTTCATAAGAAAGCAAATTTAGGGCTTTCCTGGTGGCTCAGAGATAAAGAATCCACCTGCCAAATCAGGAGACATGGGGTCAGTCCCTGATCCGGGAAGGTCCCACATGCCATGGGACAACTAAGCCTGTGTATCACAGATTCTAAGCCTGTGCTCTAGAGCCCAGGAATCACAACTACTGAAGCCTGCATGCCCTAGAGCTTATGCTCTGCAACAGGAGAAGCCACTGCAGTGAGAAGCCCATGCACTAGAGAGTAGCCCCTGTTCCCTGCAACTAGAGAAAAGCCCACACAGCAATGAAAGACCTAGCACAGCCAAATAAATAAATAAAATTATATAAAGAAAAAAAGCAAATTTGTTTGATTCTGCATATGGTAAAAATTAAACGAAGGTAAGCCACTCTTATCAGGTACTTGGTGACTGATGGGATGATTACAATTATTAAAGTATGTTGTTCCTTTAACATACCTAAGAAGTATCCAAAAGCAAGCATTTTGTATGTACAAACCAAGTTATGTGTGAAACAGATTGTTATAATCATCTTTGTAGAGTTTGGTAGTATTTAAAGGATATATAATTCAAAGGAAGGGGATATGTTTAGGAGTGAAGCATGTACTTCTGGCATGAACATTTTTGAATAAAAATTGTATAGTGCTTTCCTACTTTCTACAGCTTTCTCTGTGAAATTGATTTTTATGTAAAGTAGTACTCTAAGGGAATAGCTTCAACTAGATCTGATTTGATATTAAAATCTAGGTATAGAAAAACAGTATTATTGGATAAATATGACAAGAAATTTAAAAATTCCTAGAAGCTTCATGTTTATATAGCTACCACTTTTCAAAATATCTTGGCAGAGGCTCAACTATACAGAACTGCTCCCTTCCTCTTGAAAGAGTTAATTTGAATTTTTGTGCCAGTTTGATAAGTTTTCATTTTGTAAGACTTAGGGATAAGGTTTAAATTGACATCAAAACAAAATTGGCAAACATTTTATAATTCTGAGATGTAGTGCATTTATTACTTATTTGATAAAAGTAAGGGAAGTCTGTAAATTAACAGTTAATCTAGTGTGTCTGAATAGCATGCTACTGCTATAAGTTTGATTTCCCTTTATTCACTGTTCTGTTGGAGACTAGGATTTATGTAAGTCAGTAAGCATCCAGATCACTTAAGACAATTACATATTCATTTGGTTTTGTAGATATCATTTATTGCATCAAAGTAACAAATATTTGTCCCTTGGACTTCTTTTATATATATAATTTCTTCTTTGGTGATTTCATCAAGTCTAGTGGGTAAATAGATATACATTTATACATATATACATTTATATGTTGATGGGTCTCAAATTTACACGTATCCTGAAACTATGCTCTGAACTCCAGACACACATATATAACAATTTGTGTTTGCAAATACAACTATTTCCAGTTGGATACCTTTAGACTTTTCCTGACCTCTGTGTCACTCATTCCCTGCTCTGGTCTTTTTGCTTCATATCACTTCTCATTCACTACCTATTCTAGTGAATAAATGCTTGTTTTATTAGTTTGTCTGTCACCTTCATTTGAATGTTTAGTTCTCTGAGGGCAGAGACTTTGTTTTATATTATCAGTTACCAGGGACCAGAACAAGGTTATACACATATTTGACATGAAATAAATATTTGATAGATGAATAGATGAATGAATGAACCTCTTGAATATTTTTAAGAAAGTGTTAAATGTTGCAGTACTTCTTTCCTTGGTTTCCCAGTATAAATTTGGCCAAATAAACAGTGGATTTAGTTGGAATATGATGCCAGATTCAGACTTAAATTGAAGAAAGTGGGAAAAACCACTAAACCATTCAGGTATGACCTAAATAAAATCCCTTATGATTATACAGTGGAAGTGACAAATAGATTTAAGGGACTAAATCTGATAGAGTGCCTGATGAACTATGGACAGAGGTTCGTCACATTGTACAGGAGATAGGGATCCATCCCCAGGAAAAAGAAATGCAAAAAAGCAAAATGGCTGTCTGAGGAGGCCTTACAAATAGCTGTGAAAAGAAGAGAAGCAAAAAGCAAAGGAGAAAAGGAAAGATACACCCATTTGAACGCAGAATTCCAAAGAATAGCAAGGAGAGATAAGAAAGCCTTTCTCAGTGATCAATGCAAAGAAATAGAGGAAAACAATAGAATGGGAAAGACTAGAGATCTCTTCAAGAAAATTAGAGATACCAAGGGAACATTTCATGCAAAGATGGGCTCAATAAAGGACAGAAATTGTATGGACCTAACAGAAGCAGAAGATATTAAGAAGGAGTAACAAGAATACACAGAAGAACTGTACAAAAAAGATCTTCATGACCCAGTTAATCACGATGGTGTGATCACTCACCTAGAGCCAGACATCTTGGAGTGTGAAGTCAAGTGGGCCTTAGGAAGCGTCACTACAAACAAAGCTAGTGGAGGTGATGGAATTCCAGTTGAGCTATTTCAAAACCTAAAAGATGATGCTGTGGAAGTGCTGCACTCAATATGTCAGCAAATCTGGAAAACTCAGCAGTGGCCACAGGACTGGAAAAGGTCAGTTTTCATTCCAATCCCAAAGAAAGGCAATGCCAAAGAATGCTCAAACTACTTCACAATTGCACTCATCTCACACGTTAGCAAAGTGATGCTCAAAATTCTCCAAGCCAGGCTTCAGCAATACATGAATCATGAACTTCCAGATGTTGAAGCTGATTTTAGAAAAGGCAGAGGAACCAGAGATCAAATTGCCAACATCTGCTGGATCATCGAAAAAGCAGGAGTTCCAGAAAAACATCTACTTCTGCTTTATTGACTATGCCAAAGCCTTTGACTGTGTGGATCACAATAAACTGTGGAAAATTCTGAAAGAGATGGGAATACCAGACCACCTGACCTGCCTCTTGAAAACCCTGTATGCAGGTCAGGAAGCAACAGTTAGAACTGGACATGGAACAACAGACTGGTTCCAAATAGGAAAAGGAGTACATCATGGCTGTATATTGTCACCCTGCTTATTTAACTTATATGCAGAGTACATCATGAGAAACGCTGGGCTGGAGGAAGCACAAGCTGGAATCAAGATTGCTGGGAGAAATATCAATAACCTCAGATATGCTGATGATACCATCCATATGGCAGAAAGTGAAGAAGAACTAAAGAGCCTCTTGATGAAAGTGAAAGAGGAGAGTGAAAAAGTTGACTTAAAGTTCAACATTCAGAAAATAAGATAATGGCATCCAGTCCCATCACTTCATGGGAAATAGATGGGGAAACTGTGGAAACAGTGAGAGACTTTATTATGGGGGGCTCCAAAATCACTGCAGATGATGATTGCAGCCATGAAATTAAAAGACGCTTACTCCCTGGAAGGAAAGTTATGACCAACATAGACAGCATATTTAAAAGCAGAGACATTACTTTGCCGACAAAGGTTCGTCTAGTCAAGGCTATGGTTTTTCCAGTGGTCATGTATGGATGTGAGAGTTGGACGGTGAAGAAAGCTGAGTGCCAAAGAATTGATGCTTTTGAACTGTGGTGTTGGAGAAGACTCTTGAGAGTCCCTTGGACTGCAAGGAGATCCAACCAGTCCATCCTGGAGGAAATCAGTCCTGGGTGTTTATTGGAGGGTCTGATGTTGAAGCTGAAACTCCAGTACTTTGGCCACCTCATGCGAAGAGCTGACTCATTGGAAAAGACCCTGATGGTGGGAAAGATTGAGGGCTGAGGAGAAGGGGATGACAGAGGATGAGATGGTTGGATGGCATCACCGACTCAATGGACATGAGTTTGGGTGGGCTCCGGGAGTAGGTGATGGACAGGGAGGTCTGGCATGCTGCGGCTCATGGGGTCGCAAAGAGTCAGACACAACTGAGCAACTGAACTGAACTGAACTGATAATGCTGTAACTAAGTTGAAAAGATGTTGGTGAGTTTATAATATATCTGCCAAAGGAGTGAGTTTAATATAATAATAACATACAACCTGTCTCTTTCCAAAATGAGTCATTTGTTAAGATTGGAGACATTGGAAATGCAGCAGATTTTAAGGATGGCATCATCAATTTAGTTTTGAAATGTTTAATGTATTTATGAGACTTCAAAATGGAGATATTAAGAATACAGTTGGATATTCAAGTTTATTAGAATCCAGAGATACAGGCTAGAGATAGAAATTTCAGAATTTTTTGAAGACACAGGGATAAAGAAATCTTGTAATAGGAAGTAAGTAAAGGGTGAAAAAAGGGCCCATTAAGATGATATAGAAGGAGGCTCCCATAGTAAATTGAGAAGAAGTAACTGGAGAGGTACTATGAAAACCAGGAACATGCGTGTGATGAAAACCAAGTTAAGAGAATGTTTCTAGTAGTAATGAATGCCAAAGTAGTCTTAACATGGTTCTAATGAATGAAATGTTTGGGGGAAATTATGTTTCTTTTTTTTCATTTGATAAAAAGTTTCTCTAGGAAAGGGAATGGCAGTCCACTCTAGTATTCTTGCCTGGAGAATTCCATGGACAAAGAAGCCTGGCGGGCTGTAGTTCGTAGGGTCACAAGGAGTCGGACACAACTGAGCGACTAACACTAACACACACACACACACACACACACACACACACACACACACACACACATCTTCTAATTATACTAAGAGGGGCTTTTTTGATTCTTTTGATGTTTACAGGGTTATGAAGATTGGTTAAGACATATCTCAGATAATGAAGTAAATGGAGCTCCTGTTTATGTTGTTCGAAGTGGTGGCCTTGTAACAACTAGATCAAAAAACATTCGGGTATGCATTTAATAAATAATAGAAATCAATTATATTTTAAAAACAAAAATTCTTATCTGATTATATTTTAGTTAAATCTGCTTTCGTACATTAAAATATTATAGTAGACCACTTGTTTAGAACCCAATAAAAATAAGTCCTGCCTTTTAATATCTGTATATTCACTTTTCCCCAAAATTCTTCATAGGTGGGTGATATTGTTCGAGTAGCCAAAGATGAAATTTTCCCTGCAGATTTGGTGCTTCTGTCCTCAGATCGACTTGATGGTTCTTGTCATGTTACAACTGCTAGTTTGGATGGAGAAACTAACCTGAAGGTTTGTATATGTGTATGTTTGAGTGTGGCTGTTAGTGAACAGAATGTCTCTGGATTATAGTGTTATTTTCCTTTGGTTAAGGTAATGAAGTTTGGCCTGATAAAGGAGAAATGTTTTAAATTACTGTTAAGTACTTCATGAAAGTATACATTTTACTTCAAGGTTAGCCTCACATGGTTTAGTCAAGTTAAGAAAAGTCAAAAGTGCTTTTGGAGAAACTATAATCTTTTAATATACTGGTGCTTTTTTAAATAGGGAGCACATTTAAATTTTTCTCAATTTTCAAAGTACAATCAAAGATTTTACTTGGTTCACTTTTTTCTCCCTATTAAATTTATTTACAATAAACTTTGAGCAGTAATGACTATTAACACACTTACAGACTTAATTTCCTTGTGTGCGAATGGCCTTTGTAGACAGGTAGTCACAGTAGCTCCTTTTACTGCTTGTTATTTTCCATTCTTCTTTCTCTTCTCTCCTGCCATCTGTCTTAGTGATCTCAAGTACAGAATGCTATGATTTCATTTGTAAAAGAGATTTGAAATAAATGATGTCTAAGGTCCCATTTAGATCTCAAAACTATGGGCTTTAACTTTTCCTTTTTTTCAGACACATGTGGCAGTTCCAGAAACAGCAGTATTACAGACAGTTGCCAATTTGGACACTCTTATGGCTGTGATAGAATGTCAGCAACCAGAAGCGGACTTGTACAGGTATGATGTGGTATTCACCATATTCATTTTGAGTCTGTTTACAGATCTCATTTTTTACAGTCATAAACATACAATGAAATAGCTATTTGAAGACATCATTGGGGGAGCAAGGTGAGAGATCAATTAAATGGGGGCAAAGCTAAAAGCACAATTTGGCAGAATTCTAAGCTGAAGTATTAAAAGCTGTGCTTTTATTCACATACTCCTCCCTATTATCTTCTACTTTGATGTAAACTGGCTTTATAACAATAGCAGTAAACATTATAACTATAATAGTAGTTATGAGGAAAATAAAGTTATTTCCTTAGAAGAAAATAATCTAATGGTGTGTGTGTTTATGTATGCACGCAGGCACATGTGTCTATGTGCTCCATGAAGGGCCATGTCTTTGTGTTCGTTAGGAACTAACTCATTTTAACACTGTAAGTCATCTTTCAGCGAGCTATATGCCAATTATTGCCATCTATGGAATGGAAACAACTTTCATTATTAAAGACTTCCATGAGAAAACTATTCATTTTTACTCAAAAATGGGTAAGAATATAAATCACAACCATATTGTAAAAATTGACTTCAGCTTTTTGTCATTTTCTGCATTTATTGGCTTAAGATGTTATCATTAGTCATTGGCTTTTTCAGCTCTCTTACATATCTTTGTTCTGGATCCGTATATTTATAATGGAATTTTCTCTGTGTGATATAGAAAGCTAACACTTTCATCAAAAACAAAAACAATGTGGAATTTTCCGCTTAACTATAAAAATTTGAAGTTCTGTGCATTTAAATTATAAGGTAGATTTAACTGTGAAGAATTCAGTGCTTTGAGTTCTGTATTGCTGTTATTTCTAAGTCTCAGAAAAGGATGAATTATAAAAAGATCATTGAAAACTAGAAAATGATGCAGCATTAAGAAAGCATAAGATTAATAAAGAGATCAAATGTGACTAATGCTTTGAGTGCTTTTTGCCTTATTTGAAAAATGGGGAGAAAGTTTTAAAAAGCTTTTTAAAATAAGAAATACAACATTTTATTGTCACCACTGGGAGCACCTGACCCCCCTGGTCTGCTCTTAATCAGAATACATAATTTATAGCCAAATGTCAAGTCATCTTGGAACTTGTATCCCTATCCCCAGCCAGGGTTCTATTCCCAGGCCCAACATACTCCCTGAGTGTCAGAGTTGTGGATAATTGCATAAAAACTACAGTATTCTGCCTTAGGAGGCTGCAAAACAGAATGGAGAAGGAGAGTGGCAAATTCAAGAAAGCCATAGGCCGAGTCCAAGCAATAGTTTTTAGAGGGCAAGAAAGGCCCAGGATGTCAGTAGTCACAAGGGGAATGAGACACTGAGGTCACAATCTGGAGGAGAATGAAGGGTGGGAGACGCCTGGGCTGGGAAATAGTCTTGGTCCAGAAGGGGTCAGCCAGAGTTAGAAACCCTGGAGGCTGTGAATCCAAGTGCAGTGGATCAGGGGACTCTGACGCAGAAGAGTTGGACAGCTGGTCAGAATGGAGAAGGTGACAGCACCGCCCATGATCTGTAGCCACAGCAGAAGTAGGGTGAGGTTTCTCTCACTCATGGGCCCAAAGACTGTAAGTAGAGTAGCAAGTGGATGAGGGTCATGTTGTTACACTCCATAAAGGCACTGTCCTCATTCTCATTCTGGTGCACTGTCACTAGCCAGAGGCTCTCTGCTACTAGTTATGGTAGAGCAGTCCCCTGGTGGTAGAAAAAAAAAAGTATGAAGTAGAAGGAAAAGACATGATCATCCCAGTAATCACCTTCCAGCTCCACTAGGAGGTTGAGGACAATGATGGAAGCAGAAATGACTAGCAACTGGCCAGCCTCTAGGCCATTAATTCCTGCTACAATTTTGATGGCAAAAGTGGGTGAAATAGACCATGAGAGCTAGTGAGACAGCTTTGGGCAGCAGCACCAGCTTATGGCACCAGCACATATTTGTACATCATCTGCAAAGCCCAGGAAAATCATGCAAGGGATGGCAGGGAGCACACTGCATGGTGAGGGAAGGCTTTACACTGCTCCTCCACAAATGGAACAGGGTGAAGCAGAGAGCATGAGAAGGAAAACAGCACCACTGATCACTCCCTAAGAATCTAAGAATACTAATTTTTTAAAGTTTAGTGACTGATTTACCTTTGTAATTTCTAGTATGAATATTGGATTATTCATACATGCAAAAGATTGGTATAAGAATAGTGCCAAAACTTTCTTAAAATTTTCCACCTATTGATGTCATAAATGTATTATTAGTTTTTTTGTAACATGATGAATTCTTTGATAGATTCATGGGACGAATGACAATAACTCAACAAATGGAAGAAATTGTAAGGTAAGAATAAATTTGCATTATCCAATCACTTTTAAGTGAAAATTGTTTGGGGGAGGGACTAAAATCAAGTTAAAGGGAGATTAGATAATTAAGCAGTGGGATCCTGAAAAAGAATTGAAACATTTAACATTTCATCTTCTAGCAAATTTCCAGCAGCAGCAAATGAGATGAGGATGAAGCAGATGCAGTGAAATAACATTAAAAAATAAGTTAGTAAGATTATTGGTATACTAGTATTTCTTTGTCTAATAATATTAGGTAGTATTAATAATATTAGATAGTAACATAAAGAAAACAGTGGTTCCTGTTCACATTCTTACACATCTAAACTACCACCACCTAAGTCTAGAATACAAAAAATGCCTTATGGTCTTCTTCACTTAAAAATTATTCCTCACAAACTAGATTACTGGGCAATCTAGAACTTCTTCTTTACTCTTCTGGTTGGTTGGTTGGTTGGTTGTTTTGGTTTGTTTTCACTCAGTATTCAGGTTAATTTCTGGTACCTACATGAAAAACTTGTCATTTCAAAGATTTTCTGATAGGGTGATATTACACTGTTACTCATGACCACAAAGCTGAATTTAGAATAAATCTTGGAATCAACCCTTGAACTTCTAATTAAATTAGCATTCCACCTATTTTCTGGAGATGTTCAGTTTATACTGGTTGCATAAAATAAGATACTAACATAAAAAACTGAGAATTTGTTTTAATAAAATCCTCAAGACAAGCCACCAAAAAAATGCATCAGGATGGATTCACATTTTTAATAAAAGCTAATATAGGAGCACGTTCAGTGAACTCGGTGACAAGGTCTTTGTAAGTTTAGGGACCTTGCTGAACAACAATGACTGGGTTTTATTTTGATTTCTATAGTGACACAGTGGAATACTTGTGTGGATACATAGTATGACTTGCATTAAGATATTGTGATTGGTAAAGGAAAAGATCAATTATGTTACGTTAGCAAGTAGAATGGTTTTTTTTGTTTTTTTTTTTAAGGGAGCCTTGTTCTTTGCTGAAGCAACCAGAGTGAACTAATGAATTTTTTGATTTGAAGCTTTCTACCATTATATCCTAATTTTATATGTCAACTTGAGCTCGAAGTTTTTCTATTCATTGTTGGAACCAAATGAAAAAGAACCGTTATAAGTCTCCTGAATAATTGATTTTGGAATATCCATTCAGTGTGTTCCAAATATATGATCTAATAAAACCGTACTTGTTATACATAGCCAAACACCTGGCCGCCTGTATTCATTGGATTTTTTTAGTGTTTGGGTTTATAGACCTCTTCAGAATTGGTTCAGATTCTGTTTAATTTGGATAACCTTGTCTGTATATTTCAGAAAAGCCTTATGATAAGGAATATCAACAAAATTAAAGCTTTTTAATCCATCCATAACAGAGTTATCATTTGCTATCACTAAGAAAATACAATTTTCCTTTCCAGTTATTTCTTCTCGTTTTATATCTCCTTTATGGAGAGAAATTCACACAGCAAGAAGACCCCCATGCTCCAAGAAGTATGCAATGCAAGTAATCAAGTTGTAGTGTTGATCTTGCCTAAAAAAACTAACTCACTTACTATGTTATCTTTTTTAACCTAGTATAATTCTAATTGTGCAGAAAACATGCAGTTATGCACAAATCATACTACAATTTATGTTTACATTGCTTTTTTCCTTCACGCAACCTGTTTACATTGCATTTTAACTCGGTATTTTCCCTTTGAAAACTGTTTATTAATTTTGGTCAAAATTTTAAAATTTCGTCTTCTGTAAAACATTTTTAAGTTATCACTTAATTTTTTGGTTTTGCTGAGTTTTATGTCTAAACTTCTGAAACTAGTGGCTTTCTGATTATATCTACAGGCATAATCTTATTTCTGAGTCATTGACCTTAAAATGACTGAAATGCTAAAGCAGATATTTGTTGTTACAGTAACTAACATCATGATTGACCTAGACAGCTTTATACTAGCTGAGATTTTGGTTTTATGTGAAAGCATTGTTGTAAGTATGGGTTTAAGTCCCTTCTGTCTGCTAAAGATGCCATTTAAAATTTACTTGAACTTTTAATATATTTAATGCTTTTGGTTATTTTTCCCCCTAGACCTCTGGGGCCAGAGAGTCTCTTGCTTCGTGGAGCCAGATTAAAAAACACAAAAGAAATTTTTGGTTTGTACATATCGAAAAATTTTAATAATTTGTTTTGATGCTTTATATGAAGTATTTTTGAAAGCACAGCATTTGTGTTACTTTGGTTAGAAAATTTATTGTCTGTGATAATTTTCTTTCAAAGACTGTGTTAATATAATTTTGTGTTGTATTTTTTCTTAATTCCTACTTTTGAATAATAGATTAGAACCTTGCTGTTATATTTTCTTCGTGAATACTTCATGCTAAGAAGATAATTCTGGCATTTGTATTAATGGTGTTGAGAACTATGTATTCTGGCACCATGGTGCAATAAACCACTTGTATAATTCCATTATAGTTAGAATGAATTGTTAAAACTGCTAGCTCATTTATTCCTTCAGCAAATTCTTACTGATCTGTGACTATATATCAGATGCTGTCTTAACATACACTGACTGGATCAAGGGTGAATAAATAGTGTTCTTGCATTGGAGATCTCAATTCACTATGCTGTGAGTCAACTCTAGGTAAATTGTGAAGTTAATGGTAACCTTTAGCTGTCAACTAGCTCCTCACCTGTAAGGAAAGGCCCGTTAGCTTTTGAGCTCTTCTTTCTCATTCGTTAGTTTTCTGTTAACTGTACTATATTTTATCTCTCAGTGTTAGGCTTCTCTGATAAAGAAATCCATAATTTTTTAAAAAAGGAGAGTAATGAGTGACAAAAATGTGGAGAGATTGGAACATTGGTGGTAGGAGTAGGATGTTCCAGCTGCTGTGGAAAATAGTTTGGCAGTTCCTCAATAAGTTAAACATAGAATTATAAACATATCACCTAGCAATTCTACTTCTAGATATATACCTTAAAGAGTTGAAAACAGGTGCTCAAACAAAGGCTTGTCTGAGAATGTTCATAGCAGCACTGTTCACAATAGCCCAAAGGGTAGGAACTGCCCAAATATCTATCGACTAATGAGTGGATAAACAAAATGTAGGCTATCCAACTAATGGAATATTACTCCCCTAAAAGAAATGCGGTACTGATACATGCTGCAACATAAACTTTGAAATGCTGAATGAAAGAAATAAAACAGAAAAGGCCACATATTATATGATTCCATTTATTTAAAAAGCCCCAAAATAAGCAAATTCATAGAGATAGAAACTAGATTAGTGGTTCCCAGGAGCTGGGGAGGGGAATGGGAAATGATTGCCTAATGGGTTCAGGGTTTTTTTTGCCGGGGGAGGAATATTCTTAACTTAGATAGTAAGGATGGTTGCACAACATTGTGAATGTAACTAAGTACCTCTTAATTAAAATAGTAAATTGTATGTTACGTGTATTCTGTCACAATTTAAAAAAGGAAACCATAGTTAAGTTTTATGGTTTAAAAAGTCCAGAGAAACCTCCAGGACTTTTAGGCCCTCTCATATAATACTGTATTTTAACACCTCTCTAGCAATAATACCTTTCACAGTCTTAAATTTTAGGAAATGTGTATTTGAATGCCTTTAGATGAGTTTGCTGCTGTTTTCCTCAGCACTGCCTCTGTGTTATACCATTCTGTCTGATAGCTCACATTTCTATAATTTTGGTGCCCTTTGTCTTTTGAGTTGTAATCTCTGCCTTTAAGGAATAATTTTAATAGTGAAAATTCCAGCACAGATCTTTAGGAAGAGTGCATGATGAATATTGTTCCTCACATCATACTGTTTAGGAATAGGCATAAACATTTATTGACCGTCCTTCTGTTTCTAGGCATTTTGCTAATTTGTCACACAACTTTGCAACAATTTTAATGAGATATTTTTTCCCATTTAAAGTGGAGCAATTGAGACTTGGAAAGATTAAATAACTTGCTCAAGGTTGCAGAACTAAGTGGCAGAGCCAGCATTCAAACAATGCTCTTATTCCAAAGTTTTTGTCTGTTTTTTTAAATAAGACTGCTCTTACCTACGGAGAAGGCAATGGCACCCCACTCCAGTACTCTTGCCTGGAAAATCCCATGGATGGAGGAGCCTGGTAGGCTGCAGTCCATGGGGTTGCTAAGAGTCGGACACGACTGAGTGACTTCACTTTCACTTTTCACTTTCATGCGTTGGAGAAGGAGATGGCAACCCACTCCAGTGTTCTTGCCTGGAGAATCCCAGGGATGGCGGAGCCTGGTGGGCTGCCGTCTGTGGGGTCACACAGTCGGACACGACTGAGGTGACTTAGCAGCAGCTCTAATTTCAAGACTGTTCTTCCCAGTTTTAGTACCATTATTACTGTTGTTCTCTCACATCTCAGAGTCTTTCTCATAGGCACGTGTTTTTAGAATAGCAGTTTCCTTGTATTTACTTCATTTACTCTGACAGATTTCCATATTCCAGTGCTTATGAGATTATGTCTAGACTCCAGATCCGGGCATTCATGGCCTCTCAAACTGATCCCAGTCCATTGTTGCAACCTAATAGAAAGCACTCTTCCATTTCTGTCTTTGCCCTACAGTTAGTACATATTTGCTGTATCTGTAATGGCATTCTCTTTCATCTTTACCTTTCCAAATTCTTTGCCCCATCAGTTCCAACTCAAGTAATACCGCTTTCATTCAAATATCTCAGCTATAATTCAGGAACAGAATCAATATGCCTTTCTCAGTCAGTAGGCTGAATGACTGGAGTTTCCCAAAAACCTCCAGGACTTAAAGGAAAGCCGAATTCTAACAACTGTCAGATGATACCTTTTCTTAGTTGCTTTCATGCTAGTGAGTACATTCCTTTTGTGAAACATGGTGGAGGATTAGTTTAAGACTGTTTTGTTTTTCAGGTGTTGCTGTATATACCGGAATGGAAACTAAGATGGCATTAAATTATAAGAGTAAATCGCAGAAACGATCTGCAGTAGAAAAGTAAGAAAACTATTTTATTTACACATAAATATGACTGTTGATATGAATATTATTATATATATATATATAAAATATGTGGTATAAATGTATGTTTCAAGTCAACAAAAGATGATATCCTTGAGGATAGGGAGAGTTTCTCATTTTTATTTAATTTTGATTTATTGACATATAGTTGATGAATAATATTAGTTTCAGGTGTAGTATGTGGTGATTTGACATTTGTATCAATTATGAAATGATAAAATGAGACTAGTAATCGTCTGTCCCCATACAAAGTTATTGCAATATTATTGACCATATCCCTTATACCGATATTATATCTTCATGACATTTATTTTATAACCAAAGGTTTGTACCTCTTAATCCCTTTCACCAATTTTACCCATTCCTCCAACCCCATCAGGCAACCACCTGTTTATATCGATGAGTCTTGTTTTCATTTTGGTTTTTTTAGATTCCACATATAAATAAGATCATATGGTATTTGTCTTTCTCTGTTTGACTTAGCATAATACCCCTTAGATTCATCCATGTCACTGATGGCAATATTTCATTTTTTATATTTCATTTTTTATGGCTGAGTAATATTCCAGTGTGTGTATATATACTACATCTTTTTTATCCATTCATCTATTGGTAGATACTGAGGTTGCTTCCATATCTTGGCTGTTGTAGATAATGCTACAGTGAACATTGGGTGCATATATCTTTTCAAACTAGTGTTTTTGTTTTCTTTGGGTAAATACACAGAAGTGAAATTACTGGGCCATATGGCAATTCTATTTTTACCTTTTTTGAGGAAACTCCATACTGTTTTCCATAGTGGCTGCGCCAATTTACAGTCTCACCATTGGTGTATTCAGTTCAGTTCAGTCGCTCAGTCCTGTCCGACTCTTTGTGAACCCATGGACTGCAGGACACCAGGCTTCCCTGTCCAACTCCCAGAGCTTACTCAAACTCATGTCCATCGAGTCGGTGATGCCATCCAGCCATCTCATCCTCTGTCATCCCCTTCTCCTCCTGTCTTCAATCTTTCCCAGCATCAGGGTCTTTTCCAGTGAGTCAGTTCTTCTCATCAGGTGGCCCAAGTGTTGGAGTTTCAGCATCAGTCCTTCTGATGAATATTCAGGACTGATTTCCTTTAGGATGGACTGGTTGGATCTCCTAGCTGTCCAAGGGACTGTCAGGAGTCTTCTCCAACACCACAGTTCAAAAGCATCAATTCTTCGGCACTCAGCTTTTTTTATAGTCCAACTCTCACATCCGTACATGACCACTGGAAAAACCAAGGCTTTGGCTAGATGGACCTTTGTTGGCAAAGTAATGTCTCTGCTTTTTAATATGCTGTCTAGGTTGGTCATAGCTTTTCTTTCAAGGAGCAAGCGTCTTTTAATTTCATGGCTGCAGTCACCACTGCAGTCACCAGTGATTTTGGTGCCAAAAAAAAATGAAGCTTCTCACTGTTTCCTAATTGGTGTATTATAGTTCCCTTTTCTCCACATCCTCACCAACACTTGTCATGCATTGTATTTTTGATGATAGCCATTCGGACAATATGAGGTGGTATCTCGTGGTTTTGATTTGCATTTCCCTGATGATTTGGAAAAATGTCGAATTAGATCTTTTGCCAATTTTTTAATCTGATTGTTTTTCTGATGTTAGGTTGTGTGAATTTTTATATATTTTGGATATTAACCTCCTGTCAGATATATAATTTGTAAAGTTTTCTCTCATTTGGTAGGCTGCTTTTTCATTTTATTGATAGTTTCTTTCACTGTGCAAAAGCTTTTTAGTTTGATATAGTCCCTTTTTGCTTTTGTGTCCCTTGCCTGAGGAGATGCAAATGTATATATGTGTGTGTGTGTATTTTGGCCATGCCATACAGCATGTGGGATATTAGTTCTCCAACCAGGAATTGATGGGCTCACAGCACTGAAAGCTCAAGAGTCCTAATTACTGGACCAGCAGGAAACCACCCCTCCAAATATTAAGATCAATGTCAAAGAGGAATGGATGGTTTCTAACATTTCTGTATACAGGTAGCATTTTGCACAATGTTTAGCATATTGCAGGTGCTAAAATATTGATTTTAAAATAAACACTGTTGAATAATAATGGAACCACTTGAGCAGACTAAACCTGCAGATAACAATTATAAAATTTGGGAAGAATATTAATAAACAAGTATTTGAAAGCATTGGAAAGTGATCAAAAACAGAAACTGCCAGGGAGTCTATGCCTGAAAAATGACAGCAGCAACAAGGCGGACTGCAGCTTTTTACCTGAGGGCCCTTTTTACTTTTTGTGCTGCTGCACAGGCTATGAGAGAGCCTGAGCTTTATAGTGTGTAGATGTTAAGAGGACAAAGTTCAAAGCTGAAGGAGCAGCTAAAAAGGGAAAAATCATTTAAGGGAATGAACTCCAAAACAGGCACATAAATTCTGCCCAGATCCTTGACTGGCTGTTAGAACTATGCATGTACAGGGGAGACTAGTGGGCTTGGCAAAAAGTCAGTACCAAGAAGCTGAAAGAAATGAACAGAGAACTTTGCTGTTTCAACAGCAGTAGAAAACAGAATTTGATGTTTGAAGCTAGTCAAGTTAACTCACTGCTGAGATAAAAACCAGCATTCATCTGAGAAACATAAAAGAATACAGCCTCTGTAATGTATTATTTATAAAAATCCAGTATCTAGTGAAAAATAAGCAGATGTGAATAAGGACCTACTGTATAGCACCTGGAACTGTGCTCAATGTTATGTGGCAGCCTGGAAGAGAAAGGTGTTTGGGGGGAAATGGAATCATGTGTATATATATGGCTGAGTCCCTTCACTGTACCCCTGAAAGTGTCAAAACATTGTTAATCAGCTATACCTCAATACAAAATTAAAAGTTTAAAAAAAACTTGTATTAATAAAAATGTAAATAAGTACCATAACTAATATATTTTAATTATATACCTTTTCATTTTACTATTTGACTTTGTACTTAGTTTGTAATATGGTTACCATGCAGAATTTTTCTTTAGTTGAAATTATCAGTAATTTTCTTTATGGTTTTTATATATTGTGTTTTACTTTAAAAAGGAGTTATGTAAAGCAAGATTAAAGTTCCCCTGTTTTTTGTTCTGGTAAAAAAAAAAAAAAAGCAGCAGACATGTGAAGGAAATGTAACTCATACTCAGAGAACTCAACAGAAACTATGTCTGTAATGATGTAGACCTTGTAGTTAGTAGACAATAACTTTATGGCAGATTTTATAAATATGTTCAGGAGCCTAAAGGAAGGTGTGAACGAACATATGTGAAATCTCAGCAGATTAAATGGAAACTATAAAAGAATGCAGTGAAAATTCTTGAGTTGGAAAACATTATTACTGGAATGTAAATGTCATGAGATGGACTCAATAACAGATTGAGGGAAGCAGAAGTTGTCAGTGAACTTGAAAGAGCAATAGACATCAGTCTGAAGAACAGAGAAAAAAAATTGAAGAAAAACAGAGTTTCAGAGCCATGTGGAACAATGTTAAGCTATCTAGCATAAATCTAATTGAGTCCCCACCCCTGAAAAAAAAAAGAGAGCAAAAAGGGAAGAATAAACATCTTTGAAAAAATAATAACTGAAAATTTCTAAATTTCAGGAAGAAAGCAGAATGGTAATTTTAAATCCAGCATATTAAATCTCCAGACTCAGGCAAAACCTAGGTTAGAGAGAAATTTTTTGCTTTAAATGTTTATGGAAAGCAGAAAGGCTTAAAATTAGTCTTCCAAGTTTTCCCCTTAAACTGGACAAAAAAAAGCAGTTAAACTCAATCTGAGAATAAAGAGAAGAAATATTTAAAATGCAGGCTTTAAACAATAGAATAAAAAACAAGCAATAGACAAAATTAAGAGCCAAAAGTTGCTTCTTTGCAAATATTAAAATAAGTAAATTTATACCTAGATTGAGAGATCAAAGGGAAAAAGCAGCGGTAGAAGAGAGAAAGCTTAAAAGTTACCAATATCAGGGATGAATGAGAGGATATCACTGCAGATCCTACCTACATGGTCACTTGATCCACAGATAAAGAAATTAACCTTTTTGTCACTAGATTTTTCCAGCTTAGATGAAATGAAACAAATGCTTTGAAAACATAACTTTCAAAGATTGTCACAGATGAAACAAAGTCTAGATAACTCTATATATCAGAGAGAATTATTTTTAAAAATCTCCACACAAAAGCACATAGTCTTTTCAGCACAGTGCTGGAACAATTGACATTAATATGCCAAAAACCAAACTTTGACCCTTACCTCCTACCATATAAAAATACCTACTCAAAATTTAAGACCTAAGCATAATAGCTAAATCTATAAAACATGGGGGAAAATATTTGTGACCTTGGATTAAGGAAATATTTCTTAGATAAAGAAACATAAAAAAAAGGAACCCAAAGCAAAACTCAAAATTGATAAATTAAACTTCATGAAAATATAATGTTAAGAAAATGAAAAGACAAGCCATTAACTAGGAGAAAATATTTGCAAAGCACATATCTTGTAAAGGACTTGTACCCAGAAGATCCAGTCTCACTACTTTCTTTCAACATTATCCTAGATATCCTATTCAGTGCAACAAGACAAAAACATAAAAGGCATAAACATTCGAAAGTGAGGAGTAAAATTCTCCCTATCAGAAGATACATGACTGGTCACGTAGAGAGTTGTAAAGACTCAACAAAAAACTTCTGGAACTAGCAAATGATACTACTAAGGTCTCGGAATACAAGATCAATTTTTTAAATCTTTTCAATCTAATCTATATAATGTTAGGAAATAGTAGGAAAATGAAATTTTTAAAAAAATAGTTAACATTTTATAGTAGTGTTGAAAAAACATATTTAGGAATAAATTTTTAAGAACTTGTGCAAGATCTCTATAGTGAAAACTATGAAACGTGAGAGATGTTAAAGTCTTAAATAAGTGGAGAAATCACAGTAGATTGACAGGCTCAGTACTACTAAGCTGTCAGTTGATGTGTAAATTCTTTCAATCCTAATTAAAATCCTAGCAAGTTTTTTTGTAGTAATTGGCAAGGTGATTCTAATCTGAATATTGAAATGCAGTAGCCAAAATAACATATGCAAATGCATAATGGAAATAATCTTTCTTAAGAAAAAAAGCTGGAAGATTTACGTTGCCTCATTTCAAGACAGTATAAAGCTACAGTTAAGTTTCATATGATTTTAGCATAAAAAGATAGTTCAGTAGGTTAAAATATAGAGAGTTGAGAAATAGTCAATAGATTTTCAAGCAAAGCATTAAGTGAATTCAGTGAGGAAAAAGTCTTTTCAACAAGTGATGTAACAACAATTGGATATTCAAATGGGAAAAAAAAATAATAAACTTCAACTCCTGCCTTACACTATACACCAAAAATTTTTCAGGATGGATCATAGACGTAAACATAAAAGCTAAAACTATGAAACTTTTAGAAGAAAACTTAAGATATCTTCACAACCTGGAGATAACTAAATATTTTTTAGGACACAAATAGCATAAATAAAAGGAAAAATTGATAAGCTGGACTTCCTCAAAGTTAAAAACTTCTCATCAGACTACACAATTAAGGAAATGAACAAAGAAGCCATAAACTGGGAGAAGATATTCACAAGATCTATCTTACAAAGAACTTGTATTCAGGATATATAATGATACATTAAAAACTCCTATATATTTATAATGAAAACAGCCCAGTGAAAAAATAGGTAAGATATGAACAGATATTTCACAAAGGAGAATATACATGTGGCCAATAAGCATATGAAAAAGTGTATATCATTAGTCATAAGAGATACAAAGTAGAACTACAAAGAGATACCAAGACACATGTATTGAAATGGTGAAAATGGAAACAACTGAATGTTCTAAGTATTGGCAAAGATATGGAGCAGCTGGAGATCTTCTAAGTAATCTGTGAGTCAAATAGGAAATTTCAAAGAAAAATTTTTAAATACCTAGAAATTAATGAAAATACAACAATCACATTTGTAGGATGTAGCTATAGCAGTGCTGAGAAGGAAATTTATAGTACTTGTATTAGGATTCTCTAGAGAAACTAAGCCCGTAGGCTATACCTAAGTTACATATAAGGGAAGATTTATTATAGGAATTGGCTCACGTGGTTGTGGAGCCCATGAAATCTCAGTCGGCCAAATGCAAGATAGAGACCCAGGAAACTCGGTGGTGTAATTTAGCCCAAATCCAAAGTCCTAAGAACCAGCAGCTCTGATGTCCCAAATCAAGAAGAGACAGAATTTGCCCTTCCTTTGCCGCCTTTTGTTGTTGTTCCATTTGAGCCCTCAGTGAATTGGATGATGCCTACCTATACTGGGGCATCCCTGGTGGCTCAGACAATAAAGAGTCTGCCTGCAGTGCAGGAGACCCAGGTTCAATCACCAGTTCAGGAAGATAACCTGGAGAAGGGAATGGCTACCCACTCCAGTATTTTTGCCTGGGGAAGTCCATGGACAGAGGAGCCTGGCAGACTACAATCCATGGGCTTGCAAAAAGTCAGACATGACTGAGCAACTACCTACCTATATTGGTGAGGGCATATGTCTTTACTAAGTCTACTGAACCAACTATCTCTTCCAGAGACACCCTCACAAACACATCCAGAAACAATGTTTTACCAGTTCTCTGGTTAGCCTGGTCAAGTCAACACATAAATTTAACTGTCACAGCACTACATACTGACATTGAAAAAGAAACATCAGTGACAGAAACTGAAATTTAAATTATACCATTTGCAGTCACCACCCCCAAAGAAGTACCTAGGTGTACACCTAACAAAATCCATGTAAAATCTGTGTGCTGGAAAGAACAGAATGTTGATGAAGGACTTTAGAGATACAATATTAAGCTTGCCCAGTGAAAAGAAGAGAGATTTTAAAGTGAATTCGTGACTTGTATGATTTTGGGAAATCTACAGAATGATTTTTGAGTTTTGGTCACCATCTTTAAAAAGGATGCAATCTCTTCCTCACAGGTTTTTATAAACATTAGACAAGCTTGTTTTTTGTTTAACATAAGACAACTTAGTGGATGTGACAGAAGTTTTATAAAATATCAATGCTATACAAATATTAGTTATGTTTGCACATAAAGTAAGATAGGTCCTGAAAATGTAGAAAATCTTTTGATAATTATTTACAGCAAAATAACTAGCCAAAACTGTCATTTACTATAAGCATTTTGAATAGTAGCCTAACTATAGTAAATATGGTTGTAATCGTATGTATCTGTTCTTTTATTTCTAGTAAATAGATTCAATTGAATGGTCATAAATTGTGTCATTTAGATAGCTATCATAGTATCTTATAGATTTAATGCTTTATTTAATACCAATAATAATTTCCAAACAAATGAGTATAGTAACGTGTTATTGATACGTTTTATATTCTCTTTTTTTCATTTCAGGTCAATGAATACATTTTTGATAATTTATCTAATAATCCTTATTTCTGAAGCCATCATCAGTACTATCTTGAAATATACATGGCAAGCTGAAGAAAAATGGGATGAACCTTGGTATAACCAAAAAACAGTACATCAAAGAAATAGTAGTAAGGTATTTTATGGTGTTCTTGACTCTGTTATAAAGAAAATTTTATTCTTTGGAAATTTTATATCTTTTAATGCTTTGTAGTGACTTCTGATAGGAGTTATCACTGTCATCCCCTAAAAGTGTTACTGTTGAAGGATATCAAAAGGATATTGCATGTGAAGAATAGCCAGCATGTTTGTACTGGTATGCTTTTTACATTTTAGGACATAAGCAGTTATATTCCCTATGGCATAACCTGAATGATTAAAGAAGATCACAAAAATTTAGATTATCTGTATTTGCATTCCACTTCAGTACTGGATATTGAAATTTTTATTCCATTTACTGTATATTATAAATTAACTAAAGAGTAAATTAATTAATTTTCATTTCTATCAGAGTAATTCACTGGGCTTCCCCAGTGGCTCAGCGGTTAAGAATCTCCGCCTGCGATGCAGGATATGCAGGTTCAATCCCTGGGTCAGGAAGATCCCCTGAAGTAGGAAATGGCAACCCATTCTTGACTAGAAAATTACATGGACAGAGGAGCTTGGCTGGCTACAGTCCATGGTGTTGCAAAGAGACCTGACTGAGCAGCTGGGCACAGGCTCACACACACACACAAAAAGTAGCAAATTAAGTAATTTGGTTTTAACCTTTTTTCCTTTCTCTTTGTTTAAGATTCTAAAGAGCAATAAATGTGTTGAAAGGACAATTCGATCAATGAATTTCAACTCATGAGGCTATTCTGTTTCAGAATATAGGTGATAGTCTATTGAAATGTGAAACTGATTATTTTCTTCAGTGATGATAAAGAAATTCTCATATTTTTTCTTGCCAAAAATCATTTTTTTCCCACAGATTCTGAAATTTATTTCGGACTTCCTTGCTTTTTTGGTACTATACAATTTCATCATTCCAATTTCATTATACGTGACAGTGGAACTGCAAAAATTTCTTGGATCATTTTTTATTGGCTGGGATCTTGATCTGTATCATGAAGAATCAGATCAGAAAGCTCAAGTCAATACTTCTGATCTGAATGAAGAACTTGGACAGGTAAAAATGATCATTTTTTTTTTTCTAATTTGTTATTTTTATCAAAACAATAAATGTACAAAGACTAATAAAACTAAATATTACAAAACTTATTCTAAAAAACAGCCCCACTTTCTTTGCTCCTCACCTTGTTTCCCATTTTGAAATCTTAAGCTGTTCTTAATTATTTAGCACTGTATTTTTATATGATATTCTTTCTGGATTTTTAAAGTTGAGACATTATTTACTATGAAATATAAAGATATAACCCTTACACTATTCCTTCTACACACATACCCAGACATATACCCACTTTGCCTCTCCATAGCTCCCCAATATTGTTAAATCACAATTTGGGATTTAATAAATAATCACTTATTGACATTATTAGAACTGTTTTTTTTTATTGTTTATTAACTCCTGGTTCTCTCTGTGTGCTTTGTAGTACTATAACTACATTTTTCTTATGTATTTTGGTTTTGTTAGACTTAATTGTTCTGTTTTTCCATTCACTTAATTTTCATTTACCACAAACAAATCTGACGAGTGTATGATCCATCTCTCCACATATTCAAACACAGCAGGTAATCTAGGATTTCCTTTCTCTTTTTTATTCTGTTGCTCACTTTCTCTTGAAACCTTTCATTTTTCTGCTTCAATTTGGACTTATTTCTGGGCCAGCTTCCCAGCTGTCACCCTGGACTTCCTTTTCCATCACCCTAGAACTTCCTTTGTCTCCCGTCTGTTTTAAATTTCCTGCCCTCTGCTTCCCATGTCTTCCCACCTGTTGCTTATTCTCTTATTTTGGTGGACCACATCTTCTAATAACTTCTTCGAAAAGGATGCATAAGATGGATATATTTTGAGATTTTGCACGTCTAAAAATATCTTTATTTCCTTCTTACACTCGATTATTAATTTGGCTGGGTAACACATCCCAGGTTGGGAATTATTTTTCCCCCAAATTTTCAAAAGCAGTTCTCCATTTTTTTTCTGGCTTCCAGTGTTTCTACTGAGAAATCCAATCCTATTCTGATTCGCAGTTCTTTGTGTGTGATCTTTGTTTTGTTTCTGGAAGTGTTAATGTTTATAATCTCTTTGTGCAATGAATCTGAAATTTTATGATGGTACACCTTGGTGTCTTTTTTCTCTCCCATTGGGCAAAGAACTCTGAGTCCTCTTAATCTAAAAACATGTCCTTCACTTCTAGGAATTTTCCTTATTTCTTTAGTAACAAGTCTTTTTCTGTTTTGTGAAATTTTCTTTCTGAAATGTATTAATTCGGGTGTCAGACCGTTTATCCTGATTCCCTAATTCTCTTTGACTTGGAATTCTCATTTCTGTGCTTTTATAACAAGCCTTCTGGGAAGAGTCGTGCACTTTTATCTTTCCACCTATCTTTTGGTTTATTTCTATTACAATATTTTAAATTTCTAATAGTATAGTATATCACAATAGTGTGTTTGTTTGGCTGTGCCCTGTGGTTTGCAAGATCTTAGTTCATCAGTTCTGCTGTAATGTGACATATCCATTCCTAAAATCACTGTGCTGTGCAAAATTACTTAGTAACAACCACAGGGTTTATGGGAAAATGGGATCAGGGTATAACAAAAACTTTGTCAGTAATACATTTAAAATGAAAAGAGAGGAACCTAATGACAACAGTACTTGCTAAATTATTAAGAAATACAATAAATATGGTAAATACAATAAATAAGTACTACAATAAATATGACACTTTATCTTGAAAAAGACCTAAAGTATACTTTTAGAAGTGGCCATCAGAGTATTGCAGCTGGTTTTTGTTTGTTTTTTGAATTTATTTATTTGGCTGATGGGTCTTGGTTTCAGCATGTGGGGGCATGCAAGATAAGATCTTTCAGTTGCAGCATGTGGAATATAGTTCCCTGACCAGGGAACTATTTCTGTTTGTTCAACAAAAACTATCAGTCACCTCTATAGATGAACGTGACCCTAAGGATGCCACAGACTTAGAAAAGTATATAGATTTTTAAATGTTTTGTGTTACCCTGTTTCTGTGGCATCATTAATTATTTGTACTCTAAAACATCAGTATATCAATGTTAATTGGTAAACAACATCAGGAGACAGAGGGCAGTTGTTTTTTTTTTGTTGGTTTTTTTTTTTGGGTCTAATATAAGACCCTGAACAGAAAAGTTTGTTTTCTTTTTCTATCTCTAGGTGGAGTATGTGTTTACAGATAAAACTGGTACACTGACAGAAAATGAGATGCAGTTTCGGGAATGTTCAATTAATGGTACAAAATACCAAGAAATCAATGGTAGACTTGTATCCGAAGGACCAACACCAGACTCTTCAGAAGGAAACTTATCTTATCTTACTAGTTTATCCCATCTTAACAATTTATCCCATCTTGCAACCAGTTCCTCCTTTAGAACCAGTCCTGAAAATGGAACTGAACTAGTAAGCAATTTTTAAGTTAATAAATAGGAATTTCATTTGAAATAGTAATTCTTTGTAGTTGGTGGGTTGTAGGAGAAAATGTTTTAAGTGTTAGTGGGGCAAGAAATACACATTTGAAATGTTTATACTTTGGTTCAGCATTGAGAATTCATAGTCATAAGCCAGCTTAAATTGTCACTTATTATGTATCTACTTTAGTTCTCTAGGTATTTAAATGAGACTAGGTTAAGGAAAGCGCTTTCTGCCTTGAAGTAAATAAGACTTTGTTAAGAACAGAGCTTAAATTTATTTAATACCTTTTCCATCTCAGTTCTGCCACAAAATAGTTTTCACCTTTACTTGCAGTTTGGTTACGTCTACTAAAAAGATAGTCAGATGTTGAAGGGTCATAAGCAAACACGACATCTTAACTCTTTGGAGTCAGAAGCAGCCAGCTAGCTATTACTTATGCAATTCAAGATTGTAGCACTCTTGTTCTACATCTTATTTTATCAAATTACAAACTGTATTTATTGGCATTTTTTAGAATTTTGTTTCTGGTTTCATACATGTTATTTGGTATTGGTATTTTTATTGTGAATATTAATTATGTTTCTTCAGATTAAAGAACATGATCTCTTCTTTAAAGCAGTCAGTCTCTGTCACACTGTGCAGATTAGCAGTGTTCAGACTGATAGCATTGGTGATGGTCCCTGGCAGTCCAACTTTGCACCCGCCCAGTTGGAGTACTATGCATCTTCACCAGATGAAAAGGCTCTCGTGGAAGCTGCTGCAAGGTAGTTTAAGTATAATTTTCAAATCTTCAGAAAAATACCTTTT
Source organism: Okapia johnstoni (assembly GCA_024291935.2). Taxonomy (NCBI): domain Eukaryota; kingdom Metazoa; phylum Chordata; class Mammalia; order Artiodactyla; family Giraffidae; genus Okapia; species Okapia johnstoni. The sequence goes on along the minus strand of CM044311.1, from coordinate 85,150,538 downwards.
AAATAAAAGTGTGAAAATACAAGAAAATACTTTAAAATTCTCAGACAAAAATCAAAAGCACATAAAGATATTTTAAATAAGAATGTGAAATGTCATTAATTTTGTTGTCAAGCTTGCATTAAGTCATATTTAGAAGAGATCTCTTTAAAAGTCTACTGCATTCTGCATGTGTGCTCAGTCCTGTCTGACTTTGTGACCCTGCAGACTGTAGCCTGCCAGATTCCTCTGTCCATGGGATTTCCCAGGAAAGAATGCTGGAGTTTGCCATTTCCTCCTCCAAGGGATCTTCCCAACCCAGGGACTGAACCTGCATCTCCTGCATTGGCAGGCAGATTCTTGACCTGCTGAGCCATCGCGGAATACCCATACCCAAAGTTAATAACAAGCCAAAGTAATTTTGTTACATAAATTAACACATTTATTATAGGCTAGCAGTGTTATCAAATGATGGCACTTCTACTGGTCCTTCAATTCCGTCAGTCTTCTGATAGCAAATTTTACTGTGACAGCAGAAGTAGTGTTGTAGTAGGCCCAGGCACCACTAGCTACTGTCTGATTGCTATGAAATATGTTGTGAAAAATACTTGTTTGTGTATTGTTTTGTACCTACTCTAATCCTCTAAGTTGTTAAAAATAATGCTACATATACTCAAAGGAAATACTTTAAGATACATCTTAAACTTACATTTTAAATGTTTTTACTCAAGTTATACTGTAAAATATGAAATGTTGTTGTTGTTCAGTCACCCAGTCGTGTCCAACTCTTTGCAACCCCATGGACTGCAGCATGGCAGGCCTTGCTGTCCCTCATCGTCTCCTGGAGTTTGCCCAAGTTCATGTCCACTGACTCAGTGATGCCATCCAACCATCTCATACTCTGTTGTCCTCTTCTCCTTCTGCCTTCAATCTTTCCCAGCATTAGGGCCTTTTCCAGTGAGTAGCTGTTTGCATCAGGCGGCCAAAGTATTGGAGCTTCAGCATCAGTCCTTCGAATGAGTATTTAAGATTGATTTCCTTTAGGACTGACTGGTTTGATCTCCTTGCTGTCCAAGGGACTCTTCAAGAGTCTTCTCCAGCACCAGTTTGAAAGCATAAATTCTTGGCACTGTGCCTTCTTTATGGTCCACCTCTCATCCTTTATATCTTATATTTCTTTCTTCTTTTATTTCCTAGATTTGGCATCGTGTTTATTGGTAATTCTGGAGAAATTATGGAAGTTAAAACTCTTGGAAAACTGGAACGGTAATTTTTTTCTATATGTAATTTTCTATGTATTAAATACTATAGAACAGAAATTGGTAAAATGACCCAGAAGCCAGATCTGGCCTATAGCTTGTTTTTGTATAGCCTGCAGACTAAATTACATTTTTAAAGTGTTTTCAGAAACAAAAATGCAACAGAAATCATATATGATGCTCAAAGCGTAAAGTATTTACTATCTGGCACCTTAAAAGTTTACCAAGGCCTGCTCTAGAATGATGTCAGTATTACATTGTATCTCATCACAATAATAATATTATGATCTGAATCTTTCATCTGTACTTTAGCTTAGTGGTTCTTGAATTTACTTATGTAAGAGTAACGTAAGGGTAATGAGTTTTGTAAGTTTCTACTTACTAAACAAAAATTTCTTTATCTTTCCTATGATTTTTATCTTTCAAACATTAAGGAATTGTTGTATCTTTTCCAGTCCTTCCACTGTTGGATAGATTAGTCCATTCTTACCATATTCATATATCTTTTGTGGTTTTTATCGGTTCTGATCACATCTCAGCTCCAGCCCTGCTCATCCAAACTATGCTTTTCTGAACTAAATAGTGCCCAGTCTTTGACTACTTTTATCTGGGACCCTGTCTAGCTCATTTTATCAACTTTCACACTTGACCCATCACTCACCAAATTCTTCTACAGCTCCCTAGAGAGAGCTTTTTTCCCCCCAGCTTTGTACATGTGCCCTGTCCTGGGTTTAGAATCACTGCTATAATGAGCCTCTGTTACTAATGTGAGGGCTTATATTTCTCAGATGTGTTTGGGCAGAAAAAAGGGTTTAGAATCAGTCACCCTTTTTAGTGAGGAAACATGAAGCTGGGCAGATCTGGATTCCAATCCTTGCTCTGCCACTCATATGCTTATTTGGCTTAGGCAAATGAATATGCCTTTCTGAGTTTCACAGTCTTCATCTGTAAAATGAGATAAGACCTACATTCTTTGGTTTTCATGGGTGTTAAATGATAGAAGGTATGTAAAGTATGTGGCATTTGGTTAAGTATTAGACTGACCAAAATGGTTATTCAGGTTTTCCCATGAGATCTTTTGGCAAAACCTGAATGAACTTTTTGTCCAACCCAATACTTAATGTTTGTTCCTTCTTTTTCTATCTTGTGTTGTTAATTGACTCACGATCCATCATCTTGAAAAATATAGTTGAGATTAATTTCTTGTTCTGAATTAACCATTTTATCTCTTATGGGGGTTCTTTCCAAATAGTCACTTAATGTTATTCAAAGAAGTAAAGATTTTGTCTTTTCTTATTTTTTTTTCCTTAGATACAAGCTGCTTCATATTTTGGAATTTGATCCAGATCGTAGAAAAATGAGTGTAATTGTTCAAGCACCTTCAGGTAACAATAAACTTTTATGAATTTGTACTTATTTAATATTGTATCTAATACAATTTTTTAAATGTTTGTTTTTCTTTTTAGGTGAGAAACTTTTATTTGTTAAAGGCGCTGAATCATCAATTCTCCCAGAATGTATAGGTGGAGAAATAGAAAAAACCAGAATTCATGTAGATGAATTTGCTTTGGTAAGTGCAAATTTCTCTGATTTTAAAAACCATTAAAAATATATATGAAAGATATTTGCATTAGTATTTTATCAAAAATTATAGTAATTCTGTAGTTCTGTTACATTATGTGTTGGTTCCTCATTCTTTGGTTAAATACTGATCTTTTAACCTGCAATCATATATCTCCTGTTTGAACCTGTTACAACCAGAGTACTTACGGCTTTAAGGACCACTCAAATTGCTGTATTAAAAAAGGAGGGATTTCCCTAGTGGTCCAGTGGTTAAGACTCTTGCTTCCACCGCAGGGGGCACAGGTTTTTATTCCTGGTCAGGGAATTAAGATCCCACACGGCACAGCCAAAAAAAAAAGGAGGGGGTTATACAAAAATCTCAAGAATGTGTAGAACCTGGAACCCTCATACATGCTGTGGAAATATAAATGATATGGCCAACTTAGAAAATAGTTTTACATTTCCTTGTACAACATAGAATAATATAGAGTTACTATATGAGTCAAGGTATACATCCAATAGAATTGAAAACATACATCTAACAAAAACTTGGACACAAATGTTTGTAGCAGCTTTATTCCTAATAGCTAAAAAAAATGGAAAAACCCAAATGTCTGTCAACTGTTGAATGGATTAAACAGTGTCCTTTCCGTATAATGGAATATTAATTGGCCATTAAAAGAAACAATGTTCCTTGTTAAGTGAAAGAAGCTAGTCACAAAAGGCCACATAGTCCGTTTATAGGAAATATCCAGAATAAGCCAATTCATAGAGTCAGAAATCAGATTAGTAGTTGCCAGGAGCTGAAGGAAGGAGGGAAAGGGAAGTGTCTGCTAATGAGTATGGAATTCCTTTTGAAGGTGATGAAAATGTTCTGGAATCAGATAGTCATAATGATTGCATGACTTCATGAGTACACTAAGGACCAGCTAATTGTACTCTTTAGAGTCAATTATGGTATGTGACTTATGTCCCTCTTAATAAAAGAATGTAGGAGAATCTTACAAAAATAAAGTGCCACAATTCCTGTGAAGAGGAAACTTATTATGCAGTTCTGTCTCAGTCTTAGAGCCTCATGATCTCTCATTTTGGCGTTTCTGTAAATGTTTGCTCCATACGTATCTCTATCCATCTGCCTCCTTATAGTTTCTTTTCTCCCATTACTTATTTTCTAATTGGTCATGGTCTAGTTCATCTACCACACTTAACATCTGTAAGAACAAAGATACTCTACTTTTCTGTCATTTTAATATCTAGAACAGTGCTTTCACTAAGCTGAGACTCAATAAATCCTTGTTGTGGAGTGAATTAATTTCATTTATTTATAACTCTCATAGTCTTTTGACTTATTTAAGAGAAACAGGTGTTTATAAATGTAGGACATAGGTAAATCAAGGAAAGCCAATATTTAGAAATCTACTAAGTAGTGTCACATGGTATTTTAAAACCTTTCCTTTCTGAGTCCTTTTATTAGAATCTTTATTTGGGGTTTTTCTGAGGAAAATGTAAGAAAAAGAACTTTTATAAGCTTTCATAGTTAGATACCAACTTTCAAATATTAACACCATAAGAAAAATTGACCCTTGGTAAAATCAGATAATCAAACATGTATTACTAAGTTTTGTGTAATTCCAAATCACCAGTGAAGATATAATGATACAATTTAAAATCATTCATTCCATGGCTCTAGAAAAGTATTGGTTGGTTGATAATGACCACCTTACAGTCTTCTTTATTTGAATTGTGAATTTGTCATACCATGAAGCCTCAGGAAATTATAGTCCCCTTTGCTTAAAAAAATTTTTTGAAGTAGATAAAAGTGAATTTGTAGTGGTTAAAACAAGAGAGTAGAACCTAGTGCTTCCTCTTTTGATTGGCATGAAGGTACCTTTGCAGAACTTTTTGACTTTTCTGGTAAAAACAGTTATAAAATTACAGATACATCATGTTTATGATCATGTCTAGACCCTGTAATGTTCTACAGTTTAGTGACCTTAATTATTAAGAGCAACTTTTTAAGAACCCATCAGAAATTGAAAGAGCTATGATAATATGTATCCCACAATTCAAGTGACTATGGTTTTGTAACAGTTTCCTATCACTAGATGGTGATAATTTTTAAATTATTGATAATTGACTTTTGGTAATGGTATCCTCAGTTTATTTCAATGACTCTTTGATTCCCCATTAGTTATTTTTGTTCAATTTTGTCTTTAATTTTTCTCTTTTAGAAAGGGCTAAGAACTCTTTGTGTGGCCTATAGGCAGTTTACATCTAAAGAGTATGAGGAAATAGATAGACGTTTATTTGAAGCCAGGACTGCCTTGCAGCAACGGGAAGAGAGATTGGCAAGTGTCTTCCAGTTCATAGAGAAAGACCTGATATTACTGGGAGCTACAGCAGTAGAAGACAAGTAAGTATCAGATAAATAGTCAATGTCACTTTTCTCATACGAATTTTTCTAACCAAGTATTTCTAATATATGACAAACTCCCCCATTTTTAGCATTTTATAATGACTTAATATATTTAAAATAAAAAGTTAAAGCCTTAATTTTTCCCAGTCCATACATACAATTTTTGTCCTAGTCAGCTATCTGAAATAGTTGATAGAATCCAGCCATGTAGAGTTTTGAGTTTTTAGACAACTACTCAGTGTGCCATTCAAAGATTTTCAGCTCTTGCTTAATTCTGCAGCCTCACCTCCTACCATTGCCACCTTCTGCTTTACATTTCAGCAGTGCCAAACTGTCTAGTTTTCTGAACAACAGTGAAGACTGTTTTAACTAAAACTGTTCTGTTTTTGCCTTTTTTCCTTTGCAAAGCTGTGCCTTCTGTCTGGATCATTTTTCTCTTATCCATCTATGAATACCCATTCATAAATTATAGTTCACATATTACCCGCACTCTAGGAGGACCTTTCCTGACTCCTAATAGTATTAAAAATTCTCTTTGGGAAGCCTTCATGTTTTGTAGGTAGTTTCTGCTGTTGTCCTTGTGACAGTATATTATAGTTACTTGTTTGAAGACTTTCCACTCTGTTAGCCTGTGAATTTCATGACGTCTGTTTATTCGTTGTCTTTGTTCCCTAGCCTCTCTCTCCATGTATGTTTCAGTTTCTTGAATTATTGAATTCTACAAATTAAGTCTATTGTTACACGTTTTTATGTACCACCTCGATCTAAGGGTGTTTGCAATTTTTTAAGATCTAGTGTTTCATTTACTTTTCATTGGTCCTTGTGAGATTTCTGAGACTCTCTGAGGTTATGTAGACCTTTATTGTCTGCAGTCTGAGTTTTGAACTACTGATTTAAGAGATTTTCTTATCAGAAAAGAAAATTTTCTGATTTGAAATTTAAAGACTTTTAAGAAATAAGTTTGTGAAGACTGTATAGTTAATTGTTTCTATAAAAATCAACTTCAAAGTACAGTCTTAAAATACAAAGTTGTAGACTTTATATTTAAGTTTACATAGTGCTCCAACATATTAATACCCTGTGAGCTTCAAAAAACCAAATACATTTACAGTAGTATTATCTGTCACCAAAATGAAGAGGAAGGAAACTTAACAATCGTGAGAATGCACACATGTTCTCATCGAGGCAGTATTGACCCAGGAGATCAGTGTCTGTCACCTCAAATGCCCCACAACTCTGGAATGTCCGTTGTGACAAATGTGTCAGCGCACAGTTGTAGATTTTGTATTAGCCAGGTGATCACTGATTTGGTTATTCTTGTTTTTTCCCTAGTGGAAAAAAAAGTCAGTTGTATTACTATACTGTAGCATTCTTAGGTTAAGGAGTTCAGAATTACCTTACTTGTACTAGGTGGTTTACACTTAAAATTCGGTCAAAAAAGTATTCTCTACTACTAATTTGTTTCTTTTGTTTTCAGACTACAAGATAAAGTTCGAGAAACTATTGAAGCATTGAGAATGGCTGGTATCAAAGTATGGGTACTTACTGGAGATAAACATGAAACAGCTGTTAGTGTGAGTTTGTCATGTGGACATTTTCACAGAACCATGAACATCCTTGAACTATTAAACCAGAAATCAGACAGTGAATGTGCTGAAAAATTGGGGCAGCTTGCCAGAAGGTAAGAATATAGTTACCTGCATCATGGAGTTCAGGGGTTAGGAAGCTATCGCCCAATGGACCCAAATATGGCCCACTGCCCTTTTTTACAGCCCATGCGCTCAAAATAATTTTTACATTTTTTAATGGATGAAAAAAAAGTGAAAGAAGAGTAATATTTCACGGTGTGAAAATTACATGAAATTAAAAATTTAGTGTACATAAATTTTATTGGAACAGAGCCACATTGGTTCGTTTATATATCAGCAAAGGCTTTTGTGCTATAACACAATTGGGTAATTGGGACAGAGCACTTTTATCATTTCTCATTGCTGCTTGATACACTGCAAATCACAGTGACACAGTTATAACTCATTAATGTTTTCTGTGCCACACTGCTGTTTGGCATTTTGGTATATTTTTATTGTCAGTATTCAACTATCATGGCTAACATGAAAAGAAAACTGGACTTTTAATATCACACTCTTAAAGCACAGTGGAGTGTTGATTATTTTATTATCAAATTAGATGGCAAAGCATTGTGTTTATTATTCAGTGACAATATGCTTTAATATACTGCCTGTTTCAGATATAATCAAATATGAAATACAAAATCTCATTACTGATGGGTCTTTTGTAATAAAATGTAAAATCTCCTTACAGATCAGCATTAACAGATGGACATGTGCCAGCTGACTTTGATAGAGGACATGAACTTTGAATCCCAATTAAAATGTTCTTCCCCTGCCAAGAAAAACATTCCTATTCTATTATTTTTTAAATTGTATTATTACATTTTTTTACTTAAAAATTTTTGTCAAAATTTGTTTCTTTTGTAATGTAAAAACCTATATAATATCTTCAATTTAGTCTCATGGTCTGCAAAGCTTAAAATTGAAATATTTACTTCTGGTGCTGTATAGAAAACGTTTACCAACCAGTGATATAGTTCACATGACCAGACTGGGAAATGCACCTGCATTTTACTGTTCAAAGACACTTTCATAAGTATATATGCTCTTAATTTATTCTATTTTTCTCTAAATCTGCTTCTTTAGGTAGATCAACTTTTTTTAGGAGCCCTCATTTAACACAATTTCTTTAAATTTTATTAATTTATGGCCATGCTGGGTGTCTTCATTGCTGTGCAGGCTTTTCTCTAGCAGTGAGCAGGCTTCTCATTGCTGTGGCTTCTCTTGCTTCGGAGCATGGGCTGAAGGGCGTGTGAGCTTCAGTAGTTGTGGCTCCTGAACTTTAGAGCACAGGCTCAATAGTTGTGGTGCACATGCTTAGTTGCCCTGCAGCCTGTGGAATCTTCCCAGATATTGATTGAACCCCCCATGTCTCCTCCGTTGGCAGGCAGACTTCTTCACCACTGAGCCACCAGGGGAGCCCCAGTTTTTTTTTTTTTTTTTTTTTTTTACCTAAATAGGAGTGCTTCAGTGTAAGCATGAGGGTTGCTTGTATGTAGGTATCTGAGATGTCCTACTGGTATCTCTCTTTGCAGTCTTGTGATATTAATGCAGAAGAACAAATATGAAAAGACAGTGCCACAATTGTCACTGTATATTCAGTGCTTTATTTATGTTTGTTATGCAAGGATTGATGTGATACTAAATTTTGGATTTTATCAGAGAAAAGCTTATTTAAGGAATATTTTAAAGAGACAGTACAACTTTCAGAAAGGTCTTCGTTTGAGCTCAAAAAGGTGATTGATCTAGGTTAATTATGCTGGTTTTGAAGCAATGCCAACACTATTGTCGCTACTTAAACATTTAAGGGCATAATGTCCAGAACTCCCTAAAATATACAAACTAATTGTTCAGAATCATTTATTTCTTAAATATTACTCCTGATTATAAAAGTAATAAATACTCATTTTAAAAGCACTGAAAATAAGATGTGATGATTAGTAATATAATACAGCCATCTGAAGATAATTGTTATTTGTATTTTCAGATATTTTTAAGTCTTCTATATTTGTGCTTTTGGTGAGTCTGTTAAGATCATGGGTATTGTTCATTTCCCTTTTTGTACAAAAGCTGTATTACACAGTGAATATTATACCTTAAAATTAATTTTAGGCTTGCTATGTGAAATTTATGTTTCATAGATACCTTTTTAGTGGAACATATTTTCTTCCTTTTTTTTTATTCTTTTGCTGAGCCTCAAAGCTTGTGGGATATTAGTTCCCAAACCAGAGATTGAACCCAGATCTCTTCAGTGAGAGCACAGAGTCCTAACCACTGGACCATCAGGGAATTCCTGAAATATGTTTTCTAAGTGAACCATATTAAGTCAATAGGATTTTGATTTACAGACTTTCAGGAAGTATCTGTTCTAAAAATCTTGGATATAGCAAAAGAATTCCACTTTGAAAAGAATTTCCACTTTGAAAGCTTTAGTGTATCTATCTAATCCTTCAAAAACATATTGATTGTCTCCTATATAGGCATTTGGGACAGTCAGATAAGGTGTGTTGTTTATTCTCAGAATACTTAAAATGTGTCAGAAAAAAGAAGTAAGTATATTGTCACAACCATCACGACTGAATTGTAACTCAGGCAAGAACAGAGAGCCGTCTGTGGACTGAAGAGGGAAACTCAGCCCAAGTTTATCCTAGAGACAGCTCTGTACATTAGAATGCTGTACATTGAAACTCATGACTGTGTTGTCTCGTGTTTTGAGATGTAAACTTGTCAGAAAACAACACCAAGAAGCAAAGTGGCCCATGTATGCAATTCCCAGAGCTGAGAGGCTCATTCAGGCAATTGATAGTAGCTAAGTATGGCCAGGGAATGAAGTAGATGGGAGAGGATGTGGGAAATATTGAAACATGAGGCTACAGAAGTAAGCAGATGCTACCTTCAGTTCAGTTCAATTCAGCAGCACAGTCATGTCCGACTCTTTGCAACCCCATGAGCTGCAGCATGCCAGGCCTCCCTATCCAACACCAATTCCCGGATTTTACTCAAACTCAGGTCCATTGAGTCGGTCATGCCATCCAACCATCTCATCTTCTGTCATCCCCTTCTCCTCCTGCCCTTAATCTTTCCCAGCATCAGGGTCTTTTCCAATGAGTCAGCTCTTTGCATCAGGTGGCCAAAGTTTTGGAGTTTCAGCTTCAACATCAGTCCTTCCAATGAATATTCAGGACTGATTTCCTTTAGAACTGACTGGTTGGATCTCCTTGCAGTCTAAGGGACTCTCAAGAGTCTTCTCCAACACCACAGTTCAAAAGCATCGATTCTTTGGCACTCAGCTTTCTTTATAGTCCAACTCTCACATCTATACATGACTACTGAAAAAACCATAGCCTTGACGAGACAGACCTTTGTTGGCAAAGTAACGTCTCTGCTTCTTAATATGCTGTCTAGGTTGGTCATAACTTTCCTTCCAAGGAGTAAGTGTCTTTTAATTTCATGGCTGCAGTCACCATCTGCAGTGATTTCGGAACCCGAAAAAATAAAGTCTCTCACTGTTTCCCCATCTATTTGCCATGAAGTGCTGGGACTGGATGCCATGATCTTAGTTTGCTGAATGTTGAGCTTTAAGCCAACTTTTTCACTCTCCTCTTTCACTTCCATCAAGAGGCTCTTCAGTTCTTCTTCACTTTCTGCCATAAGGGAGCTGTCCTCTGCATATCTGAGGTTATTGATATTTCTCCCAGCAATCTTGATTCCAGCTTGTGCTTCCTCCAGCCCAGCGTTTCTCATGATGTACTCTGCATATCAGTTAAATAAGCAGGGTGACAATATACAGCCTTGACGCACTCCTTTTCCTATTTGGAGCTAGTCTGTTGTTCCATATCCAGTTCTAGCTGTTGCTTCCTGATCTGCATACAGGTTTTTCAAGAGGCAGGTCAGGTGGTCTGGTATTCCCATCTCTTTCAGAATTTTCCACAGTTTATTGTGATCCACATAGTCAAAGGCTTTGGCATAGTCAATAGAACAGAAATAGATGTTTTTCTGGAACTCTCTTGCTTTTTCGATGATCCAGCCAGTGTTGGCAATTTGATCTTTGGTTCCTCTGCCTTTTCTAAAACCAGCTTGAACATCTGGAAGTTCACGGTTCACGTATTGCTGAAGCCTGGCTTGGAGAATGTTGAGCATTACCTTACTGGAGTGTGAGATGAGTGCAATTGTGTGGTAGTTTGAGCATTCTTTGGCGTTGCCTTTCTTTGGGATTGGAATGAAAACTGACCTTTTCCAGTCCTGTGGCCACTGCTGAGTTTTCCAAACTTGCTGACATACTGAGTACAGCACTTTCACAGCATCATCTTTTAGGATTTGAAATAGCTCAACTGGAATTCCATCACCTCCACTAGCTTTGTTCGTAGTGATGCTTCCTAAGGCCCACTTGACTTCACATTCCAGGATCTCTGGCTCTAGGTGAGTGATCACACCATCATAATTAACTGGATCTTTTTGTACAGTTCTTCTGTGTGGTCTTGCCACCTCTTCTTAATATCTTCTGCTTCTTTAAGGTCCATACCATTTCTGTCCTTTATTGAGCCCATCTTTGCATGAAATGTTCCCTTGGTATCTCTAATTTTCTTGAAGAGATCTCTAGTCTTTCCCCTTCTATTGTTTTCCTCTATTTCTTTGCATTGATTGCTGAGAAAGGCTTTTTTATCTCTCCTTGCTATTCTTTGGAACTCTGCATTCAAATGGGTATATCTTTCCTTTTCTCCTTTGCTTTTCGCTTCTCCTCCTTTCACAGCTATTTGTAAGATCTCCTCAGACAGCCATTTTGCTTTTTTGCATTTCTTTTTCCTGGGGATGGTCTTGATCCCTGTCTCCTGTACAGTGTCACGAACCTCAGTTCATCAGGCACTCTATTAGATCTAGTCCCTTAAATCTGTTTGTCACTTCCACTGTATAATCATAAGGGATTTGATTTAGGTCATACCTGAATGGTCTAGTGGTTTTCCCTACTTTCTTCAATTTAAGTCTGAATTTGGCAGTAAGGAGTTCATGATCTGAGCCACAGTCAGCTCCCGGTCTTGTTTTTGCTGACTGTATAGAGCTTCTCTATCTTTGGCTGCAAAGATAATCAATCTGATTTCGGTGTTGACCATCTGGTGATGTCCATGTGTAGAGTCTTCTCTTGTGTTGTTGGAAGAGGGTGTTTGCTATGACCAGTGCTACCTTACTATGTAGCAGAACTATGAGGTGCTTTTCCATATTGCATCAATGTTACATGATGGATTGTGAGATAGTATGCTGATTTATGAAGCCTGTCCAGAGGAAAACCTAACTTAGTGTGTCTTGGGAATGTTCCCAAAGAAAACTAATCTGATCTGTCCTACTCTTGGCTGCTACTGCTTCTGAGACCATGTGCTCAGGCAGTGCTTAACACTGAATGCCTTAGACAGCAGGGGTTGCTAAGTAAGTTCAGCCAACAGAGAGGAAAAATGGTCAGTTTAGATGCTGATTTTAGGTATTGGAGAATTGATAAAGGAAGTATACATTTTTTTAAGTTTATATTGTAAATGTTAATTTCTTTCCACTTATTAGTTATACAGTGCAACAGTATAGTTACTAGGCATATTATGAAGACATCATTTTAACTTACAGAAAAGATTTAAGTATTAGGAGACTGAAAATCATCATCAGTATGTTTAGTTTTCATAACTTGTTGCTCATTTAATAGTCTTCTCACTTATCATTTAAAAATTGAGGGAATAGCCGCTATGGAAAATGGTATGGAAGAAATTTTAAATAGAACTACCATGTAATCCATTAATTTCACTCCTGGGTATTTATACAAAGGAAATGAAGTCACTATCTCAGAGAGATCCACACTCTCGTGTTCACTGCAGCGTTATTCACTGTAGCCAAGAGTGGCAATGACCTAAATATCCATTAAATGTGTGTTTGGACAGTGAAAATCTGATGTTCCTTCTACACATGAAAGAATATTATTCACCCATAAAAGAGAAGGAAATCTTGCTTTTTGTGATAACATGGATGGATCTTGACAGCATTATGCTGAGTAAAATAAGTCAGACAGAGAGAAACAAATACCTTGTATGTGAAATCTAAAAAACCCAGTGATAGAATGGTGGTTGCCAGGAGCTGGGCTGTGGGGGAGATAGGGAGGTGATAGTCTGTGGTACAAACTTCCAGCTTATAAATAAGATGAATAAGTTCTGGGGATCTAATGTACAGTATGGTGGCTATAATTAACAGTACTATATTATACATTTGAAAATTGTAAAGAGAGTAGCTCTCAAATCTTATCACCACAGACAAAAAAGTTTTTACATGAAAGGATGGCGTTGTTAATTAACCTTATTGTAGTAATCATTTTTGCAGTATATATGTGTATCAGATCATGTTGTATACCTTAAGCTTACATATATGTCAATAATATCTCAAAAAAGCTGAGAAAAAAAATAAAATGAAAATGTATGGATGTGTCTCAGTAGCAGTCCTGCTATACTGTGAACCCAGTGGTAAACTGTAGTATTTTCCTTTTGCTGAATTGAACACAGTGCTACTCTGAGTGCTGGCCTTCAGCTGCATAAGAAGCTTGCTTCAGAATGTAAATCTATACACGGCTTCTTTCACTGAGAAATTCTTATTACCAAAGGGGGAGTGGGGTGAAGCAGCTGAACAAAATAGTGTGCTCAGTAATATACTTTATTTACATACTGATGCAATAACATACTTATTATGATAACATACTTGTTTTCTCTTTCTTGTCACAAATAGTTCCTCAACTGCAAATAATTAGACCATGTTTTGAAATAGTCCTCAGTATAGTGTATGCCCACAAGGAGGTGTTATACGTTTTCCACCATTGTAATACCTGGCATTACAGTCCATTGTAGGGTTAAATATCAAGAGACAGTTGATGGTTTCTTCATTCCTTGCTTTGCTACTTAAATATACAGTGAATCTAGCTTGTAAATTTTCCTGAACATTCTTGATTTCATGTAATTTTTTAAAATTAGAACTTGCTAAATATATAGCTAGTTATATTTTTATTTTTCTAAGATTTTTTACACAGTTTAGGAGAATATCCTCAAATTATGTGTCACAGTTCACATTTTAGAAAATATAGTTTCTGTGTGTGTGTGTGTATATATATCAATTCACTGTAAAATCGAATATCATCTATTTCACTCTTCATATCAGTCACTCTCAGTTCTGCTTAATCTTAACTTTCAAATGGTAGAACTCTATTCCTTGACATGTCAGTTTTGTAACGGTGAAGTCTATGGGTGAATGATCCATTTTTCAGTAAAAATCTTTTGTTTACTAAATGAATGTAAATAATATGGCTTTGTACATGTCTTACAGAGACCATCATCATTTTCTCTTTTTTTAGGATTAGAGAGGATCATGTGATTCAGCATGGTCTGGTGGTAGACGGGACCAGTCTGTCGCTTGCACTCAGGGAGCATGAAAAGCTGTTTATGGATGTTTGTAGAAATTGTTCAGCTGTAATGTGCTGTCGTATGGCACCACTACAGAAAGCAAAGGTATGTTTATTTCATAACAAGCCCCATAGAGATACCTTGATTTAAAAGTATTCTTTAACATTAATGCCTCACCTAGTTCTATTTGGTGATATACAGTATATGAATCTTAACCAGGAGTCAGTCACTTCTCTTAATATGAATTTTAGCCATATACATTAGGCCTCTGGAAATTTCACAGTAAATATTGAAGTTTCAATTATTCATAATAACATAGAAGTAGATCATTGTAACCTAGAAATGGGAGAAGGCAATGGCAACCCACTCCGGTACTCTTGCCTGGAAAATCCCAGGGACGGGGGAGCCTGGTGGGCTGCCGTCTATGGGGTCGCACAGAGTCGGACACAACTGAAGCGACTTAGCAGCAGCAGCCGCAACCTAGAAATGACCATGTGATAGATAGCAGTTTGTGATATTCCTGAGATACAAATTTGAACTGTGATAACAAGTCTCACAAGTTCGTTACTTAACTGGTGAAGGAGCCTATAAGACTTCAGTTCATCTGCACCTCTAGGTCATTATGTTTATCTGTGCTTATTCTTGCATTCTCATGAATTGATAATTCTCTTTGCTAAAAATGACTGTTAAGTGCTAAATAGAACTTTAATAAGGAGTTAAAAGGCCAATTAATTGTGATATGAAACTGTAGTTAGGAAATATTTAATGTTCAGCTATGATTCAAGTGAAAACCTGTACAAATATTTTTTGTAACTGAAGCCTTCACAAGTGTATGCTTTGAAATATACATCTAAACATTATTTCACATATACAGCTAATAAACTATGCATCCAGTTTTTTTGGCTTCATGGAGTGTTATTACAGTGCCTATTTTATTATTATAACCTATATACCCCAGTCTGTGGACATTAAACTGGAGACCAAACAGACCTAATGCCTAAATTCTTCAGAAAGTACATTGAAGTATTCCAAAGAAACCTTTCTTTAGATTTTATTGAATTTAATTTTGATGGCTTTTTAAATTTTTAAGAAACTTTATTACAAGAGCAAATAATTATCTTCTGTATCAAATGAAAATAATTTCTTGAGAGAAAAAAATTGCCTGACAAAGTTCAATTAATTGTAGTTAATTTTTTACACAGTTAGTATTAGGCTTTTTAGAAATTTAAGCTGTGTTTAACAGATTCGTACATCCCATCATAAAATCCAAAGACCACAGTCTGTTTTGTTGTCATTTCTGAAAGACATTCCTAATGTCTTAATGGAGACATCCCTCAAACAATGAACCCCAGTGCATATTACTGTCCAATATAAAACTAATTTTTTTCATTACTGTTCTTACAACAGATCATTTCAGATAAATTTATATAAATACCAGAAAATTGAAATTTTATTATAATTAATGAGTTGTGTGTCTTTCAGGTAATAAGACTGATAAAAATCTCACCTGAGAAGCCGATAACATTGGCTATTGGCGATGGTGCTAACGATGTAAGCATGATACAAGAAGCACATGTTGGCATAGGTGATTGATATTTTTTCTTTGAACTTGTAAAGTTGGTGTAATTATTTGATGATGAATTTTCCTTTTGTAGAATAAAGTACAATGTCACATATAGGAATGAAAACTAAATGCAGTGGTGTAATATATCACATCGTATTTCTGACAGAAACCTATTGTTATTAAGCCCAATATTTAGAATTTTTAAAAAATATTTATTTGGCTGTCCTGGGTCTTAGTTGCAGCTTGGGGGATATAGTTACCTGACCAGGGATTGAACCCAGGCCCTTTGTTTGGGAATGTGGCATCTTAGCCACGTGGACCACAGGGAAGCTGCAGGATGTTTTAATTGCAAATTTTCAAGGAAATAAATACTACTAGTGAATTTTATCTTCGCCAGTTCTTCTTCCCAGTAAAGTTAGTTTAGTTTTACATGCAATTTTGTACCTTTTTAAATACTTTACACAGTATTTTTATCACTTTTAAATTCTAAGTTCATGATATATATAATTATTCTTATTTTAGAATATTAATATTATTTACTTTATCCATTTGTCTAAAGATTTTGGAATGTATTTTAAAGATAATTTTAGAGACAGGAAGTTATACCAAACTATAAAATTTCAAGTAACTTTCTAATTTAATAACCTTTATGCTATTTTTTTTCTATTTTTGCCTAAAATTTTTATTAAATTCAGAATACTAAAATCATTTTATTATATTTATATTACCAGTCATTTCCCACTTAAACCATATTTTGACCTGTCTTCCTCAATAATTTTATTGAGGAAGCAAAAGAGAGGAGTATGGGTTTTTGTTGAAGGATAAAATTTTAGAGTTAGAAAAGAAGATAGTCCTTGCTATGGAGTTGCCTGTGTAATGAGTACTGATCGGGTCCCATATTTCCAGTGTATCCCTCAAATCAACTCATTCCTCTTTGGGATAATTAACTCTTCATTTTGAAAACTTCACTTTCTTTATATTGTTTATACTGTTCTTTCGTAGAAGTCTTCATGATAATTTGATAACTTACTATATCATATGTTAGAGTATAAAAAACTACAGTGCTTGTAGCAGTTTGATTTTATCAATAATATGATAACAGCCAGACCAGTGAACAGAATCAATTCGGAACACCTGGAAATTTACTATGTAACAAAGGAGATGTTTCAAAAAAGTAGAGAAACAAATTATTTGATTTAATAAAACACTGATGTAACTAGTTATTTGGGGGAAAAAAGTGAGTCCTTTTCCATTGCATATAGCGAAACAAATTCCAGATGGATTAGGATTTAAATAATTTTTGAAGGCCATAAAAAATAATAGACTTCAGTGAATAATCCTCTGTTATTTGAGGTATGGAAGGATCTTTTAAATACAAAACCAAAGAAAGCAAGGAACTGAAAAGGAAAAAGATCAACATGTGTGACAGAAGTAAATACTTTCCATAAAAAAATTTTAAAGACAAACTAGTAAAGAATATTTGTAAAATAGATGATAGTCTTAGTAATCATATTATGTGAGGTCTTAAATTAAGGAGAATAAGAAAAACACTCTAGTAGAAATCTCCCTAATAATCAAAAAGTAAGTTAAAATTGCCTGTCAGTTTGGCAGAAAAACCCTGAAATTGACAAGGATATAGACTTCCCAGGTAGCACTGTGGTTAAAGAACTCCCCTGCCAATGCAGGAGATGCAAGAGATGGGGTTTCAATCCCTGGAGCAAGAATCAGCAACCCACTCCAGTGTTCTTGCCTGGAGAATCCCAGGAATGGGGGAGCCTTGCGGGCTGCCATCGATGGGGTCGCACAGAGTCGGACACAACTTAGCAACAGCAGCAGCAGCTTCATTAGAATAAAAAAAGTTCTTAGATCCTGAACTTTTAATATTTTATATCAATTTTATTTTATTCTAATCTTTGAAGATTGATGTTACATGCCTAGTATATGTTACAGCTTTGTATTAATTACATATTTGATATAAGTAGAACAACCTTTTGGGAATCTATTGTCTACTATAATTTAGGACATAGTGATCCTAAATCCAGGTTCAGCTGCTACATATAATTAAGATATTTGCAGACATATCTTAAAATTTACATTTACCAATTATCAGTGAACTAACCTTTTTTGTCCACTGTATTACAGGAATCATGGGTAAAGAAGGAAGACAAGCTGCAAGGAACAGTGACTATGCAATAGCTAGATTTAAATTTCTCTCCAAATTGCTTTTTGTTCATGGTCATTTTTATTATATTAGAATAGCTACCCTTGTACAGTATTTTTTTTATAAGGTGAGTTTCATGGAGATATTCTAGAGTTAATTGGTAACAGTATTTGAGGTTTCAGTTTAAGGAATGTTATTAATATTACCATTCAAATTAGTCTGGAAATTTTTTCTATAAGTAAAAATAATTATGGACTATACTTTTATTATTTTATCATATATCTAATGTGTACTCACAGAAAGCAAATCAGTGGTTGCCTGAGGCCAAGGGTGTGGGTGATAGACTTGACTAGAAAAGTATATGAGAGAACTTTGCTTGACAGAAAAGTTCTTTAACTTGATTGTGGTAGTTACATGGATGTATGAATTTGTCAGTACACATCAAAATTCACACTTATTTTATTCTATGCAAATTAGAACATGATTAGTTTGATTTTTTTATTGTTATTTTGTCCTGAACCAGAAGTAAGTTTTAATTTTATCTCCAATATTATGATTTTAAGCAGAAGTTCTTAATCTTTTGTGGGCCATGAATGACTGGTAGTCTGGTAGTCTAAACTACTCAGTATAGGGATTTTAGATGCATAAAATAAAATACATAGAATTACAAGGAAGCCAATTATGTTGAAATATTGTTCTATCTCTTGACCCTTTGGGCAAAAATAGGATTATTTGGAACCAATGTTAAGCGCCTCTGAATACCAAGACATTTACTATATCAGAGTGTTCTGTGTTGCATGTATTTCTATAATTAGTATCTGCAGCCCAATGAAAGAACACAGGTAGATTGCATAATGCTAATAGACGATGTTGGCAGTTTTTTCTTAGCTTATTATAACTTTTGCTGTGACCTAAGGCTTTTGAAATGGAAAGAGATTTTGATCACTCCATTTATTGTATTTTAAATATTTTTGCATTTTAAAGTAATTTTAGCCCTAAACTTTAAGTAAACCTTCCTAATTGTATTGTGTATGAAAAGTATTGAATAATAGTTATAAATTCAAAATTATCATATTGTTTGGCAATGATAGGAGTCAGGTATTTTCACTCTGACATTTGCAGTGCTGCATAGACTACTTTTAGGCATTTTTTAATAAAATGGAATTCTTATTTTCCTATTTTGTATGGACAAGTTCTTATGGGCAGATCTGCTTACCATATCAACTGAGATTATTTTCTGGACTCTTTAATAAAAGTCATTTTTAGAAATCATTTCTCATTTAGACTTAAATATTTCAATTATTTCCATGTAATCTTGTTTTTCAGAATGTGTGCTTTATCACACCCCAATTTTTATATCAGTTCTACTGTTTGTTTTCTCAGCAAGTAAGTAAATAGAGTCTTTTGTTTTATCCTTTTAGATAAAAAGTAGAGTACGTGTGTTCAAGTTTTGTTAAATACTTGGAGGGACTTTTTCCATTTTTCCTAGTCCTACAGATAACTAGCTAGACATAGCTTTTCTTATAGTATATTTAATTAGCTTAGCATCAATATTTCTTTTTTCTGATTTTCAGTTTGAAGTGAGTGTGAATACCAAAACATATTTTAACTGTGGATGCCTTTTTTAAAAAATAGATATTATTACTCTTAATAGCTTATGAGAGGACTTTGCTAACTATTTTCAACTTGTGTATCGTATTTGTATAAAATTCATATCAAGCTAGGCCACATAATTATTGGAAGATTACATCATTATTTATTTTTTGACTCATAGAATTTTTTTTAGATTTGGAAGAAACATAGTGATTTATTCCAGGGATGACATATAGGTTTCACCTCAGAAGGTAAATAATTAAATGGAGGTTCCAGGAGTGCTATATTGGAAAGGGTTCTGAAGCTATATGGCTATATGTTCAGAGGGAAAACTTTGTAATAGGTTAACAGTAGCTATAATGAACACTTGATGGGTCTTTTCTTTGTACGCATGTCACATAGAGAAGGAAACTGAAATCCATAGGGATTAAGTAACTTGCCCAAGATTACATAGCTTAGTTAATAACTAAACCATGCTTGGACCTATTGCTTCTGACTCCTTGAGCACCCTTCTCACATACCATACTCAACATCTCTAATTGATCAAGACATTTGTTCTAATTTATTGAAATTTTTAATTATCTTAGGTTTGGGGGGTTTTTTTAATGAGTTTTTTTTCTACTCTTAATCACCGTTTTCTCCTTTAACAACCTGGAACTCTAAATTTGAGATATCTGCTTGGACATTGATTGCTAGTAAAAAGGTTTTACTTGGGTGAAATGAAGAATGCTGTGAGAGCTTGTGACAAGAAGACTTAACCTATTTTGATTAGGTTTTCAGGGAATTTATAGTAATCTGAGAGACAGTATCAATGCTAATAAAAGCTATATGTGAAGAATAGGCAAAGTGTTAAGCACTTAGTATGAACAGGAGCACATACAACTGTTTCGAAGAAGCAACTATCATCAGGAATTTGAGCCAATGTTTTTAAGTTTCACGGATCGTGCATTAAAGAAAGTGTAGGACTTAGGTGGGAAGACAAAGCTATGAAAGCAAAACTATATGTGTAGCATATCAAAGAAAATAACAAGCCTAGGACACATGTAAGAGAATTGTGTAAAATTACATCACAGTGATCAAATTAGAATATCTTGAAATACAGATCCATCTAACTGTAATGGTAGAATCACGTGACAACAAAATATTCCAATTTCCACAAAGAATATAAATGTAGAAATATGTCTATATAAGAAACAAATTAGACTTACTAAAATGGATTCAGTGTAAACTGAAAATAAGTAATTTTTATGATGCTTCTTTGTAATTATAGAAGTATAATAGTAATGTAGTCTAGAGTCTACAAATTCCTACAAATTTCTCTTTCTAGACACTATATGACAGCGTGTACCTGACTTTATACAATATTTGTTTTACATCCCTGCCTATTCTGATATATAGTCTGTTGGAACAACATATAGACCCTCATGTATTACAGAACAAGCCCACCCTCTATCGGTAAGTGTTTTCCAATATTAAATGTCCATACCACCTCTTGCAGCAAGTAATACATTATATTTCAATAGTTACCCATTTTTAAAAGTATCTTAAGAATAAGCAAGTATATCAGGCAATTTCTTGGTGATTAATGTCTTACTAAGGGAAGTACTTAAGTTTTTGTATGGTTTATAGTTGTTGAACATTGAAGAGAATATTTGAATGATTTTTCCAATGTTTTTAGGAATGAGTAGTTTTGTCCTAGGAATGCATTGAGCAGTTGCATAATTTGCACTTACTGTTTTAAGCCAATAATATTCTGTTTGATGGGCACACACACAAGTTATTCATTACTTAGTTGTCTCTAGAGTTCCTAAAAAATAGTTCATGTTCTAGGCCTGCCGAATTTATTGATGCAAAATGCAAAGTTGAGGCCATTAAATCCCATCCCAGGCCCTCTGGGTTATTCCTTTCTCAGAACCAAGTAATCATAGATATAGGGACTCAACTCAGGACTAGCTTATGATTCTCACATTAACTTGACCTTTATGCTTATAGAGATACTCAGTTATCCAGAAATGGCAGTAACTTACCTTGATTTCCCAGGATGTCTGGGGCTGGTCTTGACCCAAGATTGTGCTTAGTTGCTTAGTCGTGTCTGACTCTTTGCAACCCCATAGGCTGTAGCCTGCCAGGCTCCTCTGTCCATGGAAATTCTCCAGGCCAGAATACTGGAGTGGGTTGCCATGCCCCCCCTAGGGTATCTTCCCAACCCAGGGATGGAACCCAGGTCTCCCGCATTGCAGGCGGATTCTTTATCATCTGAGCCACCAGGGAAGCCCAAGAATACTAGAGTGTGTAGCCTATCCCTTCTCCAGGGGATCTTCCCAGCCCATGAATTGAACCAGGGACTCCTTCATTGCAGGCAGATTCTTTAGCAGCTGAGCTACCGAAGCCCTGACCCAAGATTGGCATAGACTTTTCTTCTCATAATAGCTGTTGATAGACATGAACTCAGTTAGGAACCTCAGTGCTGAACCTAGCTCACATGACTCCACCATAAAGAAATACATGGCTGAGTTATAACAGAATTTGACAAAGAGGGAATTCCCATGCAGTCCAGTGGTTAGGATTCTGGGCTTTCACTACTAGGGGGCCAGGTTCAATCTCTGGTCAGGAAACTAAGATCCCATAAGGCACACATTATGGCCCCAAAAAAGTAATAGCAAAGAAATAGCAACTTTACACAATTAAACTGAAAATATGGCCATATCATATTTCCTTATCAAAGGAGAAACTGTATTTGAGTATGTTATGAGAATTATAAGCTATTACACAGCTGTATGATTTGCAAGCAGTGGTTTGTAAATTAGGTTTTGTTCTTTGTGCTAAAATTTGTAAGCAATTTTAAATTAAGCCATCTTTTTTAATTATCAAATTGTAATAATTATTTAGTAGGTAAATAATAAGTTCTAATGTATTTTTTTTCTCTTCCTTTTTTTTAAATTTGCAGAGACATAAGTAAAAACCGTCAATTAAGCATGAAAACATTTCTTTATTGGACCATCTTGGGTTTCAGTCATGCCTTTATTTTCTTTTTTGGATCCTATTTTCTCATAGGGAAAGATACATCTCTACTTGGAAACGGCCAGGTAAAATATACAGTTTTTTACAGAATGTTTTTAATAATTAATGTACTTTGGCTTTTGATAACTGTCTGTCATAAAAAATAAAGTAAAATTACATTTAAGTTATAAAGTTGTATATATTAAAATGCAATTATTAAAAGGTTTTAACTTATTTTTAATCAAATTTCATACAAATAAAATTAAAACAGAAAGGCAATGCAGTGTAATTTTAATGTGAAACTCAAGTTACCTAAGTAGTTTTGCGGATTCAAAAATTAATTCATATAAGGAAATATATTCATGCCACTGCATGCTGTTCACTTCAAGATTGTGTTTTAATAGTAGCTACTGTTTATTTAGTACTTAATATTGTGCTCAGTGCTTTACATGCTGCATTTCCATTAATCCTCACAGTAATTCTGTTGGAATGATACTATTACTTGGCTTTTTCAAATGAGAAATAGAGAAAATGTCTAGGGTTTTGCTTTTAAGTGGATGAATTTTTTTTTTTTTTTTTTTTTTTTTTGGTGTGCTTAAAAAGTGGCTGATGTTCTCTTAAGTGCACACCAGGAATCCTGAAGATGTCAAGTTACAGTTTATAATGGCCATATTTCTGAAATGTAAAATTGGAAAGGAGTACCACACAGTATTGTTGCTTCTGTGTCCTGACTGAAATGCTCATGTTGAGAGATTCTTTGCAGAACTAGGCCTCTCTCTCTAGGCTTAACTAGGTAGGTTAGGAGGAAAAGAAATGACAACTGTAGTCCTGTGATAGACTGAAAATACTTGTCACCTTTAGTTTCTGTTTTCTGTTGGCAATACTTAAGAACTCCAAAATATATTTGCAGTTGGGAGAATATGAAGTTTTATCTGTGCAACAGACATTTGTTGAGGACCAGATATTCCCATGTACTATACTAGTACCTGGATTTATCAGAGGAACTAACACACTCGATTATGGAGCTTAGAGTCTTGTGAGAGATACTGGAAATGAGCAATTGAAATAACACAATATTCAAGAGCATAAAGGAAATGGATTTCAATTTTAGAGTGGCTTTAGCCATGCAAATCCCTTTAGGATGTAGAATAGGAACATATATGTTATTGCCACTTTTGAGGACATACTTAGCCAGTTTTGGACAAACACATGAATCTAGTTTGTGTAGCATGAATGTTACAGCACTTCCCCCAAGTAATTGAATTTTATTGAATTTTTTTCTCTGTGCCAGGTATATTCCATGTATTGACTTACTAAATTGTAACAACAATCCTATGTGAGAGAAATATATGTTACTTTTTTCATATTAGAAAAGTAATCTCAGGTTAAGAAACTTGCCTCAAGTCAACATAGTAAATAAATTGCAAGGGTATAATTCAATATTATATAATTGATATATAATATTCTGTATTATACAGTATAGATCTGTATAATGTCAAAGCCTGTATGCTTTGCCATGATCCTAAATTCTGTTGAGAAACAATTATTAGCCTGGTATACTTCTATGCAGTATTACCACTTGTGCAAGGACCATCAAATATATATATTGTATATATATATATATATATATATATTTGCCTGTTCTAGGTCTTGGTTGCTGCTCACGGGCTTTCTTTAGTTGCATTGAGCAGGGGCTACTCTTTAGCTGCAGTGCACAGGCTTCTCATTGTGGTGGCTTCTCTTGTTGTGAAACAGGGGCTCTAGAGTGTGGTCTTAGCAGTTGTGGCCCATGAGCTTAGTTGTGTCTTCGCATGTGGGATCTTCCTGGACTGGGAATCGAGCCTGTGTCCCTGCGTAGGCAGGCAGATTCCTAACCAATGAATCACCAGGGAAGTTCAATCATCAAATACATAGATATATGGGTGAGCATGCCCAAATTTCCACCCGAAATACTGGGCTAAAAACAAGACAGAATAAAGAGGGGAAAAAGTTAAGAAAAAAGGAAGATGTCATTGGATAAAAAGGAACTTAAAGAGATCTCTTTTGTGCTAGTTACTTTTCTTCTGATTTTGAAATACTGTATCGGAAAAATATACAAAAATAAAAAATAAAACCACCTGTTCTCCTTGTACCTGGGTGTAATTATTCCTATCATTTTTACATATTTCTCCTATTATTTTTTCACTAACCTCAGAATTTATATCCTCTTATTTCTCAATAACCTTATCATCATTTTCCCCTTAATATTGCCTCAGTGATTTTTCCTGTTATTAAAAATGCTTCAGCGCGCCCCGCCGTGCGTCGGGACCGGGGTCCGGTGTGGAGAGCCCTTCGTCCCGGGACACGGGGCGCGGCCGGAAAGGCGGCCGCCCCCTCGCCCGTCACGCACCGCACGTTCGTGGGGAACCTGGTGCTAAACCATTCGTAGACGACCTGCTTCTGGGTCGGGGTTTCGTACGTAGCAGAGCAGCTCCCTCGCTGCAATCTATTGAAAGTCAGCCCTCGACACAAGGGTTTGTAAAAGAATAGAAGAGAAAAGAAAAAGAAAAAGAAAAAAAAAAAATGCTTCAAAAATATTTTTTCATAGCTACATGATATTACATGGCATAAATTATTTAAAAATATTAGAGTTTCAATTTGCTTCTACTTTTTAGTGACTTTTAAAATTAAATCTTGAGTATGCTTTATATGAAAGAAAAAATCTTAATGAAAGGTAAATTGTTGTTGCCCTTTGGTATAAAAGGTTTTTTTTCTTTTACCACTTGTTAACTACCATTTTTTAAACTCAAATTGTATATCATTAACTTCCTTCCCCTTTTAGCCTACCAGTTCTATCACTCAGATATATACCACTAGAAATTAATCTACCACTCCGTGCCACCAGTACTAGTAGATACGGTGGGAAAGAGGCATGTGTTACACTCAGTCAGATTGGGTTTACATCCTAGCACCTGAAGTTATCATTTGAGTGATTTGGGATGAATTAGTTAACCTCTCTGAGACTCAGGTTCCTCCATCAAAATTAGGAGCTTACTTACTTACCTGACAGAATGTGGTCCACTGGAGAAGGGCATGGCAAACCACTTCAGTATTCTTGCCTTGAGAACCCCATAAACAGTATGAAAAGGCAAAAAGATAGGACACTGAAAGATGAACTCCCCAGGTTGGTAGGTGCCCAATATGCCACTGGAGATCAGTGAAGAAATAACTCCAGAAATAATGATGGTATGGAGCCAAAGCAAAAACAATACTCAGCTGGGGATGTGACTGGTGATAGAAGCCAAGTCCGATGCTGTAAAGAGCAATATTGCATAGGAACCTGGAATGTTAGGTCCATGAATCAAGGCAAATTGGAAGTGATCAAACAGAAGATGGCATGAGTGAATGTCGACATTCTAGGAATCAGTGAACTAAGATGGACTGGAATGGGTGAATTTAACTCAGATGACCTACTACTGTGGGCAGGAATCCCTTAGAAGAAATGGAGTAGCCATCATGGTCAACAAGAGAGTCCGAAATGCAATACTTGGATACAGTCTCAAAAACGACAGAATGATCTCTGTTCATTTCCAAGGCAAACCATTCAATGTCACAGTAATCCAAGTCTATGCCCCAACCAGTGACACTGAAGAAGATGAACTTCAACGGTTCTATGAAGACCTACAAGACCTTGTAGAACTAACAACCAAAAAAGACGTCCTTTTCATTATAGGGGACTGGAATGCAAAAGTAGGAAGTCAGGAAACATCTGGCATAACAGGCAAATTTGGCCTTGGAGTACAGAATGAAGCAGGGCAAAGGCTAATAGAGTTTTGCCAAGAACACACTGGTCATAGGAAACACCCTCTTCCAACAACACAAGAGAAGACTCTACACATGGACATCACCAGATGGTCAACACTGAAGTCAGATTGATGATATTCTTTGCAGCCAAAAATGGAGAAGCTCTATACAGTCAGCAAAAACAAGATGGGGAGCAGACTGTGGCTCAGATCATGAACTCCTTATTGCCAAATTCAGACTTAAATTGAAGAAAGTAGGGAAGACCACTAGACCATTCAGGTATGACCTAAATAAATCCCTTATGATTATACAGTGGATGTGAGAAATAGATTTAAGGGACTAGATCTGATAGAGTGCCTGATGAACTATGGACAGAGGTTCGTGACATTGTACAGGAGACAGGGATCAAGACCATCCCCATGAAAAAGAAATGCAAAAAAGCAAAATGGCTATCTGAGGAGGCCTTACAAATAGCTGTGAAAAGAAGAGAAGCAAAAACCAAAGGAGAAAAGGAAAGATATTCCCATCTGAATGCAGAGTTCCAAAGAGTAGCAAGGAGAGATAAAAAAGCCTTTCTCAGCGATCAGTGCAAAGAAATAGAGGAAAACAACAGACTGGGAAAGACTCGAGATCTCTTCAAGAAAATTAGAGATACCAAGGGAATATTTCATACAAAGATGGGGACAATAAAGGTCAGAAATGGTATGGACCTAACAGAAGCAGGAGATATTAAGAAGAGGTGACAAGAATACACAGAAGCACTATACAAAAAAGATCTTCATGACCCAGATAATCACGATGATGTGATCACTCGCCTAGAGCCAGAGATCCTGGAATGTGAAGTCAAGTGGGCCTTAGAAAGCATCACTACGAACAAAGCTAGTGGAGGTGATGGAATTCCAGTTGAGCTATTTCAAATCCTGAAAGATGATGCTCTGAAAGTGCTGTACTCAATATGCCAGCAAATCTGGAAAACTCAGCAGTGGCCACAGGACTGGAAAAGGTCAGTTTTCATTCCAATCCCAAAGAAAGGCAATGCCAAAGAATGTTCAAACTACCACACAATTGCACTCATCTCACATGCTAGTAAAGTAATGCTCAAAATTCTCCAAGCCAGGCTTCAGCATACGTGAACCGTGAACTTCCAGATGTTCAAGCTGGTTTCAGAAAAGGCAGAGGAACCAGAGATCAAATTGCCAACATCTGATGGATCATCGAAAAAGCAAGAGAGTTCCAGAAAAACATCTATTTCTGCTTTACTGACTATGCCAAAGCCTTTGACTATGTGGATCACAATAAACTGTGGAAAATTCTTCAAGAGATAGGAATACCAGACCATCTGACCTGTCTCGTGAGAAACCTGTATGCAGGTCAGGAAGCAACAGCTAGAACCTGGACATGGAACAACAGCCTGGTTCCAAATAGGAAAAGGAGTACGTCAAGGCTGTATATTGTCACCCTCCTTATTTAACTTATATGCAGAGTACATCATGAGAAATGCTGGGCTGGACACAAGCTGGAATCAAGATTGCCGGGAGAAATATCAATAACCACAGATATGCAGATGATACCTCCCTTATGGCAGAAAGCAAAGAACTAAAGAGCCTCTTGATGAAAGTGAAAGAGGAGAGTGAAAAAGTTGGCTTAAAGCTCAACGTTCAGAAAACTAAGATCATGGCATCTGGTCCCATCACTTCATGGCAAATAGATGGGGAAACAGTGGAAACAGTGTCAGACTTTATTTTGGGGGGCTCCAAAATCACTGCAGATGGTGGTTGCATCCATGAAATTAAAAGACGCTTACTCCTTGGAAGGAAGGTTATGACCAACCTAGATAGCATATTTAAAAGCAGAGACATTACTTCACCAACAAAGGTGCGTCTAGTCAAGGCTATGGTTTTTCCAGTGGTCATGTGTGGATGTGAGAGTTGGACAGTGACGAAAGCTAAGCGCTGCAGAATTGGTGCTTTTGAACTGTGGTGTTGGAGAAGTCCCTTGGACTGCAAGGAGATCCAACCAGTCCATCCTAAAGGAGATGAGTCCTGGGTGTTCATTGGAAGGACTGATGTTGAAGCTGAAACTCCAATACTTTGGCCACCTCATGCGAAGAGTTGACTGATTGGAAAAGACCCTAATGCTGGGAAGGATTGGGGGCAGGAGGAGAAGGGGACGACAGAGGATGAGATGGTTGGATGTCATCACCGACTCGGTGGACATGGGTTTGGGTAAACTCCGGAAGTTGGTGATGGACAGGGAGGCCTGGCGTGCTGCAATTCATGGGGTCGCAAAGAGGCGGACACGACTGAGCGACTGAACTGGACTGAGGTTTGTTGTGAGGAATAAATGATATATATAGGGCATTAGGCATAGTGGCTAGTATACAGATGTACTCAATCTTCAGAGTATTACTTGTTATTATTGCTATCAAGTCTTTTTACTGAAGACCTTGTCCTACCCAATCCCATCTAGCCTACTTCTCCCACAAACCCTCTCTTTAACCATGTAATTTAAACTGCCCTTGCTGGCTCTCTCAGAACATGCAACATTCATTTCTAGAGTTCAAAGCCGTTTCTTTGTTTCCTCTCTAGAATGCTGTTGCCTCTTTCTCTTATGACTGTCTATTCTTCAGGTTTGAGCCTAGGTTGTAATTTTGAGAAAGAAAAACCTTTTTGTAGTTTTTACTACAAAACTTTTTTTTTTAATGTTAATGTCTTTAATTAGTCTTTCACACTATACATGTCATCAGCTGTTGAAACCTAATCATCAAATGATAAGAGCTCTGTGTTAAGACAGAAATATACTATTTTATATATGTATTAAACAGAGAAGTCAGTATCTTTATTTTAATTCAAATGATTTAACCACTGTAATTATCAATCAGGTCATTAAAGACATATGCAATTTAATTCCTAACAGTAGATATATATTAATTTTAATTAAAGCTTGTATGATTGAAATGTCTTTGATTATCTAGTTCATTGCATAATTTCCCTGCATATTCTCTTTCATGAGAATATTTATACACTAATAATACTCTAAGCAATCAATAGGAAATTATTCATATACAGAGAACAGAAAAATATACCTTGCTTCTTATGGTATCACCCAACAGTTGGTCAGTGTTTAAAATGAATAATAAAGAGATAGTTTGTACTGGAGAACTGAACAACTGATTAACTCTATAGAAGGTAATTGTCTTATAGATCAATGTATAGTTAAACCTGTTACAAAATTGGAAGAAGTTATATTTTTTACTATTTCTACTTCCTGGCCTCCTCTTTTCCCTTGAATGTACTCCTGTGGGGCTTTCCCCCAAAGCACTCCCATCCAAACCATGTTCTTTATGGTCAGCACCACCCACGTTATTGCTAAATCCAAGAGCATGCCTCAGCCCTTATGAACTCAACCACTGGGTACAATTTATGAAGCCTTCCTGCCTGCCACAGTATCTTCTGTCAGTCTCTATAAAGTTACTTCAGCTTCATTACCAACTATTCCTTTTCAGTCTTTCAGGGACCATAGTAGCTGCCTTTTTCCTGCTTCCGTTCTTCCCCTTCCTACTATCTATTCTCCTCACAGCAGCCCAAGTGATCTTATAAAAATGAAAAAAATTTTGGACTACCTCTTGGACTGTATTTCCTGCTGCTGCTGCTGCTAAGTCACATCAGTCACGTCCGACTCTGTGCGACCCCATAGACGGCAGCCCACCAGGCTCCTCCGTCCCTGCGATTCTCCAGGCAAGAATACTGGAGTGGGTTGGCATTTCCTCCTCCAGTGCATGAAAGTGCAAAGTGAAAGTGAAGTCGCTCAGTCGTGTCCGACTCTTCGCGACCCCATGGACTGCAGCCTGCCAGGCTCCTCTGTCCATGGGGTTTCCCAGGCAAGAGTACTGGAGCGGGGTGCCATTGCCTTCTCCGCTGTATTTCCTACCACCTTCCCTTTTAGTCACTCTACACCAGCCACACTGGTTTTCTTGCTCCTTCAGACTAATTTATTCCTGCATTAGGACTTCTGCACTTGCTCTTGCTCTGCCTAGATTCTTTTCCCTCATGTGGTCATGTGGCTGAATCCCTTAATTCCTTCAGGTCTTCTGAACTATACTGGCTTGACTCAGGCTTTCTAGACCATTCCAGTAAAATCCTGTCCCTCTCACCTTCTGTCACTTCCCGACCCCTTACTCTACATTTATTTTTCTTCATGGTGCCTGCCTCTACCTGAAAGTATATATTTTTAAGTTTATTTTCTGCCTTTTCCACTATGCAAGCTCCATGAGGTCAGGAATGTTACATTATTACTGCTTCATTCCCCAAGGCCTAGAATGGTACTTGGCATGGAATAGATTCTCAGTTACTATTTTCTTGATTGGCTTTACAAGTGAGTAATGAATCATCTTTTTGAATTCGAAATAGATGGTTGGCTTTATTAAATAATTAGGTAGCAGATTAAGTTAAAAAAAGTGATTAAAGAAAAACAAAACATTGTGATAGAAAATATTTTGAGCATCTGTCTCTTCCAAGCAGGAGCAGACCCAGGTTTAGTAGAGTAGTCTAAACCTTACTCATTTTGGCAGGCCCTCTTTCAGTGAAAAAACATAAAACTGTAAGTACAAACTTAAGTATATGTGAAAATGATTGTGAGTGACATAAATAGGTTCTACTTAACACAAGCCAAAGTAATAAGCCCAACCCAACTTCTCTTTAGCTAGATCCCCAAATCCCCTCTGCCACTCACTTCATCACCAATTAAACTAAATTCAAGGGGAAATCAGAGGGGAATAGTCGTAAGGTATTGCTACAGTTGAAATAAATTACTTTGCTAATTTACCCGAAAAAGAGAATGTGAATTTGTTTTCTACAGCTCCCTCTAGGTCCTTAAATGCTCGAATTTTAAATCATCCTCTGCTTCAAAGGAACAGAGTTGTCTGCTCCTTTTCCATAATTTTCCTCTTGACAAATAAGCTCCCCAAAATACCCTCAAATAAAGGGATAATAATGTTTCATTGTTGATTGTAAGAACCATTATTTATTGGTTGCTTTTTTACCTTTAAGCTGTTTGTTTTTTTTAATTGAAGTATAGTTAACATACAGTGTTGTTAGTTTTACATGTATAGCATAGTGATTCAGTTGTATGTATACATATATATATATATATACTTTTTGAGATTCCCACTATAGGTTATTACAAGATCCCTGTGCTATACAGTTGGTCCTTACTGTTTACACGTCTTATATATAGTAGGGTGTATATGTTAATCCCAAACTTCTAATTTATCTTTGTTAATCCCAAACTTCTAATTTATCTTCTCTCCCCACCCAACCCTGCTATCCCCTTTGGTAGCATAAGTTTGTTTTCTGTGTCTGTGAATCGGTTTCTGTTTTATAAACAATTTCATTTATATCACTTTGCTTTTTTAGATTCTGTGTATAAGTGACATCATATGATATTTGTCTGTCTCTGTCTGACTTACTTCACTTAATATGATAATCTCTGGGTGAATCCGTGTTACCGAAAATGGCATTATTTCATTGTTTTTTATGGCTGAGTAATATTCCATTGTGTATATACACCACATCTTTATTCATTCATTTGTCAGTGGACATTTAGGTTGCTTCTATGTCTTGGCTATTGTAAATAGTGCTGCTATGGACATTGGGGTTCATGTGTCTTTTCAAAGTAGTTTTCTCTGGTTATAAGCCCAGGATTGGGATTGCAGAATCATATGGTAACTGTTTTTAGCTTTTTAAGGACCATTATTCTCCATAGTGGCAGCATTAATTAAATTCCTATCAACAGTGTAGGAGAGTTCTGGCATGCTGGCTTTTTGTTGCACTGTGTGGGCTTTCTCTGGTTGCGGAGCATGGGCTCTAGATCACCAGGCTCAGTGGTTGCAGCATGCAGGCTTAGTTGCCCCTAGGCGTGTGGGATCTTATTTCCTGGACCAGGGATTGAACCCACATCCCCTGCATTGGAAGGCAGGTTTTTAACCAGTGGACCACTAAGGAAATCCTTTTGTAGACTTTTTAATAGTGGCTAGTCTGGCCAATGTTAGGGGATTCCTCATTGTAAGAAATTTTGATTTGCATTTCTCCTATAATTAGTAATATTGAACAATTTTTAATATGCCTGTTGACCATCTGTGTGTTTTCTTTAGAGAAATGTCTATTAGGTCTTCTGCCCATTTATTTATTTTTTTATAATTAAGCTGTATGAGCTGTTTGTATATTTTGGAAATTAATCTCTCATCTGTAGCATCATTTTCAAATATTTTCTCCCAGTTCATAAGTTGTCTGTTTGTTTTGTGGATGGTTTCCTTTGCTGGCAAAATTTAGTTAGGTCCCATTTGTTTATTTTTGTTTTTATTTCCATTACTTTAGGAGACTGATCCAAAAATACATTTCTGCATTTTATGTCAGTGCTCTGCCTATGTTTTCTTCTAGAAATTTTACGTTTAGGTCTTCAATTTCTTTAGATTTTATTTTTTTATATGGTGTTATGGTGTTAGGGAAGGTTCTAATTTCATTATTTTACATATAACTGTCCAATTTCCCAGCACCACTTATTGAAGAGGTTGTCTTTTCTCCATTGTATGTTTTTGCCTCCTTTGTCATAGATTAATTAGACCATAGGTGCGTGGGTTTATTTCCAGGCTTTCTGTCCTGTTCCACTGATCTGTGTGTCTGTTCCACTGATCTATATGTCTGTTTTTGTGCCAGTATCATACTGTTTTGATTACATTAGCTTTGTAGTATAGTCTGAAGTCAGGGAACATGATTCCTCCAGCTCCATTATTCTTTTCTCAAGATTATTTTGGCTATTCAGGGTCTTAAGCACTGCGTTTGTCATTTATTTTGAATTACTTAGATAAGTTTTATTGCCATTGGGACACATTTGCTTTTAAATGACTGGTCTTTTAAATAGTTTTTTTTTTTAACCAATGGTGAAGATTATGACCACTTGGTGACCTAAATTGACATAAAGTTCTGGTTATGCTCTTACTTGTGGAAATTAAAACCTCATATTCTTTGGGGAATCTGCATTTTTAATAAATCTTAGTCTGTTTTGGCTAAAAAGCCCAGGGCAATACTATCTGACTGGCATTAACTGCATTTTTATATGGAATCCTTTGAGTCATTCCACTAGCCGTTACCTTTCCTTGCAAGTGTTGGTTTTGTGTATAAATTTCTTTTTACTTGATCTTTCTATGCTGTATCCAGAAATACAGTGGCAGGTATTCTCCTGTGACTTTTGGCTGGAATGGTTTGAGAAAATAATTATAATTGAACAGGGTTTATTATCATATTTACTGTGTGACAGGAGTAAGGCAGTTACTAACAGCTGTATAATTCTCACTAAAAACTGTGCCACACAACTCAAACCTGTCTTTGAGTTTCCAGTCTGATAATGTTATCCAAAGGATCATTTACATAATAAACATAATAATGCTTTATGGAATGTCTTCTCATTCTCCTTTAACTTTACTAATCTAGTCAGATTTCAAATGTACCTGATGAAAATGATGCAAGTGATTTTCAGTAAAGAAGGTGATTATTCTTTGCATCACTTCTGTTTCAGCATCATTTTAACATGTAATACAGTAATAGTTTATTCTTTATGTTTTAGATGTTTGGAAATTGGACATTTGGCACCTTGGTCTTCACAGTCATGGTTATTACAGTAACAGCAAAGGTATGATACAGAAATTAGAAGCATGGACATGTTTTGTGTATATAGTTCTAAACTTTCTTCATTTCTTTAGTGATATAGTTTTTCTTTTTACAGTCATAAATAATTTCATGGATGGCTAGTTTGATAATTCATTTTAATTTTTGTCAAAAAATTCGTTATGAATTCATTTTTTAATTCATAATATTTTGGAAAGCCTCAGCTGATTTTTCTAGTCAAAGGAAAGTTAAGTCCTCAATACCCACCTGTGAGATTATGCTTCTCTCTATGTATTGCAAGATAACACAAGCTGGCTGAGCCCATGGAGTTGATAAAGTACTCATGAAATTTTAATGCCGCTTCCTCAGAGAAGAAAAATAGTGTAAACTTGAAATTGTTCAATTTCATACTAGGAGCCTTTCATTAATATTTGTCTTCTGAGGGGCTTTGCCATAGGAACTTTTTAGTCACTTATTCTTGGGTTTTATCTGAGAAGTTAAAGATTTATTAATTTACATTAAGGATTTTTTAATTTATTATTTTAGATGGCTTTGGAAACTCATTTTTGGACCTGGATCAATCATCTTGTTACGTGGGGATCTATTGTATTCTATTTTGTGTTTTCTTTGTCTTATGGAGGGATTCTCTGGTGAGTTACTATACTGTATTTTAATTATATTGATTCAACTCTAATAACTATTTATTATGATAGGTTATATTATGAACAAATTCTGCTCAGAATAGTTTTAAGACCCTATCCTGATAAGAAATTTAGTTCTTTCAGTTGCTGTTACTAATAAGGAAGAAAAAAGAAACTAACAATTATTCTATCTACTGCATTCTAGTGTTTTACCTGAGATATTACATTGATTCATCACAATAATCTTACTGTCCCTTTTTTTCTATTTGGAAACTGAACTCTGTAAGATCACAAAGGTTAAAAATAAGATTTACTTGAAAATTATTGTTATTTATGCTAATCATAGTACTAATACCTCTAAATTATTACTAATGTATATAATAAAATAAGTCACATAGAACCATTAAAGTTTCATGGATAAGTTAACTTATCTCTCAAAAGTAAATAGTATGCTTTATCTTCATTGCTAAAGTCAGATATTCAGCTTCTCTGATCAAAAATGAGTGCTTATCCTAAAGAATCCTAAAATTCTTTGATAAGTCATGGACAACTGAAGTCTCTGAATTAGAATATTTATATTACATTGCCTACTGTGTCTGCAAAATATTGTATCAGGCAAAATATTACAAACAGCAGGTAAAAAACTTGGATTGGCTAAACATTAACTTTCATTAGGATTATAAAAGGATGCTCATGACTATCATTTGTTTTTAATCTTCATTTCTTCCTGTATTTCCCCATATTGCTTTGAAGTGATATGTACAAAACCCCAAAAATGGTATCTTGACAAAACCTATTACTATGTAGAACTAATGTTTGTGAGTACATTTATTTTAAAATAAGTGTGTAGAGAAGATCCTCTAACTAGAGCTTTTCAACCTAAAATTTTGGTTATCAAGCTTATAGCTGTTTAGTAAAAAACATTTTGTTACATACTTTTTCTTGCTTTTTTAATCTCTGAAGTATGTATTACTACATAATTCTTTGGATTTCCTACCACTGGGATAGAATAAGTCAACTACTTGCCACTTTCCTAATTATAAAAACTCTACTTGTCATTAAGGGGAATTAAATTGGATTTTATTTTTGACAATGAAAGTGTATCACATTTTATTAGTTAATTAAATTACATTGATTTGAAATTTTGAACATTTTACCTCCATATAACCTAAAATTGTAACCTTCGAATATCTTGGGTTTACTTAATGTCTTGATTTAAGAATCTGTCTTGTCAGTTTCTTCTTTTATTAAGCCCACTTTCTTTGCAGGCCATTTTTGAGCTCCCAGAATATGTACTTTGTATTTATTCAGCTCCTATCAAGTGGTTCTGCTTGGTTTGCCATAATCCTCATGGTTGTTACATGCTTATTTATTGATATTGTGAAGAAAGTATTTGACCGACAGTTCCATCCTACAAATATTGAAAAGGCACAGGTAACCACATTTTATATATGGTACCTTTTAATTAGGAGTCTTTAATAAATAGTTGTCATTATAATTTGCTCCTATTAGAAAATAGTAAATTAACTGTTCCTGTATCAAGTGTTTTGCAATATACATGTTGTTAAATGTGATACTGTTAAAGTTGTATTAAGTTTTTGACTCCTGAAAAATTATAATTTTAAAAATTTTATAGAAGATTAGAAATATAAAACTATCAAGTTATATCCAAATAATAGTAAAAATATATCTTAAGTAATATCACAGCATTCTATCAAATATATATAATTGGGATATATATCCATGTCTTTAGAATCATTAGAATTTCAGTAGTACTTCTTTAGGTTATATTGTTGTCAACAAAAGAAAGAAATAGTTCTTTAACCTAAATAACTCCTACAGAATGGATTTTTACAAAATATTTTCTCTCATTGAATACTCACTAAAGTATTTAAACTACAACAGGTATTAACAGTGTTTACATAGTGTTTAAGAATATGTTCTTAAGGACCTGATAGTTGTGGGTTCAAAATCCTCATTCTACCACTGGGTCCTCTGACTTTAAGCCTCAGTTTCCTCATGGGTAAAATTATGACAGAAATGTCTATTTCATTACACTTGTAATGAAGATTAAATGAAATAATATTCAGACAAGGTGATGCTCAAGAAATAAAAGCTATTTAATTGAATGTACCATCTTTGTAATTTGACTTGTACGTAACCTGGAAATACTAGTTTGTTCTGTTAACTGTACATGGCATTGAATATATATCCTCAGGAACACATTCTAATCAACTTTCATGCCCCTGTAAACACCAAGTTTATTAATTGTTTAATTCTTCCTAGATCGAGTGTTTGTTGTGGATGGAGAGTGGGGGCAGGGGTTGTTGTTTTTGCATGTTTGTTGTATGCAAAGCAAATTTTGTTTAAATTTTGGAAATTTAGTTGTGTGTTAATGCTACAAATAGAATAAGTGCTTCCTAAGTATTTAGTGATTTGTTAGGCTTCTTAAATAGTATATGGTTTTAATTTCAATTGATCATATTAACATTTCTTTAGCATTTACTTGCTTTGGTCACTCAGTTCTAGCCAGTATACACTTTAACTCCACTGAAGCAGTGCAGGCATCTGAAGCCTGACAGACTTAATTCAAATACTGTTTTAACCATAGAATGTATATTCTTAAGTCACTTCCTTAAGCCTCAGTTTCTTCCTATATAGAATCAGAATAATAATTAGTACCTTACATGATTGTTAGAAACAATTACTATGAAGCACCTGGGTCTGTATATAGTAAGTCCTCAGTAAGAACACAGTTACAAGAATGATTAGGATGCTGCTCTAATACTGATCTTCAGCTAGGGCTGAAAAAATTTGCAGAATCTGATTACTGTGTCTGCCTATGCATTTATCTATATCTGAATAGGGACAAACTTTTCCACTGTGCAAGATATTACTTAAATGTGTATCAGAAAAGTTTGCCTTTTTTCTAAGCTTCAGAGATATTCTTGATAACAGAATACTACTTTTAATACATTAACTATTTTTCTAGACTTTTGTGAAGAACATTTTTGTCTTGTCTGCTTGCCTAAAGTTATATTTCACCAAAATAGATTAATGACATCACTTAAAAACTTAAATTTTTATAAAAGTAAATAATCGGAATTATTTACATTTATCCTTGGAAATTTTCTTTAGGCAGAGTATTTACATACTTACATCTTTCAAAGCGATTTCTTAATGATAATACAAACTGATAATATTAGTCCTTATTTTTATAGGTCTCTTTTTAAAGGATTACACAGGAAGTATTTGATACCTTAAGATGGACCCTTAAACAAGAAAAAGTTAAAAGTGCTTTATATTTTGGTTCTTTTACCATGGGTTAGTTGATTTAAAAAATGGAGTTAAAAAGTCAATCATTTTTCTATGTGTGAAAGCCAGTATAATCTTCCTTTCTACCCCCACTAAATTTCTTTTAAATGATTTGACTGGATGTTCAACTGGGGTCTGATCTAAAGAGGAGAACAATGTATATATGTGTAAAACTGTGTCCCTTTGCTATACAGCAGAGATTGGCCTAACATTGTAATCAATCGTACTTGCATAAAAAATGAACGTATAAAAATAATCTAAAGAGGAAATCTCTACTTTCACTCAGGGATTTTTCCTAGCCTATGGGGGATTTTTCTGTTTTTGTTAAGACGGTGTATTGTCGTTTAAATCCCATGTGTGATATTATTCTTTTGCTATAGTCAGTAATTTTTATTGTTTCAGACTTGTACTGTCACCTCTAATTTCAAATGATAAGAAAATTGTTAAAAAGCTGTCAGTTCCTTACTTCATTTTGCTATCATCCAAATAGTAGCAAGAAAAATTATATCACAAGAAGAGTTGGCAGCATTGAGTTTTTGATTTTGAGTTTTTCCTGCAGAATAAACTTTTCACATTAAGATACCAAAGTTATAGGTTAACTTCAATTCCAGTCTGGTTTGAAGAGGAAAAGTAATATAACTGAAGTTTTTTTGTTTGTTTTTAGTTTTGGCACCCTTCAGCTTCTCGCCCTGGATTTTTAATCATATGTATTTTTTAAATTCTTTTTTATTCTGTAGATTTCAGTCTGTCTGTGTTCACTTGATCAAATGAATGACTTTGACAAAGCCCTGCTTAAATAACTTATCTAACCCTGTAATTTTGACTCTTCCAAAATTTTACCAAACTTTTTGATTTTATTATTCCTATTAGTATGAGGGTTTTTGGAATATTTTACTTTGAATTCCAAAGGTGTATAATTGTAGATGATATACAAATGGGAGTGTAAGTGGTAGTCAACTAAAATTTCATGTTTAAAACAAGAACTAAAATGAAAACAAACTTGGAAGATTTACCTCCAACTTTGGTTGAGCCAAATATGTATATCATTTTTATCTATATGTGCCTTCTGAAAACAGTGCGTACTTATCACAGTTTTGAACATCTAATTACCGAACTTTAAGGCAATAAGAGAGCTCATTATTTAAAAGAACACTCTGGTGAGCACTTTTGTGAGGATTAACTTCTGCATTGTGAATAATCTTAATATTTTATTTAAATCATATTATCACATATCTTGGTGGGTCAAATCAAGCAACATTTTTTGCGCAGTGATAGACAAAGAATGAAGCACAGAGATTGTAAATTAAAGATATCCCACTCCTTAATAGTGTAATAAAATAGTAAGCTTAACATTCATTCATCTGTGAAAGAATACAGTGGATGCAGGGTACATTAGTCAGGTAGTATTTCCTACAAGTCACTCTCCAATCAGGTGATGTAACAATGGGAGAAGACCCTGTTGGGTAGTCAGTAGGCCTGAGTGCTAGCCCAGCATGCCCTTGGCACTGCACCCTCTATATTCTAATCAGATTAGTTCAACTCTGAGCTTCAAGGTTCTTCACCTATCAGATGACCATTTTACATACTATAGTCTTATTTACTTACTATCAGCATCAGCAAAAAACAAAAAGAAATATAATCAACCAAAGGTCAGGCAGAAATAACAGTTGCTTACATGAGTGGTGAATGACCACTGGATGGGCATTTGCTCATAG
Organism: Okapia johnstoni; assembly: GCA_024291935.2. Lineage (NCBI taxonomy): Eukaryota > Metazoa > Chordata > Mammalia > Artiodactyla > Giraffidae > Okapia > Okapia johnstoni. The sequence continues at coordinate 85,110,845 of CM044311.1, read as the reverse complement.
CTTCATGAGAAAAAGTGCCCACAAATATCTGTCTGCTGGTGCATCCTGGTGAATTTTAAATGCATCTTGTTTTTGAACCGTGTTGAGCAGTATTGGGTGTGGTCCATGGTAACTTGTTTACTATTGTGACAGGAAAATTATGCATATATTGAATGTCTTTAAGAGTTTTCAAATCTTTTATAAGGTTAGTATTGATAATTCTTAAGAACCATTAACACAAAGCTATTAATAATTTCTTTTAAATAAAAGAAAGCTTATTTTGAATATTTTCCACTCCCTTATAAAAGACAAAGCTATAATAATAAGCTGTCTTGACATAAACTCACTGTACTCTTGAAACCAAGAAATTCTACTTTATTATTTACGTATATAAGAAATTTACTATAGCATTTTTTCTAGAAATAATTATTGATTAGTCCTAAGACTGAGAAAACACATAGAAATGAGGAAGAAGTATGTTTTATTTATTGAGGACTTTTGTTTTTTTGTAATTTAAGAAAGGTTAAAACTTTAAAATTAGCTTGGCTATTTTCCTCAGAAGGAAAATATTCCTTAGAAGGTCTCTAATACTTAAAATATAGAGGGAATTCCCTGGCAGTCCAATGGTTAGGGCTCCACGCTTTCACTACTGAGTGCCTGGGTTAAATCCCTTCTTGGGAAATTAAGATCCCACAAGCCATGAGGCATGGCCCCTATGAAATAGAAAAAGCAAAGAATAGAAATTGATTTAAGTTAGTTAATACTCACTAAAAAAAGATATTTTAAATTAAGGATTAAATTAATTTTGTTTACTAAATCAAGTCAAGCTTCCCCCTTACCCATATGTCTAACGTTTGAAAGGCTATATGGTTGACCCTTCCACTCTGCTGAAGTCCAGTTAGAGAAGTCTTATGAGAAGGGGCATGAGAAATATGAGACATACCTTTGCAATAAGAACCCTAATTCTTGGTGGCAAGGAATTTGTTTAATAGAAGAAATTGAATTTTACTGACGGAAACCTGGTTTTAATTTACCTGTACCCTGGATAACCATGGCTTTATTTTGTGTGCTCTGTTGTATGCTCCTTAAGAAGCTCCTATTAGCTCTCTTTTGTGACAGTAAATGAATGTGGTGTTGTGTGAACTTTCATTTGTGCCTCACAGATTGTGGACCCTGACTTGCTGTTTTGATTCTAAACTTATATACAGTGAGAGTATTGTTCTGTAATATGAGACTTGTTGCTTTTCTGTCCTTCCAGATGGAAGAAGATAAGGGTTCAGTCAGCTCAGCATATGAATTTGCTGAAAGCAAGCACAGAGGGGAGGACAGTAGGCACCTGCTAGCTGAGGCTTGCAGCCAGCAGGACAGTTCTTGCGTGCACTAGGTAGTACTGCGCTGGACCTTCCTGGGGATATCCGCTACGTTCTCAAGCTTGGGGCATGCTATGGGAGAACTGGCCTCACATTTCAGTTTTTACTTGACTAATTCCTTCACTGTTTCTCATATGTTGTTTTCATTTATCTGTTTTCCTTTTTGTGATCTTTACATTTTTTATATGTCTGTACCCGAATATTTCATTAATTTTCCTTTGGAGTTATAGTTAAATCGTACTTTACTTCAGATTCTGTCTTATTGTCTTATAGTCAAGAATTTATTCCTTTTCACTTCTTTTGAAAATATGTTATGCTATCTCTCTTATTTCTGAAATCACTTTTCCCACTTTGTAGTTGTGTGTCAGTTTATACATGTTAATGTAGTTAGACACCACATGACTTATCTAAGTCTCCCCCTTGAGTTGAATGGTCAAATGAATGAGTGCTTAGACTTGGTACTGAATAATTTTCTGTTGACTGATATTCACCAAACTCTCAGTTCTTACTTTTCATTAGCTTTCATAGTTACATCTTTGTAACAGAAAAGTGTGAATTAATAAAAACCTGATTCACTCCCCTCTTGACAAATAAACCCTACCAACTACTTCTAGATCTAATTGGGATATGCAAAATATATTAATTGGTAGTAACCAAGGAAGATAAAAATTCTTACCACTAGTAAGTATGTTTTCACTTGGTCTGTTTGCCACTTTGGATATTGTAATTACTGGTCAAGAAGGTGCTATTCTGTCATCTGAGATAACCCTCATAAATGGCGAAACTTTAAAACAAAGCTACTTGAAGATTATAAATCAGACAGTGGAACAGGTACAGTAATTTGAAAAAAATGTGAATTATATTGGAAAATGTTTTTAAAATTAGATTCTTTTAGAATGGCCCAAAATGGAAAATGCTGAAGATTAGTCAACTGTCAGTCATTATTATTATTAGTTGAAAAGAAATCCAAAAGAATTCAGAAGTTTTACTTTGTTCAGGGATATTTCATGTGATTATCTTTACAACATATTTATCTTGTATTTTGATAAACATAGAAAGATTTTTAGTTTTTAGAACAGGCACTCATTGGCTGAAAGGAAAACTCAGCTGAAGGGTGCACTGGTTAAAGAGGGGAAGCTGGCTGGGGTTTAGATTATGTCCTGGTTATTTCCTAGAGCACATAATCCTTTTGGGTCCTGACTATGCTAATACTGTGAAATTATGTCCTCTGTGATAAAAGTTCCCCAAAGGTTCAAGCTTAAGTGGATATTTCAAAAGACACGTGTCTGGTGCTGCTTTGCTTTAATATGTCCATTAAAATGTACAGTACAGTTGAGAATTGGGTTCATAGAACGCCCCTATTAAATAATAGGGGCCTTGTTATGATTACTTTTCCAAAGGAATGATAAGTGAATTCTTCTATCATCCTGTGACATATGGTCTCTCTTCCTGTAAATAAGAAAGCAGAAGAACCCTTAGACCATGGATATGATTTTAGTAAAAGTGCTGGAGGTGTTACCCTGATCTGCGGTTTTTTTTTCTGCTTATCACTAAACTTAAATTGGTTGAATAAAATGTATGATGAGTATTTCTCTTCTTCTGTATTTCTGTCTTTGGCATATATTTTGAGGTAAAAATCACTTTTAAAAATAAGTGTTAAATAATCCCTCTCTTCTATATTTTCTTTCTTGAAATGGCATTTGTTTCTCTAATCAAATTTTGGTTAGCCTTGCCAAATCAGACAGAGAGTTATGCTGAGCCCTAAATGTTACCATGGGCCATAGACTCTCCTAATTATCGCCCTCTATGTCATCTGCCTCTTAGGCCTTCATTGTTCTGTCATTTCTTTCTCTCTGGATTCCTGGCTCTACTCTGGATGCCCTTTTCCAGCTTGCACCTAGTAGCTGCTATAGAGATACCAACAGGATGCTAGGGCTACTAACCCTTCTCATTGTGGATCAGGGTACTTAAGTCCCAGACCTGAAATCTGCCACCACCACCATTTGAAGCAGTTTCAACCAACTACAAGTCACCTTCCTCTCCTTGTGTGACAGAGATAACATAGAAATACTGCTTCATTTAACAAAGCAGCTAACTACAGAAGAACAGAAAACCTAAATGGCCTATATTCAGTTATTTGCCACTAAAAGGTACACTTTTCTGAATGAGTAAAATTTTGTAAACAGAATCAAACATTTAAAAGGCTGATAATAATAAGGCATATCTGATAAATGTGACACTTAACAAAACTAATGTTATTTTCAAATCTGTGCTGACTTACTGAACAGCTTTTTCATCTGGAGGTCAAGATGAAGAAAGATATTAGTATTGATATTATTTCTACCAAACAGTAATGATATGCTGTGTATGACTGATACTTAGAAAACTGATTTCTTAACATCAGCTCTGCTGATTAGTTAATAATTGCTATTCAGATTCACCGTCTCCATTAAAATAGGAGATTTTATCATTTTTCACAGATACCTCATACTCTCATTCATCTAAACTACAAATTCCTAGTTAGATATTGTTGTTTTGTTTGGTTTGGTTTTGGTAATCACATTATTAAAAGAGTTTCAGTCTTTTTGAAGCAAGTAATAAACCAAATTTATTACAATAAGCTTGCCTAATAATGTATGCTTATTTTCATACTTAAATTTAGGCAACACATATGGAAATCTCCTTTCTAAGGATCCCTAAAAGTCAGTATAGAGGTATTTTATTTATAACTATCTTTCAAAATTGTTTATTTGGGGAGAAGGAAAAAAGGGAGGGAGTCTAGGGAAGCAAATATGAACTTGCAGCATGTTTTGGAGAAAAAGGCCTTGAGTAAGAAAGCAGGTATTTAAATACCATCATTAAACAGCTACCTCTTCCAACTCTCAATAAGGACTTGAAGCTGTTACTGGTTTTAGGGGTTTTACTATTCTTAACCAAACTTGGAAATTGGTAATATTCGACGACTTTCTCGATCTTAAATTTAAAAGAAAAACATTTCCTAAACAGGAGCCTTTTTTTCCTCACGATCATTATAGTTTAAGGCTTCTCTCCAAATACCTCCTATAAGGCTAAGCAAGATATTCACTTTGATTATGAAGTATATAAAACAATTTTAAGAGCAAAAGAACAAATGTGGTTAATAGTTTGATAAAACTTTATTTGATTTGATAGGTAAAATGTCATGGGAGTGACTAAAAAACTTAGAAATATTATGACAGTTTTCCAAAACTTTGAAGATTCAAGAAAGATTTTTATAGAAGCAACAGAAAATTCTAAATGTTTGCCATTATTGATGTGAAAATATTGGATATAAAAGCAGTAAGCTAGAATTTATTTCAGAGGGGAAGTTCTGTAAAGATGAAAAGTTCCACTAGCCTTACGTACCCATGTTGGCTCTCCATAGCTGTTTTGCTTGGCAGCCCTTCTAGCTCTGAGTTATGTGGTTGTTTCTGAGAAGTGTTGTGGAGAGTGAGTCTTAGCAATAAATCAAAATTTCCGATAAGTTAAAAGGTAACTTTTTAGTCCACTAAGTAGGGTCTCACTCCCATTACTTTGCTTTTTTTCTTTTCTAGTATTTATTAATAGTCTTTTTCTTTTTTTTTTTTTTTTTTTTTTTTAAGGTAATGACCCCCTCTCCTTACTTTGAATGAAAAGAGACCTAAATGCTGCACTCTGAGTTATACTGGAAGCTATGATATGAGATCAAAGATGTATATATGGGAAAGTGGTAGAGCTTGGAGGTTTACTAGAGACCAGTATAGTGTTTGCAATAGATAGCTTTACAGAAATGCAGTTAACCAGCATTCAGCATTTTCAAAGCAGGTGGGGGTTTTCCCCCTTAGGGAAGAAACAGAAATGTATTTTATTTAGTGTGATCAAAGGGTGATCTGAGAAGTCATTTCTTTATATATGTTTGACATTTTAAGATGTTTACTCTCTCTGTTGAGTTGCCCATAGTTTAATACCTGTCCTCAGGTTTTAAAGTAAAAGGTGATGAGTGCAAAGAAAGATAATTACCTAAAGTCAGATCCAGACCTAAGCACTGTTCTGTATGTATCAGTATGTGGACACTCAAATGCTGTTGACCTTATGGATGTCATCTTTAGTGAATCCCTGTCAGCTGGTTGAGCCCCAGCAGTTAGTAAAGCACATGCTGTTAAATTAAGAAGAACCAGACAAACTCCTTGTTCAAGTCTCTAGTCTAGTTCAGTGCTCCCCAGATAAATGTGGTGAAGGACCAGATTTTCTTGTTTTGTTGTTCATTTCTAGTTCATGACAAACCAATACTTTTGTAAAATACAATAAAAATGAATTACTAGGAAATGAAATTTAAAAGATATATAAAATAAGCCCCAATTTTGAAATTATTAGATTGAACAGTTACAAAAATATTCTGTCAGATTGCAGTAAAATTGTCTAATCTCTTAATCTCACAGACCAGATGCATTTGTGTTCTCATGGGCCAGTAACAGTGTTTTCAGACCAACAATTATCCATAGATCACACTTTGAGGCACACTGGTCTTTTTGCCAGGGGGGCACGAGTAACAGCTGCTCTCTCAACACTTAGGCTAAATATGTGCTGAATGCACATCATGCTTTTCTGCCCACACAGTTACTCATTCTTTTTGCTTAGCCTGGAATGCTCTTTCTCTCCCATCTTCAGCTATTGAAATCCCATCCAGTCTTCAGTATGTATTTCAGATGCCATCTTTTTTATCAAAATACTCTCCCACTAATACCAACAACAGCAGCTGGTTTTGAGCTTTCCTTCCCCTTTTTTGATATTTGTAGTCTGCCTTATACCATAATTATAAGAAGGCAGTATAACAGCATGGTAAAGAGGTTTGGGCCCTGGAATCAAAGAAACCCAAGATTCAAGCCCCAGCTGGGTGAGCTTGAATATATTTTTAACTTCTCTGTTGCCTCATCTGTAAAATGTGTTTAAGTCTGGTGCCAATCCCAAAAGTGGTTATAAATGAGATAATCCATGAGAAGCTTCTTACCTAGTAACTGGCACACAGTAGGCATTCCATTAATATAACTGCTATTATTACTTGTTTCTGACTTACCTCCCACCCTTTTCTTTATCCTTAACTCAATAGATTGTCCCCTGTAAAAACCAGTGCAGTGCCTTGCTCAATGAAATACAAGGTGAATTTAAGTGCTTCTGCCATTTAAATGATACAAACAACCATTGGAGTAGAATCTAGAGAGAAAGAGGTTACTGATAGTTGGACAGGTGGGAAGATTTTATAGAAATGACAGTATTTAAACTGATCTTGGTGTTAGGAGTCAGCATGCTGCCCTTAATTGGTGACAGGCCCTGACCCATGATCACAGGCAAGGAACATTGGTTGGCTGTTTGGACACAGGAGCATTTAAAGGTAGAATAGGAAAGGCAGCCTGAGATGAGGTTATAAAGGGCTTTACGGGCCTGTTTGAGGTGTAGTCTTTTCTCACTGAGCATGTGGGAGTTCTAAAGTTCTGCTTCCTACAGAGGCTGGTTTTGAGACAGAGGAGGCTAGAGCCCAGTGACCCAAGAAGGAAACTAGGAAACTGGTTAAATCCTGTTAAAAACCAAGATTTCCTAAAATCTTCCACTGAATATTAATATTCCTCTTGGTATTGATTAATTAATGTTCCCTGGGGGGAGGGGAGGAAGGGAATTTCACCAAAAAAACCCAAAGTTGCACTGTCTAACTCTCCCCCTGGAGACTGACCATACAAACATGATTTCTTGGCAGTCCTTTACTCACAAAATCTGTTTAGACATTCCTTGAACTATGGTTTCTCAAACTTAACACAAATCTTTTTTCGTGCGATGTCTGTAAATATCTCAAAAAACACAGTTTAAGAAATAGTACTGTAAACAGTCCTAAATCAAGGGCATTATAATGAAAGAACAAGTTGAAATTTGGCTATTCCTCAGTGTTCAACAGATCCTAGGACATTGATGTAGTCAGTTCATTGCCAAAGGAACCAAGTTCTCTCACATTGCCTGGTATTTGGCAGGATTATTATGAGCAGGGTTTTTGCTGGACCTCACCAGTTGCTTCCCTGGTGGTTCAAATGGTAAAGAATCTGCCTGCAATGCAGGAGACCCAGGTTCCATCCCTGGGTCAGAAAGATCCCCTGGAGAAGGAATCGGCAACCCACTCCAGTATTCTTGCCTAGAGAATTCCATAGACAGAGGAGCCTGCTGGGCTACAGTTCATGGGATCACAAAGAGTCAGACACGACTGAGCTACTCCTTTCTTTCACCAGTTGGTTAGGTTCAGAATGCCAGGTTATTTATGTTCCATCATGCTTGTGTTTTCTGTCCATTGTGCCGTCCATGAATGTCCCCTGTTGCCATGCTTGTACTCAACCTTGGTGACTCCCAACCTTTGTGAATTGCAGCACTCCAATGAATCTATTTTTGTTGTTTTCCTTCCTCTGTATTATGCAGTATGTTATACATGTAAAGTAAATGAAAATAAGTTTGTTTAAAATGATAACTCTTGAGAAATTTAGGAGTACCCTTGACTGTGTCAAAACCAGGTTGGGAGTCATTGGGCTATGTGGTTATACCATGTTTTTCCCCTTATTATAACAGGATTGAAATTATTAGTACTGTGGCTTTAAGTAATCTTGCCAGATTGTTTATCCCTCCTCAATATAAAGCTTGCATACTTACAGAAATTAATTCAGTTTTAAATCTAAATAGTACTACTTATTTAATCAACTTTAATAATTTATCATCAGTTAATTTTTAAAAAAACAAGATGAGCTTATTATGGACATGGTTAGCACTTAATAGTTGCTTAGCAACTTAAGGCAAATGATGCTTTTTTTCAAGAATATTTATGGTGTATGTATATATATCTATATGGTGTTTAGAACTTAGCACATAGTAAACACTATGTAAGGTGTTTGCTGCTTTTGGTGTTATTGCTGAAGATTGGAATTCAGTCCTGCCTGGTTATTTCCCAGTCTTCAAAATAATTTAAACTCTGCTTTTCTCAGTTACTGGACATTTTTAATTGAAGTTGCAGGAGCAGTTTCACCTAAAAAGTTCAAAGAAGAATTAAACATCATTAAGTTTCTGAGTGGTTGATGTAAATCATATTGATCATATTATATTAAGATAATGAAATCCACAATCTTGGGACTTCCCTGGCAGTCCAGTGGTTAAGACTCTGTGCTTCCAATGCAGGGGACGTGGGTTCCATCCCTGGTTGGGGAGCTAAGATCCCACGTGCCGTGTGGTGGCACCAGAAGATAAATTTTTAAAAAAATTTTTAAATCCACAAACTTTACAGATTTATACAAGATTCAGCTACTTGTTTTATATAACTATTTTACTCAACCTCTAATTTAGGACATAGTGCCTTTTAATCACTCTTAAAGTCTTCATACCTTTCCATATTATATAAAACATGTATACATTACTTTTGGTTTTAAAGTGCTTGTTGTTATTATTTTTTTAATGCTTTTTGGAAGTCCAAATCTATCAGTAACTAATATTTTTCTGCTTCACCTCCTTCAGCTTACTGAAACAAATTCAAGTATCAAGTGCTTGGACTCCATGTGCTGTTTCTCAGAAGGAGAAACAGCGTGTGCATCTGTTGGAAGAATGCTGGAGCGAGTAATAGGAAGATGTAGTCCATCCCATGTCAGCAGGTGTGAAATTTCTCTAAGTAGCCTTTGCTGCAAATGAGTATCCTATAAACTGGAACAGGTTGAACCTACATTTCTAGATACCTAATCAGTCAGTCCCTGCTTTTACCAGTTGAAGCAGGAAGTGTGCTATTTACTAGCACTCTTTGATGCTATTCCACTTTGTGGCTTTAGGATAGGGGGTTCTTTCACTAACAAAGGAAGAGAAAGCACCTTTGAAGAGACTTTTCATCTAGTGAACAAAAAATTTTTGCTTTACAGTCTTGCTCAAATGTGGTGAATAGGAGTGTGTATATGGTACTCTTGTTTTTATAACTTCCTCTTTTTTGTTATACCTATACTATTGTTTTATTTCCTGTATTTGTTTTGTTTGCTTTTTGTATTTACAAAATAATCTGCACATAATGGGAAAATCAAGAGATTTTGCTTTTCTTTTTCTTCGTGTATATTGTCTAGTAAGTCATTTGGGACTTTGGGATATTTATAAACATAAAAAAGGCTGTATTTCTGCTCTCCTACTCCTTTTTATCTGTGTAATGAGGTTTTAAAATAAGTTGTGGTTTTTAAGTTTTTACTGCTATTTATGGTCTAATTAAAAGTTTGTAAGTTAGAACCGGTCTTTAAATTATGGTTTAGAAGAATTTTATTGTTTTTTGTCCCTTCCCAAATGTATTTCTTTTGAATCATAACAAAACCACTTGAATTATTTAAAAGTGAAATTGATTCAGCTCTTTATACATTTCCCCGAGACATACTATTATTTATGGAATATTAAGAAATAGAAAATTGTTTCACACTTTGGTGTTCTTTAAGTGAATGACATTAAAGTTCCAAAGTGAGAGCAGCAGTGCATTCGTGCGCATGATGTGTTAGAGATGGGCACAGATGGATGGTGATTTCCATTGTCCACAGCGTGCCACATGAATAGTATCACTTGCTATATGTGCCATGCCGGGGAAAAGTTTGGAAAGACCCCATGAGCAGGAAATCAAGGGTGGAGGCAACACTGCTTTTATCTGTTGATAAAAGAATTTTTAATATTTGGTTGGCTTTATGTTTTAAAAGTGAAGAGCATGACATTATTATTATTATATATTATTATTATAAGGTACATTATTCTTGTACCTTAGAATTCAGGTAACTTTTACTGGCAAACTTGTTCACTCCCACTTTGCCTTTAGTTATGGCCATTTCTTTATGGTACAGTTGCATTTATAAATAGAATTCTTTTAATATGTATATGGTTTCAGTCCCCATTTGTTGATTATACTGTGATCAAGAACATTTCCATAACAGTGTGACATTATTTTATAGTCATTTTATTCCATATATAAGAATTACTATGAGCAGCTGAATTTATTGGGACTTGCATGACTTACAAAATTGTATTATAAAATGCATTATAAGAAATAGTTCTGTTATGTACCCAGGCTAGTGAGTTTCCCAAAGGAAGTTCCAGAGAAACCTAATATATATTATTTTACTTATTAAGATAGATTTACTGAACAGAAATAAGGTGGTAATTATACTAAGAGACTACATAGAACTTGTATAGAATTTTTTATATATCTTTTCAGCACGAAATTTCTGTTTAATGACAATAAATGTCTTCACTAACTACTAAAACAGACTAGAATTAGTTTTAAATAAGCCCAGAATATTTTTCTGCTTTACATACATTCCCACTTTCTGGATATCAGCTATTAAGGTAACATGCCCCATTACTCTTAACATAGCCATTTTTTTTTGCTACATTATCCCTTTTGAACCTGCCCGAGGGATTATATGGGGTTTCTTTCTGCATGTTCTATTGAAGGTGTCTGTTCTCATCTGTACTTTTTTTTTCACTTAAAGTTGTATCTCACTTTTTTCTTTTGTAAGATTTTGTTTTTTGTTTTTTGTTTTTTGCTAATGTTAAACAGTAGTGAATATCTTATTTGACAGACTATAAATAGCTTTCCAATTTTGTTCAGCATCTCTGGTTATGTTGTTGGTTACTGCTGTCGTTATCTCCGTTTTCTTCAAATGAAATATCCAAAAAGTCTTTTGAGATTTGTTCTATTTTTTTTTAGTGGATAAAATTATATAATATGCAAAACCACTTTGTGCCTTTCTAAGAGCTATATGAAAATTACCATAGATCCATTAACATTATATTTAAACTTTGAAAAGTCATTTGTTTTTGTTTTTTACATGTAATTGTTTTAGTGAAGTACATTTGGCGCTCTGTTTTGATTTTGGAACAGCTTCTATTCTACATCTCTCTCTCATGTCTAATTTAAAAAGTAGGACAAGATTACGTCTATTACAAGATGTAGAATCCCTTGGATATTTGTTCCATTAACATTAAACATAAGAGATAATGGTAATCACTTGAAGAATACAACTAGTGCTTTCATATAACAGATTTCTAATAAAACTAATAAAGTTTTACCATCCTTTATTCTACTTACATTTTATTAATTGATGTTGTCAAAGAAATATGCCATATTGCAAGCTACGTTTCAAAGGTAGCATCATGGTGCTCTATAAAAGATATGCCATGTTGTACTCTGAAGGGCTGTGCTTCAGCAGTAAATGCTTTTCTGTATGTAATTTACCAACAGTTACTTATCCTAATCAAAATTGTCTTTTAAATAGAAAGGAGTTAATATATAATTCAGTGTTTAATGTTCTGTCAAATATGATATTTAGCAATATAAATGCACATATGTGCTTTGAAAAGATCAAAAATGAAAGCTTACCTAAGAGGATTTTCTATGTAAAGTGATTGAAAAACAGGAAAAACTAGTACAAAATATTGGCGGTTTAAGAGTGTTGTTGATGGTTATGTTTTGTCATCTGTGTCTGAGCATACTTTTCCTTGCCTAAATACTAAGAAATGTTCACAATCTCATTTCATCCATTTATTTTACCAATACTGAGTACCTACTATGTACGAGGCATAGTTCTAGGTACTAGAGAGACAGTAGTGAACAAGCCCTTCTTAAAAGAGGGTAGATACTGTTTAAGTTTTCTGGAAACTAGTAAAATTAGAGAACCTGTAAATCACTGGTATAGTTGTTGCTTGTTTGTCTTCCTCTTCTCCAACTTTGTAAAGTTTTCTAGATTCTAAACCTCATTGTGATTATGCTCACTTAATCGATTTAAACTGGAACTACATACAAACTTTAGAGTCTCTAGGAAACAGTTTTTTGAGAAAAGTGAATTTGGGCCATTTTAAATGCTACTCTCTTCCTCTAACATCTTTATTTAAGGAAAGTGGGAATGCTGGAAAAAGTTACATAAAATGTATTTATTGTAAGTGCTTTTAAGTCTTCTAGCCCTTGGTGGCTCAGACGGTAAAGCGTTTGCTTACAATGTGGGAGACCAGGGTTCAATCCCTGGGTCGAGAAGATCCCCTGGAGAAGGAAATGGCAACCCACTCCAGTGTTCTTGCCTGGAAAATCCCATGGACACAGAACCCTGGTAGGCTACAGTCCATGGGGTCGCAAAGAGTCGGTCGGACACGACTTTCACTTTAAGTCTTCCAAGGACAGCCACCTTTAACTTGGTAATTCTAAACTGTCCTTGAAATAGGTTAGGCTATTGTAAGCATGGCAGGCTATTTTCGGTCTTAAGTTTTTTAGCTGAAATTGGTACAGCTGCAAATAAAGTACTATATTATGAATTGCTTATGGTCTTTTCATTCAGACAGACAGTAGTTAACTTTTTACAGACCAGTAGAGGATTATTTGTTCTTAGTTAAGTGAAAATCCTAGTGATTTCCAGGTGTCTTTGATACCTGTTGAATTAAAATATTTACTTTGTTAAAGCTAATTATGCTAAAATCTTTAGAATTTATAGCTGAAAAGAAATAATAATATAATATGAACATACTGTTACTTCATTCTAAAGCTTTTGGTGACTGGGCATTTTGTTTGCTTTTGTTATGTCAAATACAGCCTAGTTGCTTTTCAGTAAAACCAAATGTGCATAACTCTTAATAACATACTTGTTTCTTACTGAATTGTTAAGATTTTAAGAGTGTCTCATGCTTTACTACCTATAGAAATTGTTTTAATACTAGTGAATTTTGGCTAATATTTTTATATGATGACTAGAGCATTATTTTCCCAAGCTTTTGTATAATATAAATAGAATGTTTGGTCATGCAGTGCTAGTAAAAAGAACTTCTCTTTAGCTTTTAAAAGTGAGTCAATCAGTGCTTAGTGTAATACTCAAACTGCATTTTGCTCCTAAGTTTTAGAGTTAATTTTTTTCTCAATTGATACATAGGTCCTGGTGAGCCAAACTTTTCTCTTATTGTTACTTTAGATCATGGAGTGCATCGGATCCTTTCTATACCAACGACAGGAGCATCTTGACCCTCTCCACAATGGACTCATCTACTTGTTAAAGGGGCAGTAGTACTTTGTGGGAGCCATTTCAACTCCTTTCCTAAAATTGAGTGTGAGCATCCTGGTAGTGGCCACACTACCTCTGTGGAATTACTTTCTGAAATCCCTGAAGTAGTTCATGCCCACTCAGAGTTATAATGGCAAACAAACAAAAAGCCCAGTCACCCATGGCATGCACCCATGTCAGTCACCCTCTTTATTTAAACATGTTAAAATTTGTGAATAAAGAGACATTTTTCATCTCTTTATCTGGGTTGTCCCCCTGTGCTTATGGGACTCCTAATGGCATTTCAGCCTTTTGCTAAGGCCACTATATTTTAATATCAAGGTAGAAAGGGAGCTAATTTCTAGTTAATTGTCTTTTTTAGTATTAGCTTGGTGATTGAGTCTTCTATTTAAATCTGCTTCTGTAAATTATGCTGAAAAGTTTGCCTTGAAAACTCTATTTTTTTATTAGAGTTATATTTGAAGCTTTTCATGGGAAAAGTTAATGTGAATAGTAAGGAATTTTGGTCCCTCGGTGACCCATGTTTGTTAATTCTTTAGTGCTTTCTAAGTTCACAGAACAAATCAGGAGAATGCATTTCCAACCATTATTTATTTGCACTATGGGTAGTATTGGTAAATATATATCAGTACCAAACTTTCTCTCAGTGTACTGTAACACAACCAGTTAACCATATACATGTAGAAGGTATACCATATCATATATAAATCAAGAATCAAGTCCATTCACCAAATTTCAAATTAATGTTTACTATTTTCATGACAATGTAAAGAACCTATAGTGGGTAAATTAGACACATTAGCATATTATTTAATGTGTTTATCATTGGATCTTTTGCATGCTTTAATCTGGTTAATATATGTCAATTTGCTTTTTCTTGTCTATCTAAAGGCTTTGTTTATAGTATTTTACAGTGCTGTTGTGAAGTCCAACTATATCAATAAAAAACAGTTTGGAAAGTATTTAAATATTGCAAATACTTTTAATTATATGAATCAAAATTTTAGGATAATTAAATCAGTAAAATGAGAAGAGCCTCTTTTTGTGACTAGCTTAGAACCACTCTTGCCTTTCAGTAAGTTAGCTCTTAGAATAAAAAACTGCAGATGAAAATCCTGTTATTTTTAGGTTAGTATGTTATCTAAGTTACAGCAGCCTACCACAATAAAGTCATGTCTGCCCAGTGTCCCATTATAAGGTATGGCTATAGAATGTAAATGAAATAAACTCTAAAATGCTAAATTACACGGGGTAATGGCTGCAATAAATTTAAGTGCTATAAATGATTAATCAGGTTTGTATGACTGCCATTAATTCACTGCAGTTCAGTACTTGATTTCCATCTTGAATTTAACATGTAGATCCAGTGCTACCATTTGTTTTGATAAAAAGTAATGTTGTTTTAAAATTTGGAAATGATTATTAGTTTAAGAACTGTTCCTAAGCATATGATTGAGTACATATACATTTAAAATTGTATGGGAATGGTTGCCAAAATTTTCTGAATATGGTAATTCCTTTCTGTACATTTATTTTTTGCACAACCCTTCCACCCCTTTTCCATTTCATGAATATAAGACTTCTAGAATTGGGCTGGTAGGGAAAGAATCATACAATTAAGACTTTACCTTTGTTCACTGGTAAGCTATTTTCTTGCCAATGTAACATTTGTCTGCTTCAATAATGCAAGGATATATTAGGTTATAAATTTCAGCCTAAATATTAACTTTTGCAAATAGCTCATCTTTACCTTAGATTGGGTTTAGGAAAATGCTGTTTTTCTGGAAATACTATAAAGGGATAATAAAAATTTACAGTGTGTACCCTCACCAGTTCATGTTTCAGAAGAGGAAATATTGCAGAAAATACTCAGTAGAGTATTAGTGGATGACAATGGCAAACTTGCTCTTAGAATGTCTTGTAAAATGTTCATATAACAAAATGACATTTGGTAGCCGGGCATTGCATGTACCTTGGTGTTTATTTGCCATCAATTTAACTGACTACTAATACTAGGGAAGGACTGCAAAGCCATCAAGCAGTCTCTGACCAACTACAGCAAGGCATGAACTCAGCCAGCCTATTTGGTGCTCAAAGTATGATTGATACAATTTTCTGCATTCACTATTTGAAGTTATTTAGGAACTTTGTATCTGAAAAATAGTATCCGCTGACATGCTTATCCTACTCTGTTGTTCAAAACCTACTCCTTTTAAAGGAATTCTTGTAAGAAAAGGATTTCTGTTATTTAAGAAAGTAACGGTGTTGTCTGCAAACTTCCAATAGTTCTGTGTGCTAGATAGTCATTTTGTAGAACTGTTACTGCGTAATGAGTATTTGTAAAGTTTCCTCCTTGCATATCTCTTTAAAATTCTTTGGAAAGTAGATGTTGATAATTAACTTACTCTTATCTGCCAAAACCAGGTACGATGCTACATGTGTTATTGCCAGTTACTAGTCTCAAATCTATTTGCCTCGCTTGCTTGTGTTTGCCTAGCCTGAAGGCTGTAGCCCTGAAGATAGTAGCAATCACCAAGTCAGTTTCCAAAATTGCCCATCAGCTGCTTTAGGTGACTCAGCAATCCTGCCTCGACTTTCAACAAGCATTAGGCTCACACTGGAAGGAAGAGTGTGGACCAGGGGAACTACAGCTACCCAGGCTTGCTGTGGGGTTGAGAAGGAAAAAGGGGAGAATTAAGTTTGAATTTCTCTTAACTAACCTCCTCCTTGGGTCTTAATCTCTCTGATGTCCAGCAGCTTCCCAGACCTGATCCAGACTCTGGCACTGTCCTGAGTAGGAGGTTAAACAGAGGCAAATCAGCTAGTTAGGGAATACCTTTCTCCGACCAGGGTCATTTCTACTGCATAAGATTGTGAAATTGGCCTTGTGTGATAAGCTTGAGACTCCTATCTAATAATAGGCAGGAGTCACAACCACTAAAATATTTACAATTTATACCAAAAGTTTTTAAAATATACTACTCTGAAAAGTTATTGGGGCTGGAGACAAGGGAAAAATCATCCCATGTTTATGTTTTTCCTTTAAAGATCAATTTGGGGTGTAAGCAGGTATTAATAAAACTAACACACCAAAGAGTTATATGAAACATGTTTTATTTTTGGCCCCCCTTTAGAGACACTTTTATTTCTATCTAAAATGTCTTCTATTTTCATAAAAACAGAATATTATTAAAGTGCTGTTTATGTGAGATAACCTGAATGATATTACTGCAAAAAAAAGATCACTAATGATATGTTTGTAATAATGGTGATTGTTAGATTTTTATGAATAATAAATAGTTGGAAATACTGTCGTAACAGTT
Source organism: Okapia johnstoni (assembly GCA_024291935.2). Classification (NCBI taxonomy): domain Eukaryota; kingdom Metazoa; phylum Chordata; class Mammalia; order Artiodactyla; family Giraffidae; genus Okapia; species Okapia johnstoni. Next base: position 85,094,105 of record CM044311.1, on the reverse strand, counting down.
TAAAATTCTGGACCTCAGACACTGTGGCTATCTAATATAACTTGTTATCTTCATTGTCAGTAAATGTAGCATACCTGTTGTGCAGCTCTCAGTAATTTTTTAAAGTTTATGAAACTAAATAAAAATTTTCCTATATAAGAAAGTCTTTTTCCATTATTTAAATGCATTTTAAACCTCTCTGCTCATCAAAACCAGCACTGCCAAGTTTTTTTAGTTAAATTTTACTGCATTTATTCTCCAATAAAGAAATGTTATTATATGCCTTTCACTAACTGCAGTTTTCAGAAATCCAGTTCTTTTGTTACCCAAGTTTTATAGATTATCAGTACAGTTTCTAAAAGCTGTCTGGTTGAAATGTACCGACTGTAAATACCAACACACTTCAACTACAAATGCATCATTCATGAAAAACCAGCCAGTGTAAATTTGGAAATGCCTTCAATGAATAGAAAGTATGTGCTTTCTGGGACTTCCTTGGCAGTCAGTGGCTTAGACTCCAGTGTTTCCAATGCAGGGAGCACAGGCTTGATGCCTGGTCAGGGATCTAAGATCCCATGAGCTGCATGGTGTAGCCAAAAAATTTAAGAATTAAAAAGAAAAAAATATTTTTAATTTAAAAATTAAAATATACTGTATATATTTGTCTGAAATATTCCACTGTCCTAATGATGCTCAATCACTGTAAACACATTATTTCTTTGGTGTTTATTGAAAAGGTAAGCTATTGGTTTTGTATATGTGTTAGTATTTGCAAGGGATGACAATGTATATATTTTTTTATTTCTGAAATGAGATAGAACATGATCCTGGACAAGTCAATTTATCTAGGCATCTGTTTTAAAAGGAGTTGAGGACTCAGACTATCTTTAGGATATTCAGCCTTTAATGTTTATTGTACAACATAATGAATCATGTTCCTAATGATTAAGACATAGGGCAAGAAAGTAAAATTTTATGAGCAGTATTTCACCAGAACATGTAGTGAATTCAGAAACAATTGAAGTTTTATTTTATTTATTTTTATTTATTTATTTTAGTTGGGGGCTAATTACTTTACAGTAATGTAGTAGTTTTTGCCATACATTGACATGAATCAGCCATGGGTTCACATGTGCTCCCCCTCCCGAACCCTCCTCCCATGAAGTTTTATTTTGAAGAGTATTTATTTTGACTCAAAAACAAAGCTGTTGTATTGCGTTGGCCAAAAGGTTCATTTTTTTCCTAAGTTGGCTTTGGTAGTGCTTAAATTAGTTGTCTTTAATTTCATTTGAAACAGTTTTGTTAGATTGTACTGTGACAGTTGTCATATAAAGGTGCATTTTAAAAAATCGAAATTGGTGGATTTTTGTGTAACCATTTTAATATTGAAGATGGAAGAAAAAGCAATATTTTAAGCTTTATTATTTATTATGCTTTATTATTTTAAGAAAGACAAAAATGCAACTGAAATGCAAAAAAAAAGATAAGTGTGGTGTATGAAGAAGGTACTGTGATCAGCGTTATATACCATGCAGAAGATAGCCAACATACTAAAAATATCTAAATCAAGAGTTGAAAATCATTTGCACCAGCTTCTTTATGTTCATTGCTTTGATGTTTAGGTTCCACATAAGTCAAGTGAAAAATAAAAACCTTCCTGACCATATTTCTGCATGTAATTCTCTACTGAGACATAATGAAAACGTTTCCTTTTTAAAACAAATTATGACGGGCAGTGAAAAGTGGATACTGTACAATAATGTGGAACAGAAGAGATCGTGGGGCAAGCAAGATGAACCACCACCAACACACCAAAGGCCAGTCTTCATCCAGAGAAAGTGATGGTGGGATTGGAATGCTTATGGTGGAATTGGAAGGAAGTCCTCTGTTGTGAGCTTTTTCCAGAAAGGCAAACAATTCCAACACGTACTGCTCCCAATTAGACCAACTGAAAGGAGCCCTCAACAAAAAGCATCCAGAATCAGTCAACAGAAAATGTATAGTCATTCCATCAGGATAACACAAGACTACTGACTTTGACGACTGGACAAAAGCTGTTACTGCTCGGCTGGGAAGTTCTGATTAGTCTACTGTATTCACCAGATATTGTACCTGCAATGTCCATTTATTTCCATCTTTATAAGATTCTCTTAATGGAAAATTTTTTAACTCTCTGGAAGACTGTAAAAGGTACCTGGAACAGTTCTTTGCTCAAAACGATAAGTTTTGGGAAGATAGAATTTTGAAGTTGCCTGAAAAATGACAGAAGGTAGTGGAACGAAACGGTGAATATGTTGTTCAATAAAGTTCTTGGTGAAAAATGAAAAAATGTGTCTTATTTTTATGTAGAAAACTGAAGAAACTTTTTGGCCAACTCAGTAAATTGAAGTGAGTTCACATATCTGTGAACAGCTGTTTTTGGAAGTAGCAGATTTTAAGGTAAAATGGTCTGTATTCAAGTAAAATCTGTAGATAGTGAAGTGCATTGATTTTAGGATTACATTTTATCACTTTTGACAAATGTGTATATCTCTGTAATCCTAACCTAGAGAGAGAACCTTTCCATCATCTCAAAGTGTGCAGGAAATTTCTCTTCCTTTCCACCCTTGGCAACCATTTTTTTCATTGTTTTCTGTTGACATAGACTAACTTTACCTGTTCTTGAATTTCATATAAATGGAATTGTACACTTTCACTTTTGTTTATTACTTTGTTTACGATGTCAGTGAGATTCATACATCTTGTTGCATATATCCATAGTTTGGAGTATTTTTTTTACTACTCAGTAGTGTTCCTTTTTGTGAACATCTCACAATTTATCCTTTCTCTGGTTTATGGACATTTGAGTTATTTCCAGTTCGGGGTGATCATAAATAAAGTTATTACGAACCTTCTTCATGGACATGTTTTTATTTCTATTAAATAACAAGAATTGCTGGGTCATAAGGTAGGTTATGAGAAACCATCAAAAAGTTTTCCCAAGTGATTGTGGGTGCCATTTTATGTGCATTTGTGTACAATAATGTGTTTCATTATAGCTCATGGTTTTAATTTGCATAACCAATGACATTTAACTCCTTTTTATATGTTTACTAGCAATTTATATTTTTCTGAAATATCTGTTGATGTCTTTGGCCATTTTTTTCAACAGGCTGCTTGTCTCATTACAGAATGGTTGGAATCCTTTTCATAAGGATGTAAGTTCTTTGTCAGATGTATGTATTACTTGCATTTTTCTCCAGTCTGTGCTCTGCCTATATATTTTCTTACTGGTGATTTGAGGAGGCAGGAGTGTTTTATTTTGATGAAGTTTTTTTTTTTTTTTTCCTTTTTGGTTATGCGTTTTTTGTGTCTTATCCAAAATATTCTTGTCAACTCCAAGTTCATAAAGGTAATTATGTTTTCTTCTGAAAGCAGTCTCATATTTAAATCCGTGATCCATCTTAAATTCATTTATGTAAGGATTGAAGATCTTCCTTCCTCCTGACCCCATAAAAATGTTTGGTTTAGTTGAATTGGTTGAAAATGTTCTCAATCTCCATTGAATTGATTTTGTGCCTCTTTAAAATTAATTGACTGGGGAATTCCCTGGCTGTCCAGTGGTTAGAGCTCCAAGCTTCCACTGCAGGAAGGCATGGGCTCAATCCCTGGTCTAAGAACTAAAATCCCACAAGCTGCACAGTGTGGCCAAAGAACTGAAAAATATATAAAACTATAAATATAGGTCTATTTCTGGACTCTATTCTGTTCATTTATCCTCCTACCAGTAGCACAGTCTTGATGACCATAGCTTTCTGCCTAACTTTGAGATCTGGTAGTAAGTTTGGCTATCCTATCTAGATTCTTTGCATTTCTATATAAATTTTGGAACCAGCTAATGAATTTAAAAAAAATCCTGATATGATTTTGATTGCTCTGAATTTATAGATCATTTTTGAAAGCACTGACATCTTAATATTGACTGGTGTATTTCATGAGCATGTTGTATCTCTACATTTATCTTAGCTCTTTTAGGAAGGTTTTGTAGTCTTCAATGTAGAAGTCTGGCAAACTTTTGTTAAACTCCTAAAATTTTTAAGATTTTGGGTGCTGCGGTAAGTAGAATTGTTTTTTAATTAATCTTCCAGTTACTCATTACTATTCTACACAAATGCAGTTAATTTTGTGCCTTGACTTTGTAACTTAACAACCTTGCTAAATTCATTCAATTTTTCTAACTTTTGTGTAGAACCTTTTTGATTTTGATACACACAATTATGTCATCTAAGAATTGTTTCAATTTTCATGTCTTTTTATCTCTTGTTATCACCTTATTGCACTGGCTAGAATTTCCTGTACAATGTTTAATAGATATGCTGAGAACCATGAATAGGTGTTGAATTTCAAAAATTCTCCCTTTTTTTCCTCCATTTTTCAAGGTGATCATGTGATTCTTTGTGTTTTAGTTTGGTAATATGGTGAACTATCCTGGTTGATTTTCAATGTTAAACCAACTTTGTATCTCTGAGATAAATTTCAGTTGGCTATGATGTATTACCCTTTTATATATTGCTGTTTGATATGGTAATATTGTGTTAAGGGCTTTTGTATCTGTGCTTATGGAAGGATATGGATCTGTAATTTCATTTTCTTATAACATCCCTGTCAGGTTTTGGTATTAGGGTTATTACACTGGCCTCACAACAGTTTGGGAAGTGTCCCTTCCTCCTCTTTGTTGGAAGAGTTTATAAGGTTGATGTTATTTTTAACCCATAATATTTTGAAGAATTTACCACTGAAGTCATCTGGACTGAGAGCGTAAGAGGGGTTTGGGGGCATTTCAGTGAGGATATTGTGGATCATGACAGATACAGGATTATTCATTCTGTTTCTTTGAAAAATTTGATAAGTTGTGTCTTTTAAGAAATTTGTCCAGTTTATGTAATTTCCAGTATTTCTGACATAATTCAGAATATTTTTTAATATCTTTTTAATGACTGTGGGATCTGTATTATGTCTTTTTTATATTGGTAGCTTCTTTCCTGATTATTTTTTACCTGACAAATCATGATAGGGGTTTAATCAAGTTTATTGATTTATTTCAAGGAACCAACCTTTGGCTTTGTTAATTTTATCCATTTATTTGTATTGCTTTATGCTCTCATTTTTATTATTCATTTCTATTTTGGTTTTAATTTGCTCTTCTGTTTTGGCTTTTTGGAAGCTTAGGTAATTGATTTTAATAAAGACATTAAAACTATACATTGCCCTCTGTACTGCTTTAGATGCATCCCACAGATTTTATGTTTTTGTTATTCAAAATCAGAATATTTTATTTCCTTTACAATTTGTTTCTTGACCCCTGGATTATTTAGAAGTGTTTTGATTTTTAAATATTTGGAGGATACGCTTTTTTTTCCTTCCATTCCCTTCACTTTTTCTTAACAGTGTTAGGATTTCCAGTTCTGTGTTAAACATTTGTGGGAATAAGGATATCTTAATCTTGTTTCTTATCTTAAAGGGAATGCATCTAAGGTTAACCCATTTAGTGTGACGTGTACTGTAAGGTTTGAGTATGCATAGCTTTTCCCTTGTTAAAATGTTTCCTTCTATTCCTAGTTTACTAACAATTATAGACAGGTGTTGAACTTCATGAAGTGATTGTTCTGGTTCAGTTAAAATTATCATGAAATGTTTTACTAATGTAGAGAAGTATATTGATGAATTTTTCTGATATTAAGTAATCCTTGCATTATTGGCACAAATTCTGCTTATTCATGATCTGTTATTTTTAGTGCTATGTTGGATTCATTTAACTACTGCTTTATTTAGGATTTTGCATCTGTGTACATGAACAAAATGGGCCTATAATTTTCTCTTGGTATGGATTTTTTGTTTATGAAATGGGAAGCTTCCCACTACCCCCATTTTCTGGGTTCTGAAACAACTTGCATAAAAGAGCTATTGAAAGTTTGGTAGAATTTGATAGAATAAAAACATTTAGACCTGAGGTTTTTTGAGAGGACAGGTCTTGACTACTATTTCTAATACACTTTTTACAGTTGATGAGTCTATTCAAATTATTCCTATACGTTTTATATATTTCTAGGAGTTTATCGATTTTAAATATTTCAATTTAGTCCGTAAGACTTGACCTCCATATATCTGAAATAATTTCTCCTTTCTGGGTTATTTTCCATACATTCTTTGGTTTCTTTTTTAATTGAAGTATAATTGACAGATAACATATTAGTTTCAGGTGTACATCATCACTTTATATTTGTATACATTGTGAAATGGTTAATAAGCCTAGTTAACATCCCTCACCAAAGATGGTTGGTTACAAAATTTTTTCTTGTGATGAGAACTTTTAAGATCTCTTAGCACTTTAAAACTTGCAATACAGTATTTAGTCACCATACTGTCATTACATCCTCATGACTCACTCTGTAACTGAAAGTTTGCTTTTGACCCCCCTTCATTCATTTCACCCAACTCTTAAGCCCCCACTGGTAACCAGTCTGTTCTCTAATCTATGAGTTAAGTTATCTTGGGATTTTTTTCATTTTTTGGTAAGATTCTACATATATTTAAGTTGGCTCATATGATATCTGTCTTTCTCTGTCAGATTTATTTCACTTAGCATAATGCCGAGTCCATCCATGTTGTCTCAAATGGTAGGATTTCTTTTTTATGACTGAATATGCCTATAAAGAAAGCTGAGCGCCAAAGAATTGATGCTTTTGAACCGTCGTGTTGGAGAAGACTCTTGAGAGTCCCTTGGACTGCAAGATCCAACCAGTCCATCCTAAAGGAAATCAGTCCTGGGTGTTGAAGCTGAAACTCCAGTACTTTGGCCACCTGATGCGAAGAGCTGACTCATTCGAAAAGACCCTGATGCTGGGAAAGATTGAGGGCAGGAGGAGAAGGGAGCCACAGAGGATGAGATGGATGGCATCACCAACACAATGGACATGGGTTGGGGTGGACTCCAGGAGTTGGTGATGGACAGGAAGGCCTGGTGCGCTGCGGTTCATGGGGTCACAAAGAGTCAGACACGACTGAGCAACTGAACTGATGCCTTTATGTATGTATGTATGTATATTTTCTTTATCCATTTATTGAACATGTTTCCACATCTTGTAAGTTGTAAATAATGCTTCAGTGAACATGGTTGTGGACTTACCAAGTTAATGTTTTTGTTTTCTTTAGATAAATACCCAGAAGTAGAACTGCTGGATCACAGGTAGAATGTATATACTGTTTTCTATAGAAGCTACGCCGATTTACATTCCCGCCAACAGTGTACCAGGGTTCCCTTTTCTCCACATCCTCACCTGTACTTATTTTTTGATAATAGCCTTTCCAACCAGTGTGAGGGGACACTGTGGTTTCAATTTGCATTTTCCTGATGATTAGTGATGTTGAGTACCTTTTCACGTACCATTTTTATGTTTTCTTTGGGAAAATGTCTGTTCAGGGCCTCTGCATTTTTTTAATTGGATAGTTTATTTTCTTGCTATTCAGTCATATGAGTTCCTTATAAATTTTGCATTATTAATTAACCCTTTGTCAGAAATGTGATTTGCAGCTATTTTCTCCCATTCACTTGTGTTTTCATTGTGTATCAACACAACTTCCTTTGCTGTGAAGCTTTTTAGTTTAATGTAGTCCCACTTTTTTATTTTGTTGCCTTTACTTTTTATATCAAATCCAAAACATCAATGCCAATACTGATATCAAGGAGTTTACCACCTATTTTTTTTCTAGGACTTTTGTGGTTTTAAGTCTTACATTTAAATCATTTTGAGTTATTTTTTGTTTCTGGTCCAATTTTCCCAGTACCATTTATTGAGACACCTTTGTTTTAAATTAATTGACCACAGGTGTATGGGTTTATTTCTGGGTTCTCTATTGTGTTCCATTGATCTATGTATGTTTTTATGCCAGTACCATACTGTGCTGTTAGATCTTTGTGATGTATTTGAAATTTAGGAAGCATGATGCCTCCAGCCTTGTTTGTCTTAAGATGGCTTTGGCTATTTGAGGTCTTTGATGGTTCTGTACAAATTTTAGGATTGTTTTCTATGTCTGTTAAAAATTCCGTTGGACTTATGAGGATTGCAATACACCTGTAATTTGCTTTGGATAGTATGGACATTTTACCAGTAATCTAATTCATGAGCACAAAGCAGCTTTCCATTTATTTGTGTCGTCCTCAGTATCCTTCAGTGTCATAGTTTTCAGTATACAGGTCTTTTGCTTCCTTGGTTAAAATTTATTCCTATTTTATTCTTTTTGATGCTTTCAGAAAGAATTTTTTTCATTTTCCTTTTTCATAGTTATTTGTGTATAAAAACAACACAGATTTCTATGTATTGATTTTATATCCTGCAACTTTACTGAATTTATTAAGTAGTCTTTGGTGGCATTTTTAGGGTTTTCTGTATATATGTCATCTGCAAAAGTTTCTGAGTTGGATGCCTTTTATTTCTTTTTCTTGCTTAATTAATTGCTCTGCTTAGGACTTCCAATACTATGTTGAATAAAAGTGGCAAGAGGGGACATTCTTGTCTTGTTCCTGATCTTAGAGGAAAAGCTTTTAGCTTTTCAGCGTTGAGCATGTTATCTGTGGACATGTCAAATGGCCTTTTTTATGCTGAGGTGAATTTTCTCTGTACCTGCTTTGTTGAGAATTTTACCATAAATGAATGAATTTTGTCAACAGCTTTTTCTCCTTCTATCAAGATTGCTGTATGATTTTTATCCCCTATTTTGTCAATATAGTATATTACATTTATTGATTTGCAGATGTTGAACCATCCTTGGATTCCTTCAGTAAATCCCACTTGATCATGGTTTCTGATCCTTTTAATGTATTCTTGAATTGTTTGCTGGTATTTTGTTGAGGGGTTTTGTATCTATGTTCATGAGGGATATTGGCCTGTAATTTTTCTTCTTGCAGTGTCCTTTTCTGGTTTTGGTACCAGGGTGATGCTAACCTTGTAAAATTGGAAGCATTTCCTCTTTTCCTATTTTTTTGGATGAGTAAGATTTGGTATTAATTCTTTAAATCTTGGTAGAATTCACTAGTGAAGTCGTCTGGTCCTAGAATTGTTGTTTGTTGGGAGGTTTTGGATTGCTGATTTAATCTCCTTACTAGTAATTGATCTACTCAGGTTTTCTGTACATTTCTAGGAGTTTATCCATTTCTTCTAGGCTAGTCAGTTTGTTGGCATACAATCATTCATAATCTCATGATCCTTTGTATTTTTGTGGTGTCACTTGTAACATCTCTAACATTTCTCATTTTTGAGTCCTTTTTCTTGATAAGTCTAGATAAAGGTTTGTTAATTTTGTTTACTTTTCAGAGACCCAACTCTTGAACTTCTCTGTTGTCTTTTGAATCCATTTCCTTCCATCTGCTAATTATAGAGTGTTCTTCATCTTTTTCTAGTTCCTTTCTAGGCACTTCTCACTACGAACTTCCTTCTAATAACTGTATTCCGTAAGTTTTGGTATATTTGCATTTTTGTTTGCCTCAAAGTATCCTTTTTTTATCCTTTTAATTGTCCAGTAGCATGTTTTTTAATCTACATATTTGCAAATTTTCCAGGTTTGTTCTGTAATTGATTTTTAGTTTCATGCCATGTACTCAAAAAAAGAAGCTTGATATGATTTCATTCTTCTCAAATTTATTAAGACTTGATTTGTGGCCTAAAATCTGTCTTAGAGAATGTTCCTGTGCACTTGAGAACAATGTATATTTTCTTGCTTTTGGATGAAATGTTCTATATACATCTAAGTTCATCTGGTTTAACATGTCATTTCAAGACAGTGGTGGGTTTTTTTTTTACTTGATTTTTCTCTCGGGATGATGTATTTATTGATGAAAATGGGACACTGAAGTATCCTACTATTACTGTATTGCTATCTATTTCTGTAAGTCTTAATATTTGCTTTACATATTTAAGTGCTTCTATGTTGGGTTTGTAAATGCTTACAATATTATATCCTTTTGTTGGATTAACTCCTTTATCATTATGTAATGTCCTTGTCATTTATTACAGCCTGTTTGTCTCATGTAAATATAGCCAAAACAACTTTCATTTGATTTCTATTGACAAGCAGTCTTTTCGGTCCTTTCACTTCCAGTCAGTGTGTGTACTTATTACTTGTAGGCAGCATATAGCTTGGTCTTGGATTGGTTTTTATCCATTCAGCTACTCTGCATATTGGTAGGTATATACTCAGTGGCCATTTGTGCATTGTTTTCAGGCTGTATTGCAGTTCTTCTGTTCCTTTCTCTTCCTGTGTGATTTGATGGTTTTCTTTTGTGGTATGCTTAAGATTTTTTTTTTATCTTTTGTATATCTATTATACGTTTTCCTGTGTGGTTACCATGAAGTTTACATATAACAAAAGTCTTTGTCATTGATAACAACTTAAGTTTGAACACATTCTAAAACTACATTTTTACTTTCCCCCAGCTACATTTCAGGTTTTTGATATCACATTTTACTTTTTATTTTGTATATCACTTTTTTTTTTTTTTTTACTACTTTAGTCTTTAACCTGTATGCTAGCTTTATAAGTGACTTACCTACATAGGAATTAAGCTTTATGTAATCTAATTAAGCTGTCTATGTCTTTTAGTGATTAAATTTATAAAGAAAATTTTAATTTCCAAGTACTTGGGATATATGTTATTTTAAATTTATAATTCTGTTATAGTCAAAGAACATACTCCATATGATTTCAGACCTTGGGACTATATTAAAAGCTAGCATTCAATATATCTTGGCGAATGTTCCATGTGTGCATCCAAGACTTTGTTTCTGGTTCTACATTTAAAAGCTGAAAGTCACCACTCCATCCTAACAGCAAGTAAGAAGTTGAACAGATTGAAAAATCAATAACTCTTCTTGGATTCGTAAGAGAGTAGAGGGCAAACGGCTACCCCAATATTGGAGAGGTAAGCAAAGACTGAAAAAAAACCCCAATACATTTGTGACAGTTACAAAAGGTATAACGTGTACACATGGTAATATCAATAGAAGAAATAGAGAAAGGAGAAGAGATATTTGAAACAATGACAGATTTTACCCCAAATTAATATCAGAGACCAAACCCCAGATCCAGGAAATTCAGAGATCACCAGTCTAATCTGAAGAAAGCCAGAGATTAAGAAAAAAATATCACCAACGTAGATTTCTGTACTCTGCAAAACTGTTCTTTCAAAAGTGAAAGATAAAGATTTTCTGAAACAAAAATTGATGGAATTCATTCACCATGCAAGAAACAATTAGAGAGAATAAATGTAATATAGGTCAAAAACTCAGATCTGTATAAAGGAAGAAAGAGCAGTGAGGAAGGAATAAGGGATGGTAAAATAAAAACTTTTTTCTTATTTTTAATTGATCTAACAGGATAACAGCTTCTTCCAAATACCAACAATGTATTTGATTATGTATGCTAATGTATATGCTCATATATATAAATGAAGTGAATAGTAGCAGTTGTACAAAGGAGGACTTAGGATTATTTTGTTATTATAATGTACACGACCTGTGACGTGTTATTTCATAGTTGACTTGCATTAGCTATAAAAGTATATACAAATTCTATAGCATCCACTAAAAAAGGTGGGGGGGGGAGTATAACTTAATATGCTAAGGAGGGAAACAGAATCTTAGAATATGCTATTAAAACTTAAAAGCCAGAAAAAGAGAGGACCAAGGGAAACAATTAGAAAACAGTAATGAAGGATAGGTATTACCAGTGTATCAGTAATCACTTTGAATGTCATTTGAATGTACCAGTTTAAAAATAGATTGGTCTTGGTTTTAGATCCACTCTGACAAACAGTATGTTATCTACAAGAAACCCATTTTAAATATAAAGACATATAGATTAAAAGTAAATGGATAGAAAGAAAATATACCACACTAAGGCTAATCAAAAGAAAGAGCAGCTATATAATTTTCAAGAGCAGACTTCAAAGAAAGAAACATTATCAGTAATAAGGGCATTAAATAATGATAAAGGGGGTTATTAGTTCATCAAGAAGGGGTTAGTGTAATGTGTATGTGCCTAAAAACAGCATCAAACTATATGAGGCCAAAACTAATGGAAATAATAGATAAATTCACTGTCAAGAGTTGGAGATTTCAACAACCTTGATCAGAAGTGGACAGATCCAGCAGGCAAAAATCAGTTAAGGATATAGTTGAATTAAAAATCAACTGAATAAAATGGACATCTGTAGACTGCTATATGCAACAACAGAATACCAAGTCTTCTCAGGCTCATAAATATTCTAGATAGACCACATCTGGGACAAAAAAACACCCCTTTAAAAGAACAGAAATTATGCAATACCTGCTCTCAGAACTTAACTAGAAATAAGTTACAAGATAACCGGAAAATCCTAAATACATGGAGATTTAAGCAACACTTCTTCTAAATAACACATGGGTCAAAGGAGAAGGCAATGGCACCCCACTCCAGTACTCTTGCCTGGAAAATCCCACGGACGGAGGAGCCTGGTAGGCTGCAGACCATGGGGTCGCTAAGAGTCGGAAACGACTGAGCGAGTTCACTTTCATACATTGGAGAAGGAAATGGCAACCCACTTCAGTTTTCTTGCCTGGAGAATCCCAGGGACGGGGGAGCCTAGTGGGCTGCCGTCTATGGGGTCGCACAGAGTTGGACACGACTAAAGCGATTTAGCAGCAGCAGCAAAGAAGAAATTAAGAGAAATTTTAACTTGAGTATTTTGAACTAAAGGAAAACACAACTTAGCAAAATGGGTGGGATGCAGCAGAAGTAGTGCTTAGAATGAAACTTATTTAAGTGTATACATTAGGAAAAAACAGAACAATCTAGAATAACTTCCACCTTAGGAAACCAGAAAGAGAAGAACAAGTTAAAACCAAAGTCAGCAGAAGAAAAGAGATGATAATGTGAAAACTAGAGCAGAAATTAATGAAGTTGAAAACAGATATCAATAGAGAAAATGAATGAAATCAAACTCTGGTTCTTTGAAAAGAGCAATAAAATTGATAAATCTCTAGCCAGGATAACTGAGGGAAAAAAGAGGAAACAAATAACTAATACCAGAAATGAAAGAGGACATCACTACAGATCCCAAGGACATTAAAAGGATAATGAATATTATGAACAACTCTATGACCACAAATGTGACCACCTAGAATAAACTGACCAATTCCTTTAAAAACACAATTGTCCAGTGCTCAAACAAGAAGCGAGAAACCATCTGAATAGGCCTATATCTACTAAAGAAAGTGAATTTATCATTAACAACCTTGCAAAACGGCAACAAGGCCGGATGGGTTCACTGGTGAATTCTACCAAACATTTCAGGAAGTAATTATACCAATTCTCTCTTAGAAGATAGGAGAGGAAATACATTCCACACTCATTCTTTGAGCCCAGCAGACATCATAGAAAAAAAACTGTAGACCAAATATCTCTCATGGGTGGAGAAGATCCCCTGGAGAAGGAAATGGCAACCTACTCCAATATTCTTGCATGGAAAAATCCCATGAACAGAGGAGCCTGGTGGGCTACAGTCCATGGGGTCATGAAGAGTCAGACACAACTTGGCAACTAAACCACAGTATCTCTCATAAACATAGATGTAAAATCAAAGTTTTAGCAAATCAGGTGCTTCAGACGCACAGCAGCATTTCCTCTCCCCTTTGATTTACAACTAATTGGACATCCATAACCCAGAAACAGTGTCTCTGCACAGCACCCCAGGTGACCTGAGAGAGCCATCTACCTTATGTCCAAAAAGGGTGGGCTGGGGTCTCAGAGGAGACAGAAGACCCAGTACATGAGTGGCAGTGGGGGGCTAGCATGCCATTCTGGAGATGGAGGGCAAAGATTGTGAGTGGGGGTCTCCCTGGTCACACATGCTGGAAGGACCCACTGCTCTGAGTAAAGGTTACAGTGACCGAGGAGAGGGAAAGGGAAAAGAAGGTAAAAACCTAAATGTCCACTGACAGAGGAATGGATAAAAAAGATGTGGTACATATATACAATGGAATATTATTTACCCATTTAGAAAAGAATGAAATCATGCCATTTGCAGCAACATGGATGGACCTACAAATTACTGTACTAAGTGAAGTCAAAGACAAATATGGTATTACATCTAATTTTGTCAAATGATACAAATAAACATTTACAAAACAGAAGCAGACTAGCAGACTTACAGATACCCAAAACAATCCTGTGGTTAACACAGCAGAAATGTTGAAGTGGGATGAATCAGGAGCTTGGATGAACATAACACACACTACTGTAAATGATGAACATGGACCTACCGTGTACAGCACAGGGAATTCCACTCAGTATTCTGTGATAACTAATATGAGAAAAATCTGAAAAAGAATGAGCATATATTTATAACTAAATCACTACTGAAACACAACATTGTAAACCAACTACCAATAATATTAAAATAAGAAAGCAGAGAACTGAAAGGATGTATTTTCTGCTGTCTGCCCCAGGATTCTGGCAAGAGGACCACCCACAAACATATTCAAGGGTCCCTATGCCAGGCTTTAGGCAGCCCCAAGTGCCAATGATATACCTCACCCAACTCTGCCACTTCCCTTTTCTCCCCTATATTTCTCTCTGCCAACTTTTTCTTTCTTTATGTGCACACTCCCAACCCCTTAGTGGTGAGTGAGCTTTGAGAAGAAAAATCAAAAACTTGTGCTATAGTGCAACATTCTGAAAAAACAAAGGTTCCTAATTGCCAACCTGTTGAATCCAAGTCTTACCTAAATAAGAAAGGTGTTCTCTACTTCAAATGCAGCAGCAAAGGCACTTTTCATCAAATACTATTGAAAAAAATCATGGTATTACAGTTTCATAAAAGTTTTACAGGAATTGAACCCAAGACACAGAATATTGTGATCTAACAGATAAAGAATTCAAAATAGTTGTTACAAAGAAATTCAACAAGCTATAAGAAAACTGAGAAAGCTAATACAATGATCTCAGGAATAAAGTCAATGAGTAGAAGGAGTACTATACCAAAGAGATTGAAATTCTAAAAAGGAAATTCCAGAGCTCAAGAACTTAGAAAAGAGATGAAGAATGCATTAGAAATCATTAGCTATAGGGCAGGTCAGATGGAAGAATGAGCTCAAGGATAGCAATATAGAAGTGTTTCAGGTGGAAAAGAAGAGAGAAGTAAAACTTTTTTGAAATGAAGAAACCTCATGAGAATGTACAGACTCCATTAGAAGGGCCAACATAGCATTAGTGGGTATACCATAAGGAGAAGAGAGAAAAGAGCTGAGCACATGTTCAAAAAAATATAGCTGAGAACTTCCTAAACCTGGGAAACTGGACATACTGGTCCATGAAGCTAATAGAACACCTCATCTCAATGAAAAAAAGACCTCCAAGATACATTAAGACTCAATCAATGATAAAGAATTTTAAAAGCAGCCATTGGAAAAAAAAACAACAAAACAAAACCCATAACCTACAAATGAACCCCTATAATGCAATCAGCAGATTTATCAACAGAACTTCTACACACCAGGAGAGAGTGAGATGACATATTCAAAGTATTGAAAGATAAAAATTCAGTCAAGAATACCCAATGCAGAATGACATATATACACTACTATATATAGATCATAAAGACCTAATATATAGCACAGGGAACTCTACTCAATTCTCTGTAATGACTTACTTGGGAAAATCATCTGAAAGAGTGGATATGAGACTTCCGTGGTGGTCTAGTGGTTAAGAATCTGGCTTGCAGTGCAGGAGACTTAGGTTCAGCCCTTGGTATGGGAAGATCTCACAGACCACAGAGCAAGTAAGCCCCTGCACCACAACCACTGAGCCTTTGAATTCTGGAGCCCATACCACAACTAGCATCCATGCACCATAGCAAAAAATCCCACATGATGCAACAAGACCCAGCGCAGTCTAATGTTTTTTTTTAAAAACAGTCAGATATGTGTATAACTGATTACCTCTGCTGTAAAGCAGAACCTAACAACACTGCAAATCAACTATACTCCAATTATAAAAAAGAAAATACCCTATCTGGCAAAGTTATCCTTCAGATAGGAAGGAGAAATAATAGCTTTCCCAGACAAACAAAACCTTAAGGAGTTTACCACCACTATACCTGCCTTAAAAGAAATGTTGATCAGAGCTCTTCAAGATGAAATTAAAAGGCAAAAAAGTACACAAAATTGATTAAGGCGATAGAATTGAAAAACTAAAATTTTTAGAATAGTATATTAAACAATTACAAAGGTTAAAAGGAGGACATTAAAAAATACTATAGCTACTAAAACTTAGTAACAAAGTCACAGCATAAAAAAAGATAACTTGAGAAATCAAAAATATAAAAGGGGAAGCGTAAAGGATGGAACATATTTAGACAAATGGAAATAAATTGCTATCAGCAAAAAAAAGGACTACTGTTTCTATGAGATATTTTATGTAAATCTCATGGTAACTACAAAAAGCTACAGCAGACACACAAACATAAAAGAGAGTGAACAAATCACCATAGAAAATAACCAACTTAAAAACGTGAAAAAGAAAACAATGAAGAGAGAAAATAACCAGAAGGCAAAAAATAAAATGGCAGTGGTAAATCTTTACATATCAATAATCTCCCTAAATGTAAATGGGTAGAACTTATCAATCAAGAGGCATAGACTGGATGGTTTAAAAAAAAAAAAGAACTATATGTTGCTTACAAGAGACTTATTTTAGCTCTAAAGACACACATAGGCTCAATGTAAAAGAATGGAAAATGATATTCCAAGCAAATGGAAACCAAAAATGGTGAAGCCATACTTGTATCAAACAAAAGAGACTTCAAGCCAAAAGTGGTAATAAAAGTCAAAGGTTATTCTATAATGATAAAAAGAGTCCATACATCAAGAAGCTAGAGCAGTCATCAATATATATGCTCCCAACACCCAAGTAACCAAACGTATTAAGCAAATACTAACACCTTAAGGGAGTAGACAACAGTAATAATAAATAGTAGGGAAGATCAGTATCCTACCATTAGCAATGAATAAATTGTCCAGACAGAAAAACAGTAAGAAAATGTTGGAATTAGGATAAATGGACTTAACAGTCATATACATAACACTCTATGCAACAGCAGCAGAATACACATTCTTTTCAGGTGCACATGGAACACTCTCCAGGATAGATCATAAAACAGAACACAAATTTTACCAAATTTAAGAAAATTGAAATCATACCAGCTATCTTTTCTGACCAAAATGGTAGAAACCAACAAAAAGATCTCCAAATATGTGGACACTAAACAGCACAATGGGTCAAAGAAGAAATCAAAAGGGAAATTAAAAATAATCTTTGGGAATTCCCTGGTGGTCCAGTGGTTAGGACTCTATGCTTTCACAGATGAGTGTGCAGGTTCAATCCCTGTTTGGGAAACTAATATCCAAAAGCCACGTGGCACAGCCAAATACAATTATCTCAAAACAATGAAAATGGAAATACAACATATCAAGTATCAAGTACATATTAAGAAATCAAAAATATTCAAATAACCTAAAGATACTAGAAAAAGAATAAATCAAGCCCAAGTTAAGCAGAAGGAAATAATATAAAGATTAGAGTGAAAGTAAATGAAACAGACCAGAAAAACAACAGAATCAACCAAACTACAGGCTGCTTTTCTGAAAACATATAAAGAAAATTAACAAGCCTTTAGCTACACTTAGAAAAAGACTTAACTAAATAAAGTTAGAAATGAAAAAGGAGATGTGACATCTGATACTAGAGAAATACACAGGATCATAAGACTACTTATGAACAATTATATGCCAAAAATTACATAACCTAGACAAGATAGATATATTTCTAGAAACACAAAACCTACAAAGACTGAAGCAGGAAGAAACAGAAAATCTGAATAGACCAAAAGTAAGTAAATTGGATCAGTAATCAGATTCTCCCAACACAGAAAACTCCAGGACCAGATGGCTTCTAGAGATTTTTACCAGACATGTTAAGAAGATTTAACACCCATCGTCCTCAAAATTTCAAAATATCAAGGAAAGAGGAACACTTTCAAACTTATTCTACAAAGCCAGGGTACCTTGATAGTAAAACCAGATAGGGATAACAAAAGAAAAGATCAGTAATCCTGATGCCGGGGCTGGGGTTTTGGGGGGAACCTTTTAACAGATTGGGTATAGAAGGAACTTAATTAAGGCTATATATGACAAACCCACAGCTTAACATTATACCCAGTGATGAAAAATTGCAAGTGTCTACCCTAAGATCAGGAAAAAGACAAGGATGCCCATTCTCACCACTTCTATTCAATACAGTGATGGAATTACTGTACTAGCTACAGCAGAACAGAATAGAGCGCCCAGAATCAAATCCTAGCATACACAAGGGAACTAAGCACACCAAATGTGGAAAGGATAAGTCTTTCAACAAATGGTGCTGGGATAATTGGAGAAACGCATTCAGAGCAATGAAATTGGTCCCCTATCACATCACTCAAAAAAAAAAAAAAAAAAAAAAAAAAAACACCTAACTTGAGGGACTTCCCTGCCATCCCAGGGTTAAGATTCCACTTCCACTGCAGGGGGCACAGGTTTGATCCCTGGTTGGGGAACGAACATCCTGCCTGCTGTGTGGCCAAAATAACAACAACAATTGAAAATGGATCAAAGACTTAAACATCAGACCTGATACCATAAAACTCCTAGAAGAAAATACAGGGAAAATGTTCATCAATATTAGTCTTGGCAGCAATTTTTTGGACATGACACCAGAAGTACAAACCATAAAAGCAAAAATCAATACGTGGGAGTACATCTAACCCAAAAGCTTCTGCACAGCAAAAAGAACAAAACAAAATGAAAAGACAACTTACAGAATGGGAGAAAAAAATTGCAAACCGTGTATCAGTTAAGGGGTTAATATCCAAAACATAGTGAAATCATATAACAACAACAAAATGTAATTAAGTGGGCAGAATTAATAGACATTTTTCCAAAAAGGACTCAAAATAGTCAGCAAGCACATGAAAAGGTAACATCCCACTAATCATCGGGGAAATGTAAATCAAAACCACAGTGAGATATCACCTCACACCTCTTAGAATAACTATCATCGAGAATACAAGAGAAAAAAAGATGCCAGTGAGCGTGTGATAAAAAGGAAACCCTCATTCACTGTTGGCGAGGATGTAAACTGGTCTAACCACTATGGAAAACAGTATGGAGGTTCTTCAAAAAATTTAAAAATAAAGCTAACATATGATCCAGCAATTCTACCTCTGGACATATATACCCAAAGTAAATAAAAACAGGATTTTAACATGATAAATGCACTTCCTTGTTAATCACAGCAACATTCACAATAGCCAAGCTATGGAAACAGGACTTCCCTGGTGGTACAGTGGTTAAGAGTACACTTGTCAATGCAGGGGACACAGGTTTTAATCCCTAGTCCAGGAAGAACACATGCCAAGGGGCAGCTAAGCCCATGCGCCACAACTACTGAGTCTATGAGCCCTAAAGCCCATGCTCTGCAACTAGAGAAGCCACCACAGTGAGAAGCCTGCACACCACAACTAGAGAGTAGCCGCCTCTCAACACAACTAGGTAAAGCCCGCATGCAGCAACGAAGATCCCAGTACTGCCAAAAAAAAAATTTTTTAAAAGAACCTAAACTCTTAAAACTGAGTATTGTCAAGATTTCAGTTCTTCCTAAACTATCTACACATCCAATGTATTCCCAGTTGAGATTCTACCAACTGCACTATAGAATGTGTAGCACGTATGAGCTACAGAATTTGTATTCTACAGTTGCTGAATGTTCTATAAACATCAACTGTGACTATCAAATCAGTATCTGTGTGTGTGTGGCTTTTAGACAGTTCTATCAATTACTGAATGAGTAGTAAAATCTTCAACTGTAATTGTGAATTTGCCCATTTCTGTCATTTTTTTTTTTTGCTTCATACATTTTGAAGGTCTGTTATTAGCTGCATACACATTTAAGATTATATTTTGATGAACTGATCTTTTATCAAAGTGAAATGTCCTTTTATACTTTATATTAACATAGCCACACTACTTTTTATGCTTGTTTACATGATATATCATTTTACTTTTAGTCCTTTTATAATACTTTCAATCCTGAAGGAAATCAGTCCTGAATATTCATTGGAAGGACTGATGCTAAAACCGAAACTCCAATACTTTGGCCACTTCATGTGAAGAACTGACTCATTGGAAAAGACCCTGATGCTGGGAAAGACTGAAGGCAGGAAAAGAAGGGGATGACAGAGGATGAGATGGTTGGATGGCATCACTGACTCGCTGGAAAGGAGTTTAAGCAAGCTCCAGGAGTTGGTGACGGACAGAGAGGCCTGGCATGCTGCGGTCCATGGGGTCGCAAAGATTGACTGAGCAACTTACTCCTTGGAAAGAAGGTTATGACTAACCTAGACAGCATATTGAAAAGCAGAGACGTTACTCTGCCAACAAAGGTCCGTCTAGTCAAGGCTACAGTTTTTCTAGTAGTCATGTATGGATGTGAGAGTTGGACGGTGAAGAAAGCTGAGTGCCGAAGAATTGATGCTTTCGAACTGTGGTGTTGGAGAAGACTCTTGAGAGTCCGTTGGACTGCAAGGAGATCCAACCAGTCCATCCTAAAGGAGATCAGTCCTGGGTGTTCATTGGAAGGACTAATGTTGAAGCTGAAACTCCAATACTTTGGCCACCTCATGCGAAGAGTTGACTCATTGGAAAAGACCCTAATGCTGGGAAGGATTGGGGACAGGAGGAGAAGGGGACGACAGAGGATGAGATGGCTGGATGGCATCACCAACTCAATGGACATAGGTTTGGGTAGACTCCGGGGGTTGGTGATGGACAGGGAGGCCTGGCGTGCTGTGATTCATGGGGTCGCAAAGAGTCGGACACGACTGAGCGACTGAACTGAGCAACTGAACTGATGGCATAAGTTGTATTTTTTAGTATCCACTGCCTGAGAACACACACACATAAGGATGTCAAGATCCCTTACACGTGCAATGGTATACTAGAGGCACAACCTGAAGCAGAACTATGTGCACGTGTGCTGAGTCACTTCAGTCGTGTCACTCTTTGGCCTGTAGCCTGCCAGGCTCCTCTGTCCATGGGATTCTCCAAGCAAGAATACTGGAGTAGATTGCTATGACATTCTCCAGGGGATCTTCCCGACCCAGGGATGGAACCGGTGTCTTCTATGTCTCCTGTACTGCAGGCGGATTCTTTACTGCTGAGCCACTAGGGAAGCCCCAGGACTACCCTACCCAACGTTTAAAAATATATGTGCAGTTTAGACTGTCACACTAGAGAGGTAGTTTTTCATTTCCTGGGGTAAAATGTACAGCTTCAAGATCCAATGCAGGATTGTCCTGTCCAAAAATGTTCAAGTATCTGGCTATACTTTGGGACATTACTTGTTTTTACTTGTTTGAGAGAGGAAGAAACATTCATGTCTAACAACAGAATACTTGATTTTCCCAGATTTCTAATCCAATGGTCTCCCATTATGCTACATGACAGCATCATCTATACAACCACTTCAATTAGACAGTTTTTCCTTCCCTCCCAACATACAACCCATCATTAAATTATTTGACCCCACCTTTAAAATATATCCTTAGTTTGCCCACCTCTCTTCTACCATTGTCACCCTAGTTCCAACCAGCATCACCTCTTGTCCAGACAGCAACCTCCTAACTCACTGGGAATCATTCCCAAAACAGCAGCCAGTCACCTTTTAAAAGCAAAACTTAGAAGTTTCTTTCTTTCCTGTTTTAAAATCTCCAAAGGTATCTCATTGCACTTAGAAATTTACATTCCTTGTGCTAGCTCACAAAATCATATGCAATGTGGCTTCTGCCTGCCTCTCATCTCACGGCCCTCTCTCTGCTCCTCAGCCACCTCACTGCCTTACCTGCCATTTCTCAAACTTGCCAAGTTCATTCATGCTTCAGGGACTTTGAATTACTGTTGTTCTCTGCTAGATCTAGATCACGTGGGTGGCTCCCGTTCTTTTGGAGTTCCAGCTCTGCAGAATCCCCAGGACTAGGTGGTTACCTTAAAAATAAGTAAACTAAAAAACTTAGATCAAGTTTGTGATCCAGTGAGCTAAACTTTCTTCTCCTCACGTCTCTAAGCAAGTTACAGATTTGGTTGTTAATGAATCTGGAAATAAAAAGTATCTGAGAATCCAATTCAGTAATTTTTTCTTATTTCCCTTAGAAACCCTTCACATTCAGTGCATATAGTATTAGGTAAGGCCATACTGCTGCACCAGACATCCAACAACAACCATCCAACAACAACAAAGAGCCTTAAAGAGAAGAGGTGTAACATTCTCTGATTACATTCTGTGGAGAGTTCCAGTAGGAACTGTACAACATAACAAAGTGGGAGTTGTTCCTGGAATGCAAAGATGGTTCAACATATGAAAATCAATCATTCTGATATGCCACAGTAACAGAGTGAAGGACAAAAACCACATGATACTAACCACATCATAGTAACTGATGCAGAAAAGCATTTGATAAGACTCAATACCCTTTCCTGTCACCCCACCACCACCGCCAAAAAAAAATCAACTAGGAATAGAAGGAAACTACCTCAGCATAATAAAAGATTTAAAGATCATATATGAAGAGTCCACTGCTAACATTATACTTCAATGGTGAAAGATGCAAAGCTTTTCCTCTAAGATCAGGAACAAGATAAGGATGCCCACTCTTGTCACTTCTACAAGGTATCTGAAGTCCTAGCCACAGCAATTAAGACAGAACAAAATGAAAAGCATCTAAACTGGAAAGAACCAAAATTATATTTACAGATATTATCCTTCATGTTGAAAATCCAAGATTCCATACACACTCACACACACGAACTGTTTTAATATAAAGCAAAACAAAAGAAGAAATTGAAAGGAAGTATTAGACAACAGTATAATAAAAGTAGGGGACTTCAATATCCCACTGTCATCAATGGATAGATCATCCAGACAGAAAACCAATAGAGATACACTGAACTTAATAACATTTGAGCAATTGTTTAACATCTAGAATATCAAAAGAACTCTGACAACTCAACAACAAAAAAATAAAATACCCAATTCAAAAACGGGCAAAGGACTTAGTCATTTTTCCAAAGACGATATACAAATGGCCAATAAGCGTGTGAAAAGATGCTCAATATCACTAACCAGAGAAATGTAATTAAAAACCACGATGAGGTATTACCTCAATTCATTAGGATGACAAATACAAGAAAGGAGGGAAAGAAAGGAAGGCAGGAGGGAAGGAGGGAGGGAGGAAGTGTTGATGAAGATGTGGAGAATCTGGAGCCCTTGTGTACTGTTGGTAAGACTAAAATGGTGCAACTGCTGTGGAAAACATTAGAAGTTCCTCAAAAAATGTAAACAAGAAATGCCACAGGACCCAGTTATAGCACTTCTGGGTGTTTATCCAAAAGAACTGAAAGGAGGGTCTCAAAAAGATATCTGCACACTTATGTTCACAGTTCACAGTAGCACAACAGCCAAATGTCCACTGACAGATAAATGGGTAACAAAGTAAAATGCGATATATACTTACAATGGAATACTAGTCTTTAAAAAGAATGAATTCCTGTCACATGCTGCAATGAGGATGATGCTTGAGGATATTATGCTAAGTGAAATAAGCCAACCACAAAAAGATAAATACTGGGATAAAGACTCCATTTATATGAAGTACCTGAAGTGAAGTGAAAGTCGCTCAGTCATGTCCGACTCTTTGTGACCCCATGGACTATACAGTCTATGGAATTCTCCAGGCCAGAATACTGGAGTGGGTAGCCGTTCCCTTCTCCAGGGGATCTTCCCAACCCAGGGATCGAACCCAGGTCTCCTGCACTGCATGTGAATTCTTTACCAGATGAGCCACCAGGGAAGCCCTATGAAGTACCTAAAACAATCAAATTCATAAGACACACAAACTAAAATAGTGGTTACCAGGGGCTGGAATGTGAAAATGTTTTCAATTCTATTTCTAGGAGTAGAACTGCTGAGTCATATGCTAACTCTATGTTTAACTTTCTGAGGAACAGCCAAACTGTGTTCCACAGCTGCTGCACCATGTTAACATTCCCATCCATGTACAAAGGTTTCAATTCATCCCCATGCTCTTCAACACTTGTCCTTTTTACTCAAGTAATCCTTGAGGGTGTGAAGTGATAACTCACTGTGGTTTTGATTTGCATTTCTCTAATGACTACTGATGTTGAATATTTTTTCATCTGTATATATGTTCTGGAGAAAGATCTATTCAAATACTTTGTTCATTTGTAAATTGGGTTATCTTTATTGTTAACTATAAGAGCTTTTTATATATTCTGAATACAAGTCCCATTATATTTTTAAAGTTAAGGGAATGTCTATTGATATAAATTATTATAGCTTTCTATACCACACTTCATTAACTTGCAAAATATTTTCAAGTTATAATATGTTTTGATGAACTACATCAAAGGTTACCTTAAACATCAATTGCACAGAAATTTTAAAATATAAAGCAACCAATGCATTTTCAAACAAATGAATTTCAAGCTGAAGAGAGGCAGGTACAGGGACCCATCAGTTAAAAGAAATTTATATATATACAGAACATATGGACCTTATTTTGAAACCAGACTTGAACTAGAAAAATAAATTATACTAAGAAATTGTTAACATTTAAGCATGACAACAGTGTTTTGGTTATCTTTAAGAGCTTTATCTATCAGATATACATACTGAAATATTTACAAATGAAATTATTTGCTACCTGGGACTTGCTTCAGAATAAATCAGGGTTGGGAAGATGGGTAGCATATAAATAAATCAAGATTAGCCACATGAATTGATTGTGTTGAAGTAGGTTCATTATACTAATCTACTGTTGTATATCCTGAAATTTGCTATTACAAATAAACACTACTCCAATGTCCACTGTGTCTAGGAGCAAAAGTGGCTGGAAGCAACTAAACAATATCATCTAAAGTTTTACAAACTTAAGAAACTTACAAGTTTTACAAACTTAAGAAATTGATTCCCAGAACAAAAGAGCCCTGGGAAAATTAATACTGAGACTGACATGTCTGTGCAATTATTTATACAACATTTTAAGTATTACCACCAGTCATAGGCTAACGGGGAACTTACATCAAGCATTGTACACAAAATAGCACAATGCAACAGCCATCAGCATCACTCTTAACCTACACAGTTCATTTCCTCACTGGAGTTCACTAAGGGACTGGAACCCCCACTGGAAGAGTACAGTAACTACCCTCACTGATTTGCAGAAAATACTGCCTTCAACCAAATATATGTACATAGCAAGTAATTTTATAACAATCCCTCAGGCCACCTTATACTCAACTAAATTGCACATCCAACAGACACGCAAATTAGGATAGCTAGATATATATAACTCGTACACTTAAAATACAGATCTACCAGGATGACAATGATAAACATATTCACAAGGATTTAGAGAAACTGCAACCCTACATATGTGTCAGGAACATGTTTAAATGGTACAGCCACTTTGGAAAAGTTTGGCAGTTTAGAAAGTCAAACATAAAATTTTGCAATAATCCAACAATTACACTTGTAGGAATCTACCTAAAAGAAATTAAAATATATGTCCACATAATGACATATACGGGGAATATTCACAGATTATTCATAATAACAAAAATGTAAAAAATCCAAACGTCCATCGATTGGTGAATGAATACACAAAATGTAGTATATCCACATAATGGAATACTACACAGCAACCAAAAGAATTAAGTACAGGTATGTACCATTACATGGATGAACCTCAAAAACATTATGCCAAAGCAAAGAAGCCAGAAACAAAGACTTCAGATTGTATGATTTCTAGTCACCTGTAATTTCTGGGCAGGGGAAATTTATAGAACAGGTCAGTGTGACTGCCTAGGTCTTGGGGTAAGAGCAGAAACTAATGCAAAAGAGCATGAGAGGAACTTCTATTAAGGCTGATGAAAATTTTATAAAACTGGATTGTGATGGTTTCAGAGCTCTACGAATTTACTAAAATTTAATGAATTTACTAAAATTTACTGAATTGTACACTTATAATGGTTGGATTTCATGGTGTGTAAATTATACCTCAATAAAGCTATTGCTATTGAGTACCATTACAATAGTCTTATGAATGACTATTTTAAAGCTCTGGCTTTCATTACATATAATTTCAGTACAATGAATTCCAACACACTCTCAGGATTAAGAATATTGAAAACTAAACACAAGTATTTTCAAAAGATTTCATGTACATACATCTCTAAATCTTACTGATCAGATATTGCTCTTTTACCTGTGTCATGTAACTACGTGACAAAAGCACTATCTAGAACTTACCTTAGCATTTCTCCTTAGCCACTAAGCTTATGCCCTATAGTACTCCTTTTTGTAAAAATCTCATTTGGCATTGCCCAAGTTTTCCATTAGATCCAAAGTTTTCTTAAAGTATTTCATAACCTGAAATAAAATTTTAATAGTTATATTAAATGTGTGCCTAAATATATATACAATATAAAATGAATATTATGTTTGTTTTTTCTTTGCTTTGCTCATTAAGCCACTCACATGTTGCCTCTATGTTTCCAAACTTTTTCATTGTTTTAAATCAAGCTTTGTTTTTACTATTTTTGGTTCTAAACTACTCTTCACTTTAAACTCATTTGATGGATTCTTTTCAAAGCAGTGCTCCTTTCCAAAATCAAGCCTGCTTTAATTTCAATCTGACTCCATCTCTTCCTATTCCACTGAAAAATGTTCCCTCTAGGCCAGTTATTAAAAAAAGAAAAACACCTTTTTAACCAAACATTTTTCCCCAGAACAAATCTCATGTGGAATGCCAATAACATACAAGAGATAAAGTAGAAAGCTTCCAACCTCATGAAATACAGCAACCTCAAGGTGTTTCTTGAAAAACAATGCTTTAAGTTACAAGCTACAATGATTTCTGCACAGCACAAACACAAAAGATAAGCTGAAAATAAATAAGCAATACTTTTGAGAAAAACTTGGATATACTTAGATTAAAAAAAAATGTTTTAGAAACTCAATTTTTAAAACAGATAATTATAAAATGATTCCCCAAATATCTGTCTTTAAAACTCCATAAAGACATTACTTTTTAGGAATTCCATCTACTACAACAGCTGTGCACTTTTTTTTTATCATAATTTCCTTATTTATGGCAGATTAAAAAAAGACCAAAGAAAGAGAAGTCAAAAGCCACATTAACACACAACACTGAGCCTAGTGGAAAGTTGTCAAATAAATTAATTTGTCAGCAAGAAATGCCAATTACCCAACAGGCAGTAAAGAAAATAGATAGCAAGAATGCTCTGGTAAAACCATTTATGTAACTGTATTATGAGTTTAAAAAAAAAAAAAAAACAGAACTATCTGCCTCCAGAATCAAATACAAATCAAGCAAATATTCAACCAAAATGGCGACAAAGAGTAAGGGTAAACCTGGAAAAGGGGATATGTACTATTAGGAATTTTCAAATGTAGAACTACAAAATATAAACCACTTCCCCTTCTGAAATCAAAGGTAAAGGTGTCATAGCTTCACCACATTTCTATAAAATAAAAATAGGAATTATTGCTATATGATTGTAAAAATGGAGGCAAGTAAAGAGTTTAGAAATATACTTGTTTATAATCAATTAAATGATGAACCATAATTTGAACCCTAATTATCACATTATGTAGAAATCACAAATCCGGTATTGTGTCCTCAGTTATTAAGATAAATGTTAAATAGTTCACATTTTAAAAACATTTTATCATAACATTATCAAATTTGATAAAATCTTATCAAAACATCTATGTATGCAATATAAATCATGTTGTTAAAAGTATAAAGTAACATTTAAAGAAAACTGCTGAGGTGTCAAATAAGTATTTTCTATTAAATATATACAATTTAACATTTAGAACTCTATAAATTAATTCTTGCTAAAAGTTGATTCAGGTTTACAAAGGCATACTTTGTGAACTATAATAAATTTCCCCAGCACCACTTTCCTTTATTCCAAAATTCTTTCATTAGGTTTAACTTTCTTCTGTCATTCATATGTTAAAGTTACAGAAGGTTTACAATACGTAGTCTTCATAGTAACATGTTTTAAAAAATCTAAGCAAAGTGCACGTTAAACTGGCTACAACTACTCAAACCTCTTGATTATCATCAAATAAAAAATAGATGAACACTTCATTCACTTAAATCTTTCTGAGGAAAAAAAAATAGTATACCTTGCTTAAATAAGAATTTCCCAGTAAGGGTATTATATAAAAGATTTCCCATGTTATTTTATTAACTCTCTTTCACTCATTAAAACTTTTTAAAAGTCTAATGAAGAACATATACTTACAAAGCCATATTACACAACTACAGTACTGTTAATTAAATAAAGCAGCCCAGTATAGTTGTAAACATTTTAAATATAGTAAACAAGACTTGGCATGTCTTTTCTCCCAAAAACTTGCCATTACAATGCTCTTTCCATAAATAATTATCCTTTCTAGAAAAGTTTTCCGGTATATTTTAGTCTTTAAAAGTATTACACTGAAATAATATGTGAAAAGATTTAGTCATGGCAATTTCACTGAAGCTTTTATTGCCTCTGTTGGTAATATGACAGGGATGTAAGAAACACAATTGAACTTACAGAGATATGCAGATGATAGTCACTAAAGATAACCTTGATCTCAAGTATTTTTATATGTGGGCACTTCTAATTTTATACACTTTACTATTTAAAAAGCATTACATTTTAAAATGTGTACCTGTTTCGACATTTGGCAAAAAGGAAACTGTACCTGTGGTTCAGTTTAAAACAAAGAATCAGCATGGGGAGTTAACCAAAATGAAGACTGAAACACTAATTAATTAATTAAAGCAATTCAAGTTGTGTGTGTGAGCATGTGTGTCCCTTTCAACCTGTCAATCTCACTCTTTCACACACACTCACACACACATGGCCATTATGTGTAAGCATTCTTAGTACAAAATATTCCCTGTAACCAGACATTTATCCTCAGAAAAATCACACCACATTAAATGAGTCTTCTCTTTCAGGCCCTAGTAATAGTATTGTTTAATTCTAAGATGCCATCATAGAGTTAACAACCTTAACTTTAATGCTACATAATTATATTCAAAGCTTTATGTATTGTTTTGTTTATAATTACACAGTAATTATAAATGTTTAGTACCAAACTGATGACAAACACTATTTTGTTGAAAAGGTCTTGCATTTAAAAGGAAAAGTCTGTAAAACCCAAGGCACTAGGCCACGAACCAATATCAGACTTTTATGAAAAACAATTTATATTGGGGAAAGAAAGCTAATCGGATCTCATTTCAAAACACAGCATACTGGAATTAATTAATCAATTCAAAAACAATACCGTAACTCAAAATCTTTAAGACAGGAAACAAAATAGTACATATATATATATATATATCTTTTTAAAATATTTCATAATTGAAGTTCCTCTTAATATTTACAAATATGAAATCAGGAAATACTGAAAGCAGCAGGATTCTTTTTTCTTTTTTTTTAAATAACCAATTCCAGTAACCTGAATAGAAATTTTCAAAATTTTCTTTTGATAGAATCATATTTTTGAATTAAAGTTATGATTAGAATATTAATATCTATGGGAAGAGCTTTCTAGTCAATTTCAAAATCATGTAAATAAAAAGTTTTAATATATCAGTTTCTTAAAATCATTTCCGCATCTACATTATAATGTACTGCTTTTCTGAAGTACATTCCTTTGATAATTTCAATATTAGACCTTACAGAGTGCCTGGAAACACCAAGCAAAATCTACTCCTGCTAAAAACCAGTCATCCAATCTCTGAAGTTTTACGTTTTTTAAACCGGCCTTAAAGAAATGTTTAAAAAAGCAATAAACCCTCTTCACATGTCAAGAAGTGAACAGAGAAATGCGCATTTTCAGCATGAAAGCAGTTCACGAGTCTTGTAATAAAAAAAAAAATAGATACAAGATACAATTCTGCTTTGATGTGAAAACTGAGCTAATCTGACAGTGAAATAAAACATAGTAGAAACTAATTTATGAAAATAGAAGCCAGGTTTGTATTTTGCATCAAGTGCATGCTTGCTTGAAAATCTTTGCTCCTCAAGTATTTGGCAACCACAGTGATTAGCAGTTAAAACAATTTCAACAAAATAAGAAGTCATCAAAAATGGACTATTTGTCTGAAAGAGCAGTACCTATAAGAATTGAACTTCATGGCTCATTACAACCATTTTCAAAATTTAATTCCTACTATCTTCTTATAAATTAAGAGAATTTCATTTGTGTTCCATAGTGTGCTGACAAAAAAAAAAAAAATAAACCCTCATGCCTAAATTTAGAATATTGTATTATGTAGCAATCTAAAACATTCAAACAAATTAAATAGTTTAACTTACTCAACAGGCATATAAGCATTTCAAAATCATAATGAAATCCAATTATGAGGTGCATAATGTAGATGGGAGTAGAATCTAACATTATGCAGATGTTTTTCTAAATAAAAGCCCCTGTAAGACAACTATATATAAACATAGGTAAGATAAGTGCAGACTAGTTCTGTGGAACCTTTTGAAATCGAGGGTCTAAACACAATAAAATTTTGGGTAGGCACACCAAGTTATCCTAAAAATTTTTCACGTTGGTTATTTTGACTTTTTTTCATCAGATACTCTACTCACATTAACAATACATGTAATTTGCCAGAAACAAAAAAAATCCCCCCATACCAAAACACCATTCCAGATCCGGTACACTTAAATATATAACTCTCACTGGAAGTGCTATCAGCATAGTCTTTGCAACTAGCCCAAAGCATGTATTTAAGAAGTTTTTATAAACTGTGATGTTCATATGTTTAATTCTTATGCCAAACTTGTTTTCTGATGAAGACAGCATTGTGCTTTATGCAAGAATGGAAACTTCAAAATAATCACCATAAAGCTTCTAAGACTTATGGGAGAATAAACTAGGATGGTCCACAGATATAAGATGAAATCCACAATGTTGGAATAATAAATGTTTAGAGCGGCCCAGACTAGAAGACAAGCCCAAACCACCATTAGAAGAATGAAATACGATATGGTCCAAGATGTATCCTTAAAGTTTTGTCTCAACCCTCAGTCTGAATTGTGAGGATTGATCTTCAGTTCAGTCCAGCCAGCAGAAATTGACTGTGCAATTTTCCGTTGTATTTATTGTACAGACTATGTACATTCTAGAAGGTTCCTTCAGTGCTACACTGTTGTACTTTTTGTCCCAGCAATTTGAGGGCGTGCAAATTCCACAAAGTCATCAATAAGAACAGGCCATGCTCCTGTGGGGGGGGATATGTGAGAAAGGAAAGAAACAAAAGCAGAAATAAGGCTAGCATTTTAATAGAATCCTTTCTTTTTTAATATCTTCCCTATTGTTTAAGTATATCATTATAAATGTCCCCACTGATAAGACCTCCAAATTTCTAGCTCTTTATAGAGTTTATACCTAGAATATTCCTTGCATTTTCTCTTTTTTATTATTCCAACACTTGATCATTCTCTGAATGGTAAAAAATAACTCTCCTGGTAATTAGTAATATATGGTTTTCTGAAGGCCACTGAAGTAATCTGGTCAAATCCGGCCTTGATATGATGACACGTTGCCAGTGCTGAAAGCATATTAGGTTGGAGTTAACCTTTTTCTGAATTTTAGGGCAATCTTACAAAGGAAATTAAAAGCAAGGATCAGACACTAAGCTATTTCATGATAATAAATTACTAAAGGATTTTAAATTATATATATGCATGCCTCTATACATGCTTCTATGGCAACTTCCAAATCAGCAAGTTCTCCACTTTTGCATAAAGCCTAACAGAAAGCACAATCAACTATCAGTCATTTCTCAATTCTTAAAGAACACAATACATGACAATGAAAACAAAGATAAGGAAATAACACTATCTGTGGTTAGGTTAAATAGTTCCAGGACACTTTTAAGGAGATCAAGGTTACTAAAGATTTTTCAAAGGATACCTGTCTATTCAAAAATATCAAAATGCATCTTGCTAATTCTCAAGGGGAACTAGGTACGTACGCGTGGAGAAATCAATGTAAACTACTACCAGTTCCAGAGAACAAAAATATCCTGATAGTGGATAGTAGAGTTACATGAAGAAACAGCAGAAAAGTATTCAATCAGTGAATATTTACTGAATGCCAATAGTACTACAGTAGGAAAATAAAGTCCATTTCCATGTGGCCTAAGCCACACAACTCAAGGAGTTTACAATCAAGTTCACAGACAAAACAGACAATAAAAAAATAAATACAAGTACTATAAAAGTACATTAAGAAAAGAGTAAGTTCCTAAAGTAGGCTGAAAATCTAAAACATGAAGGAAAATTACTCATGCCTTTCTGCAAGACATGAATACAGAGTTGGTATTTAAGGGAACAATACAGATTGGTAAAAGAGGATGAAGGCATTTTCTACATTCAGAAGAGCACAAATAAAAGCTCTGAAGAGGGAAATCTAAGAAAAACAGAAGCAGACAAGAAGTTTCAGCATGTATGATAAAAGATATTTTTAAAGAATTGGTAGAGCAAAATGTTCATTACCTTCTTCATCATAATTAGACATGTCATCTGCAATCATTGTACTGAAGTCTAAAAGAAGATTCCAAGTATCTTTTGGTATTGATCTTTTATGATGTTCCTATCAAGAAAAAAAAAATAACAAGCAGCAGCCAATTCACTAAAGAGAGTTTCAAAAAAAAAAAAAAAACAGTCCAGAAGTTGCTGAATACAAGAATGCAAAACAACCTATGTAATAAAATTCTGGAAATCAAATTTCTCATTCTACATTCATTACATGCTCTGAAATGAGTTAGGCATCCTTTAAAATGTTAATTTATCTTCAAACAAAGCAAAAATTTATAAAACACCAAACCGCAGAAAACATGAACTTACCAACAAAAATTTATTCCATAAGTCTAAGAATTTAAATCTTCCATTAAGCACTAAATTCCAGTAGGCAATGGCCATTTCTAGATCTGTAATATTAAAAATAAATTATGTACTTCAAATGCCAGGAATATTTGCCCCTGAAAAAAAACACCAAGTAAGACAAAGATAGCCTTAATTTAAAAAAAAAAAAAGAAGGCTTGTGTCCTGAATACTTACATAATAAAAATTTCCTATAGAGTTAAGTCCAAGCTTTATATCATGCTTCCATCACCAATGCACGGTTCCTTCAGGGCAAGAAGGGTATCACTTACCTTAAGAAGGGTTTCTGAAGTTTAAATGAGATAATGTAGGTAAGCATGTTTGACTATGTCATAAGTATTGAAATGTTAATGTACACCAGACCTCAGCCCCTTTGACATTTTGGACCAGATCATTTTTGTTGCGGGAGGCTGTCTTATGCATTACAGCATTAGTAGTATCCCTGGCCTCTACCCACTAGATGCCAGTACCAGTTTCCTATCCCCAATGGTGACAACCAAAAATATCTCCACATATTGCCAAAGGTCCCCTGGGATGCAAAACTGCCCCCAGATGAAAATCACCAATGTACATGTATAAGCTGTAATACAAAGAGTTGCAATCCACAATCCTAATTAATCTTATACTCCAAGTTGGTGGCTGACTGATTCTGACCTCAAGGAGACCATTAAGAATACTAATTAAAAATTTAAAATTAATAATAAACTAAGATCTGTCTTTTCAAAAATTTGGTGAAGAGGATATAAATGACTATTTAACTGGAGCAGCGAAAGGTAAAGAAGCAGTATTACTGCATCAGTATTACTGACAAAATATGTATCTGTCTTAAAAGAGGAACTAAAGTAGTTATGTCAAGCTTTTATGAGTAAATTTACATTTCCAGGTCAGGAAAAATTCCATCCCAAGTAACTTAAAAGTTCTTTCAGTATGATCTCCAAACTACTCTGAATAATCTGAAGAATCATGAGAGACTAAGACTCCAAAAAAAGGCTCACATCCTACCTGAAAGAAAAACATAATAGGACATAAGGCAAAAAATCTCCCATCTTCACTAGATCCTAAGCTCTTCAAGGGGACTACATATCCCCAGACTAGCACTGAAACACACAGCAGGCATTCAGAAACTGCGGAGTGAACAAGCTTCCTACGTACGGTCTATCTGCAAATATGTACTCACCTCCAAATCCATCATTACGTCTTCCCTCAAACTCAATGGAAAAGGAGCCTCTTTTATTCTCCTATCCAAGGTTAAGCCCCTAACACCATTACTCTGGATCCAATATGCCATCCTGCCTTTTAGTTTATGGATTAGTTTTCTTCTCTCCTTGTATCCTCAACTTTGCCCTGTCTTCTGGCTTCTCCCTCCACAAAGGAACACACTCAAGTTATCAACTATCTTCAAAAAAAATCTTTCTTTCTCATATATCTCCATCCCCTTACTAGCTACCTTCTTTGTCCTTCCCTTCACAGATCATCTTGAAAACAGTACATGGAGTCTTTTATTTTTAATGTGCTCACGAAAATATGTCTGAAAGTCAAGTTCAGATCCCCATGTTTTATGAGAACTAGAAACAGGACATCAGTCCCTAATCACAAATCCTTTTTAATCTTTGCAATCTTTAAAGCTCTACACACTAAATATTCCTTCCAGGTTCTTTATTTTTATTATTTTCCTTACCAATCAAACATAGAGCATCCCAATCAAAGCACAGAGATAATGTGCAGTAAAATTGCTGTTATTAGCCTGTCTAGTAGGATTTGCTGTTATTAGCATGCTTAATGATATCCTTCTTCACTTCAAATGCATTAAATTTGTGAAAACTAAGCTTAGTTAGCATTTTTTCTTTTAAATTTTTAGAAAATAAGAATGAGAAACAATGAAATATTCAAGTAATTGTAAACCATGAGACACCTATAAATGCCCATTTCTCAGTTGATATACTAATCTAAGAATCTTACAAGAGTAGAAGAATACATGCATGATGCTTGAAAGTTCAGGTTGTAAAAGAAGAGAACTTTTTGTAATCTACACTCATTGTCCAATTTCTTTACCCCCCAGACATTTTAATTCTGTAAACTAGTGTCCACCTTCATCACTCACCCCACTGAAAGTAATCTCTGAAGGGTCACCAAGCCCTTCTGGTTGCCAAATAAACCTTAATGTCCTTATTTACTTGGCTCTCTGCCATATTTGACAAAACTGACCACATCTCCTGGATGGAATTGTCACTTCTTTTAGCTTTAACGGTATCACTCTACTGATTTTCCTCTGTTCTTTCTGGCTTTATTTTCCTTTATTTCTCCTCTTCCTCCATTTATCCAATAAATGTTGATGTTCTGTAGCAATGAATGTCAGTAATAACCACTTTTACTCCTCTCAGATTTTTCAAACCTTTACGTTCTTTCAAGTTGTATGCTCAACCATCTCTAACAAGCCCTTAAATCTGAAACTTCTCTCTATATAATCTTGATTCTTACATCTAACTGCCTAAGGATATCTTCAACTGGATATCCACAAATAACTCAAATTCAACAGGACTCAAACTCAACTCAGTGTCTTATTTCTACAGATCTACCATTTCCTTCTCTTTCAATGAATGTTATCATCCTACACTGTTTCTCAGTGAAACACAATTTTTCATTGTGAGGAACAGTCCTATGCACTGCAGGTCCTTGAGCAGCCCCCTAATCCTGAAAGAAACCCTGTCATTGTAACAATACCAAAAATACCCCTCGCACATTTCCAAATATCCCCAAATGCGGGTTAATATTAACTTACTCATCACACTTTCAAACAAAGCCTTCTCATTTTGGCTTCTAAGTACCTTTTAAATCTCTCTCTCTTCTCCATTCCCACTTTCAGGGCCTATGCCAGGGTCCTTTTCGTCTCTAGCTTCATAACCAATTTCTCTTCCTCTAGTTCTGCCTCCATTCCTTTTAAAGGACCACACTGCTTTCAGATGGACCTTGCAGGCATATAAATTTGGTTTCACTTCCATGTTAAAAGCCTTCAATGATTAAAACAACGAGATACCACTACACACCTTTTGGAATGCTCAAAATCCAAAACACTGACAATATCAAATGCTGGCGAGGATATGAAGCAAAAGGAACTCTCAGTCACTGCTGGTGAGAATGCAAAACAGTACAGCCACTTTGGAATAGTTTGACAGTTTCTTACAAAACTAAACATACGCTTACCATATGATCCAGCAATCACACTCCTGGTAGTTTCCCAAATGAACTGAAAACTTGTATCCACACAAAACCCTGTACATGAATGTTTACAGAAGCTTATTCATAACTGCCAAAACTTGGAAGCAACCAACATATCCTTTAGTAGGTACACATATAAGCTGTGGTACATCCAGACGAAGGAAAATTATTCAGTGCTAAAATGAAATGAGCTATAAAACCACAAAAAGATATGGAAGAAAACAAATTCATAATAATGCTATTAAGTGAAAGAAGTCAATGTGCAAAGGCTACACACTGTATGATTCCAACTAAAAAAAGGCAATACGTTGGAGACAGTAAAAAGATCAGTGGTTGCCAGCAGTTAGGAGGGAGAAAAGGATGAACAGGAGAGCACAGAACTATTTCAGGAAGAATGAAACTTTTCTGTATGATGCTATAATGGTAGATACATGTCCTTATACATTTGTCCAAATTCACAGAACGTACAATATCAACAGTGAACCCTAGGGTAGGAATAAATTAGGAGTTTGGGATTAAAATATACACACTATTATATATGCAGTAGAGAACCAACGAGGACCTAGTGTATAGCACAGGGAAATATATTCAATATCTTATAATAATCTATAATGAAAAAAGGTGTGTGTGTATAAACACACACACACACATATATATATCTGAATCACTTTGCTGTACACCTGGAAACTAACACAACGTTGTAAATCAATTATATTTCAAAAAAATTTTTAGAAAGAAAAAGAGTGAACCCTACTGTAAAATTAAAGTTTGGATGATAATCATGTGTCAATGTAGGTACAACTGTAACAAACGTACCACTCTGGTAGGGATTTGATAATGGGAAAAGCTATGTATATGTGGGAGAATAGGATAATTGGGATATCTCTGTATCTTCTGCTCAATTTTGCTGTAAATCTAAAGCAATTTAAGAAATAAAATCTGTTAACTTTTAAAAAATCTGCAATGTTTCCCAATGCCTTCAGATAAAATCTACATTTCTAGTCAAATGGACTTACATGCAGTTTCTCAAAGGTGCTCTGTCTCTCACCTCCAAGAAATTAAACTTGCTAATCTTTCCACATTCAAGATGGCTTCTTTTTCTCTTGGTTTTGAAATAATATATTCATTCTTCAAGGATCAAAAATTATAATCTTTGTGAAGACTTTGCAAACTCACCCAGACAGACAAAGATGCTCCTAACTCCATGCTCTCAGAGTAAGCAGTCAATAAATGTTTTGGATGAAACAGGAATACTCAAATATTAATAAATTTTTATTAGGAGCTGAAACACAGAAGATTAAATTTTACAGGAATAAAATGTCAATTGCCACAAGCATGTGAAAAACTGCCTGCCCTTCAGGGACTTCACTGGTGGTCCACTGGTTAGGACTCAGTGCTCTATCTGTCTGGGCCCTGGGTTCAATCCCTGGTTAGGAAACTAACATCCCACAGCTGCACAGCACAGCCATTAAAAAAAAAAAAAGAAAAGCTGCCCTTAAAAAACAGTCAGAAATGTCTCTCTAGCTCAGCTAGAGAGAAGTGGTTTAATGTAGTTTAGCATCTTAAATCTCAACTCTTCTCCTAATTAAGCAGCCCTGGGCAACTAAGCTCACCTCTCTGTAATTCAGTTTAAAATAAAGATAATAGTACCTACCCTCATGAGATTGTTCTAAGAATTAAATGAGAGAATACACATAAAGTATTAGAACAGTCTAGTAAATAATATGTTCTTACTATTACTACTGTTTGAGTAATTTTTAAAATTATTATTATAGATTCGGAAGCAGTATGGGAAAGAAAACAAACTCAACAATGTAGCAAGAAGCAGCGACAGCAATTAGAATGAACAGAAGGGCAACACAGAGAGAAAGAGACACAAGAAAGTCCTAGCAACAGTATTACCTAAAACTGAGATACTTGCAGAATGAAGCCTTAAGCCCTTATAATAAAATTAAAAATGCAAACAGAGGTAATCCCAGTGTCACTTTTTCACAGAGAATCAACAAGGGCTATGTGCTATTTCACAAAAGATGATCAGCTGAGTGCCAGACAAAAATGGACATGAATTGAGACTGAATCCAAACACAGTCCCTAAAGGGAAACAAAATGTTGCCAACTCACTAGGGAGGATGAATGGTGATTTAAAATCCTATTCACAAAGTCTTAATTTACCTAGAAATATCTAAGTTAGCACAACACAATAAAAAGAACATAAAATGTGGGGTCAGAAGATCTGAGGTTGAGTCCCAATTCTAACAACTCTAAAGTTATGTGACCTTAAAAGTCAGCCTCTCTGACCAAGAGTTTCCTTATCTTGATGACAAAGAGGTTGTTTTACTTAGCTCAAAAGGTTGTTATGAGAACCAAATGGAATTGTGTAAATAAAAATACACATTAAAAAACTATAAAATTTCTAAATATTAAATGTTTAATAAATGTTTAAAAATTTCTAAATTCTAGCTGAACCACAACAGTTTATAAGAAAATAACCTATAGACTAAGTTCAGGATGATCCTAAAAATAATATGGCTGTTAAAAAACAAAAGCAATTTTTGGACAAATTAATAGAATGAACAGTCTTGCAAAAAATAACAGACTCATAATGTTCTACATTAAATAGCCTCCTTCTGGAGTATTATATTCAACTTTAAGAATTCTATTTTGAGAGAAACTAAGAAACTGGAAATGTTATCTAGGGGTGACAGCAACAGGAATAACAAAGATCTTCTCAAATGAAGAATAGTTAAAATTTGGAATGCTGACTTGAAAAAAATGAGAAAGGATAAATGAGAAAAATCTTGAAAGGGTTAGCCTTCCTTTGTGCTGCTGCAGAGGACAAATAAGAACAGCGCTAAAAGTTATAAAGACAAAGATGTCAGATGGGACAATAACAATAGTGTTCTGTGATAAGAATGAACCCCTTTCCAAAATGACATGCATTCAACCCCCACCCTGTAAGTTCAAACACAAAAGCCAAATGAGCATCAGGTACACATGCTACATTGCACAGGTTAGATTAAACACAGGACTTAGGAAATCCCTTTCATATTTAAGATTCAGAAGACTACCAGAAATGGCAGGTGACTGAAGCAGACGGTGACAAAGGAAGTATCCTATCCTGGTGTCATAAGAAATAAGGTTACAGAAAATGAGAAAACATGGGAAACACCAGCTCTCATTATAGCTAGCAGAGCTATTTATAAATAAACCACAATGCTGTCACTGTCACTCTCTGCCAATTTGTTTTGGGCCTCAACTCTTCTCCTACGATCTCTTAATTCCTTTCTGCCAAATATTATAATTTAAGAGCCCTGTAAACCCTTAGAAACGCTGTCAAGAAAACTACTTTCTTTTTAATTAACTTCAACTAAGCAAGTCATTACATTTCCTGACACCTAACATCAGTGCAAAAACAAAAAGAAATTATGATCTGTCTCTTATTACATTTTTTTTAATTAAGACTTTTTAGTTTTAGGTTGGGAGAAGGAAATGGCAACCCACTGCAGTATTCTTGCCTGGAGAATCCCAGGGACAGAGGAGCCTGGTGAGCTGCCGTCTATGGGGTCGCACCGAGTCGGACACGACTGAAGCGACTTAGCAGCAGCAGCAGTTTTAGGTTTACGGAAAAGCTGAGAAAAAACTTACAGAGTTCCCATATATCTTTACCCCATGCATGTATACTATGTCACTTCAGTTATGTCCAACCCTTTGAGACCCTACGGACTGTAGCCAGTCAGGCTCCTCTGTCCATGGGTTCTCCAGGCAAAAATACTGGAGAGGGTTGCCATTTCCTCCTCCAGGGGATCTTCCCGATCCAGGGATTGAACACAAGTCTCTTGTCTCTTGTCTCCTGTCAAGAGGGTTCTTTATCACTAGTGCCATGCCACTACCTTCCCCCATTTTTAAGATATTGCTTTGTGCTGTGCTTAGTCCTTCAGTCACATCCAACTCTTTGCAACCCCATGGACTATAGCTCGCCAGGCTCCTCTGTCCATGGGGATTCTCCAGGCAAGAATACTGGAGTGGGTTGCCATGCCCTACTCCAGGGGATCTTCCCAACCCAGGGATCGAAAGAAGGTCTCCTTCACTGCAGGCCGACTCTTTAACCTATGAGCCACCAAAGAAGTCCAAGAATACTGGAGTGGGTTGCCTATCTCTTCTCTAGAGAACCTTCTAGACCCAGGAACTGAAGAACCAGGGTCTCCTGCACTGCAGGCAGATTCTTTACCAGCTGAGATACGAGGGAAGCCTTTAGTATATTTCTTATAATTGATGAGCCAAAATTATTAGCATAAGTGTATTATTTTACATTAGGGCTCACTTTGTGCAGTACATTCTACAGTTTGGAGCTTTTTTAAAACAACTTTTAAATTGTGGTTGCTGCTAAGTCACTTCAGTCGTGTCCGACTCTGTGCGACCCCACAGACGGCAGCCCACCAGGCTTCCCCATCCCTGGGATTCTCCAGGCAAGAACACTGGAGTGGGTTGCCATTTCCTTCTCCAATGCATGAAAGTGAAAAGTGAAAGTGAAGTCGCTCAGTCGTGTCCGACCCTTAGAGAACCCATGGACTGCAGCCTACCAGGCTCCTCTGTCCATAGGATTTTGCAGGCAAGAGTACTGGAGTGGGTTGCCATTTCCTTCTCCAAAATTGTGGTTAGATACACATAAAACTTATAATCTTAAGCATTTTTCAGTGTATAGTTCAGTAATATGAGATACATTCCCACTATTGTGCAATGAATCTCCAGAACTCTTTACCTTAGAAAACAGAAACTCTACACCCATTAAACAATGTTACTTTTTTCTTAAGCTCAATACTTACTACAGAACAAAACAATTTTAAAATCTAATTCTTCAGTATACTTTTCTTAACTTTTCCTGTAATCTAAAATTCCAATATACCATCATATTAATATAACCAACAGCTATAAAAATGTCAATTTTATCTTTGCCAAATACAATAAAAACTAAGATTCTATATCAAAACTACATAGTCACCCAAAAATATCATTTATACTGTGCTCTAGTAAGAGGTAGGGATATAACTAAGCAATATGTCAGCCCCACTTAAATCAACATCTGATATTCACAACATTTTCTCTAATCGTATCAAAATATTGTGCTACATTTCTAAACACAACAGAAATAATTCTTTCAGTACATACATGTAAATTCAAATGCTTCAATTGATTTTTATTTGTGGGAAGATAAGAGGAGACTAGAAAAAATAATCCAGTTAACAGGTGGCCACAGATACAAGACAGAGAAATTAACACTAGGTATCCCAGCTTATTTTCTCTGCAAAATGAGGACTTTTCCTGGAAGAATAAAATCCAACTGAAATTAATTGAAAAGATGACTTCATCATTCCAAATTTTGCTTAATAGATATTTTGTAAATCCTTAATTCAGTCACATTTAGACACTCTTTGGGTCAACTCTCCAGTACAAATGTTGTACATTCATCCCTTCCCCTAGCTTTCAGTCATGTCCTGTGTGTGCATGCTAGGTCGCTTCAGTTGTGTTCGACTCTTTGTGACTCTATGGACCGTAGCCAGCCAGGCTCCCCTATCCATGGGATTCTCCAGACAAGAATGCTGGAGTGGGTTGCCGTGCCCTCCTCCAGGGGATCTTCCCAACCCAGGGATCAAACTCGCGCCTCTCCTATATTGGCACGTGGGTTCTTCACCACTAGCGCTACCTGGGAAGCTTTCAGTCACTTCCTTGGTCTAATTCCATAATCCTTTTCTCAAAGTTTTTTCTCACTAATCTAAAATATAAAGAATGATTAGTACAAGAGGCCCCTATTAGCCTCTCCAATTACCTTATCTTCAAAATCAAAAAACAAACTCACTTCCATCATTTAACGTGCTGTGCCTCCATTTCTTCATCTGCCAAATAAGGATAGGTGTCTAGCACTCTACGAGCGGCACACGGTAGCTGGTGAATTACTGAATGAAAGAATGAGTAACTCATAAAGCTGTTGAACATTAAATGAGGCAGTGTATGTGAAGTACTTAGCACACTGCCAGGCACACTGTGCCACCATCATAATCTTCAGTGCATCCCCACTGCCCACAGATTCCAATTTAAGCCCTTCTGTCCTGCTTTTAAAAGAAGCCTTATTAAATTAGTCTTATTGTGTCTCACCAATTTATGCTCCAAACAAGCATTTGCACTAAAATCAAATCATTTTCTCTCTTCCACAAAGAAGCCAAGCTTATTTCTAAAGTCTGAGACCTTCATTTATAACTACCCTCTCCCTGGAACATCTTTCATCTTCACTTACCCAGCCAAATATCAAATCCTTGAGTTCACATTCCCTCCTGCCCAGGAAGCATTTCCCAACCATTCCTACTTTTACTCATTTCTCCTTTTATCTAAAACCCTCATACTCATATTTATTGTTTTGTATTATGTGCTACTGTCTACTTTCTCTGAATGATCTGCAAATTACACTGAAGCTTTTACTTCCACCTCCTTAGCCATCATCCCCAGAGCAAATGTGTGGTTATTTCTACGGTATAGACTGACTGATCTAAACTGTTAACAGTGGCTATTTTGGGATAAGAAGATAAATAAAAATCACCTTTTTATTCTTTCTTACTGTTTCCAAATACTTCAAATCAAAAAAGAATAGATTTACAAAAAAGAATAAAGTCACATTCTAAGACTCAGAAATTTTAAAATGCTATTTCAACAGATACACAGTGAAAAACTTATGATCCTAAGATCCTACAGTATTTTCTGAAAAATAAGCAAACATACATACCTATGTCAGTGGAATTTTAATAACTATTTTATGTATTGCAGTTCTTAAAAAAAAAAAATCAGTGGTTCATATATAGTATCCAGGGTAACCCTATTATTGAATAGGCAGGGTATTTTCTGATTAACTAGAAGTTCATTGTTTCTCATTGTTTTTCAGTAGCCGATAATAACTTTATGCTCAAAACATAACTTGCAATTACAAAACAAAAGTGACATGGTCAATGTAGTTGGAATGTATTTGAAACACCAAATATAATTTTTAAAAATTCTTACCTAAACCTTTTTGTCCTGGATTCTTCGCAAAATTAAAAGTAAACTGGTAGAAATCCTTAAATCGTCCCGGTTCTTTCAATTCTTGCTCCATCTTGGGTATCTGGGCCTTTAGTTTTTCTATGCTGTCACATCTATACAAAATTAAGTTTATAAAAGATAAGCTTTTTCTTTATAAATCAAAAACTTATTTATTCCTATAACAGTTTATTTCATAGAATTCTTTTTAAAAATGCATTAAAAATTTCATCTTTTTTTAATTTCATCTTTTTA
This sequence comes from Okapia johnstoni, assembly GCA_024291935.2. NCBI lineage: Eukaryota > Metazoa > Chordata > Mammalia > Artiodactyla > Giraffidae > Okapia > Okapia johnstoni. The sequence continues at coordinate 85,050,417 of CM044311.1, read as the reverse complement.
AATTACATAAACAAGTATGGGATTAGCTGGAAGACGAAAAGTTCTTGAGTGATTAAATGTTATCAATAATCACTATTTTTAAGAGAAATGGGCTATGACTTTTAATTATGTATTCATGGGACTGTCAATACACCCAAATGGTAGAAGTCAGCTGTAGTGAACAGATGAGAATGTATAGCAATCAGCTTTGCAATCATCAGTTTAAACTGTAGTAGTACTCCTTACATCGTAACATATCACAGGTCTAGCTTCCAAACAAACTGAAAGCACAGTCTCTTGGTTAGGTGAGGAAACAGGCATTCCTCTTGAAAACTTCTCACTGTATTCAAAGTACCACCTCCAACTGAAGTTATCTCAAATCAGTATTAAGCTTTTTTCTATATCTGAAACCATTCAATTTCCAAGGAGCTTAAATGGGTTCACACCAAGTCCTACTTTCCTTAAGGTAGAAATCTTTTATCTGTTATAGATTCCACAAACCAATCACTATACTTTTTTTCCTTCAAATCATTCTTGCTTTTGTTTTCCTTTCATGGTCTTTATAACACCTCCCAAATTATTAGTTTGTAAATTAAAACTCTGCTTTGGAAATTCATTACATTTTACATGAACTCACTTTTAAATGAGGGAAAAAAAGAGTTCCAGTGGAACCGGTCCTAGTATAGAGAACCCCAGCAAGTTCAGGATGAGGCTGGCTTTGGCTATAAAACACAGCGTCGAGACCAGATATTAACTTATTGTTTCTTAGCTTTAAACTCACCCTTCTTTGCCCTACTTTGTGACTGTTTGCAGTGGACTACAAATTGTGAGACTTCGTTTTTTTTTCTTGCCAGCTGGCTCACCATTAGGTTCTACCAATAGAGGGCGATGAAAGGCTGGAAGCAGAGGAAGGAATTTTTCTTAGCCCAGTCTGTTTTCTGCAGAAAGCGAGGGTTTCAGCGAACTGGGAGGTCCCAGCAGTGTTCACCAATGGCGGCAACTTGCACGGCTCTGCAGCAAGTGACCCTTAGAGCTAGCTTCTTCTCCATCAGAGAAGCAGGCAGCATGCTCCAGAAGTAGCCAGGCACTGTCTTCTGGGGTCAGAATCATAGCCTTGTGGGGATCCTCTTAAGCTTCCAGGTTCCTTCCTTGTTTCCTTCCCTCTAATCCAGAGGTGGTGACAGCTTCTTACAGTTGCCACCTAAATCCTAAGTTATACTTAGGATTTTCTTTTACCCCATTTACACAATGTAACAATTTCTAAAATTTACCCTGTTCAAATCGCTGATATGGTTTGTGTGTCCAATCTGGACCCTGACTGATTACCATGTCCTTCAGGCTCAAGAATCAGAATGACTGAATTCAAATCCTGGCTTTAATACTACCTAACTCTCTAGTTTCTCTCTACCTTTATTTCCTCATCTCTAAAATGCGGGTATAACCACTACTACAATCAAAAAGCTGTTGTGAAGTGGTAGGTGAAGTACTTACTTAGCATAGTTCCTGAAATGAATGTTCAACAAATGTTCAGCTTTAATTATTCAAAAGCACTCACTAAAAACAGTAAGGACACCCTGTCACTGATCACAGACTGAATACTTTCAGAGCCTCATTAAATGCAGACAACTAGTGGCCACAGGTAAAACCTCTACCTATGACTTGTCAATCTATTTATACCAAGACATTCAGCTAATCAGTTGTCAAGGTTTGTGTAGAACAAAAAGTAATTAGTAACTTCCAATATTTTTAAATTCTAGGAGCTTGTTTACAAATTCAGAGTTCACCACCTCACATTAGGAAATAACTTAAAACTTGCTCACTTCACTTACCCACGTAAAATATTAAAGCATAGTAATTTTAATACTAGTGAACCTTCCTTAGAAACAAATGATAAAAGCATAAAGCAAACAGAACAGAAGAGGTTGCACTAACTACACAGATAACTTGACATGGGAAGGAACGAGCATATTAGCCCATTTCTATTTACAGCAATGTCTGGGGCACAGATATCAGTTCCACAGTAACTCTTACAGCAGTGCACCTAATTTCATATGAAGATTATACACGCACCCTAATTCCGTCATGCCATCCATGAACTCCTGTTTGGAGAACTCGCACTGTGTTGCTGCTCTGAACTTCCACGCGATGATCAACACACTGATGCTGGCTGGATCGAGGGCCAGGTCATCACAGAACTGCTGTATACCATCTATTCCAATTTTATTTTCATCTTGAGGATCTTTAAAAACACCAGTACAATATGAAATTAGTGCCATACTTTCTATGCTATTCCTAAAACTTAGAAAAGGAATGCTTTCTGTTGCATATTTTAAAATGATCACAACAGACCAAAAATATGAAGAAATATTGTTTTAACTGTTATTTTCCCCCTGTAATATTTAAAACCACTTTGCTCCTGAAACAGCATTCTTAAACAGCAGGATAGGCACTAGATAGGACCTGGTTTTTTAAAAGTCTCATTTATTCAAATGAAAAAAGTCCCATACTTACACACCACCAGAAAATCTGACATTTCTATACATGGAAAAAGGATTTTTACTGAACATATCCACATTTTACAAAGGCACTCTAAAATAGTATTATATACCGTAATTCTTTTCTCCTTGAAGTTTAATTTCACAATAGAAATCACTTTTTAGAGAACATCGGAAAAACCAAACTGTGTGATTCAATTCTAATCACAAGACAAACATCTGCTATTCAAATTAAAGAAAACCCCCAACTACCAAAATTTACTTTTCAGACAGCAAAAATTTAGATACAAATACAAGGATAAAGAAGTACTCATACACTTGTCAAATAAAAAAATGTGCACATCCTTGACTTTGGGGCAAGAGCTATGTGTAAAATATCAATATAATCCCACCTTTGGAAAAACTTTGAAATAATTCTATATATATATTTCTGCATAAAAGACACAGAAAGTTGGACATCAGGCTATTAAATATTGGTTCTCTCAGGAGAATAAGTAAGTAAAAGACATAGAAACTATTGATTTTTTCTTTATTCAATCTATTATGTATTAACTTTTTAAAAGTATATATTACTTTATAATTATTTAAAAGTTATTAAAATTATTAGGCAGGTTTCCTTAAAATTGGCTCAGCTGAGTTTTATGAAAATGAGGGAAAAAACCTAGTCCCCCCAGTCCCCATTCTCAAACTGAGTAACACAGGAGGAAAAAAGGAGGCAAATAAAGGGGAAGGAAATAAAGACACTACGAAGAAATTTTAGTGAAAAGAGGGAAATAATTTTTCAGATTTCTTAAATTAATTCTAAGATCTAAAGAGCTCTGTTAGACACATCCACTCAATTAATGTCCTCTGTATTATTTGATTTCTCACAAGAACCATGTAACTCTGGAAAACCTGGTTCAAAATATTTAAAGGCACAAGCAAACACTCACCTTTGTATCTACTGTATAGTTGTTCTAACTTCTTCCTGTCCAATGATCCTTTTACACTCTCTCGTATATAAAGTTCAGGATTTTGAAAAAAATTGTCTGTTGCAACATCTAACTTCCAGTCATTTTGAGACAGACAACTTACTGCTGTTTTTTCACTAGATTGTGTGAAGATCATAAACTGACGAACTTTATCCTTCTGCGATGATTTCAACTTGTTCTATTGAAACCAGAAAATAAACTGAAACTCTGTAACATCACAAAAGACTAAGTATTTCTATACTGCTGACTAAATTATTTTTAGCAATACACGTGCCTCATAAAATAATAAAACATTTAGCTTAATGTTTTGATCTATTAATAAGGCAAATTTTTAAAAAATCTAAAACACAAAATTGCTATCATTTTGGAAAAGAAACTAGGACAGAAGCAAAAGAAGTTCACCCACCCTGCATTTCTCCTAAAAGTGGGTCCTGTGAGCATGTATAAAGGCTCTAGGAGGGAAGCAGAGCTAACTCGCAAAACCTTAACCAAGCACAAAGCTCCAAGGGATGCTTAAGGAGTTGTGGGGAAGATGATATTATTTAAGCCAGTCAGAACATTCAAGTGACCCTGAGGAACAATGAGATTAACAGATATTTGTTGCAGTCCTAAAACACATTGTAAAGGATATGGGGTACGATTCTCCCCAACCTCACCACCCACCCTACTCACCCGCCGACCCCGGATTTCTTGCTATTTTTACCAAATGTGACAGGCAACAGAATATGAGGTACTCTACATTTCTCTTTACAGGGGTCAGGAACCAAGATAATTATCAATGGGATTTCCTCTTATTTTCAATCAAACCAGAAGCAGTGAAATATGAACAAGTACCCTGCATCCTCCCAACCAAGGTAATCTTTAATAGAATTCTCCTTCTTTCACCATGAAAGAAATTACCTCTTTCCCTTGGCCTGAGCCTAGCAGACATTCTCTCTAGCCAGACTCTCCTGTAATAACCTTCTCTCACTGGCCTTGTGTTGACACATACTCATTTCTCATCTGCCCTGAGTCCTAAGCAAAATAAAGTAGGTCAGCTAGGCCCTCCACTCTCTCCCAGTTTCAGGGGCCACATTCTTTGTCTCCTCATGCAAGCTGTCTCCTGTGTAATTTCAGCCTCCCCGCTATTACTCTTTCCTCTCGCAAATCCTAATACCATCTCTCAGCAAAATACATGGGTTCTTCCTGAGCTATTATTGCCAATAAAGAGAAAAAAGCATGTGAGTAGGACACACGTTAATAGATACAGTGTTCTGTGGTTGAACCAACACATCTGAGAACCCAAGCATTTTTGATCTGGCCCAGACAGACAGATCACAAACCTCAACCCCCTGATTGTACAGATGAGAGAACAGACCCCAAATGTTAAGGAATTTGTTAAAAGAAAATCACCCAGGTTATTAGTAGAAATAGGTCAAGAACAGAAAGATGTCATGAATCTGAGTTTTACTAATCTTTCTATAAACCACACTGCTTGCTGTACATATTTATAAACCTTTTGAGGTTTTCAGGAAAAAGACTAATGAAGATATAAATATTTCCACCTTTCACAAAGTAAAAATAAGGCTATGCAAAAATCAAATATGAAAACCAACCCCATCTTTAATAGCCTGGAGTCTAATCTGTCAGCCATACTCTTCTCTCTCTGTAAATGTGTTACTGCTTAGGATTACACATTAAAATCTCAACCTCTGTTCTCCATTAAAACTGAGAAACTATAAATTTACTAGCCTCCTGTTATTTCATAAATAAATCTACCACTTCTGAACACTAGATAACTCATATCCCATTATTTGACACATCTCTCAAATGTCTAGGAGTCCCAACTTGAAAAGTATCTAAAGATGTTATTCAATTGCAACAAACCCACAATGAAATCACATGACAAGGAAGATGCCTGTCTTAATATACTGTTGAACTGAAAGGAAACCACTCTGATTTCAACTTTTGCTACTGAAAGCTATTTTTAAAATGAATATACCTTTCTAAGAGATATAATACATGTAAGTGATACAGTATGTAAGACATGTAGTATATGACATATGTTTTAATCCTTTGAAGAACGGGGAAGTACCTGAGGGTCATTATGATCATCACTGACCATTGTATAATGTTGCACAAAGTGCTGGAGATTAACCTAGAAGTATAACAACTATAGGCCACAATCTGGAAATAACTTTTTAATTAAACATTTCCATTTTCCTAAAAGTTAAGAGGCAGCAAAGCAATCAAGATTATTGGGGGGGGGTGGGGGGGGGGTGTACCACATAGTATTAAATCCCATGTTATTTCCTGAGGCTTGAATGAGTTTTGAAGAGGAGGAAAAACACAGCTTAAGTCACTTCTGCCAGTCAAAAAGTTGTTCACTGTATTAATGACTTCCTGTCAGAAAGCAAGATATTAGAAAACTGGGGGACAAAGATAAAAAACAGTCCTATCCATAAAAACTAATAACAATTATATAAGTGAATTAACTCCATTTCATATCTTACTTGAAATAAAAGTATAATGTCCATGTATATGCAAACAGAAATTATTTTAATGGGTTTAAATTTCCAGTATATGGGGCAATACATTTTAAGAAGAAGGGCTGCAGCTACCCATTTCCAACACCACAGAGGCTAATGAGTGATACCTCACTGAGAACCAACAGTATGAGTTTCTGCTAGGCCAAGTCATAATGAGCAATTCCATTGTGCAAAGTCTGATGAGCACCCTCCCTTTTCTTGTACTTTTAATGCACTCTGACCGTTCCTCTGTCAGCTCTCTGTGCCTAGAATAAATCTCAACACTTGCTCTCTTACTAGGGAGCATGTAGTCGATTCTGTAGTCCCAAAGGCTGCCTAGAGGAAGCTGGAGTGGGCTACACAGACCCACCCTTTCCCCAAGCCTCTTTAGGAGAGCTACAACACATCCATCCCCTTTTCACAGGCCACAAGGGGGCACCAGGCAGGGAGTTCTAATTTTGAAAGTACAGCTCAAAGGTTTAAATTTCCATTAACTTGAGAAAGAGGAAAAGGGTCTTTAGACAGAAAAGAAGTATTTTATAAGGGATGAGAAAGTGGACAGAAAACAGGTGGAAGAAAAAACAGATGGAGTCTCTCTATTTCTACTACAAATCCAGTGGGTATCTTCCTAAGAGCAAAAACATATGACAACTACAATGATTCAGCACTCAAATGTAGTACATGCTACTTTAGACTTACTTAAAAGGAACAAACTAGGGTGGTCATTAAACAAGACTAAGCAATACAATCTTTAGGACTCAAGTGTGAAAACTAGAGATTATCAAATTTTCAAGGAAATTCAATATTGGCAATGTAAAATGTATAAAATACAGAATATACCCTAACTATTATGGCATCTGGTCCCATCACTTCATGGCAAAAAGATGGGGAAATGGGAACAGTGACAGACTTTATTTTCTCGGGCTCCAAAATCACTGCAGATGGTGACTGCAGCCATGAAATTAAGACACTTGCTCCTTGGAAGAAAAGCTATGACCAACCTAGACAGCATATGAAAAAGCAAGAGACATGACTTCACCAACAAAGGTCCATCTAGTCAAAGCTTATGGTTCCAGTAGTCATGTATGGATGTGAGAGTTGGACTATAAAGAAAGCTAAGCGCCAAAGAATGGATGCTTTTGAATTGTGGTGCTGGAAGAGACTCTTGGACTGCAAGTTCAAACCAGTCCATCCTAAAGGAAATCAGTCCTGAATATTCATTGGCAGGACTGATGCTGAAGCTGAAACTCCAATACTTTGACCACCTGATGCAAAGAACCGACTCACTGGAAAACACCCTGATGCTGGGAAAGATAGAAGGCGGGAGGAGAAGGGGACAACAGAGGATGAGATGGTTGGATGGCATCACCAACGTGATGGACATGAGTTTGAGTAGGCTCTGGGAGTTGATGATGGACAGGGAAGCCTGGCGTGCTGCAGTCCATGGGGTCGCAAAGAGTTGGACATGACTGAGAGACTGAACTGAACTGACCCTAATTATTTCTAATTCTAGCAAAATAAAGGGGAAAGAGAGAAGAAGGAAGAGAGGGAGGGAGAAAAAGAAAGACTGTGTCTTGTAATAGAAAGCTAATAACAATTATATCAAAGATTACTGAAGTTAGAAATACTATCATCTGAACAGTAAAAAGCATCTACTTACTCATCTTTCCAAAATTAAAAAATGTGGTTATTAGTAGATATTGTTTAACACTTAAATCTAGCAGATGTTTGCAATTTTTTTTTCCACTCAAGAACTTTGGAATTTACATTTAAAATAACAGTTTATCTGGGACAAAAAAAAAAAAAAAATCAGACAAATACTTTGGACATAGCTAAGTATCATATAGCCAAGTGAATGAACTTAACAGTCTATTGTGATAGAAGAATAGGGACTCAAAAAATCTCTAAAACAAAAAATGATAATACAGTTACAATAGTACTTCCATCAAGAAAAACACTGAACATGGAAAATTATTTTCTAGGTAACAATTTCAAAATAAAAATAATTTTAATGGGTGGCATTTTTAAAACAAAAAATTAAGATTTTATTATTTCTATTATTCTGAATAGAATCTCACCCTTAAATTTCAATCTCTCACCCTTTAAGTTTCAAATTCAGTCTAAACTCCAGAAAGACAGACAGCAAGGCCTTTACATTTTTAAAAGAATTAATTTTTTAACTCAATTCTAGTTATCTCAGGATTTGATGAGTCTTAGCTCACAAAAGACAATGTTTTAAAAATTCAAACACTGTAATGATCACCCATAATTTTCATTAAAAGCTCTGGATGTGGTTCTCATGTGTTTACCATATAATTCACAGTTTAACTTCATCTGAAATTTAGAAGAGCTGGTTTAAGTCCAGAAAATCATACTTTCTATATGATACATAGTATCCAGCAGATATAGCCAAATGTTACCAACATCCCAAACCACTCATCTATAAAAAGGCCTTCTCACAGATTGTAGGTCTGAAAATCAAAAGTACAAGAAAAATCAATTCAACTAACCAGACTACTTTCTATTCCCCAGAGAAGACTTTCACCTAGGGGCAAAGTTCTATCAGAAAGCCAGGCTAAGAATCTAGGTAGGAGTCACTAGAAATTCTCTTCCCTTCTACCTGCAACAGAGAGGTAAAGAATGCAGACTGTCAAATCAGACTGGCAGGATTTTAATCCCACCTGTGCCTCTTAATTGCTGTGTGACTTTAGGATCATTACTTAATCTCTATGTGCTTCAGTTTCTTCATTTGTAAACAGGGTGTGAAGGTTATCCAAACTAATTCAAGTTAAACTCTTAGAACTGTAACCAGAACATAGTAAGGACTCCTTACAAGTCCACCAAGAATATACTCCAGAGAAAAAAGTAACTTTGTGTAAGTAAGATAGTAATAAAGAATAACAACTACCATAATCAGAAAACTAAAAGCTAACATTTGAGCTCCTACTGTGTGCCAACTCTGTGCTAGGTATTTAATTATTAAATAATTAATTGTCCATATCATTGATTCTTTTTTTTTTAACCAATGTGGAGATCAAGCCTCAGAGCTCCTTTTATCTAAAGACAGACTTACCCAAAACGTACCAGAACCAGAAATGAAACCCTGGTGCCTAGCTTCAAGGCATGCAGCTTTTCCATTTATTCTACACTGTCCTCAAGTGAGAGAGAAAACAAAAAGGGCAAAAGTGCAACCACTGAGCAATTACTGTGTGCACTGTGGGGAGAGGGGAATTGTGAGCAATATTTCTTCACCTATTTTTATGGAAAGTTAAATAATCAACTGACCTTTTTCCTTTCAAATGTATACAATTTGCATTCTGACCAAAAATTGCACATTACGCATTCCCTTACTAACCAAAAGACTAATTTAGGGGTAGAACTTCCTTTTAGGTTTTTTGGAGAAGAGGGATAGGAGAGAAGAGGTGGATAGACTATTTCTAAGAAAAATGTGTTTACTGTCTTGTCATAGTCTATTTTTAAAAACATGGCCAAAATCTATAGCTTTAACTATACAAAGGGGAAAATGAGGGAAAGTCAGGGTTTCCTTTTCCAATTAGACAGTTCGAAACTCAGAGAAGAAACAAAACATGTACAGGTTAGAGCCAGAAAATAGAACCAAATGTGTACAATTTCAAATATTAAGCAAAACAAAACCCCAAAGCCTCAGTATTCATGTAAACTATAATCTGCAATTTAGAACAGTTACTTAGGCCTGTGGCTCTCATCATTCATCTGTATACTTCCTGCACTTGGAATGACAGTTAAAATGAACTCTTCTTAGAGAGATGTCACACTAGTTCTAAGTCAAAAGTGGAATAATGTACTATACTATGTAATCACTGTACCTAATGATGTTTTATATAATGGCAATTCACCTCAAAAAATATCTCAGAAGTACACTTGTAAGATCCAAACTGGTTTTGTATGTTTTTAAAGGATTTTCCTCAAAGGTTTTAAAAAAATGTTCCATTGGTGAAAGTTTAAAGGATTTTTCTCCTTCCCATTCTCAGAATTATTTTTCAAAAGATGCCTACCACTGTAAATTAATAAATGTTTTGATTCTGGTTTAGAGACGACTGTTTTGACTATTAAAAAGTTATTTTTGCTAAAATTTCTGATTACCTTTGATAAAGGACAGAAATAACCTCCTTAAAGTACCTGTGTTAGTCATCATATTTCAACTCATATCCCAAACTTAAAACCTGAACATCTAACAAGTAGGCAAGGCAGCTAACTTAAATTTGCTCTTTCTCTCCACAAACATCTTTTCTAATGAAATCTCATATTAACAAAAAGATTATTAAAGTGAAAACAAAACAACAAAGAATTAAATGAGATTTTTTAAGTCTCACAGTTAAAGAAGTTATAATAATGACTAGCATTCAATCGTAATGGATATTTGTTTCACAAAGAGAATAAATGATCCTTGAAAAATGAAATCTCCTAATTCTAAAATTTGGTGTCTACTCAATTCCTAAACCTAGAAATATTAAAATCCTTGAATAATAAATAAGTGCTTTGAATGTTTGCTGAAATACAAATATCCTAATACTACAAAGGAATAGGCCATGTACTTCAACTTAAACTCTGCTGCTGAACACTGTTCAGTGTTAAGGGATTCGAAAGTGGATTGCAATAGAATTCTTTAGCAAAAAACTGTTTAAAAGTAAAATCTCTCTTAAAATTTTACAATGCAAATAAGCAGTCTAATCACTCTTACTGGGTACTAATTATATAAAATGGATTCAACATTTTCCCCTTTTGTTTTGGCTTTTCCTTAGGTGGGGATATACATCTAAAGTGACTAGGTAAACTAGACAGTCAGCAGGTTATTCAAGAGCTTGTTTGTGTCCACAAAGCAACTGAATCCTATTTGGAACTATCTCTCTTCATCAAATGTCATGTCTAATACTATCACAACTTGAGCAACACACACTCAAATTTAAAAGGGGGCTTTCTCACAGATTTTCATTATGCTTGACTCAACCTATGAAGTCATAATCAAAAGAGCCACTTGACTCAAATAAGCCCAGCTCTTTTAAAACTTAAAAAAAAGCCCCACCACCGCGAGTTAATTTTACTTTCAACTTTTTTACCATATGTACCAAAAGAGTTCTAATTTTTCAATTACTTAAGTGTTGACATCAGATCATCTGATTTGATATGGAAACAACTAGGTCACTATTCAATATAAGGAAGAAACCAGAGTGAAAGTAATAAAAAATTCCACACCCATACGGAAAGGCTGCTTGCTGGGTTTAAAAAAAAAAAAAGAGGAGGGGTAGATAAAGTGTGTAACCAGAGACCAGGCTTCTAATCCCTGCTCTCTCACATACTAGCTCTTTACCTTGGTCATCTCTTTAGAAACGCTGAACGTCCTTTTTCAGACATGATACAAGGAGGTAGCAATACCTATCTCACAAATTGGAGTGGAGATAAAAAACAGCTGTGAATTGTTTGACTGGCAGAGGGTATGTTCTCAATAAACATTAATGTCCTTCCTTCTCCCCAAAGGCCCAGTTTTTTTGCATAGTCATTAAATGACAGGCCAACTACTACACACTCAAAAACAATCTACAAAAGAGATTGTACTGTGCTGTTTTTATTAGCTAGCATGGCTAGGTAAACTTGATGTTCAACTAGTATTTATTAAATATTGGGCAGTGACCTTAGAATTCAAAACTCTACACACAGAAGCTGCATTTCTTCTTGTCTTTAAAAACTGTTTGGGACATAATTATCTGTAACTGTAATAGGACACTATGAGACAGTAGAAACAAGGTCTATCATACAATTCAGAATCCTTCACTGGCTTCCCATTTCTCTTGAAGTAAAAACACAACATCCTTCCAATGTCCACCCATGCCCGTCTCTACTCCTTACCACTCAGACCTCATCTGCTCCAATGCCCAATATGCCCCTCTCCCCCAACCACACTGGACTCACTGTTCCTCAAACTCTCTGACCACATTTCTGGGTGGCTTACTCTTTCATCTCCTAGTCAGCTCAAAATCTACTTCATCAGTGGTGCAAACATCGTTTTGCACCCCCAATTCTACTGTGCCCCAACACTCCCAATTCCCCCCACCCAACACTGCTTCTCTCCCAAAGCACTTTACACTTTCTAACACAGTAAGGAAGAAAAAATATATACTATGCTTATTTGTCTCTCCCTAGTAAAAATGCAACCCTCACCAGGACAGAGATTTTTATCTCAAGGGGAAAAAAAAAATATATATATATATATGTATGTGTGTACATATATATATACACACATATATGTGTTTGTGTGTCTATGTGTGTGTATCCACATCCCCAGCGCCCAGAACAGTGCCTGGCATACAGTAGGCATTTAAGAAATAATTATTAAAATGAATTAAGGCCCTCCCTTAATCTACTTATGTATATGCAAAACAATGTGAAACAATAGGAAGACAATCTTGAACAGGCCTACATTAATCTAGACTTACAAACTCTGACATTTGTTGAAAATATAATCTTAAATTTCAAAGTCCACACATTTAAAAAAAACATTAAAAACATAGTAAATTAACAGCACTAACCACTCATCTGAATTTTGTTATTTAACATTTTCATTAATAACACTTGGGTTTTCCTGTTTAAATGAATAAATTAACTTCAAATCAATTTTCAACCATTTCGCTAGATTTCATGTGAGCTAAGACTGTAGGTACCATAAGTACTGGGGAAAAGAGTAAAACCAGGAAAAATTAGTTTCAGTTCTGCAATTAACAATTTTGCAAACTTGAACCTCAAAACCTCTTTGATCCTCAATTTCTTCTTCTGTAAAAGGGAAGAGGAGTCAATTAGATGATCTATTGAAGATATATTTCAGGTCTAAAAATTTCATGATGCTGTGAGTCTATAAAAATCTAGTAGGTTACACAGTCTACAACTTCTCACACATCTAAGAAAAATCATTAAAATCAAAAATTTTAGCTGAATGTACCTTTATCAAATCCTGTCCTCTTACAAATAAGAAAACAAGCCAGAAGTCAAACACTTTTTAAAAAGATTTTCAGGAGTAACAAAATATTGTCTAGTTTTGGAGCTATTTTTGGTCTTTCTATGTGGGTGTCAGGTAGGTTAAATGAACAATTTTTCTTACACAAAATAGATAAAGAAAAAAAAATTCAGATATTCCATTATTTAAGTCTGACCCGGAATCCCAGAAGTGACAATATAACATGTGCTCTAGAAATGGACTGCGTTACACACACTGAGAAACATTAGCCCCAAAATTGTATCAAGAAATAATTGTAAGTAAAATAAATTTACAATGAAAAACTAGAAAATTCTTATGGCCTAAAATCTTTTAGGGCCCATGGTGATTTAGCTTCCAAACTAACAAAAGCATACCAAGACAATTCTGGTGACATGATCTGAATTCAGCCACAAAAAAAGTGTTTTAAATTAGTAATATCTTCCCATTACTAGTGTAATTAAATGAGTTATGGCTAAGTTCCAAAACTAGCTACTTCAATAGCAATAAAAGGACAAAAGCTTACAAGTCCCAATACAAGTTGAACTCTCATTTGAATCAGGTGAATCCAAATTCATGAACAGGTAATGAGCATTATCAACACCTTGGATTCCAGAGATAGTGGTGATTGGAGGCTACCATGAACAGAACGTATTTTGATGGGTTCACTGAGTGTTTACCAGGGAATTACATTTCATTACTTCAAGCTTACTCTTATAAGCCAAGCGTCTGGAAACTTGAGGAGTAACATGTATGACCGTCAAAATACTTAAGAAATTGGAAACTGTTTAGCCGCCCTGCTGGATCTTTGAACACTGTAATATCAATCTAAACGTTAACCAGTACTTTATGGCAAAGTTTTCTTACAAATACAAATGGTCAGCTTTCATGGAACTTACCGCAGAACCTAGGTCTTACATGGCAAACTAAACCACATATTCATACACGACACCAAAATTCTGCCAAGCTGGAGGCTGCGACGAGCTAAGTGTCATTCAGCAGAAATAAGACCAACCAAAAACAAAGACACTGGAGCAGACGCACATACACCCTCCTCAAAGAGGCCTTTATGTTCCCCATGAGCAAAAGGACAATAATATCACTTTTACTGTCTATTCATACAGTAACCTGCATGGAATTCAACTCATGCTCACACTACAATGCCAAACATCGCTTCTGAAAAACAAAAAGTCCAAGAGTCAGGTACATTATTACCAAGCTGTAAACAGATAACTTGAACACCACGTCTTGAAGCTTGTAGGACATTTTCCAAACAAAAAAGCAGAGGGGTCTAACTTGACAAACTGTTTTTTAAAAATCACAAATGGTCTTTAACTGGCATAATAAAGCAATTACTCCTCCCACCTCAAGGAAACAAAATATGTGCTCAAAAGGTAGCAAGTCTGTTTCTCCTAATTTTATGAAATGAGAACAGGTTGCACTTCCGTACTTTCCCCCTCCCCTCACGTCCCCCCAGCTCGGCGGTCTCCCATGTTCTCAGAAGAGGTAAATATAACCTCCACCAACTGGCCAGTGAAACTCCCATTTTCCAAGAGCACGGGACATAGCGAGAGGTGATGGAGAAAGAAGAGGGCTGTTACCCCGCCCCAAGCAAAACTGCCTGGAGACTTGAGGGGTGCTGGAGCCGGAGCGGAGGAGGGAGAGGAGCGCCGGGAAAGTCTTTGCTTCTCCCCGGCGGGGCGGAGGGGGGGAAGCCCCGGCTCCGGGCGGGGGGAGCCTCCTACCCGGAACCCCAGACCCCGGTTCCCTGCCAGACACAATGGAGCCGGCGTGGGGGCCGGGCAGGGACCGGGCCGTTGCCCCATCCCCTCCCCCGCCCCAACGCCTGCTCCCGCCGCGTCGGGCCCAGCGAGGGGCACCGGGGGCCGCTCCCCGGGTCCCAAACTCCCCGGGGCTCCCGACTAGGCCCGGCTCCGCTCCGCCTCCTCGGCTCTCGCGTAGCGGCGGCGCCCGGGCGGGAAGGGGCGAAGGAGGAAGGGAGAGGCAGGGAGGAGAGCCCCGCCGGGGAGCGGGACGGAGGCCGCAGGCCGAAGCTCGGGGCGGCGGGGTCGCCGCGGGGCGGAGGGCGGCCGGGGCGGGGGTGCGAGGCTGCGCCGGCCCCCAGCCGGCGGGGCGGGCGGCCGCAGTGCCTCACCATGTTGGTGTCCTCCAGGCCTCTCCCCTCCTCCTCCGGCTCCGCAGCGAATGGACGGCGGCGGCGGCGGCGGCTCCTCTCACGGGCTCGCCGGGCTCCCGCTCATGCGCAGTGCGGGGCGGCCCCGGCGCGGCCCGAGGAGGCAGCCCCGGGCCTCCGGGAGGCGGAGGGACTGGGGCGGCGGCAGGCGCCCCGCGCGGGGCTTCCCCCGGGCGCGGGGGTCCCCCCGGGTTGGGAGGGAAGGCGCGGGCGGGGCAGGGGGCGACGCACGCACCGCGCGCGCAGACATCCTCCCGCCGCGCCCGGCGGCCCCCGGCGTATGGGGGGCCAGGGGACACCACCTACGCTGCCTACGCGCTCCTTACGCCGTCGGACTGCCGGGCCGGGTCTCCACCGATTCGAGGAGGGGAAGAGCGGTGGCCGAAGACTTGAGCAGCTGGGGACCACTTGGAAGGGCTAGGACTGACGCGCTAGATCCGACCCAAACCACCCCTTCCCATCAATACCAAAAGGCGGGGGCGGGGGGGGGGTTGTGGAGAAAAATAGTAAAGACACCTCCACCCCCAAGTGTTTTCTTCTCCCAGTCCACTATCTGTACTGCATCGGGTCCCCCACGTGGACATACCAGAGGAAACCATGGTCTAGCCATGGGGGAGCCGGAATGCCCTTTAGAATGGCCCAGACCTGTGTCCACAGGAAGACCAGTGGGATGGCCCTAGGGTTCAGGCGAGGAGGATTAAGGTTTCAGGGCCTCATTCATGCCACTCTGGTGGCTGATATCAGTGCCTACGCCTTGCTCTAAATGTCCGCTTAGTTCAACCTTCCTAGGATAAGTTTGGAAAATAAAGATTTTTTTTTTTTTTTTTTACCAAGGGTTGATACAATCTTGGTTATAAGTCTGATGAGTCTGAGGGTACCTGGATTTTCTGCTGGGGATCAAGTGCTACAAGGAGTACAAAAGATTCTTTGGAATAGTCCCTGACCTTAAAAAAATTGACTATCCAGTTAAATGCGACGCTTTCACAAAGGAAGGAAATGAGAAAACAGGTAATAAAGTAAACATCAAAAAAATCACATCTAAGACTGAAGCCAAAAAATCTGTATTTCAGGACAGAACCAACCTGAGTGGAAGTGTTATCATTCTCACCTGTTATCACTCTACTCACCAACATCCTTTTCCCTCCTGATACTAGCTGCAGCTGCTGCTGCTGCTAAGTCGCTTCAGTCGTGTCCGACTCTGTGCGACCCCATAGATGGCAGCCCACCAGGCTCCGCCATCCCTGGGATTCTCCAGGCAAGAACACTGGAGTGAGTTGCCATTTCCTTCTCCAGTGCATGAAAGGGAAAAGTGAAAGTGAAGTCACTCAGTCGTGTCCGACTCTTAGCGACCCCATGGACTGTAGCCTACCAGGCTCCTCCATCCATGAGATTTTCTAGGCAAGAGTACTGGAGTGGGGTGCCATTGCCTTCTCCGCCTAATACTAGCATAGGCTGCCAGATCAACCCAATGACTTCACGGCTTTCAAATTCTTATCAAAACTTCTTTGGCTGTTCTGGGGGGCCTCCTGACACTTCCTGGAGCAGCCATGTATCAGGAGCTCCCAGGACTCTACCAAGAGCCATCCCTGGCTACTAATAAGCATACATCCACTGTTTCACCAGCCTTCAGTGTGCACATATTAATGTCCCAGACTCCTTGCTAAGCCCTGGGAAAATAAAGACAGACCAGATCTACCTAATGCAGCAAGCCTGAAGCTGGACCACAGCCATAGATGTTCTCCTTCCAGGAATTCACCTAGCATTTGACCTGAAATATCAAGTAACATCTAGGGTCTTAATCAAGAGGATTCACTGTCTCTCTTTCCACAAACTTGTACTTCACTAAGGTAACAGCTCATGGGTTTTCTTAAGCTCCGTTTCCTGACTGCCAACTCCAGCAAGGGCTTCCCTGGTAGTTCAGCAGTGAAGAATCCACCTGCCAATGCAGGAGACGCAGGTTCAGTCCCTGGGTCGGGAAGATCCCCTGGAGAAGGAAATGGAACCCAAGCCAATATTCTTGCCAAAAAATCCTATGGACAGAGGATCCTGGAAGGCTACAGTCCATGGGGGCGCAGAAGAGTTGAGTATGACTTGTTAACTAAACAAGAGCACCTCCAGCAAACGGTTTTTCTCATTCTACCTGACCTCTCTACTGCATTTGAACACTTTCGCCTTTGATTTCCTCTCCATTATGTTCCATGATTCCACTTTTTACTATGTTTCCTCCTTCCTCTGTGCCACTCTCCTTTGCTGGCTCAGCTCTCTTTGGGTCTTAAATGGTAGGCTTTTCAGAACTACCCCTGACTCGCTTCCTGTATATGAGCTGTGTCATGCCCTCACTCACAGTTCCACAATGTCAACTACTATCTACATCTTCAGGAGTCCTAAATCTTGACTTCTAGGTCCTGAGTGGCAGGCCTGCACACTAATTTTGGTTACTTCACCAGCCTGTCAAACTTGACAGATCCCAAACCTTATCCACAAATCTGCTTTTCCTCCTGTCTTTTTCTCAGATCAGCCAAGTCAGAAATTTAAGTCATTCACGACTCCTCCTACTTCATCCCACTAATCTAATTGCTCACCAAACTTCATCAGTTTCACCTCCTAAATAATTTTGAATCTGCACTCTATCTTCTACCCTTCTATAGCCAAGCCTCTATTATATCTCTTCTCATCAGTAGCCTCTTAACTCAAGTTCTGGCTTCTACTCTTTCCCTACCGTTCCAGACTTCTCTTGCTATAACACAAGTCTGAATTTCATCCTTAACATTCTCATTGGGCTCCATAAATGTGAGCCCCTTTTGTGTGGCATATAAGGCGTTATCCCCATAATCTGTCCACTAACCTTGCAATTTGCCACCCCCTTCCACACAAATGCACCTCATATTTGTTTTAACAACCCAAGCCTGCCATCTTTCATTCTGCTATCCCTGGATAACAAGCTAACACTGACTGAAGGCTTTCCATATACCAGGCACTGTGTTAAACCAATACACAGCCTAAATCACATAATCCTCACTTCAATCCTATGCATGCACGCATGCTAAGTCATTTCAGTCGTGTCCGACTCCGTGCGATGCCATGGACAGCAGCCCACCAGGCTCCTCCGTCCACAGGATTCTCTAGGCAAGAATACTGGAGTGGGTTGCCATTTCCTTCAACCCTATGAACTGTGCCCAAAGACTATACCCACTCTACCAAGGGAGAAACAAGCACAGAGAGGTTGGGTAACATGCCAAATGTTCTCCAGCCGATAAGTAGTAAAGGTGAGATTTAAACCCAGACTGGTGGCACTGGTGCCTGCCTACTAATATGGGAGACATAAGAGATGTGGGTTCGATCCCTGGGTTGGGAAGATCCCCTGGAAGAAGGCATGGCAACCCACTCCAATATTCTTGTCTGGAGAATCTCATGGACAGAGGAGCCTGGCAGACTACAGTTCATAGGGTTGCAAATAGTCACACAAAATTGAAGTGACTTAGTATGTGTGCAGTCTGGCAACAGACTCTATTCTCTTAACCACTTCACTGTTATTTCCTACCCAAAACCTCTATGCTCAACTCAGAGACCATCTTCTCTGTGATAAGCTCCTGACCTCATTCCTTACATTCCACCAGGTAGGTATGTTTCTCCTTCTGTACTTCTGTGACAGCTTATATACACTTCTATTATGCTTATGACATCATATATGATAATGTTTGCCTCCATGGCCTCTCCTGCCATGACATCATATATGATAATGTTTGCCTCCATGACTTCTCCTGCCAGACTGTGCACTGCTCCAGGCCAGAGACCCAGTAGCATACATCTCTGAGTTTTCAGTGTCAAAATGAGTGCCTTGAATATAGGATATATATATATATATACACACATACAAACACACACACACATATATATACATACTCCATGGTAATACTTGGATAAATTAAAAGAAAGACAATATCTGACTGATGTTTTGATCTGCCTTAAGACTGTGCCTATATTGTTTGTTATTGTAATGGGATGTCTTTACTCCTTGGCAGATGTATGTTATGCCATATGGTCAGATGGTAAATGTAGTAGCAACTGCACCCATTACTGCACTTCCAAGCTACAGTACTGAATGTGAAATGGAGAATTATTACTCAGTCATTATGGTTGAGTGAGAGAAACATAGTTGTTAAAATTGTCCTGATTATTTTTAAATGGAAAATTACTGAAGATAAAGCATAAATTACATGATTTAATTAACTGAAGAATATTAATTAACATGTTCATATCACTTCTTTTGTCATGAGGTTTCAAGTATTTAAGAAGTTGAGGTTTTTTAAGTACAGAATTTGTAAAGATTATTTTCTGCAGTGACAATCTCAATATAGCAGGAAATAAGATGGAAACATCTAGCCGGAATTCACTATCATTCTCCCTCTCCCCCACTAGAAATCTGTATTTACACATAGATATAGAAAAAGATGTTGATATAAAGATACACATATGTATATGTCACACACCTATGTGTATGTATAGTGAGTGCATACACATATAGTCACTGTATACCTATAGCTATATAGACAAAGTAATATTCAGTATTTGTACATAATACAATTTTCAAGCTAAAACATGCAACTTTGAAACTAATTGTTGCCTTCGAAGTTTAAAAGTCATGTTGAGACATATATATTTGCTGATAAAATTGTTGCAAGTCTGTTTAAAGAAACATGTAAAACCAAAGATTTCACACTTTCAAAATCTATCTTTCAGCAAAAAGAAAGAGCATAAGTAATCTGAAAAGACAGATTGCTAACATTTCTGGTAGTTCATCTAGCTAAAATTAAGCTTGCAGGGTAACTATGTAGACATAGTTACAGTTCAAAGGCACTAGTCTGGGACGCACAGCCAGCACCCTCCCACACTTAACTTGAGTGGACTCAGTTTTGCCCAACATTTACATAAATGTGCTTATTGAATTCAAGCTTGCCTATTTATAAATATGTTAAGAGTAAATGAGACTGACCAAGGCAATCTATTTTAGTTTGAGTGAAACATAACATTTAGATTTTATCAGTACAGAATTATAATTTTTTAAAGGGTAAAGCAGACAGAACTAGGCCTCGGGGCAGGGCTGTCTAGTGTGAGCGCCATGGTCCCCAATTCACACCAAACTCACCAGAGTAGGGGAAGAGCTGTAAGGTTTGGGGCTTTCTTGTCACTGACAAGTGTTACCAGTGATACCAAAGAAATGACTGCCTGAGACTCTCCCCTACATTCTGAACCATTTGAAAAGGAATCCTTAATTAGGACAAGGGAATAAACCTCAAGGAGCGTCCCTAGGAAACTGGGTACCACTGTCCTCCTCACAGAAGAAAGCTAACAAAAGCAGTATTCCAGTGGGTCACCCTCTAAAGAGGAAAATGGGAATATTCAGCAGAGCCAGTCTGTCACCTCAAGGTACATGTGGGTCTGTCGATTTTAGCTGCTCCACACTCATGGCAGAGGAATGGACTTGCAGTAACAGCTGAGACTGGAGGGCCAGCAATGGGAAACCATCTGAGACCATCACTGATGATGTCACAATGCCCTGCTGTCCCAAGATGTCCATCCTGGACCTCCCTGCCTGGCTCAGCTTTGTCCCTCCTTCATGAGCCTGTGGCTCAGCCCAGGTATCTGTCTGGAACAACTCTGATCGGTTGCAAAGAGTAAATTCATTGAGATCTTAATGACTGAAGCAGTTCTGCAGGTAGTAGGCTAGATGATCCCCTTTATTCCTGGGTACTTTTGGTATCCTCACCAGAGCATTCTTTGCTGATAATGACAGAGGAAATGCTGGTATCGAATCAAAACCTTGCTTTTCTGTCTTTATTCAGTGAATAGCGCATGTCATGCAAATTTCTTTGGGACTTGTTATTCTCAAAATGAAAAGACTGGGTTGAATTGTAATGAGATTCTATCAACCCCTAAGTTTGTTTGATTCCTTTCTGGTAGTCTATTGTGAACTGTCCTGGAAGATCAGGAAAGTAGAGCTTGTCTCATTTATTCATTCATTCATGCATTGTGACATGTATGAAGCACTTACACCAGCACTTCAGTGTCTGACAAATATAATGCAAGCCACAAATGTGAGATACATATGACATTTAAGTTTTTCTACTATTGAAAAACTTTTAAAGTGAAAAGAAACAGATTTTTACCTGTTTCATTTTCAGTGTTTCACCCAAGATATCTAAGATGCCAGCATTTCAACATGTACTCCAAATATTGAGATATTTTACTTTTTTCCATGGTAAGACTTTGACATCTGATGTGTATGTTACACTTAAAGTCATCTTAGTCTGGACCAGTCACATTTGAAGTGCTCTGGTCCAAAGCTGAACGAACGGCTTTGGACATACGGTGAACGGCTACTGTATCAGTCAGCACTGGCCTAGACAGTGGCTGGCCTGGAGAGGATGACCAACAAATAGGAGTAATCAGTGACCTTACTTCCAGGAAATAGATAAAAACCAAAGTAAACCTGGAATATCGATATATAATCAATAATAGTACAAAAATGGGTTCCCTGATGGCTCAGCATTAAGAATACGCCTACAATGCAGGAGAGTAGGGAAGATCCCCTGGAGGAGGGCATGGCAACCCACACCAGTATTCTTGCCTGAAAGATCCCACGGAGAGAGGAGCCTGCAAGGCTACAATCCATAGGGTCACATGGAGTCAGCCACGATTGAGTGCCTGAGCACAGTTCAGTTCAGTTCAGTCACTCAGTCGTGTCCGACTCTTTGTGACCCCATGAATTGCAGCACGCCAGGCCTCCCTGTCCATCACCAACTCCCGGAGTTTACCCAAACCCATGTCCATCGAGTCAGTGATGCCATCCAGCCATCTCATCCTCTGTCGTCCCCTTCTCTTCCTGCCCCCAATCCTTCCCAGCATCAGAGTCTTTTCCAATGACTAAACTCTTTGCATGAGGTGGCCAAAGTATTGGACTTTCAGCTTCAACATCAGTCCTTCCAATGAACACCCAGGATTGATCTCCTTTAGGATGGACTGGTTGGATCTCCTTGCAGTCCAAGGGACTCTCAAGAGTCTTCTCCAACACCACAGTTCAAAAGCATCAATTCTTTGGCGCTCAACTTTCTTCACCATCCAACTCTCACATCCATACATGACAACTGGAAAAACCATAGCCTTGACTAGAAGGACCTTTGTTGGCAAAGTAATGTCTCTGCTTTTTAATATGCTGTCTAGGTTGGTCATAACCTTCCTACCAAGGAGTAAGCGTCTTTTAATTTCATGGCTGTACTCACCATCAGCAGTGATTTTGGAGCCCCAAAAAATAAAGTCTGACACTGTTTCCACTGTTTCCCCATCTATTTGCCGTGAAGTGATGGGTCCAGATGCCATGATCTTAGTTTTTGAACGTTTAGATTTAAGCCAACTTTTTCACTCTCCTCTTTCACTTTTATCAAGAGGCTCTTTAGTTCTTCTTCGCTTTCTGCTATAAGGGTGGTGTCATCTGAATATCTGAGGTTATTGATATTTCTCCTGGCAATCTTGATTCCAGCCTGTGTTTCTTCCAGCCCAACGTTTCTCATGATGTACTCTGAATATAAGTTAAATAAGCAGGGTGACAATATACAGCCTTGACGTACTTCTTTTCCTATTTGGAACCAGTCTGTTGTTCCATGTCTAGTTCTAACTGTTGCTTCCTGAGCTGCATACAGGTTTCTCAAGAGACAGGTCAGATGGTCTGGTATTCCCATCTCTTTCAGAATTTTCCACAGTTTATTGTGATTCACACAGTCAAAGGCTTTGGCATAGTCAATAAAGCAGAAATAGATGTTTTTCTGGAACTCTCTTGCTTTTTCAATGATCCAGCTGCTGCTACTGCTGCTGCTAAGTCGATTCAGTCGTGTCTGACTCTGTGCGACCCCATAGACGGCAGCCCACCAGGCTCCGCTGTCCCTGGGATTCTCCAGGCAAGAATACTGGAGTGGGTTGCCATTTCCTTCTCCAGTGCATGAAAGGGAAAAGTGAAAGTGAGGTCGCTCAGTCGTGTCCGACTCTTATCTACCTCATGGACTGTAGCCTACCAGGCTCCTCCATCCATGGGATTTTCCAGGCAAGAGTACTGGAGTGGGGTGCCATTGCCACGTTGGCAATTTGATCTCTGGTTCCTCTGACTTTTCTAAAACCAGCTTGAACATCTGGAAGTTCACAGTTCATGTATTGCTGAAGCCTGGCTTGGAGAATTTTGAGCATTACTTTACTAGCATGTGAGATGAGTGCAATTGTGCAGTAGTTTGAACATTCTTTGGCATTGCCTTTCTTTGGGATTGGAATGAAAACTGACCTCTTCCAGTCCTGTGGCCACTGCTGAGTTTTCCAGATTTGCTGGCATATCAAGTGCAGAACTTTCACAGCATCATCTTTGAGGATTTGAAATAGCTCAACTGAATTCCATCACCTCCACTAGCTTTGCTCGTAGTGATGCTTCCTAAGGCCCACTTGATTTCACATTCCAGGATGTCTGGCTCTAGGTGAGTGATCACACCATCGTGATTATCTGGGTCGTGAAGATCTTTTTTGTACAGTTCTTCTATGTATTCTTGTCACCTCTTAATATCTTCTGCTTCTATTAGGTCCATACCATTTCTGTCCTTTATCGAGCCTATCTTTGCATGAAATGTTCCCTTGGTATCTCTAATTTTCTTGAAGAGATCTCTAGTCTTTCCCAATCTGTTGTTTTCCTCTATTTCTTTGCTTTATCACTGAGGAAGGCTTTTTTATCTCTCCTTGCTATTCTTTGGAACTCTGCATTCAGATGGGAATATCTTTCCTTTTCTCCTTTGCTTTTCGCTTCTCCTCTTTTCCCAGCTATTTGTAAGGCCTCCTCAGACAGCCATTTTGCCTTTTTGCATTTCTTTTCCATGGGGATGGTCTTGATCCCTGTCTCCTATACAATGTCACAAACCTCTGTCCATAGTTCATCAGGCACTCTGTCTATCAGATCTAGTCCCTTAAATCTATTTGTCACTTCCACTGTAATCATAAGGGATTTGATTATAAACATCAAATCCCTTATAATCCTAAGGGATTTGAGCACACATGAGCACAAAGATATGTAGCATTTGGGAAGCTAACATAATTCAATTGGAGGGAAAAAAAATTGACAAGAGACAACGAGAAGCCACAGCAATGAGAAGCCCATGTACCCCAACTAGTGAGTAATCCCTGCTTTTTGCAACTAGAGAAAGCCCATGCACAGCAGTGAAGACCCAGTGGAGCCATAAATAAATAAATATTTTAGAAAACATTGGCAAGGGGGGTGATAAGAATTCTTCCTTTGTTTTTTTTTATTTCGTGCCACAGGCATGTGGAATCTTAGTTCCCCAGCCAGGGATCAAACCCACACTCCCTGAATTGGAAGCTCAGAATCTTAACCACTGGATGGCCAAGGAAGTTCCAAGACTTATTCTTTAAATATACCTGTATCTGGGATAAATGTTTTTCAGTGTGCATAGCAAAATAGGAAAATCACCTGTACACATTTATAAATGTCTACCAAGCAACAATAATCTGCCTGATCCTTAAACATGTCATCCTATTAAATGTAATTTCTGTATTTTTCAATCAAAAGAAGACATATTAAACACCGAAATGCCTTTCACAAGCACTTTAGAATTTTGAGATATTTTTCTCAGGGCTACACAGTAAGTAAATGCCATTTTCTCTGTTCCCTTTCAAGATATGTCACTCTTTTCAAAGAAATTATTTGGGATGGGTGATGAGAGAAGAGTTTGGTGAAAGAGAAAGTTTCTGTACAAATGTTGTAAAACTTTTAAAAAGTTAATATATAAGGTTAGCCCTATAGCACTATGAAAAAGAAAAAAAACAAAAACTGTTAATATGAGATTATCATTTTGAAAATAAATATACAGAAAGAGGAAGTCAATGAAGGAATCTAAAGATGAAACCCAAATAGGTTAATCTGTTGTCAGAGATCTGGAAACACCCTTTAGGACATGTGGGACAGGAGATGACAGGGCAAAGTTCTTTAGAGATGAAATGTGACCTGGCCACTCTTAATTGACCACAAGCAAAAGAAAGGAAAATGTGGCTGCAGATCAACTGAATAATGAATTTTAGAGAATTTGAACAGGTCCCTTGATTTGGTTGATAGTCTGACCGGGAAGAAGGGTGCGAGGGTGAGGGTTGAGTGGAGGGGAAGCAAGCATGAAGGTCCAGGGTCCGGCCTGACCGGTGAGCTCTAGGGAGGCGTTGGTGACAGCACAATTGGCAGAGCAGGTCTGGCTGGAAAGAATAGCCAGAGGGAGGGGTTAGGAGACAGGAAGGGATTATTTTCATTCCTGATCGATAGGACACAGCCGTACAGGGTAACAACAAGCTGTGAAATGTGTAAGAGAACACCTGGCTCGGGCTGGGTGTGTGTGACGGTGCCACATACCTTGGGTGAAGTATATGGCCCAGAGCCCAGGTTCTCAGTCCACTACCCTCTGAGTCAGGTGTTTCATTTGTTTGGTGATCTCGTGGCTGAGAAGTACCTAAGATTTGATTCCAGTCTTTGAGACGGATGATTTCTCAAAAGAAATCATGAATAATAGTTATGAAGTGATCTGCAGTTGGAATATTTTCTTCACATTGTATGAAGTTCTGATCCATTTCTTTTCCTCTTTACATTTGTATTTCTCTCTTTTTTAATATTTATTTTTATGTATTTACTTGGCTGCACTGGACCTCAGTTGGGGCACACGTGATCTTTGATCTTCATGGCAGCGTGCAGGCTGTTTAAGTGGTGGCATGCGGACCCTCAGCTGTACATGTGGGATCTAGTTCCCTGACCAGGGATCAAATCTGGGTCCCCTGCTCAGGGAACATGGCATCTTAGCCACTGGACCATTAACAGAGTCCCTGTAGTTCTCTTTATTTAACATACAAACTGAGGAGTGGCATCAGCTTTGAAATATTTGAAATAGACCTATGGGATGACATGAAAAAGTCACAGACTAAGACAGTGGTGTTTTAGTCTGTCTGCATATGACTGAGCAAATCATACCTGTCTCCTTTGGGCCTCAGTTCCTCTGACTTCTTGGTTTCCTTCCAACTTAAAATCTGAGCTTTGTTCAAAATTTCAGGATATGTAATTGTTCTCAGCATTCATTGAACACCTACATGTCAGCCACAGTATGAAGTACTAGAAATATAAAGAAAGAAGGTTCCAGCATCATTGCCCACCCAGCCCAGGAACTTAGGATCAGGCAGTGTGGAAACTACGAGACTTGAAGAAAGAGTCTTTGGCCAGGTTTACAAGCACTGCATCCAGGAAACCCAACAGGATTATGGGCACAAGGGAGGCTGTGTGAAGCAGGAGAGCGTGGGCTTTGAGTTACCTGGATTTGAGCTTGAACCAGACTCTATCACTTATTATGAAGGCAATGTTGGCATTTTCCTTAATATGAGATCCCGTTCCTTCATCTCTAAAATATCTACCTCAGAGCATTGTGTGAAAAATCAGTGAGAAAAAGACCACAAATAACAAATGTTGGTGAGGATGTGGAGAAAGGGGACACTCCTACACTGTTGATGGGACTATAAATTGGTGCAACCACTAAGGAAAACAGTATGGAGGCTCCTCAAAACCTAAAAACAGAACTACCACATGATCCAACAGTTACACTGCTGGGTACATATCCAAGGATGACAAAAATACTAATTCCAGAAGATATGTGCACCCCAGTGTTCACAGCAGCATTATCTACAATAGCCAATATATGGAAGCAACCTAAGTGTGCATCAGCAGATGAATGGATAAAGAAGATGTGAGAGTACACACACACACACACACACACACACACACACACACACACACACACACACACTGGAATACTGCTCAGTCATAAAAAAAAAGAGAGAAATTTTGCCATTTGCGACAACATGGAGGGACACCTGGAGGTATTATGCTTAGTGAAGTAAGCCAGACAGAGAAAGGCAAATACTATGTCACTTACATGTGGAATCTAGAAAATAAAACAGATGAATGAATCTAACAAAAAAAGAAACAGACTTACAGATATTGAGAACAAACTAATGGTTACCAGTGGGGAAAGGGAAGTGGGGAAGGGCAAGATAGGAGTAGGGGATTAAGAGGTACAAACTACTATGTATAATATAAATAAGATACAAGGATATATGATAGCTTATTTATATTAATATATATGAATATATAGTAATATATTATATAGAATTATTTATACATATTAAATATATTATATATTATATACATACAAATAATATTGTATACATTATATATATTTTAGCATAGGAATATAGTCAATATTTTATAATAAATTTAAATGGAGTATAATCTATCAAAAACTTCAAATCACTATGTTGTCCACCTGAAACTAACATAATATTCTAAATCAACTATACCTGGCAAGAACTTGAAGGGCTTCCATATAAACCACTTGTTTCACCACCTGCCTGCCTGGTGGGCACATGTCTACTTGTCAGCCTCAGGATGCCTCTGACCTCTGGCAACAACCAGGGATTGGTCTTACAGCAGGAGAACACAGAAAAGAAGGAATGGGAGCAAGGATATAAATAAAAGGGCTTCCCAGGTGGTGCTAGTGGTAAAGAACCCACTTGCCAGTGCACGAGACATAAGAGACGCAGGTTCGATCCCTGGTCTGGGGACATCCCCTGGAGAAGGGCATGGCAGCCCACTCCATTATTCTTACCTGGAGACTCTCGTGGACAGAGGAGCCTGGTGGGCTACAGTCCATAGGGTTCCAGAGTTGGACACGACCGAAGCAATTCAGCACATACACATGCAAGTAGAAAATTATCTACTAATTCCCACAATGTTATGTGTAATAGTGCTTATCAATGAGGAGAAAAATCATCTGAAAGAATCATACATTATTTGTTTTTTGCTACCAATTTACTTTTATAGGAGCCTTGAATGATATAGTTCTATGAATTAGAGCTATTACCCCAACTACTGTTTGGAAAGATAGCAATACGGATCACAGCACAGACCATTTTCAACAGGTAAAAGTCTAACAAAGTCTAACAGAAATGGTTTAGCTAAATAAAAGCTTTCTACTGCTAAAATGATTGCAATTCTTTCATTTTAGCTGGGACTGTTTTAGTTCAAAGTAGTAATACACGTTACTCCAAGCTCATTATAAACTGCCTATGTTCTTTCATTACTTAAAAAAAAGTGGAGAAATTACTTTATGACTTCTTTAAAAATGCATGTTGATAAGGAAAAAATTGATTTAACACCAAAAGTCCTTGTTGATAGAAATAATTAAGGAGAATCTAAAAAGGTAGAGTCCCTGGTCAAGGAACTAAGATCTCATATGCTGCCTGGTACAACTGAAAAAAAAGAGTTCATTGTATATTTGGGGGTAGTTCTCTGGTGGCCTATTGGTTAGAATTCTGGGCTTTCACTGCCTTGACCCGGGTTTGGGGGAACTAAGATCCTGCAAGCTGCACTTTGTGGCCAAAAAGTAAAAAAAAAAAAAAAAAAAAATTAAATTAAAAAATGAAAGGGTAAAGAACTTGGGAACCGCTGCAATAGATATTAGAAACTGACCTTTCAAAATGTTAAAAATTTACTCTCTTCTCATTGATGGGATCTTCATGTATAATATGAATCTAAAATCAAATAATAGCGGCATCTGATTTTCTATTTAGCAACAGTGACTTAAGTGATTACAGTGATATAATTCAATGAATTAAAAGGAACGATTTCAACAAAGAGAGAATTCAAGAAAAGAAACAGTTTCTGAGAGTGTACCAAGTTGATACTTCAATTTCAATTTTACTTCAAAACAATTCAAAAGAAAAGCAAATCACTTTCACCTTGCTTGTAAAACTGCAGAAAATTAAGATTCTATTTTGTAATTTTCCGTTTGTTTTACTGGAAGCTTTTTCATTTGGATTTTTGTTGTTGTTGTGTTAGTTGTATACTCTATTGATAAAATCAATCCCAAAGTCAAGGAAGACAAGAATTGAGGTGCTGGCAGATGTTACTGCTTCTAACAGATACTGTGTATAAGAGAAGAGCCAACCAGTTTTCACCTTGTGGTTTCAATTAGAGCTCAGAAAAAACAGACTCACCCAAGAGAATTTAGGATTCTACTGGCCTTGAGGAAACTCATAAGATGAATCATTTCTGGTTCATTCCAAAATAAACATAGATTTTAAACTTCAGGCAGGAGTTAGGTTTCTCACTAACCAAACTACTTTGTCAACATCTCCCTCCCAGGTAGCACCTCTAAGTATTGCAGGGCAGATACTGAGACCTGATCAGAGGGGTCTGGTTGAGGCCCAGGAGGAAAATGCAGGCATGCTGGCCTGGGGTATGAAGGTGGAGAGGGTGTCAAATGAAATGGTATGTTGGATTATTGAGGTTCCAGTCACATATATATCACAACATATATAAAAAATAGTGTTTTGATATCACAACCAAAGGAGGACTAAATAAGGTATAATTTTTTTACTGTAAAAGTTTTCAAATATATACAAAGTACACCAAATGGTATCATTAATTCTCATGCACGCATCACCCAGATTCTACAATTATCATCTCAAGTCCAGCATTGCATCATCCAACCCTAGTTATACCATGGCCTGCATCATTTTGATGCAAATCTCAGATATTATTATAGTATTTCATTTGTATTTTAGTATCTCTAAAAGAAGAGGTCTTTAGGGGAAAAAAAACACAATACCATTAACTCATCTAAAAAAGCAACAATAATTCCTTAATATCATCAGGTAAATGTGTTGTCTTTACTTTTCCCTGGAGTGTGTACACATTTTTTAAGAACATGAACTTTACTTAGAAAGTTAATTAACTCAGGTTTATGTTCTTGATTTCCTAATAATTTATAGACTCCTTGAGCAGAGGGACTGTGTTTTGTTTATGCCTGCTTCTGAGTGCTTTGCCAATACTTACACCCAGATTTCACAGTAAAGATAATTAATTAAACGTGTAATGAGAGCTTTTTATGACTTTCCATGTAACTATATTCACAAATCAGAAAAAAGTCATCACAACACCTGTCCAGATTTTTGGTACAGGAAATTGAGACAATACAGATCCTCAATTTCTTGAATTAAATTGAAACGAAAATGTTATATTTGACATGAGCAAATGCAAATCTGAAACACCTGGCTACTAAAACTCTCTCTTGATGGCTATCAGTTGCTGACAACCTGAGAAATTAATTCTCTAGAGAGAATCTGTCAGTTTTGGCATGCTATCCATAGTCACCAAATAAAAGTAAGAGAACATCCTTGATAGGAGAAAGATGCATCCTATGAATTTTAATACAAAAATGGAAGGTTTGTCTTGGATTGATTCAAGATCTATGCACAAGGGATTTTCCCTTTTGTACCATCTCCCCACCTGTTTCCTTTTCACTTCCACACCAGTTCTAGTTCTTTTTTAGTGTGGACAAATAAAATATATGAATTTATAGGAAAAATAAGTGCGAGTTTTGTATCCTTAAACATACGATCCTAATAGGAAAAAAGAAAGCTTTGTACATCAAAATAAGTTCTACTTCATTTTATAATAGCAAAAATTTTAAATAAGCTGAATGTCTAAAATGAGGAAAATGGTTATATAAATTATATCCTATTTGATTACCAGGATAACTAAGGAATAATTAACAAGTTTTTAAAGTTAGAACTATGAAGACCATGTAACAACACAGAAGATGCTTATGATGTGTAAGTAAAAACAATCAGGGTTGAAATTTTATGAACACAATAATTTTGATTATGTAAAAAGTGTACCTGTAAATAGAAGGCTGAAAGGAAATACAGTAAAATAATAATAGTGACTATGCTAGTGTGGGGGAATTATGCATGATTTTAAAAATATATTCCTGGCCTTTAGAATATGCTAAATAAATAATTTCTTTTATTTATTTTAAAACTAAAAAGAGTATTAAATATAAATACATTTTCTTCTTATTTCTTTATTAGGCTGCACCAGGTTTTAGATCCAGCATGCAGGGTTTTTAATTGCAGCATGCAAACTCTTAATTGTGGCATGTGAGATCTAGTTCTCTGACCAGGGATCAAAATCCCTGCATTGGGAGAACAGAGTCTTAGCCACTGGACCTCCAGGGAAGCCCCTGTTTTCTTCTTTTTAAAGTATGTATCCAGCTTATAAATATAAAAAACAGTATTTATATTTTTATTCATATATAAAATAATAGTAAAAGAATCAGGTTAACTTTTAAACATGGCGAAATAAAATATAATTTATTTCTTTTTTAAGTTTTACTTCTTTTACTTAAGTATTAAATACTATAAAGTATTTAATAACACAATACCTAGCAGGGGTCCTTACACATTAGGTGTTTGACATATACTGATTGAATAGATTCAAAAATGCATTCATTTGTTCATTCATTCAACAAATATTTGTTGATGACCTGCTTCACCCAATGAGTATTTTTGCTGACTTAGAAAAGGCTCAAATGATTTTTTTAAATTATGAAATATGCATAAGAATACAAAAACATAAGTGCACTGCTTAACAAACTGTTGTGAAATGAACCCCCAAGCCAGGTTAAGAACCAACATCACCAGCACCCTAGAACACCAACACCTGCATTCCTGACCCCAACCCCTGCCTGCACCCAGTGGTCACCAGGGCAGAGGCAGATGTATAAGGACACTTGGGAAACTCCAGGGCCTCTGCTTCCAATGCCCTGGGCATTTGGAGTTTTTTTGTCAAGTTTGCAAAAGTAAACATTTTCCCACCTTTGGTTAAGACCTCTGTGTACTTTCATAGCTAACTCTGTCTGTATTCCTCATTTCACATTTTTTTCTTTGAGTCCCCACAAATTGTATAAGCTTCAGGACCCACAAAATCTGAATCTGCCCTTAGACCACTATCCTGACTGTTAGGTATTGTCAGCTTCCAGAGGGATTACACAGTGTAAAACTTTTCCATTTCCCCATTTAGAATGTGCCAAATAGTTCTATGAGCACTACATCTTGGCTACTCCGAGAGCTACTTAGATTAGAGAATTGACTGGCCTTTCACAGGAGCATGGTACGTGGTGTGGGTTGGCGTTTCACAGCTGTGGCCCCCTCAGAGCTGGGAATAGATCTCATTTGGCTCGCTCTTCTTTCTGAGATTTACTCAATACACCTTAGTGACGCACAGGGAGGACAAGGCCAGCCTATTACCTCCCGGACTAGTCTCTCTGAGGTAGAACTGCTAACAGACACCTCGCTTGTTAGGCACACAGAATATTTATAACAAACATGAATAGTTTGCTAACCTTTTAAAAAAATAAAGAGATATCATGTAAAAAGTCGGCTTTCTGGCTTCTTGTAAACAGTTCGAAGATGTGCCCATTTCTGGGCCCACATTCCCACCTGACCTGGCACCAACTGGGTAGAGCTGCAGAACATCTACTTTCTGAGGCCAGACCTCCTCCCTGAACTCCAGTTACTTCACTTACAGGTGTTGTCTGAGTATTTGGTCCCTTTATGCATTTGTATTGACAATCTAAGGTGGCTCAGTGGTAACAGAATCCACCTGCAAATGCAGAAGACACTGGTTCGATTCCTGGATAAGGAAGATCCACTGGAGAATGAAATGGCAACCCACTCCAGTGTTTTTGCCTGGAGAATCCCATGGACAGAGGAGCCTGGCAGGCTACAGTTCATGGGGTCACAATGAGTCAGACGCAACTGAGTAACTAAGTACGCATGCACAACCCATTACCTTGTATTAATACAAAATGCTTTCTTCAGTGATCTTTACAAAATTAAATGTAAAGATAAGAAGGAACAAACTCCCCTCAAATACTCCATGATGACTTTCTTGCCAATATTTCCTGAACCCTTTAAAATGGTGGTAGCGAGTCACCACCTCAAATGGAGTTAAACTATCTAAATGTACACAGATGAAGAAAATGAGAAACAGACAAAGGTTCATCTCAAATGAAATAGTTTCTTGATCAGAAGCAGTAAGCAGCAGCTAAGCATAACTTTAGATCTGCGCTTACTGAATTTTAAGGTGTATCAAACTCTTACCTGGAGACCTTGTTAAAACACATGGCTGGGTGCCCTTCCCAGAGTTTCTGATTCTGTAGGTATAGGGTGGGGCTGGTCCTCAGCTGTTGTCCATTCTGCTGGCCTGGCATGCTTTCTGAGAACCACTGAGGCATGCTACTCAAAATGTGATCCCCTGGCTAGGTGCCTGGGAGTCTGTTAGGAATGGAGAATCTCAGGCCCTCTCTAGACCAGTGGGATCAGGATCTGCAGTGGCTTGTAGGAACATTACACAGGGGCACTGGACTAACTTGTCACTCCCAAACCTTCCTGGGGCCTTTGTTAACTATGCAGAATGCCAGTCCTTCCCCTTAGAAAGTTATTCAGAAATCTATTCTTGTCAAGTGCTCCAAGTGATTCTTATCAGGGAAGTTTAGGGAAAATAGGGTAATGGTGGTATTAACAAATCCAAAGAAAGAATATATTAAAAAAAAAAAAAAAAGGAATGAGCAAATGAAAAAGCTTTAAGTGGGAAATCCCAGGGGAGAAAATTGGTAGCTTGTCTTCAACATTTTGGGGCTTTGGAGCCAACAGTATGCATTGCTTTTGTGGCAAGAGATACATCAAATTGTCAGGTCCTTTACCATGCAACAAACTCCTTTCTTCTGGGTTCTTGCTCAACAAGAAGCCTCAACATTATAATTTGGCTTCCAAGTGTTTTTCACACCAGGAGAAACACACCAGTAAAATCAATACACGTATTCTGATTTGTGACAGGTACATTTTTCACTGTGAATCAAAAAATAATTAAGGTATTGATATATTTTTCTGTGGGTTCTCTTAGTGTCTCTAAGAGATCAAACCACTTTTGTTTTAAAAACAAAATCAAATTTCTGGGCACATGTGTATGTTATTCTGTTGGAGGAAGGGACAAATATTTTTGCCCATAGGTAGGTGTTTGTGCTGTTGAATCTGATTCTTTGCAACCCCATGGACTGTAGCCCACCAGGCTCCTCTGTCCATGGGATCTTTCAGGCGAAGATACTGGCATGGGTTGCCATTTCCTCCTCCAGAGAATCTTCCTGAGCCAGGGACTGCAGGCAGATTCTTTACTCGCTGAGCTATCAAAGAAGCCCCTTTGCCCATAGAGTTTTCTTATATGTGGATTCCACCGTGTAGTTTTAATATTTTAAATGTTTTCATACATTTCTTTAAGCAATCAGATTTTTTTTGAAAGGAGAATTACATTAGCAAATAATAAAAGTATGCAAAATATACAAGAAATAAACATTTTAAAAAGTTAAGAGTTAAACAAATTGTCTTAAATTTTAATTCTTTCAGTTTCATAAGTGAAATGCTGGCCTTGGTGAGTCCTATGTTTTCCCTTAATCTGTTTTCACGTTCTCCAGGAAGAGGGTGAAATTCTACCCTTCTGCTTAGAAGACCTAAACTGTTACTGAATCTACCTACATTTTTTCCCAAATATCAGATGTTTCCAAAGTCCTTCCAAGGAATATAAATCTCTGAGAACTGCAGACCTCATTGCCTCCGTCTACCGTCCAATTTCACAGTTTTCAACTGGGAAATTAACAAATTCCTTGTCAATGTTGAAACATGGTATTTCTATTAAGGCTTCAAGTGAATAATCTTATTCTAGAAATGAGGCCATCAGAGGATTGGTTTGTTTGGAGGATATTTTAATGTTAACCCCCATTCTGAATAGAAGAGTTTTTATTTCAAAGGTTCCAATTCCACCTTAAGTTACACTGAGTTTTTAAAGACATCTGGCCAGTTGCATGACTGAGATCCTCTGGTCAAGCAAACATGAGGGCACTGGTACCATTAAGTTCTCTGGGTGGAGATCTGAAAGCATGAAAAGATACTCAGCAAGGACAACAGGTTTTCAGAAAATGGGTAAGAGTGTAACTGAGCAAGACTCTATGGGTACTTTGGGGGACAGACCCCTCCCCCATATTCTCTGCTTTAGCTCCTCTCTGGAGTATCTAGATAATAGTGTCTGATGCACATTTCCTGAGTTATTTTACAGATGTGAAAGTCAGTTCAGTTGCTCAGTCATGTCTGACTCTTTGTGACCCCATGGACTGAAGCACACCAGGTCTCTCTGTCCATCACCAACTCCCAGAGTTTATTCAAACTCATGTCCATCACGTTGATGATGCCATCCAACCATCTTATCCTCTGCCGTCCCCTTCTCCTCCCACCTTCAATCTTTCCCAGCATCAAGGTCTTTTCCAATGAGTCAGTTCTTCACATCAGGCTTCAACATCAGTCCTTCCAATGAATATCCCAGGCTGATTTCCTTTAGGATGGACTGGTTGGATCTCCTTGCTGTCCAAGGGACTCTCAAGAGTCTTCTCCAATACCACAGTTCAAAAGCATTAATTCTTTCGTGCTCAGCTTTCTTTATAGTCCAACTCTCACATCCATACATGGCCACTGGAAAAACCATAGCTTTGACTAGATGGACTTTTGTTGGCAAAATAATGTCTCTACTTTTTAATATGCTGTCTAGGTTGGTCATAACTTTTCTTCCAAGGAGCAAGCATCTTTTAATTTCATGGCTGCAATCACCATCTGCAGTGATTTTGGAGACCAAAAAAATAAAGTCTGTCACTGTTTCCATTGTTTCCCCATCTATTTGTCTTGAAGTGATGGGACCAGATACCATGATCTTAGTTTTCTGAATGTTGAGTTTTAAGCCAACTTTTTCACTCTCCTCTTTCACTTTCATCAAGAGGCTCTTTAGTTCTTCTTCGCTTTCTGCTATAAGGGTGGTGTCATCTGCATATCTGAGGTTATTGATATTTCTCCTGGCAATCTTGATTCCAGCTTGTGCTTCATTCATCCACCTGGCATTTCTCATGATGTACTCTGCATATAAGTTAAATAGGCAGGGTGACAATACGCAGCCTTGATGTACTACTCCTTTCCTGATTTGAAATTGGTCTGTTGTTCCATGTCCAGTTCTAATTGTTGCTTCTTGACCTTCATACAGATTTCTCAGGAGGAGGAAACCCTTCAGGGAGCTTTATATTAGCACCTTTACAATAAATTCTGAGCTTTCCTTCACTGCAACCCAGTGTCAGTAGATTAACTTTACTGCAAATCGATGAGCAGACCCCAGTTTGGTGTGGTAATAAGGGGAATGTATGTTCTTGATGAATAAAACTGCTACCCTACCCCAATCCCCCAGGAGATAGCATTAGATAGTTAACACAGAATTTTGGAATGAAAAGTCTTGGTTTCAGTTTTGGTCCCAATAACTATTGAAAATATGATTGTGTTGAAGTTTCTCATTATCTCAGTCCTTTCAAATTTTTATGAGGATAATAGTGGTGATGTGAGAGTTGGACCATAAAGAAGGTTGAGCACCAAAAAATTGATGCTTTTGAACTGTGTTGTTGGAGAAGACTTTTGAGAGTCCCTTGGACTGCAAGGAGATGAAACCAGTCCATCCTAAAGGAAACCAACCCTGAATATTCATTGGAAGGAATGATGCTGAAGCTGAAGCTCCAATGCTTTGGCCACCTGATCAAAGAGCCAACTCATCAGAAAAGACCCTGATGCTGGGAAAGATTGAAGGCAGGAGGAGAAGGGGATGACAGAGGATGAGATGGTTGGATGGCATCACCGACTCAATGGACATGAGTTTGAGCAAGCTCCAGGAGATGGTGAAGGACAGGGAAGCCTGGCATGCTGCAGTCCATGGGGTTGCAAAGAGTTGGACACGACTAAGTGACTGAACAACAACAAAATAGTGGCGATACCTCTCGGTGATACAATGTCAGTACATCCTAAAATGCTTTATAAATGTGAGTTGTTACTGTGGGCACAGTAATAATGCCTTCACTTATTTGGTGTTTTTAACTTAATTTTTCAATAATTCATTATTAGTCTTTGACCCAGCAATTCACATCTGGGAATTTATCCTAACAGATATAATTGAGTATGGGGAAAAAAGATATTGTCACATTATTCACTGCAGCGTTTCTTAATAATACTAAAACGTTGAAAACAACCTAGATGCCCACCAATAAGCGTCTGGTTGAATAAATTATACCCATTTGGTGGAACAAACGGAATACTATGCATCCATAAAACAAAATAAGGTAAGGAAACTCCCTATATTTGGTTAAGGAAGGCTCTCTAACACACATTAGTAAATAAAAAGGCTAAGTGCAGAATTACTGTAGAAGAGAGGAACAAAGGGAAAGCAGTCAAGAAACAGTAATCAACTGAGTGCTCCTCAAGGGAGTATACCTGACAATCTGATACATATCTTCGAGTTGTTTGCAGGAACTCTGGTCCCCACCCAGGTGATCCCAGACTAGTTGGAATCTAGGGAATGATGATGTTGAGCTTTTCTGACCCTTACGACTTCAGTTAACTAAAACTTGGCCTGTCAATCTTTGCTCCATTTCTATGCTGAACTCCCCCCTGCTCCAGCCCCTTCATGAGTATGCATATACCACCCAAGCCCCTTCAAGCCTATGTAGTAAATTGTTAGCTTAAAAATTCCCCAGCGACTTCCCTGGAGGTCCAGTGGTTAACACTTCACCTTCCAAGGCAGGGGTTGCAGGTTGGAGCCCTGGTCAGGGAACTAAGATCCCACAGGGCTCACAGCCAAAAAAACCAAAACGTAAAACAGAAGCAATATTGTAACAAACTCAGCAAAGACTTTAAAAATGGTCCACATGAAAAAAAAAGACAGAAACAAAACTTCCCCAATTTTGTTGTTTGGGAGAGACACTGCTTTGGGAGAGATCCCGGTATTCTCCTTATTTGCTGAAAGTAATAAATCCTTCCTTCTCCCAGTCTTTGGCTTGGTTGTATCTTTTGGAGGTGAAATCAGTTTTCAGGTAATAAAGGAACACAACAAACAATAGTTATTAACTAGGGAATTTCCTGGTGGTCCACTGGTTAGGATCTACTTTTTCTCTACTCAGGGCACGGGTTTGATCCCGCAAGGCGAGTAGTGCAGCCAAAAAAGAAAAAAGTAGTGGTTGCTACTGGCAGAGGTGATGGGGCTATGTGGGTGGTAAGGAGATTTTCCCTGTATATCTTTTAATATATATTTTTGGATTTTGAAGCATGGGAATATATCCAGTTCAGTCGCTCAGTCATGTCAAACTCTTTGCAATCCCATAGACTGCAGCAAGCCAGGCTTCTCTGTCCATCACCAACTCCTGGAGCCTACTCAAATTCATGTCCATCATGTTGGTGAGCCATTCAACCATCTCATCCTCTGTCATCCCCTTCTCCTCCCGCCTTCAATCTTTCCCAGAATCAGGGTCTTTTCATATGAGTTGGTTCTTCACATCAGGTGGTCAAAGTACTGGAGTTTCAGCTTCAGCATCAGTCCTTCCAATGAATATTCTGGACTGATTTCCTTTAGGATGGACTGGTTGGGTCTCCTTGCAGTCCAAGGGACTCTCAAGAGTCTTCTCCAACACCACAGTTCAAAAGCATCAATTCTTCGGTGCTCAGCTTTCTTTACAGTCCAACTCTCACATCCATACATGACTCCTGGAAAAACCAAAGGTTTGACTAGACGGAGCTTTGTTGGCAAAGTAATGTCTCTGCTTTTTAATATGCTGTCTAGGTTGGTCATAACTTTTCTTCCAAGGAGCAAGCATCTTTTAATTTCATGGCTGCAATCACCATCTGCAGTAATTTTGGAGACCAAAAAAATAAAGTCTGTCACTGTTTCCATTGTTTCCCCATCTATTTGTCTTGAAGTGATGGGACCAGATACCATGATCTTAGTTTTCTGAATGTTGAGTTTTAAGCCAACTTTTTCACTCTCCTCTTTCACTTTCATCAAGAGGCTCTTTAGTTCTTCTTCGCTTTCTGCTATAAGGGTGGTGTCATCTGCATATCTGAGGTTATTGATATTTCTCCTGGCAATCTTGATTCCAGCTTGTGCTTCATTCATCCACCTGGCATTTCTCATGATGTACTCTGCATATAAGTTAAATAGGCAGGGTGACAATACGCAGCCTTTATGTGCTCCTTTCTCAATTTGGAACCAGTCTGTTGTTGCATGTCTAGTTCTAACTGTTGCTTTTTGACCAGTATACAGATTTTTTCACAGTTTGTTGTGATCCACATAGTCAAAGGCTTTGGCATAGTCAATAAAGCAAAAGTAGATGTTCCAAAACTAAATATTTATTTGAGAAGAGACTAATAACATTTACATGGCTGAGGAACTAAATATCTATGGCTTATCTTGCATATACGATAGCGTGGAATGACCTCAGCTGGGGTCAGTTCTTTGAGAGGAGCAGGGAATGTCAAGGGCAACTGTGGATGAGAAGTCTGTTTAGATGGAGACATCAAAAAAGGAAGCTCTGTGTGTGGCCAAATAGGTAACAGGAACAAACTTAGGCAGGTGCCAGTCTGCATGAGAATTAACACGAAGCCTGCTTTCAGTAATGGAGAAAACCATATGGCTTTTATGATATAGGAGGTAATGAAAAAGGAATAAAAACAATTGAGAAGACAGAGACGTCCCAGGTTACCTTTGTTGTTGTTAGTGATTTTGAAAATTTTTTTCTGGTGGTGGGAGTGGTGTATGTGGAATGAGAGTTATTTCAAATGTAATCAAAGGGTTTAGGAAAATGCTAACCAGCAGTGGTAAGAACAGAGAATGTTAGCCATCTTGGGAGGGAGGAAGTTACATACAGGCTGTGGTTGGAGGCTTCAGGGAGGGCAACTCTGTGCGGGAGACTTAGTCCGAATTAGAGGCACCAAGGCATTCTGCTTTCTGGGATCCAGCGGATGAGGAGACAAATGTCAGGTTGACAGGGTAATCATCGGTATCAGGGCTATGATTTCTGTAAATGGTCCAGGCATTCGCAGAAGAAATAGTGTCTCCAGGGTTACTCACAGGGTGCGGGGGTGGATAGGCAAGACTACTCCCACCCAGCCAGAGACTTTGAGAGTTGTGAGCAGGGCCTCCTGGGATGCCCTATACTGAGAACAGTCTAACTTATACTCTGAGACTCAGACTCTGAGCCTACCCAGACTCTGAATTAGTAGTTATACTACTAACCCTAAGACTGCAGCTCCCTGGGGCCAGCCCTCAGGGAGCAGGGTGTCATTAGCAGGAAGGGACTAATGACCCAAGACTCCCTGCTCTGGGCTTGGAGCAAAGCACTTGGGGACAGCCATCTCCTCCAGTCTCACCATGCAGTTTAAGTCACATTTTCCTCTTTCTGGGTATTTTGAAGATTAGTGTGAATATCTAGGAGTGCTTTTTGAGATCCTCCGATGAAAGGTGCAACTGAAATGTAAAGTATTACTATCAACACTGTAAATATTTTAACGGCAACAGAAGTGCTATATGTAGGCAGAACATAGATGCACATTCCAACACCCAATACTCCTAAGGGAACCACTGGGGAGTCAAAAATGGTACTTGTGCAAGAGAAGAGAAGCCAGTGATAGTGGGGGAAAAAAGATAGTTGAATTAAGGAAGAGCCCTCTCTACAATGCTGCCCAATGGAATGGTAATGCCCACTCAAACAGGCTTCAGCCAGATACCAAGATTTCCCCTCCAAGTACCAGCCACAAACATGAGTGACAACTGATGCGGACGGTGGAGCAGGTCCAGGCCCAGCCTTTGCACAAGAGGCAAGCTGCTTCTGGAAACACGGTTGTCCCGTTAGCAGGCAGACAGGCTCTGGGACATGCTAGCCTGGCAGCTGACTGTTGTAGAGGGAGGGGCTGATGGAGGCTTCCCCTGACAGCACCAGTCTGCCTGAGGTCGACAGGTGTCTGGCTGACCCTGGAGCAAGCTAGAGCTGAAGGAGTGGAGAGATGGGATAGAGTGATGCATGACCAGGCAGGATTTTTCCCCCACCACAGGTCCTGGGAATTTTGCTGGCAAGAATAATCAGCTGGGCTTAATTTAGTGCAGTTTCTTAATTGCTCTTATGCAGTAACTGAAGTTAGAAATTACTAATAACTGCCAGGTGAGTATAAATGATGTTTCAAGCACAGTGCTATAGTCAGCCTCTCTTTCTCATTTAATCTTCACAACAACTCTGGGAGGTAGTGCTACTACCCTCATTCACAGGCAGAGCTCAGAGAAGTTGAAAGACATGCCCAAGACACTACAGTAAGTGGTCAGGCTAGGATCTGAATGCAGGAACTGTAACTCCAAAGCTTCAAAGTGTCTACAACGCTATGTGTCTTCCTCAATGGTTAAAAAGCAACCATCAGGGCTCTGAAATTTTGTTTTCTTGGTTATTATAGTCCTAAAATACGCTGCATCCAGAATGTTATTGTCAAATATAAGGTAGCAAACAGCTTTCTTCCAACTAACGATATGGCTCAGGTTTTGATCCATGTCTACAAATGGATCTTATCCAAAAAAGAGGTACTTTGAAGTCCAGGAGACACGAACATGGACCCCCCCGGCCAGGCTTCCATATTTGGTGCCTCTTTCGGACTCACTGTCTCCAGCCTCTTTCCACTTTCCAATCTATATTCCAGACTGTGGCCAGAAATAACTCTGAAAAACCTGTCTGTTTGAAAATCTCCAGGGCTCCCAACTGCGTTCAGAATAAAGCCCGTCCCGGATGGGCAGCCCCGCTCGGCCACGCCCCCCGTGGCCCAGCCCCTGCTGGATCACTCTGCGCCCCAAACAGTGTGCACTTTCACACTTCGCTGTTATTATTAGCCCTGCTAGCTCCTTTCCCTGCAATGGCCTGGTCTTACCTTCTTTCTGCGTCTGGCAAATGGCTTTCCTCCAAAGGCTGGTTCAAATGTCACTGCTGCTCCCTCAGCTTCCTGACCCAAAGTAGAATTTATTACTCCAGTCGCTTGACCCTTCCCCCTGAGGGCATCTGGTGCCCAAGCATATCATACTACTTACCATCAATTACAGGACATTACTGAATACAGCTGGATCTTGTTTCTTGTTAATTGAGGCAAGGGCAAAAACCATTTCTTACCATCTTTGCTTTCGGAGGCCCGGGTATACAGCAAATGCCCTAAGTGTTTTAGAAGAAATAGATGTAGTCATGTGCAAAGGAACTGCTCACACAGCACCACAGCAATGATCTCAAAGAATGTCCCCAATATGTGGGTAACTGGGGTAGCTGGCTTCCAATTCCTTCTCTACATATCGTTACTTGTGATCCACAGAGCTCCTCCATCATGAAATAGAGAATAACTTTATCTTGTGCCCCTGAAGGGTATGAAGGGGGTCATACAGCAACCCCAAATTTCTACCAAAGCACCTTTGCTCTTCCCTCTCGTCAAAAGAGGAAGTTTTGTTTACACAAGGGAAAAGGCTATGTTGCTAAAAGTATAGTTAAAAGCACTGGTTTAGGATATTCCCTGGCAGTCCAGTGATTAGGACTCAACGCTTTCATTGCTGAGAGCTCTGTAGCACTGCCAAAAAAAGCCCTGGTTTTGATGGTCTCTTCCTTTATTTCCTCAGAACTATCTATCTGTAAGCACCTCTTCCTAACTGGTTTTCTAGCCTCTAGTCCTTTCCTCTTCCATCCAACTTGCAAATTACTGCCAGAATAAATTTTCTAAAATATTATTTGAATCATATGTAATGTATATGATCAACCAAACATCCAACCGTACAACTAGAATACTAAACAGTAACCTGCATCTACCTGTACGTACTTCATACATGTCAACCCCTTGCTTAATTACCTGGAGCTAATCACTGTCTTTAGTTTTTAACTCTACTTTTTAAAGAATGTTTTATTAAAGCGGAAATGGTGGGGGAGGGGTAAACTAGGAGCATGGGATTAACAGATATAAACTACTATACATAAAATAGATAAGCAACAAGGACTTACTGTATAGTACAGGGAACTATATTTGATAATTGGTAATAACCTATAATGGAAAAGAATCTGAAAATAATAGATATAAAACTGAATCACTTTGCTGTATACCTGAAACTAACACATTATAAATCAACCATATCTTAATACAAAAATCTAGTTTTATGATATATATATATGAATATAGTTGATTTTGCAAGTCTGTAAAGATAGTACCATACTGTGTATATCTCCTGGTACACGCTATTTCACTGTTATGAATTCAAGATTCATCCATGTTGATGCTCTTGTTTATTTTGCTGTTACATAGTATTCCACTGTGTGCCATACCACAGTGATTTATTCCTTCTCCTGCCAACCAACTCGGATCCTTTCCAATGCTTTGCTATTATGGGTAACGTGGCTATCAACATTCTTGGTGCACAAGTGTGTTTGTGCATTTCTGAACTGGGATGTTAGGTCATAAGGTATATAAATGTTCACCCTTATGAAATACTGTCAAAGTTTTTTTTTTTTTAACAGACTCTAATAAGCCAGATAAAATTTTCCAAAATCATTGCTTTCCCCGCTGAAAAATAATTCAGTGTAACTACGACTTGCAAGATAAAATCT
The DNA here is from genome assembly GCA_024291935.2 of Okapia johnstoni. Classification (NCBI taxonomy): domain Eukaryota; kingdom Metazoa; phylum Chordata; class Mammalia; order Artiodactyla; family Giraffidae; genus Okapia; species Okapia johnstoni. The sequence continues at coordinate 85,006,787 of CM044311.1, read as the reverse complement.
AAACCAGCCATTCCATGCCAGTTACCTTCTGGTCCCAACCTAAATTTCATACGTTCTCTCTTATTGTCCCTACTCACCCATCCAAGCACCTCCCTCTCCAGTTGGGCAGATTTACTCCGGAATATAGAACCCAACTTGCTCATTTTCAACAGTGTAGGCTCTGCTCCTTCCTTTCTAGTGTGTAATTTCCATGCACTCCTGCTACTGCCCTTGGGTTCTCCTTCCTTAAAGAAACCTACCCTGAGCACACCTGCCCACTGAAGTCTCCTCCCCCAGCTCCTAAAGACTGTATTCTGCACATCATATGCCATCAACCTTCACCCAGACCCACATCTTACTGTATCGAGTTTCTTGCTGCCTTGTTGGAAAAATGGATGTTCTAACTACTGTGTGATCAGATTTACTTGGGAACTCAGCATTTCCAAATTTAGTATCTAGTACCTTCCTCACCACTCTCTTGACAATGGAATTACTTAATTTTGGATCTGATATTTTCCACATAACATTTCACATGATTATGTCTTATTTTCCCAATTAAGTCATCAGCATCCTACAGTACAAGCACCATATTTTAAAATTTCATTGTAGTCTCTACAACATTTAATGCAGTCTCGTGTGTGCAGCTATAACTCAACAAATATTTAACACTTCAGTAGATACCTGAAAATGCAGAGGCTTGAAAGTGTGTTTCTAGACAAATTATGTTCTAGCGTACAATTTAAATATTATATATACGTGCATAAAATAAATATCCACAAAAGCTTAAGTGTGGGTATATAAATTTGTACAAGCTTAGCAAGTACAATAAAGGCAAAGGCGGTCTGGATAGAAACTTCCCGATCACAAAAACAAGAAACAAATAACATCCAAGCCTTTAAACCGCCTAAGAAGTTACTCTTCGGCAAAAAACTCTTAGGTTGAGTTTAGTGCTATGGCATCTGTCTGAAATATGTTAACGTTCATTTTTGTCATGACTGTGACTGGGCGATAACTCATTTAGTTAAGTGACCTTTTCTCTCTCGGTTCTCTTTTGATCAAGTTGCTGCCCACCTGCCTAAAAACAATACATGGTATAATATTTGAGGCAGAAACAAACCATACTATCTCCCAATTTAAAAAGTATACTTTAATTTTATTAGTATGAAATATTTTGAGAGAATTTATTGTATTTGTGACTCAAGTACATGATTTTTAAACGTGAAAGGGTTTTAAGCAGAATCATACAATCATTTAGTAAAAGTACTAGTCATCAGACCCCGAGAAAAGCAGGAAGGCACTTTCTCTTTTTGGTGTAGATACTGTACTGAACATGTTGCTTAACTGGCTGTTTGTTTGATGGAGTTTAATCTGCTTCCCTTTTGTCAGAGTCTTCCTCCTCAAACTCGACTAAAGGAGCATGTCTGTTGGCCTGAGAACCTTCTTTGTAGAATATCTTCTTGATCGTGCCATCCTTTGGCGCCTTTATGGTATGCTGTAGAGACACAAGGCATGACAGACAATGGCTGTGATACTAACGAGGGTTGAATACACACCAAGTCAAGACATAGGAAGAGTGAAAAATGAAGTCAGCTATTTTGATGTTTTGTCATTATCAGTGCTTCCTGACCTTTCTCACATCATGGCACACTGAGAAAATAAAACATGTTTATGGTGCACTTGGGGGTTGAGAGGAGTCATTACCTTGATACACCTGTAAACCATTCAAGGTCAATAACTGGGAAGCTCTGGATTAGCTAGTAATTCTCAGCCCAAGCTTCACAGTAGACTCTCAGCTGGGAAGCTTTTAAAAACTACTGATCCTTGGTCTCCCCTACAGGAAACCCCAATTCAACTGGGCTGGGAAAGGACTTTTTTCCCCCTGATATTTAAAATGGTCTTAATTTACAAAATAAGACAAAAGAAAAACTGATAGCTCCCAAAGTTTACTTGGCAAGTGAACTCATGATTTCACTTACTTCCATCTTCATGGCAATCATAACCATCAGAGAATCTCCAGCTTTTACTCTGTCTCCAGCTTTCACAAACACCTAGAGATTCAGAGTGACAAGTTAATATTTAAAAACACAGAAGTCCTTTGTGATAGTCTACATGTGGTCTGACAACTGGGTAAATTATACACCTGATTTGTGGTGCACAGAGTTGGTATATAAACGTACAGAGGAGAAGTATGTGTCTATGTGCTTGTCTTGTCTGCCAAAGACAAACACACTGGCACAAATCAGAGGCCCACAGGTCAGCATGGCATTGCAGGCACTGTCATCAGTGGGGTCACTCCTTAGCTCCCCACCTTCGCCACCCCCCATCTAGTTTTCCTTGAATCAGATGAATACACTCTACATATTTCAAGAATTTTTTGTTTTCTCATGAACTTACAGACAAGACATATCACCAACAGGGAAGGACTATAGGCCCACGTCGCTTTATCGTGCTTCACACATAATGCCTTTTTTTTTCCTTTTTAAGAGATTGAAGGTTTGTGGCAACTTCATCAAGCAAGTCTATGGGTGCCATTTTCCCAACAGCATTTGCTCACTTTGTGCCTCAGTGTCCCATTTTGGTAATTCTTGCAACATTTCTATGTTCCTCCACCAGTAAAAAGATAATTACTCACTGAGATCAGTGAGGATGGTTAGCATTTTTAACAATAAAGATTTTTAAAAAATTTTTATTTTATATTGGCATATAGTTGATTTACAATGATGTGTTAGTTTCAGGTGTATAACCAAGTGATTCAGTTATACATATATCTGAGTATGCATGTTGTGTTTTTTCTAGACATGATGCTATTGCACACTTGACAGACTACAGTGTAATCTTAACTTTTATATGCACCAGGAAACCAAGAAATTCATGTGACTTGCTGTACTGTACTTGGTGGTAGGGAACCTCACAAGTAGAGAGCTCTACAGTATGCCTGTACTACACTTAAATGTCTTCATGATAGGCAGAGTGCAGGGTTTTGCTTGGCTTTCTAGCTTTTAGGTTGTTAAAAGAATTAAACTGGTTGGAAACCCAGAAAAAAAATCTCTATTTTCCTTTTTTCAAGTATAAATGAAGTCATATATACCATATGGTTTTACTATCTTCTTGGTTAACAAGGTTTTAAGTAGTTTTTAGAAACATCACACAGTAGAATTAGGTTCTGAAGTCAATGTGTTCAGGCAAAATTGTGAAAAATGAGAAACACATCTCAAAGCCCCACAATCACCCAATGCTGAGTGATAGTGTAGTAGCATTCAATGAAATCAACAATCTGGGTTTAGGCCAGTTATGGGGGAAAAAAGTGCATCTTTAATCGTAAACCCTGTGTAGGGATGTCCACATTACGAGAGGCCTGTTGGAAACTGAGACTGAAGGAGTGAAAGGAAAGTGCAAGTTCCCCAGCCCACTGCCCTCCTGGGGCAAACATTCCCAGACAAGAGTGGTGGGTGAAATCATTCACACTATTTAAGTAGTTGTTTTCTTCTTTTATTTGCTGGTACCAAGGATTTTTATGACTTAAACACAGTTGAAGGGGCTCTATTGTATGCAAGTATATAAAAGGAGACTACTGATCTACCACCACTGGAAGTCATTATCAGGATGGATCTCATATCTGAATATATACTACATTCAACACCAAACACATTGTTCTTCACCAATACCTTTCAAATTTGGGATAATGCTTGGTGAATGTTCCATTTTAGTCAACTAAAGACAACCTGGGTTATTTGTACTTTGATGGAAATTCCCACTTCGAAGAAAAGTCCTTATCATAAATTAGGTAAATTTATGATTCACTGAAGACTGTAATATAGAACCTGAATCTTTGATAGATCTTGTTTTCTTGAAATGGATGCTTTCCAACGAACAAGATTTAGAGAGGGGGAAAAGGATATATACAACAAAGTTCAACAAAGACATTTATTGGGACTTACTGGACATCATTCTACATACATTCACGTCAATACCTTTTCAATGGTTCCAGTCATAGGAGCTACAGCACCGCCTTGGATTTCTCCTGAGCTTGCTGAAGACAAGTATTGGGGGACAGGAATGCCAATCTGAATACTTCCATCCTATAAATAGAAATGATATTTACAGGATATATATAGGATGTATATTTATAACATAAATTAGAAACGAAATTAAGATCTTATCACTGTAGTTTTATGAATAGGCCTGAGGTGATGATTATTTTCAAGCTATTTGTGAAATATTAGTCATATTTAATACCAGGGTTCTAACTAGCTTTGTGAAAGTGAAAGTTGCTCAGTCATGTCAAACTCTTTGCAACCCTCCATGGAATTCTCCAGGCCAGAATACTGGAGTGGGTACCCTTTCCCTTCCCCAGAGGATCTTCCCAAGCCAGAGATCAAACCCAGGTCTCCCACACTGCAGGTGGATTCTTTACCACTGAACCACAAGGGAAGCCCAAGAATACTGGAGTGGGTACCCTATCCCTTCTCCAGCAGATCTTCCTGACCCAGGAATCGAACCAGGATCTCCTGCATTGCAGGCGGATTCTTTACCAACTGAGCTCTTGAGCAAATTACTAAACCCCTTTCAGTCTTGATGTCCACTATAAAGAAGTAATGGCATACATACCACAGAGGGGATTAAAAGAATTAAGTACATAACTGTTGGTAAAAGAGAGCCACTATCTACAAGCCAGTTTTAGTAGCATCTCCACTCTCAGGTCCTCAGTCTAAGCCAGGAACTCTTCTTAAGAATTATATATAAAAAGTCCTTGATGGTCTCAATAACATTATGCGGTGGGTATTGTTACTTATTCCTATTTATAAATGGGAGAACAGAAACCTAAAGAGTTTAACTTGCTCAACATCAAGCAGATGCTGGTAGGGCCAGGATTTGAAAACAAACAGCTTCACGCTTCAGCACTCATCAGTTCAGTTCAGTTCAGTCACTCAGTTGTGTCCGACTCTTTGTGACCCCATGGACTGCAGCACACCAGGCCTCCCTGTCCATCACCAGCTCCTGGAGTTTACTCAAACTGATGTCCACTGAGTCGGTGAAGCCATCCAACCATCTCATCCTCTGTCGTCCTCTTCTCCTCCCACCTTCAATCTTTCCTAGCATCAGGGTCTTTTCCAGTGAGTCAGTTCTTTGCATCAGGTGGCCAAAGTATTGCAGCCTCACCTTCAGCATCAGTCCTTCCAATGAATATTCTGGACTGACTTCCTTTAGGATGAGCTGGTTGGATCTTGCAGTCCAAGGAGCTCTCAAGAGTATTCTCCAACACCACAGTTCAAAAGCATCAATTCTTCGGCACTCAGCTTTCTTCACCGTCCAACTCTCACATTCATATATGACTACTAGAAAAACCATAGCTTTGACTAGATGGACCTTTGTTGGCAAAGTAATGTCTCTGCTTTTTATATGTTGTCTAGGTTGGTCATAATTTTTCTTCAAAGGAGCAAACATCTATTAATTTCATGGCTGCAGTCAACATCTGCAGTGATTTTGGAGCCCAAAAAATAAAGTCTGCCACTGTTTCCACTGTTACCCCATCTATTTGCCATGAAGTGATGGGACTAGATGCCATGATCTTAGCTTTCTGAAAGTTGAGCTTCAAGCCAACTTTTTCACTCTCCTCTTTCATTTTAATCAAGAGGCTCTTTAGTTCTTCTTCGCTGTCTTCCATAAGGGTGGTGTCATCTGCATATCTGAGGTTATTTATATTTCTCCCGGCAATCTTGATTCCAGCTTGTGCTTCATCCAGCCCGGCATTTCTCATAATAATGTACTCTGCATATAAGTTAAATAAGCAGGGTGACAATATACAGCCTTGACGTACTCCTTTGCCTATTTGGAACCAGTCTGTTGTTCCATGTCCAGGTCTAACTGTTGCTTCCTGACCTGCATACAGATTTCTCAGAAGGCAGGTCAGGTGGTCTGGTATTTCTATCTCTTTAAGAATTTCCACAGTTTGTTGTGATCCACACAGTCAAAGGCATTGGCGTAGTCAATAAAGCAGAAGTAGATGTTTTTTTGGAACTCTCTCGCTTTTTTGATGATCCATCGGATATTGGCAATTTGATCTCTGGTTCCTCTGCCTTTTCTAAAACCAGCTTGAACATCTGGAAGTTCATGGTTCACGTATTGCTGAAGCCTGGCTTGGAGAATTTTGAGCATTACTTTACTAGCGTGTGAGATGAGTACAACTGTGCGGTAGTTTGAGCATTCTTTGGCATTGCCTTTCTTTGGGATTGGAATGAAAACTGACCTTTTCCAGTCCTGTGGCCACTGCTGAGTTTTCCAGATTTCCTGGCATATCGAGTGCAGCACTTTCACAGTGTCATCTTTCAGGATTTGAAATAGCTCAACTGGAATTCCATCACCTCCACTAGCTTTGTTCGTAGTGATGCTTCCTAAGGCCCACTTGACTTCACATTCCAGGATGTCTGGCTCTAGGTGAGTGATCACACCATTGTGATTATCTGGGTCATGAAGATCTTTTTTGTATAGTACTTCTGTGTATTCTTGCCACCTCTTCTTAATATATTCTGCTTCTGTGAGGTCCCTACCATTTCTGTCCTTTATTGAGCCCATCTTTGCATGAAATGTTCCCTTGGTATCTCTAATTTTCTTGATAAGATCTCTAGTCTTTCCCATTCTATTGTTTTCCTCTATTTCTTTGCATTGATCACTGAGGAAGGCTTTCTTATCTCTCCTTGCTATTCTTTGGAACTCTGCATTCAGATGGGTATATCTTTCCTTTTCTCCTTTGCTTTTCGCTTCTCTTCTTTTCACAGCTATTTGTAAGGCCTCATCAGACAACCATTTTGCCTTTTTGCATTTCTTTTTCTTGGGGATGCTCTTGATCACTGCCTCCTGTACAATGTCACGAACCAGAACTCATGCTCTTCACCAATCCACTCTACTGCCTCTGCCATCATACTGTTATAGCACATAGACTATGGCAAGCAATGCCTAGCAAACTGAGGTCATCCTTGACTCCAAACACAGTTTAATTACTGGAATACTGAAGGCATCTCATCACAAAATACTGTGGTCTGGAACATGGTTCTCAAGTGTGAGAAGGCTCTTGAAGAGGTCAGAGGAATTGGATAATCCACTCCCTTTCTTTGCCCATGCAGAATGCTAAGATCTCCTAACAAGCTCCTAATCATATCCATGCCAAGCCTACCTCAACCATCCTTCAACTGCCACAAGACCACCACTAACCCACATCTACCTCACCTGTAAGGAATATCTGGCCCACAGACTCCTGCCACCATGGTCACCTCCTCCCAAGTCTCCACGATTCCCAGTGCCAGGAGGACGGTGGTTGGGGGAAGTGTTTAGGGTATTTGAGAATTAAAGGAAGAAATGGATATATGTCTGTCAGTGAGAATCTGTGAGAAGAAATGGGGTGAATGGAGAAATAGAGAAGGTGGAAATGTGACCAAGATTCAGACTGAAAGGGAGATAGACAAAAAGGCACAGCAGTGAGATAAGGAAACAGGATGTGTTGTTCACCCTCATACCTCTGACTGCACTGTGTGGCATGTAGGATCTCTGACTAGAGATTAAAACCATGCCCCCTGCATTTGAAGCACAGAGTCTTAACCACTGGACTGCCAGGGAAGTTCCAAAACAGGATCTTTCTAATTTCTCAGTGGAATACTTCTGGTCAAGCAATTTTCTCCCAAACTCCAATAGTGTTATTACAAAACAAAGACATTACCATGGAAAATAGGTAAATAGTGTTTTCCAGGATAATTAGCTTAGTTTTACTAGCAACTCCATTAACAGAATATTTCAGATAAGTGCAGTCTCCCTTACTGCAAAGATCACCAAGGACATGGAAAGTTTTATCTTCAATCTGAAAAAAAACAGAAAATTAAGATCCTTAAAGTAAATGAACAACCTTACAGAATTAAAATAAAAATCAATTCTTTGCTATTAATAGGTTCAAAAGGAAATAGGTAAAAACATTTTTTTAAATCATGTAGGAAATTTCCTAAGATTCATAAACAAAATACTCTAGAAAGAAACAGCAGTAAGATAATTAAAAGAAAAAAAAATAGTTATGTAACATAACTATAGTAGCACCATAATGCTACAGATAAAGGTTCCTTTAAGAATATTCATCAGAAAGTAAAATAGAAATAAAAATCAAAGTAAGAAAAATTATTAAAATTCAGCTGAGTATATTATATGTTAATACTCATTTCTGAGTACCCAAAGTCAAATTTAGTTTTACTGTGCAAAAGTTAGTGATGAATAAAGCCAGAATCTCATAATTAGATTGATTTCTTTTATCTCACCAACATGAAAATTGAATTTATGGGTTTTCAGTTATGATTTAAGAAGATAAATTAGCTGGAGATTGAGCACAGTTTTCTTACTCTGAGAGACAGAGTACCAAAGAACAGATTTCACATTTAATCTTTTCAAGGTAGCTGACAAAAGGACATGAAATTGTGCTGTTCAAAAGGATGTTTTCTCATTTATATACACAAGAAAAAATTTCCCTTATACACATAAAATTCATTTAAATCTTCTTTATTTTTCAATTCCCCTGTTAGAGTCAGAGTCCTGTGGCTATTCTTTTCAAATATATAGGTTAAAGTGAAATAGGTCACACTGCAGTAATTATACATGGTTCTCATCTATCCTAAGTTAAATATGACATTTTACTCTGCTTTGTAACCTAAGACAGCCATTTGAATGTCTATGGAATTCTCAGGATATAAAGGTTAGACTGGGAACAGTTTTGTTTAAAGACGTATAGAAGCGCATTCTAAATCTGTGAAGGTAGTTCCATGAGTAGATCAGAACAAATCTGCAATTTACTTGACCATTTACCAAGGGATAAGAAGGGGTCCCTAAACCAGAGGTACCAGTATGAATTGCAACTCATATACTTAAGCAGATTTCCCATCATTTGTCTGAATCACAGAGAAAGGAAATCAATGTGTCTCAAAGTGTTGGGGACTCTAAAGAGCATCATTGATAAATTCATTTTGATGGATCTGAAATCTCTTAGCTTATAGGAAAAATGATTTATTCTATTCTCTGAATTTTATACTTACTATAGGAATTTGGTTGAGTTCTCACATTGTTTTTTAATCCTTTTGGCATTTTATTTTGCCAATGTAATGGATTTTTAAAAATTGAGATCTATCACAAAAATTTTGACTAAATAGCCTCAAAGTATGACCTGTGGATCCCTTGGGGTCCCCCAAGCCCCTTAAGGAGTTCCACAAAGTCAAACAATTTCTTAATAACATAATATTGTCTTTTTTCTACCCTCATTCTCTTACAAGTATATAGTGGAATTTTCTAGAGACTGTAGGACACATGATAATGATATTACTCTGATGGCTAATGGAATGTGTGCTTGGTGATAATCTTTTCTCAGTTTATCCTGCAACTCAACAACAAAAACCCAGCCAGACTTTTTTAGAAAGGCAAATAACTTGAACAGATATTTCTCTAAACAAGATAAACAAATAGGCAATTAGCACATGAAAAGATGCTTAACATCATTAGTCATTATGGCAATACAAATCAAAACCATAGTGAGATACTACTTCCATACCTTAGGATTTTTTTGTTTTTTGTTTTTAATAAAAACAACAACAACAAAACAAAGTCGCCAGAATATAAGTGTTGGCAAGGAAGGATGTGGAGAAATTGGATTTTTTTGTGCACTGCTGGTGGGAATGTAAAATGGTATGGACACTATGGAAGAGTATGGTAGTTCCCCCTAAAATTAAAAAGAGAATTACCATATGATACAGGAATTCTACTTCTTTGGGTACATGCCTAAAAGAATTGAAAACAGGGTCTCGAAGAGATATTTGTATACAGATGTTCACAGCAGCATTATTTACAACAGGCAAAAGCTGAAGGCAACCCACGTGTCCACTACTCATCTATGTATTTAGATTGGATAAATAAAGTGTGGTACATACTTAAAAAGGAAGGGAATTTGGATGGATACTACAACAATGGAAGACATTATGCTCAAAGACATTATGCTAAGTGAAATTAGCTAGTTACAAAAGGAGTAAATGCTGAGTGATTCCACTTATATGAGGTACCTAGAGCAGTTCAGTTTGCAGAGACAAAGTAGAATGGTGATTGCCAGGGCCCAGGAGGGGTGGGTGGAGAAGTGGGAATGGACTCTTACTGTTTAATTGGGACAGAATTTCAGTTCTGCAGGAGGAGAACAGTTCTGCAGATGGATGGTGGTGATGGTTGCACAACAATGTGAATGTATTTAATGCCATTAAATTGTATGCTTAAAAATGGTTAAAACGACAAATTACATATTATGTACATTTTAAAAACGTACATTAAAACAAAAACAAATTTTTTTCTCAGTGTCATTTTCTAAATGGTAAATATTAATAGATGTAACTAATACAAACAAAAACTCTTTGGGGAATCTCAGTAACTTTTAAGAGTGTAGAGGTCTTGAGACCAAACACTTGAGAACCGCTGTTTTAGCTATAAATACATTCACATAATTTAGGGGCTTTTAGTGTCTTATTCAAATGTTATTACCATTATTTTTTTAACCAAGTTTTTATTCTTAAGGAAATTACAGCCAAACTGAGTAAATAATCAGAAACTGTATAGGGGGTAATTTTTCCAAATTGGTCTGAAATAAAAGCTCATGACATTCTCCTAACTGTGGTCATAATCAATGGCTTCAAAGAAAGTAGAGAGTGAAAACATACTCTACTCAGTATGAGAGAAATCAGATTCAGCTCTGAGCTGTAGAATAAAACCAAGGAGGCTTACCTGCATGCTATATGATCCATCACGGTTATATGTTACAGCTATGGCTACATCTTTATGGAAAAAGTGGGGAAATTGAAGAAAAATTAGAAGACATTCATTTATTCAGTAACTGAGGTTCTAAAAACCTCACTTTCAACCTAAGGATAACTAGTTTTTAGGGATATCAACATCTTTTAACTCCCTGACAATGAAGTTTAAAAAAATTAAAAAATCAGACAGGTTTCAATAAAGGTGAATTTCAAACTTTTCTTGTTTAAAACTGAAGTTTTAACTCTTCTACAGTTATAAGATATTTCAGATATTTCCCCCTCAACAAGAAAGGCTGCAGTGTCATAGTAGAAAACGTCATTAATTGGGAAAGAGAAGTTCTGGCTTAAGGCCCAAGACTGCCATCCGTGGTATGGTCATCTCTGTGATTCTAAGACATTTAAAATCCTGCTTTTCCGATCCATTCTGACCCAGTAACTGGGTATGAGGATGTAAATGATTAAATGAATGTGAAAGCACTTTATAAACTGTTGCAGACTATACAAATATAATGCAAAATGTACTTACATCATTACGTGACTGGGGAACAGGTTAAAGACTACCCTATGAGATGGAAATTTTGTGGGGTAGAGCATGCAGACCGAAGTCATTTCACCTACACCTGACACATTAACCAGCATCCTGAGGCTCCCAGCTCAAATCTGTTTCCAGCCTTGACCTTCCTACTCCAGAACTGTGGTTAGTCATTCCCAGCAGGATCCTCCACTGGCATCTTAAAATAAACCTAATGGGGCCAACAAGTATCTCCCCCTTCCGCCTGCCTTCCCTCCTGATCTGTGAACTCCATGACTGACACCATTTTTCTCATCATCCAGGTTTATAACCTGTCATTCTTGCCTTATCCGTCTCCTTTGCTTTTCACCTCCAATAGTCACAACAAAGCTGCCAAGTTCTTCCCCCTGAAGACCTGTCCTCTACATTTCTTTTGGTCCATTCCCATCACTCTACTCTGATTCAGGCCCATGGCTTCTGGCCTGGCTGACTTAAGAGGGCCTCCCTAAACTTCCTGCTTCCTGTTTCAACCGTTCCAACTGATGCGGCCCAGCATGGCCCCCCAACACTCCAAGTACTTGGCCTGGTAGGGAAGGCACCAAACTCCCAGTCTTGTTGCCCACCATTCTTCTATATAGCCCTGTGTTACAAACAAATGGGAAAATATTCTCCACATGTGCCTCTAGCCTTCTCCACAATTGTGCCTCTTTGCTAATGTGCCTCCTTCCCACTTTGCTGGTCCCCAGCCACACCACCTGAGACTCCATCCATCATTCACATCATACTCACTCACTGTCCTTGGGAAGAGTCTGTCTAAGTGAAACAAATCCTCTCTCCTGTGAACATTTAGACTTCTGCATATAAGGCGCCATTATGATTCTCCCCTCATCCAATTTTACATGACAGTGATTTTTCTCTTTATCAGTTGTTTTTAAAAATTGCAAAAAATATTCACAAAAGTTAAACACTGAGGTATATGAAAAGTGAAAGTTCCCTTTATTGCCCAGATGTACTATTAAGCACTTTAATGTGTGAATCCTTTCAGACCTTTTTGAATGCGTAAACTTTTATTTTTCTTTTATAAAAATAAGATATTGCTATACATATTGTTCAGCAACCAGTTTTTAAAAGTTAACATATGACATACATATCTACTTTGCTCTTTCCATAGTAACAAGGAGATAATTTATAATAAATGATTTTGATGATGATAGCTACTGTTGATTGCTTGCTTGCTCTAGGTCGTTCAATGAGCTAAAATGCTTTATATGTATTGTCTCATTTAATATACACAACAACCCAAGGAAGCAACAGCCATGAGTATCTCCACTTATAGCTGAGAACACTAGATGCTTAGACAGTGTGACTTTCCAAGACAAGAGGGGAGCAGAATTCAACTCATAGCATCTGACTCCTGGGCCTGCATTATTAAGCACTACACCATCCATATTGTCAACATATAACTTCTCCTTTGCCAAATGGTAAATGTCTTAACATCTTTATTTTTTTTTACTTCTCTACCTTAGTCAGAATGTTTTGTGTTTTCAAAAACTTTGTACTGAGTGTATGAATGAATGAAACTTTTCCTCCCTATATCTTATCAGTATCTTTAAACTTTCTTAAGAGAAAATACATCCAATTACACCAGATCAGTTTTCTTTTAATTTATGAAGATATGGAAAGCATTTAACTGACAGGAATGCCAAAAGAAGCATAGTAAAGACATTGCCAGGAAAACTATTTTATACATTAAGAAGTAACTGAATTTGTTCCTCTCTCCTCTAGCTATTTCTTAACCCCCACAAGAGAACCTTAAAATCCTCTTGTAAATTTAATGTGTTTAATATCCTCTTATATATTTATATAAGGTATATAAATTTAGCATGGTGCAGTGTTAGGTAAGCATGTGTACCCTAGAGTGTGGGTTCAAATTCTGGCTCCACCAATTAATTTTAGTATGACTTCAAGAAAACTATTAATCTCTCTAAGCTTTAGTTCCCAATTTATAAAGTTGACACTAATAATAACACTGACCTCATTGGCCTATTCTGAAATTGCAAATGAAATAACTCATGGAAAGTGTTTAACAAAGGGCCTGATATATATCAAACACTCAATAAATCTTAGCTACTGCTATTGAGGGTAGGGCAGGGTTCTGTGAAACATGGCCGTAATAACAAAGGAAGATTATTTTTCAAGTTTTAAATATTTAAAATGCTTGGTTGTTCTTACTGAGATCATTAGGAGTTGGTTCTCCTTTAGATTCACAAATGCTTTTGGGCCCTTAGACTTCCTGTTTGGAGCACTCTCTTATTCAACCATGGTCATTGCTGATTAGCATATATGAGAAACTCAACATAACATTTCTGAAAGCTGTTATATTCAGACCTGGATTATCACTGAAAATTACTACAAAAAGGATGTAGTGAACATCACTCATATTGATTTCTCAATTATATATTTAAAATTGAAATGCAACATAATTCAAAATACAGCTTAGTAAAGATTCACACCAAGTAATACCATTGGCTCATATGAATTATAATCACACATGTGATTTTTCTGTTTAATTCAGTTTGAAGAGGCCACTGAAACTTTGCTGCTGATACCTGTGTTCAGCACAGAGGAGTCTATAGTAAGATACTCCCAGATTTTGCTGTTTTTTAGGATGAAATGAATAACTACAACAGCATAAAATGGATAGGTTAACCACTCACAGAAGGCTACTTTATAAGGGATCTTTGCAAAAGTTCTTTCCATGTACTCAGTGCACATAGGGCAATGACCATCTAGGTTCAGAATGAAAAAATGCCTAAAGAGCTACTTATTAATGAGTGACTGGTATCTACCCAGAGCTGAGGTAAAGAAAATCCTACTCTGTCCAGGGAGGAGGGTGCTGTGATGATCTCTGTTCTACTTGGTAGGCACATTCTGACAATGGAGCTCCCACAGTTCAGTGAACCTCACAATCAAGGTTATCCAGCCCTCCCAGCTCTGGCTCTGCACCCCTCTGACTTCCCAGGTGAACTGTCCTGCAACAAAAGAGATACAGCCAGTTGCTGTCATAGGATTCTGGTTCCTCTGGAACACTGTTTCAGCCATAAGTTTACAAACCATCTTTTGGCTTAAGTGTCATCTCTTCCAGACTTCAGTTACAATAAATCAGGCCCCATCCTGGGCCCATCAATTAGTTGGCAATCGAAAATCAATTTTCTACTGGAAAAGTGATGGAAACAGCACAGGGGTCAAGGCCAGAAAGACTGGGTGTCAGTCTTGGTTCTGCTACTTACTAGCCTTGAGTAACTGCACCTGCCCTGTCTCAGTTTCATCAGCAATAAGTGGGTCTAACAATGACTCCCCCTTGTTAATGCTTCCTGGTGAGCGGTGCGGTGGGCAATCCTCCTTCCCTGGAGAAGTTTTGGCTATTGTCTTCTTTAAAAGTCAGATACACTCACAGAAGAAAAATGGCAGAGCCATGAAAGTACAAAGAAGAGGAGGGAAAGAAGTGCCTCAAATCCCAGCATCCAATGGTAATCTCACTAATGTTCTGCATATTTCATTTTCCTATGTATGTTTTATGACCTCTTTTTAAAATATTCACTAAATATAGAACAAGTGTGAAAAAGAAAAATAAATATCGTTAACTCTACCACCCAGAGCCAATCAATTCTATTGTTTTGGCGTGTTTCCTTCTAATGTTTAGGCTAGGGATCTTAAAAAATGTAACTGATCATGGCCAGGCTGAATTCTTTTTTTTTCCAGTAAATGTGATATATTTTTATGAAGCACATTTCTTTTTTAATAAAACATTACTTACTGTTTTTACCATCCCTAAGAGTCATGTTTCTAGAGTAACAGATATTCAGTCTTCTTCCACTGCTGGATGCAAAAGGAGAGTATTGATCTAGAAAAAATTTAAAATTCAACAACAAATTTATGAACATCAAGCCTACTAACAAAAGAAAACATAAAACAGAGGTCCTATATTGACAGCTCAAATATGTTTTCTTCATTCTATGCAATGCTTTAGACACTTTTATTCACATCTCAGGAAATTTTACATGAAAAAAATCCCAGTTTCTCTTGAAAAATCAGAATATTTACAACCTCAACTTTCCACTTCTGGCAGCATAAACTGCACAGGGGTCACAATTTTGACAGGGCAAATGCATTCCAGGTCACCTGAATCCTCACTGCTGCTGCTGCTGCTGCTAAGCCGCTTCAGTCGTGTCCGACTCTGTGCGACCCCATAGACAGCAGCCCACCAGGCTCCCCCATCCCTGGGATTCTCCAGGCAAGAACACTGGAGTGGGTTGCCATCTCCTTCTCCAATGCATGAAAGTGAAAAGTGAAAGTGAAGTCGCTGTCGTCTCCGACTCCTAGCGACCCCATGGACTGCAGCCCACCAGGCTCCTCCGTCCATGGGATTCTCCAGGCAAGAGTACTGGAGTGGGGTGCCATTGCCTTCTCCGGAATCCTCACTACTCACTGGTTTTCTTTCACCTGGCCTTTTCTGCTCTTCTCTGTTACTGGTCCTCCCCTAGAGACTTGTGTGTTCACCCTCTGTTAGACAATCTCCAGGAGCTACGGAGAAGCTAAATTGAAGCAATTTATTCTGAAACCTCTCTCTGGGCTGCTTATAAATTTTAATTTAAAAAGGAAAGTGAGAGTAAGAGGACACTCCATTGTAAAAAAGCTAAGTCCAGGCTTAGGAATACCAGATGGGGTATAGGTAGATGAATTTCTTTAATGTAAAAGGACAAAATGAGGACAGAACACAAATCTCCAAATATAGCTTTATATTTTAAGCTTTCAATATAACTTAAAATTTTACTTATTAATTTATTTATGGCCATGCTGGGTCTTCATTGCTGTGTGGGCTTTTCTCGTTGTGGAGAGCAGGGGCTATTCTCCAGTTGTGTTGGGCGGGCTTCTCATTGCAGTGGCTTCTCTTGTGGAGCACAGGGCTCCAGGGTGCATGGGCTTCAGTAGCTGCAACACACGGGCTCAGTAGCTAAGGCTCCCAGACTCTACAGCACAGGCTCAAGAGCTGTGGTGCACAGGCTTCGTTGTTTCACGGCATGTGGGATCTTCTGGGACCAAGTATTGAAACTGCATCTCCTGAGTTGGCAGGCAGGTTCTTTCCACTCAGCCAGCAGGGAAGCCCTCAATAGCACTTTCTTGAATGCATCTAGAAATTAAGATCCCAATAATAGGATCCTATAATAATATAATAATCCTAATAATAATAAAGGGATAAATGGATTCAGGTTTTTTTTTTTCCTGTTTGCTTCAAAGATCAGAGGGAGCCTGAGGAAATCAGTTCAGTTCAGTTGCTCAGTCGTGTCTGACTCTTTGCGACCCCATGAATCGCAGCACGCCAGGCCTCCCTGTCCGTCACCAACTCCCGGAGTCCACCCAAACCCATGTCCATCGAGTCGATGATGCCATCCAACCATCTCATCCTCTGTCGTCCCCTTCTCCTCCTGCCCTCAATCTTTCCCAGCATCAGGGTCTTTTCAAATGAGTCAGCTCTTCGCATCAGGTGGCCAAAGTATTGGAGTTTCAGCTTCAGCATCAGTCCGTCCAATGAACACCCAGGACCAATCTCCTTTAGGATGGACTGGTTGGATCTCCTTGCAGTCCAGGGACTCTCAAGAGTCTTCTCCAACACCACAGTTCAAAAGCATCCATTCTTTCGAGCTCAGCTTTCTTTATAGTCCAACTCTCACATCCATACATGACTATTGGAAAAACCATAGCCTTGACTAGACGGACCTTTGTTGGCAAAGTAGTGTCTCTGCTTTTTAATATGCCGTTTAGGTTGGTCATAACTTTCCTTCCAAGGAGTGTCTTTTAATTTCATATCTGCAATCACCATCTGCAGTGATTTTGGAGCCCAGAAAAATAAAGTCAGCCACTGTTTCCACTGTTTGCCCATCTATCTGCCATGAAGTGATGGGATCGGATGCCATGATCTTAGTTTTCTGAATGTTGAGCTTTAAGCCAACTTTTTCACTCTCCTCTTTCACTTTCCTCAAGTTCTTCTCTTTAGTTCTTTAGTTCTTCTTTACTTTCTGCCATAAGGGTGGTGTCATCTGCATATCTGAGGTTCTTGATATTTCTCCCAGCAATCTTGATTCCAGCTTGTGCCTCCTCCAGCCCAGCATTTCTCATGATGTACTCTATTATGGAGCAAATGTGAGAGAGCTCAGATTTTGCTCAACCAAGTGGGAAGAACTTCTTAATGGAGAATTGACTGAAACTGTAATTAACTAATGAATTTTCATCATGAATTTCCAGCTTCCTGAGGTGTTAAGAAGATGCTGGGCAACAACTCAGTGGGAATGCTGTCGCAGGGATGCACACATATGGCCGCCAGGATGAATCTCCGTCATAGTCCCAGATTCTATGATATGCTCAGATTCTATGATATGATGAAATACCTAGGTTTCTAGCTAGTCAGAAATTTGATCTCAGAATAGAAAAAGAGAGGAAGGGGACTTCCCTGGTGGTCTAGTGGTTCAGAATCTTCCTTGCAATGCAAGATACTCAAGTTTGATCCCTGGTCAGGGAACAAAGATCCCACACGCCACACAGCATCTAGGCCCAACTGCGGCAACTACTGAGCCCACACTCTGGAGCCGGTGTGTCACAACTAGAGAGTCCGTGCACCACAACGAAAGATCCCATGTGGCACAACTAAAACCTGACTCAGCCAAATAAATAAATAAATATTTTTTAAAAAGAGAGAGCAGAAGAACTAACTCAATAAATTATGGGTAACTTAAGGGAATCTGAGCATCTCCAGGGCTCTGTCTTGTCTCTAGGACCAAGAAAGCTTCTTCAGGTATGAAGGATACAACAAAGCAGGTCAGGGAGTGGTGAATAAAAGAAGTTGGAAGGAAATAAAAAGTGAATTAGAAAAATCAAAACAAAAAGAAGTTGTAAGGGATATCAGCATGAGATGTGGGGAGAATTGGTGTTTTCTTGAAAATAAGTCCATCTTTACGTTGTTTAGGTGATGGGTTAAGTTACTCTGAATGGGTTAAAGCATGCTGTTGGGTGCATCCATATTATGTAAAGAGCTCTACTTGATACTAAAAGACACTTTAGCAGAGGATGGTGTCAGTCACTGAAGGAAGAAAAGGGAGGCTGGAGTGGCAACAAAAGAAAGAAAACTGGGAGTTTCTGGTTGCCTAGTGGTTAGGGTTCTGGACTTTCACTGCTGTGGCTTGGGTTCAATCCCTGGCTGGAGAACTGAGATCCCATTAGCCATGCAGCATGGCCAAAAAAAAAAAAAAAAGCATGTTCAATGATTATTCATAAAATTTTGCAAAGCAGAAGA
The DNA here is from genome assembly GCA_024291935.2 of Okapia johnstoni. Taxonomy (NCBI): domain Eukaryota; kingdom Metazoa; phylum Chordata; class Mammalia; order Artiodactyla; family Giraffidae; genus Okapia; species Okapia johnstoni. The sequence continues at coordinate 84,988,138 of CM044311.1, read as the reverse complement.
AATAGAAAAATATTCCATACCTTGTGTCTGAATTTTGAAAACATCAGACACAGCTTTCTCCTTGAGGATGAGGCCCAGAGCTGCCTGGCATAAAAACTCCTTGGCTGTGGTCTTCCGGTCAGGCAACAGTTCTTTGCGGTGTTGAGGGATGAAATCAGTGTGCACGTTCCCAGCTTCAAATTCTGGGTGGCCAGACAGGCTAAGGAGGAAGTCAATGTTGGTGTGCAGTCCAACAATCTAGGGAGGAAAAAATGTCCATGTCCCCAGTGAGTGGGGAAAACAACATACTCAGGAAAACATTTCTATGGCATCAGCTCTTTCTACTAAGTATTTTTGACCATGACTAACTCTCAGGAAAAACAAAACAGATTCATTTCACCATCATTATGCATTTGCACTTCACATTACATTAATTTACTATGATAAACAGGATGTAGGAAACGGTGTTGTGGAGGTAGTGTGGAGATGTTTAATTGACTTAGGTTAGGAAAGCAAGTAAATATTAAGAAACTTAAATGAGATTTAAGTGCAAGATACTGAAGACTTGCTTCTCAGAACACTCCCATGAACGAGGAAGACTGCAGACAGAATAGGATTGCTACACAGGGGAGGGATAGGATTATACGACTTGAAAAGAGCTTCCTCTGAATATTAATATTCAACTTGTACACACTGATATAAAAATAAGAAAAGGTATAGAATTAACCCAAATCCACCCAATAAATGGGATCTAGGACAAAACCAGTTGTCTGAGCTCTGAGGTTCATTCATTCATTTCCTCATTCATCCATTTATTTAATAGCCATTTACTGAGAGCCTTTTAAGTGCCAGGCTCTGACCCCAGTACTGGGGACACAGTGAGGAACAAAACAAAGTCCTTGCCATCACAAAGCTTATGTTAAGGGACAAATAACAGTATCTATAAATAAATATCTAATATAATGTCAGATGATATGAAGAAAAATAAGGCTGGCTAAAGGAACAGAGAGCAGCAAAGGGTCCTGTGAGGAGGCCTGGGAAGGACTCTAAGGATCATGGTGAGCAGGGCTGAGGGTGGTGAGGAGGGCATCACTTGGGGCAAGACAATTTTGGAGGGAGAAAGGGAACACGTGGCTCCATGCTGAGTGTGTCATGGAGTCACAAGGAGGCTGGTACAGGTGGAACCACAGAAACTGGAGGTTTGATCAAATTCACGAACTATAGTAACTTGAATATCATGAGTTAATAAGAAATCCTTCTATGATACTAAATCAGTATGGTATGGGACTTACTGCACCAAGGAAATGCATAGCTACAGAAAAGCAACAAACTCTTTCAAATGGATAAAACTGAATATAATTATTTTCCTTGGCAGAAAATAACATCAGAGGATTGGCCACACTTGTGTTGCTGGCCTTATCTACAGGTTGAATAGAAATTTCACATCGAATCCCACTGAGGTTAACACTGATGCTAATAGTTTTAGTCCTGCAATCTTTCCTTTCTAGCTGAAATCAAGAAGTCTTCAAACTCTATTCTGACCCATGGGAAATCCTCCCATGTGAAATAATTTTGTTGTGACAAATGGTTAATTGGTAGAAATAAGTTGACAAGGACAAAGGTCGACCAGTTGCAAGGGACACGCTTGGCTGTAGAGATCCAGAGATCAGGGTCACTAACACGGCCCCAGCTCACTCACATTGTACTGTCGAAGGCTGTACTTTAGTTTCGTCAAGGCTGCCTGGCGATCAGCAGCCCACACAACCAGCTTTGCAATCATGGGGTCATAATGCACTGAAACTTCATCTCCTGAAGTTGAAAAACCACAGAAACTAAAGTTAAAACCTAAAAGAGAGAAAATATGACAAACAAGACATTCTCCTGGGGCTTTCTGTACATTTCACACTTAATCCTCATGACAGATATCATTACCACCACTTTATTCACAAGCAACTGAGGCTCAGAGGGATTTAAAAACAGAAGTTGAAGGAAGGTATGGCTATCCAAGAGCACCATGCCCCAAAAGAGTCATCCAACGACACACAGGCTGGTGTGCCCCATCCTAACTTCTTCTGAATCTTCTTTTCCCTTCTCATTTTGGAAGTCAATGAAAACCCTCACATGACAATCACTTCTGTCCTTGGCGTTTCCTTGCCTCCACGCCCTCAGTTTCCTCATCAGAAAAGTAAAAAAAATAATTCCTCTATCCTATATGCTTGCTGGGAGGATTGACAATCAAGTGCCAAATGCCATACCTGGCAGAGCTGACAAACAGCAGCTATCATTATTGTGTCAGAGTCTCAGAGAACAAGAAGCTGAACTATGCACATCTCACTGGTTAGAAATGGTTCAAGTCAAAAGGATGAGGTATATTACAAAGAATACTGTTCAAAGATGTGTTTGTGATTTTGGCAGGTCACTTGACCCCTCTGAACTCCAGAGTCTTCATCTATACAATCAAGAGGTTAGATTACACTCTCTTACCCACCCATCCACCCATCCATCCATCCACCAACACAGAGAGAACACCTTCTAGGCCTCAGCTTGAACAAAGTCCTGCAAATATAACACAGAAGACCTAGTCCCTCTTGTAAGACTCCTAGTCTAATGGAGAAATTAGACAAGGAGCAAAAGATCATCATGAGATGATATAAAGGGGGAATGCCAAGGAATACACAAGGGGACACAAAAGAGGGTTGGGGAAAGCTTCCTGTACTAGATTATCCTTCCCAGTGCCAGGATGAATTGGGGAATCTGTCTGAGAATTACATCTGTTATCCTTTGAGCACTTTTATTAAATTATACTGCAAGCTTTGCTTGCCTTAAATTCCTTATCTTTCCTATTCCAAGTTCCCTCTTCTCTCTATGAAGTTTCACTGATATGCTAAAAAATTTACTGACTACCAAACTTGCTGTAGGCTATCCAGAGCTCTCAAAATGCTGCCAGTTGTTGTTCAGTCACTAAGTCATATCTGACTCTGCAACCCCATGGACTGCAGCATGCCAGGCTTCCCTGTCCTTTACTATCTCCTGGAGTTTCCTCAGACTCATGTCCATTGAGTTGGTGATGCCATCCAACAATCTCATCCTCTGACACCCCTTTCTCCTCCTGCCCTCAATCTTTCCCAATATCACGGTCTTTTCCAATGAGTTGGCTTCTCGCATTAGGTGCCCAAAGTATTGCAGCTTCAGCATCAGTCCTTCCAATGAATATTAAGGGTTGATTTCCATTAGGATTTATTGGTTTGATCTCCTCGCTGTCCAAAGGACTCTCAAGGGTTTTCTCCACCACAATTTGAAAGCATCAATTCTTCGGCACTCGGTCTTCTTTATGGTCCAACTCTGACATGCATACATGAATAGTGGAAAAACCACAGCTTTGACTAATTGGACTTTTGTCAGCAAAGTGATGTCTCTGCTTTTTAATATGCTGTCTAGGTTTGTCATAGCTTTTCTTTCAAAGAGCAAATGTCTTTTAATTTCATGGCTGCAGTCACCATCTGCAGTGATTTTGGAGCCCCCCAAAATAAAATCTGCCACTGTTTTCATTTTTTTCCCCATCTATTTGCCATAAAGTATTGGGACCAGATGCCATGATCTTTGTTTTTTGAATGTTGAGTTTTAAGCCATTTTTTTTATTCTCTGCTTTCACCCTCATCAAGAGGCTCTTTAGTTCCTCTCTACTTTCTGCCATTGGAGTGGTATCATCTGCAATCTATTGTTAAGAAGTCCTAATTCCTCATTTTGGCTTTCTAGGCCCTATACGATTTGCTCTTATTCTATATCTCCAGCCACATCTCCAACTACTCACCACCCTGAATCCTTTTCTCCAGCCACATATTCTCTCAGTTCTTCAAACACACCTTTTGTCAAATCCTCTTTTCTTCACTTTTCTGTATGCTTTTAAATCTGCCTATTCAAATTCACTCCAGACTTCCTCTTAGAAACATGTCCTGATTACACCAGCCTAACATAACCTGCTATTCCTGAGAATTTCTATATTTTATCATTCACCATCTGTATAACTTCTCTGGCAGCTAAAGTTAAGGTGGCAATAGATGATGGTGGCTCAGATCATAGATCCTGGAGTCAGAATGCCTGAGTCTAAATCTTGGCTCCAATGGTGACCTTGGAGAAGTCACTTCTCTGTGCCCTGGTTTCCCCATCTGGAAAATGGAGGTGATCATAAGGTAGTAAAGAAGCCCATGTAGAAAAAAAACCTAGAACAGTACCTGTACCTAGTAAGTGCTAAATAACTGTTATGACCATGTTTATTAATCTTATGTGAATTGTACTCACTCTTGCATTGTTATTTTTTAACTTTTTTAAAATTACTGCTTAGCTTGCACTAAGTTTATTAATTTTTCAGTTTGACTTTTAGTACCTTGAAGGCAGAGTGCCTTGGGCATAGCAGATATCAGTCACCTTAAATTATATTTGGAACTAGGCAAAATAAAAATATAAAACAATACCAGAATATATTTGTTGCTTAGGTTTGACTAAGTGCTGCTGCATTTCAAAAAAGACTGCAGTACTGCTTAAAAATACTAGTTCTTCTTTTTTAAAAAAAATATATATGTTTAGCCATCTGTTTTATTTTTATTTTTTATTTCATTCTTCATAATCGGCTGCAACGGGTCTTAGTTGCAGTATGCAGGATCTAGTTCCCCAACCAGGGATCGAACCACAGCCCCCTGCATTGGGAGCTTAAAGTCTTAGCCACTGGACCACCAGGGAAGGCCCAATACCAGTTATTCTTTAAAAATGACTATTCCAAAAGGAAAAGATTACTGAGAAATCAAAGAAATCCTTTATTTTGAAAACATACTAAATACATCCACAAGACACAGAAAAAGACCCTATCCAAAACCAATAATGTACCCCAAAATTTTAACCACTGAGACTTTGTCCTTTAATTTCACTTTACCTTGCCGTACTCCAGTTTCAATCCTAGTGGTAAGGTCTGCTTGAGGGGTGGAGAGATGCACTAGTGGCCCGGCCCCCGGCATGAAGTTATTGTTAGGGTCTTCTGCATATATTCTAGCTTCAAAGGCATGGCCCCGCAGAGTTATTTCTTCCTGGCTCAAAGGAATCTTCTCTCCTGCTGCAATCTGGTAAAACAAGAGTATGTGTTTATGAAAATCCACCTGAAAGTGGCTATGAGACGGCATAAATGGTATTGCCTTTTTCTACGTAAAATGTACATTTGGACTTTATAATGAAGCCAATTAAAAACTCTTATTTTGTCCACCCACTTGGGTATTAGGCAAAAGCAAAAATAGATTAAAAAACAGATGCAGCCTGGAAATATTGCATTAATTACAATGGGTCTCTACAATTTTTAAATAGAGAAAACAGGCAAACTGATGACTAAGTTATAAATATCAGTACCAATGGTTTATCAATATAATGAAAACTAAAATTTCTTACTGGCAAGATAGCCTCAGTTTTCACTTAAAATATTAGCACTCAGTTACCATGTCAATCTTTTCTTATAGTAAATTGTTGGTTGATGTTAGGACTATATTCAGTTATGGCCAAAGTATGGGATTCGTCATCTTTGTTATCTTCACCACCAAGTGATCAAGCAAAATAGGCAGGGGAACATGATGTTTTTAAATTTTATTTTATGTACGTTGCAGGATACCAGATTATAAACAGGATAATCAGCATTGTTAATCACTACTCTAATTATTATTATTTTGGCTCTTATATACCGATACAACAAATCTTTCTCTTCAACTAGAATAATTTGGAAAAGGCTACTGGAGGGCACACTGTCACTCTTCGCTCTCCCCTTGAGTTTTCCTCCAAGATGAGAAAATGACAAACTGAAATGGCAAAAGATATAGGGAAAAACTCTAGTAACTTAGCAGCACACTGCACTAGACAGCATAAAACAAGCAAAGGTTTCATCTCTCAAAAGCTGTAAATAAGAAAACTCAGGAACTACAACAGTGAAAATTAAAGGGAAATGGACTAAACTGCATGCTTTTATGGCATAGTGTTTGGAATCAGAGACTTTGCAGCCCTACTGCCTGGGTTCAAATTCTGTCTCTATACTTTTTCTGTTTCAGGCATACTCAATTCTGGGTAAATTTCTGTAACCTCTTAATGCTTCAGAAAAAAATGCCTGGCATACAGTAAATACTTGGTTAAGTGTTAGCTTTTATTTTTTCATTCCTATCCTTTATAATAAAATCCTCTGTAATGTTTGGTAAGGAATTCTATTTTAGTACAAAAAAGAAAAAGAACAACTATATGTTCATATTCTAAGATGTGATTTTATTTCTGACTATATAGTTCAATTTCAACCTGACTTAGCTTTATCTGTTTTCCTCTGAAGTTGGCTTCTATCTGGACCCAGAAGAGACTGGCCCAACCATGTTTCTGAGTACTTGGAAATCTGTACCATTTGAGTTTGCTCGGGCTTAGACATTGACTCTTTGGAATCCCTTGGACATTTGGACCTTGAACCCCTTGGATCTTTGGACATTTCACCAGCCTCTCCTAATACTGCTAACCATCTGAGCCTGCAGTCAGGGTGCTCACATCACTGCACACTCACTCCAGGAAGCTGGTGACTCAAGAGATAGGTCCTGGAACTTGAACTCTTGATTCACCACATGGTGAGACCCGTTGTTTTACCTCTGCTTAGAAGCCAGATTCCAAAGTGTCTTGAACACCACAAATAAGGTCCAGTGGCATCCCTAAGCTCTAGAAACCTTCCCCAGATAATAAAAGCCTATTTCTCTTTCTAAAGCTCTTACAGTTGCTCGACTTGCAGAAATATATGCCTGCTGGTTCCCCCTAATGTCCAAAAGCTTTCTTTTCCTTCATTCTTAGAAACACTTACTCCTTCATGATTTAAAAATCCTGAACTCTCCTGGTTACTACTCAAGAAAAATTATTTTCCTTGAATTCTGGAAACATAAGCACTCTTTTCAAAAGTTTCTAAACCCAATACAGTTTTCCTGACACTTACTAACACTTACTAGCCTAACGTGTAGCTCCTGAGGCTACAGAGGCCAGAAGAATCTTATGGCTCAATTAAAACCACCAATCATCCCCAAGGAACCAGCAAAAGGAACGTTATATTATTGTCCACAGAAGTTTTGCAAAGATAAAATTATCAAGATAATCAAGACTTTAGCATCACAACACTGAAAAAATAATCTAGATTCAGGACATATAGAGAACAAAGAACCCCACAGAGATTAAGAACATTCATTCTACTTAAAAACATTATTATATTAAAAAATAGACTGTAAAAATCTACTGTTTTTAATAAAGAGAACAAAACAGTCTAAGCTATTATCATTAATATTTGAAGCAATAAGCTTTGCAATAAAACTCGGATTTAGGCCGATGAGGAGAAGCTGTAGATGTTAATAGTTCAGTAGAATACAGTAGATATGTCATAGCAATGTCAAAGTGCTTTGATATTTTTTAGACATTTACTCTAAATGGCCACACTCATCCCTTTATGGACCATCAACAGTGTGTCAGAACTTGCATAGAGACCACTCTGTAAATCTGAACTGTTGCTTTAGCTCTTCAGTCTCAACTCTTCCTTAGCTTATTTCACTTTGGCAAGCATCTGTCCTGCCTCTAAAATCTAATGACGGCCTGGTCCTGAATGATGTGGCCTCAGGTAGAAGACAAGGCTTTGCATTGAGACAATGTGGTCACAAGCAAGCCTCAGTGACAGCAGCTCACCTGTTGGCTGCCCAGGTCTAAGGGGGAAAGATGGTAAGTGACAGATTAGAAATCTGAGTCCATAAAGTGCATCAAATGTAATGTCACCATTAACCTCCCATGTTCCTATAGTCATGACAACCACGAAGAATTGAACCCTTATCCAAAGTGATACCTTCTTTTAAAAGGCCAGAAGGGAACATATTCTCAACACTGATCTTTAACAGAAAAAATACTCCCACCCTAAGTTGCCATTCCACCAAGTCAGTTCCTGTGATCATCTCGGTGACAGGATGTTCCACTTGCAGCCTTGTATTCATCTCCATAAAGTAGAAATTGTGCTTTGAGTCCATGATAAACTCCACGGTTCCTAAAATATAAAATACAGTGGTCACATTTCAACAGCATTTAGTCAGTAGGAATCAAAATCTTTCACAAAAGATCATATCAAGTTTTATGACTACCTTCATTCAATGGTAAACAGTTTGCTTTTCATGAAGAAAACATCTCACATTTTGCAGCAGCAAACGATTCTCAAAAATAGGGAGCCACATGAAATTTAACAATAGAAAAGTATATTTGGGGTTTTGAGCAAATGGCAAGCCCAAGTTATGAATCAGTCTCAGCTGTCATAGCAGTGAGAACGTGACTAGACCATGTGTTACTGCTCCTGTGCACCAAATCCCTAGAAACCTCACACTCTAACATCCCATCTCACTCTAACTTCGTGGAGAAAATCACAATTTTTTTTTCTGGACTGTGGGCTTTGGAAGTATCTTTAAAAAAGTCCTTCTTCTCGTGACCCACTGGGAGATTACTCAGTAACTAAACATTATGTTAATGTCTTCTTTTCGTTTTAACAGAAAATTTTCTTTATTATTTTAAACATTTAAAAAATTTATTGAGAAGGACTAAATAAATGTTCATGGATAGGAAGACTCAACATTATCAAAATGTCAGTTCTTCCCAACTTGTCACATAGGTTATCAGGGAAATGCAAATTAAAACACTGAGATAACACCTATTAGAATGGCCATAACCTGGAACATTGACACACCAAATGCTGGTAAGGATGCAGAGCAACAGAAACTCTTACACATTGCTGGTGTAAATGCAACATGGTACAGTCACTTTTGAACAGTTTGGTAGTTTCTTACAAAATCAAACATACTCTTACCATGTGATCTAGCAATCATACTTCTTAGTATTTACCCAGATGAACTGAAACTATGTCCACACAAAACCCTGTACATAGCTGTTTATAGTAGCTTTATTTATAATTCAGAAATGAGCTATCAAGCCATGAAAACATACGGAGGAAACTTAAATACATATTACTAAGTGAAAGAAGCCAATATGAACAATGTGAAAAGGCTATGTACTGTATAATTCATTCCGGAAAAGACAAAACTATGGAGGCAATAAAACAATCAGTGATTGTCAGGGATTGGAGACAGGGAAGACTGAAGAGTATATTTAGGGCACTGAAACTATTCTGTAAGATGCTACAATGGTGGATAAATGTTGGATGCATGTCATTATCTATTTCTCCAAACTCACAGAATGTACATCAACAGTGAACCCAAACTGTAAACTATGGGCCCTGGGTGATAAAGATGTGTATACGCAGGTTCATCAGTTGTAACAAAAGTACTGTTCTGGTACAGGATATTGCTAGAGGAGGAGGCTGTGTGTGTAGGGGGACAGGGGCCATGGGAACTCTCTGAACTTGCTGCTCAATTTTTCTATGAACCTAAAACTGCTCTAAAAAATTAAGGTTTACTAATTTTAAAAAATTAAAAAATATCATTGTAATGATTTTATTTTAAAATAGGGTAGAAAACATCAAAGAGTATTATACATAATTAGGCTAAGTACTGTTTAAATTATTTTTCCCCCAACTATACATGTATATAAACCAATACTTAAGTTCACATACTGGATCTTGCTGTAAAATGTATTTCTTAATGTGGATATAGTCAAAAGTTTGAAAGTCAATGATTTAAAAGCTATACATTTCATTTGCCTTTCAAAACACAAATAATTTTTCCTCTCCCTCTATTAGAAGCAAATTTTAACATACCTGCACCAACATAATTTACAGCTTTAGCAGCTCTGACTGCAGCTTCTCCAAGCTTTTTTCTTACTTCAGGTTTAATACCAGGCTATGAAAAAATATTTGAAATAAATTTCCACTAGTACTTTGTTCTACTAGAGGTTTCCATTAAGATTCAATGTTACATTTCTATGTCTCAAATACTACATTAAAGAGATAATAAGGATAAATATCTATTTCATCATGAAATACTGTCTTATATTACAGTTCAACTGTCTGTACACCACAAGTATAATGATTCTGTCAGTAATTTCTATGTATTGCAGGTACTTAGTACCTACAAAATAACCATCTTTTCTTTCTTTTTGGCTGCACTTTCTGGCTTGTGTGATCTTAGTTCTCTGACCAGAGATAGAACCTGGGCCGATGGAAGTGAAAGTGCAAAGTCCTAACTACTAGGCCGCCAGGGAATTCCCCAAAATAACCTTCATCACTATGTGTTCACTTAAAATTACTGATGAATAAAGCAATATGGGTCCTATGCCCCAAAATTATTTTGGAATAAAGGTAAACCTTAAGATTGCAAGTTAACAAAAAATATTCAAGGACTTCCCTGGCAGTCAGTGGTTAAAACTCTGCACTTCCACTTCAGGAGGTATGGGTTCAATCCCTGGTTGGGGAACTGAGATCCTGCATGGCATAGCCAAAAAAAAAAAAAGGTTCATAAAGAGAAATGTATATCAAAAGTAGGCAAAACTTTTTAACATTGTTCAGTGGTGCTCAACAGATTTTTATTTAAGCAATCACTGCTTGAAAATAAGGATTTATCGAAATTGTTGACATTTACTTCAGACAGTTGTGCTCATTTCACATGCTAGTAAGGTTATGCTCAAAATCCTTCAGCTAGGCTTCAGCAGTATGTGAACTGAGAACTTCCAGATGTACAAGTTGGATTTAGAAAAGGCAGAGGAACCAGAGATCAAATTGCCAACATTCATTGGGTCATAGAAAAAGCAAGAGAATTTCAGAACAACATCTACTTCTGCTTCATTGATTACACTAAAGCCTTTGACTGTATGGATCACAACAAACTGTAGAAAATTCTTCAACAGATGGGAATACCAGACCACCTTACCTGCTTCCTGAGAAATCTGTATGAAGGTCAAGAAGCAACAGTTATAACCAGACATGGAACAACAGACTGGTTCCAAACTGGGAAAGGAGTATGTTAAGGCTGTATATTGTAACCCTGCTTACTTAATTTACATGCAGACTACATCATGTGAAATGTCAGGCTGGATGAACCACAAGCTGGAATCAAGATTACCAGGAGAAATATCAACCTCAGATATGCAGATGATACCACTCTAACAGCAGAAAATGAAGAGGAACTAAAGAGCCATTTGATGAGGGTGAAAGAGGACAGTGAAAAAGCTGACTTAAAACTCAACATTCAAAAAACTAAGATCACGGCATCAAGTCCCATCACTTCATGGCAAATAAAAGGGGAAAAAGTGGAAGCTGTGACAGATCTTATTTTGGGGAGCTCTAAAATCACTGCGGACGGTGACTGCAGCCATGAAATTAAAAGATGCTTGCTCCTTGGAAGGAAAGGACAAACTCAGCATATTAAAAAGCAGAGATGCAACTTTGCTGACAAAGGTCCATACAGCCAAAACTATGGTTTTTCTAGTAGTCATGTAAGGATGTGAACTTTGGACCATAAAGAAGGCTAAGTGCCAAAGAACTGATGCTTTTAAATTGTGGTGCTGGAGAAGACTCTTGAGAGTCCCTTGGACTGCAAGAAGAAGAGTCAATCCTAAAGGAAACCAACCCTGAATATTCATTCGAAGGACTGATGCTGAAGCTGAAGCTCCAATACTTCAGCCACCTGATGCAAAGAGCAGACTCCCTGGAAAAGACCCTGATAACGGGAAAGATTGAAGGCCAGAGGAGAAGGAGATCACAGAGGATGAGGTGGCTGGATGGCATCACCGTCTCAAAGGACATGATTCTGAGCAAACTCTGGAAGACAGTAAAGGACAGGGAAGCCTGGTGTGCAGCAGTTCATACGGTCTCAAAGAGTCAGACATGACTTAGTGACTGAACAACAACTTGAAACAGTACAATATATTCTGCAACAGAAATTAAATTTTCAATATAGTATGAGAATAACAAACTGATTAACTACAAACTTTAGATCCCTGATCTTTTAGAAATACATATTTAAAAAAACTCACGTATTACTTAGGACATGAAAGATGCCTATAGCAGTAGCAGGTTGCAAAGAAATGTGAATCCCAAAATAGGTAATTCTAGGAGTAGGCCATGACCCAGAAAACAAGCTGAGCCAATCAAGAGGTAGTCTCAAAGAGATGCAAAAAGATAGGACACTGAAAGACGAACTCCCCAGGTCACTAAGTGCCCAATATGCTACTGGAGATCAGTGGAGGAATAACTCCAGAAAGAATGATGGGATGGAGGCAAAGCAAAAACGATACTCAGCTGTGGATGTGACTGGTGATAGAAACAAAGTCCGATGCTGTAAAGAGCAATATTGCATAGAAACCTGGAATGTTAGGTCCATGAATCAAGGCAAATTGGAAGTGGTTAAACAGGAGATAGCAAGAGTGAATGTCGACATTCTAGGAATCAGAGAACTAAGAGGGACTGGAATGGGTGAATTTAACTCAGATGACCATTATATCTACTACTGTGGACAAGAATCCCTTAGAAGAAATGGAGTAGCCATCATGGTCAACAAAAGAGTCTGAAAGGCAGTACTTGGATGCAATCTCAAAAACGATAGAATGATCTCTCTTTGTTTCCAAGGCAAACCATTCAATATTACAGTAATCCAAGTCTATGCCCTGACGAGTAATGCTGAAGAAGCTGAAGTTGAATGGTTCTATGAAGACCTACAAGACCTTCTAGAACTAACACCCAAAAAAGATGTCCTTTTCATAATAGGGGACTGGAATGCAAAAGTAGGAAGTCAAGAAACACCTGGTGTAACAGGCAAATTTGGCCTTGGAGTACAGAATGAAGCAGGGCAAAGGTTAATAGAGTTTTGCCAAGAGAACGCACTGGTAATAGCAAACACCCTCTTCCAACAGCACAAGAGAAGACTCTACACGTGGACATCACCAGATGGTCAACACTGAAATCAGATTGATTATATTCGTTGTAGCCAAAGATGGAGAAGCTCTATACAGTCAGCAAAAACAACACCGGGAGCAGATCGTGGCTCAGATCATGAACTCCTTATTGCCAAATTCAGACTTACATTGAAGAAAGTAGGGAAAACCACTAGTCCATTCAGGTATGACCTAGATCAAATCCCTTATGAGTATACAGTAGAAGTGACAAATAGATTTAAGGGACTAGATCTGATAGACAGAGTGCCTGATGAACTATGGATGGAGGTTCGTGACATTGTACAGGAGACAGGGATCAAGACCATCCCCATGGAAAAGAAACGCAAAAAAGTAAAATGGCTGTCTGAGGAGGCCTTATAGATAGCTTGAAAGAGAAGAGAAGTGAAAAGCAAAGGAGAAAAGGAAAGATATTCCCATGTGAATGCAGAATTCCAAAGAATAGCAAGGAGAGATAAGAAAGCCTTCCTCAGTGATCAATGCAAAGAAATAGAGGAAAACAACAGATTAGGAAAGACTAGAGATCTCTTCAAGAAAATTAGAGATACCAAAGGAACATTTCATGCAAAGATAGGCTCGATAAAGGACAGAAATGGTATGGACCTAACAGAAGCAGAAGATATTAAGAAGAGGTGGCAAGAATACACAGAAGAACTGCACAAAAAAGATCTCCACAATCCAGATAATCACGATGGTGTGATCACTCACCTAGAGCCAGACATCCTGGAATGTGAACTCAAGTGGGCCTTAGAAAGCATCACTACGAACAAAGCTAGTGGAGGTGATGGAATTCCAGTTGAGCTATTTCAAATCCTCAAAGATGATGCTGTGCAAGTGCTGCACTCAATATGCCAGGAAATCTGGAAAACTCAGCAGTGGCCACAGGACTGGAAAAGGTCAGTTTTCATTCCAATCCCAAAGAAAGGGATTGCCAAAGAATGCTCAAACTATCGCACAATTGTACTCATCTCACATGCTAGTAAAGTAATGCTCAAAATTCTCCAAGCCAGGCAATACGTGAACAGTGAACTTCCAGATGTTCAAGCTGGTTTTAGAAAAGGCAGAGGAACCAGAGATCAAATTGCCAACATCCGCTGGATCATCGAAAAAGCAAGAGAGTTCCAAAAAAACATCTATTTCTGCTTTATTGACTATGCCAAAGCCTTTGACTGTGTGGATCACAATAAACTGTGGAAAATTCTGAAAGAGATGGGAATACCAGACCATCTGACCTGTCTCTTGAGAAACCTGTATGCAGGTCAGGAAGCAACAGGTAGAACTGGACATGGAACAACAGACTGGTTCCAAATAGGAAAAGGAGTACGTCAAGGCTGTATATTGTCACCTTGCTTATTTAACTTATATGCAGAGTACATCATGAGAAATGCTGGGCTGGAAGAAACACAAGCTGGAATCAAGAATGCCGGGAGAAATATCAATAACCTCAGATATGCAGATGACACTACCCTCATGGAAGAAAGTGAAGAAGAACTAAAGAGCCTCTTGATAAAAGTGAAAGAGGAGAGTGAAAAAGTTGGCTTAAAGCTCAACGTTCAGAAAACTAAGATCATGGTATCTGGTCCCATCACTTCATGCTGACTTTATTTTGGGGGGCTCCAAAATCACTGCTGATGGTGATTGCAGCCATGAAATTAAAAGACGCTAACTCCTTGGAAGGAAGGTTATGGCCAACCTACATAGCATATTTAAAAGCAGAGACATTACTTTGCCAACAAAAGTCTGTCTAGTCAAGGCTATGGCTTTTCCAGTGGTCATGTATGGATGTGAGAGTTGGACAGTGAAGAAAGCTGAGCGTCGCAGAATTGATGCTTTTGAACTGTGGTGTTGGAGAAGACTCTTGAGAGTCCCTTGGACTGCAAGGAGATCCAATCAATCCATCTTAAAGGAGATCAATCCTGGGTGTTCATTGGAAGGACTGATGTTGAAGCTGAAACTCCAATACTTTGGCCATCTCGTGCGAAGAGTTGACTCATTGGAAAAGACCTTGATGCTGGGTAGGATTGGGGGCAGGAGGAGAAGGGGACGACAGAGGATGAGATAGTTGGATGGCATCACTGACTTGATGGACATGGGTTTGGGTAGACTCCGGGAGTTGGTGATGGACAGAGAGGCCTGGCGTGCTGCAATTCATGGGGTTGCAAAGAGTCGGACAAGACTGAGCGACTGAACTAACTGAACTAAAGGGGCAAAGTTGCCAAATAAGAGCAAATAGCTCTCCTATACAATGTAACCTTTAAGTTGGGAACACAATTAGTGTATTTTAGGAACATCTGAAGTAGCAGTTAAGAAGTCTTCATAAAGAATATATTCAATTAACAAGACCCTTCCATTCCTCAAACATGCTAGTTAATTACAGTTTAAAATCTGCATGGAAACAGTAGCTGTTCACTGCAAGTCAGGTACAAAGTGGATCAGAGCAGCCTTTTCTAGACACTATCCAGAAGGATCCAAGTCCTGGTGTGCCCTCTGAACACTAACCTGCTCCTCATCCCCAGCACCACAGTAAAATCAGGTTACTACTACTGGAGAGTAGCTGTTCAGCAGCACTTTGGGGGAGACACTAGCTTCACAGATTTCTGACATGAAAGTCTGGGGTTTACACTATAGAAAAGCTGACAGATTTCTTTACAAGATCCTTACCCCTGGGGCCTCTTCAATGATCTTCTGATGTCTCCTCTGTACACTACAGTCTCTTTCAAACAAGTACACAGCATTGCCATGGTGGTCACCAAACACCTGCACTTCTACATGCCTATTTAAAAACCCAATGAAAAGTGTCCATTTGTTCCATTTGTAGGTTGAACATTCAAGAAAAAAATTATATACATGGAATGAGTGAGAAATAAGAAAACTCGGAAAACACTGGAGACCATGACCTCACAGTAGGAGCAAGTAGCAAATACAAACTGACAAGGAAAAGACTGATAAATCTGACTATATCAAAATTACAAATTATAGCCGCATGTCATGTATCCTGGAAAAGTCAGCGACAACATTTTTTTTTAATGACTGGAGGATCTTTAAAAAGCAACTCTTACAGTCAGATTCTAAACTAAGGCAGACTGAAAATTACAAGGGCTTATCCATAGAAAGGTTAGGGAATAAATTTACATGGATCATTAGTTTTTTAAGAACATACTAACATTACATCAAAAAACAAAAAAGGCACTTTAATGTTGAGTGTAACATAGTATAATTATCAGAAATCATGTTAAGAGTAAATGAACATAACACTTAAAAAAAGAAGGGTAACCCAGACCATTTGGTGAACATGAAAGCATTCTTCCCAGGAGATTCATTTTGATATGTTCACACTGTAGTTCGTTTCACACATTCACCACTATAATACAGAAATGTTTTTTTCAGTTGAATTTTCGTTATTTAGTTGCTAAATTGTGTCTCACTCTCTACCAGCCTGCCAGGCTCTTCTGTCCATGAGATTTCCCAGGCAAAAATACTGGAGTGGGTGGGCATTTCCTACTCCGGGGGATCTTCCTGACTCAAGGATCAAACCTGCGTCTCCTGTCCTGGCAATTGAATTCTTTACCACTGAGCCATCGGGGAAGCCCTTGGTTGAGTTTTTAGAATAAAAAGTATCAAACATACAAGAAATTTTTTAAAAATCCAGGAAGTCTTACAATGTGCTATTTCAGCACAATGGCTCATTTCTGTTCCTTCTTGTTCAACTCATGAAACACTTCATTAAACCACTTGGAAGATATTTTTTTCTTGATATATCACTTCTACTGAATGTTCTATTTAAAAATGTCCCAATTTGTCCAACACATTCTCTTGACAAAATAATAGGAGCTGATTTCTTCCTTTTGGATTTGCCTCCTTGATCTTTCCTGTTTTTATTTACTCATAAGCTACCAACACCAAACTCATTCTTGCCATCATTATTTTCAACAAACTTATCTGTGAGATCAATTAAGAATCAAAAGCCCAAGAGATTCTATTTTTCCCCTAGCATTCTTCCTTTCATTATAGAGATCCAAGTTCCTGACTTTACCACATCCACTGACTCCCCCTTATCCTTTAGCTGTTCCAGGAAAGGAGACACTAGAGCAGGAACTCCAGGTTCTGAAAGGAACACTTGAGGCCACACCAAGAGCACAGAACAGCTCTTTTCTGACTTCTCAGAAATCGGGAAACATTTTCCCTTGACTCTTTGCCAAGGACGCCCACTGAGGATCTGTGTTCTGTTAGGATTCCTACAGTTGTCAAATCACTCTTGTTATTTCCCTTTTTCTGATGATCCTTTTCTGTGTTGTTTTATCTAATGTAGAGATTCTGGAGCACCGTGTCTGAGAACCAGGAAGTGCATCAAATTCGAATCACTCCAATTCAGTCATTGCCAGGGTCTGGCTAGATACACAGGTGCAGCTGGTTTCTAGTAGGAATGCCTTGATAGTTTCTAAGAGTTCTGAAGTTTTTATTTTTGTATTTACACTTTTAATCCATCTAGAATGTATATTGAATATAAAGTGAGGAAGGAGTCTGATTTTTCTTTTTTTAGATAAAACAGTATACTTTGAAGATTGTTACCTATCCCAACCTTTCAGATAAGCTCAATACTTCTAATCAGATATACAATACATTTTGATTTCTACTTTTCTCAGTTATTAGCACCACATTCTTCTGGCCCTCCATTAATTCAACAGGTAATTATTTAGCAGAATACCAAATAGTATGATTATCATGATATTGAAATGTTATTACTAGAAAATACAGAAGACAAATATGTAGAAATGCTAATACTTATAATGATTTTGTTTTCCATCTCTTGTATTTTTCAAGTCTGTAATGTATTCATATCACTTTTCCTGATGCCTATCATGAAGAAAATATTTTGAGACTGACTTTTTTTAAACTGTCACGTTCTAAATGAATTTAATTTACTGTGTCATGCTCATGGACAATTCTAAGTTTTGTAAGGCTTGAAACAAAAACAATTTGGGAGCCCACTTTAAGAAAGGTACAAAAAATAGGTACAGAATCTTCAAAGATGTCCACACAAGAGAAGGGACTGAAGCTTGAGCTCATCACCTTCAAGGTAAACCTCCCTCTGGTTATTGTTGCAAAATGAATTATTCTTGATAAAGTCACTTTTGATTTACAGGTTTGTATAGGCAGTGGCACCCCACTCCAGTACTCTTTTGCCTGGAAAATCCCATGGACGGAGGAGCCTGGCAGGCTTCAGTCCATGGGGTCGCTAAGAGTCGGACACGACCGAGCAACTTCACTTTCACTTTTCCCTTTCATGCACTGGAGAAGGAAATGGCAACCCACTCCAGTATTCTTGCCTGGAGAATCCCAGGGATGGCGGAGCCTGGTGGGCTGCCGTCTATGGGGTCGCACAGAGTCGGACACGACTGAAGCGACTTAGCAGCAGCAGCAGCATATGTGTGTGTCTGTATATTTAACACAAAATCTATGAAATAAGAAGCTTTTATAATCAGCATCTTATTTTAAGCAATACACATGAAAATAAAATTTCTAAGAAAATAAATTAGAAATGCACATGGTATTTGCTATAGTGGTACCCAGAGAAGCAGTTTAGTGTGGTCACTTGGAGTGTGAATTCCAGAGTCAAATTGCCTGGGTTCAAATCTCAGCTTCACCAATTCCTAACTGGGAGACCGCAGGCAAGTCAGATGACCACTCTGCTGCTCAGTATATTCACCTGAAAAAAAGGGAACAGGGCCAACCTAATGATGGTATTGTTGCAGGAATTAGATTAGAAATGGAAGGACAGCAAGATTACTACTTGTTTCCCTGGTGCTCAGTGGTAAAGGATCCGCCTGCAATGCAGGAGACCCAGGTTCGAACCCTGGGTTAGGAAGATCGTCTGGAGAAAGGAATGGCAACCCACTACAGTATTCTTGCCTGGAGAATACCCATGAACAGAGGAACCTGGCGGGCTACAGTCCACAGGGTTGCAAAGAGTCTTAGTAATATACTAAGATTACTACTTAGTACATATAAAATACTTAAAACCTGGCACATGGTTAAGTGCAATATAAAGGTAAACTATTAGTATTATTTGTTAACATATCACTTATAATTACAATTCAAGTTTGGTAACTATTTCTATTTTCTGAACATCTCAGATGATGCTTAAAGAGTTCTGTAATATAAAGCTTAACTTCTCACCAGAATTTTACTTTGAAAAGACTAAATTCCATCAACAAGAAATGCAATGAATGAATTAATGATACATCTTTATCATGGAACCAATAAACACCCAATAAAAAGAATGAGGTATATCTATATTTACTGACAGAGAAAGATGTCTACCATATAATATTAGCGTACATTATTAAGGTTCTATTTACTGTTCTGTATGTATCTTGTATTCTGTGTGTCTATGCATAAATGTTTCTATTCATGTAGAAAATGCCTAGAGGAATGCATACCTTAATGTGGAGTGGGACTGAGGAACTTAATGTACTCATGTACTCTTAGAACTTTATATTTTACACAATGTGCTTGCATTTCTAACTTAATTTGAGTCAGAAAAAAAGAGCTGAACCTACCTTGGCGTTTCCACAAACTTCTCAATCAGCATGGCATCATCATTGAAAGACTTCTTAGCTTCTCTCCGTGCTGATTCTAACTGCTCTTGAAATTCTTTTTCGGATCTAATGATTCTCATACCCTAAGATGGAAAGACAGTTATGACTACAGCATAAGTAAAACAAATTAGACTAGTCCAAAACGGAAAACACAAGCACGCACAATCTTACTTTTCCTCCTCCACCACGGACGGCTTTAATCATGACGGGGTAACCAATTGTCCTAGCATGCTCTTTCAGGCATTGGTCTGACTGGTCCTCCCCGTGATAGCCCTCCACAACAGGCACGCCAGCAGCAGCCATGATGGATTTGGATGTGCTTTAGAATAAAAAAATCGATATGCCCCAAAGCTATGAATTATTTCATACAAGAAAAATACAAATACTGCCGAGTCTATAAAATACAATGGAACATTAAAAAGAAAACACTCCACAGGAAAGAAAGGACTATAGTCTGAGACAACTAATATTAATACAATTGTTAAAATATCTACTAGTTTTCTCAATCCAGTTTTCATATGGTACTTCATTCCATCCTGTTTTTAATCCCAAAAAACTAATCAACAGATTGATTACCAATATGAATTATTATACTTGATATTTGAATATTTTCTGTAATGCATTGTAGTGGCATATAAATAAGTTATGCCTATGATGACATAAAGATATTTTAACCTATTAACTAGGTCTATTGCAGGTAAAATAAATCATTTCAATTAACCTTCTTAAGGCTGTATTCAAAAGATATAAACTCATACCTCTTTATACCCATGTCTCTAATTGCTGATGAAGGAGGACCTACAAAAATAATTCCTTCTTGCTTACACAGTTCAGCAAATTCCATGTTTTCTGAGAGAAAGCCATATCCTGGATGGATAGCCTAGAAGGGAGAAATGAATAGATAAGCTTTCTAGTGCTCCACTGGCAGACTGTGATACAGGCGATGGCACCTTCCTCTGGGGAGGCCTCTCCCTATGCTGCTGATAGGTACATATGGTCTCTATTAGAATATCTTTCCAAAGAGACATCTGAACTTTATTTTTTTAATATATTTTTTCATTGAAGCATATTGGATTTACAATTCAATTTTCTTCATACTAAAGTTCTGAAGCCTTACCTGAACCAGAAAAACCAATATTTCTTTTTATTGTTGTAATATCATATAAAATTTACCATTTTAACCACTTGCAGTGTATAGTTCAGTGGCATTAAGTATGCTCACAATGTCATGCAACCATCACCATCATCCATCAACCCCCAAATTCTATACCTATTAAATAATAATTTCCCATTCCCTGATCACCTCTATTTTATTTTCCATCTTCTCTGTACCTGATAAAAGGGAATCAAACAATATTTGTCCATTTGTCTCTGGCTTATTTTATTTAGCATGCCATTTTCAAGTATCAGAATTTCATTCCTTTTTATGGCTGCATAATGGTCCACTGCAGTTAGAGTCTACATTTTGTTCATCCATGCATCTGTTGATAGACATGTGGACAGCTTTTATCTTCTGGTTACTGTGAATAATGCTGCTATATACATTAGTATACAAGTATCCTGCTTTAAATTCTTTCAGGTATATAAGAAATGTCAAGGAATATTTGCAGTTAGGAGTAAAGAACTTCAGGATGGTAAGGTGGGTGGGGGGTGGTTTGCTCTGTCTCTCTACAAAGCTGGCCTAGAACTGAAACCATGTGCCCAAAAGTTGCAAAGAGCACCCTTACACAACACTAACTGATTTGGCTTCAGGTCACTATCTGCTGATGTTGCCTTTCCAGAAAAAAAAGCTAAGAAGCAAACAAAAAGTCATATAGTCATATAGTATTCAAGTCTGTATATACTTCAGTGAAAAAGGACCCTCTTAGATTTCAACCTAATCACTTGCAACTTACTCAGAGTTTTAAGAAATTTACTTGGCTGTCTATCCCACAGAAGAGGAAAATCAGTAACTGAATGACAGCAAGATTTCTAAGAGAAACATGCTGACAGTGAAAAGGGACGAAAGAGAAGAGAGCAAAAAGTGGGACAGGCTTATGTGGTTCAGCAAGGAGTAAGGTGCCTCTCCAACTTCAACAGTCCTGAGGGCATTTCTGTCCTTTTAAAATAATAATTAAGTATGTATAATTATAACCAAGAGAATGTGAAAAGAAAAAAGCTTATCCAACCCTATTTCAAAACAGTTATGTCCAAAGAACCTTTCAAAATAAAAGGGGTAAGCTTTACACGTCTGGGAAACTCCTGTGACTAGAAAAACCCACATCTTAGTAACAGCAAATAGCAAAATGCTAGATACCAAATACAAATAATCACATTTTGATGTCAGCTAAGAGTTTTGTTCCTTTTAAACCAAAGTTCAATTTTAGTCATTTTATATGAAATGTCAAATATTATTTATGTTAGGCAAAGTAAAACAGGTCTACATCCCAGTCCTATCTGATTTTTTAACAGCTTTTTTAAAGGTAGAATTTACAATATGAAACATTCATCCATTCACAATTTGATGAATCAAGAACATTTATACAACTGTGCTGTAACTGGACTGTGACTATACCCCAGCTTTAGGACACTTCTACCAGAATTCCTATGTGCCCACGTGCATAAATGATGAATCCTTGCTCACAGAACCAGGCAACTACTGACTTGCTTTCTTTCTATACAATTTTACCTCTTTTAGAAGTGTCATATAATAGAGCCATATAGCTCCATTTTTATATGTCTGACTTAAACTTACTATAATTTTCTGTGGTTCACCAGCAAAAAAAAAAAAGAAAGAAAGAAAGGGTCCTGGTGCATGCCACAACATGGGTATATGCACCACTTTCGTTCACAGGCTATATGGCTGTATCCCATTTTTAAAAACAATTTTATTTATTTTTATTTATTTAATTTTTGGCTGTACTGGGTCTTTGCTGCTGCCTGGGCTTTTCTCTAGCTGTGGTGAGCAGGGGCTACTCTCTAGCTGTGGTGCACAGGCTTATTGCAGTGGCTTCTCTTGTTGTGGAGCACAGGCTCTAGGCGCATGGGCTTCAGTAGTCGTGGCCACGTGCTCAGCAGTTTCGGCTTCCAGGCTCTGGAACACAGGCTTAGCTGCTTCCCAGCGTGTGGGATCTTCCTGACCAGGGATTGAACCTGTGTCTCCTATATTGGCAGGTGGATTCTTTACCACTGAGCTACCAGGGAAGCCCACACATTTTGTTTCTTATTAATTTGGATTTTCCCCAGTTTTTGGTCATTATGCTTAATGCTATCATAAACATGGATGTATAGGTCTTTAATTTTTCTCAGCAATGTTTCATAGTTTTCAGTAAATAGGTCTTGAACTAACTTTATTACTAAGTATTTGATTTTCATTGATGTTATTGCAAATACAACTGCTTTCTTAATTTCATTTTCAAAGTGTTTGTTGCTAGCCTCCCTTCTTTTGGAACAGATACTTAATTCAACAGAACCCTGATTAACTAGATACTCTCTCTTTGTAACTAAGAAGAAAAGCAGCTGTCTCTTTGCAAACAATAATGTTCCAACACATTATGGGAAGGTCCTCAAGGAATTTAACTAATTTCTCTTAGGGTGAACACTAATATATACAAACCACAGTATCCTCGAGCATTTGAATGGATTAAAAAGGGAATCTAACAATGCTGCTACTACCAGTGGGCTAATTTCCTAGCCAGCAGGCATGTGTTTAGCTGCCAACTCACCCTGGTGTGACACAGGATTGCAAGCCTTTTTAGACTGTTTCATCCTTTGGTAATAATACACCTTTAACGTGAAAGACAGAAAACTGGTATTATCAGTTCAGTTCAGTTCAGTCACTCAGTCGTGTCCGACTCTTTGTGACCCCGTGAATCGCAGCACGCCAGGCCTCCCTGTCCATCACCAACTCCCGGAGTCCACCCAAACCCATGTCCATCAAGTCGGTGATGCCATCCAACTATCTCATCCTCTGTTGTCCCCTTCTCCTCCTGCCCTCAATCTTTCCCAGCATCAGGGTCTTTTCCAATGAGTCAGTTCTTCGCATGAGATGGCTAAAGTATTGGAGTTTCAGCTTCAACATCAGTCCTTCCAATGAACACCCAGGACTGATCTCCTTTAGGATGGACTGGTTGGATCTCCTTGCAGTCCAAGGGGCTCTCAAGAGTCTTCTCCAACACCACAGTTCAAAAGCATCAATTCTTCGGGGCTCAGCTTTCTTCACCATACAACTGTCACATGACTACTGGAAAAATCATAGCCTTGACTAGACAGACCTTTGTTGACAAAGTAATGTCTCTGCTTTTAAATATGCTATCTAGGTTGGTCATAACCTTCCTTCCAAGGAGTAAGCGTCTTTTAATTTCATGGCTGCAATCACCATCTGCAGTGATTTGGGAGCTCCAAAAAATAAAGTCTGACACTGTTTCCACTGTTTCCCCATCTATTTGCCATGAAGTGATGGGACCAGATGCTATGATCTTAGTTATCTGAATGTTGAGCTTTAAGCCAAACTTTTTCACTCTCCTCTTTCACTTTCATCAAGAGGCTCTTTAGTTCTTCGCTTTCTGCCATAAGGGCGGTGTCATCTGCATATCTGAGGTTATTGATATTCCTCCCAGCAATCTTGATTCCAGCTTGTGTTTCTTCCAGCCCAGTGTTTCTCATGATGTACTCTGCATATACGTTAAATAAGCAGGGTGACAATATACAACCTTGACGTACTCCTTTTCCTATTTGGAACCAGTCTGTTGTTCCATGTCCAGTTCTAACTGTTGCTTCCTCACCTGCATACAGGTTTCTCAAGAGACAGGTCAGATGGTCTGGTATTCCCACCTCTTTAAGAATTTTCCACAGTTTATTGTGTTCCACACAGTCAAAGGCTTTGGCATAGTCAATAAAGCAGAAATAGATGTTTTTCTGGAACTCTCTTGCTTTTTCAATGATCCAGCGGATGCTGGCAATTTGATCTCTGGTTCCTCTGCCTTTTCTAAAACCAGCTTGAACATCTGGAAGTTCACGGTTCATGTATTGCTGAAGCCTGGCTTGGAGAATTTTGAGCATTACTTTACTAGTGTGTGAGATGAGTGCAATTGTGCAGTAGTTCGAACATTCTTTGAACATTGATGGTATCATCTCCTACCCTTAAATTTCTGCCAAAATAATTTCTTCCATATTTATAGTTTGTGTCTATTCTGCTCTGTGCTTGTTCAAGCATATGCATAGACGCAAAGTTGTTGTTGTTATTATTGGCTCTGTCTTCAGCAAAATTGAGATGTGTCTGCTTTCCACAGTGGAGCAGACAGTTCATACTCCTCAAATTCTTTTTTTGTGTGTGTATGATTTTGAAATGTCTCTAATAAAGTTATTTATTCCTGGTGGCACATTAAAAGAAACTGGAGCACTTTCACAAAACATTTGTGTTTAGGAGCTAATCCAGGTAACCAAGGGGATGGGTGAGGCCTGGCAAAAGCTTTTCACTAAATAATAATATACTTACAAAAAAGTAAGTAAGTCCCTCAGTCGTGTCTGACTCTTTGCAACCCCATGGACTATATAGTCCATGGAATTCTCCAGGCCAGAATACTGGAGTAGGTAGCTGGTCCCTTCTCCAGGGGATCTTCCCAACCCAGGGATCAAATGCAGGTCTCCTACGTTGCAGGCGGATTCTTTACCAGCTGAGCCACAAGGGAAGCCCCTTACAAAAAAGTGCACACTGTAAGTATACAGCTTTTTTAAACATAGTTTTTATAAACACTCAGTTCAAGAAACAAATAATCACCAATATTCCATCAGAGAGCAGAAAGCTCTCTTCCAGGTAATTTTAGGTCCCGCCTAAGGTACTACATCAACATTTTCTTTAAAAGGCTCCTCAGCAATTCTAATCTTCAGCCAGAGCTTACTACTACTACCTCTTTCCCAGCCAGAGAAGACCTGAGACAACTGACAATCAAGAGGACCAGACTAATGAGCATGCTTACCATTATATCTTCTAGATTCTCTCAATACAGCCATGTCACTGAACAAATTACCAGAAATTTAGCTCTTGAGTAAATTTTACTCTAGTATCTATAAAAATGCCTATGTCAAAATGGCCACATTTAGAGTTCTACATGGAAACACAAAAGACTTCAAATAGCCAAAACAATTTTAAGAAAGAGAAACAGAGCTGGAGAAACCACACTCTCTGACTTCAGACTATACTACAAAGCTATAGTAGTCAAAGCAGTATGGTATTGGTATAAAAATAGACATACATCAATGAAACAAGATAGACAGCCCAGAAAAAAAAAAAAATCCACATACTTATATTCAATCTACAACAAAGGAGGCAAAAATATACAATAGAGAAAAGACAGTCTCTTCAATAAGTGGTACATATATAGCCACGTGTAAAAGAATAAAATTAGAACATTCTCTAACATCATATACAAAGATAAACTCAAAATGGATTAAAGACCTAAATGTAAGACCAGATACTATAAAACTCCTAGAGGAAAATACAGGCAGAACACGCTTTGACATAAATTGCAGCAATATATTTTTTTTGATCAGTCTCCTAAAGAAAAGGAAATAAAAGTAAAAATAAACAAAAGGAACCAAATTAAACTTAAAAGCTTTTGGTCAGCAAAGGAAACCACTGCCAAAACTAAAAGACAATCTACTGAATGGGAGAAAATGTTTGCAAATGATATGACTGATAAGGGATTAATATGCAACATATAAACAACTCATACAATTCAACATCAAGAAAACAAACAACCTGATTAAGAAATGGGCAGAAGAACCCAATGGACATTTTTCCAAAAAGGAAATGCAGATGGCCAACAGACACATGAAAAGATGCTCGACATCACTAATTATCAGGGAAATGCAAATCAAAACCACAATGAGATATCACCTCACAGCTGTCAGAATGGCTACCATCAAAAAGAACAGAAATAACAAATGCTGGTAAGGATATGGACAAAAGGGGACACTTCTACACTGTTGGTGGGAATGTAAATTGGTGCAGCCACTGTGGAGGCTCCTCAAAAATCTGAAAAGAGAACTACCATATAACCCAGCAATTCTCCTCCTAGGTGTGTATCTGGAAAAAAAAATGAAAACACTAATTTGAAAAGATACATGCACCCCAATGTTCATAGAAGCATTATTTACAATTGCTAGGATCTGGAAGCAACCTAAATGCCCATCAATAGATGAATGGATAAAGAAGATCTGGTGTATGTACACAATGGAATACTACTCGGCCATAAAAAAGAATGAAATTTTGCCATTTGCAGCAACATGAATGGACTTGGAAGGCATTATGTTAAGTAAAATAAATCAGACAGAGAAAGACAAATATGATATCACTTATATGAGGAATCTAAAAAATACAACAAATTAGTGAATATAACAAAAAAGAAACGGGGAATTCCCTGGTATCCCAGTGGTTAGGACTCAGTACTCTCACTGCCAGGGTCGCAGGTTCAATCTCTGGCCAGGAAACTAAGACGCAGTAAGCTACGCTGCGTGACCAGAAAAAAAAAGCAGACTCACAGATACATAGAACTACCAGTGCAGAGAGGGAAAAACGGAGGGGCAAAATAGGGGTAGGAGACTCAGCAGTATAAACTATTATGTATAAAATAAAGTTACAAGAATATATTCTACAACATGGGGAATATAGCCAATATTTTGTAATAACTGCAAGTGAAATGTATCCTTTAAAAATTGTATAAAAATTAAAAAAAAAGAATTCTACATCTTTCGCAAACTTCTTTCAATATCACTATGCACATGTTATTCAATGTCCTTTATTAAAACAATCAATACGATTCTTGTCAAAGTGAGGGCAAGCTTTGCTCCCCTAACAGGCAAACTGCCTTTTAGTGAAGAACCCTGTGGGCTTCCCAGGTGGCGCTAGGGGTAAAGTACCTGCCTGCCAATGCAGGAGATGTAAGAGACACGGGTTTGATCCCTGGGTCGGGAACATCTTCTGGAGAAGGACATGGCAACCCACTCCAGTATTCTTGCCTGGAGAAACCCATGGACAGAGGAGCCTGGCAAGCTACAGTCCATAGGGTCACAAAGAGTTAGATGCGACTTAGCATGCACGCAAGCAAGCAAAAATTGTAACCTACCAAACTTCCTTTTTGATCAAGCAGCTTTCTCTGGCCTAAGTTTTCTGACTTAATTCCATTCACTATGCCCCAATAATAGTCCCATATTACTTATTTCTTGCTTTTACTCTTAACCACTATCTGTAATGCTTGCAATTCACCTCAAATCTTAAATATCCAGGCAAAATGTGTGAAAATTATTTGTTACTGTAACACTATTTGTGTTCTTTCAGCATCTAACATAATACTAATCCAGACAGACATGGCGTTGACAAACTCCCCAGAATTAACATATGATACATCTGCTATAGAGTCATTACTTACACTTAAAAATGGTCTCAGTGAACTGCCATTAAAAAGGAAAAGGATTTTCACCTCTTTGACTAGAAAGCAAAGATAAAATAAGGAAGCTGACTGGCTTACAAGAAGTTATTTTTGAAATTTCTGATTAAACAACATCTTCCTCTTTCCCAAAATGCCAGGCAAGGCTCAGCCTGGTCTATTAAACAAGAGCTGAGCATCAGGAAACTTTTAATTCTTTCTCTTTCAGTGATGAGACAAGTTTTGCTTTCAAAGCACCTGGGGACCTTGGGGGGAAAATGCAAATTATGCATAAAAATGTAAATTACAGCTGGCTAGGAGTGAGGCCTAACAGCCTACATTTCAACCAAATGATGCCATGGACCACACTTTGAGTAGTGAGACTGGATGATTTTGGGTATCATGTATCCTGTGCATTAGATTTTACATTTGTAAAATGGTGGTAATAATACTGTATCATGTAAGCTCCAACACGCAATAGATACAAAGTGACAATTACATTAAAGTATCTGGATTCCTAAGGGTCTTTTACTCCAACTGATAATTAAAAAGTTTTAGAAACAAGCAAATTTTAAATATCTGTGTTTATAAATTAATGTCTCCATTGTTCAGTCTAGAAACTCTGATTCTAAAGAAGAGAACACTGATGCAGAAACACATAAATACAAAACAACTGCATATATTCATTAATTCAAATTAATGACTCCCTGTGCCAGGTAACAGGAATGTCGGGCGGTAGAAAAAATAAGTCTCATATGTGGGTTCTTGTTTTAAGTGGAGCACAGTGGAGTCAAGGAGTCGTGATGTGGATTAAAATTGTTAAACAAGAAAATAGCTAATTAAATCTAAAGATTACTGGAACTGGAAAGCAAATGCTAAAGGAAAAGGCAGACATCAATGTGACTAGAGGAGTCATGAAAGTAACTGTCAGAGGCAGGAATTCAGGTGCTAATGAAGAGCAAACCTATAGCAATTGACTCCTAATTATCCTGACTGCTGCCTTTGTTCTCACCCCACCTTTGCCCCCTTCCACTGGCTGATTCCCCACCAGCAGCCACAAAGATCTTATTAAAATATAAATCAGATCACCTCACTCCTCTGCTTAAAATCCTCCAATAGCTATTTGAATGAAATGCAAACTCCTTACTAATGCTCTGTATAAGGCCTATAGTAGTCTAAAAGATGCTGCCTCTACCCTTCTCAGCTTCATCATCTACCACTTTCCTCCTGTGTCTTGTCGGTGTCGGTTTTCCAGCTCCAAACCCGACCTTCCACTGAGTTTGGTAACCAGGCTCTGCCAATTACCATTCTGGACAGCTGGGTCCCTATCAGGTTCTACCAGCAGGGGTCACTGTAGGGAAACTGGCAGCCAGGGAAGCTCTGTTCTTCCATAGCCCATAGCCCGCACCAGCAGAGTCTCTCCTGGAATTTCCGGAACCAGCCTTATGCTCCTAGGTAGGGCCCTTCCATAGAGAACTGAGAAGAGCTGCAGAAGGTCCTTCCTCCAACCTCTTCCCTGGTCAAAGAGATAGGTTTTATCACTAGGTAATTTCAGCATGCTTTTTTTTTCTTCTGGTCCTTCTAGACAACTGGTGGAACTAATCCCTAACTTATTTCCCCTCTGGTGAAGTATCTAGTGGAATTTGTTTTACTAACTGGATCCTGAATGACACAGCTCTTCACTGCCTTCCCTCCATTCACACCAAATATTTTTGTCCCTTGAACACCAACCTTATACTCATCTCAGTGTCCTCGCAGTCCCATTTGACTGAACTTTTATGGCTGGTTCCTTCTCTTCAGGCAGCTCTCTGTTCAACTGGCACCTCTTCAGAGAGGCCTCTGCAGATCGCACTTTTAAATAAATATTTAAAAGCATTTCCTAACCAGTCTTTAACCCTTTATCCGGCCTTAGTTTCTTCCTACCACTTATAACATTCTTAGTTATATTAGTTCTTTACTTGTTTCATTCACTGGAAAGGGTGAATTTAACTCAGATGACCATTATATCTACTACTGTGGGCAGGAATCCCTTAGAAGAAATGGAGTAGCCATCATGGTCAACAAAAGAGTCCAAAATGCAGTACTTGGGTGCAATCTCAAAAATGACAGAATGATCTCTGTTTGTTTCCAAGGCAAACCATTCAATATCACAGTAATCCTAGTCTATGCCCCAACCAGTAATGCTGAATAAGTTGAATTTGAACGGTTCTATGAAGACCTACAAGACCTTCTAGAACTAACATCCAAAAAAGATGTCCTTTTCATGATAGGGGACTGGAATGCAAAAGTAGGAAGTCAAGAAATACCTGGAGTAACAGGCAAATTTGGCCTTGGAGTACAGAATGAAGCAGGGCAAAGGCTAATAGAGTTTTGCCAAGAGAACGCACTGGTCATAGCAAACAACCTCTTCCAACAAAACAAGAGAAGACTCTACACATGGACATCACCAGGTGGTCAACACCAAAATCAGATTGATTATATTCTTTGCAGCCAAAGATGGAGAGGCTCTATACAGTCAGCAAAAACAAGACCGGAAGCTGACTGTGGGTCAGATCATAAATGCCTTAATGCCAAATTCAGACTTAAATAGAAGAAAGTAGGGAAAACCATTCAGATATGACCACAGACCATTCAGGTATGACCTAAATCAAATCCCTTTCAATTATATAGTGTGGAAGTGAGAAATAGATTCAAGAGATTAGATCTGATAGACAGAGTGCCTGAAGAACTATGGATGAAGGTTCATGACATTGTACAGGAGGCAGGGAGCAAGATCATCCCTAAGAAAAAGAAACACAAAAAGGACAAATGGCTGTCTGAGGAGGCCTTACAAATAGCTGTGAAAAGAAAAGAATCGAAAAGCAAAGGAGAAAAGGAAAGATATACCCATTTGAATGCAAAGTTCCAAAGAATAGCATGGAGAGATAAGAAAGCCTTCCTCAAGGATCAATGCAAAGAAATAGAGGAAAACAACAGAATGGGAAAGACTAGAGATCTCCTCAAGAAAATTAGAGATACCAAGGGAATATTTCATGCAAAGATGGGCTCGATAAAGGACAGAAATGGTATGGACCTCACAGAAGCAGAAGATATTAAGAAGGGGTGGCAAGAATACACAGAAGAACTGTACAAAAAAGATCTTCATGACCCAAATAATCACGACAGTGTGATCGCTCACCTAGAGCCAGACATCCTGGAATGCGAAGTCAAGTGGGCCTTAGGAAGCATCACTACAAACAAAGCTAGTGGAGGTGATGGAATTCCAGTTGAGCTATTTCAAATCCTAAAAGATGATGCTGTGAAAGTGTTGCATTCAATATGCCAGCAAATTTGGAAAACTCAGCAGTGGCCACAGGACTGGAAAAGTTCAGCTTTCACTCCAATCCCAAAGAAAGGCAATGCCAAAGAGTGCTCAAACTACCACACAATTGCACTCATCTTACACACTAGCAAACTAATGCTCAATATTCACCAAGCCAGGCTTCAACAGTATGTGAACTGTGAATTTCCAGATGTTCAAGCTGGATTTAGAAAAGGCAGAGGAACCAGAGATCAAATTCCCAACATATGCTGGATCATCAAAAAAGCAAAGGAATTCCAGAAAAACATCTACTTCTGCTTTATTAACTATGCCAAAGCCTTTGACTGTGTGGATCACAACAAACTGTGGAAAATTCTGAAAGAGATGGGAATACCAGACCACCTGACCTGCCTCTTGAGAAATCTGTATGCAGATCAGGAAGCAACAGTTAGAAATGGACATGGAACAACAGACTGGTTCCAAATAGGAAAAGGAGTACATCAAGGCTGTATATTGTCACTGTGCTTATTTAACTTATATGCAGAGTACATCATGAGAAACACTGGGCTGGAGGAAGCACAAGCTGGAATCAAGATTGCCAGGAGAAATATCAATAACCTCAGATATGCAGATGACACCACCCTTATGGCAGAAAGCGAAGAAGAACTAAAGAGCCTCTTGATGAAACTGAGAGAGAGGAGAGTGAAAAAGTTGGCTTAAAACTCAACATTCAGAAAACTAAGATCATAGCATCTGGTCCCATCACTTCATGGCAAATAGATGGGGGAACAATGGAAACAGTGAGAGACTTTATTTTCTTGGGCTCCAAAATCACTGCAGATGGTGACTGCAGCCATGAAATTAAAAGACACTTACTCCTTGGAAGAAAAGTTATGACCAACCTAGACGGCATATTAAAAAGCAGAGACATTACTTCATCCACAAAGGTCCATCTAGTCAAGGCTATGGTTTTTCCAGTAGTCATGTATGGATGTAAGAGTTGGACTATAAAGAAAGCTGAGCACCGAAGAATTGATGCTTTCGAACTGTGGTGTTGGAGAAGACTCTTGAGAGTCCCTTGGACTGCAAGGAGATCCAACCAGTCCATCCTAAAGGAAATCAGTTCTGGATATTCACTGAAATGACTGATGCTGAAATGGAAACTCCAATAGTTTGGCCACCTGATGCGAAGCACTGACTCACTGGAAAAGACCCTGATGCAAGGAAAGATTGAAGGTGGGAGGAGAAGGGGACGACAGAGGATGAGATGGTTGGATGGCATCACCGACTCGATGGACATGAGCTTGAGTAAACTCTGGGAGTTGGTGATGGACAGGGAGGCCTGGCGTGCTGCAGTCCATGGGGTTGCAAAGAGTCAGACACGACTTAAAGACTAGACTGAACTGAAGTTGTTTCATTATTTTCCGCCTCACTTACCAGAGTGTAGCTCTAGACACAGGGTATAAAGTCCGTTAGTCATTGCTGCACTCATACTCAGAAGCTGGCACAAAGCAGGAGACCAAATGCTTGCTGAGCGAATAAATGCATAAATGAGACGTCAAGGGGGAAAGAGTACTTTAGGCACATAGAACAATATAAGCAGATGCTCAGAGAAATAAGCATGATGTGTAAAGATGACGGAAAGTTCACCGTAGCCATAATAAAGAACTGGTGATGAGAGGTAAGTTTTGACAAATAGTGGAAACTCTCAAATGCTAGGCTGACGAGTTTGAACTTTATCTTGTAACCACTGGAGATTTACTCACTGGGGAATAGGATGAGACAAGGGGTAAGTTATTGAGAAAAAAATAAAGAGTAGGCGGTATTGATGAAACAAGTGTTTAAGAAACATCTGTCTTATAGTAAAAGCAACTGCTAGCAGTAATCTGTCTAGCACAACTCACTAGATGGGCAGGAGATTTAGAAGCAGGGAAAGCAGATGAGAATCAGAAAATCCAGATAAGTGACTGTAAGGACTGGCTGTGTGATTAAAAAGAACAACTTCTGGAGACAATTCAAAGAAAGATTCAATACAAGTTGGCTCCTGTTTTATTTTGAAGGATGAGAGATGTAAGAACAGGGAAGTTTTGAGCCTGAGATATTGAAAAACCAGGGAGCAGGGCCCTGGAATGAGACTGGGAAATCAAGAGGGGAAAAGATTCCTTTTTTGATTCTACTTTTCCTTACAATTCAGAGCACCATCTATTTCTCCCAAAGAATCTGATGTTCCTAGGACCTGTCTTGGAAGACAGAGGATTTCTTGGAAGACAGAGGATCTCCCTCTTAAATATGTAATTAAAACCTGCCTCTACCTGTTTCCCCAAAGATCTAAAGTGCACAGGACTCAGTAAGAAGGTAGAGTGGCTGATGAGTGAGAAGGGACACGTCTTGTTTACAATAACAACCCCATAATCAAATGTAAAAACCTTAGGAACATTTAAAAAGAGAGAACGACTTCTATAAATAATAAGTAACTTGGTGTAAACTGTACAAAACTCATTCCTCTTGCAATGCAGATTTCTTCATGACTCTATTACCTGTGCAGCAGAGATCTTGGCCACTTGAATGATTTTTTCCATAGAAAGGTAGCTCTGCTGAGAAGGAGCGGGGCCGATGAGATAGGCTTCATCTGCCTGTGGAAGGAATATTACAGGCTGAAGAGACCACACAGCTAGGACACATGCGTACACTGTACAGAACTGCTGGCTGCCTAAGAATAACGCAAGAACTGAGAAATAAGCAGCAGCTCATGTCTATGTTACAAAAATTAGCCAGTTTGGAATCTTTTGCATGAAATACCAAAACTTGGCTTTTTATGAATAAAACACACAGAGTGAAATTAAAGTGCCCTGGGTTAGGAAGCAAGAGGCATTAGTCACAGCATTATTATTAGCAACAACAGTAACCTTAAATGTAGTTAATGCCAAAAATGTAGTTTGAAAACAGACAAAATATACAACAGATGTATACAGCAAGAAATAAAATTACAAAGTTTCCTGAAGTATATATAATTATTACAGTATGATAATACTCCTTCTATACATTTGTGAACTATTTTATACTGTCCCTTAAAACTGTCACATAATCATAGCATCTCTTGAAGCAGACCAGAAGTAATCCCTGTGATCAATTTCGGACATAACTTTCCATTTCCACATTCCTATTTATTTGAACATATTTATATAACCATATAACAGTTTTAGTTTTTGTTTTTATACAAATAGGGTTAAACTCTAGAGTCATTGTCTACAATTCCTTTTTTCATTAACAGTACATCTTTCCTTGCTAGTACACATGTCTACCTCATTTTTTGAAACAATTGCATAAAGTTTCACAATAGGGAGGCACCTTAGTTCATTTAATCAGGTACGTCTTAACAGACATTTAAGCCATAATGGCAAATTGATGCCAGCAACATCTTGTACATGACTCTGGGGGTACATGTACGAGTATATCTCTGGATGGAGATCTAGAGGAGTGTTTGCAGGGTTGGGTGAAAGACATGACATTTTAATCACTCCTGGCTAATCACCCTTTGAAATGGTGTCATTAATATACATTTCTATCAGCAAATTAATTTCTAACCACATTAACCAACACTGAATAGTATCCATCTTGCATAGGAGTAACATGGAAATCTGCTTTTCAAGCAGAATTAACCACAACTGGGGACTTGTTTGGATGGGGGAGGGGGAATGATGTAGACTGGGGATGAGGATGGGCGATATTCAAACAACCCCCGAATCTCCGGCATTATTATTTTTATAAGCAATGGTATTGTAAACTACTGGGTTAAGGAAGTCTGTAAGAAAAGCAGCTTCAGTAGAGATGAAAGGTGATGAGTTCAATTTCAGACATGCCGGTTTGGTGCCCATCCTGGGGGAGCTGGACAGACATGTATCACATTCAAAAGGAAGGCTGGGCTAGAAACTCACTTTTGGAAGTTTTTACCAAAGGAGTTGATGATACGATCTAGAGTGAGAGTGCAAAGTGAAAAGGAGAAATTGGAAGATTCTTGGTAGGAGACAGGATTCCATAGCACAGGAAGACAACTGGCCTTGGATGGGAAGAGGTCAGATGCAGATGCAGCGAGTGGGTTCTGCGGCAGGAAGCTCAGTCCTACGTCCTCTGTGAATTAGGATCAGGTGAGAACAGGTGGTAGAGGGACACTCAGAGGCCGGAATGGAGCAAAATGGGTTCCAGAAAGAATCTGAGGGGAAAGTGGCCAGAGAGCTGCATGGGCCTGCTGTGCAGTGTGGAAAGCCCAGGTGAAGCTGGTCACCAGGAATTTCTGTCAGTCTTTGGAGTCTTGCTGCAGCCAGAAAGAAGGCCAGTAACTAAATTCATCCATGGTTGGGTTCTGTCTGGTGTTAATAACTAGTAACAATCAATAACAATCACAAACCTCAGGGGAGTAAGGTCCTTTCAGTTATAATTTACAGTTAAGTCAAGGCTCAGAAACATTAAGTGAGTTGTCCAAGATCCCTTGGCCAGTAAGTGGCAGTTGCGAAGTCTGACCTCAGTCCTTCCTTCTCCTGGTAAATCAAGGATCTGGATGTGCGCCACTGACAGTGGGAATCTGTGGGTCAGCCACATTCTCTGAATCAACCCTTGATGAAACAGAACCTTGCCTATAAGTCAACTGCACCACTAAGCACATAGTTTAGTTCCACTGGTGTCATGTTTGGTTCCCAAGATAAATTATTACTGAGCAGGTTGAATTTACCTACTTAGACACTGTTAACACTAGCAAATATAAACTGTCAA
Source organism: Okapia johnstoni (assembly GCA_024291935.2). Lineage (NCBI taxonomy): Eukaryota > Metazoa > Chordata > Mammalia > Artiodactyla > Giraffidae > Okapia > Okapia johnstoni. The sequence goes on along the minus strand of CM044311.1, from coordinate 84,952,178 downwards.
CCAAGAAGTAAAATACTGACACAATAAACAAATAACAGTCACTTACAAAATTTGACTTCTGGCTTTTAAAAACGTACCATGTCAACATGCATGGAATTCCTGTCGGCCTCACTATAAACAGCCACAGACTGTACACCCATTTTTTTGGCTGTCCGTATCACCCTGCAGGCAATTTCTCCTCTGTTTGCAATGAGGACCTTGGAAATGTTTTGTCCTGTTTAAAATACCATGAAAACCATATACAAATATTACCGGGGAATTAAGGAATGAGAATGCAAAATATAGTTGTTCCTCAGTATCTGTAGGGGGACTGGTTAACTACTTGGTGACCATGAGTACATAACCCCAGGCCTCCTAGAGCCTAAGGACTGATAATGTGACATCACCCTGTTTCCTCACCATCAGCCAATCAGAGACTTGTGCACAAGCTCATCACATATCCTGAGACCCATCTCCCTCACCTGACTTCTAAAGATGCTGTGCTGAAACCTTTCTGGGGAGCTCGGGGCTTTTTGAGGCATAAGCCCTGCAATAAACCTTTCTCTGCTCCAAACTTCAATGTTTTGGTTTATTTGGCCGCACTGTCTGTGGGGCACACAAACTGGGCTAACAATTCAGCTAAAAGAAATGGTAGCTCCAGGATTTGAACCCAGGTTAGCTTCACTCCACAACGAGTGAAGCTCTTTGTCACTCTGCTCCATTGCCTCTATCCCTCTGTACACAGGGGTGTGGGTTAAGTATATAAAAAATATTCTATTATGCACACATTAAATCATTAAACCTTTCCTTTTCTTACTTCACAATCTGAAACAAAGCCAAACATAAGACACTGTCAGTACCTGTGGTTGTTGCATACTTCCTTGTTCTTTGCTTCCAAGCCCATCCCCTATAAAATGAATCCAAATGGAATTATAATTAAACAGGATATATAAGATCTGTCATTGCTTTTTCAGAAGAATGTCAATTTTTAAAAACTTGAAATCACATCCAGATAAGACCTGAGTTAAATCTAAAGCCTACAGCATGATTTAATAAGATTTTATTTGTAGGAAGAAAACAAATCTAGAAATCAAAAATTACAGTTCTGACTGATTTCCTTGGTACTCCATATCCTTGACCAGACCACCTAACCTGCTCTGCTCACTCCTGAGTCTGGCAAAAGAGCCTGGAGTCAGAGACAATTAGAAAGCTAAGGTACTTCAAGATCATCCAGTTCAGCTTTTTTTCCAAACTCTTTTCACTAGAACCCAAAGTAAAAACTATGTTCAACTTTACAATCCAATACACACACAGAAGCTTCAAGAAAGAAAAACTTCCCTATGTTTCAGTAGCTTCTGTTCTATTCCATTTTATTAAATAAAACACTGATCAAACTACAGTTGGAAAAATACTGATCTAATTCACTCCTCTGGTAACACAACTAAGGTAACACATTCCTCTTGCACAACTAAGCCCAGAGAAATAAAGGGAAAGAGCTGAGCAAAGGCAGTAGAAAGAGTGCTGGTGACCCCAAGCAAGTCCCTTACATCAGTGTTTCTCAATCTTTTTTTCATTACTTCCCCCCAAAAATAAAAATATAAATACTAAGGAAAAAGATTTCGTAGGAGGGGTTGAGCTTTGCAGAGCTACCAACAACGGTAATCAACATCTAAGATTTTTTCACTTTTAAGAAACAATTTTTATATAAATAAGAAATGGAGAAGCAGGGAGCCTAATGATTTGTGTCTTAGCCAGGGAGAAGTTCATTAATGTCTAAAACAACTTTAAGTTCTACGATACCTATTGATACAGCACCTTAACATTGAAACTAACCAAGAACTGATAGAAAGCAGGTCAGATTCCTACAATGCCTTTTAGGTGTCAGTTAAAAAGAACACACTGAGAAATCAACAAACTGCAGAAGTAATTCCACCTTTGTACTTTCTGTCCATATCCAGAAGATCTGGCAAAACTATGGTTATAAAGAACTAACCATTTTATTTGTTTATTTTTTGGCCACACCACAAAGCACAGGGGATCTTCCCCAATCAGGAATAGAACTCATGCCCCCTGCAGTGGAAGCAGAGTCTTGTAACCACTGGACCACAAGGGAATATTTGGCTGTGCTGGGTCCTTGTTGCAGCATGTAGGATCTAGTTTCCCAACCAGGGATCCAAACTAGGACCCTTGCATTGAGAGTACAGATTCTTAACCACTGAGCCACCAAGGAAGTCCAAAGAACTAACCATTTTATATCCTGTACAAAGCAGGCCATAAAAAAGCACAACGTATATTAGATACCAAGAATGTTCAAACTACTGCACAATTGCACTCATCTCAAATGATACCAATGTAATGCTCAAAATTCACCAAGCCAGGCTTCAACAGAATGTGAACTGAGAAATTCCAGATGTTCAAGCTGGATTTAGAAAAGGCAGAGGAACCAGAGATTAAATTGCCAACATCCGTTGAATCACTGAAAAAGCAAGAGAGTTCCAGAAAAACATCTACTTCTTGTTTACTGACTATGCCAAACCCTTTGACTGTGTTCAGTTCAGTTCAGTAGCTCAGTCGTGTCTGACTCTTTGGGACCCCATGGACTAAAGCACGCCAGGCCTCCCTGTCCATCACCAACTCCTGGAGGTTACTCAGACTCATGTCCATTGAGTCAGTGATGCCCTCCATCCTCTGTTGTCCCCTTCTCCTCCTGCCTTTCCCAGCATCAGGGTCTTTCCAAATGAGTCACCTCTTCACATCAGGTATTGGAATTTCAGCTTCAACATCAGTCCTTCCAATGAACATTCAGGACTGGTTTCCTTTAGGATGGACCGGTTGGATCTCCTTGCAGTCCAAGGGACTCTCAAGAGTCTTCTCCAACACCACAGTTCAAAAGCATCAATTCTTTGGCACTCAGCTTTCTTTATAGTCCAACTCTCACATCCATACATGACCACTGGAAAACCCATAGCCTTGACTAGACGGAACTTTGTTGGCAAAGTAATGTCTCTGCTTTTTAATATGCTGTCTAGGTTGGTCATAACTTTTCTTCCCAGGAGCACGCATCTTTTTATTTCATGGCTGCAGTCACCATCTGCAGTGATTTTGGAGCCCAAAAAAATCAAGTCTGACACTGTTTCCACATCTATTTGCCATGAAGTGATAGGACTGGATGCCATGACCTTTGCTTTCTGAATGTTGGGCTTTAAGCCAACTTTTCACTCTCCTCTTTCACTTTCATCAAGAGGCTTAGTTCTTCTTCACTTTCTGCCATAAGGGTGGTGTCATCTGCATGTCTGAGGTTATTGATATTTCTCCCAGCAATCTTGATTCCAGCTTGTGCTTCCTCCAGCCCAGCGTTTCTCATGATGTACTCTGCATATAAGTCAAATAAGCAGGGTGACAATATACAGCCTTGACGTACTCCTTTTCCTATTTGGAACCAGTCTGTTGTTCCATGTCCAGTTCTAACTGTTGCTTCCTCACCTGCATACAGGTTTCTCAAAAGGCAGGTCAGGTGGTCTGGTATTCCCATCTCTTTAAGAATTTTCCACAGTTTATTGTGATCCACACAGTCAAAGGCTTTGGTGTAGTCAATAAAGCAGAAGTAGATGTTTTTTTGGAACTCTCTTGCTTTTTCAATGATCCAGCGGATGTTGGCAATTTGATCTATGATTCCTCTGCCTTTTCTAAAACCAGCTTGAACACCTGGAAGTTCACAGTTCACGTATTGCTGAAGCCTGGCTTGGAGAATTTTGAGCATCACTTTACTAGCGTGTGAGATGAGCGCAATTGTGTGGTAGTTTGAGCATTCTTTGGCATTACCTCTGTTTGGGATTGGAATGAAAACTGACCTTTTCCAGTCCTGTGGCCACTGCTGAGTTTTCCAAATTTGCTGGCATATTGAGTGCAGCACTTTCACAGCATCATCTTTCAAGATTTGAAATATCTCAACTGGAATTCCGTCACCTCCACTAGCTTTGTTCATAGTGATGCTTCCTAAGGCCCGCTTGACTTCACATTCCAGAATGTCTGGCTCTAGGTGAGTGATCATACCATCGTGATTATCTGGGTTGTGAAGAACTTTTTTGTACAGTTCTTCTGTGTATTCTTGCCACCTCTTCTTAATAGCTTCTGCTTCTGTTAGGTCCATACCATTTCTGTTCTTTATTGAGCCCATCTTTGCATGAAATGTTCCCTTGGTATCTCTAATTTTCTTGAAGAGATCTCTAGTCCTTCCCATTCTATTGTTTTCCTCTATTTCTTTGCACTGATCACTGAGGAAAGCTTTCTTATCTCTCCTTGCTATTCTTTGGAACTCTGCATTCAAATGGGTATATCTTTCCTTTTCTCCTTTGCTTTTTGCTTCTCTTCTTTTCACAGATGTTTGTAAGGCCTCCTCAGACAGCCATTTTGCTTTTTTGCATTTCTTTCTTGAGGATGGTCTTGATCCCTGTCTCCTGTACAATGTCACAAACCTCTGTCCATAGTTCATCAGGCATTCTATCAGATCTAGTCCTTAAATCTACAGAGTTGGACTATAAAGAAAGCTGAGCACCAAAGAATTGATGCTTTTAAACTGTGGTGTTGGAGAAGACTCTTGAGAGTCCCTTGGACTGCAAGGAGATCAAACCAGTCAATCCTAAAGGAAATCAGTCCTGAATATTCATTAGAAGGACTGATGCTGATGATGAAGCTCCAATACTTAGGCCACCTGATGCAAAGAACTGGCTCGTTGGAAAGATCCTGATACTGGGAAAGATTGAAGGCAGGAGAAACGGATGACAGAGGATGAAATGGTTGGATGGCATCACTAACTCGATGGACATGAGTTTGAGTAGGCTCTGGGAGTTGGTGATGGACAAGGAAGCCTGGCGTGCTGCAGTCCATGGGGTCGCAAAGAGTCAGACAGGACTGAGTGACTGAACTGAACTGATATTAGATACTGTGTAACTCATATGTGTAGCATATACATATATCAATAGTATGTATAGAAATGTAATTGAACAGGACTAGCTTTTCCCTGGGGCAGAGATGCAGGAGGCTAGATTGTTAGAGTGGACGACCAGACACTCATTGCCCTCTGATGCACACTCAGTCAGATGCTGACATCCATGAAGGGCTCCTGGGAAGACCCATAGCTTCGGCACTTAAGTTCCACAAGACGGTTTTCTCAGGAGGTTACTGCTTTCCCACATCTTTCCAATCACCTGACAGCTTTCTTGAGCTTCACCGGTGAGGCCAGGATCAAAGCCTCTTCCTATCACAGTCTTCAGATAGGTTTACTGATAAGATTCAAGGCCTGTCCTGGACAAGTGTCTATAAAATTGCAATTTTTTGGTAAATCCAGCTAAGACTCTGATTCTGTTTTAAGGACATTGCTGAACTAAAGTCTTCTTCTGCCATTTTCCAGTGTAGACATTTTCCAGTGTAGACCCCACACACATCACTTAACTATAATCTTCTATCCCAACAACATTCTGACTGGTCTACTCCATTTTTCACCATTTACAATTTTAAATGGCTTAAAAAAAACATTAAGAAGTTGCTTCCATGTGATTACTGTACCCTGATTGAAGAATTTCTACACTAGTTTATCCTCATTTAAAAAATTCTACCACTAGACTAGATTTCTTTTCTGAGTTACTACAAAATCATGACATAAAAAGATATGTAAATGTACACCCATGGCTGATTCATGTGAATGTATGGCAAAAACCACCACAATATTATAAAGTAATTAGCCTCCAATTAAAAAAAAAAAAGATATGTAAAGAAGGACTTCCTTAGTGGTCCAGTGGCTAAGACTTGGCGCTCTCAATACAGGCCTGGGTTCGGTCCCTGGTCAGGAACTAGATACTGCATGCTCCAACTAAAAGATTCTGCATGTTGCAACTAAGACCTGGCAGAGCCAAATAAATATTTTTTAAAAAACTGAAATAAAATCTTTAAAAAATAACAAATTAATAAATCAGATCATGGCACTCCCTGCTCAACTCCTCCTCCAATTGGTTCCCTGTGTCACTTAGAATGAAATCCCAATTTAAAAAAAAAAAAAAAAAAAGGACATGTAAACACCCCATATACTGATAAGATTTTAGTTCTGCATGCCATTAACAACTCTAACATTTTCTGGGGTGACAACTATTTGAGAATAGTTCCATACCTAATAGCTAAAAATTTGAGAGGGAGAGGGGAGTGAGAGAAAATGAGTCTGTGTAACATCCTGAAAAGCCGCGGAAACTTCAGAAAAAATCAGGAGAAAAGGAAGAGCACTAACATTGCTTTCACCATCATACTTTACTCTGGGGCTAGTCCTACACAATTAAATAACTGAAAATCTACATATATACAATAACTTTGGGACAACAAAAGAAAACTAAAAACTTGAGACTTGTATCATTGAGTCTGCAAAGGCTACATCTACGGATTGATTCATATGCATCAGATTCTATTTAAGGATAAACAAACAGTTCTATTTATTCTATTTAAGCCTCTTTACATTAATGTTAATTCATTTAACAAGCATAGTCCAAGATACTAGTATGGTCTCTTCTAGGGATAGTATCATCACCTCCTCCTAGATAAATTGATGCACTGAAGTAGGTAACTTGCCCAAGATTACTCACACACCCAGTGAAGAGCAAAGCTGAGTCCCCTGCACTCTGACTGCATAGTCTGTGCCCTTAAGCTATACTATCTTTCCAGAATGATAAACGAGGAGGAAGCAGAGGAGGTGGGAAGAGAAGGCAAAGGAAGCTAAAGAAGCCTGCTACCTGGAAACCTGGGGGTATCTTCACTGCCAAAGTTATTGTGGGTGCGTGCTAAGTCGCTTCAGTCGCGTCCGACTCTGTGAGACCCTATGCCTGTAGCCTAACAGGCTCCTCTGCCCATGGGATTCTCCAGGCAAGAATATTGGAGTGGGTTGCCAGTGCCCTCCTCCAGGGGATCTTGCCCACCAGGGATCAAGTATCGGCAGGCGGGTTCTTTACCATAAGCGCCAAAGCTTAAAATCTGAAACTCATCAGCAGTCAGGTTAGCTAGAGTGAGTCATATCTGATATGTACAAAGCTGTTGACAAAACCTCTCAGCCCCCTGGACGATAAATTTGCTGTTGTTAACTTGATTTATCTCAGCGAAGGGGAAGAACTCCAAGAGCCCTTAGCATCTTGGCGCCGTTTCTTACTAAGAGTCGGACACGACTGAGCAACTAACACTCACAGCTGCAGTGCAATCTAGGGCAAGTCGTAGGCTCCTTCGGACATAAGCGAGTTTCTAACAAAGCTCGCCGCAGACTGAAAGCAGTGAAAACACAGTGTGAATGGTTAGCAGCCGTACAAGCGTTTTTCTTGCCCCTGTGGCGAGGGGAGCATGGAGATGGCAGGCCCAGCTCCACCCCCTCCAAAATGGGCAGAAGGCTGAAGGGCGGATGTGTGGAAGAGAAAAAGAAGGGAATCCCCCCGGGATGGGCTGGAATTTTTCTTCCGTCCTCCCTCCCCCTCGACCCTTGGTTCCTCTGCGCCTCTCCGCGCGCACGAGTCCATTCACTTCCGGCCGCGACAATGATCCACCGCCCCTCCACCCGCCGTTACCTCGGCGGCAGCAGCAAGCGCGGGACTCGCTGCCACCGGTGCCTCTCCGCCGCCACGAGCAGCACCGACACCACAGAGGCCGCCGCCATGTCCCTCAGCCACGTCGCTCTCTGACGCCTTAAGCTACGAGCTGCGGCCCCCTCACTACAAAAACTTGTCGCAGCTGCGCAGCCCTGTTGTCCTCCGCCGGCCACCGTACAAGTCAAACCAAGCAATAGGCGGACCGAAGCGTGGTGGGGGCGTCTCCACCGAAACCAATCAAAGAACAGAGCAGGGCTTGGGGGCTGCGATTGGCCAGTCGGGTCTCGTGCCGCGGGGGTGTGGTCCCCGCTCCTCCGCCCTTTGCACCAGTTCATGAAGGGATTAGATGCTTCCTCAGTTTCTCTGGAATCCGGGTTGAAGTCCCTTCCCTTGGCCCTCGGCGTCCCTTGGTTCTGTAACTTTCCTCCTGACCTTTATTATTAACACCGCGAGGAAGCTGGCGAGGCAGAGTCATGGGAAAAAAGTCAAATGGAGTGGAGAGCAAGATAAAATTCTCTGGTGGTCTCGAGAACGGTTAAAATAAATAATTAGCTAAAATTTAAAACAACCTGAGCTTTTAAAAAAGTGTTTTAATTGTTGAAAAGAGGAAGTCAGAACAGAAATGAAGAATATCTAGAAAATAAAGGTACTGAAAAGACTACATATAGATGCTTATTAGAGATAGATAAAAATCTACGATTATAGGAAGATCTTAGTGAAAGGAAGCCATCCTATCACGGGTTAGAAAAAAAATACATAAGGCGAACTCTCACATCCATACATGACCACTGGAAAAACCATAGCTTTGATTAGATGGACCTTTGTGGACAAAGTAATGTCTTTGCTTTTTAATATGCTGCCTAGGTTGGTCATAACTCTTCTTCCAAGGAGCAAGTGTCTTTTAATTTCATGGCTGCAATCACCATCTTCAGTGATTTTGGAGACCCCAAAAATAAAGTCAGCCACTGTTTCCACTGTTTCCCCATCTATTTCCCATGAAGTGATGGGACCAGATGCCATGATCTTAGTTTTCTGAATGTTGAGCTTTAAGCCAACTTTTTCACTCTCCTCTTTCACTTTCATCAAGAGGCTCTTTAGTTCTTCTTCACTTTCTGCCACAAGGGTGGTGTCATCTGCATATCTAGGTTATTGATATTTCTCCCCACAATCTTGATTCCAGCTTGTGCTTCTTCCAGCCCAGCGTTTCTCATGATGTACTCTGCATATAAGTTAAATAAGCAGGGTGACAATATACACATACTCCAATATACACGTACACATACACAATATGATGTACTTCTTTTCCTATTTGGAACCAGTCTGCTGTTCCAAGTCTAGTTTTAAATGTTGCTTCCTCACCTGCATACATATTTCTCAAGAGGCAGGTCAGGTGGTCTGGTACTCCTATCTCTTTAAGAATTTTCTACAGTTTGTTGTGATCCGCAGAGTCAAAGGCTTTGGCATAGTCAATAAAGCAGAAGTAGATGTTTTTCTGGAACTCTGTTGCTTTTTTGATAATCCAGCGATATTGGCAAGCTGATCCCTGGTTCCTCTGCTTTTTCTAAATCTAACTTAAACATCTGGAAATTCATGGTTCACATACTGTTGAAGCCTGGCTTGGAGAATTTTGAGCGTTACTTTACTAGTGTTTGAGATGAGCGCAATTGTGTGGTAGTTTGAGCATTCTTTGGCATTGCCTCTGTTTGGGATTGGAATGAAAACTGACCTTTTCCAGTCCTGTGGCCGCTGCTGAGTTTTCCAAATTTGCTGGCATATTGAGTGCAGCATTTTCACAGCATCATCTTTTAGGATTTGAAATAGCGCATCTGGAATTCCATCACCTCCACTAGCTTTGTTCGTAGTGATGCTTCCTAAGGCCCACTTGACTTCGCATTCCAGGATGTCTGGCTCTAGGTGAGTGATCACACCATCGTGATTATCTGGGTCGTGAAGATCTGTTTTGTACAGTTCTTCTGTGTATTCTTGCCCCCTCTTCTTAATATCTTCTGCTTCTGTGAGGTCCATACCATTTCTGTCCTTTATTGAGCCCATCTTTGCATGAAATATTCCCTTGGTATCTCTAATTTTCTTGACGAGATCTCTAGTCTTTCCCATTCTATTGTTTTCCTCTATTTCTTTGCATTGATCACTGAGGAAGGCTCTCTTATCTCTCCTTGCTATTCTTTGGAACTTTGCATTCAAATGGGTATATCTTTCCTTTTCACTTCTCTTCTTGTCGCAGCTATTTGTAAGGCCTCCTCAGACAGTCATTTTGCTTTTTTGCATTTCTTTTTCTTGGGGATGGTCTTGCTCCCTGTCTCCTGTACAGTGTCATGAACCTCCGTCCATAGTTCTTCAGGCACTCTATCTATCAAATCTAATCCCTTGACTCTACTTGTCACTTCCACTGTATAATCGTAAGGGATTTGATTTAGGTCATATTGAATGGTCTAGTGGTTTTCCATACTTTTTTCAATTTAAGTCTGAATTTGGCAATAAGGATTTCATGATCTGAGCACAGTCATCTCCCGGTCTTGTTTTTGCTGACTGTATTGAGCTTCTCCATCTTTGGCTGCAAAGAATATACTCAGTCTGATTTTGGTATTGACCATCTGGTGATGTCCATGTGTAGCGTCTTCTCTTGTGTTGTTGGAAGAGGGTGTTTGCTGTGACCAGTGCGTTCTCTTGGCAAAACTGTGCTAGCCTTTGCCCTGCTTCATTCAGCACTCCAAGGCCAAATTTGCCTGTTACTCAAGGTATTTCTTGACTTTCTACTTTTGCATTACAGTCCCCTATAATGAAAAGGACTTCTTTTTTGGGTGTTAGTTCTAGAAGGTCTTGTAGGTCTTCATGGTACTGTTCAACTTCAGCTTCTTCAGCATTACTGGTCAGGACATACTCTTGGATTACCGTGATATTGAATGGTTTGCCTTGGAAACGAACAGAGATCTTTCTGTCGATTTTGAGATTGCATCCAAGTACTGACCCATAACAAAGAAAAAATTGGAAGTCTTTCAAACTCTATTTGTTATGTAGGAAGCTTAGACATGAGCAACTGAGGGCAGGCCTGGCTGAAAGTGATTTAAGCTGATCTCTCAACTATATCGCCCATGGGGTCTTGAAGAGTCAGACAGGACTGAGCGACTTCACTTTCACTTTTCACTTTCATGCACTGGAGAAGGAAATGGCAACCCACTCCAATATTCTTGCCTGGAGAATCCCAGAGACGAAGGAGCCTGGTGGGCTGCCTTCTATGGGGTCTCACAGAGTCTGACACGACTGAAGCGACTTAGCAGCAGCAGCTAAACTATATCCCAGACACACCCAGGAGAGTTCATAGATATGCTACAAAATACCAGAGAGCAGAAACTTCTCAACTCCACACAAGCACCCTGGGCACACAATAGATACAAAATAACCACAGGGACTTCACCAAGTAAGCTTAGGCAGTTAGGCAGTTAGGAGTCCATTAAGGGCTCATGAATATTGCACATCTAATTATAACAGACTGAATTATGCGAAGACACATAGGAAGACATAAACAACACAGCATGCTGTTATATAACTTGTAACTGTCAATCGACCTTGAACACATGCTCTTTGCATTCCTTTTCATTGATTTGTGGCGGATATAAGCCCTACTTTGCACTGGCATAATCAAAAGGAGGTGACTGAAAGTATTAAAGGGGGACACTAAGCAGCTTGATCATCAAGAAGGGTAAGGAGTGCCCCCTTGGGAGTGTCTGTCTAGTAAAATATCTGTTTGGTTGAACTGAACTGAATTGTAGCTTGTCTGTTGTTTTAAACTGTTTAGTCCATCTTCTAATTTTTTGCTGTGATAAGACAAGAGCCAAGGAAGAGAAATAAATCAACCAGATGTTTTTATGAAGTGAGCATAACATTGTTACCAAAAACTAACAAAGACAGCACACACAACTATAGTTCAATTTCCTCACTTATGAATATTAACAGAAAAATCCCCCAGGTTCAATGCATGATACAGGGTGCTCCGGGCTGGTGCACCGGGATGACCCGGAGGGATGGGATCAGGAGAGAGGTGGAAGGGGGGTTCTGGAAGGGGAAAACATGTACACCCATGGTGGATTCATGTCAATGTATGGCAAAACTAATACAACATTGTAAAGTCAAAAAATAGAAAATAAACTAATAAAAAAAAAAGAAAAATCCCAAGTATATTACCAACTAAAGTATCTGATAAGTATCTAGCAAGGTAATGCTAACAATCCTTCAAGCTAAGCTTCAACAGTACGTGAGAACTTCCAAATGTACAAGCTGAATTTAGAAAAGGCAAAAGAACCAGAGATCAAATTACCAACATCCATTGGATCATAGAAAAAGTAAGGGAATTCCAGAAAAATATCTACTTCTGCTTCATTGACTGCACTAAAGCCTTTGTGCCTGTGTACGTGCTAAGTGGCTTCAGTCATGTCTGACTCTTTGAGTCCCTATGGAGTGTAGCTTACCACGGTCCTCTGTCCATGGGATTTTCCAGGCAAGAATACTGGAGTGGGTTGTCAGGCCCTCCTCAAGGGGATCTTCCCAACCCAGGGATCAAACCCATATCTCTTATGTCTCCTGCATTGTTAGGTAGATTCTTTACCACTCACAACAAACTATGTAAATTCTTAAAGAGATGGAAATACCAGACCACTTTACCTGCCTCCTGAGAAGTCTGTATGCAGGTGAAGAAGCAACTGTTAGAACCAGACATGGAGCAATCGACTGGCTGAAAATTGGAAAAGAAATACGACAAGGCTGTATATTGTCACCCTGCTTATTTAACTTCTATGCAGAGTACATCATGTGAAATGCTGGGCTGGATGAAGCTCAAGCTGGAATCGAGATTAATGTGAGAAATTTCAATAACCTCAGATAAGCAGATGATACCACCCTAATGGAAAGCGAAGGGGAACTAAAGAAACTCTTGATGAAGTAGGATAGTGAAAAAACTGGGTAAAACTCAACATTCAGAAAACTAAGATCATGGCAACTTGTCCCACCACTTCATTGCAAATAGATGGGGAAACAGTGGAAATGGTGACAGACTTTATTTTCTTGGGCTCCACAATTACTGCGGATGGTGATTGCAGCCATAAAATTGAAAGACATTTGTTCCTTGAAAGAAAAGCTATGACAAACCTAGACAGCATATTACAAAACAAAGACATTACTTTGCCAACAAAGATCCATATAGTCAAAGCTATGGTTTTTCCAGTAGTCATGTACGGATGTGAAAGTTGGACCATAAACAAGGCTAAGCACCAAAGAATTGATGTTTTCAAGCTGTGGTGCTGGAGAAGACTCTTGCGAGTCCCTTGGACAGCAAGGAGATCAAACCAGTCAATCCTAAAGGAAATCTAGCCTGAATATTCATTGGAAGGACTGATGCTAAAGCTGAAGTTCATATACTTGGACCACCTGATACAAAGGGCCGACTCACTGGAAAAGATATTGATACTGAGAAATATTGAGGGCAGGAGGAGAAGGGGAAGACAGAGGATGAGATGATTGGATGGCATCATCGACTCAATGGACATGAGTTTGAGCAAATAGTGGACAGGGAAGCCTGGCCTGCCACAGTCCATGGGGTTGCAAAGAGTCAGACATGACTAAGCAACTGAACAGCAACAAAAAAGTATCTGGTAGCATATGGAAAGAGTAATATGCCATGATGAGTAAGGTTTATTTCAGAAATGTAGAAAGATTCAATATTAATATAAGTAATTAATCTTAATAGCTTAAAAGAGAAACAATCATGTTCATAGCTGCTTAATAGGTCTTTGATAAAATGCAATGTTAATTCTAGATTTTAAGACTCAATAATTCAATGTGGTATTGGGACAAGTGGCAAACCCTCTAGGAGGAAAAAAAAAGTTGAATCTCTACTCACTCCTCACATCTAACACCAAAATAAGTTCCAAATGGATAAAAGATTTAACACAAAAGGTGAAAAGATAAAAGTGTTAGATGATATCAAGGGCTATCTTAAAGAAGGAAAGGTTTTTCTAAGTGTAACACAATACTCAGAAACTATAACAGAGAAAGAATTGATAAATTCAGCTCTTTAATACATAATTTTTCTGCAAATCTGCACAGCAAAGCATACATACCGAAAAAAATAAACTGGTAACAATTATATAACTTATCAGTTATATGGAGGTGTACTTTCCTTAATATGCAAATAACTCCTACAAATCAATAAGGAAAAAAGATCTATAATGCAAGAGAAAAACTTCAAAGGATGAGAAGAGACCAAGGGGACAGAATAGAGAGCCCAGAATATATGATCAACTAAGCTTTGACAAGGGTACCAACTACATCCAGTGGGGAAAGGATAGTCCCTTCAGTAAACACTATTAGGAAACCTGAATGTCTATATACAAAAGAATGAAACTGGACCCGCCTTACACTACTAGAAGAAAACATAGGGATAATGCTTCTTGACATTGGTCTTGGCAATGATTTTTTAGATATGAAACTAAAATCAATGGCAACAAAGGCAAAAATGAAGTTGGGAAAACATCAAGCTAAAAGCTTCACTAGCAAAAGAATCAACAAATAAAGAGGCATCCTGCTGAACAGGAAAAAATATTTGCAAACCATATGTCTGACCGGGGTTAATATCTAAAATATATAAAGAACTTACACAACTCAATAGCAAAAAACAAATAATCCAATTAAAAATTGTGAGAGGACCCAAACATATTTTCCCCAAAGAAAACATACAAATACCTAACACCTACATGAAATGGTGCTCAGCATCACAAATCATGTGTGAGATGCAAATTAGAACCACAATGAGTTATCACCCATTAGGATGGCTGTTATCAAAGAGACAAAAGATAATAAGTGTTAGTGAAGATGTGGAGAAAATGGAACATTTGTACACTGTTGATGGGAAAGTAAATTGGACAGTCATTGTGGAAACTGTATTCAGATTCCCCAGAAATTTAAAAATAGAACCACCATATTATTCAGCAATCTCACTTCTGAAACTATATATGAAGGAAACAAAATCAGTATCTTGAGGGTATATTTGCACTACCACCTTTACGGCAGCATCATTCACTATAGCCAAGATATAGAACCTAAGTATTTTATCAACTGGATGAATGAATAAACATTATACACTTACACACATACTCACACATGGCAACGAAATGTAATTCAACCACGAGAAAAAAATTCTGCCATTTGCAACAACATGGATGAACCTGGAGGACATTATGTTCAGTGATATGAATCAGATAAAGATAAATACTGCATGATCTCACTTACCTTTGGAATTAAAAAAAAAAAGTCAAACATAGAAACAGAGAGTAGAATGGTGGTTACCAGAAGCTGAGGGACAGGGGAAAAAGGGGAGATGCTGGTCAAAGGGTGCAAACTTTCAGTTCAAAGATGAACAGTGGAAAAAAAAGATGAATAAACTCTGTGGATCTAATGTACAGCTTGGTGACTATAATCATAATATATTGTATATTTAAAATTAGTTGAGAGAGTAGATCTTAAGTATTCTCATCACCTGAATGTGGTGATAATTTCACAGTGTATACATATACCAAATCATCACATTGTACATGTTAAATATACACAATTTTATTTGTCAGTTATACTTCAGTAAAGCTAGGGGGGGAACCTACAAGTATTAAGGGGAAAAAGAGAAGAATGTGAGGAGTTCATAGAATGTGCATGTGTTAGTCGTTCAGTCGTGTCCTACTCTTTATGACCGCATGGACTGTAGCCCACCAGGCTTCTGTGTCCTTAGGATTCTCCAGGCAAGAATACTGGAGTGGGTTGCCATTCCCTTCTCCACAGAGATCTTCTCAACCCAGGGACTGAAGCTGGGTCTCCTGCATTGCAAAAAGATTCTTTACCATCTGAGTCACTGGGGAAATCCATACACAGAATAGGAAATGTAAGTATGTAAATAAATATAAAAGACATTTGACTTTATTCCAAATCAAAGAAATACAAATTAAAACTATAATGATATACATATCACATCAGCAAACATCAAAAAGTTTAATTACACATTGTAATTAGTGAGGGGCATGAGAATATTATCATTATTGAGTGAAAACTGGCACAACCATTTTACAGAGTACTTTGGTAATAGTTATCAAAACTGAAAATTCACAAACCTAGCAAAGCTATTTCTTAGAAATCACCTGAGATACAGACATTTGAAATAACATCTGATTAAGGAAACTTACTCCAGTACTCTTGCCTGGAAAATCCCATGAACGGAGGAGCCTGGTAGGCTACAGTCCACGGGGTCACAAAGAGTCAGATACGACTGAGCAACTTCACTTTCACTGTTTCTTTGTTGGAAATAATGAACTGCTTAAAAGAGACTGGTTAAATAAATGTACAGGTGTACATTTAATGGATTATTATGCAGCCACTACAAAAAGAGACAGCCCATATATACTCATATATTAAGACTGATTGATGAGTGAAAAAAGCACTGTGCAGAATTGTGGTTATTATTCTATCACTTGTGTAGAAATAGGAGAAAAAATATGTGCTACGTATGCAGCAATTTGTTGCTTTTGTTGTTTTAGTTGCTATGTCGTGTCTGACTCTTGTGACCCCATGGACTGAAGCCCACCAGGCTCCTCTGTCCATGGGATTTCCCAGGCAAGAACACTGGAGTGGGTTGCCATTTTCTTCTCTAGGGGATCTTCCTGACCCAGGGATCAAACCTGCATCTCCTGCATTGGCAGGTGGATTCTTTACCACTGAGCCACCTGGGAAGCCAGTATGTAGCAATAGCCTCTGTGAAGGAAAAGTTGTTCACTCCAGGAAAGCAATAGGATAGTGACACCTTTTTACTATGTACCCTTTTGCATATTCTGAATTTGGTACCTAAGCACATAATGTTTTAAACATTTCGTTTTGATGTAACTTCAAACTTACAGAAAAGCTGCAAGAATAGCACCCTTCTCCTCTATACCCCAAGTGTTCATGTTTTACAATGGTTGCTGTATCTTTTTCTCTCCATGTACCTAAACACACACACACACACTCATATACTCACATTTTAAAAACCCATCTGCAAGTAAGTTGCAGACACGATGCTCTTTTTTACTCCTAATTACTTTAATGTGTATTCTCTAAAACAAAGAGATTCTTTTACCTACCCATGCTCTCTAAACTGACTTGGGCTTGATCCTGGATGTCCATTTCTGTCCTGCAGTTGATTACTACTAGGCCCATCCAGCTTATTGCTCGGTGGATTTCCCAGAATCCAGCTAAAAAATGATCAGTTCTGGATATGATTGCTTCGTGTCCCAAGATCAAGCGTTCCAGGACTCAATAACATGCCAAGAGCTGCTTTTCAAAGGGGATATATTTTTCTGCTGCAAATGCATAGTCTTGGCCTTGTTTCAGTTGCCCGGGGGCTGTGTCATGATTCTCCCACTAGGGTTTGCCAAAAATTTCATACTGTACCCTTCCTTGTTCACTGCAGAAACTTCCAGCACCATGAGGTCTTTCTAATTGTAAGGCTCAAGCAGCAGAGCTGATTGCATTGTGGCCTGGAGTTGTTGTCATGCCTGTCCCTGCCCTGGCCCCACTCAAAACTGATCACTTTCTGTGTCACTTGGTAAATGGACCGGAGGAGTTTTCCTAGCTGTGTTGCCACCGGAACCTAAAGAGGCCTAGCTGGCTCTGTGCTTCCTTCTTTGTGGAAAGGGTGCAAGATGAAAAATATCTGTGTTTTATTTTGGAGGGGATATTCTGGTATGTCCCTGATCCTCTGGGTCTTTAAATTCTTCAGTGAGGTAGTCAGTCCCTGAATCTTCATACTTCCTGGAACACATGTGTTTAACCAAGGCCTCCAGCATAATAATTGCTTCGAGCTTGTCCTGTCTAATTAGCATGACATCATCAATGTAGGGTTCAGTGTGATATTCCATGGCATATCTGTGTGGTCCAGATTGCTTTGGATTACATTATAACAGAGCATAGGGGAGTTGACAAATTCCTGCAGCAAAGCTATAAATGAATTTTATAGAGCATGGACCAACAACCTACCTTTGTAGAAAGGCAAATCAACCTGAGCAGCATCTGGTTCAGAGTACCAGCGCCAGGGCTTGAGAGGTTGTTCTCCTGGGGGTGTGTTCCATCTGGGGCAGAGTTGGAAGCAGACTGGAAACAGCCCTGCTACTGTTACCCTTTGCATAGGTTACTATCAAACAACTTTTCTTGATGTATGTACTGGAATGTCTATACCTGAGTTTTCCCCCCAAAAGTAAACCAGTAATTCTGCCTTGACAGTGGGCATGGGGTAGACAGCATCCAAGAAAAGCTCCCTTGATTTCTACCCCTCCTGGTCTTCACTCCTACATTGTATTAATATCAGGGATAGTTGGTGTGACAACAGAATATAGCAGAAGTGATGGCATGTCACTTCTGTGACTAGGTGGTCAGTCTCTCTCTCTTGCATCATTGCTCTGGGGAAAGCCAACTGCTATGTTGTGAGCATGCCTATGGATATGCTACCTGGTGTGAACTTTGAAGTGATCCTTCAGCTCCATTTGAACTTTCAGATGACTGCAGCTCTGGTCAACAGGTGAACCGCCACCTGGAGAGAGACACTGAGCCAGAACCACGTACCTAAGCTGCTCCAAGACTTCTGACCCTCAGAGATTGTGTGAGATAGTAAAAGTTTGCTGTTTTAACCTGCTAAGTTTCAGGGCAATTTGTTACATAGCTATAGATAACTAATACAAGACTTCTTCTTATGTATCTCAGCCCCTGCCAGACTGTCTGGCATTTAGGAAGTCCTTAATCAATGTTGGTTGGACGAATGAATGAATGGTAAATTGTGGCAGCACTTAAATAAACCAGTGAATCAGTCAGGTAGTCTGGACTGAGAGTTGAGAAATTTAATTTGTATCTTCAATATGGTTTATCTTCTCAGAAATTCAGTTTCTCTCAAATAGGTCTTCATGTCTAGTAATAATGTGGCAATGGAGAATAGAACAAAATAAATTATTGCTAGGAAGATGATTTAACTCATTGATTGAAGCAACAACCTCCACTAAGGTTGCAAACAAAATTTTTAACAGCACAAAAACTGAATTATAAAAAATGAATGACATAAGTTAATCTCAAAAACAAGTTTTTATTACCAAAACTTTTAATACAATTCAATATTCTATTAAGACTAAAGTGAGGACTTTGCTAACAGTATTGAGACATAAGAGATCAAATCAGGAAAGTGACTATGTCCTCCAGGGTGACTTGAACTATTCCTTTACTAATGAATGCTAGGGGTGTGTGGTCTTTTCTGTTAGTATTCTGACTTAGTTCCTTTCTTTGGTAATAAGAACAAAGAGGAATGAAATTCTTGGCTGCTCTACAGAATAAAATGAACTAGAGCAGAAAATGTGGCCATAAAACTGCAGAAGAAGCAAGTTACCACAAGAGGGGGATCTACGTTAAAGAAAGAAAAGTTGGTTAGCTATTAGATTTCTCATTCAAAGAAATAAAAATACCTTGAAAAGCTTACTTCATTTCATCTTGAGACTCACAGCTTAACAATCCCATAAAAATGAGAAACAAATGTTTTACAGAGCCTCTCAATTTTCTTTGAGGGAGTAGAGAACTTCATTGAAGATAGGCTAATTTCATTTTCTATTAAGTCCTCTTTTCATATATTCTAATTGCTTGTCATTTGGGATAAAATCATTTCCTCTGTAAAAGGGAGCACATACCTGTGTGAGTCTTCAGGCAGCATTTAGTGTCATCGTTCTTGTAGGCAATTTGGTGTAGTGAAAAGACTGAGACCTTGGTCCCAGACCAGCAGGAAGTCAAATTCAAGCTCTGCTACTTGTTAGCTAGGCGACACTTATGTGGCTCTGCCACTTGTTAGCTGGGAGAGTTTACTCATATTTAAGTTGTGAAATTAAATAAGATGTATATAAACTGCTTAGCCTAGTGTCTGGCATATATGTGTTCAATAGCAAAGGGCCATTTATTAATGTTTCTTGTTTCTTATTTAATTCTGTTGTCTGTTGCCACCTAATTCTTAGTCTTTAGTGATTCTGGAGCAGGAGTCAAGACAAAAATATAAGCTGATCTATCCCTCTTGGTGTCACATCAAATGTCTAGACCACCTATGATATGTTGCTGTTTTTGAGGATTTTTAGGAAACATTCAAAGTGGAAAAGGAAGTAAGTCAATTGCCAGACACATGTACATCATACAAAACATAGTAAAAGTACTGAAAATATATTTTTTATGCAAAGCAGAAGCAGCTTTAAAAGTGGAAAAGATCAAAGATAAAATAAATTTCCCATGTGAACACAGGTAACATTAATTACAATTGGTTGTTTGGTTTATAATATGGAGCATATACCACCTTACATACATTATTAATTTAATGTATCTCAAATGTTCAGTTTCTCTCAAGTAGGTTTTCTTACCTAGTAATAATGTGGCAATAGAGAATAGAACAAAATAAATTATTTCTAGGAAGATGATTTAACTTATTGATTCGATCAACAATAATAATTGACTTTGGTTAAAACATTTTCAATGAAACTAGAAATATTCTTAAATAACTCACCAGATCTTTCATAAAGCAAACAAAAATATTTTTAAATTGATATGCTGCTTGAACTTACATCAGAAATGATTCTTTGTTTTTTGTGAAAGATGGTGGTTTACATGGTTGGAAGGATCCACACTCCAAGGGAAATCCACAACATCTTGGAAACAACGAAAGAGTCCTCTAAACTCCATGCTCTTCTTTTCTCATGGGCACCAGTTAGATTCTCTGGTATCCAGAATATTCACGCCTTAAACGGATTGCATAGACAATCAAACCCACAGCGAGGAGACCAACCACGATGGCCGCAATCACAGGAAGCACAATTGTGTAGTCAGATGAACATTCATCCACTAAAGGGAAAAACAAACACAACACAGCCAGTAAGGTTTAGTGAAGATAGACCAGAAAGCGGGCTATAGAGTGAGGAGAATATGAGCTTTAGAGTCAGGCCTACGTTTGACTTTTACTTCCACCACTAACTGTGTCAACCTGGGCAGGTTATTTAAACTTACAATTTACTCATTTATAAAGGAAGCAAATAACATATAAAGTTTTGTTGAGAGATGCTGCTGCTGCTGCTAAGTTGTTTCAGTCGTGTCCGACTCTGTGCGACCCCATAGACGGCAGCCCACCAGGATCCACCGTCCCTGGGATTCTCCAGGCAAGAACACTGGAGTGGGTTGCAATTTCCTTCCCCAATGCATGAAAGTGAAAAGTGAAAGTGAAGTCTCTCAGTCGTGTCCAACTCTTAGTGACCCCATGGACTGCACCCTACCAGACACTTCCGTCCGTGGGATTTTCCAGGCAAGAGTACTGGAGTGGGGTGCCATTGCCTTCTCCAGTTGAGAGATGAAATAAGATAAACTTCTATTCTCAGCAATTAATAAATATTTAATAATTCTTAGTCCTGTTTTCTTCCAGATATTGCTCTCTGCATAGTGGATGTGCTTACTTAAAATAGACTATGTCACCATAAACACGATCTGTGGAAAACATGTGATGTTTCTCCACTTTATTAAACATGTTTGTCACACTTACAGTTCTCTTTCATTGCTTTTAGTGAGCAAAAACATTAGAAAATAGACCTATTTATGAGAGCTTAAAAGTGAAAGTGTGCAAATTTGTCAAAACTCTTTTGTTTTCTTTATTACATTAGAGAGCACTTATTCAGTTCATTTAAAATGTTATCAGTCTTGACTGGAGAAAGACGGAAGGTCCTGGGAATAAAAGGGAACTGAACTGAATACACAAAAATGAAAAATTCTATCTATATCTTATTCAAGGATAGATGAGAGGATATATCCTTGAGGCCTTCCATGAGCCAATACTGAAATTGTGTTCTGCACCAATAATCACCGTTAACCCAGTTCTCACCTGAGGTCCAAGAGAAAAGAATCAGGCAAGGCAGGGAAGAGGGAATGGTAATGAGACTCTGGGGAAAAAAACAAAATCCATACAAGATGGGAACTGTGCTTGTAGTATGCTATTTGATTTGACAGTGAAAAATATTTACACTATAATGATGCATGCCTTATTGATTTAACAAAAAACAGTGATATAATCATAAAAAGGATGGCTTAAGAGTATGAAATCCTTATCTTCCATAGCAAGAGGTTTAAAGCTGATAAATTAAGAAATACGATAAGCTTTTAATTATTTTTTTAGAGAATTATGGTGATAGTTACCATAAGAAACTGTTAAAGCTTGTTAAAGTGCTTTATCTCTTAGAGGAGGGACAAGAAAATGTCACTTTTCAGGAATCTTTTTGGGTATATGATAATTTTATTAGTTACATACTTGTTAAAATTATATATAATTTTGTTACATTATATATAATATTGTACACATAAATATCTATAGATTTCTTATATAGGAAAGAACATAATGTAAGAAGTTAAAATAATTTGGAAAAAAATACAAAATTGTCAGATGTTGACCTTCAAGCCAGCTTTTTCACTCTCCTCTGTCACCCTCATCAAGATGCTCTTCAGTTCCTGTTCACTTTCTGTCATTAGAGTGGTATCATCTCATATCTACTTTCCATATAGTTTTATACTATTTAATAGGACGTTGTTTAAACATCTTCAAAATACAGAAAAGTTAACAAAGAAACTAGTTTTCTAATCACCTTGTTTCTTTCACTTGAATTAATCAATATAAATCTTTGAGGCATTTGTTTCCTCTGCACATATGTGTGTATGCATGTGTGTGCTCATGTGTATGCTTAAA
Organism: Okapia johnstoni; assembly: GCA_024291935.2. Classification (NCBI taxonomy): domain Eukaryota; kingdom Metazoa; phylum Chordata; class Mammalia; order Artiodactyla; family Giraffidae; genus Okapia; species Okapia johnstoni. The sequence continues at coordinate 84,929,774 of CM044311.1, read as the reverse complement.
GAAAAAGTACTGTATTTTTTAAAAATGATATATGCTCATTAAAAGTAAGAAAAAGAACAATCTCCCGAAAACTACCTACCCAGAAATTATCATTGCTAAAACGTGGACAACATTATTGTAGGCTTCTTTCTTTACAACTATAAGAATAGATGGGTAGAAAAATAAATAGAAATAAATAAAATAAATTAAAAAATAAATAAAAATAAAATGGGGTCATATAAAACCTATTTTAACCAAAATTGTTCATTGTAATGTTACTTGCCTTTCAGAAAAGAAAAAAATTAAAACTAGAGGAATTACTGTGCTTGAAATAAATTTGTCTTTGCCATGGGAAATATTGTTACATAAAAGATGTCTTTAAGGTTCAAAAAAGATATAAAAATACACAAATAAAATAAATAAATAAAACATTGTGAAATGCATTAAGAGGTTGTAAAATAGAGATGTGTTTTCTAAGTTCTGTGTTTCCAATTTAGATATTATCTACTGATTCTGTTTTGAAAGGTTAACACTAACAGGTTCCCTTCTATCTCTGTTCTGCCCAACTCAAATACTGAAAAGCCAGCTATAAACATTTTTAAAAACATTGTTCAGATTTACAATATTTCAATTCTATTTTATAACTATGATTTCTTTGGTTCCTAAAAATTTGTTTCAAATATAGAACACGTTCATGTTTTAAGGTCAAAACAATACAAAATGCTGTACATTGAGAAGTATTACTTCCACCCTTCTGCCATCTTACTGGTTCCCCCGTCAATATTAGATAACTACTTAGTTTCTTATGTATTTCCAGTGTTTCAGATAGAAGCAAAAGTGAAAATATACTTTATTTCCCACTGTTCTCACTATTATGCATCATACATTTTTTATTTAATGATATATTTTGGATAACTTTTCTTATACATACACACACATGTATGTCATCTTTCTTTTTTTTTTAATAACTGTATAGTATTCTGTTGTGGGATGTATCTGTCCCAGATTGATGTATCTTTGGTTGTTTTTAATCTTTTGATATTATAAATAATGCTGTGATGAAAACCATGTACATATATCATTTCATATATGAGAAAGAATGATAAAATCTCAGATCCATAACTGTTTAATGCTTTTTAAACTTAACTCTTCAAATAAATAAAACACATTTTGAAAAAACAAAACTGTGCTTTCTCTATTCCCGAGAGATGTTTGCTGATATCCTTAATGTGGCTTCTCTCAGACCAAATTTAATTGTCAAGCTGTATCTTTAAGGAGAGCTCATTGGGTGCTGTTTCCCTTGAATTACTTCATGTTTGAGGAAATCTGCCTATTAACTTTTTACTCAAATAATATCTTGGGGCCACACTTTCCCTTAGGATCTTGTAGACATTGGTCTGTGTGTGCTGGCTTTAAATGTTATTGCAAAGAAATCTAAGGCCAGTTTCAAATTTCCCCCTTAATAAGTGATTTGCTTTTTTCAGGGGAAGGGGGAGTTTACATGTCTAAAGAATTCTTTAGCTTTAAAGTTCTACAACTTATTTTGGATATAACATTAAGCTTTCTGTATCAGACTTTTTTTTTCCTGGGATACATCATACACTTTCAATCTCCAACTTCAATTATTTCTTTTAAGGAAAACTATTACATCTTAAAAGATATCATCTTTTTATTTTTGAACTCTGTACCTCAGAGGCAGCAGTTATCCTTACTTTAGATGATCGAAATACCTAGCAGCTTTCCTATAATGTAAGCTTAATTTTTATCTGCATTAACTGATTATCTCAGTCTTTTTCCCTATGAAGATAATTCAGTTTTCAGCTCTATCTATTCTGCCTTTTACCTGTTTCTATTTAGTATGTAAGTGTGTTACTTTGATGCTCAATTTGTTTTCTTAGGCGTTAAATGTCCTATTCACCTCACTCTTTCATTATAACTTCTCCTTTACAAGCCCTGGGGCTTCCCAGGTGTTGCTAGTGGTAAAGAATCCACCACCAATGCAGGAGACGCAAGAGGCACCAAAATTCAGGCATACCTTAATACATATTTGTTAATCAATGTTTGTTTCATATGTAATTCATACGTAATTCTTTATTCACATTATCATTGTGAAAACCTAGAAACAATAAAAATTCCCAGTAATAACAGAATAGTTATGTAAATTATCATATAATGTTGATAGCATACTCAGGATAGCAGCCACAGTAATGACACATTGTACCATTAGCAGCACAGAGAAATGCTTATGGAACCAGGTAAAAGGGATTCCAAACCACGTCCTCTGTGTGCTTCCAGTCTGTGAAACAGTGTTCTTGAGAAGGAAATACATACAGTTGACCCTTGAAGGATACCAGTTTGAACTGCACAGGTCTACTTATAGGCAGGTTCTTTTCAATATTAAATACTACAGTATTGCTCCATTGGGGATTGTTGGAGGATGCAAGTACAGAGGAAACCACCTAAATGGTGGGTCAATTCTGTTTCACACACAGATTTTCAATGGTGGGAAGTTGGGCCTCTCTAACGTCTGGCATCCTTCAAGGGTCAACCGTACATCAAAATTAATGATGGATAGGTTATCTCCAGGTGCACGTTAGTGAAGGTTTCTACCATCTCCAGGTAGGTTGCAGAGAGAGGGGGTCAATTCAGGAGTTCTCCATCAGCTGAAGGGAGAAACCCAGGTTGGAACCAGTTGGATGAGCAGGAAGCAGGAGAGCCTAAGGCAAGGGACCAGTGAAGCTAGGGAGGATCAGAGGGCCCTCGTGAAGCTTCCTGAAGTCCATCCGCAGCAGCCTCCTGCCCTCAGAAGGGGACAAGCAGCCTCTGCAGTAACCTGTCTGCCCTAAGAGACAATGGAGGCAGCAAGAAGTGGAGGCAGGGCAGCCCCAGGGGATGGAGGAGGAGGCCACTTCCAGATGCCCCGTTTAGCACAGTCTCAATCCCAGTACCTTCCCCTGGAAGACCCTCCCGGGACATCATTGCAATAGTGGGCATCGTGCAGCCAGGCATTTATTTACTAATTATTCAAATAAAACCTGTGTTCTTTGTCACTAGAATGTTAATTCAAAGCAGTTTTAAAGATCATGGGTGTGGAGGGGAGGGAGGGATAGATCACAGGAGTCTAAGCAGCAGCCATCACTCCGAAGAACTCATTCATTGAAGGTGGTAGAAAGGGAAATTAGATTCAAGTGAATTGCTTTACCTCTCTCTTTTTTATTTTAATTCGACTTTGTCTTCCATCTGCTGTGGGAGAAATTTCTATGCTAGAACCTTCCTTTAGTCATTCTACAGGGCGGTTAGTGGCATGTTGAATAAACAACCCGTGCTCTGCACTACAGGACCTAACAAGGACACTTGAGGTTGAACTGGAAACTGGAGTCTGGCGCAGGTACTGGCTGCTGCCTGCTGGAAGGAGGAGATTGAGACAGATGGCCTCTCTCCAAGGCCAAGCCCTTGCTGTTCAGCCCAAGTCACTTTGGGGAACACTGGGTCCTCATGTCCCAGGTTTGCATCAACACCTCCTATTGTAAGAAGGAGACGGGAACTCCTGACCCTCTCTTGGAGAGCTCTTGAAGCTGCGGTGTACCCTCCCTACCCTCATCATTTCTGAGAAAGTGCAGAGAGCTAAAACACCTCAAAGGAAAGCTGTACACGTCCCAGATAAGTGGGGCTTATATAGTGGTTGCCAACTTTCATAAACTTTCTGTTGAAACTAATGAATGACACCTCTGGAAAATGTAGAAACATGACAACCGTTTCTGTTAGTAAAAGCAGTTAAAAATATCCAGAAGTCCATTAATCTCCCCTTTCTCTGAAATAACAACCCAGTTCTGCTATTAAATAGTCAGTGTAATAGAAAACTATGAATAACTTTCCAAGCCACATTTTGATAGAACTTTTCCTCTAGACACCAATCACTCCCAATCAGGACTTTTCTGGTTTGCAATTTTTTTTTTGGTAAATGTTTGCCAAAAAAGGAAAGTGAGTAATAATATTGTTAGGGGAACCACTGATTAGAACTGCCACCCTGGCACCATAACAACCATTTGCTTGAGTTACTCTACAACAGGAGGAAGTGGTAAGGACACAGAGGAACTAACAATCTACCACCAACTGAAAGAACTCAGGAAAGGTCAAAAGGAGACACCACATGTCCTACCAACCTCCCAGAATCCTTCTCACTGGAATCCATCTTGGCTGAGCAATGCGTGCACCACAAGGAAGGACCCTGGCCAGAATGATTGGCCAGAGAAAACCCAGAAACTATCACCATAAAATCCAGGACTGTGAGCCACATGGCAGACTAATTCTCCTAGCTTCCTTTACCCTCCTGCCCTCCACTGAGTGCCTCTTCCCAACAAAGTCTCTTGCTTTGTCAGCACACATGTCTCCTTGAACAATTCATTTCTGAGTGTTAGACAAGAGCCCATTCTCGGGCTCTGGAAGGGGTCCCCCTTCCTGTAACAATGGGTAGATCTCCCTCTTCTTGCCATTTCTGGTTGTTTAGATGCTTTGCCGACTTCCACCCCTTACAGTGGCCCAAGTTAACAAGTAAATCTACAAGGAAAGACTAAAATCAAAGAAAAATAGGCAAAGCAGAAAGAAGATATTATGTGGGTAGACAACAAATGAAGGTGAAGAAATTTGAGAACTAACATTTATTGAGACTCTTGTTTGCCAAGATCTTTCTTATATCCTTTACATTAAAAAAATGAAATGTTGGGATGTTTCTAGTTTTTTTTTCCTTTTACTAATAATACATTTTAACAGTGTAGAATATGTCCTTTTAAAAATGATGGTCTATTAAGAACATTGGTAATTTAAGTAAATCAGAAGGTGGGCAAAATTCAGTTTAAAATCACTTTAGAATTTACTTGAAACTGGATTGGTTTTGTAAAAGTAAAACAAAACAAAAGCCTAGAATTTGAGACTCTTTTAAGCCTATAAGAAAAATCAGTGCAGTTTGAAAATGTCTTTGCCACAATTTTTCCTTTGGTGTTTTGCTTTCTCCATCTCTCAGGGCCCTGCTCACATCTATGCCGTTTGTCCCTATTTCTCTCAGCCAGATCTGTATTATCAGGTGTGGATGGAACACAAGCCCATATGGCCCAGGAAGAAGTGGGGTGGGGGCTACCCATAGCTAGCTTTGACAGCCTTTGATGGAAAGCTGGTTTCCCAGTCAGATTGGGAGGGTGGGGCTGGCAACTAGAAAATGTGATCCCATCACTTCAGGCTAAACATGCAGCCAGCATTTCCAAGGCCTTAACCTTGCACATTTTGAAGAAGGTGGGGCTTTACATGCGTTCATATCCTCTACTGGGCCTCTTTCTGGTCACCAGGCATGCTGTTAGCAAAACGGCAAGCAGTACTGCGATACTCAGACCCACGGCCACAGGAATTTCTCTCCTGTTTCTGTCACTGATGCATTCATCCGCTGCAATTGAAGTCAGAGTAACAGGTGTTACAGGCTGGCCACAACACTGGGAAGTGATACTGCCCCCACCTGCCTCAGCTTCACAGAGAAGCAAGAGAGATGGAGGTACTGGGCTAGCCCCTGCTGCCTCAGAAGCACAGACAGGTGAAGATGAGAAGGGGAGGGGTCCCTGCAACCCTCTGGAACTTGCAGTGCCCCTGACCACTTAAGGAGTACATTATACCACAGATCCCCGGGCCCCACACCCAAGCAATTTTGATTCAGTGGGTCAGACGTGGGGCCCAGGTGATTCTGACATGACTGGGAGGCAGATTCAACTTTGAGAAATACTGGCTAGGGCTAGAGGTCAGAATCAGAATTGTGTCTTGACTCTGGACCCAGGGAGCCTTGTTTCCCAATGTCAAAATCTGCACCAAATCATGTGGCCAAAATATTCTATTTAAACTCTATGCCTCTTGAAAGGGGCTGCCGGACAGCCCGGGCTCCTAACACCTGAGAGAGCTTTTGCAGGCTCCCAGAGTTTAGAGAGAAGGGCTTGAGAAGGCGGGGCAGGAGCCTACTGTTTGAGATGACCATTCTCTTTGACAAGGCTGAGCGTTTACACTTGCGGGATTCCTCTCCAGTTCTCTGAGCCCCTGGCGAAGGGCCAGCCATCGGTCAGGGCTTCTCTGACCTCCCCACAATGCTGTGTGCGTCACACTGTCCTCTGCGCTCCCACAGCTCTTTGTACTTATGCCTTTCATGACACCATACTGTACGGTAACTTTTCTTTTTTAACTGATTCCTTTCCCCATCTTCTCTTATTCTTTGGTAGAAAATATTATTTACAGGATGACATACAACTTCACACTTGAGCATCTTTAGTGAAATCTGAGGCACAAGGACTGGGAATAAGGAGCTGAGCTGAAATAGGGATGGTGGAATGAACAAGAGAAATATTCTGGCGGTAGAACTGACAGGGTTTTGTGACAATTTATATGAGAGGGCATGGGAGGGAGAGGAAAAAATGGTAAGGTAGCTTTCTACATCTCCTCGTGAGCACTGCTAATAGCAGGACAGGTGTGCTGCTGAAAGGCTTTCATTTCTCACCTCTGCCACTAAGTGGTTTCCCAGACCTGCTCACTTCCTTCTATACACAGGTTCTGAGGGGGAGGAAGAGCAAATGTGTGCACTGTTTTTAAGGCCACATGATTAAATACCGAGGTGTTTCAAGACTTCATAATGAATTTTTAAAAGAATTTTTCAAACTTGGTATTTTGATGCAAGATCACAATGTAGGGACAATACCTACTAGCAAATTTTAATATTTAATCTTAGACTTTAATCTGGACTGTGGTAAAGGTCCACAATGAAGATAGAAATTGTAAGGACTCAGATGAAACCTACAGAAATCTGGGGATCCACAGCAAATAACACTTTACTACTTCCGTTGTTAAATGATTTTACCAAGTGTTAATATATCAGGAGTTTTCTGCCCTCACATCTTCAACTTTACAGAGAAATCAGACTCACATTATAGAAATTTAATTTACAGCTAAATATCTAGCCAAGTCAATTTTTGATAGTTGAGAGGTGCTCATATGTCATTGACATATTATGAGAGAGATATTTTAGAAGCTTAAGTTCAATTCCTGCCCATATATAGAAATCCTTGTAACACTGTTTTCCCAGTGGGGAGAAAAGGGCTTTTTTGGAAAGTCACCCTGGGCTGTCCCTGGTCTTCTTGCTATGACCTGCTTCCCTCTGTCGTGGTAAAAACCCAAAGCAGAAGTTGCATGAAAACTAAGACTAACTTTGAGGAAGCACTAGTTCGGTGGCACAGCTTGGATTTGAGAAGAGGAGGTCCAGCTGAGTGTATTTCTGTCTAGAATTATCACATCTTTTTCTTCTCCCTCTGTAAGTGGGAAAGAATCTATTCCAAAATCTTGAATTTTAGACATCACTCAGGATGTTTAAAGTGTTCTTCAAAGACACTTGAATTTACCAGTACTCAGCAGCTTGCTCGGGGAGGTTACCGATGGCATTTTCTGACTTTTTGATTGATTATGTGCATGTGTGTATAAATGAGTCAGAATGTGTATTTTGGTCAGACAAGGAGAATGTAACCTACTACAGGAGAGTAGTGGACATGAGTGGGTTAAGACATGTAGGAATCCCTTTTCTACCCACCAGGAAAACAGTGTTACAAGGATTTCTACCTATGGGCAGGAATTGAATTTTAGTTTCTAAAACATCTCTCTCATAATAACTCAATGACATTAGAAGTACCTCTCAACTATCAAAAATAGATTTAACTAGATTTTGAGGTTGGTATTGATTCACACAATGGGGGGAGGGTTGGCCAGAGAAACTTGACCCTGAGAGCTTAGTGGTGGAATCATACTGTTCTAGGATGTTCATGTGAGTCTTCTGCCTTTGACAGCTTCAAACAAAAATAGCTTAAAACTACCCCTGGTACACTTTCTCAGAATTGTATGTTTGTGACATAACTCACCATTTCCAAAGTGGTCATCTTCAAAATCAAAGGCTTGAAGTTGGACGTTCATTGTTTTCAGCTGAAGGTGGGTTGAGAGCTGGACACTCTGTTCACTCACACACTTGAAGGAATGCCCGACCACAGTCTCGAACATCATCATCGCACGTTTCACTCCTTGGTAAACTTTCTCTGAAAACACAAAGGTGAGATAGAGACATGTAAGAATCCTGGCAAATAGCTGTTGAGCCCCGGCTGTTGCATGGTGGCCCATGAAGCGTTAAATGGCCTTTCTTAAAAGTGGTTTTCTGGAGTTCTGCCACCTTTGCCTCATGAAACCTCACCCAGGTGCTCTCTAGGGACTTTTTCCTGGTGCTCTGTTTGCAGTATTTGAGAGTCATCTCACTTACACTAGAATATGATAATGCTGAAATCAAAACTTTTGGGAATCTTTTCTTCAGTTATTTTAAATCATTGGGGGCAGAGCTGATGCAGACAATTGTTAATGCTTGGGCACACACACATAAAAAGTGCCCACAAAAACTTCAGAAATAAAAGAAGTAAGATTGTTCTCTGAGTCAAAATCACATGAGCTCTTTACTAATAATTAATCAGAGCGGAGACATGCAAAGTTACTGAGTTGAATATTTGAATATCATCACACTGAATGCATTAATTGAGCAAAAGGAAGGACTAGGCCCATCATTGGGAGGGGTTGTTGCATCATTCAGGGAAGCATGAAAAGGGAGAGGCTCATCTCCAGCCTTCTGAGTGCTGATGGAGAGAGGGACCTACTCAAAGACTGGTGCTGTCTCATGTGGGTTACACCCTTTTCAAGGAGGTGAATGCTTAAGGCAAATGGGGTTAGACATTTAAATCATATAATAACTCCACATGTTCTAATTCCACCTCCGCCAGGTACCTTTCTGAATATACTTGGTTTCCCAAATGGGAGAAAATTCATTGACCAAGAGGACCTAACTCTCTGGTCCCCTTGCAGTTACAATAAGAAACAGTAGCATAATAAATGAACAGATTAGCATTCTGATTTTATACATCAGTTTATAACCTTGGTTTAACACCAGGGTCCTTGAAGAGACAGCTGCTACCTAAGGGTGTGCTAGGGGCTTCTGGGGCCAAGGACCAGACTATGAACCTTGGTGAATTCACCCACAGGCTGTTAGTGAGGCAGCCTGGAAGTTCCCTGGTCTCCTGCCACTGCAGGTGTATTCACCTGTGTCTGAGATCGCATCACACACTGAGGGTCAGCTCACTGGGTCTGGCACCGTGCAAGTACTTGATGTGCATTTTCCTGTTTAATTTCCATACTAATTTTCCAAGAGAGGTATTCTGTCACCATTTACAGATAAGGAAATAGAGTTGAAAACATTTGCCTAAAACTACACAGTTAATAAATGGTATTTGGACTCAAGCTGTCCAATTCTAGAGCTTGTTATCTTAACTACTGTGCTATTATATCTCTGCCTGTTTCTCAAATGCAGCATCACAGATTAGTGAGATGAAAAATGAACTAACCAGAAACAGCATCATCGCTGGTGGAACAGGCCTCTCCAACTACTTACCTGGATTTGAGACAGTCAAATAGGCTTCCACCTCACTGATATAATACAAGTTTTCATCCTGTAAAACAGTAGTGTGTCAATCTTTGGGTAATCTCTTTTTATGTTTATGATCCTAGTTTATAGACTGTTTAGGCAGCATTCCAGCTATTAAATCATTGATATGGGGGCTTGGGGTATGTTGTAATGGAACCATAATTGTGCTTGAAAACTTCCAAAAAAGTAAATATATCACACAGTAAATAAATAATAAGTAATGGCTTGCCCCTGGATGAAAATTTCTCTATATCTTGCTTGTTGCTAGAGCCTGAAATTCAAACTGCACTGGTAAAATCTGAGTCCCTTCAGCTGGGCCAAGTTTTCCCAGATAAAATGCAAATATATTTGGAAGGTGATTGGGTTGTGGGGTGAGGGGTAAACATTAAGCTCTTATTAGTAATTAGTATCTTAGGGTAGAGATTTAAATCGAGACCATTCATCCTTAAGGCTACTGTGGGTGGATTTGATGGGGTCCATAAAGCCCCTGGGAAAAATAGTGTATGTGAAATAGTGTATGTGTGTGGATTTTCATGGATAGGTTATCAATTACTTTAAACAGATTAATGGTTTCATATCTCCAAGCGGTTAGATAGAACCATGAAGGATTCTGGAATGAAATGATTAACCCTGAGATTACTGACTGCTCCCTAGAAGAGGACCTCAGGCTGTTGTGTTCAGAATTAGAAAGCATTTTATCCAGAGATTGTCTTTTTGGAAAAACATACAAACCACCCCCCCCGCCCCGCTACAGAATAGCCCTATAACTTCCTGAGAGACTCAGAGTATGAAACGTTGAAAGGAATTGAATTGAGATATGAAAGGGTACATTGGAAAAGAAGTTTTTATTTTTTAAAGTAGGTGATTTATGGTGGTACCACTTTTAAACATTCATTAGAAAACCATCTGCAAGTAAGAGTTGCCAAAAATGGTAAAGCAACCAAAATGAGAATCTGAAACAGAATTACTTTTAGTAGTCATCAAAGGAATTTGACAATAATAATCCTGACCCCATTTAGTTCATTTACATATTATTTGTGGATGAAAATGATGATTCCTTACACAGTAAGGGTTCCAGAGTACAAATTGTTCCAGTAAGGTCACTGCTATTAATAATGCACTGAACTCTGGATCCTATGGTTCATTGAAGCACCTCCACACGCTGGCTTCTCACCTCGTGCCCAGCGCTTCTTACCTCCTATGGAAGTCACCTCTGCCTTACACCTTATTTAATCCTCACAACAACTAGGAGAAGAGATGAAGGCTCAGTGACTTGGCAAAGGTCACAACCCTAATAATAGGTGGCAGGGAAGATATGACCCCAAGTTGCCTGGCTAGCCTTTAACTTCTCTTATATCCACCCCAGACCAGGCAGTACTCTAGGTTCTGGGAGAAGAATAAGACCTAGATGATTCATTCAAGATGCTCTGTCTTGGGTCTCAAAGGCAAGTTGGACAATGTGCTTGGATCATCCATTTGTTTAAGAGAAAAACAACTGTGATTCAGGCCCTTCTTGAGTTGCTTTCAGATACAGTTTACTCAGGTTATTTTTCTTTCCCCCCTCTTGGCCACGCCGTGTGGCTTGTGGGATCTTAGTTCCCTGACCAGGGATTGAACGCAGGCCTTCAGCAGTGAAAGAGCAGAGTCCTAACCACCGGATTGCTAGGGAAGTCCCAGATTATTCTTTTATTTGGGGTCTCTTTTAGCCAAAGAGAGACCTGTACTACATCAGGGCCACGGTCACTGTTATAAGATCCCTGTCCCAACCTAAGGACAGAAAGAATCTTTTGAAGGGTTTTGTTTTTAGAAATTGGGCTGTAGCAAGAGACTGATTTAAAGAGCAGCAGAACAGTGGTGGTGTCAGTCTGAGCTCGGTGGGAGACCTCCTGGAGTTTCTCTCTCCTGTGGCAGCCCCTAGATCTATCCTCCTTGTAAGGAAAGGGGGCTTTGCATTTCTTTAAAGGCTTTACAGTTTCCTAAGTGCATTTTTCACCTTCTTGGATCCTTACAACAACCCCTCGAGGCAGCATAAGTGTTCTTACCCCATTTTACAACTGAGAACAAAGAGGCTCAGAGGAGGCAGGAATCTACCTCTGATTCACATTGTAGGTGAGACAAAGGAAGATCTTGTCTATGGGATCTTGCTCAACATTTTCCTTTATGGGATATGGAGTTACAGAGAAAAAATTTGTTGTGTAAGAACTTCCTTTCACATTCCTTGAAATGTAGTTTCCTGTACATAATCATCTATAGGAAGTAAGACTGGCTACATAATTTGTGTGTGCATGCTCAGTTGCTCAATGTCTGACTCTTTGTGACCCCATGGATTAAAGCCCACCCAGGCTCCTCTGCTCATGGGATTTTCCAGGCGATACTGGGGCAGGTTGTCATTTCCTCTTCAAGGGGATCTTCCTGACCCAGAGATCATACTTGCATCTCCAGCATCTCATGCATTGGCAGGCAGATTCTTTACCATTGAGCCATTTAGGAAGCCCAGATAATTTGCGGGCCTAGTTCAAAATAAAAATGCAAGATCAAAAATCATTAAGGGACTTTTCTGGTGGTCCAGTGGTTAAGAATCTACCTTGCAATGCAGGGGGTGTGGGTTCAATCCCTGGTCCGGGAAGATGCCACATACTACAGGGCCACTAAGCCCATGCACCACAACTACTGAGCCCACATGCTGGGCCTTCGAGCCACAACTACTGAGCTCATGAGCCGCAATTACTGAGCCCAGGCTTCGCAACTACTGCAGCCCAAGCACTCTAGGGCCTGTGCTCCACAACAAGAAAGGTCACCACAATGAGAAGCCAGAGCACCACAACTAGAGGGTAGCCCCTGCTTGCCAAAACTAGAGAAAGCCCTGGTACAGCAATGAAAACCCAGCACAGCTAATAAATGAACAAATGAAAATTTAAAAAATCATTAAGAATTCCAAGAGGGAAGGTAAAGCATTAAAGCAAGCATGGGCCCTCCCAACTGCATGCCTGATGGGAAAGGTTGTTCCTGCTCCAGAAGAACTAGGGGTTTATGGAGCTAGGGCCCATGATGAGGCCCTCCAGAGCAGATGGCAGTGCCCACACTCACTGCAAGTTCATCTCATGATGTAATAGGACAGAGCCCCAAGCCTATATCCTTCTGTTTTGATTGAGTCAAAATTAGACAAATGTTGACAAAGCTACTGTCTATCTTCATGGTGAAGGAACGGCTTGTGTTCGGCAAATTTGTATAAACAAAAGATCAGAAGAATGTTTAGTTTCCTTGAGATTTCAAATTTTATATAATGTATGCTGCCGATATTGAATGAGTCTTATTTAGATAATGGTACCCACTTTTTCTGTGGAGTGGTGTTAAAGAAAATAACATTGCCTTTCATTTAAACTGGAGCAAAGCATTTCTTTTGAAAATTCAGAATTTGGCCTAATTTGAATGGCAACAGGGCTGAAGTTTATTCTATATGACGGGTTGGAAAGTCGGGTTTTTTTTCTGCTGTAAAGAGCCATATGGTAAATATTTTAGGCTTTGTGGTTCTCTGTAGCAGCCACTCAACTCTACCATTCTAGCACAAAAGCAGCTGTAGATGACATATACTCAAATAAGTGTGGCCATATTCCAAAAATAAACTTCATTTATGGACACTGAAAATTTGAATATTATATGATTTCCATGTGTCATAGAATTTTCATTTTTCCCCAACCATAAAAAATGTAAAAGTCATTCTTGGCTTGTGGACTGCATTTTTTCAGTTGCGGGCTAGATTTGGTTGGAAGGGGGCATAGTTTGTTGACTCCGGGGCTACACCATCAGTAAAATACAAGGTTGCTGAATACATCATTGGTTGGTTATGAAATGTTAGAGCGATGAATCTCCTATCTGGGAGAATAAAGTGTTGCTAAGAATTTTTAAATACTATTTTTTGAATATGTCTTTGTTCCCATGTAACCTAGTTTGAGTTGTTGAATCTTTGTGAACATTCCAAACATTTAATTTTTTACTTACTCAATAGAAGAATGGGGACAATAGTAATAGGCAATAGTAATCCTCACATCTTAGGTTGATGTGAAAATTAAATGAAGGAATCATGTAAAAAACTGATCACAAAGTCTCCATTCAAATTTTAACTAGCATTGTTAACAAAAAGATTTTCCCTTCCCAGTAAACCTCTCTCACTGAGCTCAAAAGATAATTTTTATCTATATCCTAGAGCTCAGATCCACCACCAACAGAAAGAGAGAACAAGCCAGTGAGCTAAGCTTAGCTAGCCCTACGGATTAAAGAACTTGGCTGAAACTTCAGCTCTCAGTGATGGGAACAGGGTGGATACAGAGAAGAGCAGTGGGGGTGCAGGGTAGGTTGAGAGCTTCAAGCAGGTGTTAACCCAAAGCCCAAGGGAAATTACATGCCACACATTATTCAATTTATAATGTCTGCTTTCTCTTTTGTCACCCATCAGGTTAGCCTCTGCCAGATGGTTTCTCATTTGGGGTTGAGGCTGAAGAATGACAAATATCTACCATGACAGATTCTTGAAGACAAAATAAAAAGCCTGTGTGTACCTATCAGCATTGACAAAAGGGGGCCAAGTACTCCTAAGAGCCAAGTATGGTACTTTAGCACTTACAGCATGTCCATTTGAATGAACCATTTGCTAAACAACCATCTTACTACTCAACCAATGGCTGCTGACAACGTGGCTCCTAACTGTCAGTGTCTCTGCAATATCTCATTAAAAAGAGAACTCTGCAGTATCTCATCAAAAAAGATTTTAGCTCAAGGAACTTAAACATTCTCCTTAGCAAAGGACAGGGTCCAGAGAAAGCCAGTCTGTCAAGCTTGCCCAGGAAGGCAGCATGCCAATGACTGTGATGCCCAGGGTCGTCTCCTCAAGTTCTGCAAATTGTATCATGGGAGTTTCACAGTCACAGATGTTCAGGATGTGGACATCAATTAGGCTCCTTTTGCTCAATGTATGATTACCATGGGGACAGATGGGGGATAGTTAGGGAGTTTGGGACTGACTTATACTCACTACTATATTTAAAACAGATAACCAACAAGGATCTACTGTGTAGCAGAGGGAATTCTGCTCATTATGTAATAACCTAAATGGGAAAAGAATTTGCAAAAGAATAGATATATGTATGTGTACAACTGAATGCTTTTGCTGTACACTTGAAACTAACACAACATTGTTAATCAACTACACTCCAATATAAAATAAAAAGTTAAAAGGAAAAAAAAAAGAAAGAAAGAAATCTCTACTCTGAATGTCACAAAAAAAAGAGGCTGTTTACACAGAGGTGCCAATTTACTTTTTGACCCCTTGGCTCAAAGTTCTCTGTGAAGTTTAGATTTACTCCATATTGATTCATTATTTCATCAAACATTTCGTAAAGATATACTGTGTACAAGAACCTCCTTGATGGCTCAGAGGGTAAAGAATCTGCCCACAACACAGGAGACACAGGTTTGATCCCTGGGTCAGGAAGATCCCCTGGAGGAGGAAATGGCAATCCACTCCAGTATTCTTGCCTGAAAAATCCCATGGACAGAGGAGTCTGGTGGGCTATAGTCCAAAGGGTTGCAAAGAGTTGGACAGGACTGAGTGACTAAGCATAAGCACACACTCTATGTAAAGTCAGAGCTGAGCACTAAAGAGTATGAATAAGTAAAAATCTTGCCTTCAAGATGGCAAAATGTGTGGCAAGTGCATTAGTGGACGTCAGGGGATATATTGAGGGTCCAGAAACCGAGAGGGAAGTGTCCCAGTTTATCTGGGATGGAGGTGGTGACTGAGGTGGGGAGACTTCCTAGGGTGAAGATGAATTGATATTTCATCTCAAAGGATGAATTAGGGGTGGAAGGGGCATTCCAGGCAGAGGGAACCCCACAAGGGAAAGCATGATAGGAATGGTGGGCCACCCACTTGGGAAGTTCTGAACAGTGCCCCCTGAGCATGTTAACATATAAATGCTGATAACAGTTCTCAGGAAGCTGTAAACTAAGACAGCTCCTAATGCCCTGAAAGGCTTTGGGGAAACACCAGGTTGTTGGGCACTCTTCATTATCCACACCTTGATAGCTAACACTGTGTCACCCTGGGGCTCCTCCCTCTGGGTGCCTGGTTTCTTCCAGGTCTCAGAGTCAGTGCTGGAGGCTCACATTGCTCTTCCATCCAGGTGGATGAGAAAGGGATAGTACCGAGAACAGAAACATAAACTCTACACAGAGTTACTGAAAGATGTGTTGGTTTTAAAACAAACAATCCTGAGCAGGAAGGAAATTGTGGGTAGTAGAGGGTGAGAGGAGATACATTTATCTTGCAGCTGAAGAGTTTGAACAACTCTCAGCATGTCACCTTAATCAAAAGAGACGTTGACATGGAAAGGTTTTCAGTTCTTTAAAAAGCAAAACAGAGAGAAATGAGAAAGGAAAATCACCTGTCCTGACCCTATAAGGACCAGATGCCCTTCTCAGCTCTTTCACATACACCAGTCCAATTCATCCTCATAGCAGCCCCATCTTGAGAAAACATGCTCAGGGAGACAGCTGTTGACTTGTCCATGGTCACACAGAAATGATACAGATAAGTAAAGTCTTGACTGAACAACATCAACAACAACTTCCCAGGAGGGAAGTTTTTCTTTATGTTTCTGTAGCTGGCAGTGTTCAATTTTAAAAATTACGAGTTATTGTATACGATTTGAAACCTCAAACTATTACTTATATTTCTTTTATTTCTCCCATTCTGTCTAGCTCAGTGTTGGGGACAAAGTAGGTGCTCAGTAAATTCTTATTATTTATAAACTGGCTGAAAAATCAGTCTTGCTAATCAGCATCTATTTATTATCCTACAACTTGGTTCTCCTTTATAACATCTATTTATGGATGTGAGAGTTGAACCATAAAGAAGGCTGAGCACCAAAGCATTGATGCTTTTGAACTGTGGTGTGTTGGAGAAGACTCTTGAGAGTCCCTTGGACTGCAAGGAGATCCAACCAGTCCATCCTAAAGGAAATCAACCCTGAATATTCACTGGAAGGACTGCTGCTGAAGCTGAAGCTCAATATTCCAGCCACCTGATGCAAAGAACTGACTCATTGAAAAAGACCCTGATGCTGGGAAAGATTGAAGGCAGGAAGAGAAGGGGATGACAGAGGACAAGATGGTTAAATGGCATCACTAGCTCAATGGACATGAGTTTGAGCAAACTCCAGGATATGCTGAAGGACAGGGAGGGAAGCCTGGCATGCTACAGTCCATGGGGTCGCAAAGAGTCAGACACGATTGAGCAATTGAACAACAAAAATGTTATAACTAACATGTATTCCTATTTTTTTAAGGCTCTTTTTTTCTCTAGCACACTGGTTCTCAATCTGGGGTGATTTTGCCCCTTGGGGGACATTTAGCAATATCTGGAGACATTTTGGATTGTCACAGCTGGGGTAAGGTGTTGCTACTGGCATTTAGTAGGTGTCAGCCAGGGATGTTGCTCAACAACCCACAAAGCACAAGACAGCCCCCACCGCAAAGACTCATCTGTATTAACCCAAGTGTTAATACTGCTGATGTTGAGAAGCACTGGCGTAGAGGGTAGCAACAAGTGAAAAGTGACTGAACTGTTGAGCACATTTCTCTTGAAGAAGAATCTAGACTTTACTGCCTAAAGGCATTTCACATAGTTCACCTGTTAGGGCAGAAGGCACAGTGTCAGGTCCTGAGGCCAAAACATAGGCCTACAACTGTGTTTCGTTGGGTCAACAGTGTTCAGTTTTTTAAAAAATGTGTTGCTAACTTAAAAAGTCATGTGCTTTTATTAAAAGATCTGGATCTCTGTCTTCTCTTGAACACTGGCAACACTAGTCTCTCATTACCACCTGATAGAGATGATATGTAAAATATTTAACTGGCACAGTAGAGTGGTGGCCATTCAGGACACCTCACCATCCAGAATGAACACTCACCATAAAAGACAGTGACAGTCCCCAGGGCTAGATGCCAGCCCTGCCACCAGCCTCCTCAGCTCTGGCTGTCCCCTCTGGGGAGGACCGGAGCTCCTGACCCATCCTTCTCGTCCCCTCACTACTGAGGCTGCTGTTTGTCACCTCATACATATTCTAACATTTTTCTTATACAGATTTAATGGAAAAATGAAGTCTTCACCAAAAGTGGGAAAATAAAAAAATAAGGATTGCCTGTTTCAAGACAAAAGATATTTTTACTTTTTCACTACCTCAACTACTTCACAACTAAGACTAAACATACATCAAGGTCTATGCTTAGCCCCTGTAATATTGGGACATGTGGCCACCATTTTGGCTGAAACAACTTCTCTTTTAAAATGCAGAAACTAGGACTTCCCCGGTGGCCCAGTGGTAAAGACTCTGCACTCCCAATGCACGGGGACCTGGTTTGATCCCTGGTGGGGGAACTAGGTCCCACACACCACAGCTAGAAGTTTGCTGGCTGAAACCAAAGATCCCAAATACCATAATTAAGACCCAGCACAGCCAAATAATTTTTTTTCAAATGTAGAAAGTCCCCAGAAGGCTAAGACTGGTGGGAACTTTTACTTTCTTTGGGGCTCTCTGCCTTCTCCAGGGGCATAGCTAAGGCTGGTTTACAAATGCCATTTCTAATTCTCCCAAGGGTCCCACTAAGTAGCTATAACTCGTTCCATTTTATAGACAAGGAAATATGCCCCAAAGTAGTCCAAGGTCATGCAGCTAGTAAGTTTTATGACTGAAAGTCAATCTTGATTTGTCCGATCCCAAAGTCTGTTCTCATTGCTCTCTAAGATCTGCTAACCAAGACCCTCTAACTTCAGGGGTCAGTTAGACAGGTAAGAAAGAGATCTGCACCAAGTCCCAGCTGCTAGGATCCTCTCGGCCTCTGAGACACTTGGGGGCAATCAGAAAGAGTCTCTCCCTTGAGAGGGGGAATGACCATCACTGTGTCCCCAAGACATTTGCCCATTTCAGTCACTGTGACCATAGCTACTAGCTAGTGCACATCCACTTTCTGTGTATTGGATCAAGCTCTTTACAGGAGTGATCTTTAATTCTTCTCTCCCATTTTTCGAATGATAAGAAAATAAAACAAAAAATTCAAACAGATTAAGTTGCCTGCCTGATGTCAAAAGCAGAATGGTAACAGAGTCAAACTGGTAGGCAAGACTCTGACCTCATGACCATGCTCTTCCACGTATCTGTTGTCTACTCCCTCCCAGGACACGGCCTGGAAAACCCAGCTCCTGGTTAGTCCCTGAATTTTGCCTTCTATGACATCTGACTTTGGTGTTAGAGTAATACTGCTTTTTGTGCCCACTGGAAATTTCTGTGGGTCTGTTCATTGGTACAACTTCCTTCTTTGGGTGGTTTGCATAGAGCACTGTGGTCAGGTTCCCTGAGGCCAAGTTCCCCCTGAGGCCAAGTCCCCCCCAAGAGGCATCAAAGCCCTTCTTGGGCTGTACAGAGGAGGCTGAAGGAAAGGAAGAGAACAAACAGAAGATGTCGACACTTGCTTCCCCTCCATCTCCATGACCCTCGTTCTTATCAGAGAACATCTCAAAAGGCTTTGATGTCTATTTCCTCTGGAATTTAAAGTGAAGTGTGGAATTGCACCACTGGCCCTGGGGGGGAGAGGGGGGGCTGGGAGTGGGCAGGGAAAGCCATGCTAGAGCCTGTTCGTGTAAGGGGCTCAGCCTCACCTTGGTAAATGTGAGATTCACAAAGCCGCCCTGGAAATTCAAAAGGAGGTTGGATTTTCGGGAGCCACAGTTTCCAGAGGCTTGAGTTGCATTGGGGTCGATGTTGAAGTATTTCTGAGGTGAAAAGACCTAAACCAAATAAAATAGATGGGCTCAGTGAAGAGAACAGTCTAGTTGGGAGACCAGAAACACAAGCTGGAAAGGAATCTGAAACTCGAGGCTAGTGGGTGTTCAGTGGGGAATTTCAAAGTCCCTGGAAGACACCTCTCATTTCCAATCTGTTAAGAATTTTTTTTAGCGAAAGGGTGCTCTCACAGGGAGGAGTTCCTTGAGAGATAATTCGTGGCAGCTATATTCTTGATAAACTGTGTGAAATTTAATTTTTGTTCAATCAAACATGCTGGGCACTACAGGAAAGGTTTTGCTATCTAATGAACTTCTGTTTCAAATAAAATTGTTTGGAAGTTTTACTTGCAATCACAAAAATGGTGCAAAATAGGAAGAATTTTTATAGTGATTCTTTCAGTAAATCAAATAATCTTAACCCCTGACCCCCAACACCTCCAACCAATCTTCTCATTTATCTGGATTTTTCATATTAATGTCACAGGTGGTTGGAACAACCATTGAATGCAAACCTCTCATTTCACAGGAAAGTTGTTGAGGCTTGGAAGTCATCCAGAGGGACAGGGCCAGGCTGGGGTCAATGCCGGACATACCCCACACTCTGCCCATGCTGGCTAAAAGTGAGGAATGTGAATATTTAAAATTTTGGTGTGTGCTTTCCTTTGTTCATACAGTCACTATCAGTGTCTATTTTTATAGGTATTCTAAAACAGGTTCTCTTAATAGAGGATCTTGGACAAAGAGGAACTCGCAAGTATCTATTTCATTACATGATACAGGATGCAGGCGAACATTCATTTTTAGCAAGGCACTCTCACTCAAACTTTTTGAAGCTGTTGTTATGGTCCTATGGCCCCGACTTACCGACACTGAGTCTTGAACTGTCAGCTGTATCCCCATCTCTGCTTTGATACACAGCTTGCTTCCATTGAGAACTTGATAAATTCCCGTCTTGGGTGACAATGGCTGTGGTGCAAGGGTGGGCTTGGGAGCTATGGTGGCAGGCGAGGCCGTGTGGGTAGTGTTGTATGCGGCTGTGGTTGGCCCTGAGGTGTGGGTGGGTTGAATAGGTTTCTGACTGGTTGTGATGTTGTGTGGTGAGGTGGACAAAGTTGCTGGAAGGGTGGTCTGGTTACTGAGTTGGGTGGTTTTCCCAGTTGTGTGGCTGGCAGTCGATGGCCTGTTTCCAGTGGTGTGAGTTGGTGGGTTGATGGTGGCTGGTGGTGAATTGGGACCTACGCTGAGGTCAACTGTAGCCTCGGTGACTGGAAAAGTCACATGTGACTTGTTGGGTGTGGCCAGGGTTGTGACTAGGGTGTGGGTTGTTGGACTGGTTGGTAGGGTGCTCTTTGTAGTTACTGGGGAAGTTGTTGCTAGAACATCTATGGTTTTGTTTGTGGTTAGGGTCTCAGAGTTGGATGTTTTGGCAACTGTCTGAGAGGTGACATGACCATCTGTTGATCCTGCTGCTGCAGTTGTGTGAGGCACGTGGTTAGTTGGTTGGAGAAGAGAAGGTTTTACTGTGGCCTGTCCTGTTGTAGGTGAAGAATAACCTGTGATTTCTGGAAACATTTTTGCTTTTATGTGACTGTCATAATACCAAATTGCTGCAAATTAGAAAACAAAAATGTTAATATACCAACTAATAGCTCACATTTCTTAGTCCCTCCCCACTCCCACTTTAATGTTTCATTAAAATTAACACGCATTTTTTAGATCTGGGGAAAATTTACAAGGATAGAATGGTGAAGTGAAGATCACTCAAAATTCTTCCACGAGGTCACAGTTTTAACATTTTGGTTGCACCCATGTTTTCACAGGGTTGTGATCATACTGGGGTTTTTGAAGCAAGGATATCAAAGTGGTTTGCCATTCCCTTCTCCAGTGGATCGCATTTTGTCAAAACTCTCCACCATGACCCATCCATCTTGGGTGGCCCAGTATGGCATGGCTCATAGCTTCATTGAGTTACTCAAGGCTGTCATCCATGATCGTACTAGAGATATTCTTTCCTTTTGTCTGTACGGGGTGTGCTACTAACACCCCAGAGAGCATGCTCAGCTAGATATCTAAGTGTCAATGTCGCTTCATCTTCCATCTTCACACACAAATCCAGACAGTTCCTGGGCAGAGTGTGTTCCTGGGTAGGATACTGCTGGGATGATCTGACAGAGCTGGGGCAGCTTGAATAACAGGAAAAAAGATTTGCACAGACTTGTACAGTTTTCATAGAATCATATAATCCCAGGCTTGAAAGGGACCTTAAAGATTATCTAATACAAACCCTAATCTAATGTGTGAATTTTACTGTTGGATATTTTGTCATGTGTTCAGCCAATCAATGCATAATTGCCTCCAGTGACAAGAGATTCGGTTCCCTTCCATTTTCTATTTTGCCATCAGTTTTCTAACTGTAGCCCGATTTCTATCATTCCCTTTCTTAACCTTTAGAGTGGCCCAGTCTTTTCCAGCTAAGAAATCAAATTAACCCGTGAAGGCTCTGATATATCTGGCGTGCGTGTCCTTCACAGTTTGGCTTAAATGTCGGCTCCTTAAAGAGTTTTCCCTGCCCTCCCCACATAGAACAGCTCCCCGTCCTCACAATTCTCGATCATAGTGTTATTTTCATTGCCCTTACTGCACTAATCACAACTTGTAATGATATAAGGGGATGGCATTCAAATATTTAACAATAAGCCTGGCCAGACAGTGTGTACCAGCCCTGATTATATATTTACAGATTGTGCATCTCTCCCACTAGATTAAAGGCAACCACAAGGTAGGAGCTGTGAGGGTTTTTTTCCACCACCAGGGCTTGTGCATTGAAGGTATTCAGTGGTTACAGAATGAATGAATAAATAACTGAATGTGTAAGTGGCGGTTATAACACTGTAGACCTCCTAGGATTATTTATATATTTATTTGGCTGCTTTGGCTCTTAGTTGTGGCACCCCATCTTGGTTTCCCAGCCAGGGATCCAAAAAATCACATCCCCTGCATTACAAAGTGGACTCTTAACCACTGGATCACCCTCTTCCTATGACTGTTAGAAGGCTCAAACAAGGTGGTTTGAGTAAAAGCCTTTCTGAACTATTAAGCAGACCTAGAATGTGTTTTATTGTCATAGGTTCTCTCCTAGGTCACCCTTCAGGGCCAAAGGCCTCTGGCTCTTTTTCAACCAGAAAAGTTCTATCCTTGTCTCCTTCAGGCACAGAGCAAACCTGAAAGTGGACAAGTGCGATGATGTCTCAGGAGAGCTTATGATCAGGTGCACTGAGAGATGGTGCTGTCTCTTCAGTGCTATGGTTTCATGGTGTTTACCCTTTGTATTTTCACTCATTGGAGCGGGAGCTGCCCAGTGACAGGCAGTGACTTGGAAAAACAAGGGGAAAATGGAAAGATTGTTCTATGCTGGTGTTTATAGAGTCCTGAATTTCATATCTAATCAAAATCATCCACAAACTCCTTTACTCTCTCTCTTTTTCATCCAATATATTTCTAAGTGGGTACTTTTCCCATAATAATAGCAATATAATTCCAAGTTACTGAACACTTACTACATGGCAGACCTCAGATCAAGGGTTATCTTTCATCAACTTTTCTCAAAAACCCTTTGACAGGTACTAAGCTTTCTCTGTTTTTCAGATGAGGAAACTCAGTTTTAGAAAATTCTATTAACTTGACCATAATGGTTCAATTAGTAAATTTTGGAGCTTTAGACCCAAGCCCCTGTCTGAAGCAAAGCCTGCCCTTGGATCTGTGGATGGGTGGAGGTAGTGTGTATCCCTGGGAAGAACAGTGAGAGAAGAGACAAAAGCAGAGGAGAGAAGAAGAGTAGGGTGCCCCTTCAGTGATCCCAGTTCACCAAACCTTCATCATGGTGGTCCTCAGTGAGGCTTTCAAAAGCCCACATGCTAAAACAGTGATAATTTTCCAGAAGAAAAGGCTAACTGTAAGTCCAGTGGTAACACTTATCAATTATTTCTGCACAGTTGGTTTGTAAAATACATTATTAATGATATTATGTTACTCGAGACTATTACTAAAGAGCCTTTTGTGTATCCAAAATGTTTACTTGGACAACTGAAATGTATAATATTTGAGAGTTATATCAATTGATTTTCTGGGTTGTAGGTTTACTTTGCAAATCTTTGTAAAATCACTCCATGTAGAGCCTTTATGCCCATATTGTAGAACTTGGGGCAAGGTTTCTCCATTCAAGATTGTTATGAAGGTTGACAGTTGTTGAAGATTTATCTTCACAATTCATTTGGGCTAAACCTTAGTCGCTGTTTCCTGGGCCAAGAACCCAATAGGAATCCCATTAGGATCATAGTATTACGATGGAGAAACAGAATTCACTCCTAGACGTGGTGTCTAGGAATACCTGTAGTAAAAAACAAAGACTGCTGCAGAGAACTGGGAGACTGAGAACCACCTGCCTTTTGCTCTCCTGGATGATTAGGTCCTTGATAAAATCCCACTGTGTTTACCTTATGCTTATGAGCTCAAGTAAACCTTTTCAACCGAGTAAAATTTCCTCAACTGAGTAGCACACGCTTTCAAAGGGGGAACCTTCCTGATAATGCAATTAGAACTCCTCTCTCAGTAGTGATGAATGAACTCAAATAAGGGGAAAAAACACATTGGCTATTCATGAATGCACAGCACCCCAAACAGGATAAGAACACTCATGGTACCCTGTCAAGTGTGCTTGGTGTACAGGAAATCTTTGTGAGGTGCCTGGAGGTGACGGTGTCTCTGTATGATACGTGACTTTATGGTGAACAGGTGCCTGGGGCTGGTAGGTGACAGGACAAAAAGTGACAGAGTGTGTTACAGTTAAACAACACTGGGAAATATTGTTCTTATATTCTCCTTCTACAATCTAGCCCCTCTCCTCCCCTCCTCGTAGGAGTATGAAGTATAAAGATGGGCCTATGATTAGATGGAAATTTGACAGGGGTAGCTCTGCTGTGCATTGAAATATGTCCAAGAAAGTTCATAAGTTTGTTAGGTACTCAAGGAAATAATACTCTGAAAAATACTCTGTTTTACAAAATCTATGTTTATGACCCCATATATATGCCCAATCTTTGTCAAAACTGGGTGAGAGTTTTTAAATGGGATCTTTGGCCCTTAGAGGTTTAATTACATTCACTGAGATCCACAAAGAGGGAAGTAGGCAGAAGCAAGGGCAAGGCATCTCCTCCTGCTCAAAAGAACACAACCTGAAATCTGCACATTGATTTGCCAGGCTCTCACTTCCAGAACCTCAGCATGTCCTCTCCAGGATTCAAGAGACTCAGAAAATGAATACCCTAGAGTCTTCACCCCTCTAGATGGTGAGCTGCAGCAAGTGGTGTGAGAAGGTTTGGATTTCCCTACAGCTCGCATGAGGATCTGAGAGATCCCCCATCAACCAGGCCCTGGGAAAGCCAGTGACCGCACAAGTACTGCTTCTCTAGGTATTTCCCAGACAGTTGGGCCTTCCTAGAGAGCCTTAGTTTGTTTTCCCTGCCACACCAAATTCAACGGCTATATGGGAGACTACCCTGAGCCAAGCTCCTGGCCAGGCACTGGAGGCAGGTCTTTATTCTTAGGGACTCAAAACCTTGTGAGGCAGATACAAAAATGGACTACACATCTCAGTGTGACAGGGGTTATTATTGAAGCAGGCCCTCCAAGTGCTATGGGGTGGGGTGGGGAATCTAACAGAAGAAGATCCTCAGGCAGACAAGAGAGCAGATGGCATCCTACAGGCAAGAGGAAGAGTTTGTGCAAAGGTACAGGGGCCTCAGAACCTGGCATGTCTGCAGAACAGCAAGGGGGTCAACATGAAGGAAACATGGGCGGGTAGGCGGAGGAGGGAGAGGTGGAAGGCCAGCAGGGAGTGGGCCTGATGGGTTTTGGAGGCTACACTTTGCACAGCTGTAAGGAACACAGCTGGAGAGTAAATGGAGCTCCAGGGGCCACATCCAGGGGCAGGGAACTGGGTATAACACCCGAGCACTTTCTCTGGCACCTCCCTGGGCAGCAGAAGCAGCCCCAGCTGCATGAGGCAGGACGACTGTTTCTGAATGTGTGGGGCAGCAGGGGTCAGCCCTTGGCA
Source organism: Okapia johnstoni (assembly GCA_024291935.2). Lineage (NCBI taxonomy): Eukaryota > Metazoa > Chordata > Mammalia > Artiodactyla > Giraffidae > Okapia > Okapia johnstoni. Next base: position 84,904,325 of record CM044311.1, on the reverse strand, counting down.
AGATTCTGATCACAGTTTCACAGTTTAATCTTGGAGCATTTAGCAAAAAGATGCAAATCCTGTCTCTGTTAACTTTCTGGCGGACTTGAGACTCGAAGAGAACCTTTGAACAGAAGAGGCTTCAGCCCTGTAACTGAAGACTGCTGGCGGACTCCCCCAAAATTCAGTCTCTCCTTTTTCCTTTGTAAATAGAACCATGAGTTGAAGTTGAGTGCTTACTGCTTGGAATTCATCTCCAAGGCTCTTTTCAGATGGGAAAGATATGAATGTGTGACTGAGTTCAAGCCAAAGCAATAGAAGAGGTAGGGTCATGTGGACCTTCTGGGAAGGCTGCTCGAGGGAGCTCAGTCACCCATGGAGCCTCTCTGTCACCTTCCTGTTTCCTCCTTCAATCAGCCCGCAACTTGTATGTGATGGCTAGAGCTCTGCAGACAACGAGAGCTGTGAGGAGGCCTTGCAGGTGGAGGTCATACATAGGGTGTTGGGTCCGTGAGAATGAGTCTCCACACACCTGCTCTGACTTCCTCTTGACTCGTTTTCACTTAAGAGGGAAACAAACATTCATCTTGTTTAATTCACTATTTGGAGCTGGTCTCCTGTGTGCAACTGAACATAAATTTGATTGATATCAACTTAAATCCCCTTATTTTACAGGGGAAGAATTTGAGATTAGGGAAGCAAAGTGACTGGAAAAAGATTACACAGTAAGCTTACTTAAAAGCTATGTCTCTCCAAGCAAAATGTCTAATGATTTTTGCTCATACCAAATTTAGCAAGTATTTCTTGAATATATGCATGTAGGAGTGTAGTGCATAAGCATAGAACATGGACCCTGACTTGTTAGCTGAGTGCCTGTGTTCACCCCTAAGAATGCGCAGCTCAGAGAGGAAAGGGCAATGTGGGCATTTCCCCCCCACCTGCCTGGGCATTTATCACACACTCATTGCATTCTTGATTCCACAAATCACCTGCCAGCCATTGAAATTTTGCCCATACATAGCTCACTGAGGGCTCCTCCTACACTGAGAACTTGTGTTTTTTTATTAGTTTGCTCTATTAATCATAATAATGACTTTCCATTTTTGCCTCCCAAAGAATGTGACACTCTAATTCTGAAAGTGTAGCACAAAGGAAAACAGCCTGGTTTAGGGCAGCTGGCCTGACTCTTCACGCAACTTTCATGATGATTTGTGTTACACTCCAGTGCAGATGTGCCCCCCATTTGAGCACGTTAGTGGGGCCGTGTGGACAGAGCTAGTTCCCTTACACATCCAAGTCAGTGGTAGTATAAGGAATTGTGAATCAACAAGCAAACTTTACAAAGTACATGAGAGGACCCTGTGTCCTAGGGAGAAAACGCTCCTGGTGAAAGCAGGGGATAGGGACATAAAAGGATCATTGAAAGCTTAGTTTCCTAGACAGTCTCTCTGATCTGAAATCCTTGCAATTGAAAAATAAATCTTTGATAGCCTGGCTTACATCCTTCTGAGATGGTGCAGTTTGTCAGCCACATCTCATTCATCTTCACAACTTACTGTTACATAATATAAACGTAGCACTTCATTTGAGAAAAGCAGAAAAAGCAAAGCATGACATGCTTTCCCCAGAGTGTGTGGCAAGAGCCCCATTTTTAAGTCCTGGCTCAGGTCTTCACCTCTCAAATGGGAGTGATTTCTACAAACTCTCCCTAATCAAGTGCTTAGAAGCCATTTGGGAACCATGGGCAGTGTCTCTGTCTTCCTGGGTTGACACCTACTCTGCCTGACTCACAGAAAACAATCCAAACCGTGGAAGCCTTTGGCAAACAATGAAGTGTGCTCCACATGTAGAGTAATAAAAAGACAGTCCCAAGTCAAATACCCACAGTAACTGAAGTCACTACAGCCATTTCCAGTCTGCCTGGCCACCTTGGTCACCAGCACTAGAATGAATTTACATTTTATAAGACCAGATATGGTGGGGTCACCATGGAAGGTCATGTGTGTCACTCACCAGCCAGAGACACGAAGAGCACCACCACTGCAGGGAGCTGCCAGGACATGACTGGGGAGCCAGGGAGCACCAGTGCCTTGCCAAGCAGCTGCTAGGCTCAGCGCTCAGCACGGCTGGGTCTTCTGAATGGTGGGAGGCTGATGCCAGGCCAGGCACCTTCTGCCCTTCACTCAGTTGTGGCAGAGAAACCAAAGTCACTTGTGTTATGAGAAGCAACTTAAAGCCCCTCCCAAGCGGTACACTGAGCGGGCGGGAAACCACAAGTGGCACTTTCGGTTCTGCCTTAAGTGTTTGTAAGGAATGGTGTGGGGGATGGGCTGGGGATGTCCCCCAGCCCGGTTAAGAGCATCAAAGATTATTTTCCACAAGAGGTGGTGGATCTGTGTCAGTACCTGCTTCCTTCTCTCATAAGCTGGGTCTCCATTTTTCTCTAAGATCTTGAATCTACTTCTGTATAAACCCAGAGACTCTTCTCAGTTCAGTTCAGTTCAGTCACTCAGTCACATCCGACTCTTTGTGACCCCATGAACTGCAGCACACCAGGCCTCCCTGTCCATCACCAACTCCCAGAGTCCACCCAAACCCATGTCCATCGAGTTGATGATGCCATCCAACCATGTCATCCCCTGTCATCCCCTTCTCCTCCTGCCCTCAATCTTTTCCAGCATCAGGGTCTTTTCAAATGAGTCAGTTCTTCACATCAGGTGGCCAAAGTATTGGAGTTTTAGCTTCAACATCAGTCCTTCCAATGAACACCCAGGACTGATCTCCTTTAGGATGGACTGATTATATCTCCTTGCAGTCCAAGGGACTCTCAAGAGTCTTCTCCAACACCAGAGTTCAAAAGCATCAATTCTTCAGTGCTCAGCTTTCTCTATGGTCCAACACTCACATCCATACATGACCACTGGAAAAACCATAGCCTTGACTAGACAGACCTTTGTTGGCAAAGTAATGTCTCTGCTTTTTAATACACTGTAGGTTGGTCATAACTTTCCTTCCAAGGAGTAAGCGTCTTTTAATTTCATATCTGCAATCACCATTTGCAGTGATTTTGGAGCCCAGAAAAATAAAGTCTGTCACTGTTTCCACTGTTTGCCCATCTATCTGCCATGAAGTGATGGGACCGGATGCTATGATCTTAGTTTTCTGAATGTTGAGTTTTAAGCCAACTTTTTCACTCTCCTCTTTCACTTTCATCAAGAGGCTCTTTAGTTCTTCTTCACTTTCTGCCATAAGGGTGGTGTCATCAGCTGAGAGAAAACCAATCCCTCACTCATGAGGAATCAGTAGGAGTCAAAACTCAGTGGTAGAGCACTGTCTGTCTCTGTGTGTATTCACAAGAAGTTGGAGACAGCCCTGCTCACTGCTCAAGGCAGCCTTATCTGGCACCCTCACCTTGCGGGGAGTGGGGAGAGTACAGTCTAAAGAGTTGGGGAGATCTGGGGTTTGAATCTGACCCTGCCAACTCAGCAGTTGTACGACCTTGGGTAATCTTTCTGAGCCTAGGTTTCTTCTGTTGTACTGGATTAAAATTGTGGATTTGTTTATTTCTCTTTGCAGTTCTCTTTTTGCTTTGTGTATTCTGAAGCTCTGTTATTGATGTGTAAACACTTAGGCTTGGTATGTCCTCTTGATAGATTTACCACTTTATTATTTTTAAGTGATTTTTATTTTTGGTCATATTGTTTCGAGACTCACTTTGTTTTTATATTAACATAGTTATTCTTTCTTTTGATTAGTGTTAGTATGGGATATCTTCTTCCATCCTTTTACTTTTAATCTATTTCTGTCTTTATGTGTGTGTTAGTCACTCAGTCGTGTCCAATTCTTTGTGGCCTTATGGACTATAGCCTGCCAGGTTCCTGTGTCCACGGAATTCTCCAGTCAAGAATACTGGAGTGGTTTGCAATTCTGTTCTCTAGGGGATATTCCTGACGCAGGGATCAAACTTTGGTATCCTGCATTGCAGGCAGATTCTTTACCCACCCTCTGAGCCACCAGGGAAGCCTTTGTTTCTTTATACTGTTAGATAAAATGAGGCATACTGAAATTTTTTTAAGTTTATGTGAGCAAAACTCAGTTCAAATCGGGCAGGGTCAAACTAGAAGTAGTTGGGAGAGCTCCACTGATAGAAGCTAGGGGAAAGACTTCTAGAGAAGAGGCAGAAGCAAAGCAAGGAAATTATTTGATTGGCTGTAGCTTAAGTGGTGCGTTCCTTGAGAAAGTCAAGCCGGCTGTGTGTGACTGGTTGTCTCTAGGTTTCAATTTCTTAACCTTCAGGCATTTCAGGCACAGGTTTTGGTTTGTTTACGTAGGCACTGAGACATTAAAGCCACCTCAATCTAAAGGCCTCCTTGGCTAACAATATTTAAAGTGGGTTTCTTGCAGGTTACAAGGGTGGTCTTTTTTCTTTTCAAAATATTCAATTTAACAATAACCTCCTTTTAATTGAGGTGTTGAAACAATATGATTACTGATATAGTTACATTTATATCTACCATCTTGGCAACTGTTGTCTATTTTTTCCTGCCCATTCTTGGTTTCATTTCTCCTCTGTCTCTATCAACTCTTGGTTAGTTTTTTTTTTTTTTTAATTCCATGTTATCTCATCTGTTGACTTATTAGTTGTAACTCTCATGTTGTAAGTAATATTATCTCATAAAGCAAAAACGTTTGCTTTAGAATTTAGGGTATATATCTTTAAGGTATCACAGTGTACCTTCAAATGATTTTATACCACTTCACATAGAAGAATCTTACAACGGTTTACTTCCGTTTCTTCCCTCTTCACTTCTGTTGTCTTGTCATACGTTTTAATTCGGTAGATGTAATGAATCCCACAACATATTGTTATTCTATTTTTATTTAAATAATCAATTATCTTTCAAGGAGAGGTAAATGATAAGGGGGGATAAAAGGCTTCCATACTTACTCATTGGGACTTCCCTGGCAGTCCAGCAGTTGAGAATCAGTCTTGCAATTCAGGGGATGTGAGTTTGATCCTGGGTTGGGGGAACTAAATTCCCACAAGCTGCAGAGCAGCTAAGCTTGTAGGCTCTGGAGCCCAAGTGCCACTAAGAGAGTCCCTGCACTGCAGCGAAAGATCCCCATGCTGCAACTAAGACCTGATGCAGACAAATAGATAAAAAATAAATAAAATATCAAAAAAGAATTCTTTAAATTAAAAGAAAAAAACTTACTCACGTGATTACCATTTCTTGCAGTCTTCATTCCTTTGTGTAGATCCTTGGGTCAGTTGTTGCCACATTTACCCTAAGTATACCACATACATCAAATTACTCAAGTGTTACCTGTGTTTAAGGTAAGGCCTTGTTTGCTCAAATGCTTTCTTAGTATGTGCTGCACCTCAGCTTTAGGTCTTCCCTGGTATGTGTTACAGTCTCTCTCTCCACGCTTTTTAGCTCTCCTGGCAGATTCCACTGTTACTGATAGTCGCTGCTTGTTAGTCTGGTGCTGGGCACTAAGTCAGGAGGTGCTCTGTTCTGATTAAGACTCAGTCAGGCAGGCACTCTCTCCCTGGGTTTTGAGGGAGTGTGCCCTTCGAATTGTTTCTATCCTTCCCCCAGAACATATGCCCACCTCTCTCCCAGGATCAGAGGTACGGTTTTCATTCTGTTCTCTTTCCCCAGCTGCAGTTGGACTTACCACCCTGTAAGTCTGTGTTTATCACACCTGTTCTTGAGCAGTTGGATCTGCTTTTGTTCTCTTAGAAATAGGATCGGGTATTGTTTCCTGTATTTCCTGCAGCAGCTAGTATTCCTCTTTCTTGGGCTATGCCTTGAAGGATACTTTCTCAGGACTTTCACTAATTTGTGTGTGTGTGTGTGTGTGTGTGTGTGTGTGTTAGAGTGCCCAGTGACACTACTCGAGAAAAGTCTGCTAGTGAAAGGAAATTTTCATTACATCTGTGGGTTTCAATTTTCTCTTGCAAACTTACACTAGGCCACTAACAAATTTAGCTGAACTCTCCTTGCCAACATGTAGCATTGCCTGCTCCAAGTAGGCAGGAGCTGGAGTTCCATTTCTCTGTATAGGTGCCTGTCTTTCCTTGGACTTCAGGTTATATGGCTGCCCTGTGAACTCAGCTCTCTCATGGTCCACTATAGTTGTGAATTTGCATATTTTCCAGATTTTTCTGATCTTGTAAGTGTGGGGACAGTGCTCTTTCTAGCTTTCTCCATAGTATTATTGTTAATAGCTGCATAGAATTCCATTGTATGTCAGTATAATACTTTATCAACCAGTTTTTAAGTTATTTAATATATTTTTAATTTATTGTTAACAAAACTTAGCAGCTTAAAACAGCAAACACTTGTTATCTCATGGCCCTCTGACAATAAATTCAAGGGTGGTTTTGGTGGGTTCTTCTGTGTCTGGGTCTCTTATGAAGTTTCAGTCAAGACGTCAGCTGGAGCTGAAGCCATCAGAAGACTCGACTAGGGCTGGAGAATCTAACCTCCCAGGTGGCTCACACACGGCTGCTGGCAGGAGGCTTCAGTTCCTACCACTCAAATCTCTCCTCTGGGCTGTTTCAGTGTCCTCTCCATATGGCAGCTAACTTCTTCTACAGTAAGTAATCCAACAGGGAGAACGAGGAAGAAACCAAAATGGCTTTTATAACGCAGTCTTGAAGGCAACGAGCCTCACTCACACCACATTCTGTTTACTACAGTCACTAGTACAGCCACACTTAAAGGGAGGGTAATTTTACTGCACTCTTTGAAGGGAGGAGTCTCAACTTGTTGCAAGAAAAAGAGTGAGGTGCAGGAAAATGGTCACATCCCAGGTTACATCTGAGTCCCTGGGACAGTCACCAAGTGTGGATTCTTGGCTTAGTGCAGGAAAAAATTCAAGAGCGAACCATAGTAAACTGAAAGAAGGTTTGTTCAGGGAGGAAACACACCGCATATACAGAGTATAGACCACCTCAGAAGGCAAGAGAGGAGAGGGAGGCACCAGCGTTCAGGGTTGTCAGCTTTTATAGGGATGAATAATTTAATAGGCTGAGTGGGAGGAGTATTCCAGCTATTTGGGGGAAGGGAGGTTTCCAGGAATTGGGCAAGTGCCCATTTTTTGACCTTTAAGGTCATCCTTGGAGCCATCATGGCACCTGCAGTATGTCATTTAGAGTACTGATATTACAATGAGCATACACTGAGGCTCAAGTCAAGTGGAAGTCGACTCACCTGCCATCTTGGATCTGGTTGGTTCTGATCAGTTTATGTCCTGTCCTATGTCATTCTTTTGGATGTTGTGCCCCCTTCCTGTTTCAAATTTGGGGATAAAATGTTAACACTACCACAGACATTTGTTTTCCATTTCTTACCACTTGTTTTCCTCTTAAAAGTAAACCTAAAATGAACCCTATACATATAATTCTTTGTTAATTTGTACGAGTATATCATTAAAATAAATTTCTAGAAGAAGAATTGCTGGATCAAATAATATACTTGTTTTAAATTTTCAAAACTGTTACAAATTGCCTTCTAAAATGCTAGCACTAATTTATATTCCTACCAACAATGAATGAGGGTGCTGGTTTTCCTATACCTTCTCCATCACTGGGTATTATCAAAGTTTTAAATGTTGGGTACTCTGATAATGAAAAATGATATTGTTTGGCCTCTTTACATCTATTTACTATTTACTATTTAGAATTTTTTTCCTATGTATATTCACATCCTTTGCCTATTTCTTTTTCCATTGTTATTGATTTGTAAAAGCTCTTTATATAATACACCAAAGAATTTAGTCTTGTGCCACATGTTTTGAAAATGCATTTACCTTTTGAGTTTCAAGTTTTCCTTTTTTCTACATATAAGTTTTTGCCTCTTGCATAGCTTAATTTGCAAAAATTTTCCTTTGTAGCTTCTGGTTTCAGTTTTTGCCTGGAAAGACTTTATCCTATTCAAGATTCTTTTTACAATGTTGTGATTTTCATGATTTCTTTAAGTCACACATTTGAACAAATAGTGAAACCAAGAAAGACCCTGTGGGGCTCTTGGGCGTGGAAGCTTTTCGAACAGTTGCTATTCAGGGAAAAGGGGATGCAGAGGCAAGGGAGGAGCAGTCAAGAAACAATACTATAGCCTTGAGGCAGGGTCTTGGTTCTATCTCAAGGGATACACATAACAATATCTTTGAGCTCTTTATAGAACTAAGAAAGTGAAAGTGAAAGTGAAGCTGCTCAGTCGTGTCCGACTCTTCGCAACCCCATGGACTGTAGCCTACCACGCTCCTCCGTCCATGGGATTTTCCAGGCAAGAGTACTGGAGTGGGTGGCCATTTCCTTCTCCAGGGGATCTTCCCGACCCAGAGATTGAACCTGGGTCTCCCGCATTGTAGGCAGATGCTTTACCATCTGCACCACCAAGGAAGTCTTTATAGAACTAAAAATACTAGCAAATGGAAGATGTTAGCATTCCTCACCCCAGATTAAAGGAACTAGAGAAGCTCTTCAAAAGACCACCAAAGGCCAGACTAAAGGAGTGTAGGCCCTGCACACACCCTATCTTTATCAGTAACTCTGTCCTTAAACTATTGCTAGAAAAACTCCTTACCAAGTCCCTCTGGGTTGGGGACACACAGTTTTTGAGAGGCATGAGCCTGCTGTGTCCCCCTTTGACTGGCAATGCAGTAAAGCTATCCTTTTCTTCTTCACTCCAACTCTTGTCTTAGAAATTTGATTTGGCATTGGTGCACAAAGGCTGTTTTTGGCATCAATATGAATGATTTTAAGGGCTGAGATAAACTTATTATTGTTTTTTCCGTATTGCTATCCAGAGGTCCAAATACCACTTTTACACATAATTTGTCTTTTTGGTTCAGAACTAATTTGAAGTGCCTTTTTTTGTAGTGTAAATTCTGAGATGTATTTGGGTCCATTTCAAGATTCTCTTCTCTGTTCTTTTTGTTAATTTCCATGGTATATGGTCTCTGGCAAATTAAAACATTATGGTTGTTGTTGATGAGTCTCAAAATTGTGTCTAACCCTGTGCAACCCTATGGACTGTAGTATGCCAGGCTCCTTTGTCCTCCACTATCTCCTTGAGTTTGCTCAAACTCATGTCCATTGAGTCCATGATGCTATCTAACCATCTCATTCTCTACCGTCCCCTTCTTTTGCCTTCAATCTTTCCCCAAAACAGGGTCATTTCCAATGAGTCAGCTCTTTGCCTCAGGTGGCCAAAGTATTTGAGCTTCAGCTTCTGTATCAGTCCTTCCAATGAGTATTCAGGGTTGATTTACTTTAAGATTGACTGGTTTGATCTCCCTGCAGTCCAAGGGACTCTCAAGAGTCTTCTCCAGCACCACAATTCAAAAGCATCAATTCTTTGGTGCTCAGCCTTCTTTATGAACCTACTCTCACAACCACATATGACTACTGGAAAAACCATAGCTTTGATTATACAGGCCTTTGTCAGCAAATTGATGTCTCTGCTTTTTAATACATTGTCTGGATTGGTCATATCTTTCCTTCTAAGGATCGAATGTGTTTTAATTACATGACTGCAGTCACGATCCTACAATTCTTGCTATTAATAATAGCCATATTCAAAAAGCTTATCCATAAAAACTGCTGCCAGATTGAAGATGCAATTGACAAATATTTTCTAGAGGATTGGTGAAACTATATTTTAAAAAGCATTCTATTCTCATTTGACAATGAACTTGGAATTCAAGAGACACTTAATGCTTGTTGCTGTTTTTGTTCGGTCACTAAGTTGTGTCCAACTCTTTGCAACCCCATGGACTGCAGCATGCCAGGTGTCCCTGTCCCTCACTATCTCCCGGACAAGTTCATGTCCACTGAGTCGGTGATGTTATCTAACCATTTCATCCTCTGCCAACTCTTTTCCTTTTGCCTTCAATCTTTCCCAGTACCAGAGTCTTTTCCAATGAGTCGACTTATACTTGACTGATAAGCAAATTCTAGTGTGGTAACTTGGAATCCTTGCCTAAGAGTTGGAGGACCTGAGTTCTAGTTTCTCCTCTGCTGCAGGCTGGCTGGGATACACAGACACACAGTAGTAAAGCTTTAGTTGGGCAGTGGCTTCTCAACCCCTTTTGGAGCTTGGTGTGGCCATTCAACACAGCTTTCACTAAGGGAATATAAGAAAATATTTTGTGTGCTACTTGCAGGCTGGCCCTTAAAACATTGCATATACATATCTCCCAAGTTCTTTTTCCTTCCTGCAAGATGGAAGCTGGACATTCCTGAAATTTTCTTTTGACTGTATAGACAAAGACAATGCTCTAGGGAATGGTAGAAAAACCAGAAAGGAGGAACCTGGGACACTAAATGACCATGTGAAGCAGAGTAGACTGCATGCTCAACCCAGGCTGTTTCACAAGACAGAAATATTCTTTGTCACTATATTGTGGGATCTCTTTGTTATAGCAGAGTCTTTCCTTTTACTAACACACATTGGATGTTATATTTCACAAGGAAAAGGGCTCTTTGGTCAAATAAGTTTGGGAAATCATGAGTTTAACGAAAATATACAGACTTTCTTCCTGAAAGAGTCCTCAGCTCCTTTAATTTACTAGTTGGGACCAACAAAGACAGTAATATGTACTACTTGTAAAGTATATTTATTTTTAGATAATTCTTTTTCATTGTGGGATTAACTCATTGAACTCTTACATTCTTCTGCCTATTCTGCAAAATATACTCTGGGAAATGCTGGTTTAGAATATCTCTAACTCTTCTAATCATTTCATAATGCATGGTTGTTCTTTACTGTGGACACAGACTCTGGCAAGATTTTACAGTTCCTATACCAGAGCACTTTCACTGGGGCTACAGAATTCCCAATCCTAAGCAATCTGCTGAAATGAGGCTCTCTAGTGGGCAACAGGGAACATGATGAATTGAGCAACTAGTATTCATAAAAGGAGGCTGGAGGATTTACCTGAAGGTTTTGGTTCTTTTCCTTTACCCAAACAGAAAGATGACACAAATTTCATTCACAGAAGAGTCAGCCTCTATTATTTTTCTGGTTTTTAAGAAGTCTAAAAATTTCAAAATTGCATTTCAGTTGCAGTAGCTGCAGTTTACCATCTTCCGAACACTTCCACAACTGGCCTCATCACACAGCGGCAGAGTTGTGTGTCACCACAGTGTGTGACACAGACTGTGCTGTGATCATCTATTTCCACATCTGACTCACCCAACTGGACCCAGGAACCTCTCACTCATCTTCATAACTCCTTGGTCTTTCCTGATGCCAGTAGAGAAGTTAAAATCTTCATGATATCTTATTATCACTTTTCTTCCCCCATTGAACGTTCCAGTACCTGGATAGTACTTCCTTATATTAAATTCTTTCTATTAAAACAACTAGTATAGTGTTTCTCTTGATTGGATACTGACTGATGGATTAAATAATTCTAAAGAAATACTAAATAATTCTGTAAATAAAACTGAAAATAAAGTAATGAAAAATACAAAATAGAAAAAAAACTTGAATGACAAAGACATGACTGAAAAGAAATGACTGAGAATAAGTAACTCTGAAAATAACTCAAAAACTAAATATCTCAAAAGTTCCGAAAGTAAGAAACTCAAAATATAATGCTCAAGGTGCAACAACTGAAAATAATTTAAAACCACATATTAATAACTAAAAACCCCCAAACTAATGTAAAAATAATCCAGACTCTAAAATAAATGAAAATAAATTACTGTGACTATAGGTAACTCTAAAACTAAATAACTAGGGTCAAAGCCCTAAAATAACCACAGGTATTTTATTCTGAAAATAAATAAAGCAATTAAAAAACTTCCAGTGAATTTTTACTATTCAAATAAGTAGCTGTAAAAATAAATAATCCCCAAATTGCCAATAATTAAAAATAGAATAAACATGAAAATAACTCAGATATTAACAATTGCAAAGATAGAAAATTAAAAATAAGTAATTCTAAAGGTAACTAATTTGGAAATACACAACTCAAAACAAAGTAACTATAAATGAGTAACTGAAAATAACTCAAAAACTAAGGAACTAAGTAAGACCAAATAGTTATAAACAGGTAGCTTTAAAGCTATGAGATTAAATAAAGAGAAAACTAAAAACAAAATGAATATTAACTAATAAAACCAAAAATAAATTACTGAAGATAAATGAAGCTAACTTAAAAACTAATAAATCTAAACATAAATAGCTCAGAAGTTAATTTGTAGCCAGCCCTCATAAAAGGAAACAACCCTGGAAGAAAGTAACACAAGTATCACAGTTAACATTCTTGTGGGGATTCAGGGAGAAGAGCGCAGGGCTGCCCTGTGGAGTTTGAGCGGCTCCGATCAGAGGTTCTCAATCTAGCTCCCCACTCCCGCCCCAGGAGAAATTTGGCAATGTCTGAAGGCATTTTGTGATTGTCTTAATTTGGGTGAGCGGGTGGGAGATGTCCCTGGCATCTAGGGGATAGAGGCCAGAGATGCCCGTAAACATTTTACAGTGCCCAAGAGAGCCCCTCACTGCAGTTATCCCAAAGTCAAAAGTACCAACATTCAGAAACCCTGGACTCAGCTCTTCAGGACTGGATCTCTAACCTCCGTAGGCGTACGTGTGGAGCAGCTAGAGGTTCTCCGCTGAGTCCGCACTCTAGGTGAGTCTAGAGAGGCGTAAAATTTTCCGCGGACTCTGCGCCCTGTCCCTGTGCGGGCGCGTGTCGGCATCTGCAGGTTCTCCAAGAGGTCTGCTCCGAGTCCCTGCGCTCGCGCGGCCGCGCCTAGAACAGCTCAAGTCTCCCCGCGCAGACGTGGACAGCTCCTCAGGCTTCGGGATCGATAGTCCAGTCGCCCCCGGGCAGGACAGCGGATCTGTGGGCTGTGAGATCCCTTTGTTGCTTCTGCTCCGCGCCCACAGAAGCGGCTCCCCGGAATACAGTCGGCCGGGGCGGCTCGGGGGTCTGGAACGAGTATCAGTTCTTTGCGGAGGGCGGCCTCAGGCTCCCTTCTTGCGCCCTCACTGCCTCTGCTCGGGGGAAACTGGCCTTCCCCGCAGGGGCGAGCAAGCCAGTAGACATTCCAAGGCTCTCCTCAGTTTTGTTCGTGGCCCTGAAATTCCAAGAAGAAAGTCAGAGGAGCAACTGCTAACAAATTGGCTTACTTTTCTTTCCGCTTTCCACTCACGTGTCCTCCTCCTGGCAGCCCTCTTTCTCTCCCTGGATGCTTTCCCCCTTCTCCTGACCAGACTTGGAGGTCTCGTAACTGTCGTCCAACCGGAAAAGTCTCGAGAGCTGGAAAGGAAGGGACAGTGATGCAGTGTTGGGGAGGTGGGTTAGATCCACAGGGCAATTCCCGCTGGCAGGGCGGGGCCACCCCAACTCTCCCACGGGGCCACTCAGGTCCCACAGCAAGAGCCTCTAATTCTGGCCCGAAACCAGCGCTTCGCTAAGGAGCCGGTGATGCGGCGCATGCTGGGCTGGGGTTGGGGGTAGGGGGTGGGGAGTGGTGTGGGAGCCACTTTGCAGATCCAGTGACCTCAGCTTCCTTGATTAAGCTGGGTCCTTATGGGTGAGAATCGGGAAAGGAGGAAGAAAGGGAAAGGGGAGAGGAAGAACGGGCAGTAGAAGCTGATGAACAGGAGTAAGGGAGAATACAAAGGAAGGAAGAAGGAAATAAATTACACTCAGGGCACTGTTCTCCTTTTCCAAATCTTCTGCACCTTCACAATTGACAGAGGTTTCCATGGAGATAAACTCCCTGCTTGAGCAACCTTAGGGAGGGAAAGTGAAGAATTTGGCCTGCTGTGGGGGAGGGTGGGGGAGGACATTCCCCCCCCAACCCCCTCCCCCCAACCCCTCGCTGCCCAAGGGCAGGATGGAATGGGCAGCACAGGTCCCCAGAAATCCATTCTCCCCATCTCTCCTTCCTCTCCCAGGATAGGACTGCTTTCCCTGGACCAGGAGGAGGGGTACCTCTTCCAGCTCAAAATTCTGTAATTGTGACTGAGAAGACGTGTCCACATGGTACTCATAGCCCTACCTCCCTGTCCTCCAAGAAAAGTCATTGTCTTTTTGTCTCGAGGACTTTCTTGCCTTCACTCCTTCCCGCCCTCCTCTCCTTCCCGCCCTCCTCTCATTCTTACCTCCTTCTCTCCCCTGATAACTGCTTGTTTCCCATCTCCTTGGCAGCCTCTGCCAAATGTCACTGCTCTCCCCAAGGGAAAATGAGAGGGAGAGTAAGTACATCCTGCCTCTCTCTCCAGTGAGATTCATTTACCAGTTAGCAGCATCACTGTGCACCTGTCCTGCCAGGCCTGTTAAAGACACTGTGGGCAACAGCCTCTCCCACCAAATGCTGAGCCTGCTGTGTCTGCTGGAATGTCAGGCATTTATCAGAAGTGAAGCCTCACACAACTGTATGGACCTTAGCCCCAGTTTACAGATGAAAAACTGAGATGAGAGAGATTAATCACCAGGTTGAGTAAATTCCCTTGGCCTGTAAACACTACAAGAAAGTGAGTGAAAGTCTCGTCCAACTCTTTACCACCTCATGGGCTATACAGTCCATAGAACTCTCCAGGCCAGAATACTGAAGTGAGTAGCCTTTCCCTTCTCCAGGGGATCTTCCCAACCCAGGATCGAACCCCGGTCTCCTGCAATGCAGGTGGATTCTTTACCAACTGAGATATCAGGGAAGTGCTGTAAACACTGCAGCTGGAATCTACACTTTTTTTTTTTTAAAATCACACAGCTTGGCTTGTGAAATCTTAGGCCCCCAAACAGGGATTGAACCCAGGCCCTGGGCAGTGAGAACTTGGAGTCTCAACCACTGGATTGCCAGGGAATTCCCTACACATTCCTACTCTTTACGCTATGCTCTAAAAGACATGATCCCTGTCCCCACAGTGCTGCCAAGTCAGCTTAGGGAGGTGAGCATCTGCAAAATGAGCCCACCTGAGGGAGCCCTGGGTTGAGCATCAGCAGAGTTCCAGATCCCTCAGGAATCTGAGTACAGGAGAGAGTTTTTAGTTCAGGTGAGAATTCACAAGGAGGGCATTGGGGCGAGGCCCATGGAGGAGGGCCTTCTGGGCAGAGGACTGGCAGAGGAGAGGGAGTGGAAGGAGCCTGCAGTTGGGGTGGGGTGGGGTGGGGCACAGTATCTCTGGGAGCAGGCAGCCAGCAAGTGGGAGCTCCCAACCTACTGTCCGGAGGCCCCCCTAACTGTGTTCTGGGGCCCGGGGTCCTCCCCAGAGCAGGGCAGTGAGGGCTGTGCAAGCAACACAGGGAGCAGCAGGGCAGCCTCCAGAAACCCAGCCTGATGCAAGGGCACAGCCTGGTTTAATTCTGGCTCCTGGGAGGTGGTAGGGAGAGCAGAGGAGAACCTGGCTCTGGGAGGTGCCTCCCACTTCTCTCCTCCTGATGTGACTTCAGGGCATCCACAGGAACCCCCAGAGACACCTCTTTAGGGTGATCATCCAGCCTGGGTGCCTTAGACCAGGGGCAGACAGTGAGGACAGAGGGATGGCGGTCCTGCTGGAAGGTTATTAGAAGCAGAGCAGCCATGTTCTTGACCACCCCTGTGTGAACTGAAGAGCTGTGTCTCCAGGGGCTGAGGTCTGAGTGACCCAGACAATGCCAGGTGCCAGGGACCCCAGAGGGACCCCAGAGGGACCTGCTGGGGATGCGGCTGGGCCCCGAAGCCTCATCAGTCATAGAACATGGGCAAACAGCCTGGGGTGACAGCGGGCTGGGAGGAAATATGGGAACTAAAAGCCCTGAGGACAAGTTCCAGCCATTCCTCAGGGTAAGTGGCTCGTGGGGTGACATGATGACCTGGTGCTGGGCCCCTCTCTGCTGCTGGCCCTGCAGGATGGGTGCAGGGAGGAGGCTTCTGTCACCCACATTCTCCTCACAATACCCTTGGAGGGAGAATTTCTTCTGAGGCAAACCTCATCTGCCCTGGGTGAGCCCTCACATGTCTTCCTCATGGGCCCTGGGCTCTGACAGTAGGAACCACACCCTATTCACCCAGCCTCCCCTGTGGTTCCTGGAAGGAACCCAGAATTCTTAGAAACTGGAAGCCTTGGAGAACATCCCTCAGTCAAAGCCCCTGGTTGTGCAGGGGAGGAAGGTGCAGCTCATGGGCAGTCTTTGTCATTTCCATATTTAATCCCTTTCCCCTAGATTCACTGGCCATGGACTCTGTGGTACTAAGAGTCTTGGATACTAAGTCTTAGTACTCAGGTGGCAGCACTGAGGGGACCCCAGAATTGGTCTGGCACATCACAGGCACCTCAGTGAATGAATGAGAGGCCCATTGCCTGGGGTAGGAGCAAGGGCTTTGGAGGCAGTCAGACCTGTGTGTAGTTTTGATTTTGCCCCTCATTCACTGGCTGTGTGATTTTGGGTAAGCCACTTAACCTCTCTGAGCATCAGTTTCCTTGTTTCTAAAATAATAATACTTATTTTGCAGTGTTGATGTAAGAATTAGCAAAAATGTTTATAAAGTAATATGGAATTTAATAAATAACACTTGTCATGATTACTGTTAATAGTAATTACAATAATACTAAAGAGAACATCTCAGAACTGCTCTGGGAACTCCAGTGTGCTATTATTACTAACGTTTTGGGGATATTTGTCTGCCATTGTCTTCAACTTCATAAACATCTGAGAGAGGAAACATTATAAAGGTTAAAAAAGGGCTTTAACAGGAAGCAGAGTGTGCATGTGTGCAGGAGCACACATACAGACACACACACACACACAGAAGAAAAACCAAACCGAACACACAGACCCTTGACAAATATTTAGTTTGAGTATAGCAAAATTTCAAGTGATAGTTGTATTCTTGGAAAATGATCAGAATGACCCTGGTACCAGCCCAGGTCCAGCAGTGTGTTGGGAAGGTTTACCCCAAGCCTGGGACACTCCCAGTCCATGTACAGAATGAGCATAAAGAGTGTTGGTGAAGAAGGACAGGAAGAATAGAAAAGGTGGCTCATGAAAATTCATGCTGATAAGGATGGGTGTATTTTCTTTTCCTCCAGTAAATGATCTTTATAGCATATGCCACATAAATCCTAAAATATCTAGGGAGTTTAGTTTTAGCACCTAGTTTTTAAAATCCTGATCTTTTATTTTGCTTAAAAAATGAAATTTACTAACAAGTGAGCCCATTAGTGAGTTTAAACTGTCCTCTTCAGATACATGTATATGTATGGCTGAGTCCCTTCACTGTTCATCTGGAACTATCACAACACTGTTAATCGGCTATGCATGCATCCTAAGTCAGTTCAGTCATGTCCAACTCTTTGTGACCCTATGGACCATAGCCCTCCAGGCTCCTCTGTCCATGGGATGGATTCTCCAGGCAAGAATACTGGAGTGGGTTGTTACGCCCTCCTCCAGGGGATCTTCCCGAACCAGGGATCAAGTCCCTGTCTCTTATGTCTCCTGCATTGGCAGGCAGGTTCTTTACCACTAGTGCCACCTGGGAAGCCCATTAATTGCACCCCAATACAAAATAAAAAGTTAAAAAAAAAATACATGTTTTTGGTCAACTATAGACTTTGAAGATAAAATTAGGGCTTTACCCGTGCTGTCCACTAGGTGGCATAAAGGGACAACTGTAGATCCTGCTAGTTCAGGGGTGGCTCTTACTCCATGGCCTCCAAAGGGGTAAACTATTCAGGGGCAGCTCTTGCTCCATGGACTCCAGAGGGGTAAACTATTTCTTTTTTTTTTTTTAAACTGGAGTTTCCTTTATTCCTCTATTCCTTTAAAATAACTATCTCCATCATATAACTTAAAGTATATCATTTTAACTTGGGGGTTGGGGAGTAGAGAGCTACCTGAAAGCAATACATAAGTCCCTGAGCTTTCCTTCCCTTCCCTAAAGGAACAACCGTGGGTAACTAATTGCTATTCAATATGCTAACAGCAATCTAGGCACCAGCCTAAAAACTTCATCTAATTCTCATAACAAGACCATACAGTATCACTTCCATTTTGTAAAATAATTGATGAGAACAATGTAAGCACAAATAAGTTAAATAATTCATACAAAGAGATGGAGCTGAAGTCTATTAGTCTTCAGTGCTTGGACCCTTAACTGTGTGCAGTGTTGATACTGTGCTCTTTCTATGCCTTCTAGGAGTCAACCAATGGGGTCATGTTCTGCCTAGTTCATCCCAATAGCTCTCCAGAGCTCACGACAGGTGAGATCTCCCGGGTGCTTGCACCAGTACTAGGTTAGATTAAGATCTTTTGCTTGGTGCCCCAGAGTATAAACTTGAACATCTACGATGTGGTCTCTATCTGAAGTGTCCATTTCCTTTGCATACCTGTCTCTGGTCAGGTTTTCATTCCAATCTCAAAGAAAGGCAATGCCAAAGAATGCTCAAACTACCACAAAATTGCACGTATCTCACACACTAGCAAAGTAATGCTCAAAATTCTCCATGCAAGACTTCAACAGTATGTGAACTGAGAACTTCCAGATGTTCAAGGTAGATTTAGAAAAGGCAGAGGAACCAGAGATCAAATTGTCAACATCTGTTGAATCCTAGAAAAAGCAAGAGAATTTCAGAAAAACATCTACTTCTGCTTTATTGACTATGCCAAAGCCTTTGACTGTATGGATCACAACAAACTGTGGAAAATTCTTAAAGAGATGGGAATACCAGACCACATTACCTACCTCCTGAGAAATCTGTATGCAGGTCAAGAAACAACAGTTAGAACTGGACATGGAGCAACGAACTGGTTCCAAATTGGGAAAGAAGCATGTCAAGGTTGTATATTGTCACCTTGCTTATTTAATTTATATCCAGAGTACATCATGTGAAATGCCACACTGGAGGAAGCACAAGGTGGAATCAAGATTGCTGGGAGAAATATTCATAATGTCAGATATGCAGATGACACCAACCTTATGGCAGAAAGTGAAGAGGAACTGAAGAGTCTCTTGATGAAAGTCAAAGAGGAGAGTGAAAAAGCTGAGTTAAAACTCAAGATTCAAAAAATTAAGATCATGGCATCCGGTTCCATCACTTCATGGCAAATAGACAGGGAAACAATGAAACAGTGACAGACTTTATTTTATTGGGCTCCAAAATCACTGCAGATGGTGACTGAAGCCATGAAATTAAAAGACGCTTGCTCCTTGGAAGAAAAGCTGTGAAAACCTAGACAGCATATTAAAAAGCAGAAACATTACTTTGCCAACAAAGTTCCATCAAGTCAAATCTATGGTTTTTCCAGTAGTCATGTATGGATGTGAGAGTTGGACTATAAAGAAAGCTGAGTGCTGAAGAATTGATGCTTTTGAACTGTGGTGTTGGAGAAGACTCTTGAGAGTCCCTTGGACTGCAAGGAGATCCAACCAGTCAATCCTGAAGGAAATCAGTCCTGAATATTCATTGAAAGGACTGATGCTGAAGCTGCAATACTTTGGCCACATGATGTGACGAACTGACTCATTGGAAAAGACCCTGGTGCTGGGAAAGATTGAAGGCAGGAGGAGAAGGGGACGACAGAGGATGAGATGGTTGGATGCATCACTGACTCGATGGACATGAGTTTGAGTAGGCTCTGGGAGTTGGTAATGGATAGGGAAGCCTGGTGTGCTGCAGTCCATGGGGTCTCAGTCAGACACTACTGAGCAACTGAACTAACTGAATTCTGGCCAAGAGGAAGGGAATCACTCAGAAGCATTCAGCTGCTTTCAGTTTCTACATATCCGCACAGTACTCTTTTTTTTTTTTTAGTGCATATTTTGTTGTGGACATGAGTTTGAGCAAACTCCAGGAGACAGTGAAGGACAGGGAAGCCTGGCATGCTGCAGTCCATGGAGTTGCAAAGAGTTTGACATGACTGAGTGACTGACAACAACAAATTTTGTTGTCAGAATCCCTGCCAGTTTCTAGAGCAGCCTGATCCTGCTGCCTTAGACTTTCAGGGCTGCTAGGAGCTGGGGCCAAAGAAACTTCACAATTGGGAAACTATCACCTAGCTCAGGAACCAGCTGCCCTCTGAAGTGTCTAGTTGGGTTTAGCTGAAGGCTTGCCCATTTAGTCAGAGATTTAATGAGAATTTTCCCATAAGAATAAAATATAAAGCCTATCAGACAAAGGAAACAGTTGTCACACTCCAGGAAGTCCTTGATCCTGATCATCAGGAGGCGGTCAGCCTGCTACCTAACAGAGGCAGAGAGGAACACATTTGGTGCTCCTGTCATCCACCGGGACATGTCCCAGTACTTCCCTGCCCCACTGTCACTGTAAATGGGCAAGTAAAAGGACAAAAGCCAGACAAGAGTCTGGGACATCCACTACGTATGCCACCAGTGAAGTGCCAGGTGAGAAGGAAAGGGATGTAGAATGAGTGGGAGGGAGATAATGACTTAAGGGTACAACCTAAGGACAATCAGCAGCAGGCAGCAGACATAGATTTAACTAGGACTCTTACTATGTCCACTGGTGGAAATTTCCCCCTTGGGAATCAAGACCTTCAGACCCACTGAGGCTGAAGTAGAAGGAATGGGAGGACAAATTGCCCATGTGGGTCACTTTGGGTATGACAATGAATAAGGTCACAACTCATTCAACCTCTTGGCTCCCATATCCATATATTCTGCCTCCTGGGGTCCTGGTGCCATAAAGTGGCCATTACTGCATCCTGAGGTTAGCACACCAACCCCTCAGTCTCATGTCCAAACTGCTGCTCACAGGTGCCTTCAAGAGGCTCTATCAAGTCAGCAGCATCTGAACATGTGGTAGGATCAGTGGGCTGGTCCTGTGGTCACATGCCCATGGCTGTTCCTCTTTTGCCAGAATGAGTCTCTCAATCAAAGCAGTGTTCTATTCTCGGTGTTGCAAACTGACGCACAGAGAGTAGGATAGGCACAGGTGTCAACCCCACTCATGGTGAATCACTGTACTCTCCAGCTTGGAGGGCCTGATGAAATCACCTGTTCTCAAGGGCTCAGCATGTGTCTCTGTACTGGCAGTCAAAACTGGCAGCAGCTAGACTGGTGTTGATGACAGGGAGCCCATGCTGCTGGGACCATGCACAGCCTTCCATTCTACTGTCAAGACTTCTCCATTCATGAGCCCATTGTGCAGGTACTGGGGTGCCGAGGAAGAAGCTGCATTCACATGTCCAATCACGTAAGTTAGTTCATGTGTCTGGCATACATTGTTGCATGTGTATAGCCTCTGAAAGTAGTTGTGCCTTTGTGTACTTTACTGTACAGTAATGTGTAGAGTTCAGTAGGACAGTATCTTTATTTCAAGCCCAGGATGTCTGGAAGCAAGTGTAAAAGCAGGGGTCGTGTAGCTGGTATTGCTAAGAAGCGCCAAGTGATAACGATGGAAACAAAAGTGAAAGTAATTGCAAGAGTAGAGAGACAAGGGAAAGAAGAAGTAACTGAAGAACCAAAGAGATTCACATTGCAGGAAATGGCAAGGGGATTTTCTTTATTTGAGGAGGCACTGTTAGTTTTTAAGACACAGGATCCAAACCTAGAATGGTACACGAAGATTTCAGCAGCCATGCAGAATGCAATCTAGTGCTAATGTGTCATCTATGATGAGGAAAAATGAGCTACTACCCAGATATCACTGGATTGTTTTTTGAAGAGGGTAGATCGAATTGAATCCAGCAAGGAACCAGAACCTGTGCCATCAGTCAGGCATGAGTGAAATTGCAGTTTGCCTTCCATCTCCTATTGCTGATGATCTTTCAGCTCTACCATCTCCCACCTCTTCTCCCTTTTCCAGTCAGTGACTCATCTTCACAGTAACTCTTGTTGACTCAAAGCCAGCCCCTGTAGGCCAACTGTTGTACTGTACTTTTCAAGGTACTAAGGTTTATTTTTTTGTGTCTTTGTTTTTTATGTATTATTTGCATATAAAGTATTATAAACCTATTACAGTACAGTATTATACAGCTGATTGTGTTAGTTTGGTACCTAGGCTGACTTTGTTGGACTTATGAACAAATTGGATTTATAAACACACTCTTAGAATGGAACCTGTTCATATTAGGGGACTTACTCTATGTCTTATCTGAGACTTCTGCATAATCTTGCAGGGAGGAGAAGGGCTGATCCTCCAACAAGGGGGAATGGCACACTTCTGTTAGTCCAGAGGAACAAGGGCATGTACCCAGATATTCTCCAGTTTTTCGGTTGCACATCTTCTTTATCAGGGCCCAGCTTGCCTGCTTCATCTGTTGGCACTAGGGACCCCATATAATCAGGCGGCAGACTTGCCTAGGCTGAGAATTCATCCTTCTCTCAAGTATGCCCTCTGCTGTAGGTGATGAGGGGCAGAACACTGGAAAGGAAGCCTCCTGATTCTCACACTGTGCTTTAAATTGGCAATTACTCTGAGTCTGCCACTGTCTTCACTTTCTTCAGTGCACCAGTGGTGCTTAGCAGTACCCTCCCAGTTCCACGTTCCTGATAGTTAATATCTTTCCCAAACCTCTCAAATGCTAGAGACACTGCGCTTGCTGATGCATCCGTGTCTGCCTGTATCTGATCCCAGTTCACCACTGGGGAAGGTCTTACAATTGAACAGCTACACAGGTCAGTGTCCAGGACTCCCAACATTCCACCTACTGCAGTGATGCCTCATGGCCATCTGGCCAGCAGTGACCCAACACCAGAGTCCCATCCTTTCTAGGACCTCTCCTGGTACTGTCTTAGGTCAGGTTTCCAGAAGCAGATTGTGCAAATGAGTTGAGGAGAAAGGGCGTTCAGCTGAAATGTGTAAGGGACTGAGGGCAGAAGATAGAGCAAGGAAGAAGCCAGTGCAGATGAGGGTTCAGCCAAGGTCTAGCATCAGCCTGGTCACCTAAGAAATGCTGGGGTATGGATGGCACCACAAGTGTCCCATCTTGAGGGAGAGGGGCTGGCTTTTGTGCCCTGAATCAGCCAGACAAGCTGCCCTAGAGAGAGGCCGTAAGCTCTCAACGTATTTCTTGGATGGATGGCTCTGGTCAATTGAAGATTGCAACCGACGAACAAAAAGGATCAGGATGAGGTCTCAAAGCCTCTACTGTATTACTGTGTGTGGGTTTTTTAAATTAAAAAAATAGTAGGTTTTATTTTTAGAGCAGGTGTAAGCTTATGGAAAAACTGAACAGAAAGTACAGAGTGTTTCCACATGACCCTTTACCGTTCTCTCCCCACAGTTTCTCCTATTATTTACATCTTGCGTTAGTGCAGTATGTTCATTACAACTGATAAACAAGTACTGATACACTATTACTAACTAAAGTCCATAGCTTACTCTTTGTGTTGTACCTTGTGTGGGTTTTGACAGATGCGTAATGCCATGCAGCCACCATTATATCATATAGAACTTTTTCAGTACCCTAAAAATCTCCTGCATTCCACCTACTCATTTCCCACCCCCTACACTGAACCCCTGGTAACTGCTGATATTTTCATTGTCTCTCCTTTTCTCTTTTCCAGAATGTCATATAGTTAGAATCATACAGTATATAACCTTCTCAGAAAGGCTTCCTTCACTTAGCAATATGCATTTGTTTCCTCCACATCATTTTAAGGCTTGACAGCTCATTTCCTTTTGCTGCTGAATAATATCCCATTGTATGGGTGTACCATCGTTTGGTAAACACTTAGGTAAGTACCAAAGAGTATGATCACTGGACCACATGGTAAGATTATTTTAACTGTGTGAAAATCTGCCCAACTCTTTGTACTATTTTGTATTCTCATCAGCAACAAATGACAGTTCCTATTGCTCCGCATCTTGCCACATTAGTGTCCTATACTATGTTTACCGTGTAACTCTCAGTTTTTTGCTGCAACAGCCAGTCGTTTGAAGAGCTAACAGGTTTTTGTGAAAGTAGCTAGTGAAAAAGTCACCAAAGCTCATGTCAACCTAAGAGTTATTACCATTATAACTTTTTGCCTCCTGAAACCAGCCTGCATTTAAGGTGTGTGCATGCATGTGTGCACATACAGATATACACAGTTATACATAAATATATATGGACAGTCTATAACCAAGCCTAGACTGGAACACCCTTAACTGAATGTCAGCTGTTCTTCTGATTACTTCATGTCTTTGGGTCTGATGACCTCAACTACCTGGACAGAGACAGAAAGAAGCAAAGAAAGGCACCTGGACAATTTGCATCTTTATGCTTTGGATAAAGGAGGAGTTATAACTTTATTAACAGGCTCATACATGCTCATTTGTAGATTGTACCAATGTTGACTTGCCTGTCCTCAAGCAAAGGATCTTTTGTTTTCTTCAAGAGATTCTTGAACATGAAACACCGCAAGAACAAAACATACTTTATGACTAGACAAAATGGATAAACTCAATTTTCTAACAGTATTTGATAAACTGGAGTCACCGGTTAAGTGGGCAGCCAAGATACGACTTGATCAGAGATAGCATTGGGGGATAAAGCCAATTATTTAGGAGATGAAAATCTGGTTTTATCTTTTCTTAAAAATGCTTTTTTTCCCATAAGTTAATACAAAGTCTCCACAGTAAAGAAAAACAAAAATTTCATACCTTCTAGAGATTCTGCTACATGGAGGGACAGGCCTTATCATACAGAGAAAACTTAGGGATTACATTCTATGAACTCTCATCAGCCATAATTTTTCTCAAGCCTTAATTTTTCTGGTCTGTACTAAGAAGAAAATATGTCATTTTTCAAATATAAAATTTTATAACACACATACACACCCTAGATGAGAAGGACTGCCTAATTAAATGCCATTGCCATTAATATTTGTTAACCAAAATGGAATATTCAATTTCTTAACTATGTGGCTATCTTCCTGTTAATTTGCCATTTCATACTTATTAGCATCCAAGGTTCTAGAAGTCTGAATAAGAAACATACACTAGTTAGCCTTGTTCTGGAGGAGGGGTGGGCTGTACATGTTTCATTAATGGCTTTTTGTAATTTATAGGTGCTCAATAAATGTATTTTGAACTAAAACTCCTTTTAGAGGCCTTTTCCAAATAAAGTATACACCTGAAGACATCCCTCATGTCCCACCGAACTAATCACATGATAATCTAAAACCAAAGTCTCAAATACTAAATTCCCGATACTTCGATTACAGGCAGTAGAAAAAGCATAAAGAAGATATTTTGGGAAAGGTTATCTTTAAATAGTCAAGGAAAGAAAAAAATGACAACAAAAGTAGCACAGTCAAGTCCCATAAACACATAATCTATCATGCCATTAAAATACAAAATATAAAAATGCCTCCACATTTGTTTCTTTTTGACCCCATGCCCAATTCTGCCTACCAGAAAACTGACTGATCAAGTGTTCCTAACTTTTTCAGGGAAAGCTTTGGGAGGAGGTGAAATCCATAAATCCCGGATACAGCAAAAAAATACAGCGCCCCCATTCAGTGTCTTTCTTCCAAAGCAGTGGCATTCTGGCAATGCTCTTAGCCTACAACCATTTCCTTAAGAGGACAGCTCTTCCAATGAGGAAATTACTTCTCAATGTGAAATATTTGCCCTGATTTTCATTCTGGCCTAATTGGATCTATGCAAATGAATAGCAGGAAGTTGATTTTATACTTTTCTTCTTACTCATATGATTAAGGAAGGGCTGAGATTTGGGTACTATATTCCTCAGCTTCTAAGCAGCTGGTGTCACCCCCATTGATTTCATGCTCCACTCTACCATTGGATCTTACCTTGAATCCTACATGTGCTGGGGACTGAGTTTTCCTTGCTACTGGTAGCTCTTTCCATATTTTCAATCCAGGGTACAAATTCCACTTCATTGCCTCTGCTTTAGAGAAATACATGTGAGCTCCCTACACTGGTTCTCTACGGCAGGTGTGGTATTGGCTCACACCAGATGTTCCCTAGCTAAAGCTTTATGGACCTGCTTCCTATTCCTCCTCCATCTGTGTTCTAAGACTTGCCCCAGATCTCTGGATGACATTCAACAAAGGAATGTTAAAGGGATTCCACTTGCCAGATTACATAGTTAACACCTAACTGGCTGCAAATCTTGAAATGGGAGAGATGAGATGAGCTAAAGCTCATCACCTCCTAGCTCTTCTTACAGAGTGGTTTGCTAGCCTGATGTGATTATTCCATCAGTTCTTTCATTTATTCACTAAACATTTACTGAGCATCTACCTGAGTGCCAGATTCTTGTAAAATATGAAGCCTGAGGGAAACTGAAACTAATAAGGCAACCTCTGTGCCCTAGAGAAAATTCATGGTCTAGTGGGGAGAAAAAGTTAAACACATCACAAAATTATAATACAGCACATTCAATACTGTGATAGGGGTACTCCTTAAGGGAGTGAGTACAGAGAGGAGGGAAAGAGACTCGGCTGTCCACCAGAGCCCTCACCCCTTCCTATCACTATCATCTCTATTTTAGGGGAGCCTCTACTAAGCAGGCTGTACCTGAACTGGATCCCAGGCTACGGGTTTATTCAGCAAGTGTTTATTGGGCACCTCCTGAGTGCCTTGGAACAGGGAGAAGAATTAGAGATGGAGAGTTTCTAAGTGGGCAGGAATAGATGCGTAAGGAGCACCGGAAAGAACTGAACCCTGAAAGAAGTATGAGTGTATCCTCCTCCAGACAAGGAGGAATGCAGAGAGGAAGGAGGATGATCAGGAGAGTTTGGGGTAGAAAGAGAGAAGCTGAATGAATTAACATCAGAAAGCACACTTGCCTAGTCAGCAAAGTAGGAGGCAGGGCAGCCAGGTGACAATAGGAGTAGAATTGGAGGTCATAAAAAAGTCACAGAAAACAGCCAGAGGCAAAAGCATTTACAGTAGGTTTCAAAATGACAGGTATGACTCAACTGCAACTCAGCAACCTAGCATTGGAAAAGATGCCTGAGGCTGGCAGTGGGGCTAGGGAGCTAATGTTTTTTAATTAGAAAAGTTAAATTAAATTAAAACTTAATTGGAAATCCCTTGTAATAAGGGAAAATCAATGAAAAGCAATTATGTAGATGGGGGGGTTGGCAGAGGATGAGATGGTTGGATGGCTTCACTGACTCAATGGATATGAGTTTGAGCAAACTCGGAGAGAGAATGAAGGACAGGGAAGCCCGGCATGCTGCAGTTCTGAGGTTGCAGAGTCAGACATGACTTTGCGACTGAACACACACAATTATTTAGAATCAACAGAAACTATCTGCAACACTGGACACCTCTTATAAAATGAGTACACACCTATTGCTTGCTTCAGACCATAGAATTCCTTGGTATGAAATTAAAAAAAAAAAACCAGCACTCTCAAACATAGCTTCCCTGGTAGCTCAACTGGTAAAGAACCCACCTGCAAAGCAGGAGACACCGGTTCCATTCCTGGGTTGGGAAGATCCCTGGAGTAGGAAACGGCAACCCACTCCAACATTCTTTCCTGGAGCATTTCATGGACAGAGGAGCCTAGTGGGCTACAGTCCCTGGGGTCGCAAAGAGTCAGATGTCACTGAGCTACTAACACTTTCACTTTTTTTAAAAAAATAAATTTATTTATTTTAGTTGGGGGCTAATTACTTTACAATATTGTAGTAGTTTTTGCCATACATTGACATGAATCAGCCATGGGTTTACATGTGTTCCCCATCCTGAACCCCCCTCCCACCTCCCTCCCCATTCCATCCCTCTGGGTCATCCCAATGCCCCAGCCCTGAGCATTTGTCTCATGCATAGAACATGGAATGGTGTTCTGTTTCACATATGATAATATACATGTTTCAATGCTATTATCCCAGAACGTCCCACCCTCACCTTCTCCCTCAGAGTCCATAAGACTGTTCTATGCATCTGTGTCTCTTATTCTGTCTCGCATATAGGGTTACCGTTACCATCTTTCAAATTCCATATATATGCATTAGTATACTGTATTGGTGTTTTTCTTTCTGGCTTACTTCACTCTGTATAATGGGCTCCAGTTTCATCCATCTCAATAGCACCGATTCAAATGTATTTTTTTAATGGCTGAGTAATATTCCATTGTGTATATGTACCACAGCTTCCTTATCCATTCGTCTGCTGATGGACATCTAGGTTGCTTCCATGTCCTGGCTATTATAAACAGTGCTGCAATGAACATTGGGGTACACGCGTCTCTTTCAATTCTGGTTTCCTCAGTGTGTATGCCCAGCAGTGGGATTGCTGGGTCATATGGCAGTTCTATTTCCAGTTTTTGAGGAATCTCCACACTGTTCTCCATAGTGGCTGTACTAGTTTGCATTCCCACCATAGTGTAAGAGGGTTCCCTTTTCTCCACACCCTCTCCAGCATTTATTGCTTGTAGACTTTTGGATAGCAGCCATTCTGACTGGTGTGTAATGGTACCTCATTGTGGTTTTGATTTGCATTTCTCCAACAATGAGTGATGTTGAGCATCTTTTCATGTGTTTGTTAGCCATCTGTATGTCTTCTTTGGAGAAATGTCTGTTTAGTTCTTTGGCCAATTTTTTGATTGGGTCGTTTATTTTTCTGGAATTGAGCTGCAGGAGTTGCTTGTATATTTTTGAGATTAATTGTTTGTCCGTTGCTTCGTTTGCTATTATTTTCTCCCATTCTGAAGGCTGTCTTTTCACCTTGCTTATAGTTTCCTTTGTTGTGCAAAAGCTTTTAATTTTGATTAGGTCCCATTTGTTTATTTTTGCTTTTATTTCCAATATTCTGGGAGGTGGGTCATGGAGGATCCTGCTGTGGTTTATGTTGGAGAGGGTTTGGCCTATGTTTTCCTCTAGGAGTTTTACAGTTTCTGGTCTTATGTTTAGATCTTTAATCCATTTTGAGTTTATTTTTGTGTATGGTGTTAGCAAGTGTTCTAGTTTCATTCTTTTACAAGTGGTTGACCAGTTTTCCCAGCACCACTTGTTAAAGAGATTGTCTTTTCTCCATTGTATACTCTTGCCTCCTTTGTCGAAGATAAGGTGTCCATAGGTGCGTGGGTTTATCTCTGGGCTTTCTATTTTGTTCCATTGATCTATATTTCTATCTTTGTGCCAGTACCACACTGTCTTGATGACTGTGGCTTTGTAGTAGAGCTTGAAGTCAGGCAGGTTGATTCCTCCAGTTCCATTCTTCTTTCTCAAGATTGCTTTGGCTATTCGAGGTTTCTTATATTTCCATACAAATTGTGAAATGATTTGTTCTAGTTCTGTGAAAAATACCATTGGTAGCTTGATAGGGATTGCATTGAATCTATAAATTGCTTTGGGTAGTATACTCATTTTCACTATATTAATTCTTCCAATCCATGAACACGGTATATTTCTCCATCTGTTTGTGTCCTCTTTGATTTCTTTCATCAGTGTTTTATAGTTTTCTATATATAAGTCTTTTGTTTCTTTAGGTAGATATATTCTTAAGTATTTTATTCTTTTTATTGCAATGGTGAATGGTATTGTTTCCTTAATTTCTCTTTCTGTTTTCTCATTGTTAGTGTATAGGAATGCAAGGGATTTCTGTGTGTTAATTTTATATCCTGCAACTTTACTATATTCATTGATTAGCTCTAGTAGTTTTCTGGTAGAATCTTTAGGGTTTTCTATGTAGAGGATCATGTCATCTGCAAACAGTGAGAGTTTTACTTCTTCTTTTCCTATCTGTATTCCTTTTATTTCTTTTTCCGCTCTGATTGCTGTGGCCAAAACTTCCAAAACTATGTTGAATAGTAGTGGTGAAAGTGGGCATCCTTGCCTTGTTCCTGACTTTAGGGGAAATGCTTTCAGTTTTTCACCATTGAGGATAATGTTTGCTGTGGGTTTGTCATGTATAGCTTTTATTATGTTGAGGTATGTTCCTTCTATTCCTGCTTTCTGGAGGGTTTTTATCATAAATCGATGTTGAATTTTGTCAAAGGCTTTTTCTGCATCTATTGAGATAATGATATGGTCACTTTCACTTTTTAACTCTCAAACAGAAGCCAATTTGAATAGATTTTACACGTTGATTTTATGCACATGTAGACACATAGAATACTATAAAAATTTATTAAAGTGTGTAGGTCTTGGTCTTATTTTCTTAGTCATTTGGAAAACCTTTCTGCAATCCTGGCTTACTTGGGCCTGGCATCCCTCCCACTTCTCTGGCCATCCTGCCATTCCCTGTGTGCCTTGACTCTTGGTCCATCCAGGTTTCTACCGTGAGCTCCATTAGCACTGAATAAAGCAATAAACAATGTGCACATTAAGTGCTCATTTTTTCCACCTGAGCCCAAATTACCTGACTTGGTGAGGGAAACAGCATGAGTTTCTGGGACAGTGATAAGACTCACACTCTTCATTTGGGTGTTGTTCCAGCCTATGAGAACAGCACCAGGTCTCAACCTCCAGGGGCCCTCACTGCCTACACTTGTGTTAAAACCAAACTCCTCTGTCTGATACTGGAGGTTTACTTCCCTCTCTCTCAACCTCATTTACTTCCACTCTACCCAGGAACCTCTCAAGCCTGGCTCCAGGTCATCACTGAACATGGTCCCTTGGAGGCAGCTTGGTGATTTTCAAAGGTTCCTGGGTCCACCTTCATTACCCATGTGACGGGCGGAAGTTGCCCAGGTGCTAGGATGGGCCTGCTGCCTGGATTTCCTGCTTTGGGCTCTGGAGCCTGCCAGGACAGGTAGAGATCTTATACCAGGCACCATGCTGCCCTGCAAAAGCTGTCTGTGGCCAGAGCCCCTTCCCAGTGAGCCTGATCTTCTTTGGTGTCCTCAGGCCTCCTGGTCACAGGGGGTCAGGCCACAAGGGAAGCATGTGTAGAAGTTGTCCCAAACCACGGTGCCTGCTGACCTCCTTGACCTGTGCTGCTGTGTCCCACGCAAAGGTCACACTCTTCTCTTTCCAGCCCACAGCCTCTCTGACTCTGCAATTCCCTTTAGTTAAGAGAGTGGGATGTGGCAGTGTAGGGATGGAGCAGGGTGTAGATCTGTATAAAGTGCTGGGGCTGAGGTCCTAACCTTCCTGATCTGACCACCTCCCTGAGGAATCTCCCTCCCCTATTGGCTGATGTCCCTGCATCTATGTTCTACCCAGAGTCTCATCTCCTTGCAGGGACCAGCCCAAGGCCCCACTCCTGCTCACTCAGTCACAGGGCGCAGAGGCCTCTCTGAGTTCGTAGAGCCCTTGCTGTTGGCATCACTTGAAGTGACATTTCATCAGAACTTCTTGGTGAGCCAAGCTCAGGGCACTTGGTTCTGCTGCTGGAAAGTTGTGTGAAATTGACCCTCTGTTTGCCTGTTTGAAGATGAAAGGGGCTGGAACTACACCTCTGGGCTGATGTTTCAGTTCAGTTTGATTGCTGTTTTCAGTCTAAACTACTTGGTAGTGTCTGTTTCTGCTTCTTATCTATATTTTACAATTCTGTCACAACCTAGAGCATAGAGTGCTAGGGCTTGAGGAAGACTTAAGAAACTTGTTTCTGAGTTATTAACTGAATGAATACCAAGATCTTACAACAAACATGGTTTTCTATGGGGCAAAGAAGAACTGGGTGATCTAGTTAAAATTTAGATTGAAGATTAAGCTCACTATTGTTAAGATATCACTTCTCACCAAATTGATCTATAGATTTTACACAATCCCAATCAAAATCCCAGCAAGGTTTCTTGTAGAAATTGACAACTGATTCTAAAATATATACAGAAATGCAAAAGATATAGAATAGCCAAAACAACTTTAAAAAGGAAAAACAATGTTGAAAGACTCAAACAATGTGATTTTAGACATTGTAAAGCTACAGAAATCTAGGATAGTAAAGTATTGATGCCAAGATAGAAAACTAGATCAATTAAACAGAATAGAGCATCCAGCAATAGATGCACATATATAAATAGTCAATTGGTGGAAAAAGAGTCTTTTCAACAATGGTAGTAGAACAATCATTAATTTGCACAAAACTGAACTTTGATTGACACTTCATAGCAAATACCATAAAAATCCCTCAGAATGGATCAGAGACCTAAGTGTAAAATTTAAACTATAAAACATCTAGGAGAAAACATAGGAGAGAATCTTTGTTATCTTTAAACAAATATTTATTACACATAACACCCACAGTATGGTTTGTAATTTAAAAAATATTGGATTTCATAAAAATTAAAATCCTCTTCTCCTAAATAGATACTCTTAAGAGAATAAAAAACTAAGCTACATACTGAAGGAAAATATTTGCAAATTACATATCCAATAAATGACTTTTATCCAGAATATATTTTAAAAAAACTCTCAAAACTAAATAATAAAAAACAATGAGCAAAAGATTTGAACAGAGACTTCACCAAAGAAGATATATGGATGGCAAGGAAGCACACAAAAAGATGCTCAACCATTAATCCCAGCAACTTAAAACCTCAGTAACATGCTACTACACACCTATTAGAAGGCTTAAAATGAAAAAAGATTGACAGTACCAAGTGTTGGTGAGACGTGGAGCAAGTGGAACTTTCATATACTGCTATGGGAGTATAAGATGGTATAACCATATTAGAAAAGAGCTTAGCAACTTCTTTAAAAAGTTAAACATGCACCTGCCATATGACCTAACCATTACACTCTTAGGTATTTACCCAAGAGCAATGAAAACATATGTCTGCAAAACGATTTGCAGACATCTTCAAAGCAGCATTAGCCCCTCAAAAGTGGAAAGAAACCAAATATACATTAAGAGGTAAAAGGATATGTAAACTGCGGTACATCCAAACAATGAAACTCTACACAGCAATTAAAAGGAATACACTATTGCTACACAAAGAAACATGAATGTACCTCAAAATAATTATGCTAAGTGGGAGAAACTAGACCAAAAAAAAGTACGTGCTACATGTTTCTTTACGGAATTCTAGAAAATTCAAAATAATCTATTGTAATAGAAGATCAGTGATCACTTGGAGAGCTGTAAAGGGATAAGAGAGGTACAAGAGAAAGGTAATAAAAAGAAACACAAGGAAAATTTGGGGGATGAAAGAGGTGTTCATTATCTTGATTGTGGTGATGCTTTTACAGGTGTGGACATGTGTCAAAATTTACCAAATTGTATACTTTAAATATGTGCAATTTATTATGTCAATTATACCTCAATAAAGCTATATTTTTTTCAATAAAGCTCTTTTAAAAATTGTTTAAGGCTTCTTCCCAGAAACTTTAATAAATTGCAATGTATATTTCCAAGCATAAACCCTAGCAATCCTAATTTTACAGTTCTAGGCCAGGACCCAGAAGTCTGCATTTGACTCAAGCTCTTCAAGCAATTCCAGTACAAGTTGTCCCGAAACCACACTTCGTGAAACACTGATCTAGAGAGTAAGGATTTCTAGAACAATATTGTAATTAGAACATTTGTTTCTGGGGAAAATAAGTAACTTTTCCTACTAGGGTTGTTATATCTTTCTGTATTATGCCTCCAGAGGACTCATATTCCATTACCATAACATATATTTAGCATATTATTAATAGTTCAAAGGCAAAATTAAAGCATATCTTTTCCCCCATCTTACCTTTATATAAATTAAAATTAACTACATAATCTTGTTACATTTCCTGGCAGAGGCCTACAATTTAAATCAAGAACTTAGGTCTCTTGGTCATGACTGAAAACTGATGTGCTAGTTTTCCAATCACACTTCTTAGTTTATCTTGTTTCCACATCTTATGACGCACATCCACCCGCACATCCTCCTGATGAGCTCACGATCAGAGAAGACACAGAAGGAGTGTAAAATGGTTTCGTTACTGCTAAGTTGCTGGGAGCCAGCTCATGAGATCCCACCCATGACAGAGTCATGAGCAAGAGGACTGATCCGAGCACGGCTTCTCAGGCCTCAGGGATTCTCGGAAGGCTGCCTCAGCACTCACCTTAAAGATGATATCTGTCTTTCTGATGTTAGCTATAATAAACCTCTTCTTATTTTCTGTGACTTGGGCAAAAGGCTTTTCCTGATTCTCTTCTAAAATAGATCTATCTGAAACCTCAATCGATAAGGCCCCTGAACGGTAACACCCTAATAAAATTATCTAGAATATAGAAGTATACTAATCCAAATTCCTTTTGCTAGCATATTGGTTTGTTTAATAAATGTGCCTGTGCCTTTGGAGCTAGTGTGCATGACTGCTCTTTAACAATAAACAACATTGAGAGCCACCACACAGAAAGGCCCAATAGGCACAGAACCCTTCGCAGGAAAAAAAGGCTTATTAGGAAATATAAAAAATATTGCTTTATGAAACTGTTACTTAGTTTATGTTTACTCACTATGTTTCTGCTGTTAACGTATTTAGCCTATATAATGAAAGCATAATAGTTAGAGATTTATATAAATAGAAGTTTAGCTTTAATACAAATAGGAAGACAATTGTTGATTTAACTGATGATTCTTACTTAGAGCTGACCTTCAGCTTGCTGTTCTATGACTTTATGGAACCACATTCTTTTCTGTTAAGCTCAAGGGTAGGATAGATTACCAAAAACAGGTTTTACCTTGAAACTTTCTATTGATGAATTCTTTCCTGCTGTGCCTGATACAAAAGTGTTCTGACTGATCAACCCTTATCAATGGAGAGTCACAAGATGTGAGCAGGCCCCCAGGCCGGAAGATGATGTAAACAAAATCAACTAAGATATGCAAACGATGTCGGTGAGGGTCAGCACTGCTGACCCATTAAGCTGAATTGGTATGACTCTATACTTTACATTTGTTTCTATGTACCACTAAAAATATAAAAGCTGTCTTAAAAACAATAAAGTCAGGAGACACTTGGAAACACCGAGACTCTTTGTGTCTTCTCATTCACATCGCTGACGCCGTCCATCCT
Source organism: Okapia johnstoni (assembly GCA_024291935.2). Classification (NCBI taxonomy): domain Eukaryota; kingdom Metazoa; phylum Chordata; class Mammalia; order Artiodactyla; family Giraffidae; genus Okapia; species Okapia johnstoni. The sequence goes on along the minus strand of CM044311.1, from coordinate 84,869,530 downwards.
GAGGGAACCCCTGGACCTGCTGGAGCTGGACTCTGGCACTAAGTCTCTGAGGACAAAGTTATCTTTCCACGTGTATATAATTTTCCTCATTAAACAACAAAAACTGTTGCCAGTATAAATGGTAGGAGATAGGTTTTTCACATAAAACTAGCATTCCTTAACCTTAGCAACATTACCTGAAAGAAATATTGGAACTCAATGGATAAAGCTTGTTTTGGATTTTTCCTATCCAATATCACTTGAGAAGACAATATGAAGGATAAAGACTATTCAAAGATGATTTTTAGTGATTAAAGGGAATATAGTGAATAACATCTGTGAAAATGGTGTAGGGATAAAAAACCTCCAAAAATTCTTTCCTCAATGAAAGCATGGAAAAAATTTGCAAAAATAGCCACAATATTTTCAGAATACTGGAAATTAAACAAAGGCTTCAGGAGAGACTTAGTTCAGGAAGACTGGATGAATCTCAGTATGACCAGTGAGTTTTGTGGTGTTTTAGTTACCCTAGTCCCATTCTACTCCTTTTTCTTAGTGGCAGCCTTGGAAACCAACAGCCTGTAATCATGGTGAAAATTAGCAAGCTGGCAGCTCTAGAAGGAGCAGAATGGGGACTCCCTTCAAAGTCTCATTCCCAGAAAACTGTCATTATTGGATTGTCTGGGGGTTCCTTGGAATATCCTACTTGCAAGGCTGTCTTTATTAACCGACTAAGAGCTTCCTCAGTGTGAAAAGTCTTTTCCCCAGGGCCCTTTGAGAAAATATCTAGAGGTGATTATTTAATTTCTTGGCTGCTTGAGGCACTGGATAACAGCTGGGGCAAAAATAAGATAATCAAAAAGTTAAAGGAAAAACATAAGAATCCATAGTGGTTTTGAAAAACTCCAAATATTCTGGAGATTCTAGAAGGCCATTGTCCACATGCCAAGGGTTGTGCACACACTCAGGAAAAATCTTAGAAGATGTTATGCTCTCACCTCAGCTGATTTTGAGACTCTGCACAAAAAATAAGTGAAGGCTAAGGAAATTGCCACCTGTCTAACTTAGTATTAAAGTTGGGCTCTAAAAAAAAAATTAAAAAAAAATACAGTTGGGCTCTAAAGTGCACACAGAATCCCTTGGCAAAGACTGGAATGTTTATTGATTTCAGGTGTTTAAGAAAACCTCTGCCCAATCATGAACCAAGCAGACTTCAGTGACCACACATGACAATGAATATGGATTTATAGAATTATTTCATAAACATCACTAAATAAACCACAGACAGCAATAATAGCAAACATTGGAGATAGAAGAGAATCTGATTTCCAGAGTTGCCACATTATGTCATTTTAAATGTCCAGTTTCCAAAGAAAAATTAAGATGCATACAGAGAAATAAGAAAACATAACCCATACACAGGGGAAAAAAACGAGTCAATAGAAACTGTCCCTGAGGAAGCCAAGATATTGCACTTTCCAGACCAAGACTTTAAATCAACTTAAAAAAAATGTTTAGAATGAAAGGAAACCATACATAAAGAACTAAAGTATGAAAACAAACTGTCATCAAATAGAGAATATAAAGAGAGAGAAATTATACTTTAAAAGGACCAAATAGATATTTTGGATTGAAAAGTATAATAACCAAAGTGAAAAATTCACTACAGTGATTCAATAGCCGATTTGAGCAGGCAAAGAAAGAATCAGAGAACTTATACATGGGTCAATTAAAACTACCCAATTTGAAGAATAGAAAGAAAAAGAATGAAAAAAATAAACAGAGCTTTAAAAGCCTGTAGGACACCAACAAGCATATCAACATACACCCAACAGGAATCCCAGAGGACAGAAAAAAGGACTGAAAAATTAATATTTGAAGAAATAATGGCCAAAGACTTCCAAAATTCAAAGAAAAATGCTAATGTATACATCCAAGGTGATCTAAAAACACCAGAAATAAAAACTCAGAGACCCCCACCTATACATAATATGATCAAACTGTCAAAGAAAGGAGAGATAGCCAAGATGGCAGATTAGGAAGACCACGAGATCACCTCCTTTCATAACTACATCAAAATTACGACTATTTATAGAGCAACACAAGCTGGAATCAAGATTGCCGGGAGAAATATCAATAACCTGAGATATGCAGATGACACCACCCTTATGGCAGAAAGTGAAGAAGAAATAAAGAGCCTCTTGATGAAAGTGAAAGAGGAGAGTGAAAAAGTTGGCTTAAAGCTCAACGTTCAGAAAACTAAGATCATAGCATCTGGTCCCATCACTTCATGGCAAATAGATGGGGAAACAGTGGAAACAGTGTCAGACTTTATATTTTTGGGCTCCAAAATCACTGCAGATGGCGATTGCAGCCATGAAATTAAAAGACGCTTACTCCTTGGAAGGAAGGTTATGACCAACCTAGACAGCATATTTAAAAGCAGAGACATTACTTTGCCAACAAAAGTCCGTCTAGTCAAGGCTATGGTTTTTCCAGTGGTCATGTATGGATGTGAGAGTTGGACGGTGAAGAAAGCTGAGCACCAAAGAATTGATGCTTTTGAACTGTGGTGTTGGAGAAGACTCTTGAGAGTCCCTTGGACTGCAAGGAGATCCAACCAGTCCATCCTAAAGGAGATCCAACCAATCCAGACTAAAGGAGATCAGTCCTGGGTGTTCATTGGAAGGACTGACGTTGAAGCTGAAACTCCAATACTTTTGCCACCTCATGTGAAGAATTGACTCATTGGAAAAGACCCTATGCTGGGAAGGATTGGGGGCAGGAGGAGAAGGGGATGACAGAGGATGAGATGGCTGGATGGCATCACTGACTCAATGGACATGGGTTTGGATAAACTCTGGGAGTTGGTGACAGACAGGGAGGCCTGGCATGCTGCGATTCTTGGGGTCGCAAAGAGTCGGACACGACTGAGTGACTGAACTGAACTGATAGAGCAACTACTGATAAGAAACACCTGAAGATTAGCAGAAAATGTTATCTACAACTAAAGATATGAAGAAGGAACTAAAATGAGATAAGTAGGAGGGGCAGAAAAGCAGGAGAGTTAAAACCCATACCTACTCGGTAGACAACCCACAAACAAGAGGATAATCACAATTGCAGAAGTTCTCCCCAAGGAGCAAGGGGTACAAGCCCCACATTGAGCTTCCTAGCTCAGCATTCCTGCACCAGGAAGATGAGCCCCCAGAGTCAATGGCTTTGAAGGCCAGTGGGGATTACTTTTGGGAGAGTTAGAGGGCACTAGAATATAGAGACTTTATTCTTAAAGAACATGTACAAAATCTCACATGCTCTAAGACCCAGGGCAGAAGAAATAGTTTCAAAGAATCCTGTGTTAGACCACTTGCTAATCTTGTAGAATTTCCCAAAGAGGTAGGAAGAAACTAGGAACTCCCTGGGGACACAGGTGCTGGCAGCAGCCATATTTAGGAACTCATTCTACCATGAGGCTACAGGTGCTGGCAAGTGCCATTTTGGAATCTTCCCTCTAGATGATTGGTTCTGGGAAACAGCTCCACTCACCAGCAGGCCTGATGCCCTAAGACCCCATGAATCCCCAGTCATTCAGGGACCCAGCCTCATCAACCAGAGGACCTAGGACTCAGACCCACTCACTAGTGGGCCAGCACTAGTCCTGGGAACCCCGGAGTCACAAAGCCAACTGCACTAGGACCTGGTACTGCTTGCCAGCAGGCAAGGAGCATCCTCCGAGGCAGAGCCTGGCAGCCAATTGGGATGGGGGCCAGCCCTGGCTACAAGTATGCTTAACAGTAGTCAGCCTCACCACAACAGAAAAGTCCATACAGCTCACAGAGGAGGCAGTCATAGAGCACATCACTCTGGTGATCCAAGAGAAGTTGGGCCCCATAGAACATCTACATAAGGCCACATCTCTGACATTGGGAAACATAAATGATAGAATATATAGAAATAAAAAAAGAAAGTTAGGCAAAATGAGGTGACAGAGGAAAATGTTCCAAATGAAAGAACAAGAATAAAACCCTAGAAGAACTATTAAGCAATACTTATCACTTATTTACCCAATAAAGAGCTCAAGGTGATGATAATAAAATGCTGTGCTGTGCTGTGCTTAGTTTGCTCAGTCGTGTCCGACTCTTTGTGACTCCATGGACCACAGCCCACCAGGCTTCTCTGTCCATGGGGATTCTCCCGACAAAAATACTATAGTGGGTTGCCGTGCCCTCTGCTGAATGAGCTAAAATATAAATGAACATAGAGAGTAATTTTTAAAGGGTTAGAAAATATAAAGAACTAAGCAGAGCTAGACAATACAATAACTAAAATTAAATATACATTAGAAGGAATCAACAGTAGATTAGATGATACAGAGGAGTGGATCAGCGAACTGGAAGACAGAATACTGGAAATCACCCAAGCTGGCCAGAAAAAAGAAAAAGAATTGTAAAAAATGAGGATAGTTTAAGAGACCTCTGGTACAACATCAAGAATATTAACATTTGTACTCCAGGGGTTCCAGAAGAAGAGAGAGAGAAGTTAGAGACATAATAGCTTAAAACTTCCCTAACTTAGGGAACATTTCATGCAAAGATGGGCTCAATAAAGGACAGAAATGGTATGGATCTAACAGAAGCAGAAGCTATTAAGAAGAGGTAGCAAGAATACACAGAAGAATTGTACAAAAAAGATCTTCATGACCCAGATAATCACTATGGTGTGATCACTAACCTAGAGCCAGACATCCTGGAATGTGAAGTCAAGTGGACCTTAGGAAGCATCACTACGAACAAAGCTAGTGGAGGTGATAGAATTCCAGTTGAGCTATTTCAAATCCTGAAAGATGACACTGTGAAAGTGCTGCACTCAATATGCCAGCAAATATGGAAAACTCAGCAGTGGCCACAGGACTGGAAAAGGTCAGTTTTCATTCCAATCCCAAAGAAAGGCAATGCCAAAGAATGCTCAAACTACCACACAATTGCACTCATCTCACACGTTAGTAAAGTAATGCTTAAGATTCTACAAGCCAGGCTTCAGCAATACGTGAACCGTGAAATTCCAGATGTTCAAGCTGGTTTTAGAAATGGCAGAGGAACCCAGAGATCAAATTGCCAACATCCACTGGATCATCAAAAAAGCAAGAGAGTTCCAGAAAAACATCTACTTCTGCTTTATTGACTATGCCAAGGAGTTTGACTGTGTGGATCACAATAAACTGTGGAAAATTCTGAAAGAGATGGGCATACCAGACCACCTGACCTGCCTCTTGAGAAACTTGTATGCAGGTCAGGAAGCAACAGTTAGAACTGGACATGGAACAACAGACTGGTTCCAAATAGGAAAAGGAGTACGTCAAGGCTGTATATTGTCACCCTGCTTATTTAACTCATATGCAGAGTACATCATGAGAAATGCCGGGCTGGATGAAGCACAAGCTTGAATCAAGATTGCCAGGAGAAATATCAGTAACCTCACATATGCAGATGACACCACCCCTAGGGCAGAAAGCGAAGAAGAACTAAAGAGCCTCTTGATGAAAGTGAAAGAGGAGAGTGAAAAAGTTGGCTTAAAGCTCAACATTCAGAAAACTAAGATCATAGCATCCAGTCCTATCACTTCATGGCAGATAGATGGGCAAACAGTGGAAACAGTAGCTGACTTTATCTTTCTGGGCTCCAAAATCACTGCAGATGGTGATTGCAGCCATGAAATTAAAAGATGCTTACTCCTTGGAAGGAAAGTTATGACCAGCCTAGACAGCATATTTAAAAGCAGAGACATTACTTTGCCAACAAAGGTCCGTCTAGTCAAGGCTATGATTTTTCCAGTGGTCATGTATGGATGTGAGAGTTGGACTATAAAGAAAACTGAGCGCTGAAGAATTGATGCTTTTGAGCTGTGGTGTTGGAGAAGACTCTTGAGAGTCCCTTGGACTGCAAGGAGATCCAACCAGTCCATCCTAAAGGAGATCCGTCCTGGGTGTTCATTGGAAGGACTGATGTTGAAGCTGAAACTCCAATACTTTGGCCACCTGATGCGAAGATCTGACTCATTTGAAAAGATCCTGATGCTGGGAAAGATTGAGGGCAGGAGGAGAATGGGACGACAGAAGATGAGATTGTTGGATGGCATCATCGACTCAATGGACATGGGTTTGGGTGGACTCTGGGAGTTGGTGATGGACAGGGAGGCCTGGCATGCTGCAGTTCATGGGGTCACAAAGAGTCGGACACGACTGAGTGCCTGAACTGAACTGAACTGAACTTGGGGAAGGAAACAGACATCCAGGTCCAGAAGCACAGAGAGTCCCAAACAAGATGAACCCAAAGATATCCACACTAAGGAAGGTTGTAATTAAAATGGAAAAATTAAAAGCATCAAGGGGAAAGCAACTAGTTACATGAAGCTGCAAGATACAAAGGTAATATACACAAATCTATTGCATTTCTATACACTAACAATGACCTATCAGAAAGAGAAATCAAGAAAAAATCTAATTTGCAATTGCGTCAAGAAGAATAAAATACCTAGGAATAAATCTAACCAAGGAGAGAAAACTATAAGACATTGATGAAAGAAATTTAGGATAACACAAGCAAATAGAAAGTTATACCATGCTCACGGACTGGAAGTCAATATTGTTAAAAATGACCATGCTCCCCAGGGCAATCTACAGATTCAATGCAATCCCTCTCAAAATACCAATGGCATTTTTTCACAGAAGTAAAAGAAATAATTCTAAATTTGTATGGAAACAAAAGACCTGAATAGCCAAAACAATCTTGAGAAAGAACAAAGCTGATAGTATCATGAGCTGTGATTTCAAACTATACTACAAAGATACAGTAATCAAAAAATGTAGTAGTGGTACAAAAACAGACACACAGATCAATGGAACAGAATAGAGCCCAGAAATAAACCCACACTTATGTAGACAGTTAGCCTATGACAAAGGAGGCAATAATATACATTGGGGAAAGACAGCCTTTCCAACAAATGGTGTTAGAAAACTGGACTGCTACATGCAAGGGAATCAAAATTAACTACTTTTTCACACCATGTACAAAAATAAACTCAAAATAAATTAAATACTTAAATGTAAGACCTGATGCCATAAAACTCCTGAAGGAAAATATAGGATATATATATATATATATATATGTTTGCCCATGCTGTGTGGCATGCAGGATCTTAGTCCCCTGAACAGGGATTGAACCTGTGCCCCCTGCAGTGGAAGTATGGAGTCTTAACCACTGCATTGCCAGTGAATTCCCAGACAGTATACCTTTTGACATATATTGCGGCAATATTTTGTGTATAGAAATACTGAACTACTATGCTGTGCATCTGGAACAAACATAGTTTGTAGGTCAATGACCCTTTAATTTAAAAAAAGAGAGAGAATCTAGAAAGCAGCAAGAGAAAAGCAATCTGTATCATGCACATATTTTTTTAATAAGTAAATAGCTTAACTTTTATTATAAACTATGGAGGCTACAAAATAGTGGGATGACAAAAGTGCTTTAAGTAAAAGACTGTCAACCAAGAATTCTATATCTATGGCCAACTGATTTTCATCAAGTCTGCTGTCTTAATTCAGGCTGCTATAACAAAATACCATATCCTGGATGGCTTATAAATGACTGAAGTTTCTTTCTTACAGTTCTGGAGGCTGGAAGTCTGAGATAAGGGTGCCACCCTGGCTGAGTTCTGGTGAGGACCCACCTCTGGGCTGCATATTGTTGACTTCTGATTGAGACAATTGGGTCTGGGCAATTGGGTAGGTGAGATCATGTCTAAAAGGGACATACACACAATTACAAAACCCCTACACAATCTAAAGCAAGCACAGGTGCTTCCAGGTACTATGAAAATGTGCCCACAGTTATTTTCTAGGCAAATCATTTTCTTTAACAATATCCCCAATTTCCACACCTCCACACTGATTCCACACAAAGCTGGAATCAGTATACTCCCCAGACTGAAGTCAGCAAGGGTAACCTTACCTTTAATATTGTTTTGTTGTTTCATCAATAATTTACTTATTTCTGAAAACCAACAATCTCTGATTTCTTTTGAAGTTGCCTGCAATTACAGATAAGAAAATACTGAATATCATCACCTGGTACATTAATTGGACAGGACTTTTATTCTCTGGGTGACTTTTAGAATGAGATAAAATACACTTGCTGAATTATGGGAACATGATAGGGAAAGAAGAGAGACACCTATGGGAAAGGCATGAATTTTACCTGTAGGATGTATTTTTCAAGTCCATTTTGGTTGGCAATTTCAAACTTTCTGTTGCTCCCCCTTCCAAGTTGGCGAATTGAAAGTGTCATCAGCTATTGTAAAGAAAGAAGAAAATTCTCTATGCCATCTCTTCCAATTTAAGAATTATCCCTGTCTGTCACTCTAATTCTTTCTACCCTTGATTTCTGTTCTTCCATCTTTATTCTAAGTGTTTTATTGTTTTATGTTAACAACCCCAAGGAACATAAAACACAATCTTGTGTCATTTATCTTGTCTGTTTCAGAGGACAACACAGATTATGTCATTCCACAGGCACAGCTGTAGCCTTCAACTTTAAGCAAAACGGTGATCTCTCCTTTAATACCTGAGTATTTCACAAATGTCTACATAATAGTAACTGAATTAGTGTCCACTATGAAACATAAATAAAAAGCACTATGAATAAATTAACAATTTTAATCACAAGAGCATGTATGTGTATATGTGATAGCTAGCTATGAAATATTTCTCATACAAGCAAGAGGCAATGCTTGGTGTGGACATGGGTCCCTAGACCCCCAGGATCAGGTGTTGGCTACATTTGTATGAAAAGATGCATGGTTGAGAAGATGAAATTCAGCCCATGCTTTAATCTCCAAGAATTTTGATCCTCTGCCTGGACAAAAGAGGGTACTTTTTAATTAATTTGTCCAGATAGGCTGCCATAAGGTCCCCTTTCTCTACCCAGTACAAAGGCAACCTGTGCCAGCCCTGGGCCTATCTAGTGACTGATTACAAGCTCTGACTCTGGAATCAGACCTGGGTGGATTCTCGCTCTGTTTGTGGCATCTGACAAGTTAACCTCGCCTCTCTAAGCTTCCGTTTCTTTATCTATAAAGTAAAGATAACAATATTTCCCTCCACAGGGTTGTGCTGACTCCCAAGTGCAACAGGACACCTTTACCTTCATAGACTTCTTAAAGCTGTAGTGAGGGGACAGGCCCTGGTCACTGGGCACCATCTGTATCTTACAGAACACTATTCCCTGTTCAAACAGATAAATTTGCCTCTGGCTGGGCTTGAATCGAATTAAATCCTTCATTTTATAACGATCTTTGCGAACTGTCCAAACGTTGAAAGAACCATGCATCAACAATTTGCCGAGTTTTCCAATATCATCCTTTGGGAAACACAGATACACACAAAAAGGAGCTGTTAAATTACTTGATAAAAAAGAAGCTGTCAAATTGCAGAGCATGCTTATTTGACATTTACCATCTTACAAGTGCCAGTCAGGCTAGTCTGTCACTTACCAAAACTACAATTTTATGAGCTTCAATGAGCATGGTGTCATTCAGTTAATAAGGAATAGTGCAGCAGTATAAGGTAGTAAACATAAAGCATGCTAGAAATACTTTGAACTAAAGGTATTGGTACTCTGATACTTTTGTCTTATAGTTAATTTTAGCTAGCAGAATTCCATTTCCTTCTTTGTTTTGGATATGACACTATTTAATAAGGGCAAGATATTAATATTTTAATTATGTTTGGGAGAGCCAGTATTTTTTATGCAGTATGGATCTTTGGTAATCTTTGGGTTCCATCCTAATTCAGATGTATTTTAACATCTGCCTCAGCAACATGAGAACATAAGAACATAAGATTTGTTCTGAAAGAGAAAGCTTAGGATGACCTAATCTTTATAACATTGTAAAGAAAATGGTAATTACATTCAACTCTGCATTTTGGGCTTCCCTAGCGGCTCAGTGGTAAAGAATCTGCCTGCCAATGCAGGAGACGCAAGTTCGATCCTTGAATCGGGAGGACCTCCTGGAGTAGGAAATGGCAATCCACTCTAGTATTCTGGCCTAGAGAATTCCATGGGCAGAAGAGCCTGGCAGGCTGTGGGGTCGCAAAAAAGCTGGACACAACTTATCGACTAAACAACAACTGCATTTTTCAGAGTGAGTGAACAGTGTAAACTTAATCCCAAATGACAATTTTTGGTGGTGGGGGGGGGGGGTAATGTTTTTGCTTCTAACGCACACACTCACTATGATGCCTCTCCTTCCACCATCAAATGTCTGGGTGAAAGTCAAAATGAGGTGATCCTGCCTTCTCTGAGCTCTCTCTAAAAGTAGCGGAGTGTGATGAGCTAGAAATGTGGTATTTATAAAAAACTATATCACTAAAGTAGATAATCAAGAATTTATTTTCCTGAATCAAAACACCAAAAGAAAAAATTATTTGAATCAGACCAGGACAGAGATATTTCCCTACGTTATATCTAGCTAAGATAAATCCTCACAATTTAAAAGTTATTATTAGATATAATGTACATTATGTACTCTTAAATGCAGAGTACATCATGTGAAATGCTGGGCTGGATGAATCGCAAGCTGGAATCAAGATTGCCAGGAGAAATATCAACAACCTCAGCTATGCCACTTTAACAGCAGAAAATGAAGAGGAACTAAAGAGCCTCTTGATGAAGGTGAAAGAGGAAAGTGAAAAAGCGGGCTTAAAATTCAACATTCAAAAAACAAAGATCATGGCATCCAGTCCTATCATTCCATCACAAATAGATGGGGAAAATGTGGAAACAGTGTCAGATTTCATTTTTTTGGGCTCCAGAATCAATGCAGACAGTGATTGCAGCCATGGAATCCAAAGACACGTGCTCGTGGGAAGAATAGCTATGACAAACCTAGACAGTGTATTAAAAAGCAGAGACATCATAGTCAAAGCTATGGTCTCTCCAGTAGTCATGGACAGATGTGAGAGTTGGACCATAAAGAAGGCTGAGTGCTGAAGAATTGATGATTTTGAACTGTGGTGTTGGAGAAGACTCTTGAGAGTTCCTTGGACTGCAAGGAGATCAAACCAGTCAATCCTAAAGGAAATCAACTCCAAATTTTCATTGAAAGGACTGGTGCTAAAGCTGAAGCTCCAATACTTTGGCTGGCCACTTGATGCAAAGAGCCAAATCATTGGAAAACCCCTGATGCTGGGAAAGATTGAGGGCAAGAGGAGAAGGGGATGACAGAGGATGAGATACTTGGATGGCATCACTGAGTCAATGGATAAGAGTTTGAGCAAATTTCGGGATATAGTGAAGGACAGGGAAGGCTGGTGTGCTGCAGTTCATGAGGTCATAAAGAGGTCATGTCTGACTTAGCGACTGAACAACAACAACATCATGTACCATTAAATAGGCATTAAAAAATATTATGTATATTGAACTGTAAATACCTTTTAAAAATGACTGCATATCTGAAAGTCTAAAATAAAAACTTCAAGACAATAAATTCTAGTCATTTTCATGGTGTGTGTGTCATAATTTCAGTACTGTTTTCCTCTTTTCCCTTTATAAAATTTACACATGGTAAATGTGGTGAGTGAAGTCCTCACTGAGGAGTAATAACCCCAGTCACAAGGCCTTCTCTTCTAAAAGCATGATGTTCCTGTTGCAGGTTGCACAAACTCAGCTTGATCATGAACTAAGACAGGTGGGTGATGGGTTCATAAGGATCTGTGAGAAGTTACTCACTCTATCCACATACTTCCCACACCTACTTAAATGTAACTACTCCAGCCCTCAGTGATTGCTGTCTTCTTTTACAACCATTTAATTTATATTACTCAGACATATAGAGTGCAGGAAATATGTTTAGTTAAGGCTGGCAAAAGGAGGTGTTTAATAACTGCCACAGGAACAACTGTATTCAGTAGTTTCTATTTAAAAATTGATTTATACTCCATCTCATTTCAAAAATTAGATCAGTTCAGTTCAGTCACACAGTTGTGTCCGACTCTTTGCAACCCCATGGACTGCAGCATGCCAGGCCTCCTTGTCCATCACCACCTCCCAGAGTTTACTGAAACTCATGACCATGTCATGAGTCAGTGATGCCATCCAACCATCTCATCCTCTGTCGTCCTCTTCTCCTCCTGCCCTCAATCTTTCCCAGCATCAGGGTCTTTCCAAATGAGTCAGTTCTTCGCATCAGGTGGCCAAAGTATTGGAGTTTCAGCTTCAACATCAGTCCTTCCAATGAATAGTCAGGACTGATTTCCTTTAGGGTGGACGGTTTGATCTCCTTGCAGTCCAAGGGACTCTCAAAAGTCTTCTCCAACACCAGTTCAAAAACATCAATTCTTCGGCACTCAGTTTGTTTATAGTCCAACTCTCACATCCATACATGACTACTGGAAAAACCATAGCTTTGACTAGACGGACCTTTGTTAGCAAAGTAATGTCTCTGCTTTTTAATATGCCATCTAGGTTGGTCATAACTTTCCTGCCAAGGAGTAAGCATCTTTTAATTTCATGGCTGTACTCACCATCTGCAGTGATTTTGGAGCCCCCCAAAATAAAGTTTCTCACTATTTCCATTGTTTCCCCATCTATTTGCCATGAAGTGACAGGACCAGATGCCATGATCTTAGTTTGCTGAATGTTGAGCTTTAAGCCAACTTTTTCACTCTCCTCTTTCACTTTCATCAAGAGGCTCTTTAGTTCTTCTTCGCTTTCTGCCATAAGGGTGGTATCATCTGCATATCTGAGGTTATTGATATTTCTCCCGGCAATCTTGATTCCAGCTTGTGCTTTATCCAGCCCGGCATTTCTCATGATGTACTCTGCATGTAAGTTAAATAAGCAGCCTTCTCGTACTCCTTTCCTGATTTGGAACCAGTCTGTTGTTCCATGTCCAGTTCTTATAAAATATATATTTTCTGTCTGTCTATGTAAAATAGGCAGAGAAAATAACCAAGGAGATTAGGGTGAAGAAAAAAATACAGCTTAAGACAATAAGATGAAGAAGATGTACATAAAGCATATACAATAAAGCCATGTGAACTTGCTGCAGACTAGGCTCTGATCTAGCAGGCAGTACACAGGGAAATATGGAGAGCTATACAATTCATTAATTCTGAAGACTTATCCAAACCAGTTTTTAAGGAAAAGCACATCAACTTGTTAATAAGATATAAAAGAAATTTCTCCCATGGGTCTTCATAAAGGATCACTGTGTCAAATACTAAGCCCACTGCACTGGACCTGGACTCCCTGCACTGGGAGTGCAGAGCCCCACCCACTGGACCATCAGGGAAGTCCTGGAACAGCTTTTTGTTTTAAAATTAATTTATTTAATGGGAGGATAATTATTTTACAATATTGTGATGGCACTTGTCATACATCGACATGAATCAGCTTTGGGTAAATATGTGTCCCCCCATCTTAAAACCCACTCCCACCTACCTCCCCACCCCATTCCTCTGGGTTGCCCCAGAGGACCAGCTTTGGGTGCCCTGTTTTATGCTTCAAACTTGCACTGGTCATCTGTTTTACATATGGTAATATACATGTTTCAATGCTATTCTCTCAAATTATCCCACCCTCACCTGCTCCCACAGAGTTCAAGTCTGTGTTTTACATCTGTGTCTCTTTTGCTGCCTTGCATATAGGATCGTCTTTCAGTTCAGTTCAGTCACTCAGTTGTGTCCTACGCTTTGCGACCCCATGGACTGCAGCAATGCCAGGCCTCCCTGTCCGTCGCCAACTCCCAGAGTTTCCTCAAACTCTTGTCCACTGAGTCGGTGATGCCATCCAACCATCTCATCCTCTGTCATCCCCTTCTCCTCCTGCCTTCAATCTTTCCCAGCATCAGAGTCTTTTCAAACGAGTCAGTTCTTTGCATCAGGTGGCCAAAGTATTGTAGCTTTAGCTTCAGCATCAGTCCTTCCAATGAATAGTCAGGACTGATTTCCTTTAGGATTGACTGGTTTGATCTCTGTGCAGTCCAAGGGACTCTCAAAAGTCTTCTCCAACACTACAGCTCAAAAGCATCAATTCTTCGGCTCTCTCTTTCTTCAGCTTTCTTTACAGTCCAACTCTCACATCCATACACGACACCTGGAAAAACCACAGCTTTGATTAGATGGACCTTTTTCAGCACAGTAACGTCTCTGCTTTTTAATATGCTATTTAGGTTTGCCATAGCTTTTCCTTCAAGGAGCAAGCATCTTTTAATTTCATGGCTGCAGCCACCATCTGCAGTGATTTTGGAGCCCCCCAAAATAAAGTCTGTCACTGTTTCCACTGTTTCCTCATCTATTTGCCATGAAGTGATGGGACCAGATGCCATGATCTCAGTTTTTTGAATTTTGAGTTTTAAGCCAGCTTTTTAACTCTGCTCTTTCACTTTCATCAAGAGACTCTTCAGTTCCTCTATGCTTTCTGCCATAAGGGTGGTATCACCTGTGTATCTGAGGTTATTGATATTTCTCCCAGCAATCTTGATTCCAGCTTGTGCTTCATCCAGTCCAGCATTTCTCATGATGTACTCTGTTTCTCCAAGCCAGGCTTCAGCAATACGTGAACCGTGAAATTCCAGATGTTCAAGCTGGTTTTAGAAAAGGCAGAGGAACCAGAGATCAAATTGCCAATATCCGCTGGATCACCGAAAAAAGCAAGAAAGTTCCAGAAAAACATCTATTTCTGCTGTATTGACTATGCCAAAGCCTTTGACTGTGTGGATCACAATAAACTGTGGAAAATTCTGAAAGAGATGGGAATACCAGACCATCTGACCTGTCTCTTGAGAAACCTGTATGCAGGTCAGGATGCAACAGTTAGAACAGGACGTGGAACAACAGACTGGTTCCAAATAGGAAAAGGAGTACTTCAAGGCTGTATATTGTCACCGTGCTTATTTAACTTATAAGCAGAGTACATCATGAGAAATGCTGGGCTGGAGGAAACACAAGCTGGAATCAAGATTGCCGGGAGAAATACCAATAACCTTAGATATGCAGATGACACCACCCTTATGGCAGAAAGCGAAGAAGAACTAAAGAGCCTCTTGATGAAAGTGAAAGAGGAGAGTGAAAAAGTTGGCTTAAAGCTCAACATTCAGAAAACTAAGATGGCATATGGTCCCAAACACTTCATGGGAAATAGATGGGGAAACAGTGGAAACAGTGTCAGACTTTATTTTTTTGTGTTCCAAAATCATTGCTGATGGTGATTGAAGCCATGAAATTAAAAGATGCTTACTCCTTGGAAGGAAGGTTATGACCAACCTAGGTAGCATATTTAAAACCAAAGACATTACTTTACCAACAAAGGTCCGTCTAGTCAAGGCTATGGTTTTTCCAGTGGTCATGTATGGATGTGAGAGTTGGACAGTGAAGAAAGCTGACCGACAAAGAATTGATGCTTTTGAACTGTGGTGTTGGAGAAGACTCTTGAGAGTCCCTTGGACTGCAAGAAGATCCAACCAGTCTATCCTAAAGGAGATCAGTCCTAGGTGTTCATTGGAAGGACTGATGTTGAAGCTGAAACTCCAATACTTTGGCCACCTCATGCGAAGAGTTGACTCATTGGAAAAGACTCTAATGCTGGGAAGGATTGGAGGCAGGAGGAGAAGGGGACGACAGAGGATGAGATGGTTGGATGGCATCACCGACTTGATGGACATGGGTTTGGGTAAACTCCGGGAGTTGGTGATGGACAGGGAGGCCTGGTGTGCTGCGATTCATGGGGTTGCAAAGAGTCGGACACAACTGAGCGACTGAACTGAACTGAACTGAACTCTGTATATAAATTAAATAAGCAGTTTGACAATATACACCCTTGACGTACTCCTTTCCCAACATGGAACCAGTCTATTGTTCCATGAATAGTTCTAACTGTTGCTTCTTGACCTGCATACAGATTTCTCAGGAAACAGATCAGGTGATTTGGTTTTCCCATCTCTTGAAGAATTTTCCACAGTTTGTTGTGATCCACACAAAGGCTTTGGCATAGTCAATAAAGCAGAAGTAGATGTTTTTCTGAAATTCTCTTGCTTTTTCGATGATCCAATGGGTGTTGGCAATTTGATCTCTGGTTCCTCTGCCTTTTCTAAAACCAGCTTGAACATCTGGACACTCACAGTTCACATACTGTTGAAGCCTGGGTTGGAGAATTTTGAGCATTACTTTGCTAGCATGTAAGATGAGTGCAATTGTGTGGTAGTTTGAGCATTCTTTGGCATTGCCTTCCTTTGAGATTGGAATGAAAACTGACCTTTTCCAGTCCTGTGGCCACTGCTGAGTTTTCCAAATTTGCTGGCATATCGAGTGCAGCACTTTCACAGCATCATCTTCTAGGATTTGAAATAGCTCAACTGGAATTCCATCACCTCCACTAGCTTTGTTCATAGTGATACTTCCTAAGGTCCACTTGACTTCACATTCCTGGATGTCTGGCTCTAGGTCACTTATCACACCATCATGATTATCTGGGTCATGAAGATCTTTTTTGTACAGTTCTTCTGTGTATTCTTGCCACCTCTTCTTAATATCTTCTGCTTCTGTTAGGTCCATACCATTCCTGTCCTTTATTGAGCCCATCTTTGCATGAAATGTTCCCTTGGTATCTCTAATTTTCTTGAAGAGATCTCTAGTCTTTCCCATTCTGTTGTTTTCCTCTATTTCTTTGCATTGATCACTGAGGAAGGCTTTCTTATCTCTCTTTGCTATTCTTCGGAACTCTGCTTTTAAATGGGTATATCTTTCCTTTTCTCTTTTGCTTTTTGCTTCTCTTCTTTTCATAGCTATTTGTAAAGCCTCCTCAGACAACCATTTGGCCTTTTTGCATTTCTTTTTCTTGGGGATGGTCTTGATCACTGCCTCCTGTACAATGTCATGTCATAGCTCTTCAGGCACTCTGTCTATCAGATCTAATCTCTTGAATCTATTTCTCTCTTCCACTGTATAGTCGTAAGGGATTTGATTTAGGTCATACCTGAATGGGCTAGTGGTTTTTCCTACTTTATTCAATTTAGTCTGAATTTGGCAATAGGGATTTCATGACCTGAGCCACAGTCAGCTCCCGGTCTTGTTTTGGCTGACTGTATAGAGCTTCTCCATCTTTGGCTGCAAAGAATATAATCAATCTGCTTTCCGTATTGACCATCTGGTGATGTCCATGTGTAGAGTCTTCTCTTGTGTTGTTGGAAGAGGGTGTTTGCTATGACCAGTACATTGTCTTGGCACAACTCTATTAGCCTTTGTCCTGCTTCATTCTGTATTACAAGGCCAAATTTGCCTGTTACTCCAGGTATTTCTTGACTTCCTACTTTTGCATTCCAGTCCCCTATCATGAAAAGGACATCTTTTTTGAGTGTTAGTTCTAGAAGGTCTTGTAGGTCTTCATAGAACCGTTCAACTTCAGCTTCTTCAGCATTACTGGTTGGGGCATAGACTTGGATTACTGTGATACTGAGTGGTTTGCCTTGGAAACGAACAGAGATCATTCTGTCATTTTTGAGATTGCATCCAAGTACTGCATTTTGGACTCTTTTGTTGACTATGATGGCTACTCCATTTCTTCTAAGGAATTCTTGCCCACAGTAGTAGATATAATGGTCATCTGAATTAAATTCACCCATTCCAGTCCATTTTAGTTCACAGATTCCTAAAACGTCAGTGTTCACTCTTGCCATCTCCTGTTTGACCACTTCCAATTTGCCTTGATTCATGGACCTAACAGTCCAGGTCCTATGCAGTATTGCTCTTTACAGCATTGGACTTGACTTCCATCACCAGTCACTGCCAAAACTGGGTGTTGTTTTGCTTTGGCTCTGTCCCTCATTCTTTCTGGAGTTATTTCTCTACTGATCTCCAGAAGCATATTGGGCACTTACCAACCTGGGGATTTCATCTATCTGTGTACTATCTTTTTGCCTTTTCATACTGTTCATGGGGTTCTCAAGGCAAGAATACTGAAGTGGTTTGCCATTCCCTTCTCCAGTGGACCACGTTTTGTCAGAACTCTCCACCATCAGATCATCGTTACCATCTTTCTAAATTCCATAGGGGATAGTGATATGTTTCTCTGAGTGACTATCCCACTGCAGAAGTTGAGCACTCAGTGGAGTTCATGCATGAGTGCTAAGTTGCTTCAGTCATGTTCAACTCTTTCCAACCCTATGGACTGTAGCCATCCAGTCTCCTCTGTCCATGGGATTTTCCAGGAAAGAATACTGGAGTGGGTTGCCATGCCCTTTTCCAGGAGATTTTCCCAACCCAGGGATTGGACCCACATCTCCTGTGTCTCCTATATTGGCAGGCAGGTTCTTTACCACTAGCACCACCAGGAAGCCCTAAATTCCATATATATTCATTAATATATAGCATTTGTGTTTTTCTTTCTGACTTACTTCACTCTGTATAATAGGCTCCAGTTTCATCCTCCTCATTAGAACTGACTCAAATGGGTTCCTTTTTATAGCTGAGTAATATTCCATTGTGTATATGTACCACAACTTCCTTATCCATTCATCTGCTGATGGACATCTAGTTTGCTTCCATGTCCTGGCTATTGTAAACAGTGTTGTGATGAACATTGGGATATATGTGTCTCTTTCAATTCTGGTTTCCTCAGGGTACATGCCCAGCAGTGGGATTGCTGGGTTGTATTGCGGTTCTATTCCCAGTTTTTTTAAAGGAATTCCACACTGTTCTCCATAGTGGCTGCACCAGTTTGCATTCCTACCAATAGCGTAAGAGGGTTGCCACTTCTCCACACCCTCTCCGGCATTTATTGTTTGTAGACTTTTTGATGACAGCCATTCTGACCAGCGTGAGATGATCCGTCATTGTGGTTTTGATTTGCATTTCTCTAACAATGAGTGATGTTGAGCAACTTTTCATGTGTTTATTAACCATTTTTATGTCTTCTTTGGAGAAATGTCTGTTTAGTTCTTTTGCCCACTTTTTGACTAGGCTGTTCGTTTTTCTGGTATTGAGTTGCATGAACTGCTTGTATATTTTGAAGTTTAATTATTTGTCAATTGTTTCATTTGCTATTATTTTCTCCCATTCTGAAGGCTGTTTTTTCACCTTGCTTATAGTTTCCTTCGTTGTGCAAAAGATTTTAAGTTTAATTAGGTACCATTTGTTTATTTTTGTTTTTGTTTCCATTACCCTGGGAGGTGGGTCATAAGGGATCTTGCTGTGATTTATGTCAGAGAGTGTTCTGCCTATGTTTTCCTCTAAGAGTTTTATAGTTTCTGGCCTTACATTTAGATCTTTAATCCATTTTGAGTTTGTTTTTGTGTATGGTGTTAGAAAGTGTCCTAGTTTCATTTTTTTATGTGTAGTTGACCAGTTTTCCCAGCACCATTTGTTAAAGAGACTGTCTTTTCTCCATTGTATATTTTTGCATCTTTATCAAAGATAAGGTGTCCATAGGTGTGTGGATTTAACTCTGGACTTTCTATTTTGTTCCACTGATCTATATTTCTATCTCTGTGCCAGTACCATACTGTCTTGGTGACTGTAGCTTTGTAGTATAGTCTGAAGTCAGACAGGTTGATTCCTCTAGTTCCATTATTCTTTCTCAAGATTGCTTTGGCTATTCAAGGGTTTTTGGATTTCCATACAAATCATGAGACTGTTTGTTCTAGTTCTATGAAAAATACCATTGGTAGCTTGATAGGGATTGCACTGAATCTATAGATTCCTTTGGGTAGTATACTCATTTTCACTATATTGATTCTTCTAATCTATGAACATGGTATATTTCTCCATCTATTTGTGTCATATTTGATTTCTTTCATCAGCATTTTATAGTTTTCTATACATAAGTCTTTTGTTTCTTTAAGTAAATTTATTCCTAAGTATTTTATTATTTTCATTGCAATGGTGAATGGGATTGTTTCCTTAATATCTCTTTCTGTTTCTCCATTGTTAGTATATAGGAATGCAAGGGATTTCTGTGTATTAATTTTATATCCTGCAACTTTACTATATCTATTGATTAGCTCTAGTAATTTTCTGGTGGTATCTTTAGGGTTTCCTATGTAGAGGTTCATGTCATCTGCAAACAATGCGAGTTTTACTTCTTTTCCAATCTGGATTCCTTTTACCATCAGAGCTTTTTTAAAAGCAATTCTAAAAGAGGCCAGAAGAATGGGGAAGCAGGAAACAACCCAGGTTTTACCCTCTGATGACCTGCAGAGGGTGGGTGATGTTAACTAAGCTGTCTGCCAAGCATGGGCTGTAGAGGCTAAAGAGGCCACTCCTGGCAGCAACATTTTTGTCCTTTACAACCTCTACACTTCTCATCCCTCCCATAGCCATGGCTGTGATTGAGCAAAGGATGTGAATCCAGAGACGGGCTAGCCCCTGACCACAGAGGCCCGGTGTAAAAAAGATGTGCCAGATGGCCAATCTGATCCCTATGAGAACTGAGGAGATCTGAGGGGGAAGCAGTAAGCAGCAGGAATTGTAACTGTGAGATGTGTTATGAGAGGGCTGGAGGTGGAATAAATGAGAAGGAAGAGGAAGTATGGAGAAAGTAAGTCACCAGAAACTATGAGGAAGAGGAAAAGAGACTGATGGGGGGAAACCAGTCAGTGGGCGGTGAGAAGTGAGGACATACCTGGCGTGTATAGGTAGAGCACACAGGTGAGAACCCCAGCTGATTTCCCAGGCCAAAGCCCTAGAGTTGCTGTGTGTCCTGGAATTATTGAGTTCCCACATCCATGACCCCTTTCCTGTCATTGTTCTGACTCTTCTTGAGGCCATATGGTAGCCTTTTCCAGTTAGCCTGTCATCCCTGGAGTTACTAGAGGAAATTGCAGTGTTTTGGGGGATGACTTGGAAGAGATGGGCTGCATATCACTCAGGTCATCTTGCGTCAACTTTCTCAGGACCACACTAGCGATGGGATCAGGCTTCTCAATGCTTGAGGCCCATCCTGTGGTGGCCGAGGGCATATGCTCTGTATAGCACTGATGAAGGACGGGTGTCCATATATTACCATCATGGACACATGCCTGTGTGGAGGCCCCCTGCTTCCAAAGGGAAGAGGGTAGGGGGATTGCTCTGAACAGGACCAAGGATGACCTGTTGCCATCTTTTTAACCATATGTATCCTTTCTTTCCAATCAGACAAGAGTTGGTCCCAAGGCCAGAGACCACATGCACAACTTCTTGTAGATACTTGTGCTCGAAAGTATTGAATCATTTATTGACAGTTAGTGAGGGCCTGGAAGCACACAAAACTAAATGCTCAGCACTGTGAGGAAGCCAATTCAGTGATGACCTTGAACTGCCTTGAACAGTACTTCCCCCAAAACTCACGTCCACCCAGGATCTCAGAATGTGACTTTGTTTGTAAATATGCTCTTTGCAGATGTCATTAGTTAAAATCAGGTCACACTGGATAAGGGTGGGGCCTAATCCAGTGACTGATGTCCTTATAAGAAAAGAAAACAGAAACACACACAAGAGACAGGCAGAAACTGGAGTGATGCAGCTCTAAGTTAACAAAGTCAGAAGATCAGCAAGGAACAGTTCTTTTCTAGAATCTTCAGAGGGAGCATGGGCCTACCAACACCTTGATTTTGGCATTCTTGCCTGCAGAACTGTGAGAGACAAAATGTTTGTGTTTTTTCAGCCACCCAATTTGTGGTGTTTTGCTATGACAGCTTTAGGAAATAAATATAGCCCCAACTCATTTTTCTACTAGTGATGTAATGGTGTGACCCTCACTTTGGTGTGTCGATGAATCTGATGGGTGTGAGCTCAGAGATACAACACTGGGCCTCCCCCAAACAAATAAGCTAATGAAATGTCAGATGTCTCCTCCATATGGAAAATGATGGCAAAATAATCTAGTAAATGTTATCATTTTCTTATATGCAGAGTACACCATGTGAAATGCCAGGCTGGATAAAGCACAAAATGGAATCAAGTTTGCTGGGAGAAATATCAACAGCCTGATATACGCAGATGACACCAACTTTATGGCAGAAAGAGAAGAAGAAACTAAAGAGCTTCTTGATGAAAGTGAAGAGGAGAGTGAAAAAGTTGGCTTAAAACTCAACACTCAGAAAACTAAGATCATGATATCCGGTCCCATCACTTCATGGCAAGTAGATGGGGAAACAATGGAAACAGTGAGAAACTTTATTTTGGGGGGCTCCAAAATCACTGCAGATGGTGAATGCAGCCATGAAATTAAAAGACCCTTGCTCCTTGGAAGAAAACTATGACAAACTTAGGTGGCATATTAAAAAGCAGAGGCATTACTTTGCTGATAAAGGTCCATCTAGTCAAAGCTATGGTTTTTCCAGTAGTCATGTATGGATGTGAGAGTTGGACTATAAAGAAAGCTGAGCACTGAAGAAATGATGCTTTTGAACTGTGGTGTTGGAGAAAACTCTTGAGAGTCCCTTGGACTGCAAGGAGATCAAACCAGTCAATACTAAGGGAAATTAGTTCTGACTATTCATTGGAAGGACTAATGCTGAAGCTGAAGCTACAATACTTTGGCCACCTGATGCAAAGAACTGACTCATTTGAAAAGACCCTGATGCTGGGAAAGATTGAGGGCAGGAGGAGAAGAGGACGACAGAGGATGAGATGGTTGGATGGCATCACCAACTCAATAGATGCGAGTTTGAGCAAGCTTCAGCAGATGGAGATGGATAGGGAAGTCTGCCGTGCTGTAGTCCATGGGGTCACAAAGAGTCGGACACAAATGAGTGACTGAACTGAACTGAACCATTTTCATATGTGGACATTTTGTAGGTAAGAGCTCTGATATAAGCATTTAAAATGTGACTATATCAACCTAGGGGCTTCCCAGGTGGTGCTAGGGGTAAAGAACCTGCCTGCCAATGCAGCTGATGTAAGAGACATGGGTTTGATTTCTGGGTCAGGAAGATCTCCTGGAGGAGGACATGGCAATCCACTCCAGTATTCTTGCCTGGAGAATCCCATGGACAAAGGAGCCTGATGGGCTACAGTCCACGGGGTTGCAAAGAGTTGGACATGACTGAAGCAATTTGTCACAGCACAGCACAGTGCATATCAACCAAATGAAGAATTTGGCTGAAAGTTTGAATGTAGGGAAGAGACCTCTTTTCAGTGCTCAGGTTTTCACTCCTGGCAACAATAGCTAAAGGGACAGAGCTATGTATTTTTGCGCAAAGAGGCAGGAAACATCTGGATAAATGAATTAGCACAAAGCTTGATCCAGAAATGAAAAGCAGAAGCTGTGGGACACAGGGGCCTGTGATTACAATTGCCAGAAGCAAAGGGCAAAGGGGTTCCTTCCTTTCCAGCCTGATTAAGAACCCAAATAAGTCAGCCCTGGGTTCTATATTCAGCATCTACCACCATCCAGACATGGTGCTGGGTGTCTTATGATTTAATGTAGTCACATTTGAAATTCTTACATCAGAGGTCTTACTTAGAAAACGTCCACACATGAAAATGGTAGCATTTACTAGATTTTTCAGGCCATTGTTTTTCATATGGAGGAGACTATCTGACATTAATTAATCCTCATTTACTCCTCACAATTACCCTTTAACATAGGTGCTGTGAGAAGCCCAAGGCAATTCTGCTGAGTCATCAAGATTATTTACTCACCCTTATTTCTGCAGCCAACACTATGGCAAGGAAAGCAGGAGCTAAAATAGAAAATAAAATACCTGGCCCCAGCCCACAGTAAATTTGTAATAAAAATAATTCCTTTGTTGAATAACATAAATTTGTTCCAGAAAACAAAAATTTTTCATTCAACCATTACTATTCAACTTTGGAACTTGTTCCTGGCAAGTAAGAATTTAAAAGAACTCAAAATACATCTATATTTTATGCATTGGATTAAACAGGGGGAAAATTTTTCTTTTGTAAGGAGAGAGAAGTAAATGACATCTCAGTGTTCCACAAAACAAACTTTCTTAAAAACTTTTTTAAGCTTCTGTGATTAAATTAAACCAAAAACTGAGTGTACACAAAAGGGAAAAAATGTAAATATCAGAAGGGCATTCTTTTAGTTGTTTTAATTATGAACTTACCCACCAACTTCCATTTCTTTCCTTCACAAAACCAAATTAATATTGGATGTCAAGTAGAGAAACTAAGAAGTTAAGGTCTGAATTTTTCTCTCCCTACAGCACGTGACTGTAAGTATCTTGTAATAAGTTCTATGAAGCTGATACAAAGAATCTCAAAATCACTAGGTCTGAGTTAACAGTAGTTGAGTTGTTAGTAAACTCTAAACAGAATCAGATGAAGAATATGTTGAGAGATTGGCACCCTGGATAGGGAGTGAAGAGATCAAAGAAATAGTCCTAGCTGATGACCACATGATTGGGGTGAGTTGACTCTTCTTTTCATGGACCTGTTCCTGAATCAGAAAGCTGAAAAATCCAATGTCTGCTCTTCCATAACTCAATAGGATTATATAAGACTGTCAGGATACATTACTTAATATACTAGATGAAAAGGAAGTTAAAGTCTTAGTGAGAAAGAAACCATAGAGCATATGTTCTGAGGACACATGGGGAAGAAAAGTTCTTTGCACTGGTGTTAAAAAATCTCTAAAATTCTATAAACTCATTCATCTTATTTGCAAACCAGTTTGGAGTGAAATCAGAGTAGATTGCTATTTACTCATATTTTAATTGTTCTTTTCTCATAACTTCCTCTTTGTATGTTACTTACACTCAGAATAATAGCTGGGAGTTTCCTGCCCTGAGTACAGGTTTCAGGATATTCTTTTGATTCAGGAAAATGGATATGTAATATGATTAGCTGACATGTTCTCAAAGATAAAAAGAAGAACAGAAAGATGTTCCAAATGGTTAAACAAGTTGCTTTCCTGACTTTCCTTAGCCAAAGAAGGAAACAGTTATCAAGAAAACAATCCCCTCTGCCCCACGCCGCATGGTTCATGAATACCCTCTTAAATCATGCATCAGTAGTAAGCAGAGACTTTTGGAGTCCCAGGGGACAGTAACAGCATCGTTGCCCAGATCTCAGCAAACCCAGTGTAGCTGTTTCTGAGATGCTGGCCAGAGAAAATCCAGGAGGGAGGGAAATAAAAAATTACAGGGATTTTTTTGGCCCTAATTAATTTGCTTGGTTTGATTTCTGACAAGGAAAGAAATAAAAGGGTCATTTCATCTATCCAGACCTCAATAAATAGAATTTTAAATCCAGGTAAAAATAAAAAGGAAGAAAATAGAAGGAAAGTATCTGAAATATAATTCTTTGAATGCTTGATCCCCATGTGAGAGGCAGAATAATAGCCTCCCAAAGATGCCTGTGTCCTAATCCCTGGAGACTGGGAATACGTTAAGTTACATGACAAATGAATTAAGATTGTTAATTGGCCGAATTTGAGATATGGAGGTTATCATGGATTAACCGGTTAGGCCTAATCACAAGAGTCCTTAAAAGTGGAAGAAGTATAGATGATCTTACTTGCAAAGCAGATAGAGACACAGACGTAGAGAATAAATGTATGGACAGCAAAGGGAAAGGGGGGGTGGGAGGAATTGGTAGATTCTATGTATAAAACAGATAACTAATGAGAACCTACTGTATAGCTCAGGGAACTCTAATCAATGCCCTGTGGTGACCTACAAAGGGGATATATGTATATGTATGGGCTTCCTAGGTGGTTCAGTGATAAAGAATCCTGCCAAACAGGAGACACCAGTTCGATCCCTGGGTCAAGAAGATCCCCTGGAAAAGGAAATGGCAATCCACTCCAGTATTCTTACCTGGGAAATCCCATTAACAGAGGAGCCTGGCGGGCTACAGTCCATGAGGTAGCAAAAGAGTCAGACACGACTTAGCAATTAAACAACAACAACGTGTATATGTATAGCTAATTTCACTTTGCTATACAGCAGAAACTAATACACATTGTGAAACAACTATACTCCAATAGGGAAGAGAAATAGAAGAGATGGTCTGAGTGATGTGAAGTGAGAAGAACTCAACCCACTGTTGCTGGTATTAAAGATGGAGAAAGATACCACGAGTGGAGGAATGTAAGTGGCCCTTGTAAACTGGAAAAGGCAGTGAAACATTCTCTCCAAAAGCCTCCAGAAAGGAAGGCAGACACCTTGAGTTTAGCCTGGTGAGACTATGTTCTACTTCTGACCTTTAGAACTATAAGATAATAAATTTGTGCTATTCTAAACTGCCAAGCTTGTGGTAATTTGTTATGACAATGACAGCAAATACATCTGAGTCAAAATCTAGAGTACTTCACAGCAAAAGCCAGCTGTATATTAATTATGTCCCAGCTCCAGTGAGATCACAGTCTTAGAGGATGGTTTGCCTGGAATGCCTGGGTCTGGCCTGCTTGGGATTAACTCTAATGCCAGTGTTGAGATGATCCAGTCCCCAGCACTCTCTCTTTTGGTATTTTTCTTTAAGCATATGGATTAAGGAATATACAATATATGCTAGTTGGACCTCTTCTTGGATCTGTGATGTAAAATGGAGTTAGACGTTCACTCAGGACCTATTTTCAAAGTAATTTTCACAGAGAAAATAAAGCTAAAGAAGGAAAATCCCTTGATATTTTAATGGTGCCATGAGTGAGAAAATAACTCCTTTAGCACTTTCTCCTGCCCAATATGCTCTGATCCCTGAGTTCCTGCTTTTTCCAGAGTGTGAGTCAGTTTCAACATTCGGGACCTGAAGAACCACAACTCAGGATTCCTAAAAATGCAGAGGTGCTGCTTGGAATCTCATAGTACACATGTGCTGACCGATTTAGGTCACTTTGTCCAGAGTCAAATTCCTTCCCCACAGATCAGTTCTCTAACTTTGCCACAGTACCTCCTACCTTTGTAGGACTGTGTCTGCCTTTGGTTAAAATGTCCCAACACTTGCTACAGAACATACCGGACATCCAGTGACTGCTGCCATGTCCATGGCCAACTCACAGGACTTGATCAAATCCTCAATCATGGCCAAAGCCTGTTGCAGGTCGGCTAAGAAGGCTGAATCCTTGGTCCTCTTTGGCCCATTCTGTGGAAACCAAATGCTTTGTTGGAAATCAAAAGGTAAACCATCTACCAAGTGAAGAAAACAGGACAGAGAAAAGGAGCTGTGGATCCAGCCAGCAGGAAGTGACTGAGCAGGTAGGTATGTCAACCTGTTTCCTTGCTCCCAAAGCTGGCTAAGGATATTTGCTGGTTTAAGTATATCACACACACACACACAAGCAAAATCACTGACTACATTTTCTGTACACTATACTAATGAAGAATGAAGTTCATAAAATCACGGACATCATATTCTGGATATTTAAGAGATATCCTGAGCTTTTGTAAAGCATGAAAACTGCAGCCCTTTAAAAAGGCTGCTCTCCCTTTTACTCCCCTATCCCTCAGGGCCTATTGAAAAGTACAGGTTGAGTATCATATTCCTGTATTTAATGTGATAGTCTTTTCCTACAGATAAAATCATACTTAAAACCATTCCAGAGGAGGATATTTGTAAACTATAGAGGCAAAGAATAGGCTGCTATGTGGAGGTTTACTAATGATTTACGTGTAAACACCACAATGGTGGCATTTGCCACACTGAATCTCCCCATATTCTGTCACCATTAAAGATGCCAAAGAGGTAAGCCAATGTGATCTGTACCTCCCAAACAGCATGAAGACCCAGAATTCAGGGGAAAAAACTAATTTAAGAGGCCAACGAATGTTCCAATGATTACTATTGTGACACTTAGAACATGTTATGGATGGCTGTTTCAGTTTGAAAGTCTTTTGCTTAGGATTTCTGTATTTCATTCCCCTGCTACCTAGATAGCATATTTATCTGTTTTCTGGTAAATACAAACAGAAAGACTTTGGTTTTGTCCATTTTTAAAAAACACAACAATTTCCAAACAAAGACTAGAGAGCTCTTTGCTGCTCCCCACATAAAGCCTGCTTCTTCTTGTCTTCTCTTGTAAGACATAAGCAAAGGCTTGTGTGTTTTTTTAATCTCTGCTTAAACACTGAAGACTAGCATCTTTGAATCAGAGATATGAGTGACAGGGCTGATGAATGGAGTGAAGCATGCTGCCTCCACTGAACAATATACTATGGATTCTTACTTTCTTACTCATGGTAAATACGCTCCAGGTCCTGGTGAAAGATAACAGACTCTCACCTGAGTTTATCACAACGTCATTAACAAAGGATTTAAAGTCCTTACACCAGGCATCTCCCTCTTTACTAAACACTTGAAACTCAACTTACTTTCAGAGACTCAATGGCTCCTAGTCTCTCTCCTTCCTACTAACCCTCCTCCCACAAGCATAATGGGGGGCTAGTTTTGCGTGATGTAGGACTCTTACAAACGTTATTAAACCTCTTTAAATTCTTACCGACATTATTAAACCCCTGTAACCCAGGCTAGCTCCACTTTCTCCAGGCTATAAACGTATTACCTATCCCTTGAGCTTCTTTTAATCTTAAGCCATCCCCGCAACACCTTTTGACCAGGGAGGGCATGGAAACGACCACTCCTTGAGACACATGCCTCTTGTTTTTCTTTTTATATCAGAATTTCATACTAGGAAAAAAAAGCCAAAAAAAACCCTCAAAACACTTGCAAGCCACAAGTTTCTTCCCATACTAGTGTGACCATCGCTTCTTCTGAGAGAAACGGTTGTCTTAGAATTCACACACACACACACACACACACACACACACACACACACATTTGGAAGGGAATAAGGCGTAATGTATATAGATTTACTAAGGAGTACAAAGAAGTGAATATAAATCATTCATAATCCTACCATGCAGGAAAACAACAGTAGGATTTTTTTTTTATTTTATTTTTAATTGGAGGATAATTATTTTACAGTATTGTGATGGTTTCTGCCATACATCAACATGAATCAGCCATAGGTATACATATGTCCCCTCCCTGATGAACCTCCCTCACACCCCATCCCACCCCTCTTGGCAGGAATGCAAATTGATACATCCACCATGGAGGACAGTATGGAGATTCCTTAAAAAATTAGGGATAAAACTACCATATGACCAACAATCCCACTACTGGGCATATACCATTAAAAAACCCATAACTGAAAAGGA
The DNA here is from genome assembly GCA_024291935.2 of Okapia johnstoni. NCBI lineage: Eukaryota > Metazoa > Chordata > Mammalia > Artiodactyla > Giraffidae > Okapia > Okapia johnstoni. Next base: position 84,840,394 of record CM044311.1, on the reverse strand, counting down.
CCCATGCATCCCAGTGTGCATCACAGCACTATTTATAATAGCCAGTACATGGAATTTATTATATTTACTTACAGGCTTTTACATATGCATTTCACACTTTCACTTACTTTTGTATTCCTGTGAAATATTTTTATGTGGAAGGAAGAAAGTATATTACCACTTTGCTATTACAAATCCCCACTTTGAAATTGTCTTTAGTTTTTTTGTTCTTTCCTGACTATGAATTACGGGATGAATATTATTTTAGAAAATTTACACAATAAAGATCATATACTAAGAAAACAAAATCACTGTTAAGTACTTCCATGTATAGACAAACACCATTAGCTTCCCTGGTAGCTCAGACCATAAAGAATCTGCCTATATTGTGGGAGACCAGGGTTCGATTCCCAGTTTGGGAAGATGCCCTGAAGGAGGGAATGCAACCCACTCCAGTATTCTTGCCTGGAGAATTCTATGGACAGAGGAGCCTGGAAGGCTATAGTCCATGGGGGTCATAAACAGACATGACTGAGTGACTAACATTCACTTCATTAGCAGTTAGTACATAAAATAATATTTAATTTCCAGTACCTTAGCCGAACCTTCTTCTAGATCACTTGGGTCCATCTCCAAATCCTCAGGAGACTCAAAATCCAGCAGCCCCTGCATTAACCCAAAAGCCTTACTGAAAATCAAAAAGTCAAATGCCAACTTAATCTATCGTGCAAACAATCTCTAGCCAATGCTAAACTGAGGATGTATATAAATTTGTCTGCTTGTCACAAGTAAGAGGGAAAAAGTAAATGGAATATTCAGCACAAAGTTCTTTCCACAAACATATAATCACATTGGACACACTATTTTGTAGCCTACTTTTTTTCAGCAACTTATTATGAACATTTCCCCACAACGATATATTTTTTTTAAACATGTTTTTAAATTGTGGCAGAGTATTGCATGTTATGGGCTTCTCAGGTGGTGCTAGTGGTAAAGAACCCACCTGCCAATGCAAGAGATGCAAGAGACTCAGGTTTGACCCCTGGTTGGGAAGATCCCCTGGAGTAGGAAATGGCAACCTGTTCCAATAATCTTGCCTGGCATTTTCATGGACAGAAGAGCCTGGTGGGCTACAGTTCTTGGAGTCGCAGAGTGAGACACGACTGCACAAGCAGAAAGGATTGCATGCTATAGCTAAATCATAATTGATTAATTCCCCTCTACTGTTAAATATTTATGTTAAATAATTTTTACTATAATAATAACAATCTTTATACCCTTTTCTTTTTTTTTTTTTTTTATTTATCACTTCTATACCCTTTTCTTAAGGGTAAATACCTAGAAGTTGAATTGTTAATGTTAAGAGTTGTGATACATGTTTCCAAATTCTTTAGAGAAGGACCATGTCCCCATCAGCCATATATGAAAATTTTTTTCACCATCCCCTAGCCTACTTGGAGTATTACTATTTAATCAAAAAGTTTTGCCAGCCAAATCAACGGAGCAATCCCACCTCACTGCTGTTTTGAATTTGAATTTCTCAAATAACTAGTGAGGTAGAACTCTCAAAAAAAATGTTTGTTATTAGCTTTTATTCTTTTGTAAGCTGCCTAGTTCCTTTGTTCATTTTTCTATTATTCATTTTGTTTTTAATTTCAAGCTTATTAAGGTATAATTGACATATAAAATTGTTAGGTATTTACAGTGTGTCTTTTCTAAAGAGATTTATACACAGTTTTAATGAAAAATGTGAGAGTAACAATGTCCATCACTTAACCATGAATAAGACAGAGACTTTTCACGACATGAAGGAGATAGAAATAACAAACTCTGAAAAGGAAGGGAAAAAAAAACACACTTCAGGCTAGTGCTTTGTGACAGTCAGAGGGAGAAAGCAACTTACAGCCAACAGAGAAGCTACGGTGGTAAGATGCTTTGAATGACTAAAATTAAGGAAGCTGAAAACATCCTTAGCCAGGAATTTATGTCCTAAGTTGCTTTAGTTGTGTCCGACTCTTTGTGATGCTATGGATGGTAGCCCACCAGGGTCCTCTGTCCATGGGATTCCCTAGGCAAGAATACTGAAGTGGGTTGCCATTTCCTTCTCCAGGGTACAGCGTATCATGTAGTGATTTGATACATGTATGTTCTGTGAAAGGATTCCCCCACCTAGTTAAATAACATATCTATCACTTCATTTCATTTTTCAGTATGAACATTTAAATCCTACACTCTTGACAAATTTCAATTATACAGTACAGTCCTATCAACAATAGTCACCACATTTTACATTAGAATTTCAGACCTTATTCATCCTTTTATTTATTTTTTAATTGGAGGAAAACTGTGTTAGTTTCTGCTGTACAATGTGAATCAGCCATAATTATATATATTTAACTATATAATTAATTAAATACAATAATATAATATAATTATATATATGTGTGTGTGTATATATATATAAAATTGGTAAAGGGTACAAACTTTTACTTAAGAGATGAATAAGGAACTGAGAAAGTAGCATTGACATTATCCTGTGTAAAACAGATAGCTAGTGGGAAGCTGCTATATATTAAAAACATAGGTAGCCCAGACTGGTGCTCTGTGACCATATATTATAGTATATTATATTAGTCTTCCATCCGCCCCCTCTCATCCCCCTCTTCTGGGTGGTCGCAGAGTGCCCATCTGGGCTCCTTGTGTTATTAATATATAACAGCTTCCCACTAGCTATCTGCTTCACACACAATAGTGCATGTATGTCAATGCTACTTTCTCAATTCCATATTCATTTCCTAAGTAAAAGTTTATACTTTTCATCTATTAATTCTTTTTTTACACAGTGGTCTATTTATGACATGAATTGGATTACATAGGAAACCAGCATGACCACTTATTCTAGATCATCCTTCTTGCAATAAGCTAAACTTACTGTAAACAAATAATGTACCATTTTGCAAACCATATTTTATCAAAACAAAATCCAAGCAAGGAAAATTCTCTACGTTAAATTGATAGTTTCCATACATCACTTAGCCTGTTTGACAGAAATAATGAGCTCATCTCTACTAATCTTCTAGATTTTGCATATATGTATTAATATACAATATTTGTTTTTTTCTTTCTGACTTTCTTCACTCTGTAGAGACTCTACGTCCATCCACATCTCTATAAATGACCCAGTTTTGTTCCTTGACATATATACACTACCATGTGTAAAATAGATAGCTAGTGGGAACCTGCTATAAAGCACAGGAGGCTCAGCTCAGTGCGCTGTGATGACCTAGATGGGTGGGATGGGGGTGGGGTGGAGGAAGGTCCAAGAGGGAGGGGACATATGTGTAGGTATAGCGGATTCACTTCATCGTACTGCAGAAATGAACACTACATTGTAAAAGGATTATACTTCAATTTAAAAAATTAAGTAATAGCAAAAACAAAAAAATCATGAGCTCAATGAAAGTGAGTTCTATTGTTCCTTAATGCATCTATCTTTAATATATGCTGGGCTTCCCTGGTGGCTCAGCTGGTAAAGAATCTGCCTGCCAGTGCAGGAAGCATAAGAGATGTGGGTTTGATCCCTGGGTCAGGAAGATTCCCTGGAGAAGAAAATGGCAACCCACTCCAGTATCTTTGTCTGGAAAATTCCATGGACAGAGGAACCTGGCTGGCTACAGTTCATGTGTTCACAAAGAGTCGGACATGACTGTGCACACATGCCTAATGTGTGCTGATAAATAATGTATTTGTATTATCTAATCAACTTGCTATGACATAGACACTATGTACATTATGTACTCTGTCATGACTTTTAATTTCATAACATTTCAGAAAAAGGTATTAAGCATTTCATAGATACTTGTTTTTTATTGCTAATTTCTATAGGCTTATTATTAAACATGCTGACCATTTGTCACTTATCTTGCTAATACAATATTTTCCCCATTTTTTCATGTGTCTGTTTTTAATGGTATAATCTATCGTTCCTTTTCCTTTTTGTTTTATACTTAGAAAGCTTTCCCACACCAGGATCCCATGATCCCTCCTAAGTCATGAGACAGTTGGTTCAATATCCATGCTCTCCCAAATAAGTTGATGGTAAGCACTGCAGCGGGGCTTCCCAGGTGACACTAGTGGTAAAGAACACTCCTGACGCGGGTTCAATCCCTGGGTTGGGAAGATCCGCTGGAGGAGGGCATGGCAACCCACTCCAGTATTCTTGTCTTAAGAATTCCATGAGAGGAGCTTGGCGGGCTACACGCCAAGAGTCAGACACAACTGAAGCGACTTAGCACGCAGACACTGCAGCATGAGCTCTGTCCCTCAGAGCAGAGAACACTCCAAAGTTCTTCCTCTCTTCATGGGCATGCCAATGGTTTAAACTTGTTCTTCCAAGCAGGAAGAAGCTTAGCTATGGGATAACCTGGTCTGTCTTGAGTAGCCTCCCACGGTTTTTGCACAGACCCCCAAGGAATATTTTATAGTGATCTTGTCTCTCGTTTCTTCAGTGAAATGAAGCTAACAAACCTTCTAAGTATTTTTAACATGCATTACCTCACTTAATGTTCCCAAAAAGCATACCAGGAAAGTACAATTACTACTCTATAGGTTGAGGGACCTGAGGTACAGAGAGGTTAAGCAATTTGCTTGGTTTCATGTAGCCTGGAAGCATCAGAGCCAGACCACACCCAGGATGTCTAATTCCTGAGTCAGTGTTTCTAATCACTATGTCCTACAGTCCTCCACGGAAGGTACAGACTTAGCTATTGCATCAACATTGCTTCTGTGGGAAAGCTAGAGCTCTTCAGTATTGGGTGCACTAGGCCCAGGAGGCGAAGACCGCTACTTAGGTCCTGCTCCCTCCTCACTGAGCCCAGCAGAAGGTAGGACTTCTAAAGTTAGGATGACAGTAAAGATGGGGCTGTCAGAGGAGCACAAGGGCCTAAGTGAATGCTTTATCAAACATGCTCATAGATGCCACTCAGGGAGGGAATCAGAGGGTCACCTTCCTCACTCCCAGGCTGGTGTGATGACTCCGGGTATGAAACAACAGTTGCAGGTTATATGATGGAAGCTTCCTGGGGGTCAGCCCTAAGCCAGCTCTTGACAGAGAGTATGTCACTCACTGGCTCCTCACTGAACCTGTGCGGGAGGGTGAGCGTCCTCACTTTACAGACCAGGAAACCAAGGCCTGAGAGGTCCCCCACACTGGCAGTAGTAGAGCCAGTGTAGCCGAGGCTGGGCCTACTGATGCCAAGCTGAGAAGGGAACTTGTCCTGAGGGCAGAACACTGGTGATAGCTTAACTGCCCTGAGCCTCCATTTCTTCACGATACAGAGCCTTTGGGCACATATGACTGTGGGGATTAAGTAAGAAATGCATGTGGAAAGGTACTCAGTAAACAGCTTGCTTTCAAATTAACAGAGAGTAGCCACTGGGCAAGACCTGCTTATAAAGGTTAATTAAAAACAGACCTTGGAAGAGTGGCCCAGAACTTTCCCCCAGCTTACATGTGGGAAAGCAGCCTCGACAGAGCTCCTGACCTGTGTGTGTGTTTATGTGTGTGTGTGGGGGGAGTGGTGTCCTAGGAGTGTTCTCCTGCAGGTGTGCTGGTGTCAGAGCAAGAAAGAACCACCTACGGGTTCCACAGAACAAAATTCCTCCTGTTATGCTGCTCTTGAGAAAAAGTCTCAGTCTAAAAGCAGAGGTAGATGCTGCGGAAGGAGAGAAGAATCCAGTGTTGCCTTCTCCCCTCTGTTTAAATGCATGTAACATATTAACAGTAACTTCAGGGAATATCACAACTCTTTTCTGAAGCTCCTTGTCCCAGCTGTAAAAATGGAGCAGATGGTATCTTATCTGAAAACATTTACCAAGAGTAGTGGCCTGCCTGCCTCCCTACTCTCTAAGCTGCCAGCATGTGGGGCCTTGTCCCCCTCCGCTTTCCTCCCCAGGACCCCTGCTACAATAAGTTGGGCTCTCCTTAGAGATCCCTGTGCTGGCTACACATCGGACTAGCTAGGCTTCCATGTCGCTTTGATTCTTTGGTCTTACTTCTCATTGAGGAAGCTGATTTAGACCTGGAGACAGAAAAAGCCTGAAATATAGACCTAGCTTCACCCTTGGAAGTTGAAGTTACAATTCTATGTGCGTAAGGTAAAGTGCATCATCACACCTACATCTGTTCTCCCAGCATAGGAAGTACTGTCTCATCAACTTACCTTCAACAGCATCTGGTACTTTATAAGTCTCTGACTTGGTTCTCTCAGACACTTAAAAAGAGGGAGATTGTGACCCAGTTGACGCTGGCAAACCTTGAAAAGCCAAACAGAAACAACATGAAACAAAACAACACACATACATACAGAACAGAAGCAGCAGCATTTAAATACAAGTGAAGTGGATTCTTCATGGACAGGACAGGGCAGCAGTGTCGATCAGTTTTGTAATGTTTTGGCTGTTCACTCCCTTAGTTACCGAGTGTAAAATCAGAGACAGAGGAAAGGGGACAGGCTTGGCTAGTATTTTTAAAGGCAAGTAGGGATGCCAGGCTGTTTATTTCTTTTTTTGTTGCTCGTTCTTTTCTGTTGTTTTGTTTTCTCAAGAATTCACTTTATTTTTTTTTCTTGTCTTATAATTTTTTATCGGAGTATAATTGCTTCACAATGTTTTGTTAGTTTCTGCTGCACAATGAAGTCAATCAGTTATATGTATACATATATGCCTATTTATTTCTTTTAGAAAGTAAGTCCATAAGAGGGAGACAATGGGGCAGCCTTCTGAAAAGGAGGCAGCCTGTCTTCAGGTTGGGGTTTGGGGATGTGGGAATCTATTTAAGGGTACACGATAGGCTTATTGATATCATTTCAGGGATCCCCCAAGTGTGACTTAATTCCATTTTTAAAACCCATCCTAAAACAAACAAACAACAACAAAAAAAAACCTATCCTAATTTGAAAGATGGTAACGATAACCCTATATGCGAGACAGAATAAGAGACACAGATGCATAGAACAGTCTTATGGACTCTGAGGGAGAAGGTGAGGGTGGGACGTCCTGGGACAATAGCATTGAAACATGCATATTATTATATGTGAAACAGAACACCATTCCATGTTCGATGCATGAGACAAATGCTGAGGGCTGGGGCAATGGGATGACCCAGAGGGATGGGATGGGGAGGGAGGTGGGAGGGGAGTTCAGGATGGGGAACACATGTAAACCCATGGCTGATTCATGTCAATGTATGGCAAGAACCACTACAACACTGTAGAGTAATTAGCCCCCAACTAAAATAAATAAATTTATTAAAAAAAAAAAAAAACTAACTAAAGTTTAAACTAAAAAAAAAAAAAGAAAAAACCTATCCTAGAAGAGCACTCCATTTTCTCACTAGGCTACAGCTGTTCCTTACAGGTTGTCCCATAGAGACTCAGGGCAGCATTGAAACTTCCAGTGTGTAATTTCAAAATAGGAAAGACTTTAATAAACATAAATCCCAATGCCAAATTCCTCTTCCTAGTTCTTACTTTTAGATTTCTTTAAAAATTGGGTGCCTATGAACATTGTCCCCTGGGACAAAGAGTTTGTGGGAGACCTTAGAAATGCAGTGTTACCCCAAAGTAGGTGCAGTCTTGACATTCTTGCCAGATTGCCCTGGCTCGGGGCAGGTTCTTATGGTATTTAAAATATATTTGAAGATCTTCTTTCTGGGTGAGAAAAAGTTAGAACAAGTTAACCAGTTAGCATTTTTCAATAAAAGGATATAATGATACAGTTTATTCATTCACTCAATAGGCCTGAGTATTTTCAATGTGTAAGGAACTGGGGATGCACAACAAATGACTTTATGTTGAAGTAAGTGTGTGACAAGGAGGTAAACAGAGGGTTATAAGCAACAAGATATGAATGGAGTACTGTGAGAGAAGCTCTAGGACTCTGGTCAATAAATAACTAAATTCATGAACAGGAGTTGGATTTTCTCTTTATCCTTCCTCCTCTTATCTTTATCTCAGATACCCAGATAAATATCTCCCCCAAATGGTTTTGCACTGAGTAACAAAATGGACAAAAATGTGCTGGTGGCTGATGGCCCCTCCTTTCTTTCTCCCTGTGCGTGCGTGCTAAGTCACTTTTGTCATGTCCAACTCTTTGCAATCCTATGGAATGTAGCCCACCAGACTCCTCTGTTGTCCCCTATGTTATTCTCCAGGCAAGAATACTGGAGTAAGTTGCCATGCCCTACTCCAGGGGATCTTCCTGACCCAGGGATCGAACCCATGTCTTTTATGTCTTCTGCATTGACAAGCGCGTTCTTTACCACTAGCGCCAGCTTTACAGTCATCATGATGCCAACCCTGCAAATAAACCTAAGAAATAACCAAAAGATAGAAACATCCCAGAAGGAAAATATGGCAGTGGAAGTGTGAACACAAACTAAGTGGTCCGGGCAATCCCTGCCTTGGACATCACCTTCAACCTGCAGCACAAGACTTCCAAGACATGAAAAGCTACACCACTATCTCCTAGCTAGAGGCCAAGAGGGATTCCAAGTGCTGTGTGAACTATATTCTCATTGTATCAAAGGCTATGAGAGATGGGCACACATTTGCCAATACCCCAGGTAGAGAGGATACCCAAGCCTGTGGTGTCAGTTTGCCAGCTTCATCCTCTCCATCAGAACCCAGTCCACGGCAGCTGTGCTTGCCACAGAGCCTGGACTGCTCCGGCAGAGATGACCACGTACCCACTTCCTTGTGGATTTCTGTGTTCTCTTGGATGCTGAGCTAATACCTGTGCTCCTGAGGCCTTCACTTATTGCTTCTGTCTCTGTACTTTGAGCATCACAGAACATTACATGCCTTCCAGCACCGAAACACACTACTGACCTAAATTTGCTCTTCAGTCCAAAATTCTTTAGAGAAAACACGGACACTAACCAGCAGCATACAAAAGTGCCTGATCCCCTTACTTCCTTATAGAATAAATCAGGAGGCTAAAAAATTGCTACCCCAAAACTCTATTCATACAGGGAGACATGATTGCTTAGAAATTGGGAAGACTGTTGCTCAGGTTCAGTTCTCGGCTTTGTTAGTTACAAACAAAGCTATTTGGTTATTTGGTCTGAGGTCAGTTACTTAACCATCCTTCACTTCAGTTTCTCATCTGCTAAGTAGGCTTAAAACTGCAGTCAACTCCTATGAGTGCTGTGAGATTAAATGAGATGCATAGAACCCTCTCAACAAATGCCCAATACGTGCAGAATACTCAACAAATAGTAGCTATCGTCAAAGCACTTTTTACTTTGTAGGCCATTCTGTGTACAATATTTGATTTCATTTCCACAACAACTTTACATATTGGTATTACCAAGCTTGTTGCAAGGAGGAGGAAAGTTGAGGTCATGCTGATAGTAAGCGGCTCAAATTAGATGAGAAGTTAAGTTTTCCAAGCGGCTTCCCTGGTTGCTCAGGCAGTAAAGAATCCACCTGCAATGTGGGAGACCTGGGTTTGATCCCCGGGTCAGGAGGATCCCCTGGAGAAGGAAATGGCAAACCACTCCAGTATTCTTGCCTGGAAAATCCCATGGACAGAGGAGCCTGGAGGGCTATAGTCCATGGGGTCGCAAAGAGTTGGACACAATTAAGCAAGTAACACTAAATTTTCTGAGTCCCACCCCAGTGCTTTTTCATTTGTACCACATGAGATCTCAGAGCAAATAAAACTCAAAGTAGACACTGTTCTAAATAGAGCTTGGTCTCTAGGGCAAAATCTTCCTGAATACTACAGGTTATCCAATCTGATTAAAACACTTGGCTAGAGCAATACTTCAAAGCTTACATCCATGATTAGTGGAAGTCTCAAGTATTATGAGAAGAGTTAAACTGCTGTAGTAAATAGTAGGTGATGCACCTGCCTTTTTGACTAACAAATACAGGTCTTTGCACAGCAGTGATAATTCCCTCAAGGATTCTCAAACATTAAGTAATTGTAGTTTTTAATTACTTCATTTGTCCCAGAGTAATAGTTTTGTACTTGATAAATTTACTACCAGTATTTTGTCTCCAGTATCTTAAATCATATAGAATTATATGCAGGTTTGTGGTCTGGATATGAAAAGCTTTGTAAAACTTTAGGAGAGAAATTCTTCTAAGAAAAGATGTTCAGTTAACAATTTCCCAACTATTTCCTAAAATTTGGACAATTTTTATTTGATAATATCCATTTGTTTCCCATAGGAATTTGGTCCTTTACTCATTCAACAATTTCAATAAATCTTTGCAATAATGATATAAGCAATTATGAAATATTACTAAATTCTGAAACTAGATTTCACATTAGTGGTTTGATGAGTGTGAAGTTGTAAAATGGTACAAAACACTATAGTAATGCTATAAAAGTAATTCAAAAAGGAAATTAATCAGATTGAATACAAAATAGTTTTTAAATTTTATTTATTTTTAATTGGAGGATAATTGCTTTATAATATCATATTGGTTTCTGCCATATATCAACATGAATCAGGCATAGATATACTTATGTCCCCTGCCTCTTAAACCTTCCTCCCACATCTCACCACATCCCACCCATCTAGGTTGTCACAGAGCACCAGATTTGAGCTCCCTGAGTCATATAGCAAATTTGCATTGACTGTCTAATTTTACATATGATAATGTATATGTTTCAATGCTACTCTCTTAGTTCATCTCAACCTCTCCTTTCCCACCTGAGTCCACAAGTCTGTTCTCTATGTCTGTGTCTCCATTGCTTCCCTGCAGATATGTTCATTAGTATCATCTTTCTAGATTCCATATATATGTGTTAACGTACATTATTTGTCTTTCTCTTTCTGACTTACTTTACTCTGTATAATAGGCTCTAGGTTCATCCACCTTATTAGAACTGTGTCAAATGCATTCCTTTTTGTGGCTGAGTAATATTCCATTGTGTATATGTACCAAAATTTCTTTATCCATTCATCTGTCAATGGACATCTAGTTCGCTTCCATGTCTTAGCCATCATAAATAGTGCTGCAATGAACATTGGGGAACATGTGTCTTTTTAAATTATGGTTTCCTCAGGGTATATGCCCAGTAGTGGGATTGTTGGGTCATATTGTAGTTTCATGACTAGTTTTTTAAGGAATCTCCACACTGTTCTCAAAGTGGCTGGATCAATTTGTATTTCCACCAAGAGTGCAAGAAGGTTCCCTTTTCCCCACACCCTCTCTAGCATTCAGTGTTTGTAGATTTTTTGATGATGGCCATTCTGACAAGTGTGAGGTGATACTTCATTGTAGTTTTGATTTGCATTTCTCTAATAATGAGCAAGGTTGAGCATCTTTTCATGTGTTTATTAGCCATTGGTATGTCTTCTTTGGAAGAGTATTTGTTCAGGTCTTCTGCCCACTTTTGATTGTGTTGTTTGTTTTTCTGGATATCAGTTGTTTCACTTGCTATTATTTTATCCCATTCTGAGGATTATCTTTTCACTTGGTTTATAGTTTCCTTTGCTGTGCAAAATCTTTTAAGTTTAAATAGGTTCCATTTGTTTATTTTTGTTTTTATTTCCATTACTCTAGGAGGTGGGTCATAGAGGATCTTACTGTGATTTATGTCAGAATGTTCTGCCTATATTTACCTCCAAACATGTTTAGCTCTAAACCTTTTATTCTACTCTTACTCCTAGGTCTTTAATCCATTTTGAATTTATTTTTGTGTATGGTGTTAGGGAGCATTCTGATTTCATTCTTTAACACACAGCTGTCCAGTTTCCCCAGAACCGCTTACTGATGAGACTGTCTTTTCTCCATTGTATATTCTTGCCTCCTTTGTAAAAAAAATAAAGTGCCCATAGGTTCATGGACTTATCTCTGGGCTTTCTATTATGTTCCATTGGTCTATATTTCTGTTTTTGTGCCAGTACCATACTGCCTTGATGACTGTAGCTTTGTAGTGTAGTCTGAAGTCAGGCAGGTTGATTCCTCCAGTTCCATTCTTCTTTCTCAAGATTGCCTTGGCTATTCAGGGTCTTTTGTGTTTCCATACAAATTGTGAAATTGTTTGTTCTAGTTCTGTGAAAAATACCATTGGTAATTTGATAGGGATTGCATTGAATCTAGTGCAATTTTTTGCATGACCCAATTTTATACTACCGGAAAGATTGCCTTGGGCAGTATAGTCATTTTCACAATATTGATTCTTCCAGTTCAGGAACATGGTATATCTATCCATCTGTTTGTGTTGTCTTTGATTTCTTTCATCAGTGTCTTATAGTTTTATGCATACAGGTCTTTTGTCTCTTTAGGTAGGTTTATTCCTAGGTATTTTATTCTTTTTGTTGCAGTGGTGAATGGGATTATTTCCTTAATTTCTCTTTCTAATTTTTCATTATTAGTATATAAGAATGCAAGGAATTTCTGTGTATTAATTTTATATCCTCCAACTTTGCTATATTCATTGATTAGCTCTAGTAATTTTCCGGTGGCATCGTTAGGGTTTTCTCTGTAGAGAATCATGTCCTCTGAAAACAATGAGAGTTTTGCTTCTTCTTTTCCAATCTGGATTCTTTTTATTTCTTTTCTTCTTTGACTGCTCTAGCTAGGACTTCCAAAACTATGTTGAATAACAGTGGCAAGAGTGGATACCCTTGTCTTTTTCCTGATCTATGAGGAAATGCTTTCAGTTTTTCATCATTGAGAATAATGTTTGTTGTGGGTTTGTCATATATAGCCTTTATTATGTTGAGGTGTATGAGTTTGGGTAAGCTCTGGGAGTTGGTGATGGACAGGGAGACCTGAGACCTGGTGTGCTGCGGTTCATGGGGTCGCAAAGAGTCAGACATGACTGAGCAACTGAACTGAATGGAACTGATATTACTTCTATGCCTATTTTCTGGAGTTTTTTTTTGTTTATCATAAATGGGTATTGAATTTTGTCAAAAGCTTTCTCTGCATCTATTGAGATGATTATATGATTTTTATCTTTCATTTTGTTAATATGTTGTATCACATTGATTGATTTGCATGTAATGAAGAATCCTTGCATCCCTGTGATCAAGCCCACTTAATCATAATGTATGACCCTTTTAATGTATTGTTGGATTCTGTTTGGTAGAAATTTGTTAAGTTTTACATCCATGTTCATCAGTGATATTGATCTGTAATTTTCTTTTTTGTGGCATCTTTGTCTGGTTTTGGTATCTGGGTGATGGTGACCTTGTAGAATGACTTTGGGAGTTTTCCTTCCTCTGCAATTTTCTGGAAGATTGAGCAGGATAGGTGTTAGCTCTTCTCTAAACTTTTGGTAGAATTTGCCTGAAAAGACATCTGGCCCTGAGCTTTTGTTTGTTGGAAGATTTTGGACTGCAGTTTCAATTTCCATGCTTGTGATTGTTCTATTCATATTTTCTATTTCTTCCTGGTTCAGTTTTGGAAAGTTATACTTTTCTAAGAATTTCCTCATTTCTTCAAGGTTTTCCATTTTATTGGCATATCAGTTCAGTTCAGTCGCTCAGTCGTGTCCAACTCTTTGTGATCCCATGAACCGCAGCACGCCAGGCCTCCCTGTCCATCACCAACTCCCTGAGTCCACCCAAACCCATGTCCATCGAGTTGGTGATGCCATCCAGCCATCTCATCCTCTGTTGTCCCCTTCTCCTCCTGCGCTCAATCTTTCCCAGCATTATTGGCACATAGTTGCTCATAATAGCCTCTTACGATCCTTTATATTTTCTGTGTTGTCTGTTTAACTTCTTTTTCATTTCTAATTTGATTGATTTGGGTCTTCTCCCTTTTTTTCTTGATGAGTCTGGCTAACAGTTTGCCAATTTTATCTTCTCAAAGAATCAGCTTTTAGTTTTATTGAGGTTTGCTACTGTCTCCTTCATTTCTTTTTCATTTATTTCTGCTTTGATCTTTATGATTTCTTTCTTTCTACTAACTTTGGGTTTTTTGTTCTTTTTCTAGTTGCTTTAGGTGTAAAGTTAGGTTGTTTATTCCATATTTTTCTTATTTCTTGAGGTAGGCTTGTAGTGCTATAAACTTACTTATTGGCACTGTTTTTAGCGTATCCCATAGATTTTGAGTTGTTGTGTTTTCATTGTCATTTATTTCTAGGTATATTTTGATTTCTTTTTGATTTCTTCAGTGGTCTGTTGGTTATTCAGAAGCATATTGCTTAGCCTCCATATGTTTGTGTTTTTTGTAGTTTTTTTCCCCCTGTAGTTGATAGCTAATCTTATAGCATTGTGATCAGAAAAGATGCTTGATATGATTGCTTTTATTTATTTTTTTTTAATTTACCAAGGCTTCATTTGTGACTCAAATTGTGATCTATCCTGGAGAAAGTTCCATGTGCACTTGGGGAGAAAGTGAAATCTCTGTTTTTGGATGAAATGCCCTGTAGCTATCAATTAGGTCCAACTGGTCCAATGTATTGTTTAAAGCTTGTGTTTCCTTATTAATTTTCTGTCTGGATGATCTGTCCATTGGTGTGAGTGGAGTAATGTTACACATTATTATTGTGTTACTGTCAATTTCCTCTTTAATAGTTAGCATTTGTCTTATGTATTGAGATGCTCCTATGTTGGGTGCATATATATTTATAATTATCATATCTTCTTGGATTGGTCCCTTGATCATTATGTAGTGTCCTTCCTAGGCTCTTGTAACAGTCTTAAAGTCTATTTTACCTGATGTGAGTATTGCGATTCCTGCTTTATTTTGATTTCCATTTGCACAGAATATCTTTTTCCAGTCCCTCACTTTCAGTCTGTGCATGTCCCTAGGTTTGAGGAGAGTCTCTTGTAGACAGCATATATAGGGGTCTTGTTTTTGTACCCATTCAGCCAATCTGTGTCTTTTGGTTGGAACATTTAGTCGATTTACATATAAGGTAATTATTGATATGTATGATCCTATTACCATTTACTTTATTGTTTTGGGGTTTGTTTTTGTAGGCCTTTTCTTTCTCTTGTGTTTCCTGTCTAGAGAAGTTCTTTTTTTTTTTTTTTATGTTTTATTTTATTTTTATTTTTTTTTTTTCTTGTCTTCTGACATGAATCAGCCATGGATTCACATGTGCTCCCCCTCCCAAACCCTCCTCCCACCTCCCTCCCCCTCCCATCCCTCAGTGTCATCCCAACGCTCCATCCCTGAGCATCCGTCCCATGCATAGAACATGGAATGGTGTTCTGCTTCACATATGACAATATACATGTTTCAATGTTATTGTCCCAGAACGTCCAACCCTCACCTTCTCCCTCAGAGTCCACAGGACTGTTCTATGCATCTGTGTCTCTTATTCTGTCTCACATATAGGGTTACCATTACCATCTTTCAAATTCCATATACATGCATTAGTATACTGTATTGGTGCTTTTCTTTCTGGCTCACTTCACTCTGTATAATGGGCTCCAGTTTCATCCATCTCAATAGAACGGATTCAAATGTATTCTTTTTAATGGCTGAGTAATATTCCATTGTGTATATGTACCACAGCTTCCTTATCCATTCGTCTGCCGATGGACATCTAGGTTGCTTCCATGTCCTGGCTATTGTAAACAGTGCTGCGATGAACATTGGGGTACACGCGTCTCTTTCAATTCTGGTTTCCTCGGTGTATATGCCTAGCAGTGGGATTGCTGGGTCATATGGCAGTTCTATTCCCAGTTTTTTAAGGAATCTCCACACTGTTCTCCATAGTGGCTGTACTAGTTTGCATTCCCACCAACAGTGTAAGAGGGTTCCCTTTTCTCCACACCCTCTCCAGCATTTATTGCTTGTAGACTTCTGGATAGCGGCCATTCTGACTGGTGTGTAATGGTACCTCATTGTGGTTTTGATTTGCATTTCTCTAATAATGAGTGATGTTGAGCATCTTTTCATGTGTTTGTTAGCCATCTGTATGTCTTCTTTGGAGAAATGTCTGTTTAGTTCTTTGGCCCATTTTTTGATTGGGTCGTTTATTTTTCTGGAATTCAGCTGCAGGAGTTGCTTGTATATTTTTGAGATTAATTGTTTGTCTGTTGCTTCGTTTGCTATTATTTTCTCCCATTCTGAAGGCTGTCTTTTCACCTTGCTTATAGTTTCCTTTGTTGTGCAAAAGCTTTTAATTTTGATTAGGTCCCATTTGTTTATTTTTGCTTTTATTTCCAATATTCTGGGGGGTGGGTCATGGAGGATCCTGCTGTGATTTATGTCGGAGAGTGTTTTGCCTATGTTTTCCTCTAGGAGTTTTATAGTTTCTGGTCTTACATTTAGATCTTTAATCCATTTTGAGTTTATTTTTGTGTATGGTGTTAGGAAGTGTTCTAGTTTCATTCTTTTACAAGTGGTTGACCAGTTTTCCCAGCACCACTTGTTAAAGAGATTGTCTTTTCTCCATTGTATACTCTTGCCTCCTTTGTCGAAGATAAGGTGCCCATAGGTGCGTGGGTTTATCTCTGGGCTTTCTATTTTGTTCCATTGATCTATATTTCTATCCTTGTGCCAGTACCACACTGTCTTGATGACTGTGGCTTTGTAGTAGAGCTTGAAGTCAGGCAGGTTGATTCCTCCAGTTCCATTCTTCTTTCTCAAGATTGCTTTGGCTATTCGAGGTTTCTTATACTTCCATACAAATTGTGAAATGATTTGTTCTAGTTCTGTGAAAAATATCATTGGTAGTTTGATAGGGATTGCATTGAATCTGTAGATTGCTTTGGGTAGTATACTCATTTTCACTATATTAATTCTTCCAATCCATGAACACGGTATATTTAGAGAAGTTCTTTTAGCATTTGTCGTAAAGCTGATTTTGTGGTGCTGAATTCTCTTAACTTTTGCTTGTCTGTAAAACTTCTGATTTCTCTTTCAAATCTGAATGAGATCTTCACTGGATAGAATAATCTCGGCTAAAGTTTCTTCTGTTTCATCACTTTAAGTATATCCTGCCACTCCCTTTTGGCTTGCCGAGTTTCTGTTGAAAAATCAGCTGTTAGCCTTAAGGGAGTCCCTTGGTATGGTATTTGTTGCTTTTCCTTGCTGCTTTTAAGATTTGTTCTTTGTGTTTAATTTTCATTAGTTTGATTAATATATGTCTTGGTGTTTTTTTCCTTGGGTTTATCCTGTATGGGACTCTCTGGGATTCCTGGATTTGGGTAGCTATTTCCTTTCCCATGTTAGGGAAGTCCTTAACTATTGTTGTTTTTCAGTTGCTAAGTCGTGTCCTGCTCTTTGCAACCCCATGGGCTTGCAGCATGCCAGGCTTCCCTATCCTTCACTATCTCCTGGAGTTTGCCCAAACTCATATCCATTGAGTCAGTGATGCCATCCAACCATCTCATCTTCTGTTGCCTCCTTCTCCTCCTGCCCTCAACCTATAATCTTCTCAAATATTTTCTCACACCATTTCTTTTTGTCATCTTCTTCTAGGGCCCCTATAATTCTAATGTTGGTACACTTAATGTTGTCACAGTGGTTGCTGAGACTGTCCTCATTTCTTTTTATTCTTTTTTCTTTATTATGCTCTGCTTCAGTTATTTCCACTATTCTATCTCCTAGCTCACTTGTCTGTTTTTCTGCCTCAGATAGTTTGCTATTGGTTCCTTCTAGTGTATTTTTAATCTCAGTTACTGTGTTATTTATTGCTGATTGTCTATTCTTTAATTCCCCTAGGTCCTGGTTAAGTATTTCTCATATCTTCTCTATCCATGCCTCAAGTCTATTTATCTGTGCCTCCATTTTGTTTCCAAGATTTTGGATCATCTTGACTGTCATTACTCTGAATTCTTTTTCAAGTAGAGTGCTTATTTCTTCTTCATTTGTTTGGTCTTAAGGGTTTTTACCATATTCCTTCATCTGCTGCATTTTTCTCTGTATTTTCATTTTGTTTAATTTACTGTGTTTGGGTTCTCCCTTCTTCAGGCTGGAGGATTGTAGTTCCTCTTAATTGTGGAGTCTTCCCCCTGTGAATGAGGTTGGACCAGTGTTTTGTAAAGGTTTCCTTGTTGGGAGGACTTGTGCCTGTGTTCTGGTGGATGGAACTGGATCTTGTCTCTCTGAGGGGCACTTCTGAGTCCAGCAGTGTGTTTTGGGGTGTCTATGAGCTTAGTATAGCTTTGGGCAGCCTTTCTGCTAATGGGCAGGACCGTGTTTCTTTTTGCTAGTGATTTTGCATGAGGTGTCTGGCACTGGAGCTTTCTGGTCTTTGGATGAGGCTTGGTCTTAGTGTTGAGATGGAGGCCTTTGGGAGAGCTCTTGTCAATTAATGTCCCATGGGGTTGGGAGTTCTCTGGTGGTCCAAAGTCCTGTACTCAGGTCTCCCACTTCAGGGGTTCAGGCCTGATCCCTTTCTGTGGCACCAAGATTTCACAGGCCTCACAGCACAGAAGATAAAACCCCAACTCAATAGCCAAGGTGAAATCAACACTCAGTAGCCAAGAACACCCAAAGAAACTCACATGCTTACAAAGGGAAAAGAAGAGAGAAAACAGAGAAAAAAAGGATTACAAAAAAGGAATAAAAAAGAAGAGAGCAATCAATACTAGGGTAAAAATGAGTTTATTTACAATTAAGACATTTTAAAAAATGGAAAAAGTAGGTTATGAAAAACAAAAATTTAAGGGATAATTAAAAAAAAGAACATGAAAAAATATGAAAAAGAAAAGAAAAAAGGGTGAAAAGGTGAAAGGGTGAAAAGGAAAAGAGGAAAATATATAGAGAGTGGCAATTCCACCTCCACCTCCCTAGGAGTTCTTCCAAGACTCGACTGTTCTCTAGATCTGTTGTGGGGACAGTACAGACTTTAATCTAGCCCTATTCCTGTGTGTACTTGCCTCCAATGTCCACAGTGGCCAGAGCTAGGGCTTCTTCTTTTGTGTGAACACTCACTGTCCTTTTATATATTCCATAGGACTTCCCTGGTGGCTCAGCAGCAAGGAATCTGCCTGCCAATGCAGGAGACATGAGTTTGATCCCCGGGTCGAGAAGATCCCGTGGAGGAGGAAATAGCTACCCACTCAGTATTCCTGCCTGGGAAATCCCATGGACAGAGGAGACTGGTGGGCTACAGTCCATGGGGTCACAAAGACTTGGACATGACTTATCAACTAAACAACAACAAGACTCAGAGTTTACCTAGTTGATCGTGTGGATTTAGTATGCAGCTTGTAAAGCTGGTTGAAATGTTTTCAATCCTCTTCCTTAGCCACTCTGGGCCTGGAGCTCAATTGTGGTTTTATCTCCACCTCTGCATATGGGTCATCCACTGGAGTTTGCTCCTGAGGGTGCCCTGGAAGAGTTGGGTCAGCCCCAGTGAGGACTGGGTGTGGAAGTGGCATAGTTGCTTGGATTGGAGACCCTGGAAGCACCGGGTACGTGGGGGAGCTGGTGCAGGAGATACAGCTCTATTAGGGTTTTTTCTAGCTTCTGGCAACTCTGCCCCAGTGAGGACCAGGTATGGAGGTGGCTCAGCTGGTTGCATTGTGGGGAATCTGGCAGTGCCAGGTGTGCAGGGAAGCCAGTGGGCATGGGTACATGAGATTTTCACACTATTAGGGTTTTTTTTTTTTTCTTCCTAGCCTCTGGCAGCTCTACCCCAGTGAGGACTGGGTGTGGAGGTGGTACAGCTGCTTGGATCCCAAGGAATCTGGATGCGCCAGATGTATAGGGAAGCCAGCAGCCACAGGTGCAGGATATAAGGTGCTATTAGAGCCTTTTTCTAGCCTCTGGCAGCTGGTGTTCAAAGGGCTTCCTTGGCTGGTCCTTCTACGGTGCTTGGTGCAGCAGGTGCTCAAAGGGCCCTCCTGGATGGGGTCCCTCTCTATTGCTCAGTGTACCAGGCACTCAAAGGGCCATCATCTCTGGGGTCTTTCTCTATCAGCTGCTAGCATCAGTATGTGGGGAGAGAGAGAAGCTACAGTGATGGTTCTACTCCCTGCACTTGACTCAGCAATATCACCCTGCCTCCAGGGCTGCCCAGCTTGCCTCCAAGGACATTCATCTATCTCCTCCCTCACATCCCCTCAGGATGTCTCCCACAGTCAATAGCAATCCTCATCCTGGGATTGCTCTCCAGTCTCTACCCAGCCACTGTGCATACTGGAAGACCTGTGTCCCTGTCTGCGGTACACAGGGCTGCAGTACAGATTGTTTGTGTGGTTCTCACTCCATGCAGACCTTCAAAGATCAGCTGCTTCATCCTCTAACAGCCTTAAATGCCTCGCCTTTGTCCCAAATTATTCCTCTGATGCAGGGATTTCACCCCTGCTTCAGTTCCTCCACCCCATGGGTTCAGGTCCAGTCCTACTCACTCTCTTTCTGTTTTTTCCCTTCCTTCCTTCATTCTACCAAGTTTTGCGTCAAATCTATGTATTCCCTTCTGGTGATCAGGGACTCCAGCCAGCTCTCAGCTGGTGCTCTGTGAGATCCTCTACATCTGAAGATGTATTCCTGATGCAAGCGCAGAGAGAGATATACTCTGTGTCCACCTACTGCTCTGCCATCTCATCATCTCCTCCAAAATAGTTCTTAGTGTATCTTTAATTCTGGTTCAGGATGAAAAACCTATGATAAGGCTGTGATGGAAAACCCAGGTAGGGCTATGGAAGGGGTCTTCTAGGTTGGTTAAAGCTCTGAGGGTTGAAAACTCTAATTCTCCATTGTGTCTAATAGCTTGAAACCTGGAGATTTTTCATTTGCTTGCTTTCAGTTTATCACAAATACTGCTCTTAGACTTATTAGTCCTGCTTTGAGCTGCTGAAAAATGTTTAAGTTGTTTGATTTATTGTCTCAGGTGCATTAAAAAAAAAAAGAGCAAGAGAATGAAAAGAAGGGCTGATTGGGAGAGAGAAAAGAAATACTAAAGACTTAGAAAGTAGAGGGCATCTGGATCAGGTTTCCCAGTGGCTCAGCAGTAAAGAATCTGCCTGCAATGCAGAAGACAGAGGATATCTGAGGTCAGTCCCTGGGTGGGGAAGATCCCCTGGAGAAAGAAATGGCAACCCACCCCAGTATTCTTTCCTGAAAAATTCCATGGACAGAGGAGCCTGGCAGTCCATGGGTTGCAAAGAGTCAGACACAACTGAGCACTGCACTGTACTTGATGTTGTAGAAAATAAAATGGAAAAAATATTCTCTGAGTGTTTCAGTTCCACAGTTCTTCTTTTGAGAGTGTTAATACAACTTTAGTGAAGAATTTAAGCCTGCTGTGTGACTCTTGTCCTAAGACAATGTCAACCACAAATTGATGCTTGCCGAGGTCATTTGTCATCTCCCTCTGTGGAGACTGAATCCTGTGCTACTGCAGCTGTTGTGGAGAGTGAAGCATTCTGTGCTCCAGGGAAACTGGTGGAACACGTCTTTAGATGGTTAGATATTTTCAGGAACCTATCTTATGATCCCAATCCTTGCATCTCCTCGTATCTAGAAAAGCAATAAATCCCTTCATGGTGACATCAGCTCCTCATGACTAGCAGAAAACTTTTTGTAAAACAAGTGCATGATGGCATTGAATTCTCTTTTCACCAAAATCTTCTATATTGACCTTCCCCAACTACCACTTTGGAGCAGTTTCTCAGAGCTCTCTGAGGTGCTGCCTCCTGGACTGCAGTCCTCATTTTGCCCCAAATAGAACTTAACTCACACTCTCACTTTGTGCATCTCTGTTTTAATTGATGACAGTTAGCTTAGTCATTCAGAGGAGGATTATCTACCTCAGGGATCGGGGGCCAAAGTCTTCCACTTCAGAGGGCTTTCCAGGAAACCAGGCTTGCAGTCCTTCCCACCTAGCAGGGTGAACTCAGTTCACACCGGGTGAAGTCTTGCACAGATCTCCCAGTTTGCATTCAAAAGGCAGATACAAGTTTTTAGACCATTTGTGTTTCCATTTGCCCTTGCCATTTACATAGAAAATAAAAGGCTGACTTTAATCACATGGTTATTTTGATTTATTAGGGGCATAGACTTACTCTCTTGAGAAAGCAACGTGCCAGAAGTTCAGGGTTTTCGGTGCATTTTTCCAGTTCTTTTAGAAAAGTCCTAGGGAAAGAAAAGTATAATATTGCTTTGATTTTTATATATATGGGGTTAACAAAATTTTTATTTTGAAGTAAAATCACATAATGCTTTAAGAAGTGCATAGAAAAATGTTGTTTTCCAGGCTTTACTGCTTTTGACTCATCTTCAACATGCTGATTTGGAAGAAAAAAAATGTATTCTGTGACATTAATAGGATTCTGTGAAACCACTCTTACCTGTTCGGGTAATTCTAAGCACCAGACAGATTGGATACACTGATGATCTCTGCTACATGATAGTGACATTAACAAGAACCACTGTTGCTGCTGTTACTACTACTACTATCATTGAAAGCTGACTATAAATCAGGCATAAGCTAAGTGCTTTGCAAATAGTTTCTCATTTAATCCTCCACCAAACCTTGCATGACAGGGTTTCATAAGTGTGAAACCTGAGGTTCAAAGAAGCTGTATAACTTTTCCAGGAAACTAAATAGAAAGAGTATTTTTATTTCAGCTTTGTGTCTGACCAATGGACAAAAAGATATGGTTAAGAAATAACTGTGATTCCATTCACCAAGGAGTCTCTTCCCTCCTATCAAGTAGATGTGAGAGTCTGGAGCCATTAGAATGGGTAAAGTAGTAAACACAAGATGTGGTTTTGTCATCTGTAAAATGAAAGAGTTGGAACAAGATTTCCAAAGTCCCCTCCTTTTCTCATTCTTTAGAACCCAACACCTTGGGCTAAAAGGACAAGAGCTATGAGCTAAAAGGACAATTGTCTGACTGGTTAGCATTTTCTAATACCCTGGTTCCCAGCACCCCCCTATGATAACAGGTTAGTGGGCTTGTGTCTTAGTCAACTTTGTACTCCCAATGTGGAACACAGTGCCTGACACAGAACAAGTGCTCAACAAATGCTGATGTGTGAATAGATGAATAAGGAAAGGAACCCACAAATGAATACAACATTGACACCTGACACTAGTACATGCTCCATTAATGTCTTTTCCCTTCTTCTTTGGGGACCTTCTCAGCGCATTCTCATCTCATCCCACCCCAATCCAATCCACTGAAGCTGACTTTCAGCTTCAGCATCAGTCCTTTCAATGAATATTCAGGAGTGATTTCCTTTAGGACTGACTGGTTTGATCTTCTTGCAGTCCAAGGGACTCTCAAGAGTC
Organism: Okapia johnstoni; assembly: GCA_024291935.2. Lineage (NCBI taxonomy): Eukaryota > Metazoa > Chordata > Mammalia > Artiodactyla > Giraffidae > Okapia > Okapia johnstoni. Next base: position 84,817,234 of record CM044311.1, on the reverse strand, counting down.
TTCTCCAACACCACAGCTCAAAAGCATCAGTTCTTCAGCACTCATCCATACGTAACTATTGGAAAAATCATAGCTTTGACTAGATGGACGTTTGGCGGCAAAGTGATGTCTCTGCTTTTAATATTAAAAGCTGAAACTCCAATACTTCGGCCACTTGATGCAAAGAACTAACACAATGGAAAAGACCCTGATGCTGGGAAAGGTGAAGGCAGGAAGAAAAGGGGACGACAGAGGATAAGATGGTTGGATGGCATCACTGACTCAATGTACATGAGTTTGAGCAAGCTCCAGGAGCTGGTGAGGGACAGGGAAGCCTGGCGTGCTACAGTCCATGGGGCCACAAAAAGTCAGACATGACTGAGAGACTGAACTGAACTGAACTGATTTCCATCCTTCTCTTCTTTTCCATTTTCTCTGATAATTGGAATCATTATATACCTGTTGTGAAATTCGTAAAGTTCTCTAATGTTCCCAAAGAGAAACTCCTTGTTATTCCGCAGAACATCTGGAATTAGATGCTTCAGCCAAATAAAATCCATTGGAATGATATATCCCTGCAGAGGTGGGTGGAAAGAGAGTAGGTTTTACAAATAGGAACACATAAGAGATGATCTGAATTAGACAGTGTAGAGGCCAAAACTTTAATAATTGGGGAGTATGGCATGCATGTTTCCTGCAAGCCATTCCTTGAGATACTTTCTTTTGATGTTATATTCTTCATTGGTCTATCTTCAGAATAAGACGGCTTAATGGCAATGATAATATGATGTCATTTTTATAGAAAGAACAAATCTATTTTTTAAATTTGCCACAAAAGTCAAATGGGAAAGGAAAAAAAAACTTACCCCTTATTTTATGATCTGATGCAATTACTATTGTCTTATTTCCTTTATGGCTTTTTAAAAGCTTATTATGTATGGTTATAATCACAGTACATATCTAATTTGTAGTCTATTTTTCTATATGCATTTTAGACTCTGCTTGTAAATTTCCAGAAGTACTGTTTTCAATTTAATCTTACAAACATTTATTTCAATGTTGATGTTTATTATTAAAAATAATTATTTTGTAACAGTTGACTAATACTTCATTTAGCATGTATATAACACTTCATCAACCATTCCCCTTTTTACTGGATATTTGGTTTTATTCTGATGTTTTATTGTAAAAACTTTCTATTATAAGTTTATACATATAGTTTATTTCTCAAGTTTACTACCTTAGGAAAATAGAGAAAACATAAATTTTACTCTTAAGCAAAAAGAATGCTACTTAATACAATGAGAAACAATTCTATTTATCAAAATGTTCAAATTATCACATCCGTTGTTGGCAAGCATATGATGAACCTAAGTGGGGCATTACTAGAATCATATGAGTTGCTACAATCCTTTGGAAGTTATTTTGTTACATGAATCAACAATCATAGAATGTTCTTATTCCTCCTGAAAAAAAAAGACCACTTGTGCTATTATAAGACCTGAAACTTTGGTGGGAATTCTAGAGACATAAGGCAACTATCCTGAATTTCTTTCTGCAACAAAATTTTTACAGTTTGAATACATGATTAACATCCCCCTTGCCCCAAATCTACTTACATCAATTATGTTCTTAATCTCTTTTATATAAGTCTCTTCAGTCTCAAGCAAGTCACGTATAATATGCCTGAATCAGCAGCAGGTGGGAAGATGAAAGAGAGAGAGAGAGTGGGGTAGGGGGAAGCAGTGTTTTAGAATTCTTTTAGAGTAACAGTCATCAATACAGTTCTCCTCAGTGGCTCACCTACTTAGGTTGTAGTCAGTTCATTCTGTTCTGCTGAACACTCAAGGCCAACATCTCACAAAACCACACTCTGGTCACACTGGCATGAGAATAAATGGCAAAGTTAAAGGACTCAAAATCCATGCATGCAGCCAGAGAATGACCTATTTGTGGCCCATAGTGTGGGGGGCAAGAGGGCAGACACTGGAGTAGGAAATATCAGGTTTGGTTTCTTGGTCAGGAAGGTCTGCCTGATCCCTACATCGCACATATAGTTTCCTAGATTTTCTCTCCAGCCTTCTGCTATTTCATTGCTCACATCATGATCTTTGACCTATAGGGATGCCTTTTTTTTGTGCATGGAGTTAGATGCCTGTCCTTTCCCCTTCCTCTGGCTTTCCACGTTTCTGTGTGATTGATTTTCTACAGCCAGAAGACATGAGCTCTTTCTGTTTCCCTTGGAAAGGCAGGTGGGGAGGTGTGGTATGCAGAATTCTAACATGGCCCACAAGATTCCTGGCCCCTAGTGCACATATATCTCCTCCCACTTAGTCAATCAAACACTAACATAAGTGAAGATATTTTGCCATTGTTTTGTTCCAAATCAGTTGACCTCAAGATAGGTAGATTATCAAAACTGGGCATGTCCTACTCACATGGACTCTAGATTTGGGTCTAAAAGTCAGTGAGATTGGAAGCACAAGAAGGATAGCACAAAGGACATTCTCCTTTGCTGGATTTGGAGATAGAGGTGGGGTACACACCAAGGATCACAGGCAGCCTCTAGGAGCTGAGTGGCCCCAGCTAACAGCCAGCGAGGAAACAGGAACTTTAGTCCTATGGTTGCAAGGAACTGAATTCAGCCACAACTGCATAAACTTAGAAGATATCTTGTAAGAAGTGCAACTGGCCAACACCTTGATTTTATCTACACGACTTCAGCAAAAAGCCGGTCTTGCTCTGTTCAGGCTCCTGTCCCGGGGCAACAGTGGGCTGAAGTGTTAAGTTTGTGGCTGGTTTTCAATGCAGCAATAGAAAAACAAGAAAAGAGTGAGGCCAGTCCCCACATCTATCTCCAGACTGTTTTCTCTCTCTCCTCAGGTTGTATGGCCACACTTTCCTTTTAGGGCTTTCTTTCAGGCCTCCAAGTGGATCAGTGTTTGTACAAGTGTTCACATGTAGAATATACACATTTGTGGTTTCCTGTGAGCTGCTCATGAGTTACCTATTAAACAGTAGCCTACCCTAGAAAATAGTTTATTTTCCTCTCATAAGAATAGATATGATAAATAGTGACAAATAATCAAAGGATGCGATATAGGAAATTCACACAAATACATAAATGACTATTAGTCTTGTAAAAAAATGCTCAGTACATATGAATCCAACAAAAGCATGTTATAAAGAAGTAACAATTTTCAGCTTCTATAGTATGTCAGAGACTGTAAACCTCAAAGGAAGACTGACAGATGAAGATATGAAAACATGCTCAGATAATACTAGCAAAAGTATAAATTTGTGCAAGATACCTTGGAAATAACTCATCATGATTTAAAACACACATTGACTGGTATGTGTGACTTAACTCAGCAGTTTCACTTCTAAACATGTTCACTGTTTGTAATTGAAACAACAGAACCTCAACAACAACAAGACACAAACTGGAAATTACTTAGATTATGGTACATACATGCAGTGAAATGCAATGCAGTTTTTAAAAAGAATGAAGCTGACTGAATCATGCTGATATGACAGTCCAAGAGTTTTAAGTGAATTAAAAAACAACCAAATGTACAACAATGTGTAGAATATGACTAGTTGTATAAAATTCACACTATTTGTGTAAAATGAGTGTGTATACATACATATATGTAAAATTATCTATGCTTAGAAAATTCATGCCAAGAAGATTAAAACATTATTAACAGTGATTCCCTTTAGAGAGTGATAATGAAGACAAGAAAATAGAGGAAAAATTTTTACACTTTACTCTTTACGCTTCTTCAATCTTTGATTTGAAAAAAAAATTTAAGGACTTTCTTGGTGGTCCAGTGGTTGAGAATCCACCTTCCAATGCAGAGGATGCCGGTTTGATCCCTGATTGGGGAACTAAGATCCCACATGCCACAGGGGAACTAAGCCAACCAATGACAATGAATGAGCCTGCACACTCCAGAGTCCATGCTCTGAAGTAACAGAATCCCACAGCCACAACTAGACAAGCCCCATTCCCCATGTTGCAGCTAGAAAAAGGATGCATGCTGCAATGAAGACCCAGTGTAGCAAAAATAAAAATTTAAATACTTACTGCTTTTATAATTTTAAAAAATGGTTTACATGACACTTTTTTTAAAATAAATTTATTTATTTTAGTTGGGGGCTAATTACTTTACAATATTGTAGTGGTTTTTGCCATACACTGACATGAATCAGCCATGGGTTTACATGTGTTCCCCATCCTGAAACCCCCTCCCACCTCCCTCCCCATCCCATCCCTCTGGGTCATCCCATTGCACCAGCCCTGAGCATTTGTCTCATGCATTGAACCTGGAATGGTTTTCTGTTTCACATATGATAATATACATGTTTCAATGCTATTCTCTCAGAATGTCCCACCCTCACCTTCTCCCTCACAGTCCATAAGACTGTTCTATGCATCTGTGTCTCTTATTCTGTCTCGCATATAGGGTTATCATCACCATCTTTCAAATTCCATATATATGCATTAGTATACTGTATTGGTGTTTTTCTTTCTGGCTTACTTCACTCTGTATAACGGGCTCCAGTTTCATCCATCTCAATAGAACTGATTCAAATGTGTTCTTTTTAGTGGCTGAGTAATATTCCATTGTGTATATGAACCAGAGCTTCCTTATCCATTCGTCTGTTGATGGACATCTAGGTTGCTTCCATGTCCTGGCTATTATAAACAGTGCTGCAATGAACATTGGGGTACACGCGTCTCTTTCAATTCTGGTTTCCTCGGTGTGTATGCCCAGCAGTGGGATTGCTGGGTCATATGGCAGTTCTATTCCCAGTTTTTTAAGGAATCTCCACACTGTTCTCCATAGTGGCTGTACTAGTTTGCATTCTCACCAACGGTGTAAGAGGGTTCCCTTTTCTCCACACCCTCTCCGGCATTTATTGCTTGTAGACTTTTGGATAGCAGCCATTCTGATGGGCGTGAAATGGTACCTCATTGTGGTTTTGATTTGCATTTCTCTAATAATGAGTGATGTTGAGCATCTTTTCATGTGTTTGTTAGCCATCTGTATGTCTTCTTTGGAGAAATGTCTGTTTAGTTCTTTGGCCCATTTTTTGATTGGGTCGTTTATTTTTCTGGAATTGAGCTGCAGGAGTTGCTTGTATATTTTTGAGATTAATTGTTTGTCTGTCACTTCGTTTGCGATTATTTTCTCCCATTCTGAAGGCTGTCTTTTCACCTTGCTTATAGTTTCCTTTGTTGTGCAAAAGCTTTTAATTTTAATTAGGTCCCATTTGTTTATTTTTGCTTTTATTTCCAATATTCTGGGAGGTGGGTCATGGAGGATCCTGCTGTGATTTATGTTGGAGAGTGTTTTGCCTATGTTTTCCTCTAGGAGTTTTATAGTTTCTGGTCTTACATTTAGATCTTTAATACATTTTGAGTTTATTTTTGTGTATGGTGTTACATGACACTTTAAAATGAATGTTACTGACAGTAATGACATATAAACCCCACTTGAGAGATATCCTACAATTTACCCTATACTATAACTCAATGATTATTTTTTCTTAAAATCAAAACTTTATAAATGCTTGTTATAAAACAAAACTGATAAAGGACAGCCACTGACCAAGGATGCAATTTCAAGAAGTATAATTCTACCAAAAAAATTACTTCAATATCATATTTATTAGTTGCTAATGAGTCTCTAAGTAAACGGTTCCTTTGATTTTTCTAAATCATCCTGAAATGACGGTAATTGCTGTGTCAGAAAGAAATACAGGCCTCAATACCAATCTGTTTCTATGAGCCATGACATTAAGTAGGACCACAGCAACAGTTAAGCATTCATAGAAAACCAGAGTACAGCCAGCCTCTTATGCCCCTGTGAAGCACTGGGCTTAAGTAACTTGGCAAGGCTGTTTAAGGATGTATTGACAATTAAATGAAGTCACAAGGCAGAAATAACTAAGTAGTGGGAAGAAGTCAGCCTTGTCATTCAACATTTATATAAGAACTTAGAGACCCCTAGGAGTCTTTAGCAATCTGACACAAGAAAATATTCACAACTCAGAAGCCAAAAAAATCCCTGGTCAGGTCATGTTCCAATTTCAACTGCTTCATTTTAGTACTTTTTTGAGTGCAGTGGATAAAACTCCCAAAAACAGGAAGTCCCCTGAACACTGGTGGGCTTCATTTCAGTTCAGGTTAAAAAAAAATTCTCACACCATTGTTAGTCATTCTTTTTCTTTTCTTCTCCTTTGTTTTCCTTTCAAATAATTTTATAAAACTGGAGAAAATTAATGATTCTAGCTGATGATTGCCTGCTTTATTATTCCAAAGCACTTTGTTCATAGGAAAAAAGTCAAGGATTTAATATCTAAAGTCATCAAGTATATATAACGTAGGTGAAAACATTGGGCGTACTCAAGTAATTTTAAAACCTTAAACACGTAGAGCAATTTATGTCCTGGTGGATATCTACCCAGGGGTGGAACAGTGTAATTAGTATGGGGTTGATGATGCCAGATCAGCCTGCACGAATGTACTCTACACTAAATGTACTCTCTCGCTTTGATTTACACGTAAAAATGAATCTCCCTTCACCCACATCCCCTGGTCATTAAGGAGGAAATGGTAAGGGACTGTTTCTTCTCTGAAGCCATATTTCAAGGTAGCATAAAAACATAGCTTTGGATGGCTGATTCCATCCTATATGATACCTCCTCTTTGCTTCAGATGACACCGTAACCAAGAGACAGGAAAGGAAAGCTTTTTTAAAAGATGAATGGAGCCCTATTTTGTACACAAGATCATTAATGTAGTATGTACATGTTAGGATTTCCTGGTAAGTTTCTTCTTTGCCCACACACCTTAATCTGTTCCCTCTTTTAACCCTTGCCCCCATCCCCTCCTCAATTTCCCAGCTCTCCAATAGAAGAATGTTCTTTTGAAAACCAGTCTGTTAGAAGTATATTTTTGCTCATTAACTGTCAATACAATTTGCCATCAAAGGATTTCATTTACTCCTCATAGTCTATCATATCACACACATCAAAAATATTATAGATTTTCACTTAAAAAAAGCTAGTTTTCATCTCGTACTCTCTTTGCAAAATTGAAATATCTGTTTTTATCCTTTTCAAACCCAAAAGCTTCTGATGTAATGGATATTCATCTTCTTAAACCTTTCTTTTCCTTTAGTTTCTCTTTATTATTCATGTTTCGTTTACCACCCACCTGTTTCTTCTCTATTCCTTCCTTGTTTCATCTTTCTCCTTATGTCTAATGTTGCTGCTCCCTCACGATCTGAACTCAAGTTTGCAGACTTCCTTCTCTCCTCTTCCCTCATTCTGTTGACTCTCCCATATCTTTATCTTCCTGCCAGATCTTTGGTCATGCTCAAGCCCATATGTCTTCACCTGGATGCCTCACAGACACCTCAACACCTCGGGTTGAAGCAGAATTCATCAGACAGAAATAGCATACATATTGGTACTTACATGCTCCATCGGTCAGTCATGTCCAACTCTTTGTGACCACAGGGACTGTAGTCCACCAGGCTCCTCTGTCCATGGAATTTTCTAGGCAAGAATACTGGAGTGGGTTGCCATTTTCTCCTTCAAGGGATCTTCCCGACACAGGGACCGAACCCACGTCTCTTGCATCTCCTACATTGGTAGGTGGATTCTTTACCACTGAACCACCTGGGAAGCCCTATGCATATTGGTGGAAAAGTCGTATTCTAGGGTCCCTAAAACACAGTTTTTATTGCAAACTCTTCCCTGCCATTATCGCTTACATTCAATCTGTCACCAAGCCATGTCTTTTCATCTCTGAACCCACCTCTTGGAATTACCGCTTATTCTCCATTTCTAGTACCTCCAGTACAGAGCAAACTCTCCTGTCTTCTTATCTTGAATACTTTGGTACAATCCTAACAGTTCACTTGTACCCCTGAGATCTCATTCCCATCAATCTATTATACAGACCACCAGTTTATGCCCTTCCTAAAGCTCCAAGTCCATTATGCCATCATTCTCCCTCTTAAAAACCTTAACATTGCTTTCAATTGCCCACAACTGTCAATGTTCCTCCCAGGATTTCAAGACTCTCCGTTCATGTGAAAAGAATTTTCTTAGGGTGCTTGCTCAAAAGGTAAATACAGACTCAAAGATTCAGAATGATCCTCATGCTGGGAAAGATTGAGGGCAGGAGGAGAAGGGGGAGACAGAAGATGAGATTGTTGATGGTTGGGTGGCATCATTGACTCAATGGACATGAGTTTGAGCAAACTCTGGGAGACAGTGTAGGACAGGGAAGCCTGGCATGCTGCAGTCCATGGGGTGGCAAGGAGTCAGACACGACTGAGTGACTAAACAACAACAAGATTCAGAATGGGGAGCAATATGGTCAAAGGAAAAAAAAAAAAGACCATCAGTTAATCCTTATTTTACAAGTGGAAAAATAAGTGCACAGAGCCATGTGTGGACTTGCCCAATGTCTTTGGCTTTGGCAAAGTCAATGTTCTTGCTAACACATTACGTTGCCCCTCTTGGCCTATGTTTGGGGTGCATTTAAAATTTTCTTTGCTGATTATGAAATAAAACACAAATTGAAATGAAACTAGCATGATGATATAAAAATACTGAGTTTCAGAGAAATAGGTTTCCAGACCTATCTGTGCATCTAATATGCAGGGTAACTTTGAACAAACCATTGTCTTTCTTGGGGTCTCCATTTCTTCATGGATTAGATCATCTCAAGTATCCCTACTGGCTCTCATAGGTCATTCAGTAAATATCTTATCATCTTTTCTAAAAATTTATTTTTAATTGGAGGATAATTGCTTTTAAATGTTGTGTTGGCTTCTGCCATACATCAACATGAATTGCCCACAGGTATACATATGTCCCCTATTTCTTGAACCACCCTCCCACATCCCAGCCCATCCCACCCATGTAGGTTGCCACAGAGCACAGAGTTGAGCTCCCTGAGTCATACAGCAAATTGCCACTGGCTATCTAATTTTCTATATGGTAATGTATACGTTTCAGTGCCACTTCCTAAATTTGTATATCTTATCATCTTGAATAAGATATATGAAATGATCTTTGGTTTAATCACACCTTGCTTCTCATTTCTCACAAGAAAAGAAGCAAAGGTCATAGGCCTTTCAGTTAATGTGTGACTGCATGCACAGTAGGATGGCAAGGAGAAGGAATCAGCGTGGGCTGGAGAGGTCATGGAGGTGAGATCTGAACTGTCCTCTGTAAGAAGTGAGGACTTGCAGCAAGACAGGAGTGTGATCCAGGAAGGAGGAAACAGGAGCAGGGTCTAGGAGTCCTGGCTACACACAGGGCCCTGTGGGAACCAGGCTGCTAAGGCAGGGTCTGGGTGGGAAACATGGGAGGCAGGGGGAGCCCAAATGCAGGAGATGGTCATTGTGCCAGGTGGTTGTGAGACCCAGGGAAAGGTGCAGGAGACTGAGTTGGCCAACAGGGCAGGGAATGTCAGGAACCTGTTTCATTTAGCATAGAATAGGTCCTGAGGCTTCAGACTTTTAAAAACATGCTCTTAGTTTCACATCCTTCTGTTTTGATTAGGTGTTCCATAATTGCTTAATAAATTCCCAGAACTATAAATGGTAAAAATATGAACCACTATGGATCCATAAGATGACCACATTGAAATTAGTGATACTTTAAGCATTAATAAAAGGTCTGATGAATATAAATAGTTCTCTACTTTCTGGAAGGCTAACAGTTACTAATGTGCCATCAGTTGAAAGTCTTGCTCAGTTACTGATGTGCCATCAGCTCCTTCTCCTGTTTTATATCTCAGTTTCTATATTTGGTCTGATGTTAACTGGATTTGATCTCATTACTTTGCTGTGTTTAGGGTAAACTACCTTAAGTTCCTTTTAGAGCAGGATGGGGCACAAATAAATTATTATTAAAGTTTATCTGGATGGGTGCTCACTTTTCAATATCACATAATAAATAATGACAAAGTAATTTCATGCATACTGCACTTTTTGAAAGAGGGATTGATTACAAACACAATCCCTTTTATCCTAATTCAAGTTAACAATCCTGTATTCATGCAGTATTTTGGGAATTATAATTGTTTTTCTTTTTGGCTGTATCACACGGCTTATGGGATCTTAGTTCCCCAACCAGGGAATGAACCAGGGTTCTTGGCAGTGAAAGTATGGAGTCCTAACCATTGGATCGCCAGGGAATTCCTCCAGCTTTTAAGAACTGCAGTAAAATATACATTACATAAAATTTTCCATTAATTTTTTAATTTTTCGGCCATGCTACATGGCCTGTGGGATTCCAGTTCCCAACCAGGGATAGAACCCACAGCCCCCTGCATTGAAAGTGTGGAGTCTTAACCACTGGACCACCAGGGAAGTCTTGAAATTTGCCATTTAAACAATTTTTAAGTGTATGATTCAGTGGAATTAAAATATATTCACAATGTTGTGCAATCATCAGCAGAAAATTTCCATCAACCCAAACTAAAACTCTGTACCCATCAAATACTAACAACAGTCCTTGCTCCTCCCAGGCCCTGGCAACCTCCATTCCACACTCCACTTCCTGTTTCTATCATTTCGCCTAGGTAACCGGAATCATACAACATTTATTCTTTTTTATTTGGCTTATTTCACTTAACACAATGTTTTCAAAGTTCATCCATGATGTAGCATGTATCCGAGTTCATTCCTGTTTAAGGCTTTATATCTTCTATTGTTTGCATAGACCATATTTCGTTTATCCATTCACTTGTTGATGGCCACTTGGGTTGTTTCCACCTTCTGGCTATTGTGAATAATGTGGACATTAGTTTGTGAATCTCTGTTGAGTCATTGATTTCACTTCCTTTGGTATATACCCAGAAGTAAAATTGCTAAATTTTATGGTAATTCTATATTTAACGTTTTGAGGAACCACCATACTATAGTATTTTACATTCCCATCAGCAAGGCACCAGGGTTCCAATGTCTCCACATCCTCATCAACACATATTATTTTCCTTTTTTTTTTAAACATGTATTTATTTGGCTGTGTCATGTCCAGATGCAACAGGACCTTCGTTGCATCATGTGGGATCTTTCTTGCAGTGCACTGATTCTCTAGCTGTGGCACAGGCTTAGTTGCTCCACAGCACGTGGGATCTTCCCAGACCAGGGATTGAACCTGTGTCCCCTGCATTGTAAGACAGATTCTTAACTACTGGACCATGAGGGAAGTCCCTATTTTCCATTTTTAAAATAATAGCTAACATCATGATGTGAAGTACAGTTATTTTTTAAATATGCATATCATCTTCCTTGATGCATTCAACACCTGAAAAAGAGCTCTTCCAGGACAGATATCCTATCATCCATCCCTTGTCCCCATACCTTACAAGTAGGCAAATTCTCAGTAAGTATTTACTGAATGGATGAAAGGTAGATTTAAGGAGCAGACACAAATTCTGTAAGCAGGAGCAGGTACTAACTGTTATTATCATTTCACAGAAGAGGAAATTGGGACTCAGAGCATTAAGTGACTTGATTGAGGTCAAACTATTGGCTTGGTGCTGCCAGAAAGAGGTCGTGTCCAGGACTTCTAGCTCTAGAACTAGAGACTGGTGTGTCAAGGGTGAATGTCTGTCTACTGAAATAGTACCCAATATTTGGACTGCAGCATAGCTCCATAAGGGACAGGGCCCACACAATAAAGACACAGGTAAGCAGGTTAGAGGGAAAGGGGTGGCTCAGCCCATCATCCATTTTTTGCCTAGGATTCAAGGAACCTGGCTCAAATCTCAAAGCCATGGTGTATGAGCACATGTGCAACCCAAGCATAACAAGACTTCACGGGAGAGACTCCTGGTACCAAGTTCAGTTCAGTTCAGTCACTCAGTCGTGTCCGACTCTTTGTGACCCCATGAATCGCAGCACGCCAGGCCTCTCTGTCCATCACCAACTCCCAGAGTCCACCCAAACCCATGTCCATTGAGTCGGTGATGTCATCCAACCATCTCATCCTCTGTCGTCCCCTTCTCCTCCTGCCCCTAATCCTTCCCAGCATTAGGGTCTTTTCCAATGAGTCAACTCTTTGCATGAGGTGGCCAAAGTATTGGAGTTTCACCTTCAACATCAGTCCTTCCAATGAACACCCAGGACTGATCTCCTTTAGGATGGACTGGTTGGATCTCCTTGCAGCCCGAGGGACTCTCAAGAGTCTTCTCCAACACCACAGCTCAAAAGCATCAATTCTTCAGTGCTCAGCTTTCTTCACCGTCCAACTCTCACATCCACACATGACCACTGGAAAAACCATAGCCTTGACTAGATGGACCTTTGTTGGCAAAGTAATGTCTTTGCTTTTAAATATGCTATCTAGGTTGGTCATAACCTTCCTTCCAAGGAGTAAGTGTCTTTTAATTTCATGGCTGCGATCACTATCAGCAGTGATTTTGGAGCCCCAAAAAATAAAGTCTGAAACTGTTTCCACTGTTTCCCCATCTATATCAATAACCTCAGATATGCAGATGACACCACCCTTATGGCAGAAAGTGAAGAACTAAAGAGCCTCTTAATGAAAGTGAAAGAAGAGAGTGAAAAAGTTGGCTTAAAGCTCAACATTCAGAAAACTAAGATCATGGCATCTGGTACCAAGGAGACTCCTAGAATACTGCTGATAGGAAAATCATCACTACCTCAATTCATGAGAAAGGGTCGTATTGAGTCCAACAGGAGTATCCAAGTAACTTGGTGATTTTTCCATAAAGGAAAGAAATTGTGAAACAGGTAATAAGCTTCTGCCTTACACAAAGGGAAATCTATTGCAAAAAGGAAATTCCCAAAGATAAAGGAAAAATATGTATGAAACAGTCAAAGATCAAGAATCACTGAAAGACACATTACTTTCTCTACCCTGGGTACCTTTTTGCAGACCTATTTGTATCTTTATCTACCCAGCAGATGCCCTATCTATTAATCCCTTTCCTCCCAAATAGTCTGTTTGTTTGTTTGTTTATTATGCTAGAAACTTATTTCTCAGAGATATTGCTCTTTCTAAGATCCCTTAGCCCTATATCTACAGATCCAAATAGGTGTTAATATTGGGCTTTATGACCCTAGACCATCAGACTAATCAAGACCAATTCATGAAAGGTATACTTTTTTCAGAGAACATGATTTATCAAGAACTTTAGAATTGGCTTTTGAAAAGTGCTGTTACAAGAAAAATCTCACTATAGCCATTTTTAATTCCTAACTAATGATCCATATTTTAAATAATACTCAATACAAATCTGAGGCAAGCTTGTAACTGCCTTTTAGAATTAATTTGAATAGGATTTGAACCATGTATGCTCCATAAAGCAGGCAATGAGAGCTTAAACTATTAAGAAAAGGGTAATAGAGAATTATATTTTAGTTGTCCCTTAAATATTAGCACAACCAAACTTAAGTGCAAAATTTCTATCACAAATGATTGCATCTGAGTCAAGCATGCAGTCCCCATATCATAGTCAATAACTATTTTCTGAACATCTCCATGTATTGTGATTTTCTTCTTTTCCTCTGTACCATCTCATCACAGGATCCAAATAGTTTTTCTCAGTTTAGATAACTGTGGGAAGGCTAGTGCCAATTGTCTTTTAAGATGTATGTGTTAATCAGGTAGCATTCAAGACTGTCCCTACACAAGTATCAAGTGTCCCTCCTGGCCAGTAGAGAAAAAGATGGAGTTAGAGGCAGCCCCTGGAATCTGTATAGAATGCTTCATGGCTCTGGGAGTGTGAAGTTGAATGTCTGATCTTTAGGTGGAGGGGGGAGAAGAAATGCTGAGGATCCACTGGAAGAGAGTTGGTACCAGGTCACTGTCACAAGTGCTGTTTGAGCATTTGCAACATGGAAAGAAAATCTGTCCCAGCCTCACTTCCACATGCCAATCCTTTCCCCCCACTACCTTCCCCAAGTGAGGCCCACTCAATCCATAACACAGCGCTATTGCACCAAGGAGGGTCACAGCAAACAGGACCTGCATCTCCAAGACTGTCCCTGTCCCTGTTGGACCCCTACTGAAGGTTTTAGGGGCACATGAGAGATGATCCCTAGGTTGGGAAGATCCCCTGGAGGAGGAAATGGCAACTCACTCTGGTATTCTTGCCAGGAAAATCCCATGGACAGAGGAGCCTGGCAGGCTGTGGACCATAGGGTCACAAGGAGTCGGATGTGACTGAGCAACTAAGCATGCACATATGAAAGATGCCCTTATGTACTGATGGAAGGAGATAGTGCATTAAGGAGGTACCCCCCTCACGCAGAGAGAAAAACACAAAATGGGTTCTTAGAATGGCCTGGGTGAGAGCATCTCTTTGTGCTGCCAATTCCCTTCATCCTTCAGCTCTGGATGTACCTAGTATGGTTTCATACAACTGCCAAGATCCCAGAACTGAGGGAGGCTGTTGAATAGTGCCAAACCACAAGAGCTACAGCAAGAGCTGTAGGAAAGGGGATGGTATGCCTCCAGTGTCAGCATTTGGGCCTTGTTGACATGCAAGGCAAAGTACACTGGGGCCATTGTACTGTGGATGAAGCTTCTTGGACCAAAAGGTTGAACTTTTGATGAATGTGGGAAGCATTCAGCAAAAAACTGAATTCAACCAGTGGTTAATACATATTCAGTCTTTGCAAGGCATTGCGGAAGGGTTTTTTAAGGGAACTGGAGATGAGCAGGATGTAATCTCCACCTTTAAGAGGTGTAGGTTATTCAAAGAGTAGGGAAAACAGATCCATAGATATTGATACAGTGACAAAATGCCACTGACTGATATTGACATGTAACAAATACCCTGGGCTGGGTCCACTGGTGAGAAGAATTCTGGCTCTTGGGGTCATCCAACACCCATCCACTCATCATTTCAGGAACAGGTATTTGAATATCTCATTTTAGACCTGTTAAGCTTAAGACTGATGTGACACACTTAAGTGAAGACTTTCCAGTTTGGAGCTCAGAATCTAGAGTAGAAATATAAATCAAGCATTAAAGGCAATGGATGAGATCACCTAGGAGCAAACGTGCCGAGAAAAGAATGCCC
Organism: Okapia johnstoni; assembly: GCA_024291935.2. Lineage (NCBI taxonomy): Eukaryota > Metazoa > Chordata > Mammalia > Artiodactyla > Giraffidae > Okapia > Okapia johnstoni. Next base: position 84,802,161 of record CM044311.1, on the reverse strand, counting down.
AGAAGGATATATGTATGGGTAGGAGGAGGTGGTAGGCAGCAAAGGAAGAGGAGGCAGTGAAGATGTTGCATTAACTGCTGACGCTCTATTAACAGAAAATGTATCTCTAGAGATGTGAAACACAGCAAGTCCTTTTATGGCAATGATGTTGATGAGATAGAGCAGGAAGACCAGCTCACCAAGCCAGAGGAGCTTTCTGTAGCCTGTAGTGAACATGAGAATGACACCTCTCCACCCAGGCCATGAGGTGCCATGCTCAGCATTTCGTACATGTTATAGCTCTGTGATCAGTCCTCACTGCACCTTTCCAGGCAGGAATTACCATGGGGCACAGAGAAGTTAGGTCGCTTGCCCAGATCTCGAGGCCAGAAGGAACTAAGTCAGGATTCACCCCTACCTCTCTAGTAGCCCAGACCTTGCATGAATTCTTACTGGCTTCAGAACACGTAGCCTGTGGTGTGTCTGAATTCACGGGGCAGGGCCTGTACAGGGTCTGTGAGGAAATCTCCTTACAGAAAGGGCAACTAAACAAGCAAGCCTGGCACTATGTTGGTATGCTTCAACTGTGTTAGGCATTAAGCAATCAGTTTTCCTTTCATGATTTCAGTAACACTTCTCTCTTTGGGTTTCTTTTGCTCCCACCATCTCCCAGGTTCTCTTGTACTCGTTTCAGTTTTCTTTCGCCACAACTAATAATACATGCCTTACTCTCTGGTTCTCTCTTCAACATTTGCCTCTCCTTCTGCTCTTTCTTGGCCTTATCTTCTCCTAAATCTAACATGCAAATTGTAATTCCTCTCATCTTTTAAGTTTACCATCTTGATGTTACAGGTCTCTCTTTTCCAGGACTTCCCTAAATTTTCTAGTGCTCTGTGAAGCAAATTCCTGATGGTGAGATTAAAAGTCACTTATAAAGCTAATTTTAGTTGATTCGATTCACAAGCAGCTACTGTGGACACTGAGGGCAAGGTGACACTGTCCTCATTTTTGTGATGGTCAAGTCGGCTTTGCTACTATCAGTTAATTTTATCTCCAACTAATTTCAAAAATTTTATGCACTCCCTCTGGATAAAACAGAGTATTTTGTTCTATACCATCAAGTCTATCATCCTCTTCCTCGCCTCCTGGGGTGGGACAGGGTGCTAGCTTGCTGTAAGAAATCGGCCCAAATGTACAAAGCTGCCTTCCCTGTGCATGTGTGGGCAGCTGGCAGGCATTCTGGACCACTTTGCTCATCCCCATCTCTTATCCACACCCTCTCCCCTCCTCCCACCTAAAGCTCCACATCCTTTCACCAATCTCTTGACTTACTTTTGAATCATTTCTCTCTCTGGGTTGTCTACCTTCATATAGGTTGATGTGAATATGTGATTTTCACATATATTTATCAACGTTTCAGTCAGTTTGTATAGGACACAGTCCTATGTGTGCAAGCATGTGGAATACACATGTGTGATACCTGCACCTATGTGGGCCTAGTTCCAAATGACCTGATGGGAATATAATGGCAATTGAAAATTTGTACATAAATCTGATATATACAGATGATACCTAGGGGGAATATCTGTGGGTTTATCATCAGGATTTTATTTTGCTTGGGTAAAAGGGGGTAATTTGCACTGTACTGACAATAAATTAGCTTATTTATGGGTCACTGTCAGTGACTCCTTTACAAGTGAAAATACCTAAATATTTCTGTCTGTGATAGGACATGCCATGAGGTCTGAGTAAATAATAGCAATACTGGGTCTGAGTAGATAATAGCAATACTGAGCCACACTCTCTATAGGTAATAAATAAAAGAAAATAATTGCATGGCTCCACATGCTATGGAGCTAAAGAAAGCAGTTACAAAACCTCTTTAATAATCTAGCTAGAAATAACAAGTACAATGTTGTGTTTGCAGTTTCAAATTGATTCTGTAATCTACTTGCAAGTCATTACATGCTATTCCTTTTACAATAACAAATCCAAAGCTTTTACTTTACTGAAGTAAAGGGTTAATTTTTTTTTGTCATATTCTTAAATATATATTGTACAATTACAAAGTCGTTCAAAATATCACCACTGTTAAATGACAATATTTGTTCTATAAGGAGGATGCTAGAACAACATTTGGGGAATAACAAACCAAATCCCAAAATGATTTGTTTATACTTTCCTCCCTTCAGTGGAAATGTATCTTCTGATTTTGTCTACTATGTGTATTAAGTATTCTGAGTGGGGAAAACACCTCAAAGAGGACATTCACGCGGATCCTGGCTCATAGTTGATGATCTGAGTAGTGAAGTGAAGTCGCTCAGTCGTGTCCAACTCTGCGACCCCATGGACTGTAGCCTACAGGCTTCTCCGTCTAAGGGATTTTCCAGGCAAGAATACTGGAGTGGGTTGCCATTTCCTTCTCCAGGCGATCTTCCCAACCCTGGGATTGAACCCGGGTCTCCCGCATTGTAGGCAGACGCTTTACCATCAGCCACCAGGGAAGTCCGATGATCTGAGTAAATGATCTCAGTTAACTAAAGAGGTGTGGAGAAGCACTTCCTGGAGCTGCCTTGCACCGACAGGAACAGACAGGCGGGACGCATCACTTTCACCTACACGCTGGGGTGGTGGCTACCGGGCAGGCCAGACTGGGCTTCGGAGTGACGCCAAGAGGTGCAGGAAACGCAGCACGCTGCACGCTGGCCGCGCCCCCGCCCTCCGCCGGGAACCCCTGATTGGGTCCCGCAGCTATCGGCCGGCTCTAGCCCGCTTCCCGCTGGGGTAGCGAGCCCAGCCGAGAGCTAACTCCCCAGCCCCTGCCTAAGATTTAAAACGAGTAAGTTTTGTTCCGGAGACCGATGACTTTAGTTCCCATGCCGGAGGAGTGTCGACCTGCGATTTGGGAGTTTAAGGAGCTGGTCTTGGTGAGTTTTGCTTTAAGTTTTCTTTGAAATGAAGCTGGGCTTAAAAGTAAACTCATTGGGGGGCGGAGTGAGTCTCTCCCACCGGCCCATTGCATTCCTGAAACGAACCGCTGTCGCAAAGCTGTATGCAGTAAAATTGAGTTTCCTTCTTTTGTCACTGAGGCCCCCTGAAGCTCGAGGGGGGGGGGTAAGTGGTGTGACAAGAGATCTTTTAAAGTCTAGCTTGCCCTTAGAACTCTCGCTCTGAAAAGGAAAATAAGGTGCTCAGAGAACTGCAACTCAATCAATCAAAACTTATCTCCTGTAGATGAGTAAACCGTTGCGTGTTCTGAACGAATGGATCACTTGTCCAACAAATTCTGCCTCCTAATGCAAAGTATATGGAGATCAGTTGTTTCATATGGAATTAATAAGTGTGATCAATCGTACTCTTTTAAAAAGGATCCGCATCCCACCGCATCCTAACTGGGGCCCAGGCCCCCATAGGTGGAAATGTAGTCTTCTCTTCCGGATCACTAAATGGGGAAAGTTCCAGCCCGCTCGGCGGGGAAAAATCGCAACTCCTCATCTGGTTTGTTCTTTGTGAGGGGAGACGGGTTCCCTTGGTCCGCAGCGTGGGCTCCTGGCCGGCCTGGCCTCCGCCCCTCCCCTGCCCGGCCCGGCCGCCTTGCAGCGCCTCCCAGCCGGAGCGGCTCCCGGGCTGCGGGAAAAGAGTCTGTTCTGCTTCCTCTGGACCAGGCGAGGTCGCCAGGGCCGAGAGGGGAAGAGAGTCGCTCGCACGGCGGCTCCAGGACTTCAGGTTGGAATGAGCTCTGGGGCCGAGGAGGCAAGGCTGTAGCTGACACCGGGCTCGGCGCCGGCTCGCGGCCCTGGTCCGGAGCGCGCGCGGCCGGGCGTCGGGAAGCTGGGGCCGCCCTATCCGCCGCGGGGCAGGGCTGCCCGCCGCCCGAGAGTGCGGCGGGGAAAGAGGCACGTTCCCTCCCCGGGGCGCCTTTTGTTCATTCGGGCCTGCGGGCGGGCGTTTGGCGACCGCGACCCCGGGCCGAGCCGCCGTCCAGATGCAGCAGGTAGGCTGGGGGCCCCGGAGCTCCGGGGCAGGGGGTAGGGTAAAGTTCCCCGGAGCCGGTCCCCATTCCTACGAGCTCCAGCTGGGCGGCCGCCGCGCCGCGATGCCGAAACCGGCCGGAGCGCGGGAGCCGGGAGGGGAATGCCGCGCCCTGCGGGCCTCGGTTTCCGGCTGGGGGCCTCCAACCTTGCACCCACACCTAGGCTGCAGGGGTGAATTCGGGTCGAGATCCTGCGTCGTGTTAGAAGTTGGGAAACCGCCAGACTGGGGAAGCTTTCGGTGAGTTACTGGCTGGGGCAATGCAGACAAGGAAGTAGGCAGGCGGGATAACTGGGAAACGAGACCCCTTTCTAAGCGGGGAGGTCCTGGCCACGCTTTCCTTTGACTTTGCCAAATTTTAGTTTGCTTCCTGAAGTGACAGAGTCATTTGTTTACTCAGATGCCGCTTACGTAGGCCCAGAGTAGCAACTTTTCATCTGATTCTGACTACACATCCTATATTTTTTCTTTCCCAGTGTCGGTTTTCATAGATTATGGGTCATGTTAAAGGGACACCAACGTTGCACCGCTCGGTGGCTGGTGGTGGCTTGGAGGTCGTATTTAGGGTAATTCTCTAATGAAAACACATACATTAGAACTGGATTTGTTCCTCTGTGCCTTTATTTTGGGAAACTTTGCCTGGTCCCTATGGGGGCAGAGAGAAGGATGTGAGAAGCTGAAACTGACCCAGAAAAGGAAGATTGAAGGTAGTTGCATTAAGTGGTGGTGCTGAAAAGATCCTGTCCTGAACTTTCTGAAAGGGGGACTGGTTATAAGCACCTGAGGTTTTAACTTTCTCATAAGAAACTTACAGTAGATTTTATTTACATCTTGTCGCTGTGCAGGGGTGGGGCTGCTTTTTGGAGTCAACTCTTTTTCTTTTAAGAACAATAAATTCAATATCTGAAATGTTTCCATTAAATACAAAAATGATTCTCCCCTCTTCCGCTTTGTCTCTCTCTCTCCCATCTCCTCTCCCACAGGGACTCTCCATGAGTGTTTACTGAGCCCCTCTGAGGATGAGGGTGACTCAGTCTGACTAACCTCAGTCGCCAGGGGCTCACTGTGACACTTGAAGATGGGAATGAGTGTTATGACAGGGAGAGTTCAAGCTGCAGCTCAGAGAGGCTGTTTCTGAGGAATGAGAAATGAGGGATGATTAGGAGGCATAGATGATACTGCACTAAATGTTCTGACCACACACATACACATGCACAAACACAAATCATCAGAAGGTGGAGAAGAATTTTCAAAATCAAGTGCAGGCTTTAGCAAGGGAAAATGTCAACTTCTATATTTCATTAATATAGAAATCAAATTTCCTTTTTATAAAGGACGGATTCAAATGAGATTGTAAGAAAAGGAAATAACTTACTAATTCTCAAATATAGAACAGCTTGAATAATAACTCATGGGTTTTGAAATGGGTCATCTTTTTTAAATGGGTCACTTTGGCTAGAATCATTGCTCTCAGTGACTTTCAAATTGTCAGGGTAGAGTTCTTTCTTAGGACCAATTGCACTATAATCTACATATCAGAACATAGGATGTGGTAAAAAGAAACTGGGAACAATTCAGAAGGAAATGTTCTCCTAAAGTAACAAAATGTATCCTTATATATTTGGAATGTTGTATATACTCAATTGAATAAATTTTAGCTTTGCATTTTATGGCACATTATACTTTTTGGGGGGAATATTTCCATAGCCATTATTTTATTCCATTGTTGAATAATCTTGTGAAGAGAAATATACATTGAATCTATGTTCCAGAAATTGGGGAACAGCAAATTACTATAAGAGCTCTGCCATTAGATATAGAATTTCTGCCAGCAAAGATTTAGCCAGAACAGTGTAAATCTAGAATGTTTTTTTTTACAGTTTGCATATATAAAAGAGATAGAAGAATTCATATTTAAAGATAAGCAACTCAGTCAGGTGATATGTAAACTCTGAAAAAGCAAAGTGATTTCTTTACATTTAAATGCTAGAAATTCAGAGACTGGCTTTGACCAGTAACTTATTTTTAAGATTTGTCTTCCATAGTGAAGATTATAACACTAGAAGCCAAATTTGAATGAATTTTTTTTTTTTTAACAGAAAGGAATGCTCTTCTAAGTCTGTAGACAATAAGTTCCCTAAATTCCAAGTTCAGGGTACTATTACACAGCTTAAGTTTCCTAAAATTTCATATTTTATCTCTTTTATTCCTTTTCTACAACTCTTTTGACAACTTTTTGATTGTGGTCTAAGAAAAGTAAGTTAAAAAGTTGACTCAGGTTTCCTTCTCTATATTTTACAGGACCTTACAGTTTTTGGCTGTGTCATTTGAAGTATATTCTTAAGTGCTTGTGGGAACTATATTGTTCTTTCCTGTCAAGGATAATGGAAGACCATGTTCAATTAGGAATGATACCTTTGTTTTCAGTCAAATAGTGTTTGAACTGTCTTAATGGCCATTAGCAATCAGATCAGAACTTTGAAAAACTCGTATCTAATAAAAGTTTTTGAGAAGAATATTAAGAGTACAGCTCATCACTTTGAAAGGAAAATAACCCCTAAAGAATATCAGCCATCTATTAACTAAACCATCATGGTAAAGATGCATGAACAATTTCTAGAGAAAGAAATTAACATATATCGAACGCTTGATCTGGACCACATTTTGTCAGTAGATTATCTAAAATGATCCTCAGAAAACACTGTTGGTACAAGGTTTAAAGACAAGTCAAGCTCATGTGACTAGTAAATGGGAGCACTAGGATAGAAATTATTTTTGTTCACCTTCACACTTGATTTTTCTATTCTCTTGCCCCCCCCCCCCCCCCCCCGCTCCACCCCTTGCCAGATTCCAGGTTGCACTGGAACATTTTTTTACTCTATTAGTGGATCTACACTGGAAACATCTCTGAATCCCTCTCAGCAACCTGCCTGTGGCCTACCACACAGTATGGGATAAATTGATACTTGTTGAATGAATTAAATGTAGGTATTACCTACTTTCAGGGCTGTACAGCATAATGTCTAAATGTTTAAATGGCAATTTACTTATTATAATAAATGTTGATCAACTGAGATGGAAATGTGATATATATGTGTATGTGTGCGTATCTTACGTTTTACACCATTATTTTTTGTATTCTGAACCCATAATCAAATGTTGCATTCAGAACAGGACATATGTTGCCACTGGATAACAGGCTAAAGTGTATAGCTTATATAGCAAGTTTATATCAGGTTATATTGTCACATTTTGAAATCACTATTTTTCATATCATAATTTAACCTCAGCTGTGTATGACTCCTCTCCTTTCATCTCATCCAATACTTATTCATTGAATACTCTCTGAGTCATGTACATTTTACTCTCTTCTCCTTCCCTCTTTACTGTTATCATTACTTCCTTCTACCTCTTTGAGGGCTTTCTAGGTGGCCCTAGTGGTAAAGAACCCACCTGCCAATGCAGGAGATGTAAGAGATGTGGGTTTGATCCCTGGGTTGGGAAGATCCCCTGGAAGAGGGCACGGCAACCGACTCCAGTATTCTTGCCTGGAGAATCCCATGGGCAGAGGAGCCTGGCAGGCTGCGGTCCACAGGGTCGCACAAAGTCAGACACGACTGAAGCGACTTACTAGCACACATGTACCACTTTGAATCTCCACATGTACCACTTTTGAATCTCCTCCCTTAAATACCCCAATCTTCCATGTGCAGGAAAGACTTTTTGTACCCAAAGTGACTCAAACTGTCACTTTTGCCCATTGTCTGGTGCTACTGGGATCAAGGAAAGGAAGGAGGGAAACTTGAGATAGAAGGTTGGGAAAAGGGTGTGTTATAGAGAAAATGAAAACAAGTTCTGAGAAATGCAAGTGGTAGCAAAACATAAATGACTCCAAACTTCAGACAGGGAAGCAAATCTTTTCCCTTCTAGGGTTGGTTCTCTTGGTTCTGCCCCACCAGCTTCCCTGTCCTCCCATCACACTAGGAGTACAGCAAGAGCAGGTCAGGAACTCAGGGACAGGGCTGTAGAGCATCAGCTGCTTCTGAGCTGCCACAGGGTCTGGAATTTATGGAGGTTACAGGGTTAACACCATGTCTCAGTGCCTCCGTTTCTTCTTCTGAAAAAATGGAGATAACTTCTCCCTCATAGGTTGTTGTGAGACTGAGAGAGTTACTGTCTATGTAAAGCTTTCTGAACAGATCCTGGTGCACAGTAAACATACCATGTTAGCAACTGTTGCTACACTAGGCATAAGGAGAAGTTTGTTCCTTAAGTAGGCAAGAACAAAACTGACAAAAATTATATTTATAAGAACTGGCAACCCTGTCAACCCAACAAATATGCCTCAAGAATGAACACACAAAGCCAGGCTTAGAAAAGCAAGTGCATGACCTCTCCGAGACCCTCTTTACATTTCAGCTCTTTTGTTTGTTTCAAATTCTGTATAATCAAACTGGTTACTGGGAAATGTTAGCAACCTTTAATATAATTCCTCTGAAATATGATAATACTCTATACTGTCTATCACCAGTTTCCTTAGTGCTTATCTTTATTTGGAGCCTGTCTTTACTTGTTTGTTCATTTTGTATTTTCCTGTCTTTAGTTTTCCCACAACCAGCAAACAGAAATCGACAATTATGTTTAACTTATAAAGAAACATATAGCATAGTTTACGTAAGTGGAGAGCAATTTACTAGACTCACACTATACATTTTATAACCAGCTTTCCCCACTGTCCCAGATCCATGCTTGCAGAGCTGGAATTTAAAGTCTTCAGACTAACAATGGATCAAGAATTAACTCTAAAATGTATTCTTTGTGGAGGAATAACAATTCCACATGGCTTTTAATCTTTGCCCAGAGTTGAGCTTAAGTTTCATAGCTAGTCACAGTCACAAAAACACTTAAAGATAGCTGTTGCATGGAATGTGTCCTTTTTTTATAGCCTTATATTGAAGACTCTTAAATTTGATTAAAGAATAAAATATAATTGAGAGAATATCTCATTTTTCCCACTTAAAATGTGAGTTGTACATTCACATTTCAGGTTGCCACCTTTCTTATTGAGCACATAGAAAGAGAATTAGTGCTAAACAGTAACCAGTTGTGTTTCTTAGGACCAAATACTATTTTACTAAGAAAAAAATCTATGAAGATCAAATCATAGCCTTCCTGGTAAGTTCAGGGCTTTTTATACCTGATTTCTTTAACATGGCAGTTTGGTTCCTGAGGATTTATCCTAGCTATGTTTAATAGGGAATAAATGATCAGAGCAAGCCAGGAAAAAAAAATACTTGGAATGTAAAACAAAGTGTAAAATAAAGATGAGAGAGAAAATGTTATCTTTCTTTCCTTTGAGTTATGTCTGGAAAGGAACCAAAAGTTGTGTCTCACATGGGACTTTTAAGTCATGAAAACTTAAGCTTAAAAGTATCAAGTAGTGAAGCTTTAAAAAAAAAAAAAAATCTGTGACTTGCTGGAGGAGCAACATTAGTTTATAGTCATATTTTTATCACTTTTAAATTTTGTGCCCCAAATGAGTGCTTCACTTGCCTCTCCCTAGCCTGGCCCCTGACGGTGGTCAGTATGCTTTATAGAAGGAACAGACCAGGCTGCCCAGGCTGGGGAATTCCTCAAGAGGAAGCATACATGGGATGAGATGGTGAAAAGTGTGTGATGTCTTTTACTTTCTCTATGAGGTAGGAAGGGAAGTTGTCAGCTGAGAGTGAGCACGACACTTCTTCTCATCCTAGGAAGAGGGGGAAGATTCAGCATGTCTGGTGAAGAGCCTGGGAGAGGGAGAAGGTCCATAACAAGTGGAGGACGGTCACACGGCACTAAGCCCTCTGCCCACAGCTGGATATCGCCATTTGTGGTGGTGCTGTCTGCCTGATGTGTTATGTTTCTCCAGGAGCCTGGCAGGTATTGTAGGGAACATGGGAATGACCCAAGGTCTGCGGTTGCTGGGGGTGGAAGGGCAGGAACCAGGGAGAAGAGGGCAAAGGTGCCAGGTGACCCTGCATCTGAGACAGGGAGGTGGGTAGAAGAAAAGTCAGGCGACGGCTGGATGGGCCAGGGGTGTTGGGGGGCAGGTAGGGGGTAGGCAGAGGATTCCAGGTGAATGCTTAGAGGTTGTGGTTGAAGAGGGAGTGTACTGGACTTTGAAATTTCAGAATAATGCAGTTCTAAGTGAAGCCACATAAATTACTTTCCTGCTGGTAAGCTGTCTTCAGTGTGTGGGAGAGAATGTGAACAAACATCTACACCATAAAACAAGGGCTCCTCCAAGGAGGAGTCACATGTCTCCTAGGTAAGATGTAGAAATATAGTTTCTCTAAGATTGGATGTTATTAATGTTTTACAATGGTGGTCTAAAAAGAAACAAATAGATGTTTCTTAATTAGAAACAAAAAACAAATAGATGTTTTTTAATTCAAACCCCCTGGCTTTCTCTAGTTAACATGACTCTGGTCTAGATTTAGTGCTGCTGCTTTTCCTGGAAGATGCCTTCCCCAACCCCACCCATGCCCAACCTTGAGAGCCCCCCAGGCTCCCAGCACAGCTCTCACTGTTGGCTCCAGGTCTGTCTTCCCACTTGAGCTCCATGACAGGCCTTGTTTTTCCTGCCTTCCGACTGTCTCCCTTGACCTTTGTTACCCCATCTTAACTTTCTGATGAACAAGCCCTCTAAAATAATTTCTCTTTTCTCTGACTCCTCCATTTTCTCCTTCCCCTGAGTTGACTGTTCCTCCAGGCCTTTGCTCAGCTCTTCTTCCTTGAGAGTTCACCCGTGTTCATGGCCGCCATTGTCTTTGTAACTCAGGGCGCCCACTGGACTTCAGTACTGTCTGCTTCCAGGCTCAGATTACCTGCTGGACTTCCCTACTTGCTATGTCTCTTAACATCTCCATCAACGCAGCTTGAAAGCAAACGTGTTCCCAACTCATTCCTGCCTCAGGAAACCAGTTTTCCCTCCTTTGTCAGTAATGCTTGAACCTAGATTTCTCTCCTCTCCTTTACTCCCTGTCCCAGGTCACTCATCACATGCCACTGAGGCTTTTCTTTTTAAGTTGTTTATTTTAATTGGAGGTTAATTACTTTACCATATTGTAGTGGGTTTTGCCATACATTGACATGAATCAGCCATGGGTTTACATGTGTTCCCCATCCTGAACCCCCTCCCCACCTCCCACCTCCCTCCCCATCCCATCCCTCTGGGTCATCCCAGTGCACCAGCCCTGAGCACCCTGTCTCATGCATCGAACCTGGACTGGCGATCTGTTTCACATATGATAATATACATGTTTCAATACTATTCTTGCAGATCATCCCAGCCTTGCCTCCTCCCACAGAGTCGAGACGGTCATCTTTATCCCTTCTTTCCCTCCCTACCTCCACCATCCTAGACTAGACCCTTTTTACCTCATCTTGCTTCAGTATGTATACAATGTGCTCTGTTGCTCAGTCATGTCTAATTCTTTTGTGACCCCATGCACTGTAGCCCACCAGGCTCCTCTGTCCATGGGATTCTCCAGGCAAGAATACTGGACTGGGTAGCCATTCTCTTCTCTAGGGGATCTTCCCAACCCAGGGATCAAACCCCAGTCTCCTGCATTTCAGGTGGATTCTTTACAGGCTGAGCCACCAGGGATGCCTGCCTGCTTCAGTACAAGGTCCTGATATAACCCAGAGTCTGTTTTCTAGGCATCCTGCATCCATCCTTCGTACCACTGCCAGATTTCTGCATAAAGCTTAATAAATATTGACAAGGGAGTTATCACTAAAAACAAAAAGGACTTTCTGCCCTGGGCACTCACTGTCTTCTCTGCCTTATTTTCAAGGTTCTCCATAAGTACACCCCAACCTCCCTGCTTTCACATATTAATACATGCCTGTTTCTTAAATAGTTGCCATATTGTATTTCTTTCCTTTGTTGCCTGAAACTGCTTCCTTGTCCTTCTGCAACCACCTAAATCCTGATGATCCTCAGGCCCTTGTGATCTAGCTGTCACTGATCTCTACTCCCGAGGACACTCCTATTGTGCCTAGAGCAGGTATGACCCAGATTGGTGCTGACATACAGAGTGAACCTTACTGTGATATGCCTGTTGTTGTCCAGGGGAGCTGTGTTTCCACATGCGTGCTGTGAGTCTTGTCTCAACTAGATTGTTGGTGCTTTCAGAGCAGAGACCAGAAAATACTACCTCATGACTGCCACCAGGCCCAGTGTATTTCTATAGCAAACACTCACACACTAGTAGGATTAACTGAAACATTGGACACTGAGGTTGTTTAACTTGAAATTAAAATGCCAACCTCATCATCTTAATTAAAACTTCAAAATTTGTAGCAGGTTCTGCATATTTTAGGATTACAAAAGTAAACTCAACAAAGAAATGAGTTGACAGCAGGAGTGAAGTAGAAAAAAGTTAGAGTTCATTTTGAGAAACCTGTAGCCTCTAGATGCATTAATTGTTTTGTTTTCTGTTTGTAATCAGAGAAGTTTAAAGAGCTCTCTTGTGAAGAAATATTCTTGAGTGGTTGAGGGGCACAGCTCCCAGACTGAAAAGTATTTGGGGTGAGGTTTGCCACATTCTTTTCTGATATTCCTACTCAACTTCTTATTCACTCAACTTCTTATTCTTCTGACTACTTTTAGGAAAGAGAAAACTGAGGATATCTATAACCTTCCTCTCAATCCAGATAGAAGCAAACCCAAGTTATATTCCAAATATTTGCATATTTTCCCCTAAGCAGCTCTTTGTCCTGTTCTCTCCTAGAGCCTTCCCTGTTTCCTATTTTCAGCAGGCTGTGAAGTCATCTGTAATTTTTGTATTCCCTCAGTAACAATACTTTGATCTTTGCCCCCAGTTTGCAGATTAAGTCACTAAAGCAGAGTGCAGTGAGGGGTGCCTGAAGTTATACAATAAACCTGGCCCCAAACCAGGTAGCCCTGGTTTCGACAGTTGATTGGTCACCCAGCTGCACTGTGGGCACAAAGGAAGCTGCACCCACAGCATTCTGTTGTGGATGGTTGCTGAGCTCACATTCATTATTGGGATTGCTTTGTTTCCTGTTAGGTCCAGCATTTTCTTTCTCTAGGTCAGGCAGGCCTGTGGGCTTCACTGTAGCCCCCAGCCTAGCACTGTGAGTACAGAAGCTAGAAGATGTGCTTTAGAGAAGCTTTATGACAGTATGAACCCAGAAGGGTGAGCCTTGATTGCCTGTGAATGGTCTCCATCAGCAACACCAGGGTTGGGACAACATTGTTTAGTTTTAACAGATGAATTTAGATCATGGAGGTGCTTTTGCTTTTGGTTGGAAAAGGCCGTCCTAATAACTAAGTTCACTTTGGAGGAGTGGGGGTGTTCTTTTGTTAGTAGAGAAGCTGGGTTCTCTGAATTCCCAGATCTTCCCCTCATCACATCAACATTCACATCATCACATCAGGGAGATTTGGTTGTGACTGACGTAAACAGTGGCTTCAATAGTTAAAGCAGCTGTGGGTGGAAAAACTGTGGCTTAGAACTTCACACACTGTGCTGAGCCTAAAGTAGTGTGGGTTGTTGGCTTCAAGACTGGTTCTTTGTCATTTTTCAGAAAACCGTTGTGACTCTTAGAGGCCAATTGGGAACAGTTGAAGGAGTATAGGAAAATGAGGGAAATATATATGTGATGGGATGGAAGGGGACAAAAAGAATGTTACGGGCTGGCTGTTTGGTGATAGATAGTGATAGAACGTTGCTGCTGCTATAGCAGCAACACTCCATCCAGAGCAGTAGACCCATTCATGGGAGAGAGACTAGGGCCTCTGTGAGTCCAGGGTGCAAGTGGGTGCTGGCAGAGTTGGGCGGGTGGGCTGATTGTCTAGCAAGAAGCTCCGGCTTGTAGACAACTGTGAATAGGGGCAAAGCAAAGCTGCCCTTGTCGGAGAAGGCAATGGCACCCCACTCCAGTACTCTTGCCTGGAAAATTCCATGGACGGAGGAGCGTGGTAGGCTGCAGTCCATGGGGGTCGCTAAGAGTTGGACATGACTGAGCGACTTCACTTTCACTTTTCACTTTCATGCATTGGAGAAGGAAATGGCAACTCACTCCAGTGTTCTTGCCTGGAGAATCCCAGGGACGGGGGAGCCTGGTGGGCTGCCGTCTATGGGGTCGCACAGAGCCGGACACGACTGAAGCGACTTAGCAGCAGCAGCAAAGCTGCCCTTGTAACATAGTGAGTGCAGCTGCTCAGAAATGGGAAGCTAGTTTTGCCTGTGGTCCCAAAGGTTACTCTCCTTTTTGTTTCCTTCCCGGGATCTCTTGGAATAGAAACAGCAAATTAGTTTCAATTGAGATTTTTCTTAGAATTCATAAACACTTAAGCTGTCTTAAAATCTGCCCTTAGAGATTCTCTGTTACTTTGCATGAAGCCTCCAGTTCCTTCTGTGTGTATTGTGGAAGAGGCAGAAGGGCTGGGCCTTCAGAGGTGGGCCTTATCTAAGTGAGCACAGTTAAGACTGAGAGGAAGTGCCCCTCCCCCACTCCACCTCCCCAATGAAAGCCATTTTGCAAAGTGTAAGCAGATGCCACCATCAGAAACGGATGTTTCTTGCTGTCTCTCACCCTTGTTATTGTTCAGTCACTCAGTCATGTCTGACTGTTTGCAACCCCATGGACTGCAGCCCGCTAGGCTTCCCTGTGCTTCACTATCTCCCGGAGTTTACTCAAACTCATGTCCATTGAATTGGTGATGCCATTCAACCATCTTGTCCTCTGTCGTCCCCTTCTCCTCCTACCTTCAGTCTTTCCCAGCATCAGTCTTTTCCAATGAGTTGGCTTTTCACATCAGAGGGATTTTGGAAGCTTCAGCTTCAGTCCTTCAGTATCAGTATTGGAGCTTCAGCTTCAGCATCAGTCCTTCCAATGAATATTCAGGGTTGATTTCCTTTAGGATTGACTGGTTTGATCTCCTTTCAGTCCAAGGGACGCTCAAGAGTATTCTTTCATCCTACCCTAGAGCATTCATTCAGTCTGCCATGACCACCCAAACCTAAGGGCAAATTACCAATATTGATCTAGCCCTTATAGCAGTATTCCTCGCTTTTTTACATTTTACTTTACAACAGAAATGCATTTTACTTTACAACCCTGAAGATATTTACACACAAAACTTAAAATTTCACAAAATGATACTTAACTACTTTCAATGCACTCTGCCATTCTCTATTATGCTTTTCCTTTTTCTTTCTTTCTTTTTTTTAAAGCTTTTGTGGCTTCCTAAGTGGCACTAGCAATTTAAAAATCTATACCTTTGGGGATAAAAGTTTACCTGTGCTGATCTCTGAATTATCACTAAGGCTTGGTTCTGATCTCCTGTCCTCCTTGGGCTTTTTGCATGCCTGGCTTGTGCAGTTACCACCCTCGTGTGGAGTTACCTTGGGGGACGGGAAATACAGCTGGATGTGAAAGGCCCCACCACCCAGGTTGGGCCTGTGCTGCTGGGTGCTCTCACTGTGTGTAGCTGGTTTTGAACATGTTAAATTCGAGGTGCCTGTGGAGTTTCCAAAAGCAAAAGAACAGAAACAAGACGATTGTACAGAAAAGCCACTTTGGTTAGAGAGTTGGGACTATGCTTTTGAGAAGCGTATCTCAACTTCTTGATTATGAATCTTGGTTTGAAAAAAAAATATTGCTCCTATTAATGCCTTGTCTGGGGCAAGCTTTAATGTATTTTTACTACTATGAACTTTCGTTTCATTGAATGTTGTTCCCTGAACTGTATAGCTGCTTTCATTGTGACTATATTCCAAGTCAATATATTCATGGATATACCCATTTAAGAAACTTGAACTTTAGGTAGGTAAGATGACAAACATTTTGGAGGTTTTCCTAGGCTTACCTAGGCTTTTCCTAGGTCTTCCTAGGCTTGAGAAGAGAAAAGGGTCTTTGTATTCTGAATGAGAAGAAGGTAGAGGATGGTTTTTTCCCTTTCCTTGGATTCCCCTGAAAAAATGAACAGCTGTATGTGTCTACTCAACACCAGCTGCCCCATCACCTTTTGTCCAGATCAGTCAGGTTACATATTGTTTTTAAGGAATTAAGAGTAGTTTGTTTCTTTCTGGTAACCCATTCTTTCTTTCAGTAACCCATTCACTTGTAATTTTTTTCTCTTCCTGACTCTAATAGGTTGCACTTAACTTTCACAAAAAGGACTACACAGAATAGCTGCGTTAAGGCCAATCCTTGAACTTAACGAAGGATGTCAGAGTGGGAGCATTCTGATGTGCCAGCGTCATTCTACAGTGTGTTCCGTTCTTTTGTGGTCTCCGAAAAAAATGGTATTAAAAG
The DNA here is from genome assembly GCA_024291935.2 of Okapia johnstoni. Classification (NCBI taxonomy): domain Eukaryota; kingdom Metazoa; phylum Chordata; class Mammalia; order Artiodactyla; family Giraffidae; genus Okapia; species Okapia johnstoni. The sequence continues at coordinate 84,785,814 of CM044311.1, read as the reverse complement.
AAAATATTTTATGAAATAAGGAGCTCCTTTTACATTTTTAATGACCAACATGGACATCTGTTCTACAGAATACACAGTCCTATGGTTTTGAAGAAGCAAGCACTCATTTAAAACTGACCCTAAATAAAAACAGACCTGGATGGACGTCAGAATGTTTGTTAGTGGCAGGAGAGTAAAAAAATGGCAGTTTATTCAGTTATTTGCCACTTGTTTTGTACTAAGCCTGATGTTCTTCTGGATATCGATCGATAATCACATCATGAGCCATATGAAGTCCTATTCTTACAGATACCTCATAAATAGCTACAATTTTGTGAACGACAGCCTGTCTCTCAAGCGCAGCGAGGAGGGGGTTCCTCGTTACCAGTACTTGATTAACCATGAGGATAAGTGTCAAGCGCAAGATGTCCTGCTCTTACTGTTTGTAAAGACTGCACCTGAAAATTACAATCGCCGTTCTGCCATTAGGAAAACATGGGGCAATGAGAAGTATGTTCGCTCTCAACTTAATGCCAACATCAAAACTCTGTTTGTCTTAGGAACACCTTCTGACCCACTGAAAAGAGAAAGACTTCAGAGAAGACTGATTTGGGAAGATCAGATGTACAATGATATAATTCAGCAAGACTTTGCTGATTCTTTCTATAATCTTACTCTTAAATTTCTTCTCCAGTTCAGTTGGGCAAATCGCTTTTGTCCACATGCCAAATTTCTCATGACTGCTGATGACGACATATTTATTCACATGCCAAATCTTATTGAATACCTTCAAAGTTTAGAACAAATTGGTGTTCAAGACTTTTGGATTGGTCGTGTACACCGTGGTGCCCCTCCCGTTAGAGACAAACGCAGCAAATACTATGTTTCTTATGAAATGTACCAGTGGCCGGCTTACCCTGACTATACCGCTGGAGCTGCCTACGTGATCTCTGGTGATGTGGCTGCCAAAGTCTATGAGGCATCACAGACACTTAACTCTAGCCTTTATATAGACGATGTGTTCATGGGCCTCTGTGCCAATAAAATAGGGATAGTACCACAATACCATGTGTTTTTTTCTGGGGAAGGTAAAACTCCTTATCATCCTTGCATCTATGAAAAAATGATGACATCTCATGGGCATGTAGAAGACCTTCAGGACCTCTGGAGGGATGCCACAGACCCAAAAGTAAAAACAATTTCAAAAGGTTTCTTTGGTCAGATGTACTGCAGAATAATTAAGATACTCCTCCTTTGCAAACTGACCTACGTGGATACATATCCCTGTAGGGCTGCCTTTGCCTAATAGTACTTGAATGTTGTATGTTATCACTGTCACTGAGCCAAACCTGGATAAAAAATCTTTTAAATGTTTGTCTATCCCGTAAGTGAAATGAATATGAAGAACAAAGGAATATTTTGAAAGCCCAGTCTATCAGAATGTTTCTTTGATTCTAGAAGCCCTTCAATATAACTTACCTACTTCATTGCCTAAATTCATTTCAAGGAATTTAGATTTAGACAAGGTTCATATGAAAACAAAACTAAAGGGAATTTCAAGTTCTCAGTACCATGTGTATATTGGAGGAGTAGAAAAGTTATTAAGGTGCCTAGGTGTTAGGACAACTGCTTTTGGAAAATACCAAGTACATGTATAGCACAACATTTCAAAGAAATGGATATGTTGTTGGACCCGGTGCTTATTAAAGAGCACTTGATGGAGTTGGTGGGGGCAAGGGAGGACTGGCATGGAAGAAAGTACGTGAACCTGGTCGAAGAAAGTCTCCTCTTCTTCAGAGGAGACTTAGGAGAAGATACACAATTTCTTTATAAACTTCCAAATCATTTACTGTCACATTCATGTAGCTGTTTTACCTGGACAGTATTGGAGTCATTTTAAATATATTTATATATTTTTTCAAAGTTTAATGTGAAATTTGAGAAGTCATTAGCTCTGCTCTAACTAGTACTTTATTATGTTTTTTTTGTATTATTATTAGACAATGACACAAAATATGGACAGTGTCTTACTCAGAGGGTCCTTCGCTAGAGATAAATCTTTGTTAAGTCAAAGAAATTTCAACTGGTTTTAAAATATTCAGTATCAGTCTGTTTTTAAGGCAGCTATTTGAATGTAGTTTATGTAAAAGAATATAATAATGGAGAAGAATTCAAAACTGAAAGATAGAACATTATGAGACTCTTTTCTCCATAATTTATAAAATAAAAGTTTTAATGTCTAAATTGTATTAATTACTAAAATCAGCCCACCCCTCTCCAACAGGGTCTCATAAACCAGTTGGTTTTGAGTTCAGCTTTTAAAACTGAGAGTATTAAACATCAAAACTGTAGTAGCTAAAAAAATCTATTCTTTCATCAAAATGACTATCAGAGGTGATATTCAACTTCTAAATATTTCATAATGAAAGTGATAGAAAAGTCACCTGAATGAAGTTTAAAACATTCAGTAAAGCTGTATGTTCCTTGTAATAAAATAGATGTGGCTGAGATCCAATAGCGGAAGTTAGATTTATTTTACATGGCAGGATGAAAATGTGGCTATGATACAAATAACCTCCCCTCACTAAAGAAAGAACTAGGTGAGGTCTGTTGTTAGGGGGATTATATGACAGGCAAAATAGTGACTTCAGCAAAAGCATTTAAACTGATTATAAACCCTTTGTCTGCAGAGGTGCGTGTTAGGGAAAACTAAGATGTATCACTTGAAATGATGATGTCTGAAACACACAAAAAAACTAAAAAAGAATTCTCAGTATACATAACTGGATGATGATGATATATATATGTATACATATATATATATAATTTGTTGCAGGTAGCTTTTCATTGTTTACAGAAACTTTTGTTAATTTTTTTTATTTCGAAAATCGAAGCTTGTTTACATTGATTGTTCAGATAATTTAGCATTTTTAACTCATGTCAAAACTACGGTGTCAAACATTCTAGTTTGTAGTTACTTTCAGAGTAGGTTCAGGGTTTTTAGATCATTACAATTTAAATTTTCTGACCAATTTTAAAAACTGTAGAGAACAAAAGCGCATTTTGACAGAGCAGGTTTGTAATTAATTTTTATTAATCAATCCTTTAATACCATTTGCCCTTTGGTCATATATATGCCCTGTGTATCTATAGTTGTAACTGTTTAAATTTGCTATTGGTTGAGAACATCAGTGTCTCTGGCCATCAAAATGATCTTGTTTACATCAGTACTTTTGTGAAACAGTTATTTATTTGTGAAAGAGCTCCCTTCAATTGTGTTCATCTTTTATTTTTCCTTAACATAGAATGAAACATTTAAATTTAGAGGAAATATGAAGGCACTTCCTTTTTTTAATAAGGAAATTGCTAGATACATCCTTCATCAGACTTAAAGTACTGAGAAGAATAATTGTAAATAAAGGACTCCAACCTTTTAAAAAGGAAGGAAAAAAACTCTTTGGTGCTCCAGTGCAAGGCTATCTTTTAGAAGTCATCAATAAAGGGAAAATGAACTCTCAGCCTGGATGGTCAATTGATGGTTATATACAGTATTATTGCTAAAAACTTTTTACCTCTTGGTTGGCTTGCATCTATTTTCCATATTATTAATTTTATACCAAAATGTTATTTATATTATTTGAATTTTGCTCTTATATGGCAAAATAATTAGAGGGTTTTTAAAAATAAATCTATGATTTCCAATAAACAACTTGAAAATTGTCAACAGATGTGTATTTTCACAAAGGCTTTTAAAACTCCTGGGTGAACACCATTTGTTTATGTCATCAACTGGTGCTGTTTAATGTCAGAGAGGCCTGTAATAGGTGATCTTAATCCTATTTCCTGTTCAGACTTGCTGCTGTGCCCAGGATAGAGGATTGCTGTGTTCTCTGCATTGTGGAGCCATCTAAAGTGCTTCTTTTGTTTGTTGAAAGGTTTCTTCTGGAATGTCTAAGTGGGAGAAGTCTTGGTCTCGTAACATTAGGAATGTTCTTAGGCCTGCTCTGCAGCATTTGGTATTTCAGTAGATTTGTACATAGTATGTGCTCATCTGCTTTTCACCTGATTCTGTCTTGATTCTTTAGCATACTAAATGCTGTGATTCAATATATATTTTTAAAACTTGGAAGCATCTGAATTATTTGGTTGCGGTAGAACTTTTTACTTGTGAGGCATGGCTGGGGTGTTTGTAGTTGGGACTAAAATGATAATTATTCAGAAGAGTTGAATTGACCTGTAGTTGGGACTTTAATTGAATACCACAGCTACAATGAGAATCAGAACAGAGAACTACTGATATACAGGGTTATTCGTTCTTCTGTAATAATGAGATAAATGTTAGATGTCTCCTTAACTATTTTTTTTTCCGTTTCATTATGATGTTACTTTGCTCTAGAACTCAAAGGCTCCTTACTGCCTCCAGCATCAAATCCAATCTCTTCTACCTGGTTTTCAAAGTTTTATGTAATCTTCTCTTCCTCCTTCATTCCTTGTAGCCACCATTACCCATCACAAATTTCGTTCAAGACCAATCTTACCTTGCATAAACTAGTTTCCCTTTTCAGGAACACTTTCTCCTGAAGCTGTTGAAATCTTATATCTACAACCCCAATTCTGCTCTTCCATTAAACATCTCCTCCCCTCCCTCTAAAATATATACTGAATCACATATATTATTGTACTACCTAGGAATCATTTCATGTGTTTTTTCCCTAGCTAAAATAAAAGTTCTGAAGGTAGGGACTATGCCCAGTGTTATCACATAATGCTTAAAATAATTACTTTTTCCAAATATAATAAAGTAATGTTATTCTGGCAAGCCATCCAAATGTGAAAAGAGATTAATTATTCAGAACCCTTAATGGACACTGTTATAGCATTTTACATGTACTACTTAAAAGTTTATAATTTATTCAACAAAATCTGAATGCTTACTATATGCCAAGCATATAATACCTATCCAACTGTAGCCCAACAAATGTATATTAGTTATACATAAAAACTCAAAACTATAAAATCAAAAGTAAAAAGGAAAATATAGATTAAGTTGTTACAGCAAAGATGTGATCTTATAGTATTTATTTAAAGCTTCTGGGAGAACAAAATGAGTAATCTTCCAGTTTCTCCTATCTCCTGCTCAATCCACTAGCTAATTTGGCCTTTTCTCAAAGTTCTTTTGTAAGAATCTTAGATATTTTTGTTTCATTAAATGCTGTAACTTTTCCTATTTGTATTTCTCATTAGAAGTATGATTAAACATTGCTTTGTGGCATAGTCGGTAAAGAGTCTGCCTGAAATGTAGGAAAACCGGGTTCAATCCCTGGGTTAGAAAGATCCGCTGGAGAAGGAAATGGCAACCCACTCCAGTATTCTTGCCTGGAGAATCCCATGGACAGAGGAACCTGGGGGGGCTACAGTCCATGGGGTGGCAAAGAGTTGGACATGACTTAGTGACTAAACCACTACTATAAATTAATATAATAGTTCACCAATTAACTTAAAGCATTCACTATAAGACAAACTACAATTATAAAAGTAAGTATGGTTGTAGTAATAGAGAAGTCCCCAATGATATACTGTCAATTAAGGAAAACAACAGAATACATTGCCAAGTGGTTGATCTCAGACACAACCCAACCTAATACACTTTCAGATATGCTGAATTGCGCCTTTTACTATAACTCAAAGGTATATTTCAACCAGTAAGAGCCCTCATGTTTCCTTGAATACACTTTAAAGGGAAAGAATAGCAAGTAGTGTAATTAAACTAATATTAGCTTTAATCAAGAGGGGAGTTCAGAAAGATGTTTATTCATTTCATTACAGGCATGTTTATGGAGGGCTGCTAAGAGCTAAACATGATAGACTCTGGGGGATTAAAAGCAGCTCAGAAAGGAATTTATAAGTCAAATGGTGTGGGTAAAAAACATGACAAATGCTAGATTAGAGGTAATGATGAGAATTCTGAGTATAAAGATTTTTTTAAAGTGAGTTTCCTCTCATGCTTTTGGTCTTCAGTTCAGTTCAGTTGCTCAGTCGTGTCCAACTGTTTGTGACCCTGTGGACTGCAGCAAGCCAGGCTTCCCTGTCCACCATCAACTCCTGGAGCTTACTCAAACTCATGTCCATAGAGTTGGTGATGCCATCCAACTGTCTCATCCTTTTGGCCTTAACTGCCATAATTTAGGCTTTCTGATCAAGAGAGCATTCATATGCATGCAGACACCTTTCTGTAGGCCAAAAATAGCATCTGTGCTGCTGTCTAGTCATTCAATTGTGTCGACTCTCTTGTGTCAGTACAATCAATACCCCTAGACTGTATTCTGCCAGGCTCCTCTGTCCATGACATTTTCAAGGAAAGAATACTGGAGTGGATAGCCATTTCCTTCTCCAGGGGATCTTCCTGATCCAGGAATAAAACCCGCATCTCCAGCACGGGGAGGCAGATTCTTTGCCACTGAGCCACCAGGGAAGCCCCCCAAATAGCATTACATTTGTATCAATTGTGTCTCTGGGGAACCTATATCCTTTAAATGCTTTAAAATCAATAATTCATATTAGCAATAGCTTTTCATTTACAATTTTCTTGATAATCCAGTGTTTTTAAAAAGCCTTTGAAGAAGATGCCATTTTTCAGCTCCCGCTTGTTGTTTTTATGAAATTCATGAATTTTGTTCACGGGTAAATAATGAAGGTTAGTTAGTATACAGAATAAACGTGAATTTATCTGGGAAAGATTAGTTATGAGATTTAAAAGTGAGTATATCCCACCTTCCTCCCCCTGCCACACTCACCCCTCTAAAGGGTTAAAATGACGTCTACAAAGGGATGTGCAATCTTACCTGCTGGGAGAAAGATTTTTGGAACTGTCAAGCTGCTCTGGCTCAGGGTTCTCCGCATCATGACTGCTTTCAAGTATTTCTTCATTCTAAAGTGAAAGAAATTTTGGTAAGATCATCTATTTGTTTGGGGAGGAGGACTCTTAACCTGTATTTTTCTATTCCCAAATGTTTTCTCTTTCTTTGGTAAGAAATCAAGGTCTGGAGAAGCTGTGACCGGCTCAAGCTTAGAAAGAGAGCTAAAGGCAGAGAGGAGATAAGTCTGGGGTCCACTTTTCACAGGCTGGTAATTACAAGTCCATTCCATCACACTGCCTCCTTGGGCAGTGAAGAGTGGTCACCAGTGCAGCTGGTAAAGCCAGCTGATAGTTGGAAGCCCTGCTCCACTATGAGCCACCTCTAAGACCTTGGGCAAATTCACTGAATCTCTTGACTTCCTCCCCTAGAAACATGGACCCCATGCAACTGCCTGCCTTGGCCAGGCAATAATAACCACTTGCATGAGCTGTCTCACAACAGAAGGTCCTGATAAGGAACAAAGTGCTGCTTCCAGGAGAATTTGAGAGGAGCCAAAAGGAAGAGGTGCCAATCCATAATATGTCCTGCCAACCTCCCAGAAACCCTTATGCTAGGATACATCTTGGCTGAGGAATGTTTGTGCCACCAGGAAGGACCTTGAGTCAGACCAAATATGGGCTAAGCAAGATGACTGACTGGTCAGAGACAACCCAGAAAGGTAAACCCATTACCATAAAACCTGAGAGCCATGTGGCAGGTTTCCCTGCCATACCTGCCAAACCTGCCTTTGCTTCCCCTGCTACTCTCCACTCAAGCACCTTCCCAAAAAACTCTCTTGCTCTGTCAGTACGTGTGTCTCCTCAGACAATTCATTTTCGAGTGTTAGAGCCCACTCTTGGGCCCTGTAAGTGGCGGGGGGAGGATCGCCCTCTTCTGGTAACAGCACTGTCTGCCACATAGGGTTGCAGATCTTTTTCAGACTAACACTGGGCATTTAATCCTCAAGAAGAGACAAGACCCCTACTCAATTTACTTTCAAGAAAATATCTTAACAAGGACATGAATTTGTGTATCATACTGATAGCGATGGGAATATTATAATAAGGGTATTAACCAATAATGAGCAAGTAAATAATTACCCAGCATTTGAGTTCTTCCTGCCTTCTAGGTTCTGTTTAAATGAGTTATTTTACACTGTCACAAAAGAGAGTAGAGGTTTAGAAGGGGCCCTATTCCAAAAGTATCATTAAGGGAAATTTAATGAATAAACATAAAGATTCCTTGTAATTTGAGCTAAAAGTTGAAGGATGAGATTTGCCCAGTCTCAGATGAACTTGCAGAACAGGTCAGAGTGACAGGCTGCTCAGATAGATGTAGACAATGCAAGAGAATCCTCTACCTGGATTAGCAGAGAGCAGTCAAGTTAAGGTTGTTTTATTATCCACAATGCAGACCACAGAAACTGCAATTTTAAATTACTGAACATTTTTAAAATGTTCAGTGTATGAAAGAAAACCAAGGATTTTCTGTCCTTTTATAGACATCTTCCCAAACCTGGTATCATATCCAGAAAGCAGGCTAACAAAGAATTTGAGATACTAGCTTTGCTAATTTAGCTGTAAAATATAAGAACAACCTTCCATTCAGGTTCATATTTTTTTTTTCTTTTAATATAGGATATCATTTCAATGAGAATCTAAATTTTTAGTTCCCTATATGATATATATTTGACCAGAGACTAGAATTTATTTTTCATTTCAATCATATACAGAAGTAAATACCAGTCCTTGGATTCAAACCAATCTAGGTATTTTCACCACACTATCAAAGCTCTTTCTTCACATTTTCTATGTAATGTTGAGCTAATTACTATGGCAGTTAATGTTACACTGCATCCCTTTCTAGTTCCTCCTCTGTGATGTTACCACGACAAAAACACCCATTAGACTGAGCTCCAGCCTTATTCACCTTTGAATCCACAACATGCAATACTTTCAAAAAGAGTAGATATCATTATTAACAAAACTCCCTCTCACTGTAAAACTTGCTCATGCTTGTGAAATGAACTGTGCTCTTTCTAACTCTAGTGATCTGTTGTTAGTATGGTGGATTGTAGAGTCTCTTATTTCATGACAACCTATTATAGTGTTGGAAAAATAACAGTGACTCAAGGTGCAGGTGTGAAATTTGTCATCTTTTATACAGAATGATGATGCCCCTCTAATTTACAGACTGTCATGTACGAGAGGACTTCACAGGCTTGCTGAAATGCCTGGGTATGGACTTGGTTGTGTCAACCTATGTTCTTATGGCCACATGTCAGAGTGGTGTCAGGGTGGAAGGAAAGTCCTCTGTCAATCAAGGTTGATGGAATACAACACCCATGTTTTTGAGGATATATGGGAAGGACCACAGCAGATCTGGGGACTCTTTTAATGAGAGCCTACAGTTAACTACACTGTATATCAGTGTTTTGCTAAGGTTTAGATGGATTAGTTTTGGTGCAGTGGCTTTCAAAATCTGACCACAGTCCACAGGAAAAATGTTTACATAATAACACTTACACATATATATTGTGATTTATAGTTGAGAAATCGATATTTGATTTTCATCCTATTTCTGGCACAGAGCTCCTAAAATTTCCTGTGTTAACAGTGTCTTGATATTTATAACAAATCCCTTTCAACCACACTTGGGTTTATGTTAATGAGGTAACTTTTAGGAAGCACCTAGCCAGTTTCTCAAAAGCACAGGTGACAACTTGGGTTTGCCATTGGCCTCTGAAGGGGCTTGGGAGCAGTCTTAATAAGGCTGAGTCCTCATTGTTTGGAATTTGATGCTATCTCCAGGTAGACTGTGTAGAATTGAGTTAATTGGTGGCGTTGGAAAAAACATAACAGATGTACATGTAACTGAAAAATGTTTGTGTGATTTTGTGATTGGATACATTCTATTTTAAATTCTATCCCATTGCTCTCTATTCTTTTTATTTATTTATAAATGCTAGTAAACCCACCTGAGTTCACCGTTACCATTGTGACCTACAATTTGAAAATCTCTTAAAGAGTGAAAAGAATACAAACTGAGGTATGAGAGGTAAATTTGGGTGGGAATCCCTGGCTTATTTTTTTTTAAAGTGGCCTTGGGTAGCACCTTACTTCTCTATGAGTAAAATAGGTGTAATAACATCTACATCAGAAGGTTTTTGTGATTGTTGTTGTTCATTCGCTCAGTCGGGTCCAACTCTGTGACCCCATGGATGGCAGCAGGCCAGGCTTCCCTGTCCTTCACTATCTCCTGGAGTTTGCCCAAACTCATGTCGATTGAGTCAATGATACCATCCAACCATCTCATCCTCTGTAGCCCCCTTCTCCTCCTGCCTTCAATCTTTCCCAGCATCAGGGTCTTTTCCAATGACCTAGCTCTTTATAGCCAAAGTATTGCAGCTTCAGCTTCAGCATCAGTCTTCCAATGAATATTCAGGGTTGATTTCCTTTAGGATTGACTGATTTGATCTCCTTGCTGTCCAAGGGATTCTGAAGAGTTTTCTCCAGCACAACTCAAAAGCATCAGTTCTTTGGTGCTCAGCCTTCTTCATGGTCCAACTCTCACATCCATACATGACTACTGGAAAAACCATAGTTTTGACTATATGGACCTTTGTTGGCAAACATTAAAATACTTAGCACAAACGAAAAGCTTTACAAATGGCATTTATGGTTAAATGGCATTTAATATCTACTGGGTGGAGATTACAATAGGCAATTATGTAATGCACTCAGCATGCTGATCTTCAGTAATTGCTGGGCAGTTGCTGCCTGCTCATGTATAATAGAGCCCCCACATTTGTCACTAGCTGGGAGATGTTGGCCATGTCACTTAATCTTCATGGGTATCCATTTCCTTCTGTGTAAAATGAGGGAGGTGAGTAATTTGGCAATTAAATGTTCCTCTGCTTATAAAATACCAACATAGGTGCTATTGCTTCCAATGAAAGCTAACCCACAGCTAGAGTACTTTTGGGCAGCTTTTGAATTAAGCTTCCTGAAAGCTCTATGAGGAGGAGAACATATACAAATAAATGCTTGCTTGTTTTCAAATATTGGTCCTTTGATTCAAATAATGAGCCAAGAAAACTGACCACAGACCAACCCATCAACTGCTGCTTTATTTCTCTGTTAGGGTTTCCTTACACGCCTCACTGATTGAATTATAAAATGAGGTGATTTGAAAGCAGAACAAGTTTCTTGTGAAATCATATCCTGTTTTCCTTCAGTCACCCTGACTTGGAAATACCCCAGGGCATCCCAAAGAAGAGATTTTCTCAGTCAACTGGTGCTGTAAAAGGGAACCAACCCATAAACTACTCCTTTGGGAGGCCAATCAGGTGGGGAACTCCCTCCTCCTGTGTGTTCATTAAGGCAGGCAGGCTGGTAGCTGCTCCAGGCCCTGCATCACTCCCGGTACCTTAGCCTCTCCCTGGTTTCAAAGTGACACCAACTCACATGCAGTTTTTCCTGAATCACCTTTAATCATGACTTCTTATATCTACTCAACATAGAATCTGATTGTTTTGTCTCCCCTATATTTTGAAGAAAGACATATTTTCAAAACTTGAAAAAAATAGGCTAAGTGCCAAAACTAAAGGAATTCTGTAAAAAAAAAAAAAAGAAAAAAATTTAATCTCAATTTTTCTGAAGAATCTATCTTTTTAAAACTTACATTGTAAAAATTATCAAGAGCTAATTTTCAATTGATTATTAACATTTTTCCCCCAAAAGAGAGACAGCAACATCTGAAACAGAATCAAATTAGTTTTTCCCTGAAACTAAGTGATTTCTCTTTATGATTTTAGGACTGCTCGGAGAGCAACTTCATCTCCAACTCTTTTAAAGAGATAGTATCTGGTAATTTAAGAGCATGGTTTATTATATTATCACACTTCTTAGAAAGGAAAGCTGCTAGACCTAATTCTGAGAGAGAAAATGGAAGGCAGATAGGAGCTGAAGCACCCTCTTCATTATTTATTTTTATTAAAAATATTTATCTATTTACTTAGCTGCACTGGGTCTTAGTTGCAGCCTGCAGGATCTAGTTCACTGACCGGGGATCGAACCTGAGGCCCCTGTACTGGGAGCATAGAGTCTTAGCCACTGAACCAGCAGGGAACTCCTACCCTATTTATTTGAAGTATGAAGAGTGATCATTACAAGAAGTGTTTAAGGTTAAGCCTCTTCTGGCACTGTAAATTAATAATGAAAACCCAAGAAAGCAAAAGAGGTATGGAAAGTAAGAACCTCTGAATAATTATAGATTGGCATGGCTTAGAGGAGGAGAGCAGGAAGGAAAGGAAAGGAAACCTCCAGCCTCAGTCTAGGGTGACCTTAAAGACACTGTATTTCTCAGAGTGAAAAACATCAGCTTGGGAGGAAATAGCCTCCCCTCTCCATTGCTGGAACTACCAGGAAAGGGGAAACCCCACCCTGCTGATTTTTGAGGTTCAGTGGGTTCTAATGTGGAGAATAGGAAGGACTTTTGAACAGGAACCACTTAGAGAATCTGTCCTTCAAGGGAATCCCTGACCAGCTGATCCGTCCTATTTGCTCCCTCTCACAGACCTTTTTCCAGCACACCTTTTCCTATACTTCACTGAAGAAGCCACAGCCTAAAGATTCCTTTGGATAAAAGGGGCAGTCAGTCCCTTTTAAAAGATGGCAAGTATTTGCATAAGGGTTAAGGGACTGCCAGTCACTCAGCCATGCATTGCTGTGAACTAGCTCATTCAGATTTCTCTCACCTCTGGTCCAGATCAGCTGTATTAGGAGGAAGCTTCCAAGAGGTAGGGGAGAAGAGCGGAGGCAGAATAGGAAGGCTTTAGGACATTTTACAGACTGAAGCCCTTCAGAGGGGAAGAGCAAGCTTGAGGAGACAGGCATTAGTGGTCCAGAAGCTTTGCTGAAAGCGGAAACAACTAGAGAAAGATAGGAAATGGGTCCCAGACGAAAACTTTACAAAATTTTTCTAGGGTCTCTTGTATGTAAGATCTTGAATTTCCCAGCTAGAATTGTTATTAATTAGTTCACTGTTCTTACTGGTTAAGTTGGCTTTTATAGGTTGGACTAATATCTAAAATTACTTATAATATTTGTTTATGGAAGGAAATGTCTTCTTAAAAAACTGCAAACATTGTTTTACCAATGATATACAGGTCTGTAGGTCTGTTAAAAATATCAGAAAGTAAGGAATATATCACAAGACACCTTTCTTCCATTCCCCAACCAAGAAAATGTGAAGGAAATAAGTAAGCCAAGGACATTGAAAGGAAGTTGCCCATATATCATAAATTTTCTCAGGCTGTTTGATTTCATGTGATTTTAATGTATAAATGTTAATGTAACAATTTTTACAATTTTTATGTCTGTAAATCTTACTTGGGCTTCCTTCGTGACTCAGTTGGTAAAGAATCTGCCTGCGATACAGGAGACCCGGGTTTGATCCCTGGGTCAGGACACATAAAATCACAGGTTTGAAAAATGCTTTATTAAATTTATAAAAGTGCTTTAACCTAGTTCATAAATAATTTCTGCATAACCTCAAGGCCAACTGGCTGACTCTTGCTGGTGTGGGGAGGGATGTGGCCTCTGGGGCAGAGTTAGCTCAGCCAACAGAGAGCATGTGAGTTGCTATTGCAGATATACGAGGTCATAAATGCTGGACTCAGACTGCATAAGTCCTCACTTTCTAATGCTCCTTCTGAGTGCTCTATTCCAAAGAATAGCAAGGAGAGATAAGAAAGCCTTCCCCAGTGATCAGTGCAAAGAAATAGAGGAAAACAATAGAATGGGAAAGACTAGAGATCTCTTCAAGAAATTAGAGATACCACGGGAACATTTCATGCAAAGATGGGCACAATAAAGGACAGAAATGGTATGGACCTAACAGAAGCAGAAGATATTAAGAAGAGGTGGCAGGAATACACAGAACTGTACAAAAAAGATCTTCATGACCCAGATAATCACCATGGTCTGATCACTCATCTAGAGCCAGACATCCTGGAATGCAAAGTCAAGTGGGCCTTAGGAAGCATCAGTACAAACAAAGCTAGTGGAGGCGGTGGAATTCCAGTTGAGCTATTTCAAATCCAATAAGATGATGCTGTGAAAGTGCTGCACTCAATATGCCAACAAATTTGGAAAACTCAGCAGTGGCCACAGGACTGGAAAAAGTTAGTTTTCATTCCAATCCCAAAGAAAGGCAACTGTGGAAAACTTAAAGAGATGGGAATACCAGACCACCTGATCTGCTTCCTGAGAAATCTGTATGCAGGTGAGGAAGCAACAGTTAGAATTGGCCATGGAACAACAGACTGTTTCCAAATCAGGAAAGGAGTATATTAAGGCTGTATGTTGTCACCCTGCTTATTTAACTTCTATGCAGAGTACATCATGAGAAATGCTGGACTGGATGAAGCACAAGCTGGAATCTAGATTGCTGGGAGAAATATCAATAACCTCAGATATGCAGATGACACCACCCTTATGGCAGAAAGCAAAGAAGAACTAAAGAGCCTCTTGATGAAAGTGAGAGGAGAGTGAAAAAGTTGGATTAAAACTCAACATTCAGCAAACTAAAATCATGGCATCTGGTCCCATCACTTCATGGCAGATAGATGGGGAAACAGTGGAAACGTCGCAGACTTTATTTTTGGGGGCTCCAAAATCACTGCAGATGGTGACTGCAGCAAAAGACACTTACTTCTTAGAAGGAAAGTTATGACCAACTTAGACAGCATATTTAAAAGCAGAGACATTACTTTGCCAACAAAGTTCTGTCTATTCAAAGGTATGGTTTTTCCAGTAGTCATGTATGGATGTGAGAGTTGGACTATAGAGAAAGCTGACCACTGAAGAATTGATGCTTTTGAACTGTGGTGTTGGAGAAGACTTTTGAGAGTCCCTTGGACTGCAAGGAGATCCAACCAGTCCATCCTAAAGGAGATCAGTCCTGGGAGTTCATTAGAAGGACTGATGTTGAAGCTGAAACTCTAATACTTGGCCACCTGTGCAAAGAACTGACTCATTTGAAAAGACCCTGATGCTGGGAAAGATTGAAGGCAGGAGGAGAAGGGGACGACAGAGGATGAGATGGTTGGATGGCATCACTGACTCAATGGACATGAGTTTGGGTAAACTCCGGGAGCTGGTGATGGACAGGGAGGCCTAGCGTGCTGCGGTCCATGGGGTCGCAAAGAGTTGGACGTGACTGAGCAGCTGAACTGAACTGAACTGAGTGCTCTATGTTGGCCAACAAATTCATCTACTGAGGGATCCAAGATGAAAAACTTGAAGGGCTCTTCAGTATCTTCCTTTCCTTCCCCATTAAATCTATCCTCTTATTTCTCTGCCTTGATCTTTTCCTTCATTCATCAAACTTTCTTGAATAGTCTAGAGTATTCCTGGGGTGGAGGGGTGGCGGAACATCTGGACTAATGGGTATGAGCTCTGCTCATCTTTTTCTGCCACTGCCATTAGTAGGCTCTCAACATCGAAGTCTCAGGTAGACTGTGACAACTGCTGGCTGCTGGTCAGCCTGTCTGTCTGCATCTAATTTACTCTCCATTGCTGTATCCATATCGTGCCAGTACACAGGTGCCCTTGTTGGCAAAAACCCTCAACCAAAGCCTTAAGCAGCCTCTCTCTGGTCTACCTTCCCAGTTTTCTTGGACTATTCCCAGAATAGCTTATGCTTCCTTCAGATTTCTGAGGCTTTATTCCTTCACCATCCTGGACTGGCCTTCTCTGTCTTATCCACCTTTCAAAGTTGCATTTATTCTTTTTTTTTTTTTAATAGGTTTTATTTTTCAGAGCAGTTTCAGGTTCCACGCAAAAGTGAAGGGAAGGCAGAGATCCTTTGTCCCCAGCCTCCACCATCACATCCCCAGAGGGTATGCTGCTGCTACTGTTGCTAAGTCACTTCAGTCGTGTCCGACTGTGTGCGACCCCATAGACAGCAGCCTACCAGGCTCCTCCCTCCCTGGGACTCTCCAGGCAAGAACAATGGAGTGGGTTGCCATTGCCTTCTCCAATGCATGAAAGTGAAAAGTGAAAGTGAAGTTGCTCAGTTGAATCCGACTCTTCGAGACCCTATGGACTGCAGCCTACTAGGCTCCTCTGTCCATGGGATTTTGCAGGCAAGAGTACTGGAGTGGGTTGCCATTGCCTTCTCCACCCCAGAGGGTATACTTGCTGCAAACGAGAATCTGCACTGACAGTCAGGTCATAAAGCACTTTCCTGCCCTAAAATTCCTCTGTGCTCTGCCTATTTATCCCTCCTCCCCACTAACCCTTGGTGACCACTGATCTTTTGCTGTCTCTGTGGGTTCTGCCTTTTGCAGAATGTCCTAGAGTTGGAACTGCACAGCTTGTAGCCTTTTCACCTTGGTGCCTCTCACTGCATCATGTTCAAAGTTGCATTTATTCTTTCTTTAAAATTTTCAGTTAGAGGATACTTGCTCTGCAATGTTGTGTTGGTTTCTGCCGTATAACAACAGAAATCAGCTATAAGCATCTATGTGTCTGATAATGGAAATCAGCCATAAATATCTATCCCCTCCCTCTTGATACCTCCATCCCATCCCTCTAGGTTGTCACAGCACCAGAGGGAGAATATGGGACAAACTGAGAGAGTAGCACTGACATATATACACTACCATGTACCATGTATAAAATAGCTAGCTAGTGGGAAGCTGCTATATAACACCAGGTATCCAGCCTGGCACTCTGTACTTATTCTTTAAAGTTCAAATACCACCTTCTTTGAAAAAACATTCCCGACACACTTGCTATGAACTGTCCCCTCTTCTGCCTTCTCAGTTCAGTTCAGTTGCTTAGTTGTGTCCGACTCTTTGCCACCCCATGGACTGCAGCATGCTAGGCTTCCCTGTCCATCACCAACTCCTGGAGCTTACTCAAACTCATGTCTATGAGCTTACTCAAACTTCTGCCTTCTAATACATGATATTCCTTTTACCAGAGGTATGTCATTCTGCTTTGTATTATAAATTATTAGAAATAGGTTGTTTCTCCCCTGAAACTTATAAGTTTCTTGAGTTTAGGTCCCATGTTAGAATTGTTTCCCATATGTGACCCGTAGCAATAGCTTTGATATTTATTAAATTGAGCTGAATAAGCCACCCAAATTTGACACATCAAATATTTTAGTCAGGTCAACTTTGTATTGGTCAAAGAGCAAAGCCAACAGTGGTCTTACTGTTATTCTTTTTTTTCATGTAGTTCCTTCAATGAAAAATACATTCTCATAGATAATATAGTCACATCCTCACTCTCCTACATTCTGGACCCTGTATTAGCCTATGAGACCCATATTTACCTTAATAATTTCTTCTTTATCTGAATGGCCTACACATATAGCCTCTAGCCCCATGTGACCAAAAGTGCAGTCCTTATACCACCTGCATTCTAGTCACCATATGCACAAGTTAAAAATTCATATTCCTGGGCCCTACCCCAGACCTCCTGAATCAGCATCTCTGTGGCTGGAGCCTGAGAATCTGTATTGTGAATAAGCTTCTCAGGGTTGTAGTACATAGGAAACCTTAAGAATCTTCATTCTAGAAACTGATCAGAGAGCTTGGCTGGGGAGCTCAAGATTTGGTGTTTTCTTTGAATTTCTTATTATCTCTAAGAATGACCAGACTTCAAAACATCACAGAAAGTGAACAGTGAAATGTGCTTATAGTACACATAGTTCTCTTGGTGAGAAACAGGTAAATGAAAGATTCTGGGATTCAGAAGAGTGAGAAAGCAATGAACTGAATTTGGCCCTGATCTGTTATCATTTGGCAAAAAGATACATATTCGAGATTAGGAGAAGCTATTTAAGACCTGAATCTGACCTTCTTTCAGCTTCTTTTCATCTCTTACACAGATTATTCTATTTATAAACATAGGATTAAATGGAAAACTAACATTACTAAGAATCTTCTGTATGCCAGGCATCATGCTAGGTGCTTTTTATGTATTACTCATTTAATCAGCCACTTGGAGGAGGTCACTTTACTTATCTGCATTTTGCAGAAGAGGAAAGTTAGAGGATGAAAGGTTAAGTAAATTGCTAGTTAGGTAGATTAAGTAAGTTACCAGGTAGATAGGTTAAATTAGATAGAAAAGTAAATGCAAGATTAAGTAAGCTGCTAATTTCAGATTCCAATTCAATCATTTACTGGATGTGTGAGCCCTGGGGAAACTCACTTAGTTCCTCAGTGTCTCAACAGCATCACAGATAAAACAAAGGAAGGGTTACCTTCCTCACAAATTGAGGACTGGTGATGAAGTCAAGTATACATAGGACCAGCACAATGTCTGGCCCTCAGTCAGTGTAGCAACCATTCCCTCACCTCAGTTTCCTTTCTACCTTGGCTTTTTATGCTTAAAAAATAATTTTATAAAGGAGCCTGTTTGCTCAGAAGCCTGAAAAGGCCTTGCTATTTTAATAGGTGCCCAGAAACTCTGTTCATGGTGTTCATGGCCAACAGCGCTTCCTTTTTCCTGAGGGTTGGCGTTCAAGAGAAAGAAATCCTCATCAGCCTTTGGCTTCTTTACAGCTTCAAAGAGGCAGTGATGTGAGCAGCCCAGGGAAAGCAGCCTCGGTGAGCCACGCTTTCAACTTCCAACCAGTGACATGAAGAACAGAAAGTAGCCACTTCACTACTGCCAGCAACCACAGCAAATGACTCCACTGTGGCTTTCCCAGAGACAGTGTCAAGGAGACAAGCGCATGCCCTCACAGCTGCCAGACTGCCCCACGAGTCTCAGCTGCCTCCTCAAGTTGAGCTTGTCAAGTTCCTGTGAACTGGCACACCAGAGATCCTCCTGGCACAGAACAGGGGACACCTTTTTTGAGAATGAATTCTCTGATGATGATAAAATTGTATCATGATCTTACTTGCAGGTAGTATCAGTGATTCCAGCAGCAATCATGAATGGTTTGGGCTTAAAGCTTTTTTTTCCCCCCATGAGCATTTCCTCTTGAAGGCAAGGAGGAACATTTATCACAACCTTACGGTTTACTCTCCTAGACTGGCTGTGGCTTCATTTCATCTTTGAGTTCCTGGCCTAAGGCTTAAAAGGTGTCGGAATTGTTACCTGGAGGCAGATGCATGTTCTCCTATCCTGGTCATCTGCTTTGGACAGTGACCACAAAACACAAGCATCAGTGATTGTTCTTGATGTCATTCAACCTCCTTGTCCCCGTTTTGAACAATCCAGGCATGTATCTAAACCTTCTTTTCTAATTTACCTTTTTTCTTACTAGTTTTCTTAACATGTTTTAGAATGATAATTTTTCTGGTTATACCACCCACCTTGGGAAACACTAATTGCCTTTACTGATTCTAAATTGATATCTAGGTCCAGGATTTGGGGCTTTAGTGCACAAATCTCCTATCTTCCTACTTATATTGTTCATGACTGTGGATTCTGCTTAGTCTTCTCATAGCCGTGGGGTTTAGAAGCAAAAGTCTGACATGCCACCGTTCTCCAAAATGAGGAAGTTTGGCAGCCTCTGTTCCTACCCTGCTTGCTTTACTACCTTGACTGTTAACATATAAGTTCTTGTGAGAAAATCCCTTCATTAAATGCCTAAACAAGACAACAGCAAGGGAAAAAGCAACACAAGCACAGAAGGATGACGATAGCCTGTCCCTGTGTCTGCTTAGGAGGACCTCTGCTGTTGGTGATCGGCCTAAACCCAGTGGGAGCAAGCATCTTAGCAGGATGGGCTTGGAGCCTGAGTTAAACAAACAGCACAGCAGAAGAAGGAAGAAATCAGAGGTTTGGTGGTCAGAGTTTTCTGAATCCTACTCAACATTTTCCAACCCTGTTGGCCTCTGTCTATAGCCACCCCTGTTCCTGCACTGTTTATTTTTACCAGTATGTAACATCAGAGTAAATGATAAATATAGCTTATGGAAACCTTTGGCCTTAAATACTTTGAGGTCTTCCTTGAGGGAAGGTGCTTTATTTTACTGACAATATTTCCTTTATTTTCTTTTACAACAAATAAAACAACAGCACTCATATTGTTTATAATTATTGAAATAATTTACTCTAATTTGAATTCTGATATATGAGAACCTTTACGTACTGACAACTCCCATGGCATCTTTATAAAGTATGGTAAACCTATGGCTGATACATGCTTATGTTTGGTAGAAACCAACACAATACTGTAAAGCAATTATCCTTCAATTAAAAATAAATAACAAAAAAGTGTGCAGGTCATAAATATGCTGTCTAAAGATAGGCAAAGTAAGTCACAGAGATATGAAATGAGCTGAAATCACATTGTGAGTCAATGCAATGACATATGAGTTCAGGTACCCAGTCTGGGCTCTAGTGCACTTGACACAGACCTCACCTTCAAAGATGACATTCTCTGGAGACCAGAGTACAGAAAAGGGTAGATTGATGCTCAGTTTTGAAGGTGATCACAGTTAAACCCTTTTTATATAATTTAATGATTCACAGACTTCATGAATTTAAGTCAGGTGAAGTTTAATTGCATTTGCCCATTTCAAAAAATGTCTGACCAAGACTGTATGATACTACAAATAATTATATGCCAACAAATTGGACAACCTGGAGGAAACTGACAAGCTTTTAGAAACATACAGCCCACTAAAACTGAATCAAGAAGAAATTGATAATCTGAGCAGATTGATCACTGGAAGTGAGATAGAATCTGTAATAATAATAATGATCAAAACTCCTTGCAAACAAAAGTCCAGGACCAGAGGACTTCACTGGGGAATTCTACCACACATACAAATAAGAACTTACACTGATCATTCTCAAACTTTTCCAAAAGGCTGAAGAGGAGGGAAACACTCTCAAAGTTATTCTATGAAGCCACCATTACCCTGATACCAAAACCAGACAAAGACATTGCCAAAAATAAAAAAAATTTACAAGACTGTATGAAGTTGCAAATTGTTTCCTAACTCTGGAAGACATGGTGATGTAATACCTACAACTATCAAGGATTCTAAAACAGCTATAACAGTGCCCTCGTCTGCCCGGAATACAGAAGGATGGCTGAACAAACACAGAAGAATGCAACTTTCTAAGAAAAGTCTGCTGGGAACTAGTTCTCACATTGTTTCTGCCTCCAGAAAGAAAAGCCTGTGACTTGTTTTCTGCCTGACTCCTTAATGGTCAGGGGATTCTCTGTTGAAGGGACCTAGGTTTGGACACATTAGGAACTGATGATGAATATGAACTATTGGTGAAGTACATTTGAGCCCACAGTCTACTGGCTTCTGTTTCAGAACCATTCAGTCAGCCAGATATTTAATTTTTCAGTGAAGCACAGGAAAGGGGACATATTCTGGAGTTGCTATACAGCAATACATATTCATAATTCATCTTGCTGGGGTTTTTGAATATAGCATTACTTTACAATTATACAGTGCTTGGTCATTTTCAAATTTTCTATTGATGTTTGAAACAGTTTCAGGAGGTAGCTGTTGTTATTACCAGTTTTACAGATTAGAAACTGAGGTGTAGAGAGGTTATGTTGCTTAAATCTAGGTCTGCCAGATTCCAAAGCTTATGCTTTTTTTAAAAAAAAATCTTTTATTTTGAAATAATTGTAGATTCACATGAGTTTACAAATAAATGTACAGGTAAGTCCCATGAATTCTTCCCCCAACCTCCTCAAATGTTAACATCTCACACAACTAGAGTCTAGTATTAAAAGCAAGAAAATGACTTTGGCACAATCCACAGTGCTTGTTCAGAGTTCATCAGCTATATGTGTGTGTGTGTGTATGTATGTGTAGCTGTATGCAATTTTGTCATGTTCTTTTATATATATAAACCATACACTGTTCCACCAATTTTAAATGTGAAGTCATTATAGGAATGAATAAAATGATTTTTTCTTCAATAAAACATTATCTACCAACAATCATGTACATTATGCTGTGTGTGCTATGCTAAGTTGCTTCAGTGGTGACTGACTCTTTGCAACTCTATGGACTGTCGCCCACCAGACTCCTCTATCTACGGGATTCTCTGGCAAGAATGCTGGAGTGGGTTGTTATGCCCTCCTCCAGGGGATCTTCCTGACCCAGGGATCAAACCCACATCTCGTCTGTCTCCTGCATTGGCAGGCGGTTCTTTACCACTAGCGCCACTTGGGAAGCCCCAAGTACATTATGTATGACCAAACAGCTTTTCATTTTTAGTTGCAATTAAGAAGAAAAGGAAGAAATTCTACAAAGCTCGTCTCTTGGGAGCACTAGACTATGCTATGTGCCTTTATGGGCACATCTTCTGGGGGTGATGATAGATATAAAATAGGGAAACACAATTTATTGGTTTATTGATAATTATGGCAGCACTCTTACACATGTCAGAAATTTCTATCAGTAAAGGAAAGGTGATCTTACCTTGACTTCAGATTTAGTCTCATCATCTTCCTTTTCCTCTGAGTTTAAATCTGTCTCTGCATAAGGTTCCTCAGATGTTTTCTGATGAGGAACTAGAGAGATAAAGGAAACCTACCATTAACTTGGCTAGTTGGCTAATAACTCAGAGCACTTAGCCTGACTTGGATCAAGCTGATGTAGTTGATTAACAACGCTTAATTGAGCTGCTACAGTGATTTTCAAAACAGTAGATGAAATTGGAGGTGAAGATGAGATGCAGAAAAGAAAGAGTCCTTGATCCCAGGCACTTGATCCAAAGAGAAAAAAGTCATACCCAACACCACAGAAAACATCAAACTGTAACCAATCAGTCAAGGTAATGTGGTAAAAATGACAGTTTCCATCATTCCCATTTTTAAGGCCCAGTTAAAAAGTTGTTTTCTTCATGAAGTCTTCTTTAACTATTCTAAACTTCATGGATCCTGTTTATACACTGATGCTTTAGCATTTTCATTTGCAATGTATAATATTGCACTTGATGTTGTTCTTGGATTGGAAGATTGAATTCTAGGTACCACATTCTACTGAGTGTATTCTTTCCATTATACAGGTAATTAATTAGTGATTATTAATAGAAAATTTGAAAAATACTAAAATCTTACCATTTAAACACACTATGATTATGTAAAAGGATAGAAATCGTTGCTAATCTAATGATTTAACAGTTGCATTCCAGAACTAATGCAATCATATTTATTAGTGGACAGGATGACTGTGTGAAGAATCTGCTGAGTCTGGAGGAAATTGGGCAGGCTTGCTCTTACTCTTATCTCTCAATCATTCTCTCTCCCTCCTCTCCTTCCCACAGTGCACTAAGACGCCTGGAAATAGCCATCTTCAACCTCCACAGTCATTTGGCAGTAAGATTGGGATTTGGGGAGGAGAAGCCCTGGTTAGGTTGTAGCTTTCTAACCCAGTTTTACCAGAAGGCTGCTCTGGGGGTGATGACTACAAGACTAGTAAGTAAGTGGTACTTTATGTTCTTACTTGTCACCATCACCACCCTTTTATATACAGTTCCTTTGGGAAACTCACAGGATACATGCGATTAACCCAGGACAGGAAATGAGCATTTCTAGGTCCGGTGGCCAAAATGTCATCCACCTAATGTCACCAATACCACCCGGATGCTTATGTGTGGCAGACTTGATGGAGGTTGACTGTCTTGCCTCCATAGGCCCTTCCCAAGCCTCTGTGAGCCAACTGGAAGCCCCTTGATTTTTCTGTGGGTTTTCTATACATGTTGAAATCTGTAGTGAAGTGCACAATTAGCTGCCCCAGGTTGTATGACTGCTGAAGCTATTTTAAAACAATGGACAACCCATTGGGCTCCTCATTCTCTGCAGGATCTGATCTCTGTAACCTGAGTGATTCGAGGCATAGTAACAGGGAGCTAGAAATGCATATACTGATTGGCAATACCCATGACTGAGAACCACTTCCCCTTAACTCTGTTAAGTACAGCAGTGAAGTTAAAGGCAAGGACGTGGGAGCAATGTTGCCAGAGTTCAAGTTTTGCTCTTCCACACATGAAACATACATTATCAAAGAGCCTTAGCTTCAGGTCAGTTCAGTTCAGTCTCTCAGTCGTGTCCGACTCTTTGCAACCCCATGGACTGCAGCATGCCAGGCCTTCCTGTCCATTACCAACTCCCAGAGTTTACTCAGACTCATGTACATTGAGTTGGTGATGCCATCCAACCATCTCATCCTCTGTCGTCCCTTCTCCTCCCGCCTTCAACCTTTCCCAGCATCAGGGTGTTTTCAAATGAGTCAGTTCTTCACATCAGGTGGCCAAAGTACTACAGTTTCAGCTTCAGCATCAGTCCTTCCAATAAATATTCAGGACTGATTTCCTTTAGGATGGACTGGTTGGATCTCCTTGCTGTCCAAGGGACACGCAAAAGTCTTCTCCAACACCACAGTTCAAAACCATCAATTCTTCAGCGCTCAGCTTTCTTTATAGCCCAACTTTCACATCCATACATGACTACTGGAAAAACCATAGCTTTGACAAGATGGACCTTGGTTGGCAAACTAATGGCTCTGCTTTTTAATATGCTGTCTAGGTTGGTCATAACTTTTCTTCCAAGGGGCAAGCGTCTTTTAATTTTATGTCAGCAGTCACCATCTGCAGTGATTTTGGATCACAAAACAATAAACTCTCTCACTGTTTCCATTGTTTCCTCATCTATTTGCCATGAAGTGATGGGACCAGATGCCATGATCTTAGTTTGCTGAAAGTTGAGTTTTAATCCAACTTTTTCACTCTCTTCTCTCACTTTTATCAAGAGGCTCTTTAGTTCTTCTTCAATTTCTGCCATAAGGATGGTGTCATCTGCATATCTGAGGTTATTGATATTTCTCCCAGCAATCTTGATTCCAGCTTGTGCTTCATCCAATCCAGCATTTCTCATGATGTACTCTGCATATAAGTTAAATAAGCAGGGTGACAATATACAGCCTTGACGTACTCCTTTTCCTATTTGGAACCAGTCTGTTGTTCCATGTCCAGTTCTAACTGTTGCTTCCTCACCTGCATACAGATTTCTCAGGAGGCAGGTCAGGTTGTCTGGTATTCCCATCTCTTTAAGTTTTCCACAGTTGGTTGTGATCCAAACACTCAAAGGCTTTGGTGTAGTCAATAAAGTAGAAGCAGATGCTTTTCTGAAATTCTCTCGCTTTTTCGATGATCCAACAGATGTTGGCAATTTGATCTCTGGTTCCTCTGCCTTTTCTAAATCCAGCTTGAACATCTAGAAGTTTATGGTTCACGTACTATTGAAGCCTGGCTTGGAGAATTTTGAGCATTACTTTGCTAGCATGTAAGATGAGTGCAATTGTGCGGTAGTTTGAAAATTCTTTGGCATTGCCTTTCTTTGGGATTGGAATGAAAACTGACCTTTTCCAGTCCTGTGGCCACTGCTGAGTTTTCCAAATTTGCTGGCATATTGAGTGCAGCACTTTCACAGCATCATCTCATAGGATTTGAAATAGCTCAACTGGAATTCTATCACCTCCACTAGCTTTGTTCATAGTGATGCTTTGTAAGGCCCACTTGACTTCACATTCCTGGAAGTCTGGCTCTAGGTGAGTGATCACACCATCGTGATTATCTGGGTCATGAAGATCTTTTTTGTATAGTTCTTCTGTGTATTCTTGCCACCTCTTCTTAATATCTTCTGCTTCTGTGAGGTCCGTACCATTTTTGTCCTTTATTGTGCCCATCTTTGCATGAAATGTTCCCTTGGTATCTCTAATTTTCTTGAAGAGATCTCTAGTCTTTCCCATTCTGTTGTTTTCCTCTATTTCTTTGCACTGATCACTGAGGAAGGCTTTCTTATTTCTCCTTGCTATTCTTTGGAACTCTGCATTCAAATGGGTGTATCTTTCCTTTTCTCCTTTGCTTTTCACTTCTCTTCTTTTCACAGCTATTTGTAAGGCCACCTCAGACAATCATTTGGCCTTTTTGCATTTCTTTTTCTTGGGGATGGTCTTGATCCCTGCCTCCTGTACAATGCCACGAACCTCCATCCATAGTTCTTCAGGCGCTCTGTCTATCAGATATAATCCCTTGAATCCATTTCTCACTTCCACTGTATAATCGTAAGGGATTTGATTTATGTCATACCTGAATGGTCTAGTGGTTTTCCCTACTTTCTTCAATTTAAGTCTGAATTTGGCAATAAGGAGTTCATGATCTGAGCCACAGTCAGCTCCCGGTCTTGTTTTTGTTGACTGTATAGAGCTTCTCCATCTTTGGCTGCAAAGAATATAATCCATCTGATTTTGGTGTTGACCATCTGGCGATGTCCATGTGTAGTCTTCTCTTGTGTTGTTGGAAGAGGGTGTTTGCTATGACCAGTGCGTTCTCTTGGCAAAACTCTATTAGCCTTTGCCCTGCTTCATTCTGTACTCCAAGGCCAAATTTGCCTGTTACTCTAGGTATTTCTTGACTTCCTACTTTTGCATTCCAGTCCCCTATCATGAAAAGGACATCTTTTTGGGGTGTTAGTTCTAGAAGTCTTGTAGGTCTTCCTAGAACCATTCAACTTCAGCTTCTTCAGCATTACTGCTCCAGGCATAGACTTGGATTCCTGTGATATTGAATGGTTTGCCTTGGAAATGAACAGAGATCATTGTCATTTTTGAGATTGCATCCAAGTATTGCATTTCGGACTCTTTTGTTGACTATGATGGCTACTCCATTTCTTCTAAGGGATTCTTGCCCACAGGAGTAGATATAATAGTCATCTGAGTTAAATTCACCCATTCCAGTCCATTTTAGTTTGCTGAATCCTAAAATGTCGATGTTCACTCTTGCCATCTCCTGTTTGACCACTTCCAATTTGCCTTGATTCATGGACCTAACAGTCCAGGTTCCTATGCAATATTGCTCTTTACAGTATCAGACTTTACTTCCATCACCAGTCACATCCCTAACTGGGTGTTGTTTTTGCTTTGGCTTCGTCTCTTCATTCTTTCTGGAGTTATTTCTCCATTGATCTCCAGTAGCATATTGGACACCTACTGACCTGGGGAGTTCATCTATCAGTGTCCTATCTTTTTGCCTTTTCATACTGTTCATGGGGTTCTCAAGGCAAGAATACTGAAGGGGTTTGCCATTCCCTTCTCCAGTGGACCACATTTTGTTAGAACTCGCCACCATGACCCATCATCTGTCTTGGGTGGCCCTACACGGCATGGCTCATAGTCTCATTCAGTTAGACAAGGCTGTGGTCCATGTGATCAGATTGGTTAGTTTTCTGTGATTGTGGTTTTCAGTCTGTCTCCCCTCTGATGGAGAAGGATAAGAGGCTTATGGAAGCTTCCTGATGGGAGAGACTGACTGAGGGGGAAACTGGGTATTGTTCTGATGGGCAAGGCCATGCTCAGTAAATCTTTAATCCACTTTTCTGTTGATGGGTGGGGCTGTGTTCCCTCCCTGTTATTTAGCTGGGGCCAAACTATGGTGGAGATAATGAAGATAATGGCTTTAGCTCATTCATCTGCAAAGTGGGGAATAATAATAAAGCCTACAGTATGTATGTATGTATGAGGCCTTAGTGAATTAATATGCACAAAGTGTTTAGGTCTTGGTAAGCACTCAGTATATTTTAGCTACTATTATAGCCACAAAAGGGGGCTTCCCAGGTGGCACAGTGGTAAAGAATCCATCTGCTAATGCAAGAGACACAGAAGATGCATGTTCGATCCCTGAGTTGGCAAGATCCCTTGGAGTAGGAAATGGCAAGCCACTCCAGTATTCTTGCCTGGAAAACTCCATGGACAGAGGAGTCTGGAAGTCTGCAGCCCATGGGGTCACAAAGAGTTAGACACAAATGGGCACACATAGCCACAAAAGAATGTTTTCACATTCCTTGTGTACTTCAAAGAGGTTCAAAGTACCCAAGACACTTGGCTACCAAGAGTCAGAGCTGAGATTCCGGCTCCCATCCCTAAGTGGCCCTGACCATGTTCCTTATACTGTGAAATATAGTACTTTATCTTGGCATGGACTCAGTTACTAAGGAATCAGATGAATGTGTTTGAAAATCCTGTTATCAACCAGCTAGAATCCACACTCAGTGGTTAATCTCCAAAACAAAAGCATAGGAGCATTATACAAAATAAGCACGTCACCTGACCAAAGTCCACAGTACCTGTTCAGAGATGTCAAAGATCTGTGGATCCTAGGAGGGTCATTAATTACTGTGAAGTCTTGTGTTTGAAAAGCTGAGAAACAGTCTATCACCGTGCTTTGTTTATTTGTAACAAATATATGTCCTTTAAAATAATGAGGGAAATAAAAAAATAATAATAATAATAATGAGAGAAGCAAAGTCATAGAAAGGAGTATAATTAGTTTTGGGAAAGTGCCCTATGTAAGAGGTCAGGAGAACCAAGCCCTGTTTCCAACCATCCAAGAAGGATGTCTCTGTGTGTGCATGGCTGTGTGTATCTGTGGTGTGCATGCATAAGTGTGTCTGAGTATACATGTGTATGTATGTGTGTGTGTGTGTATGGAAAAATTCTGGAAAGAAATTCCCAAAACTGTGAATTTAGTGAACTAAACACTAAAGTTATAACACTAAACTGTTATCAACTTTTTAATTCTAAAGAGCTTAATATGTGGTAGGAGACAGGGGAGTGTAAATTGTATTAAATGGGGAGTTACCAAAAGACCCCATGATTTTCAGATAAATAAAAACTGAAAGAATTTGTTGCAAACAGACCTACAAAACAAGAACTGCCAAAGGAAGGTTTTCAGCTTGAAGAGACAAAATACAGGATGGTAATTCAATAAGGAATAAAGAACATCAGAAATGATGAATAGGAAGTAAATATAAAATTATCTATATATTTTTTCCTTTTTTCTTCCTTTCTCCAAATTTCATTGAAAGATATATGCCTGTTTAAAGCAAAAATTATAACACAATATTGGGGTATGTAACATATGTTGATGTAATATTTAGGATAAGAATAGCACAGAAGATGGTTAATCAGCATATGCAACTATACTGTTGCAAATTTCCTGTATTTACACAATGTGCTACAATATTAACTCAAAGTAGATTGTGAGAAATTAGGGACACACATGGTAATACCTAGAAGAAACACCTGGGGAAAAACAATGCAAAAAGGTATGTATGTATGTAAAAAGTCAGTAGAGGAATTAAAACAGAATACTAAAAAATGGCTAACCTCAAAATAGTCAGGAAAGGAGATCAAAGGAATAAAAAAAAATGAGACAAATAGAGAACAAATAATGAAACAGTAGCTCTAAATCCAACTATATCAGTAATTACATATTATGTAAAATCAATTAAGTACTCTAATTAGAAGATAGAAGTTAACCTAATGTTTTTAAAAGGCGAGACCCAAGTAAAGCTGTCTATAAGAAACATACTTTAAAAATAAAGTCAGAAATAGAAGAATGGAAAAAGTGTATCATGTAAACACTAAGCATAAGAAAGCTGGAATGGCAATATTAATATCTGACAAAGTAGACTTTAATATAGGGCCTATTACTAAAGATAAGAAGGGAAAGAATATTTAATTATTATAAAAGAGCAAATATATCTGCAAGATAAAATAATTATGAATCTATATATGCTTAATAACAGTCAAAATACATGTGGCAACAAATGATACATATATATATCATATCCAAGAGTGTTTACCAAGAATGCATGATTGTTTTAACATATAAAAATAAATCACTGTAATCTACCATATAAACCAATAAAGGAGAAAAATCATACAAAGCGCTTCCCAGGTGGCACTAGTGGTAAAGAACCTGCCTGCCAATGCAGGAGACATAAGTGAGGCAATTTCGATCCCTGGGTTGGGAAGATCTCCTGGAGAAGGAAATGGCAACTCACTCCAGTATTCTTGCCTGGAGAATTCCATGGACAGAGGAGCCTGGCAGGACATAGTCCATGTAGTCACAAAGAGTCAGACACGACTGAGCAACTACTAGGAACTAACTCTATGCACCAAATAGAGTATCTGAAAAATTCAACAATCATTCATGATAAAACTCTTAATAAACTGGAATAGAAGGGAACTTTCTCAATCTCATAAAGTACGTCTGTGAAAAACTTACTGCTAACATATACTTCAAGGTGAACAATAAGTTCTTTCCCTACAAACTGGGAAAAATCATGGATGTCTGATCTCACCACTTCTATTCAACGTTCTACTAAAAGTTCCAGCCATTATCATAGGGAAAGGGGAAAAAAAGCATAAAGACTGAAACAGAAGTAAAATTGTCCTTATTTACAGATGATATGATTACATTTCTATACAGAAATAGACTCCTATTGATAATAGTTATATGTGGTAAATTCCATTTATCATATGGCTTTATAAAAACATGAAATGCCTAAGATCTTTACACTCAAAACTACTATATTGTTGAGGAAAATTAAACAAGACCTGAATAAATGGAACATTATAACATTTATAAGTTGAAAGATTCAACATTGGTGAGAGAAAAGTTCTCCCCAAACTGAACTATATATTCATTCAGTGATCTACATATTCATCCCAGAAGAAACTGAAAGGTGATTTTACAATTTATATGGAAATGAAAAGGACCTAAAATAGCCAAAACAATCTTGAAAAATAACAAAGTTGGAAGACTTACACTACCTGATCTCAAATCTTACAAGTAGGCTATGGTAATCAAGACCATGGAGGATTGGTATAAGGACTCATCTTTTTATTTTTTTCAAAGAACCAATTTTACCACTCTTTTGCTAACAGAATCTTGTTGGCCTTTTAAAGGTTCTTAATGAAGCTTATTTTATGCTAATGCTATGCATTTATATTGTTCTTCTACTAGACTGTGAACTTCTCCCGGCATACAGGCATTCAGTTTTACCAAAATTTATAAGTCTTCAATGCCTGTACTATTCCATAGCTTATATAATATCTGTTGAAACAGTAACCATTATGCATCTTAAACAAGCATAATCTAAATCGTCATAAGCATGGATGAAACATAAAGCCACAAAACTTCCTTCCCCAAATAACTCACCCAAGGTGGAGGGCTGGCTGATTTTTGGTGACACCCATTTTGGGGAAGACTCAGGATGGGGGGCCACGGGTTGCACTGGGCGAGTCTGTCTGGCTGCCAATTTCATCAGACTCATTTGTCTCTTGTGAAATATTTCCTGCACGTCGCTCAGCTTCTGCAGGACTTTCTGGGCTTTAGCCTATGGGAACAAAAGCAGATCATGAGCTGGTGGCTCTGCACTGAATCTGAGAACATGAGGCATTCCCTTTCTCCCCTCTTCCCCTCTTCCCCTCTTCTCTGAGCATCCATATGCAGGTCATTGCATATCTTGCCTGGTACAAAATTGTGCTTCTAAGAGCCTGTACCTCCCATTTGATTGTCAGCGGTTATATTCTTTTCACCACTGTTTCTCCAGCACCTGGAACACTGCCAGGCACCGAGTGATTCAGTTCAGTTCAGTCAGTTCAGTCACTCACTCATGTCCAACTCTTTGCCACCCCATGGACTGCAGCAGGCCAGGCTTCCCTGTCGACATCAACAACTCCTGGAGCTTACTCAAACTCATGTCCATTGAGTCGGTGATGCCATCCAACCATCTCATCCTCTGTCGTCCCCTTCTCCTCCCACCTTCAATCTTTCCCAGCATCAGGGTCTTTTCAAATGAGTCAGTTCTTTGCATCAGGCAGCCAAATTACTGGAGTTTAAGCTTCAGTATCAGTCCTTCCAATAAATATTCAGGACTGATTTCTTTTAGGATGGACTAGTTGGATCTCCTTGCAATCCAAGGGATGCTCAAGAGTCTTCTCCAACACCACAGTTAAAAAGCATCAATTTTTTGGAGCTCAGCTTTCTTTATAGCCCAACTCTCACATCCATACATGACTACTGGAAAAACCAAAGCTCTGACTCGATGGACCTTGTCTGGCAAAGTAATGTCACTGCTTTTTAATATGCTGTCTAGGTTGGTCATAACTTTTCTTCCAAGGAGCAAGCGTCTTTTAATTTCATGGCTGCAGTCACCATCTGCAGTGATTTTGGAGCCCCCCAAAATAAAGTCTGCCACTGTTTCCACTGTTTCCCCATCTATTTGCCATGAAGTGATGGAACCAGATGCCATGATCTTAGTTTGCTGAATGTTGAGTTTTAATCCAACTTTTTCACTCTCTTTCACTTTCATCAAGAGGCTCTTCAGTTCTTTGCTTTCTGCCATAAGGATGGTGTCATCTGCATATCTGAGGTTATTGATGTTTCTACCAGCAATCTTGATTCCAGCTCGTGCTTCATCCAGTCCAGTATTTCTCATGATGTACTCTGCATATATGTTAAATAAGCAGGGTGAAAATATACAGCCTTGATGTATTCCTTTCCCGAATTGGAACCAGTCTGTTGTTCCATGTCCAGTTCTAACTGTTGCTTCCTCACCTGCATACAGATTCTCAGGAGGCAGGTCAGGTTGTCTGGTATTCCCATCTCTCAAAGAATTTTCCACAGTTTGTTGTGATCCACACACTCAAAGGCTTTGGTGTAGTCAATAAAACAGAAGTAGATGTTTTACTGGAATTCACTCGCTTTTTCAATGATCCAACAGATGTTGGCAAATCGATCTCTGGTTCCTCTGCCTTTTCTAAATCTGGCTTGAACATCTGGAAGTTTACGGTTCATGTACTGTTGAAGCCTGGCTTGGAGAATTTTGAGCATTACTTTGCTAGCATGTGAGATGAGTGCAATTGTGTGGTAGTTTGAGCATTCTTTGGCATTACCTTTCTTTGGGATTGGAATGAAAACTGACCTTTTCCAGTCCTGTGGCCACTGCTGAGTTTTCCATATTTGCTGGCATATTGCGTGCAGCACTTTCAAAGCATCATCTCATAGGATTTGAAATAGCTCAACTGGAATTCCATCGCCTCCACTAGCTTTGTTCCTACTGATGCTTCCTAAGGCCCACTTGACTTTGCATTCCTGGAAGTCTGGCTCTAGGTGAGTGATCACACCATCATGATTATCTGGGTCATGAAGATCTTTTTTGTATAGTTCTTCTGTGTATTCTTGCCACCTCTTCTTAATATCTTCTGCTTCTGTGAGGTCCGTACCATTTTTGTCCTTTATTGTGCCCATCTTTGCATGAAATGTTCCCTTGGTATCTCTAATTTTCTTGAAGAGATCTCTAGTCTTTCCCATTCTGTTGTTTTCCTCTATTTCTTTGCACTGATCACTGAGGAAGGCTTTCTTATTTCTCCTTGCTATTCTTTGGAACTCTGCATTCAAATGGGTGTATCTTTCCTTTTCTCCTTTGCTTTTCACTTCTCTTCTTTTCACAGCTATTTGTAAGGCCACCTCAGACAATCATTTGGCCTTTTTGCATTTCTTTTTCTTGGGGATGGTCTTGATCCCTGCCTCCTGTACAATGCCACGAACCTCCATCCATAGTTCTTCAGGCGCTCTGTCTATCAGATATAATCCCTTGAATCCATTTCTCACTTCCACTGTATAATCGTAAGGGATTTGATTTATGTCATACCTGAATGGTCTAGTGGTTTTCCCT
This sequence comes from Okapia johnstoni, assembly GCA_024291935.2. Classification (NCBI taxonomy): domain Eukaryota; kingdom Metazoa; phylum Chordata; class Mammalia; order Artiodactyla; family Giraffidae; genus Okapia; species Okapia johnstoni. Next base: position 84,752,401 of record CM044311.1, on the reverse strand, counting down.
ACTTTCTTCAATTTAAGTCTGAATTTGGCAATAAGGAGTTCATGATCTGAGCCACAGTCAGCTCCCGGTCTTGTTTTTGTTGACTGTATAGAGCTTCTCCATCTTTGGCTGCAAAGAATATAATCCATCTGATTTTGGTGTTGACCATCTGGTGATGTCCATGTGTAGTCTTCTCTTGTGTTGTTGGAAGAGGGTGTTTGCTATGACCAGTGCGTTCTCTTGGCAAAACTCTATTAGCCTTTGCCCTGCTTCATTCTGTACTCCAAGGCCAAATTTGCCTGTTACTCCAGGTATTTCTTGACTTCCTACTTTTGCATTCCAGTCCCCTATCATGAAAAGGACCTCTTTTTTGAGTGTTAGTTCTAGAAGTCTTGTAGGTCTTCCTAGAACTGTTCAACTTCAGCTTCTTCAGCATTACTGCTCCAGGCATAGACTTGGATTCCTGTGATATTGAATGGTTTGCCTTGGAAATGAACAGAGATCATTCTGTCATTTTTGAGATTGCATCCAAGTACTGCAAGTACTTCGGACTCTTTTGTTGACTATGAGTTAATATATGCTGAGTGGGTAATTGCTCACTAAGCCAAATCCATCCATGGTAGGAAAGGATGTCACAGGCCAACTTACAAAAGAATTATTCCAAAATGAGAAATGTAACCTGAATAAAGGCCCTGGTGGAGAAAAGACTGTAAGTATTGTAGGGGAAAGGGTGGCTAAATTCTGAGGCAGGATCAAGGGAACCACAAGGATGTGTGATGAAAAGGATATACATTTAAATTTTATTCTGCGAGACCTCTTCTCTCTATATAAGTAGGAAAGAAGTAAACTGATGAAATACCAGGGGAAAGATGGAACTCAAACACATTCTCATAAGGAACTATGTGCCCTAAGGCAGAGGTTCAGGAGAACAAGAAACCAGACCTGTTTCACCTGGGTTTCCCCAAGGCCTGAACCCAGCTGAAATACGTTTCTTTCAGCATGATGTCCCTTCAGCTCTGGTGGGTCAAGGAAGTGGGTTGCTTTCTCTTTGTCATGCTGACTCTGACAAACATCTTATGGATGATTTTAACCACCAAAGAAGGGACTCAGAAGAGTTGAACCACCATAACCCATGCAGGGTGGTCTGAAGATGCCAAATTCCAAAAGTACAGGCTCAGCACACACCCAGTGAGGTTGCCACATTTTGCAACTGGAAAAAGTAAATTTGTCTTTTCTATGCTGAACCATCTTCTGAGGAAAGGGCAAAGATCCCTGAGGACTGGAATGTTAGCTATGGAACAACTCTTCCCCTATAGCCCAAGGCCCAGTTAAGGCTGACCTCTGCACTAAAATCTGAGGCTGGTCTCACTCTTTGGAGGGTCTGAAGGCAGATCTGAACTGTCCATACAGTACCCACTGGCCACATGTGGTTAGTGAGCACCTGAAATGCGGCTAGTCTAAACTGAGCTGCACTGTCTGTTTAAATACACACTGGATTTTGAACACTTACTTGAAAAAAAGAACATAAAAGATCTCATTAAAATATAATTAATTATACAACAGTGATTGTATGTTGAAATATTTTGCACAAAGGTGGAAGAAAACATTATTAAAATTGATTTAATTTGTTTCTTTTTATTTTTTAAAATGCAGCTACCAGAAAATCTTGAATTACATATATGGTTTACATTATATTTCTACTGAAAAGTTTTGATCTAGACCACAGATTGGCAGTTTTTTTGAAAAGGACCAAACAGTAAATAATTCAGGCTTTGCAGATCCTCTAGTCTCTGATCAATCTGCCACACTTGGCTGTTTTAGCATAATAGCAGTCATAGATGACAGATAATACATAAATGAAAGAGAGCAACTGTGTTCTGATAAAACTTGATTTATAAAAATAGGTAGCAATCGCTTATGATTATACAGTGGAGGTGATGAATAGACATACTCCTTTCCCAATTTTGAACAATGTTCATGTTCATGGAACATTGTTCCATGTCCAGTTCTAAGTATAAGTTACTTTGTGGCAAATATAAGGAGAAATAGTGGAAGCACTGACTGATTTTATTTTCTTGGGCTCCAGAGTCACTGCGGACAGTGACTGCAGCCATGAAATTAAAAGATGATTGCTCCTTGGAAGGAAAGCTATGACAAATCTAGACAGCATATTAAAAAGCAGAGATATCACTTTGCCTACAAAAGTCTATATAATCAAAGCTATGGTTTTTCTAGTAGTCGTGAGAATTGGACTATAATGAAGGCTGAGTGCTGAAGAATTGATGCTTTTGAATTGTGGTGTTGGAGAAGACTTGAGAGTCCCTTGGACAGCAAGGAGATCCAACCAGTCAATCCTAAAGGAAATCAACCCTGAATATCCCATTGGAAGGACGATGCTGAAGCTGAAACTCCAGTACTTTGGCCACCTGATGTGAAGAACTGACTCATTTGAAAAGACCCTGATGCTGGGAAAGATTGTCATTTCCTCCTCCAGGGGATCTTTCTGACCAAGGATAAAATCCACATCTCCTGCATCTCCTGCACTGCAGGCAAATTATTTACCACTGAGCCACTGGGAAGCTTCCCATTAAATCTGTTAATATTTGCTTTATAGATTTAGGTTTTCCTTAGGTGCATGTATGTTAATAAGAGCTATACCCCTTGTATATTCTTGTATTGATCTCTTTATCATTAAATAATACCCTTCTTTGTCCTTTGTTATAGACTTTGTTTTAAAGTTCATTTTGTCTGATATTACTACCTTCTCTTTATTGCTGTTTCCATTTGTACAAAATACCTTTTTCCATCCTCTCACTTTCATCCTCTCACTGTCTTTAGCTCTGAAGTGAGTCTCTTGTAAGTCACATATAGAGAGGTATTCTTTTTTAATCCAATCAGCCATTCTATGTCTTTTGACTGGAGAATTTAGTCCACTGACATATAATTATTGATAGTTTTGTACTTACTGCCATTTTGTTACTTGTTTTCTGGTTTTTGTAGTTGTTCTCTGTCCTTTCCTTCTTTTAGTCTCTTAACTTGTGGTTTCATGATTTTCTTTAGTGGAATGCTTGTGTTCCTCTCTCCCTGATTTTTGTATATCTGTTGTAGGTTTTGATTTGTGGTTATTATGGGGTTCATATATGTTGATCTGTAACTATATTTATTTGTTTCAAACAGATACTCATTTAAATTAAAACACATTCTAAAAGAGCTACACTTTCTTACTGCCCCTCCCTCATGTTTTGTGTTTTTGATGTGTATTTTACATCTTCGTGTGTATCCTTCCACTGTTCACTGTAGTTATGTTTAATTTTATGATTTTTTATCTTTTAATCTTCCTACCAGCTTAGTTAAGTGGTTCATCCACAGCCTTCACTACATACTTGCTTTTACTATTGGAATTTTTCCTTTCCTATAGATTCTTACTTCTTGTAGCGTTTTCTTTCCACTTTGGATCATCTCTTTTAACATTGATTTAGTATTGATGAACTCTTTTACTTTTTGCTCATCTAATAAGTTATTTCTCATTCAATTCTAAAAGATAATCTTACTGTGTAGAGTAGCATACATTGTAGGGTTTTTTCTTTCAGCATTTTAAATATATCATGGCCACTCACTCTGGACTGCAAAGTTTCTGCAGAAAAATCAGCTGATAGCCTTATGGGGGTTCCCTTGTATATAAGTCTTCCCCCTGCCTTGTTGCCTTTAGAATTCTCTTTATCTTCAACGTTTGTCATTTTAATTACGCCTAATGTGGGTCTCTTTGGGTTCATCTGGTGTGGGCTGCTCTGTGCTTCTTGTACCTGGTTATCTGTTTCCTTCCTCAGGTTTAGGAAGTTTTCAGCCATAATTTCATCAAATACATTTTTGACTCCTCTATCTCTCTCTCTCTTTTCCTCCTGGGGCCTCTATAATGCAAATGCTGGTATGCTTAATGTTGTTCCAGGGGTCCCTTAATCTATTCTCATTTTTAACATTTGTTTTCTTTCTGCTATTCTGATTGAGTGGTTTCCATTATTCTGTCTTCCAGACTTGTGTATTCTTCTGTTTCACCTGGTCTGCTGTTAATTCCTTCTAGTGTGTTTTTCATTTCAGTTATTGTATTCTTGAGTTCTGACTGGTTCTTTTTTATACTTTTTAGTTCCTTGTTAATATTTCCACTATGTTCACCTATTCTTTTCCCCAGGTCAGTTAGCATTCTTATTACTAATGCTTTGAACTATTCATCTGGTAAATTATTTATCTCTGTTTCATTAGTTGTTTTTTCAGGTTTTTTTTTCTTGTTCTTTCATTTGAAACAACTTTTATTGTCTTCTTATTCCGCTTAACTTTTTCTGTCTTCATGAAATTAGGTGAAACAGTTCTCTATCCTGGTCTTGAAGGAGTGTCCTTGTATGGGAGCATCCCTAGATAGTCTGCATGTACCCAGTGGCTTTGGTGGGAGAGCTGGATCTGACATGAGCACAAGTGATATCTTTCCTCAGGGTGTGCTGGCAGCTAGCACCTTGGTAGATTATGGGCTGGAGATGGAGGGGCTGAAGCCAGAGCCAGGTATGACTCAGACTTCCCCTCAGCTCAGTGGCCATCACTGCCCTATTTGGTGAGGGGTCTGATCTCAGACTGCTAGAACATAAGCCCTGAGAGTTGGGTCTGAGGTGGTTCTATTCTGTGTGCTCTCCCCCTTTCCCCAGAATTGGTAACTTTGCCCCAGAGGGAAGCAGTGCTGGAACAAGAGGGGTCAGAGTGGGTACCTGGTGTGGAATGGGGTATGTGCTGGAGTGGTCCCAGCACATAAGTCAGAATTCAGACTACTCTGGATCTGCCTCCTCCATGAGCACCAGTAATGGCTGCCCTCACCCCGGTTTGGATGCTGTGCCAGGTCTGAGCCAGCTCTAACCCCCACCCCCCACAACTGTACTCTTCCCAAAGCTGTGGCAGCTCTTGCCCTAGTGTCAAGCTGCACCACAGAGCAAGAGCAGCCAAGTGAGCACTCAGCTTGGGCTGAGTCAGTCACTGGTGCAGTCACAGGAAACTAGCCAGAATCCTGGGAAATTTCAATCTGCTTCATTTACCTTGTTCCCAGGTGTTTTCAAACCAACTAAGGGGACTCATCTTCCCTGTGTCAGATCCCAGGGCTGGGGTGCCCATATGTGGTTCAAATTGCTCACTCCCCAAAAGGCCTATGTAATCCCCCTCCTTTTTTGTGTCCTCTCCCAGGGGTGTGGTCCTGACCTAATACCATGTGGATCTTTCTTACAGCTTTGGTTGTATAAGTATCTTTCTGCCAGTCTCATTTGTTTTCAGTGAGAATTGTTCCACGTGTAGATGTAATCTTGATGTGTTTTTTGGGAGAGGTGAACTTTGCTTTCTGCTACTCTGCCATTTTGATATCCCTCTCTAGGATCATTTTGTGTATTTCCTTTCCCAGTCCTAGCTATGGCCATTTCTCCAAGGAGCCCAGTTCTCTTTTACTGGAGAATGGTATTAGAAACTAAGATCTTAGAGGTGGGTGTGCTCATTGATACTAGGGGTCTTGTTTCTATGCCTGGAACCAACTGTCCAACTAAGGAGATACATGTATCTATACCAATGTGTGTATATGCATATAACGAGGATTATTTCTATGTCTATAGAATACCCATTTTGACAACCAAGTCATTACTCCTCAGTGGATAAAACTCTGACAGAATAGGATATCTGAACATTAACATCTAGAATTTTACTCCAAACCAAAAGAAGAAAAAGAGGGGTTTGGGGGACTTGAAGGGTCCATTTTGGGTATTTAAAATAAATTTCTCTTCTGATCTCCTCCTTCCTCCATGTTTCTATTTCCCAGAAGTGGTTTATTAAGTTCTATTCATTTTCTGGTGGGAGATGTGGTTATAAGGTTTGCTGGTGTTGGCCAAAATGGCATCTGTGGCCACAAGTCTCCCTGGTTGACCTGATAAACTTGTTTGTGGAGCTAAATGAGACTGTTCTGCTTTGGGAATACGATCTGAGACTACCAAATCCTGGGTCTACAATATAGCACAGACACTAGATGCACCTTCTCTTTGTCCTCTCTGCAGGGAAGTAGAAGGGTCCCTGTGTTAGGGAAAGGGGACCAGCCTAACTACCCCCAACACCACTTTAAGATCATATCTTAACACCAAAACCCACCAGGAAGAGTCAGGGAAAGACTATCACTGAGGCACAACCCCACACCAAGCTGCCCTCACTGTACTTGGCCCACTTACCACCTGCCTGCCCATTTGTTCAACAAACATGGACTGTAAGATACTAGGCACAGGCTAGGCACAGGAACGCAGAGGTGGGTGAGGCTCTTGCCTCACTGCAGCTCCCAGTATAATAAACAAGACAGACATTAAAAATAAATAACTAGAATGTAATTTGCTATGTATCATTTTGGAGCAAAGGATCTTAGCCTGGATCCGTGGATATCCTTCAAGGTGTTCCCTTAAAATTAATCATAAAAGCTATACATATTGGGCATTCCTTGTTTGCTTCCCCATTACATCTTCTCTATACTGCTCTGTGTCCCAGGAAGCTAACCTCTACAGTCTCCATCAGATGGGCTCACTAGAGGCCCATGGGCTTTTAGTCGGATTTAGATGTACCACTAGGAAATCTGAGAGGGAGAGAAAAGTAGGGCTATATACTTCCCCACCAGCTGTGGCCTCTGCCCAAGGCCACAGCTCTTACTGGCTCTCTCTCTTACAGTCACAGCTACAGTGCTTCTTGAGTTCCCCTTTGTCTTTCAGGCTTAGTGGTGGTAACTGTTCCCTGTTTCTTGCTAGTCCGGGGTGCTTCACCGTCCGTATTGGGTTTCCTAAATTCTGCCCATATCTTTGTAAACAGTACCTACATCAAGTTCTATTCAATCATTCTGACAGTACAGAACCCTAAAAATATGTGTATCAGATTCTCAAAAGGGTCCATGACTCAAAAGAGGTTAAAAAAAGCCCCTTCAGCAGAAGTACATACAAGGTGATATGGCTCTAAGAGGAAAGTGTACTATCTATAACTCTGTTGGCTTCATAGAACAAGTGCTCCTATCGAAATGCAAATCTGATCCAGTTATTCTCCTTCTTAAATCCTTCAGTGGTTCTCAGAATAAAGACCAAACTCCTTCATATGCCCCACAAAGCCCCACCTCATCTACCCCTCTCTAATCTCACCCCAAACACTCTTTGTGTTTTGTACTCCAGCTGTTCTGAATTTAGGGTTCTGAACTTGTGCCAGGCTCCCTTCAGCCCTGAAACCTTGCACATGCTGATCCTTCAATCTGGAAAGCCATCTTCTCTATTCATTTTCTGGGCCTTGGCTCAAGTGACTCTTTCCAGGGAACTTCCCTGACCCTCAGTCCAGGTCAAGTTCCTCTGTTACATACCCAATAGAACCCTGAATACATCCTCTTAAGCACTTATCATAGTTTGCAATACATTTTTGTGTTTTGTATTTGATATTTATTAATGTCAGCCTCTCCCATACATAAACTGTAAGTTCAGTGAAGGATGGAACCACATGTATTTCTGCTCATAATTGTGTCCTCAGCCTTCAGCACAGAGCATGATATGTCAGAGATGCTCATAAGAATTTGCAGAGAAATGAATGACTGAAAGTTATTTGAATCAAGCCATGAAGGGTCAGTTTTCCAGGAAGCACAGACCAGGAGTCTGAGAGGCCACCTGAGAGCTCAAGAACTGGTTAATCTGCTCAGTACATCTAACATAAATTTTCTTGGGCAACATGGAATATCCCCCCACATCCCTTTCCCAACCATGGATCAAAATAACTCAGAAACATTACCTTTATATCGAGAGTGAGCATCAACTCATACTGGTTGTAAAAGTCCTTGGAGCTGGGCAACTGGTACTCCTTTGCTGTGCCCAGGAATGTCTCAATGTCATTCAAGGCAATGTCAACGCCCTCTCGGGACTGGCACTTGTCTACAGCTTGGGAAGCCAAGAGGTAGACTCCTGCTTCACACCATTGACTGACCTTTTGGAAAGAAACACAGTGCCCTGTGCAGTTAGCCTGCCTACAGCTCAGCCACCACCATCCTCAGGAGGTCCAAGCTCATATGGGGTTCACAAGGATTCTGATACAACAGGCAATTATCATGGTATGTCATGTTATCCAGGATCAAGTTTAGAGGTCCAAAAATATAACCATGAGGTGGACAAGCCCAAATCAATTTTATATCTGCACACTTTTTAGGAAAGTCACTTAATCAAAAAATAAATCACATAAACATTCATCTCCACTGACAGTAATTGCCATATCTCTAAGAGGAGAGAGTTATTTCTATGTTTGGCCTAACCATTGAAAAATACAACAAATGGCTTTTTGGGTCTAACCTCTAGGCAACTTTTCTTGCATCTTAATTGTTACAAGAGCACAGAGTGAAAAATGAAGCTTCAGACTTGGGCCCTCCATGCCCTCCTGATAGAGGGAATGTCTCTTTTAACAAGAATACCATTTTCCTCTGTCCACATTTCATTTGTCTTTCCAAGGGAAGAATCTAAGGATGCAAAACTCTTGACTCAGAACAGTAGTACTTAAACTTTCCAGAATGTTGGGATGAAATCACATAGGTAAAGAATTCTAACAATTCAATTTTTAAAAAACTTAAACAGAAAGACAAGGGCCCTTGTGCTGTCTGAATATTTATATGAAAAGAGGCTGCCCTTGCAAGTACATCTGCATTACCATTTATTGTGAGCTAAAGAGCTATGTAAAATAACTGTACAGAGAAAAAAGATCCAAAGGGAGTTCCAAAGTAGTTATCTCTAAGTGGGAAAATTATAGGCAACTTAAGTTTGTCTTGACTTTTTCCCTAAATTACCTACACTGAATGTGTACTACTTTTAGAATTACAAAGAAATCATATAAAGATATATTAAAATGGATGATTCCCATTGTGTGGGGATGAGGAGCGGAGTGGAATGTAAGTCATGTCCATGAATGACTGTTTTCCTCCTCCTTCTGATATTTTTGGATTTTCAAAATAATATGAAATTATGCTTTGATACATACTGTGAAAACTTTCTCTTTAAAATCAAGCCTATATCTGCAGAAAACACTAGGATGGAGTCTTCTGCCGAGTCACAGAAGCTACTTGTTCCCTGACACACACATACACACACACCCTCCACAGATCATATTAGGCTATTATGTGTGGAGCAGAAATGGAGTGAGGGAAACAGCAGCTAGCTAATCTTGCTAAGAGCACAGCACACAGAGCAGGCTGTGCTCCAGGCCCTTCTGAGCCACTTGCTTCTGGAGCAGCTGTATTTCCTTGACACTAAAATCCCTTTGGCAATGGGATGATGTAAACAGCCTGGGCGGGTGCTCCCAGCTATCAGAGAGAAACAACTGTGGGAATGGAGCATGCTGACTAATGCTATGAGCCCTGTGTTGGCTGGAACAGCTGACAGGGAAGGGTCCAGAAGTCACGGCCCCTGCTGACTGGCCACCTGCCTCAGAGATCACCGCTAAAGGGCAGTGGAGTGTGGGGGGAGGCACCCCCTCCCCATGAGCACTCTGCATACAGAGTTGCAGTCTAGTCTAAGGAATCTGGGTCTTGGAATTTGGCCATCCTGACCTGAAATCTGCAATCCCCTATTTACCCCATGTGTGGTCTTGGGCAACCTTTTACTCCAGGGTTCCTCAGTGTTGTCTAGGTACCACCTGTACCAAATCACCTGGACACTTGATGAAAATACTGATTTCTGGGCATCATCCCAGACTTACTGAATCAGAGTCTCCAGAGTGGTCCATCAGGAAATCTGCAATTATAGCATGCTCACCTTATGTACTAAATGCTGTGACTCATCGGCCCATTCAACTATGTTGACTATCAATTTCTATCTCTTAAATGAGGCCATTATTATCTTCCTCACAGGTTATATTAAGGATTAAATAGATGATGCAATTATGCTCCTGGTAGGAACACAGTAGGTGCTCAATATATGGTAGGAGTGTATAATGGTCATTATTACTTAGGCTTCTTCAAAAGGATTCACAATCTGATGCTTTTTATGAGGAGAAGCACTTTGCAACTCTAGTGCTTGGTTCTCTGTACACTTGATGGGGCATCAAGAAGGGCTTGGCCAGGTCAAAACACACTTTAAGTCTGAGTCCACACAGGAGATGTGGACTTTTTTTCATTCAAATGGGATGTGGTGGATGGCTAGGGCATTTTTCACCTTCAGTACTTCTATAACTTCAGATTGGTACAGTTTTTAATGCCTCTTGAGTACTGTTCCACATGAAGCACTTTATCCTCTCAACAATAATGAGGGGTAGGGAGGGCAAATATGATTAAGACTTCTTCACAGGACATTTTGCACACATCATAGTCACGGCTTAGTTTTGCTCACCTTGTCCAACCTTCTATGCAACTCCAAGGACTTTTCTAAAATGTCATGTTTCTTTTTGTTTTCATTGATGAAGTCATCACAAAGGTGCCTGAGCTCTGCACACCTGGGTCTGATGGAGTCCACTGCATAATGGCGGTTTTGGATAAGCTGGTCCCCAATTACTGCAAGCAGCTGGGCCTTTTCCAAAGATTCCTGCAAAGTGAACATCCACGGCCAAGCATCAGAAACTGAGTCATGGTGAAGCTGGAATTTGCCTGGCACTGTGTGCTTCAAATCTGGGGGAGGCTAGGGAGATGGTGTTCAGGTTTTAGGCTGAGAGCATGGAAAGGTGCTGGGGTGGTTCAAGATCCCCAGGAGGCCTAGCCTAGTCCAGGGTCATCTGCACTCTGAAGAAAAGCAAGTCATTCATTCAGATATTTGTTGAGTTCTGGGTTAGGCACTGAGGATATAGCATTAACAAGCTAGGATTTTTCAGTTCAATGGAGAACTCAGATACTAGATGAATTATACAAATAATTAACTTGTTACAGCTGTGATAAATTCTAGGGCAGAAGAGCACGAAGTGTTACACTGGACAGAACTGGAGACTGAATTATCCTGTCAACTGAATGAAAAGGAAAACAGATAGACATGTTGCCCCAAGGAGAGAGGAGAGTGAGTTGAGGTTGAGAAAATGGTAAAGATCTGGTTTGGGCAATCCTATGGAGAGATCATGAGACTTAAGAAATATGTTTGTCTAAGCTGTTGCCTGCAGCCCACAAGGTCCCTGTCTGCTCTCATCAGCTCAGCAACCGCATCTCCTACCTCTTTCTGCACAGTTTGTTTTGTTCTAACCACATGTGCCATGTTTTCCTGTTTTTAATTCATTCATCATATATTATTGAATACCTGCCATGTACCAAGCACTGTCCAGGTGCTGGGGGTTTGGTGGTAAACAAACCAGGCAAAAATCCCTCCCCTCACGAAGCTTACATTTTAGTAGGAGATGCAGGCAATAAACAAATATGTAGACGATATAGTATCTTAGTCAGTGATGAGTGCTATGGAGAAAAAGTAAACAGGGAGAGGAGGGCGGGGAGTGCTAGTGGAGGAGCTGCTATTTTAAAGAGGGTGGTGCGAGAAGGGCTCACTGGGAAGGTGCTAGCTGTGCTGTGCAGAAAAGTTAGCACAGGAGCCTGAGACTGTTGTCCTTAGAAAGGTCTGTTTGCAAGGCTGGTCCTTGGCTGGCACCTGGGAAAGTCAGGAGGGTTTTTATCATCCTTAATTAGAATGACTCAAGGGACTTCCCTGGTGGTCTGGTTTTTCCAGTGGTCATGTATGGATGTGAGAGTTGGACTATAAAGAAAGCTGAGCACAGAAGAATTGATGCTTTTGAACTGTGGTGTTGGAGAAGACTCTCGAGAGTCCCTTGGACTGCAAGGAGATCCAACCAGTCCATCCTGGAGGAGATCAGTCCTGGGTGTTCTTTGGAAGGACTGATGTTGAAGCTGAAACTCCAATACTTAGGCCACCTGATGCGAAGAGCTGACTCATTTGAAAAGACCCTGATGCTGGGAAAGACTGAGAGCAGGAGGAGAAGGGGACGACGGGGGATGGGATGGTTGGATGGCATCACTGACACAATGGACATGGGTTTGGGTGGACGCCAGGAGTTGGTGATGGACAGGGAGGCCTGGCATGTTGCGGTTCATGGGGTCGCAAAGAGTCGAACACAGCTGAGCAACTGAACTAACTAACAAGGGACTTCCCTGGTGGTATAGTGGATAAGAATCTGCCTGCCAGTGCAGGGGGCGTGGATTCAATCTCTGGTCTGAGAAGATTCCACATGCCGTGGAGCAACTAAGCCCAGGTGACACAACTACTGAGCCTGTGCTCTAGAGCCCTCAAGCTGCAACTGCTGAGCCTGCATGCCTAGAGCTTGTGCTCCAGAAGAGGACCACGTCAATGAGAAGCCTGTGCACTGCAATGAAGACCCAGAGCAATCCCCCAAAAAATTTTTTTAAAAAAGAATGACTCATGATACCTAAACTCTTTGTGCAAAGAGTATGTTTTATGTTGAAGACCTGCTTTCTTCTGAGAGTCTGGAATTCTGGTTTATGCCAGGCAGAGGCCACCAACATGACACAAGAGCCAAAACCTAAAGTGAGAGACAACCATGCAGCACTTGGCAGAAAGATGGGAGCATGTTTGACATGTTCAGGCAGCAGGAGGAAGCCACTGGGGCTGCAGCAGAGAAAGCAGGGAAGAAAGGAGGAGACATGATCAGAGAGGAAAGAGGGTCTGACCAGGGAGGGCCTTGCTGCTATTGTGGGTGCTTTGTCTCTTACTCATTATGACATGGGGTGTGCTAGAAGGCTTGAGGAGAGGATCTTATTCATATTTTTTAAAGGATTGCTTCAGCTGTGGTGTCAAAAATGGCAGAGAATAGGGAAAGCAAGGAGACCAGTTATGGAACGACTGCAGTAATCCAGGTGAGCAACCAAACTAGCTACTATCTCAGTATCCTTCCCTGGGATGTTCCTCCCACGTCGAAGATCTTAGCCAGCCTCCTCCCAGGCCCTCTCCCTCACTCTGTTTTCATTTTTTAAAACCACTTACCTCTATCTGAAAGTATTTTCTTTCTTTACTTTAATATATGATTCCTTCTTCTTCCATCCATGCCCACCATTACATAAGCTCCATGAGATCACTTAGCAGGCATCCCATAAATATTTGGCCAATAAGATAAAAGAACAAATGAACCAATGAACTAGGGGATACAGTGATATGCTTGGCTGGAATTGTGTGAATGACACTGAACTGAGTCAAGACAGAGGACTGCCATGTCCTCAAAGGCCTCAGGACAGAAGGCCCACTCACACCCTCACCGACCATGTTGAGCATCCAAGCTACAGCATTTGCCCTGGTTTAGCTTTTCATAGTAACACAAGGAATCATGATGACCCCAGATGATGACAACGTGACACTCTCTTAATTTACAGTGGTTTATGATTTCAACAATTTTAAAGCCCTTGCTTCCTACCCAGTCAATCATTCATCAAGTCCCACAGAACACACCTCCTTCATAATACCTTTGGAACTCTGAGCCACTCCCTACCTCCTCCTTGTCACTGTGTGTTCAGACCTTGGTGCTTTTTGACTGGGACAGCTGGTCTCCTTGATTTCCTTTAAACCCTCCTTCAAGTCATGCTCCACACTGCTGATGAAGCAGCAATTCCATCATGATGTTTATTCATGTCTATATCACTTCAGAGCCTCAGATCCTTTCCTGGCTCCCTACCGTCTTCAGGAGGAAGTTCAAACTCCTGAGGAATGCACAAAAGGTCTTTCACTACCTGGCTCACACCTGTGCCTCCTCCTTGTTCACTCTGTCACCCTGTCCTCTGCTGTAATGAACTAATGACTCCTTTGTAGTACTCCAAACAGTCAGATGACTTTGAGCCTCCATACCTTCTCTACTTGCTCTTTCTGCCTAGAAAGCCCCATCCTTCCCTCATTAACCCTCCCCTTCCCTCCTTACCCCTATACCCCTTCCCACGTACCCACACTACTCTGGAACTAACTCCAAACCACCCTTCAGAGTTCATCTACTTCAGGAAACTTTCTCTGACTCCACCATTTTATTTTGATGCCCCTCATCTGTCCTCCCATAACACTCTACGCCTTTTTCAACCTGAACATGAACTTGACTGTGTTGTGATCAGCTATCTACTGCCCGCATTATTCCACAGACACTTGTTGGCATGCACCAGCTCTTTTTCAGCTGCTCTTTAAGAGTACACAGCACATATTAGGTACTTAAGAACAAATGATTGTTGTGCAAAACAAAGGATTGTTGTTTTGGGATAATGATATGGGAATAAAATGATATGAATCAAGCAAGGTTATTTAGAAGAACTTAGGGACAAATACCCAGTGCACTTATTCAAAACAGCAAAGGCCCAGATAGACGCATTGGTCACCATCATTCAAAGAAGGTTACAATGCTAATTTCTTGGGCAGTGATTTTGGACTATTTTGCTCACTCCTGTGTCCAGAACTCAGAGCAGTATGTAGCATGGTAGGAAATCAATAAATATTTGCAGGATGAATATAAGAAGTAGAACTGCTCAACCACTGAAGATTGAACCTAGGAAACATTCTGCAGCCCAAAATTTACCCCACTACCTCTGTGATATCAACAAAAACATTCACTGAGAGCTTACCATATGCTAAGTACTGTTCTGAATGTTTACATTAACTATTCCTTTAACTCTTCACAATATAAACCTTTAATGTAGGGGGGTGTTTTACAAAAGAAGAGTGGAGATACAATGGCCCAAGGTGACCTGGGTAGGAAAGAGAAGAGCCAGGCTTCAAACTCAAGCAGTCTGGCTCCAGAATCTAGCTGCGGCCAACACACACAGAGAAAAATGTCTGTGCTTGTCCTGCCCGAGCTCAGAGACCTCATTTGGTTGATTGAACCTGTCTGACTTTAGCCAAATATAGAAGCAGGAAAACTTGGCCAGGAAATCTCTGTTGACTTTTTTTCCTAAGTCCAGCACCTAATTTATTAAGAATAGTGCAAGTTTTCTGGGCCCAGGGAACTTTACCAATGGATGCTCCCCAGGTGTCCTGTGGTGGTCACAGCTGCCCCGGATTTGGCATGCCGCATCACACCTTCAGAACTGTTCTTAAAACGCTTGCAATGTTGGAGGAAAGATGTGAGTAATAGGTGCAAATAGATTTGGGGAAGAGATCCATAAATACAACACATGAGTCAATAGCAGATGGCTGGAAAATTACTGAAGTGAATGGATATTATTAATAGCTTCTAAGCTCTGACCACCTACTACGTTCCAGGCACTCATAAGTCCTTACTATACATCAGGTTCATTCATCTTCCCAGGGACTCCTGTGAGGTAGGAATCATTATTATCCATTTTATAGATGAGAAGATACATTCAGAAAGGCTAAGAAACTTGACTAGTGTCACACAGTTGGTAGTTTTTAGAGCCAAGATTTGAATCCAGTTCCATCTGACTCCAAAGCCTGTGTCTTACCATCTTCCAGTCCACATGGTCTCCCCACACGTGCTAGAATAATGGCTGTACAGCTATGACTATCAAATCCTTTAGTTTCCTGGAAAGAACTTTACTGTAAAACCTCCAAATTGCAGCTTGTTTTTCAGTCTATACAGCTTCTGCTCAAGGTAATCAGGGAACAAAACCTCCAAAGTAAAAAAAGAAATAATAAGAAAGAAATAGCTGAAATCTGGTGCTCTGATCATAAGTCTGCCTGGCATCTTTCAGATGCTGAAAATTTCAGAAGGCTGGATAGTCAAGTTGTAGCTTGTAATTCAAAGCCTTTATTGTAATAACAAGTTATCATAACCCCCACCCGCCAAAGATTCTACTGCTATAATGGAAGATGGGCATGTCTACTGTAGAAGAAAATGGTGAAGAAGGAGTGATGCTGCCATATCAGGGAACCCAGAACAGGTCCACAGATAGTAACAGCAGAGGAGTGGAGTGCACGCATGGGGAAATGAGCCAGGTGAAACAAGAACGGCAGAAAGTTGATGGTTGTTGGAACTGAGCTGTAGACACATGGGAGTCCCTTGTACTAGTCAATCTAGTTTTTTGTGTGCTTGAAAATTTCCACCGCAAAAAAAAGTCATGTAGCCCTTCCAGCTACATTATATCTTTCATGTAGCCCTTCCAGCTACATTATATCTCTAGGTTAAATATCTGGGTTCCATGCCTTCTTGGACATAGTAGGGTAACTCCTGGCCCCTAGCCCTGGAGGGAGATGTCAAGGCTGAAAAAGTGTTGGGTCTCACTGTTTTGTCTGGATCCATTCCTTGATGGCCCATTACCAAAGGCCTGAGCATGCCTCACAGCCAAAACCCTATAGGAAGTTCTGCTTTTAAAAGAGTCAGGGGGACTGAAACTATCACTTCTAAGAATGAGAGCTGAGCACCCAAAAGACAACTAAACTCTCAAACCAGAACAGGGTAAAAGAGCAGGTTCAATCAGTATGCAAGAGGATCTGGTTAGAGAGTTGACTCAGAGATAACCTGTGAGGATGATACCACTACACAGAATAAAGAACCTGGCAACAACCCAGAAATCAGTATGTGGTTATGCTGCAAAAGAAGCTGACCCCAAGTGCTGAGAAAAGACAAACCTCAAGCAAATTTTGGTAGATTCTATCCGAACATCACCTCTTTCCTTTAACAATTTACAGGACAAAGAGATTAGCCAAGCCCATATCACTTGAAGAAACAATTCCACTTAGAAATCTGAGTGAAGGTATGTTTAAAAAGTCCTGATTATGATTAGATGGCTTTGTTTGGATCACTCAAAGGCAAATGAAAAGGTCTACTGCATCTTTTAGAAAACAAGTGAAAACCCAGGGTAAACAAGGCACAGAACAGGTAAAACCAGTGTGGACTCTGTGGGTCATCTGCAGTGGGTGAGTCCAGCTGGTTCAGGAACATTGCCCAAGAAAGATGTCCTGTGACCACAGGTTTCGCCCCTACCCACAGTCAGCGATTTTTAAAGTATGTACCAAAGATCACAAGTCTAAGGAGGTAGGCAGAAGAGAGAACATGAATGCAGTCATGCAGATCCACCCTCAGTATTTAAAATGCAACCCAGAGCACTGTCCAACAGCTTTCCATTCCACCGAGAATAAAATCTAATCCTCACCACCAGTGCTCCCACCTGTTCTTTCCTAGTCACCACAGTCCAGCCACACTTCTGGGACTCCCAACCTTGTTTCCACCTCAAGACCTTTGTCCTTGCAGCTTCTCTGCCTTGACTGCTATTTCCTAAATCTTTGCATGGCTATCCAGATCTCAGATCAAAAGTCTGAGAGGCCTTTCCTAACTACTAAAGTAGCACCCCCCACTCACTTTCTCTCATGTCCTGTAATTTTCCCCATCTCATTTGTCACTATCTGATGTCGATTTATCTGATTACTGTTCACTTGTCTGTCTCTCCCCAGTAGAACGCAACTTGTGTGAAAATAGGGTCTTGACTGGTTCACCACTAAAGCCACAGAATCTAAGACAAGGAATACCTGGTGATGAGTGAATACCTTCCTATCAGGTCAGCAGCTACCTTTGTGTATGTATTTATATGTAAAACCATATTTTTCAAACCAAAAATGAAGGTACTGGGATTGATGAGGCATATTTTTCCTAAAATATGAATGTACATAAATGAAAATACATAGTATCCACATTAAATAAGGAGTTCACTTGAAAAAAACTAAAATTACATAAAATTGAGACCCTGAGACTGAGTGTCTTGGAGACTCTGAGACACACAGATATCACATACACGAAATTCAGCTTTTTTTCACTGTTTAATAAACATTTCTCATAATTCATGCCTTCAACACTAAAGCGATTAGCTGTCAACGATCATGGATAACAGGGGTGCTCACGAGGGAAGGGTGGGACTGCTGAGTGAGTCTGCGTGCACAGGTGGGCCTGCGTGCTCCTACTGCAAAAGCACTTTCATCTCAGAACTCACAACTGATAGCTCTTAAAGCCAGAGTGCCCTTGGCTTACA
The DNA here is from genome assembly GCA_024291935.2 of Okapia johnstoni. Lineage (NCBI taxonomy): Eukaryota > Metazoa > Chordata > Mammalia > Artiodactyla > Giraffidae > Okapia > Okapia johnstoni. The sequence goes on along the minus strand of CM044311.1, from coordinate 84,734,475 downwards.
TTTGTTACCATTTTTTTAGGGAATTTCCCCACTGGTTCAGCAGTAAAGGATCTGCCCACCAACGTAGGAGACGCAGGTTCAATCCCTGGGTCAGGAAGATCCCCTGGAGGAGGAAATGGCACCTACTCCAGTATTCTTGCCTGGAAAATTCCATGGACAGAGGAGCCTGGCGGACTACAGTCCATGAGGTCACAAAGAGTTGGAAACCACTTAGCAACCAAACAACAACAACAAATGTCTCTAACAATAATGTGAATCAAACGCTTAACTTTAATGTGCATGTCAAACACCTGGAGATCTTATTAAAATGCAGATTTTGATTCTGAGGCGGGGCCTGAGATTTCCCCATATTTCTAATAAGTTCTCACTGAGGTGACATCTACGCTGCTGGCCAGAGGATCACACTTTGAGAAGCAAACCTCTAGTACCATGAAATTACCATCTACCATAATCTAGAGGAAGGACACCTCCAGATTAGCTCAGAATGGAAATGGCAACTATAGAAGACTTAGTTCCCAGGAGACAAAAAAGGGACCCTAATCAAAGAAAAGCAGAGAGGAAATTCTCTGGTAAGAACTGACTGGTCTTTCTTAATTTGTAACAAGCCACATCTGTAAAGATTAAAGATAGACCCACTCCTAAGTGCTGATCTGTGTACAGATCTTGGAAACTGTTTAACTTGGGTATGAGAACTTGAGAGGTATATTCCTTTACAAGTCTGATATTTAAAATTCTTTGAGCATGAGAAAGGAGAAAGCTTTACCAACTCTGTGTAGCAACAGAACTAATGTGGACCAATTTCCCCTTTTTCACCATCTTGCTTATTATAAAACTAGTTTCTTTTTTTCTGGTTTCTCCTTTTAAAGTTTCCCCTCCTTACCACCAAGTCTGCCTCCACATCCGGCCCAGTGGGTAACACACCCAATGTGACCTTACTTCCTGCTATTCCTCCCTAGTTTTGTCACTGAATGAATGGGCAGGGCCACCTGGAACTCTCACCCCACCTAAGCCTCCAGCCTCAACTGGGTGCTCCAGCAGCCTTAACAAAACTCTGTACTGCCTGCATTATTCCTCATAGTTGTTAATGTGCATAATTCCCTGGGGACCTGGGGGTGGGAGTGGCGTCACTAAAAAGTCAGTATTTGGGCAATCCTGTGTCTTTTGGCAACCTTCTCACAATTATTGAGTGGCCATGATCTGTCACCATCCACAGGGACCTTCTTCCCAGTCCACAAAAATGGAAACAAACAAACAAACAAACCTGGCCTTCTCCTTCCAGTTTTTTATGTTCCTTAAGAAGTTGTTCCACATGCATCACACTGTCTCCAATGTCTGAAAACTCTGCTTGCTCTGCCAACAAGTTGTCCAGGGCTAGCTTAACCTATAAGACATATTAGAAAGCCCAGAAATAAGCCAATGGACATCCCATCTGCAGGTATAGGCTTGTTATACTCTAGACAACTTGAAAATCCAAAAATGATTCAGGATATGTGCATATCTATATAGACTTTTTTTTAAACAGCTCATCAGCTTTCAGATTAAGCTTGGGGTACTGAAATGCCTTAATAAATACCTCATAAATGTGATGAATGACTGAAGAATAAATTCAAAATGCAAATAATAATGTTAAAAGCATATCATCTAATCCCCAATTAAAGTAAATGAATTATGTTAAAAAAAAAAAAAACGCCTGGGGGTGCTGAGACAATGTGTAGATGGAATATTGAAGCTACACTGAATCTAAAAGGAAGGTAAACCATCACTGAAATACCATGTGGGAAAATGGGATGCTGGTACATTGCTACCCCCAACTAAAAAGGTGAGAAGAGGAATCAAAGATATATGGAAGGGACTGGACTAGGAAGAGGATGCGGAGCCTGATACCCAGAGTTCAAGGGGGAAGAGAGAACCAGAAGTCACCGAACTGTGCACTCCCCTTACAGAACCATAAAAGGAAGTTTTATTAAACAAGAAAATAACACCTCACAGAAACTGTGTTCAAAGTGCTGTAGTTGTAGGTATTGATTAAGCTTCAGGTGATGCTCGGACCAGAACTGACTAAAGGCTTTTTCTGTTTCATCCAACTGAACTAATAACCTGTCAAGAAAGAACAAGAAAGGACATGTGATTAGCGTTCATTCCCACAGGCTCATGCAGATAACACCCATGTTTTCAGTCAGGGTTACTAATTGTGATGATCTCCTTACTTTGAAGTCTGTATCACCTATGACTTTCTCATGGTTCAGCTGGCTTCCCTATTTTCCATTTTTCAACCAGGATACCCTCAGCGCTAGACAGAAACCTCAGATGCAGCTGCCATGCTTTAAAATGTGCCCCAGGTAACCTTTAAAATGTGCTCCAGGTAACCTTACCTTTCTGCCTATTTCTTTCCACCTAAGAAGACAGGTGTGTAAACATAGCACCTAACCAAACAGTTTTTTGGCAATGAAGACTCAGTAAATACTACCATATTCCTTGACATCCTGGGATAAAAGCAGATCATAGGAGGAGGGAATGGCTTTCTCATAAAAAGATCTCTGTAGATGGATGCCAGAAGGACACTACGGTTTTTCCTTTGTTGTCTCAAATATTATTCTTCCTTCACCCCACCAAGACCCATCGGCAGCTGTTCCAATCTGTTCTTGGTTTTTTCACATCATCTTGGTTCTATGTTTTCTCTCCAGAAAAAGCAGATACCACCCTTCTCACTCACCTTTGCATGGTAGCTACATTCTCAACTTCATTGAGACTGAGTTTGCTGGTGGGACTTTTGGCTGCTGGTTCTTGCATGCATGACAGCAGTGTGGCCCCTTGCTTTCCAAGTAATTTCAGCTCATCCTAGAGAAAGGAAAATATAGTCTCTCTTAGAAGGAATTAAAAGCAAATTCTAGGTAGACTTCAGATGACTGCAGTGGTGCATGTGTGCATGCTAAGTTGCCACAGTCTGCCTCTTTGTGACCCTACGAATTATAGCCCACCAGGATCCTCTGTCCCTGGGATTCTCCAGGCAAGAATAATGGAGTGGGGTGCCATTGCCTCCTCCAGGGTATCTTCCCAATCCAGGGATCAAACCCAAGTCTCTTATGTCTCCTTCATTGGCAGTTGGGTTCTTTACCTGGGAAGCCTGAGTACAATGGTAAGTATATTTTTATTATATTATTATATTTAGCAAATTAAGTGCTAACTAGAAGTCAAGCTATAGCTTTTTAAATTGATTAACTTTCTCCTAATAGATAATACAAAAACATGATACAAAATTCAAAATATACAAAAGAGTACATATTGAAAAGGGGCTTCCAAGGTTGTGCTAGTGGTAGAGAACCTGCCTGCCAATGCAGGAGACATAAGAGATGCATGTTCAATCCCTGGGTCGGCAAGATCCCTTGGAGGAGGGCATGAGAACCGACTCCAGTATTCATGCCTAGAGAATCCCATGGACAGAGGAGCCTGGCGGGCTACAGTCCACAGCGTCGCAAGAGTCAGACATGACTAAAGTGACTTAGCATGCACACATGCGCATATTGAAAAACCAAGTGTTATGTCCACAGCCCATCCATGTTCCCACTCCAAAAGCAACAACTCTTAAATTTTGTACATATCTCAAGTTACTATAAATTTAAAATAATTAGTTAATAAAATCTGTTTTTTAATCCAAGATAGTGGCCAGAAATAAGAAAATGACAGATATCAAATGTTAAGTGATGGAAGATGCCATACAGTTAACCATGAAAAAAACTTCATCTGGTCTCATCAATAAAACCTGCCAGTCCTGTCCCTGCCCCAAAGTGTGGCCTTGTTCAACTATCAAAGTACAGAGGAGATGAGCAGCAATTTCAGTTTGACATGGGAAGATTCATATTTCCAAGGCAATCCTATTCTCTCTTTTTACATGGGGACTTAGGGCATTGCAACTGGGGAAGATGTCAGGTTATCTCCTTCCAAATTCAGTGGCTCTAGTCCTCTACTTGCATAGTGCAGGTGATCTCTTAATGCCCTGATCATTATGCATAAGGTAGGCCAAGAGGGATGGAGTCTGGCCTAGAATTTTGCGGCTGTGAGTTTGGGGTTTGGTTCCTGGATCACTCAAGATGCTGGTTTGGTATGCCCTAAAGGTAAGAATAGGCCCATAATTACCAAGCAATCTCCTCGATGCACACAAACACTAAATCTCTTCCTGCAGGCCAGCCACCACCAACCTTACTGATGCAGAGTGCATTCATTCCCCGTGGAAGGGTTTTTTTACTCTCCACTCCAGTCACACAGAAATCCAGGCCCTCTCAACCTTATACCTTTGCCCCTTGTCCCCCATTTCACCTCAGGATTCACCCTTGGGAAGCCCTCCACTACCTACACCCAGCCTCAAATCTTGTCCTAAGATCTGGGCTGATGACAGATTTGACTTCTCTGATCAAAATTCACTGGACAGACCCTGTGGCTCTGTCCTCTCCAGGTAATGCCCCAAGTCGGCCACCTGGCTGGTATTCCTGCCTGGGAACTGGACATAGCCCTTCTTTTCCACTCTCAGGTATCAGCCCTCATTTCTTATCTCATCAGTGCTCATTAAATATTTGTAGGTTGGATGAATTAAAAATAGTCTAAAGAAATTAGGTTGCAGATGGATTAAAATCAAGATATGATGGGGGAGAAAAAAGCAGTCATTAGTAAATGCTCTTAGCTTTTCCCTTCTCCTTCTCCCTATAGAAGAGCTTCAATAGGGTTACCAAAATATGCCATAAACATGGAGGGAAAGACTGAGGAACTATGGTACTTGGACAACATAAAGGTAAGTTGCCCAACCCCCACATGGAGTTTGTCCTTGTTCACAGTGGTGACAATTCAAAATATTTAATACCTATATAGAGCAGACCACTGACAAATCAGCACAGAAGTCAGATACAACCTAATGATTGATGATTGTTGGCCTAGTCATTTATTTCATTAGGGTTTTCTAACTCTGTTATTTGTTTACATTTATTAGCTATTTTCTTTAAAAAAAAAAGAGAGAGAGAGACTTGTCATGTTTTAAACTTTAAAATTTTGAAATGAAAACAGACTTACAAAGAACTCCCATATACTTTTTCATCCCTATTCACCAACTGTTCACGTTTTGTCACATTTGCTTTCTCTCTCATTCTCTCTATTGCTTCTTTTCTCCTTGTTCCATAAATTGTTTCTGAACCATCTAACGTCTTTCACCAATATCGTGCACCTTTTGCCCTAAGAGCATGACTCTTAAATACCCACAATAGTAAAAAAAATCTAGACGTTTAACACTGACACATTATCTAATATGCAAATTTCATATTCAGATTTCTCCTGTTGTCCCAGTAACATCCCTTATAAAATTCCTTTTTCTATAATCCAGGCTTGAACACTGTATTTAATTGTCATATCTCTTTAGTCTTTAATCAGGACCAGTTCTTTGGCCTTTTATTCTTTTAGTCACTCACATTTTAAAAGAGTATAGGCCACTAGGTTAGTTTTCTATTATTTTGGGGGTTATTACTACATACTCAAATTTTTTATTTTTTAGTATGTTAGTCAACTGTAGTCATTATTGTTTTTGATGGTTAAAGTGTCCAACTTTGGCCATTGTGAGCCCCTCTTTGAGCTGGTTCTCCCTTTTTGATTGAGCCTTGATTAATCGTTGGGACCTTTCTAGGTTTTTGGCAAAACAAAATATTCCAGGTCCTTCTTGTATTTTCCTTTCTTGTCTTTTATATTTCCTATTTCTCCAAGGAGTCTTGCTTTCTTTTGATAGAAAGCGATATTTATAAATCAAGATCTGAGTGCTAGCTGGCATACGCATTGTTACTAGGGTGTCTTTGCTTCCAGGTCCTTTTGAGTGGACAAAGCCAGGAAACATGTTTTCAAAAACCATCAGATTATATAGGTATTTTAAATTCAAAATAAAATTAACATTATTATTGGGATTTCCTACAAAGAAAATAGAGTCAAATTTACAATGCCTGCACAGTTGTCTCTTGGTATCCACAGGGTACTGGTTCCAGGACCCGCCTCAGATACCAAAATCTGCAGATGCTCAAGTCCCTTATATAAAGTGGTATAGTATTTGCATATAACATACAGACATCTTCCTGCATATTTTAAGTCATCTCTAGTTTACTTATAATACTTAATACAGTGTAAATGCTATGTAAGTCATTTCCAGGTGCAAGGCAATTTCCATTTTTTGCTTTTAGAAATTTTCTGGAATTTTTAAAATATTTTCAATCCACAGTAGTTTGAATCGTTGGATTAAGAATCATGGATACAGCAGTCAGACTACATAGCCATCCTGGTAGGTATATCATCGCAGTTTTAATTTTCATTTCTCTGCTGACTAATGATGTTGCACACGTCTTCACGTGCTTTGTGCTCAGTCGCTCAGTGTGTCTGACTTGCTGTGATTCCGTGGACTGTGGTCCACCAGGCTCCTAAGTCTGTGGGATTCCCAGGCAAGAATACTGGAGTGGGTTGCCACTTCCTTCTCCAGGGCATCTTCTCAATCCAGGGATTGAATCTGTGTCTCCTGCATCTCCTGCACTGGCGGGCAGATTCTTAACCACTGAGCCACCTGGGAATTAATAAGTCATGTATATACCTTCTTTGGATATGTGTGTGCATGCTAAATAACTTTAGTTGTGTTTGACTCTTTGCAACCCATGTCTATTCAAATCCTTTGTCCATTTTTATTTTTGAATTTTTACTTATTTTTTGTTTGGCATTGCTGTGTCTTGTGGGATCTTAGTTCCCAGATCAGGGATTGAACCCAGGCCTTCAGCAGTGAAAGCAAGGAGTCCTAACTACCTTTGCTTGTTTTAAAATTGAGTTGCTTGTCATTTTATGGTTAAGTTGACAAGAACTGGTGTATATCTACAAAACCATTGCTTAATCTAAAGTCATGAAGATTTACATCTGTATTTTCCTCTAAGTGTTTCATAGTTTTAGACTTTATATTTAGTTCTTTGATCAATTTTAAGAGAATCTTTATATATGGTGTGAGGCAACGTCAATTTCCCTTGCTTCATGTGGATGGGAACTTGCTTCCCAGTTGTCCTATGGTCCAAGGATCTTTAGTTTTGTTCCCATGGAAAGAAAATATCCTTGGTCTTTTTTTTTTTTAACTGCTGGCATTCAGGCTGGAGGAGGAGCTCAGGGACTTGCTTCTGGGAACATCTGTATATGTTCTTGGGAGTTTCAGTGAGTTTTCTCTTGTGCAGATCGGATCCTAGTGGCAGCAGGTGAGTGTGGCCATACTGCTTGTACACTGAGAGATGGCCTGTATTCTGTCAAGGCTGCCTTTCCTCAGGAAATGAGAGCTCTCCTTGGAGAAGGATCCAATTTTCAGAGGAGTTTGGGGTCCTTGTGTGCACATGTTCTAAATGTATGCTCCAACTGTCCGTCCATGTGCAAGAAGCACATACAGGGACAGGATGAGTGTGCTGAGTTATGTGTGCTTGCCTTGACTTATGAGGACCTTAGTCTCCCCCAAAAGAAGACCAATGCTGAATATGTGTACAGGACTCTCTCTTCCTTTCTCTTCCTCAGATGGTATAGCAAAGTGAAGTGAAGTGAAAGTCACTCAGTCATGTCCGACTCTTTGCGACTCCATGGACTATATAGTCCATGAAATTCTCCAGGCCAGAATACTGGAGTGGGAGCCTTTCCCTTCTCCAGGGGATCTTCCCAACCCAGGGATTGAACCAAAGTCTCCTGCAATGCAGGCGAATTCTTTACCAGCTGAGCCACAAGGGATGCCCATGGTATAGTGAAATCACAGAGAAAATAAAGTTTCAAGTCTTAGTATGAAACCCAAGTGCCCACAATCTGATTGGACAGAAAATAGCAAATACTGCTGTTGGGAGCCTTTTTGATCATAAATATGGATTAAGAGCCAACGTGTGGCTCTGCCTTAAGGAAAGAATTTATGTTTCTTCTAGAGAAGGGCTCCTTTAAAGTGGTAAGTTTGCTTGAAAGTTTGATTTGTTTCTTCTGCTATGAATGTTCTGAGACTTTTTTTCTTTGTAACCAGATTGGTTTGATATACGAGTGTGGTCAAGACAGAAGAGATTCTTTTGGACGATAATTCTGAAGAATGTGGTAACAACTACATACAGAATCAGTGCATAGGCTGTAAAAGTTCTCAAGTTCAACAACTCCTTTATTTTCATTGGCTGATTGTAGAGGTAACTATGTACTTATGTGAATCTAAAATAAGGGCTCTCAAAGATCCCCTGGGGAAAGGAAATCAAGAAATTAAACCAAGTCTCTTAAATACTGTGTTGTTCAGACAAAAACTCTCCAGGCTAGGAGGAAGCCATAAATCACACACTGTAACTTGTATAGATACTTCAATAGACTTAAAAGTTCACTGTTCTGAGAATTAGTCTAACACTATTTTTTCATTTGGAAAAGATGCTTTCTAAATGGAAAAAATATTCAATTAGTTATAGAAATTTTGGTTTAAAAAGTAGGTAAAATACTCTAATCAAAATAAAATAATTTATAAGTGATCATAAAACTGAGTTATTAGTAAAAGTTTAAATAATGTTTCTTTTTTTGATAATATAAACGCTGTCTCTCTCTAAAGCATTTTTGGATCAGAAGGAGGAAAAATCTAAATCTAGTTTAATGATTTTGGAATTTTTGCTTCTCATTAATAAGATATGAAGCAAAGAAATCAAAGTTGTACTAGGTCAACAATTAGTAATCACAGAAGAAACACTATGTATTGTCTTTAAAAGAATATTAACATTACTTGGTAAAATAAAGACAGAATAACTTAAATTTAACCAAAATTCACTTAGTACTCTTTTTTCTTCTAGTTCTACTGAGATATAATTGACATATAGCACTGTGTTTCAGGGTGTACAGCATAATAATTTGACTTGGACACATCCTGTTTTAATTCCAAGAACTGCTGGCTACTGTGAACTAAAAAAAATGACATTACTCCATCTCGGAGGCTGGTTCTTTCCCTCTCTTTACCTCTGTGGAACTCTGCCTGTGTAGAGATGGCAGAATACTTACTCATCTACCTTCCCTGTGAACCCTCACTGCACCTACAGCTGGTTTCACCCCCTCAGATATGTGTCCTCATCTAAAATCCAATTTCTGTTTATCTTTTCCCCAGAGGCCTCCCTGATTGGCCACCTGGTCACCTTGATGCTTCTGCTCTGCAACCTCTTCCAACCCTTCTTGGAACAACATACAGAACACACTTGCTCATGAGCCCAGGCTGAAGCCCTGTTCACAGTGCCTTCCTACAGGCTCTGATGTTCAGCATCACACCCATATATTAACTGACACTCTGCAGTCTCCTGTGGTCTGTGACCTGTGGGCATGGATCACCAACCCTTTTCTAGCAGACTTCAGAGATGTGCCCTAGACCGAGGTTTCCACACCCCATACCATCTTCCAAGAACCATGGGAGGTGAACTTGGCCAATATGTTTGGCAATGAAATAAGTCAAGCTTCTAAAAGGCATTTCCAGGGAATTTTCAGGTTTCTACAGTTTCAAACCAGACCTTTCAATTACTCAGTAATTCTGAGAATACATCTTGAACTCTTTTTGGTAACCAAGACCCTTAAAGACAGAATTAAACAGTTTTCGCTGACACACGGAAGAATTAATTTGCCTCAACTACCTGACTCTGACTTCCCTAACTAAACTATATGTTCTTTGAGTTTGCATTTTGTTTCCTTGGAATGTGATGGTAGGTCATAAATATATGCTGAATAAATAAAAAGTCAACCACCTAGCAAAGCAAAATTTTTGCATATTTTGGGTCACAGATAAGAGAGTTCAGCTCTTCTTATGTTCAACACAGCAAGAATACATGTAATGCTATGATGTATCAACCTTCTATCCTTGATTTGCCGACTTGTTGAGTTCTGGAGTGCTTGTGTGCTTAGTCTCTCAGTGGTGTCCGACTCTTTGTGATCCCATGGACTGAAGCTGGCCAGGCTCCTCTGTCCATGGGATTTTTCAGGCAAGAATACTGGAGTGGGTTGCCATCTCCTCCTCCAGGGAATCTTCCCAACCCAGGGATTGAACCTGCATCTCCTGTGTTTGTATTGCAGGCAGATTCTTTACTCACTGAGCCATTGGGGAAGCCCTCTCTTGCCAAATAATAGCTTTGGTCTGTTTGTGCTTCTGGTGGCAGAAAGGGGCTGACACCCATCCAATAAGACCTGAGAAAATTTCTCTTTACTGTATGGCCTAAAAGAATCTGCCAAGGTGCCTTCCCAGCAGGTTCTGACATGCTTTTATGAATCCTTTAATAGGTGCCTCTCCTTAAATCCAATTCAGAGCACTTTCATAGTCCTCTTTCTCAATTTGGTTCCCAACTAAAAAGACACATCCCTGAGAGAAGTGAAGCAATAAGTCAGCTTATTATTCTGCCCCAAAACTTCACAACAACCTCAGGAAAACTTATGCTTCAAGAGCCAACTCCCATCCCTCCCTCCTTCCCTGCAATTTCAGTCCATTATATCCTATTCTGTCCTGAGCAGATCATAGGAGTGTGCACCTTGAATGGATGCTCACACACCTTGTCTCACCAGCACCAAGCCAGAATGAGTTCCCTTTGGAGGGGCTGCTTTTCACAGGTCTTACTTTCAATCCTTTCACAGGTACTACCAGTCATTCAAAGATTTTTCTCTTCATATATTGCCTATCTAGAAGATTAAAGATGGTTAGTGGCTGCCAAGTCACTGGAGAAGAGGGATTAACTTTTAATTTTGCTTCTAGAACTCTCCAAGAAGCTGACCATCTGACAGCACAGAGGCTGGCCTCTGAGAGATCACTGACCACTCACATGCAACTTGTTCCGCTGCCTCATGTGGGACATGAGAAGGTCTTCAGTGGAAGGGATGCTTCTGGGCAGCTCTGTTGTAGCCAGGCAGGCCCCAAAAGTCTGAAGCATCTGCGCAGTGGTCTTCAATGCCAGAGCAAAGTTTTCAATGGCCTGGAAGGTCAGACAATCATAACAATGTGGAGGGATGAACATTCACCAATATGCTATCTTAACAGGACAGAAGTATTTCCTGAGTATACACAGTAGGCCATGCATTGAACTTTGTGCTCTACTTTTGTCTAGCACCTCAGTAATCTAGAGTGGGAGGCATTTTATCTCCATTTTATAGAAGAGAGAACTGAAGTTCTAAGAGGTCAAGTGAACTGGCCAGGATGATATTACTAGGGCAGTAAGGAAGGAAAGAAGGCAGGATCCAGTCAATCTGTTTGTTTGTTTGTTTTCTTTTCAGGAGTTTGTTTTTTTGAGGATCAAAAGGAATGGCAAATTTGAAAGAATGTTGGGCACAGATGAGTACCTTACAAATGTAACAGTAAGAACTAAAACAATCAGGTGTAAGGCCTGGAAATGTCATCCTAGAAACAGGGGAAAGCTAGAGGTTTCCTGTGGTGAGTCCTCTTAACAAAATAACTTGATTCCATGCATCTGATTAGTGAATAATCACTAAGTGGAAAAGATGCAAAGGAACTGACCCTAATAGGGTGACTCAAAAAAATTTGATCTTAGTCTTGGCTCTGCCACAACTTGACCCTATGACCTTAGATAAATTAGCTCTTCACTCTGAAGGTCTGTTCCTTTATCTGTGAGATAATTCTTTATTGTGGGGACCTGTCTAGGGCATTATACGATGTTTTGCAGCATCCTTGGCCTCTACCCAGGATATGCCAGTTAACACCCTTCTCCCCAAGTTATGATTATAAAAAATGTCTGCCAAAAGACATTGACAAATGTCCTCTGCAGGCAATATTGCCTTCAGCTGAGAACCCACTGTGTTAGTCTCATTTTAACAGAGGAGCAAACAAACTCAGAGAGGTTTAGTAACTCACCTGAGGTCAGACAACATGCAATGGTGTCTACATTTAGATGCAGCTTCTTCTGACTTGGCAGGTTTGAATCTGTCTGTACACTAGAATTACCTGGGGAGCTTGTGGCCCACTAATGCCTGACACTCATCCCAGATCAAGTATATTAAATTCCTTGAGGTATAGCAGAGTATTGGTATTTTGCAAACTCCCTAGGTACACTCTAACTCAAGTCCCCCAAGACCGCTATACCAGAAAATGAGGCAAGATCAAGGTAATCAGCAGGAGAAGCCCTAGCTTTTATCCTTCCATCCTTTCTCTCCCCCAGCCTGTCCCTTAGAAAACCCAACCTTCTCGATGTTAGGTCGTCATGGGCAATGACTGTCCAACAGTTGATCTTTAAGTCCCTGTCTAAAACACCAGGAGGGACACTGAAAAGGGCGCATAAGTTGGTACTCACGGTTCGATGATTTATCCACTGACTGTGGCGATATTCCAAAGTTCCCCCTAAATCCGCTGTCAATTGGCTTTTGTCAATGTAGTCATGAAGGTCAGAAACGGAGTTTAACATAACAATCTATAACAGAAAAAACCTACTATATTGCTCACAGACAATTAAGTAGCTCATCAAGATTCTACTAAATAGTACTTCAACTTGGCCTGATCAGGCATTTATATCCAGTAGAGAAACATTTTAAAATCTCTTTCCATTTCCCCACTTTGAGGGAGGAATAGGAGTGTTGAACAGCCTACAACAAAATGATGAGCTCAGTTCTAAGCTACCTAGAAGTCAGATCTTGTTTAGCTAAATTTTTGTGAAAAGTTCCCAGATTAAGAAACAACCTTCAGCCACCAAAAGCAAATTCTGTACTGAGACCTAAAAATCTGCAATGAATATTCCAATAAAGGGTGGACTGGTAAATATGAAAATAAAATTATAACAACGGGACCCATTGAAGAGGATAGATTGAGAAGATTCACTACACTGATGCCCCTTCTATGAAGAATGGTGATATGTCCCCAACTAATCTTGTGTGGAGGAAGTTTGGAGGTGATAGGGAGTGGGTTTTCATAAATTAGCGAGCCTGCTGCTGAATGCGGAGAAGGCAATGGCACCCCACTCCAGTACTCTTGCCTGGAAAATCCCATGGACGGAGGAGCCTGGGAGGCTACAGTCCATGGGGTCGCTAAGAGTCGGACACGACTGAGCGACTTCACTTTCACTTTTCTCATTCATGCACTGGAGAAGGAAATGGCAACCCACTCCAGTATTCTTGCCTGGAGAATCCCAGGGACGGGGAAGCCTGGTGGGCTGCCGTCTATGGGGTCGCATAGAGTCGGACACGACTGAAGCGACTTAGCAGCAGCAGCAGCAGCAGCTGCTGAATGAATGCCCAGATATCTACAGAAGGATAACACACTCCAAGCTGTCCCTTTATCCTCCTTTGCAGTGGTCCTGCAAAGGGCATGGTCCCAGCTCTGTCCCAAGGACCATATCATACTCCCTACTCACTCCCATCTCTGAAACACACCCTACTGTAGCGTTTAACTAATGACTTATATTTCTTCAGTCGTTGATTGTTTTGACCTGTGAGTATAATAAACTTCCTTCAAAGCCTTGCCCTCTTTCCCTCCAGTGGCAGTACTAAATTTACCATGTCATATCCAACATATACATTCTTAGAACAGATTCTTGGTCAGAGGACATGAGAATATACACTTTTTTCCCTAATATTATATCGTATTAGTCAAGTGATAAATCTACTCTAGAACGAAACAACAAGGATATTGTTTTATGTTTTATGCCAAGTGAAAGAAGTCAGACTGTTTCATGCTAAGTGAAAGTCCAAATGCTTTATGCTAAGTGAAAGAAGTCGTACTCAAAAGGCACTCTCAGGAAAAGGCAAAATTTTAGGGATGGAAAACAGATCAGTGGCTGCTGGGGTTAAAGCTGAGTACAAAGGGGCAGCATCAGAAGATTTTGGAGGGTGATGAAACCAGTGTGTCTCTTTACTGTGGTTTTGGTTAAATAACACCATGCGTTTGTCAAAATTCATACAACTGATGCTGGGAAAGAAGGAGGGCAAGAGGAGAAGGGGGTAACAGAGGCTTAAGAGAGTTGGATGGCATCACTGACTCAATGGAAATGAGTCTGAGCAAACTCCGGGAGTTGGTGATGGACAGAGAAGCCTGGCATGCTGCAGTCCCTGGGGTCACAAAGAGTCAGACATGACTGAACAACAACATTCAACTCAGCATCAAAAAGAGTAAATTTTACTGCATGCAAATAAAAAAAAATTGGAGAGGCAGTTTCACCATGAAACTTTTTTTCTCTTTGAATCTTTAATGGGTCAAGAAGGAAAAAAATTTTAAATTCTACATAAGGGGAAGCACGATATTTTCACTCATCAAACTCATAGAACACACTGGGTATGTAAACTTGGCCTTAAAATAGTTATTCTGTGTTTTCTTAGATTCTGAATTTGGCATCCTTTCATCACAGGGCCAGTTATATTAACTAAATTAACTTATTTTCTGTATTCTTGATGTTCTGGCATTTATGGTCTCACTGACTAGGGAGAGGCTAGTTAATTTTTAGAGTTTAAAAAAAAGGACTGAAGGGAGCACATCTATCATGAAAACCAATTCCAGGCCAGTGTCCCCCAACTACTTTCTTAACTAACTCTCATACAGCAAGTCAACATTTCTGCTGCCCTAAATCATCCTAGGGGACTTCCCTGTTGGTCCAGTGGTAAAGAATTCACCTGCTAACGCAGGGGACATGGGTTCAATCCCTGATCTAGGAAGATTCCACATGCTGCAGAGCAACTAAACCTGTGCACCACAACCACTGAGCTCATGCTCTAGAGCCCTTGAGCTGCAACTACTGAGCCATGTAGTACAACTACCGACGTTCACGAGCCTTAGAGCCTATGCTCTGCAACAAGAGAAGCCAACACAACAGGAAGCCTGCACATCACAACTAGAGAACAGCCCTTGCTCGCCACAACTAGAGAAAGCCCATGTGCAACAATGATGACCCAGTGCAGACAATTATAATAACAATAAAATGAAATGAAAAATTAAAAAAAAATCATCCCAGGGCCAGGTAACAGGCAACTAGAGATTCACTTGCCCCAAAGCCTGCTGGAACTATTTCAACCAGTCAATCCTAAACTGGTTACCCTGCCCTGCCTTGCCTTTCCCATGGAAACCCAGTGAAGGCTCTGGTCTACACTTTCCCTTCCCTTCTGCTTCTGCCCCCTGGTCAAAACTTGGTGCTTCCCTGTGGCCCTGCAAGGCATGTGATGACCCTCCAACCTCCTTTGGGACCTTTGAGTTTAAGAAACATCTTCCTTCAAAGCTTCCTTCTCATTTCCTCCTGTGTCTGGAACTGACATACCATTTCCAACATGTACATTCTTAGAACAGTTGTTTTACATGAAGAATGTCATATTTTTTTTATTTCGGTATACGTTTATGTTCATATCTATAGTTGCTTAAACAGTTGTTTAAGTTGCTTTCAAAGAGAACTAGATATTTAATTTTGAAAGGAGAATTTCCTGTATTCTGTTGCAAAGTTCATTCTAAGAAACCAATTTGCATGTCCATAGCCTCTTTAGGATTTTTGCAAGACTGCCTGGGCCACTTCACATAATTTTGTGAGGCAGCCATGAATAGAGCTGTTCCAAGATAGATAGACTGTTGCCAGCAACAGTCACTTAGAAACCACTTTCCATATCAAAGCACCCCTCTCCTCAAGTAAAGGTACAGCAAGGCTCAGTGACTTAATTGTAATTAAGCCATGAATAGAGCTGTTCCAAGATAGATAGACTGTTGCCAGCAACAGTCACTTAGAAACCACTTTCCATATCAAAGCACCCCTCTCCTCAAGTAAAGGTACAGCAAGGCTCAGTGACTTAATTGTAATTACAACCTTGGTCCACTTGATTCTTCTGAGTCATGCAAAATGAACTCCTTTTTCCTTCAACCTGTGAAAATATAACTATTATCTAACTACAAATAAGCAGGGAGATGCCACAGTAAGAGAGGCCAGAGGGGAGGCAGGTGGGAGAAGAAAGAAATAGGTGAGGGAGATTAAGAGATACAAACTTCCAGTTGCAAAATAAATGAGTTATGGATATGAAATGTACAGTGTGGGGAATATAATCAAATACTATGTAATATCTTTGTGTGGTGACCTAACTAGACTTATCATCATTGTGATCAGTTTGAAATGCATAGAAATATCAAATCACTCTGTTATGTAACAGGAACTAGCAGTGTTGTAGATCAATTACAGTTCAAAAACAAATAAGCAAATCCGTAGAAAAAGACAAAATTTGGTTACCAGAAACTGGGGTGAGGGGAGGGGGAATTAGATGAAGGTGGTCAAAAGGTGCAAATTTCCTGTTACAAAATAAAACAAGTACTAGGAATGTAATATATAACATGATGAAGATAATTAATACTGCTGTTTGTTATATATGAAAATCGCTAACAGAGTAAATACTCAGTTCTCATCATAAGAAAAAAAATCTATTTTTTAAATTTTATAATCTATATGAGATGATGGATGTTCACTAAACTTATTGTGAAGATCACTTCATGGTGCACATAAATCAAATCATTATGCTGTACACTTTAAACTTATGCAGTGCTGTATGTCAGCTGTATCGCAATAAAACTGGAAGAAACAAACAAATGAAAAGGCAAAATATATGCTGCAGTTTGAATACATCGAGCTTGGTAACTAGGACTCTGAATTCTGTAGTGCAACAGAGTGTGAGAGGAGCTCAGTCTCCTTTGGAAGGTGCAATGCTAGTCTATGAGGTAAACATTGTGCATTGAAATACATCCTACCATATAAGCCCATATTTTGGTGGCTAAGAGCTTTTTTAAAAGTTACTTTAGGGTAAAATTAAAAGTATATTGATGTGGAGAAGACTCCTGAAAGTCCCTTGGACAACAAGGAGATCAAACCAGTCAATCTTAAGGGAAATCAACCCTGAATAGTCATTGGAAGGATTGATGCTCAAACTGAAGCTCCAATATTTTTGGTCATCTGATGCAAATAACTGACTCATTGGAGAAGTCCCCGATTCTGGGAAAGATTGAGGACAGAAGGAGAAGAGGGCATCAGAGGATGAGATGGCTGGATGACATCACAAATGCAATGGACATGAACTTGGGCAAACTTCAGGAGATGGTGAGGGAGAGGGAGACTTGGCGTGCTACAGTTCATGGGGTTGCAAAGAGTTGGACATGACTGGGCGACTGAACAACATATTGGTAGGCAATCAATATACACCATCACAAACAGAAGCAGTTAAAGACAGTATCAAGACGAAGCAGACATTCATTCTCTCCTTAATGTCAATGTACCACATGAAAAGCAAGGCATAAACCACAAACGTGTCTGTCAATATATTATCACTTGCAGAGGTGTGTTTTATACACACCAGGGCAAGATGCATGATGTTTGTCAAATGTTCAGTTCAAAGTCCAAACCTTTTGAGTTACAAGAAGCAATTGTCTAGTCGTCATCTCTGAAGGGGAAGGAAGCTTATGAGGATCATGGCAAGTTTACCAACTTCTTGTAAGGACTCATCCCTTCTCTAATTGTCACTCAATTCAGGAAAGCAGAATAAAAAAAATCCATGGCTCACATTTCCCTTAAACACTCAAATATTTTAAAATAAGTGTTTACAATAGAATGGAAAATTCATTTTGATTCTGGCTGATACCAAAGTATAGGGAGATGGTGTTTTAAGAAGTTTGATTATTAATACAAAATGGAACTATTAACAGAGGGAAAATAAGAGTGGAAAAGAGAAAAATTCCTTGTTTGAGATGATCAGTTTTCACTAAAAAGAGCTGCATATTTTCTCAGAGCAATTTAAATTAAAGTCGGGGCATTTTGGGGTTTATTTTAAACAGACAATATATGTAGGTGGTAACAAATTCAAATAGGAAAAGACTCTACAGTAATAGAAAAATAGTCTTCTTCTCACCCCTCCCCATAGGCCTCCAGCTCTACATCCCAACCACTTTCCTCAAAAGTTCCCTTAGGCCTCCTTCAGGTCTCCACTATCTCCACCACTAACAGCAGCGACTGTTTTAATTTTCTATCACCATAGCTTAGTTTCACCTCTTCTTGAAATTTATGTAAAAAGAACCACAGGGTATACAATGTCTAGCTTCTTTCTTTTAAGAGAATATTTCTGAGATAAAATCACATTATTACATGCTTAGTACTTCACTCCTTTTTTTTCTTCTATATTAATTTGCCACAATTTCTTTATCTATTCATCTATTATTGGGCATGTGTTTTCATTTCTCTTGGGTGAATCATGGGGCAGGTGTATGTTTAACTTTACAAGAAACTGCCAACTGTTTCCATCAAGGCTGTACCACACCTTAGCACTTTTGATGGCTGTAAAGTATTTAATTGGTTGGGTAGACCATAATTTATTTAACCAGCCCCTTGTTATTGGGTGTTATGTTTTCCCCAACCATTTACCATCACAATTTGGCAATGAATATCATTATCTATACAGTTTTATGTACATGTGTGGTACATCTGCAGAATAACTCACAAGTAGGTCAGAGAGTGTGTACATTTTAATTTTTGATAAATACTGTCAATTAGTCTTTCATATTAGTCACCACCAACTTCAATCCAATCAAAAAAGTCTGAAATGACGGTTTGCCCCATATCTCTGCCAAAATTAGAGGTAAAATTTTTAATCTCGTCATTTTAATTAGTTTTCCTTTTTCACATGGGCTTCCCTGATAGCTCAGTTGGTAAAGAATCTGCCTGCAATGCAGGAGACCCTGGTTCGATTCCTGGGTTGGGAAGATCCCCTGGAGGAGGGATAGGCTACCCACCCCAGTATTCTTGTGTTTCCCTCGTGGCTCAGCTGGTAAAGAATCCACCTGCAATGTGGGAGACCTGGGTTTGATCCCTGGGTTGGGAAGATCTCCTGGAGAAGGGGAAGGCTACCCACTCCAGTATTCTGGCCTTGAGAATTCCATGGACTGTATAGTCCATGGGGTCACAAAGAGTCGGACATGACTGAGTGACTTTCACTTTCACTGTATGCACAACACAAGGTTGGTTTTAATTTTTACTGACAGTTACCTATATTTTTCACCCCCATATTTTAGATCCTTCTTTTCCTTTACTCATACTATTATAATTTCTCTTCCTTTTTCAATCTCTTTTTACAGTCTTGGATACCATCTTTTACATAATACCTCTGGATTTATATAATTCCAGTACTCCTTTCTGCTTTATTGACTATGCCAAAGCCTTTGACTGTAGATCACAATAAACTGTGGAAAATTCTGAAAGAGATGGGAATACCAGACCATCTGACCTGTCTCTTGAGAAACCTGTATGCAGGTCAGGAAGCAACAGTTAGAACTGGACATGGAACAACCGACTGGTTCCAAATAGGAAAAGGAGTACATCAAGGCTGTATATCATCACCCTGCTCATTTAACTTATATGCAGAGTACATCATGAGAAACGCTGGGCTGGAAGAAACACAAGCTGGAATCAAGATTGCCGGGAGAAATATCAACAACCTCAGATATGCAGATGACACCACCCTTACGGCAGAAAGTGAAGAAGAACTAAAGAGCCTCTTGATGAAAGTGAAAGAGGAGAGTGAAAAAGTTGGCTTAAAGCTCAATGTTCAGAAAACTAAGATCATGACATCTGGTCCCAACACTTCATGGGAAATAGATGGGGAAACAGTGGAAATAGTGTCAGACTTTATTTTTTTGGGCTCCAAAATCATTGCTGATGGTGATTGCAGCCATGAAATTAAAAGACGCTTACTCCTTAGAAGGAAGGTTGTGACCAACCTAGATAGCATATTTAAAAGCAGAGACATTACTTTGCCAACAAAGGTCCATCTAGTCAAGGCTATGGTTTTTCCAGTGGTCATGTATGGATGCGAGAGTTGAACGGTGAAGAAAGCTGAGCGCCGAAGAATTGATGCTTTTGAACTGTGGTGTTGGAGAAGACTCTTGAGAGTCCCTTGGACTGCAAGGAGATCCAACCAGTCCATCCTAAAGAAGATCAGTCCTGGGTGTTCACTGGAAGGACTGACGTTGAAGCTGAAACTCCAATACTTTGGCCACCTCATGCGAAGAATTGACTCATTGGAAAAGACCCTAACGCTGGGAAGGATTGGGGGGCAGGAGGAGAAGGGGACGACAGAGGATGAGATGGTTGGATGGCATCACTGACTCGATGGACATGGGTTTGGGTAAACTCCGGGAGTTGGTGATGGACAGGGAGGCCTGGCGTGCTTGGATTCATGGGGTCGCAGAGTCGGACACGACTGAGCGACTGAACTGACTGAACTGAGTACTCCTTTACCCAAGTCACTACCCAACTCAAAACCCTTCACTGGATCCCCATTGCTTACTGAATTAAATCCAGACCCTCTGTCTTTACACTTAAAACATATTCCATGTGCCTTACCTTTTCTTCCAAAAGATTATCCTATACGTAATTCCAACAAGAATGGGGCTTCCCCATGGACCTCACATAAAGTGTGTACTTCCTGCTTCCATGTCCTTACACATACCATTCCCCCAGCCTAGAATGCCCTCCTCTTTCTCTACCTTCCTTAGAAACAAGCTCATGTGCTATCTTCTCCCCGTGCCCTAAATAAATGCAGACAAGACAAAAAGGTCATGCTTACCGGCACTTTCATTTTAAATATATCTCTATAGTACTTGATGCCAATGTCAGTGAATGTTCTCTGGATAAAGCGAGATGGACGAAGAATGAATATGAGCTGCAAATTTCCTGGAAATGCTACCTAGAAGGATCATAAAAAGTGTCAACACAAATGTCACATCAATCGGTCTCCTCTTGCCCAAGATTATAGATGACAAAGTTAAAGTGGACACCCTGGGACGCCAAAGAATTACAATATATTTCACAGATGAAAGACATCTTACTGCTCATATAATCCAAACCCCTCCTTAAAAACCAAATTAACCAAACAAAAAAATTTTTCTGATTAAAAAAACAATTTACACTCTTTATAGAAAAATTCAGAAATTTATAATAAAGTATACATTAGAATAAGAAAACCACCCATGATTTCATAGCCATTCTCAATATTTCAATCTAATTTTTTTGTTGTTTAGTTACTACATTATGTCTGACTCTTTGTGACCCCATGGACTGTAGCACACCAGGCTTCCCTGTCCCTCACTTCTAGGCTATTTTCTTGGCTTAAATATCTTTATCATAAACTCAAACTGTAGAAATATTTTGCAATCTGCCTTTTAACTTAGTATTATACCATGAGCTTTTATTCCTGATATTAAAAATTCCTTGGAATGTTTTTATGGGTGTGCACTTTATTTAAACAATCCCTTATTGTTAGTGATTTAGACTCCTCCATATTTTTACTATCATAAATAACAGTAAAATGAAATCTTTACACATTTTGGAACATTCTTCTAGCTTCCTAGAAGAATTACTGAGACAAAGATTTAGTATTTTAAGGGTTCTTAAGGCATCTTATTTCTAAGTTGCTATCAAGAAGCATTGCCCTCATCTGGAGGTAAGGTCCTGAGTAATGAGAAAACAGGTTCATTCAATAACTTAGTGCCAAAATTGGGAATCCAAGTTTCCCATTACTAATGGCTTTCCATTCATTCAGGAGTTCTCAAGAACAACCTCCTGAAGTGCTTATTAAAAAATAACCTGGTTTTTACCCTGGAATATTCTGACTCATTAGGACTGGGATAAAGTCCAGATATCTGTATCTTTAACAAGCACATGAAGAGATTCTGCTGCTAAGTCGCTTCAGTCGTGTCCGACCCTGTACGACTCCATAGATGGCAGCCCACCAGGCTCCCCCATCCCTGGGATTCTCCAGGCAAGAACACTGGAGTGAGTTGCCATTTCCTTCTCCAATGCGTGAAAGTGAAGTCGCTCAGTCGTGTCCAACTCTTAGCAACCCCACGGACTGCAGCCTACCAGGCTCCTCCGTCCATGGGATTTTCCAGGCAAGAGTACTGGAGTGGGGTGCCATTGCCTTCTCCGGAAGAGATTCTGACTGGTAGTCATATTTTTGATGCCAACACTACAGCATCTTTTACACATAAAGGCGATCAGTGTAATTCTTGGACAAATTAGACTCAAATATTAGATGATTCAAGTATTATCTATGAACCCTGGGAAACCAGAACTCTCTAGAGGCCAGACCTTTTGAAGAGTCATAGGCACTGCCAACTGTCTGTGGCTGAGTTCATGTGGCTGAGTCCTTGGTCCGAGGTCCCTACCGGGAAAGGATGCATATACTTGCTGGAAGGGAATAAATAGGGGTAAAAACCAGACTAATAAGATGGAAAAGGAAAACAATCCAAGGCTGTGCAATTTAATGCTAAAAGCAAGCTCATGTCATATACTGTCTGGTGTTGCTAGGGTCTTTTGAATTTGTGAAAAAATAATTTGAATACTAAAATGAAGACTGTCGTAAAATTAAGTGATTCCCAAAGCAAACCTTAAAATGAGGATTTGGGTCTCAAGAGTTTACTGAAGAGGTGACCCCAGGAAACACAGTTAGGAGTATGGGGCGATGGTAAGACAGGATGGCTACAGAGCCAGTGTATCAATGAGGGGAACTGCTATGGGCAAGATGGGTTGGGTCTTCTGAAATTCAGTGTGGAATATACCTCAGAACTACCCCACTGAGGGGTGTTTGTCCACTAATGTCCATAACGCAGTAGTTGCAGGTCACTCCTGGAGCATTAGCTTCCCAGCACTCTCTACCTGCTCCTCTCCAGTGACCAGAAAGGTCAATAGGTAGAGAGACTCATGCTCAGGAATGGTCTGCATGTGACCTTTGGGCAGCAGAGAGGATATGGACATGATACAACAACCTCTGCTACAAAGACCTTCCCAAACTTGGCATAAAATAACTGCTACTTCCTGGTAACTTTGATGTTAAATAGATAGTTTAAATTATCTTTATAATAAAATATAAAAATAAATATTTACAGCTATTCGTGTCAAGGATGCTTTTATGGAGCTCCACTTGTCCCTTCGTCTGTCGATAACAATGATGAACCCAATGCTGGCAGCCTCCACGCTGCAAAAAAAGGGTGGTCAGTATCAGAGACAGTGAAACACATGGATTCTGTTGGGCTCCCTCAGCAGAATGATTCCACTGCCTCCATGTCATTGCAGGCTTGCTGTGTAAATGCCCTGCAGAGCATGAGGGGATAACCAGGTCTGACTCCCCCAAGAAAGGAACCAGCTTCCTCTCCCCATCTCACCTGGCAGCCTTCACAAGGCAGAAATATTTCATGTCTCAAACCCTCTCAAGGGCTCAATTTCTGGCTGGAAAAATGTATGAAACCCTTAACAAACAGAAGGATTCAAGTAAGTTGAGCACCACATGTCCCAATGTAGACAGAGGACCTTGAGGTTGAGCTCTGCTATCTTTCCATTCCTAAGACTGACGCTCATGGAGCTATCAACATCCTTCCCTAGAAGTCAGTCCCACAGATGTTCGTAAATGACACAGGTAAATGGGAAAAAACAGCTCCTTTCCAGCACCTGGTCATAAATGGCCAAAAAACTGTAAGTACAAGGAGATATCAACTTCATTAAGGACAAAAAAAGCTGTTTGATCCCCTCTGAAGTCACCACAAAATTCTCACAAAATTTTTAAAAACTAAAGTCCTAAAAGGGAAAACATTTTTATTCTCTCTTTGGGAGGAAACTATGGGAGGAAAGAACAAGAGCTTTGGAACCTGGTTCAAATCCTAGTGCTGCCACTTTATTAGCACTGAGACTTGGGGCAGTCACCTAACCTCTCTATCCCTATTCCCTTATCTGTAAGATGAGAAGGTGAAAGTGAAAGTCACTCAGTCGTGTCTGACTCTGCGACCCCATGGGCTATACAGTCCATGGAATTCTCCAGGCCAGAATACTGGAGTGGGCAGCCTTTCCCTTCTCCAGGGGATCTTCCAAACCCAGGGATCTTCCAAACCCAGGGATCGAACTCAGGTCTCCCATTTTGCAGGCATATTTTTTACCAGCTGAGCCACCGGGGAAGGCCGAACAATACCAATCATGAAGTAGTTACAAGCACAAATTCTGAAACCAGAATGCTGAAATTTGAAACATGAATTTATATATTTGTGTGTATGTATGTGTGTGTATATGTAAAATTTTCAACTCAGAAAGCGAGAATCTTTGGAGAGACACTTTAAGATCATACAAATAGCCAAAAAATCACCAGGGATATAGATTTGACTTTGAAGAATTCAGCATCTATTCTTTTCAAATGTACATAGGACATTCATCAAATAGTCCATTCAACAAATTTTAAAGAACTGCAATCATACAGGTTGTACTTCTGATCACCATGGAATTAAATTGGAACTCTATTATTTTGTTTTACTTTCAACTCCCTCCCTCCCTGCCTCCCTCCCTCTTCCTTCCTTCCTTCCTTCTTTCCTTTCTTTCTTTCCAATCTCCTTCCTTTTCTTTTCTTTGGATTTAATTGCCAGTGTATTTTAACTTCTTAAGGTAGAAAATTATATAGCTGATTTTAAACATTTCTTCTCTATTGTTATAAGTACTTAAAGCTATCTGTGTGCACTCAGTAGCTCAGTCATGTCTGACTCCTTGTAACCGCCTGGACTATAGCCAGCTAGGCTCCTCGTCCATAGGATTTGCCAGGTAAGAATACTGGAGTGGGTTGCCATTTCCTTCTGCAGGGAATCTTCCTGACCCAGGGACTGAACCCATATCTCCTGCACTGGTAGGCAAATTCTTTACCACTGAGCCACCAGGTAGCCATTTAAAGCTATAATTCCCTCTTAATCACTGCTTTGTGAGAGTTGGGCCATAAAGAAAGCTGCTGCTGCTGCTGCTGCTAAGTCACTTCAGTTGTGTCCGACTCTGTGCGACCCCATAGACGGCAGCCCACCAGGCTCCCCCGTCCCTGGGATTCTCCAGGCAAGAATATTGGAGTGGGTTGCCATTTCCTTCTCCAATGCATGAAAGTAAAAAGTGAAAGTGAAGTCGCTCAGTCGTGTCCAATTTGTAGCGACCCCATGGACTGCGGCCTACCAGGCTCCTCTGTCCATGGGATTTTCCAGGCAAGAGTACTGAAGTGGGCTGCCATTGCCTTCTCCAAAAGAAAGCTGAGCGCCGAAGAATTGATGCTTTTGAACTGTGGTGTTGGAGAAGACTCTTGAAAGTCCCTTGGACTCCAAGGAGATAAAACCAGTCAATCCTAAAGGAAAGCAGTCTTGAATATTCATTGGAAGAACTGATGCTGAAGCTGAAGCTCCAATACTTTGGCCACATGATGCGAAGAACTGACTCATTGGGAAAGATCCTGATGCTGGGGAAGACTGAAGGATGGAGGAGAAGGGGACAACAAACGATGAGATGGTTGGATGCCATCACCGACTCAATGGACAGAGTTTGAGTACACTCCTGGAATTGGTGATGGACAGGGAAGCCTGGCATGATGCAGTCCATGGGGTGGCAAAGAGTCAGACACAACTGAGCAACTGAACTGAACTGAAACACTGCTTTAGCTACATCCCATAAATGTTGATATACTCTTTTCATTATTGTTCAGCTAAAAATGCTTTCTAGTTTCCTTTATGATTTCTTCTTTAGTTTATGGATTGTTTAGAGGTGGTTGCTTGGCTTCCAAATATTTTTTAATTTTTTCTAGTCAACTTGGGGAAGAGAAGGGGTAGGAATGCAGATATTGATTGAAAAGAAACCTTGCTTTAGGAGGAAACTTTCCCAGTTGTTACATAGTGTATAGACAGGTATATAGTCATCAAGCTATACAGTTGACATGTGTATACTTTATATAAATTATAACTTAGCTTAAAAACCCAAGGAATTAAATAAATTCAAGTTGCGAAAAAGGAAAAATACTATATAACTTTAAAAAAAAGACCAAACTTAGTGAGTGCACAATAGGTATCAGGCACTGATCAAAGGGCATACAACAATGACCAAAGCCATTCTGTAGTACAGCAAAAGCAAATAACAATAATTTGTTATTAACAAATTAATAACATTAATAACAACAATAATCTTAAACAATAATAGCTATGTGTATCTTGAGTTCCTATCAGTTGTCAGGCATCTTTATGTTATATCTCACTTCATCTTATGAAATAGATATTATTATCTCCATTTTACAGATGAGGAAACAAAGGCTGATAGAAATAAAATAACTTGCCTGACATCACACTAGCAAAACTGGATTTCAAAGTCAGAGCTCTCTGATAGCAGTGCTTATGCTCTTAACCCCATCCCATGGCACCCCTTCCGTTTTTTCTTATAGCAAATCTGCTTGTATCTTCTGGCAGTTTTATTTTGTATATTTTGCTGTTACTAGTGTTTCCTATGTCTTTTCGTTTTCCTTTAAAACAAAAAATTATTCAATTTAATGCTCCAAGGGTTGAAGTGGAGCCCCAACCACTTCTTTAAGTGAGGTGGAACTGGGAGAGGCTCAGTAAATATAACATAGTAAATATAACATAAACACAGGATGTTCTTTGATCTATGAAATAAACAGCTCCCTGCCTACCCTCCCTGTGGCTTCCCCAGCCAGGTTGAGGGTAAATGGTTCTCAGTTCCCTGCACCCCAAAGCCCAAGACCAGAGCATCTTGAGTAAATAGGGTGGGATCTGCTGGGAAGATAAAGAACAGTGTCTTCTGACACAATTGTGTACAGGCTATAGTTCAGAAATAAGAGTTAATGAATCATGACAATAGTTTTGAATATAATCCCTTGCATAAAGAATGCATTCTAAACAACATGAAATTGTATCAGCTACTGAGGGGATTATTTTTGTACCCCATCTGGTTCAACAAAAGAATCAAAACCTCAGCTAAAACAAATGCACAAGAAATGGGGTTTCTAGACCATATATTTCTTTAAGTAACACTTGGCTGTTTTAATCCCTATTGTTCTTGTTAACACTAAGATCCTATGATAGGTTAGCTGCATAAATACTATTTAATGTAATCCTCACAACCACCCTCACAGTCAGGTTGGTGATAATATTTCCACTTTATAAATGAGAAAACTAATCCTCAAGATGGTTAAAATTATAACTTGTCCAAAGTCATACATAATATGCAGAGTTAAGATTCAAATCTTCTGAATTCAAGAGCAACACTCAAGTCACAAAGTTCATACGTTCATGGTATAGAAAATATTTTGATACTATATTCCTTCATTTCCAATCTTAGTAACTCTTCTGTAAAAAATATAATTGAATTTTTGATGTGTCAAAATTTTGAATATGATTAAGTATAATATTGGGTTGACCAAAAAGTTCATTTGGGTGTTTCCATAACATCTTACAGAAATCCAAAAGAACTCTTTGGCCAACCCAATACATGAGTGTAAGAGACTGAGGTAAATGTGTTCTGACCCCAAAATAACAGACCAGTTTTGTGGTTGATATGGCACATAATTTCTTAATTAAGCTCTAATATTAATATATTTTCTATGCTTTGCCTTTTTCAGTAAGCTTGGTATTATTTGTTGTTCAGTTGCTAAGTTGTGTCCAGCTCTTTGCGACCTCGTGGACTGAAGCAGAAACACCCCAGGCTCTTCTGTCCTCCACTATCTCCTAGGTGTAGAAAACAGTTAGCTAACTGAAATTATACTACATTGCCATAAGACTGAGTCAAGTGTAGAGTAATCAACCATCCTGGTTTGTCCAGAATACCCTCCCCAACATGGGTGGGCATCATTCAACCCACTGAGGACCTGAATAGAACAAAAATTTGAAGGACGATAGGATTCATGCTCTCTCTCAATCTGACTGTTGAGCTGGGACATTGATCTTCTGCCTTCAGTGATTCTGACTCTCAGGCCTTCAAGCTCAGACTAGAATCTACAAAACTTGGCTCTCTGATTTTTAGGCCTTCAAACTACACCACTGGCCTTCCTGGGTCTCCTTCTGAGCCTCCATAATTATATAAGCCAATGCCTTATAATAAATACCTACATCTACATATCAGGGTTCCTAGAGAAATGTAACCAATAACATATATATTTATATACATATACACACATATGTATTTATAAAGAGATTTATTATGGAATTGACTCAGGTAGTTATAGTGACCAAAAAGTTCCTTGATCTGTCATCTGCAAGCTAAAGAACCAGAAACACTGGTGGTATAACTCGATCCAAGTCCAAGGCCACAGAATGGAGGAGCTGATGATTTAAAGCCTGATCTGAGTCTGAAAGCACAAAATCCAGGAGCACTGATGTCCAGGGGCAAGAGAAGATGATGTCCAAGCTCAAGTAGAAAGAGAATTCACCCTTACTCTGCCTTTTTGTTCTGTTCAGGCATTGAATGGACTGGGTGATGCCTGCTCACACTGCGGAGGGCAATCTACTCTACTCAGGTTATAAATTCAAATGTTAATCTCTTATAGAAATATCCTCATAGACACATCTGAAAATAATGCCAGATGAATGGGCATCCCTTAGCCCAGTCAAGTTAACACACTAAATTAACCATAATATGTATGCATATATACTTGGTTCTGTTTCTCTGAGGAACTCTGATTAATACATACAGAGAGTCAAGAGAAGAGGTGATGGAAATAAAAAATTTTTCCAGAAAAGTACCCCAAGTGCAAAAATACTGAAAAGAGAGTCCTAGAGAAGGACTCAAAGAGACAGGGTTGGAAAGACAAAGCTCTGGGAGAGAAAAAGAAATGAAAAGAGAGGTGGTGACTGTGGTAAAGGCAAAAAGAAGCAAGAGGTAAAATTTAGCATCCTACATGACAAAAAAAATAAATTTAGGATACACACACTTTCCCTTAACTTCCAAAAAAAGTGTTTTAAGTTTATTAATAAAAGAAACTATATATAACATGGTGTTCTTAACTAGGAATCTTATAAACTACCCTAAACCACCAAACTTGTTTACTAATTGCAAAGATGCAAGTAATATTCCTATATAAAAAGCTAATATAAAGGGGGAAAAATATGAATAAAAACTTTTTAGCTTTAAGAGAATAAGAAGACAATCCACAAACTGAAAGAAAATATTTACAAAAGATATATCTGATAAAGAGCCATTATACAATAAGAAAACAAACAACCCAATTAAAAACTAGACAAAAAACCAAAACAGATATTGAACAAAAGAATATATGCAGATGGAAAATGAACATATGAAAAGATGTTTGACAATATATGTCATTAGGAAACTGCAAATTAAAACAATAAAATTCCACTATACATCCATTGTAACGGCCAAAATCCTCAACACTGACAATACCAAATTTTGGCAAGGATGTGAAGGAATAGGAACACTTACTCATTTCTGGTGGGTATTCAAAATGGTACAGCCACTTTGAAATACAGTCTGGCAGTTTCTTACAAAACTAAGCATACTCATATCGTGTGATTCAACAAGTGTAACTACCTGGTGTTTACCTAAGTGAGTTGAACACTAAGTCCACATAATAACTCATACATGGATGTTTACATTAATAGAAAAGAAAGAAAGTGAAGTCACTCAGTCATGTCCAACTCTTTGTGACCCCATGGACTGTAGCCTACCAGGCTCCTCCATCCATGGAGTTTTCCAGGCAAGAGTACAGGAGTGAGTTGCCATTTCCTTCTCCAGGGATCTTCCCAATCCAGGGATCGAACCCAGGTCTCCCACATTGCAGGCAGACGCTTTACCATCTGAGCCACCAGGGAAGCCCATTAATAGAAGCTTTATTCATAACTGTCTAAACTTGGAAGCAAACAAGACATCCTTCAGAAGGTGAACGGATAAACTGTAGTATATCCAGACAGTAAACTATTATTCAAAATAAATGAGCTATCAAGTCATGGAAAGACATGAAGGAAACAAATGCATATTACTAAATGAAAGAAGCCAATCTGAAAATGTTACATACTGTATGATTACAACTATATAAAATTCTGCCAATGCAAAACTATGGAGATGGTAAAATTCAATAGTTGCTAGGGATTGAGGGGTGGGAGTATAGGACAGATGTAATAGGTGTAGCATAGAGGGTTCTTAGGTCAGTGAAACTAATCTGCATGATGCTATAATGGTGGATATAGGTCATCATGTGTGTGTGTGTGTGTATGTGTGTGTGTGTGTGTGTGTGTGTGTTAGTTGCTCAGTCGCGTCCGATTCTTTGTGACCCCATGGATTGTAGCCCGCCAGGCTCCCCTGTCCATGGGATTCTCCAGGCAAGAGTGCTGGAGTGGGTTGCCATTTCCTTCTCCAATAGGTCATCATACATTTGTCCAAATCCTAAGTATATATAATACCAAGACTGAATCCTAATATAAACTATGAACTCTTGGGGTTGTTTTCAACTCAAATGAAAAAAAAATAAAGCAAGCCAAAAGAAATCACAAGGAAGAAAATATTAAAGATAAAGCAGAATGAATAAAGTAGAAGACAGAAAAGCCAACAGATCTGATTAAAAAATCAGAATCCCATTTTTTTTAATTAACAAAATAAGACACTAGCTTACTTAATCAAGGAGGGGGGAAATGGACAAAGCACAGATATACAAACTAAGAAATAGCAAACAGAAAAATAAGCACTGAAACCCAAGAAAATTTAAGTTTTAGAAATTACTTTGCATACCTCTATTTAGATAAACTTGAAAACCAAAACAAAAATAGGTTATTTCCTGGGAAAATACCGTTTACCAAAATTGACCTCATTAAAAATATAAAGTTTAAACAGACTAAAGTCCATAGAGGAAACAGAGAAAGGCCCAAATTCACAGGGGAATTTCACAGGGGAATTCAAGTCATCAATGGCTATAAAGTCCCAATCCCACAAGAATAATTTCTGAGCCTAAAAACTGAAAGAGAACTTTAAAATGCTATTTATGAAGCAAATATGACATTGATATCTATACCTAATTCAGTAGCAAAATAAAATGACCAGTTAATGGATATATAGTAGAGCTACTAGCAACAAACATAAAATAATTAGGAATAAACTTAACAATAATATAAAAACTATGTCAGGAAAATTTCAAACACTGCCAAAAGACACAAAAGTGGATTTTAACAAATAGAAAGACTTTTCTTCTTCTTGATAGGATGATTTTAACACCATAAATATGTGACTTGTTCCTGAGTAAATTTATAAAATTAATAGTCTCAATGAAAAGGCCAAAGCCTTTTCTTTCTTTTTTCTTTTTCTAAAAACTGAGGTATACAAACAGACAGAAAACAAGAAAGAACAGTAGAAAAACATGAAAAAAGTAAGTAAAGCTTAAGGACCCAGTAGGGGAGGGGAAATTAATCCTAGCAAATATCAAACATACTTAACTCCTCTTAGGGCTTCCAGGTGGCTCCGTGGTAAAGAATCTGCCTGCCAGTGCAGGAGAGGTGGGTTTGAATCCTGGATTGGAAACAGCCCCTGGAGAAGGAAATGGTAACCCATTCCAGTATTTCTGCCTGGAGAATTCCATGGACAGAGGAGCCTGGCGGGTTACAGTCCATGAAGTCTCTAAGAGTCAGACACAACTGAGTGACTTTCACTTTTCACATACTTATATGATATATAGAATATATACATATATTACAATTTAAAGTGATAAAGAGATGAAAAATACAAAAGAAAAATTAAAAACACAGAAGAGAGACTCGGAAGATGCATTGTCCCTCTAATTTGAGTTTCAGAAGCAGAGTTGTAGGAAAGAAATAAGCAGAGATATCAGGAAAAAAATTCTAAGCCTAAGAGAGACTTGAATCTTCCATTCAAAGACGCAGCAGTATGAAAGAAAATGTTTGAAATTTCCAACCTGCGAAACATAAAGAAAAAAGCCCAAAAGCTTCTTATGCAGAGACAAGCATCTGACGTATGAAGGGATAACAGTCAGATCCTGTGATAATGATCAACTTTGTTATCAGTAATACTGAATGCTAAAAATCAATGGATCAATGTTATTTTACAAAAAAAAGAAAAAAACTCCATGCTCAGATAGATTGCCAATCAACTGTGAGATCAAAATGAGCCATTTTCTGACATTCAAGATGTAAAACTCACTTACCATACACACTTTCTAAAAAAAGAAATAACTTGAAAGTTTTTTTAATGAAAGTGAAATCCCAAAATGAAGAATGACCTTCCTGAGATAAAAAACAATCCCAGGTTGACAACTTGCAGCAGGTTTACACAGCAACCAGCCTGTATTATGAATAGCTCTGAGAGGCTCAAAAGAATATCTCCAAGAAGAAAATGTATGCACTAGACAAATTCTATGATAAAGAATCTATAAGATGTTAACAATATAATAAAGATACATGCCATGTTATAGACAAGAAAAAAAGAAAGGCAATTAAAAATGCTTGGGGAAAAGGTACATAAAAAGTCATTGTCCAAGTCTGAAATAAATTAAATTGTGGCATGATTTTGAGCAACCCAAGGAGTATGAGAAAAGGGAACCTATTTTACCTTAACATTTGTAGCATTCTCCTTTGAGTGACACAGGATTAAGGACTTAGGATTACATTTCTCATTCCAGAGGTCCAATCATATTACATATATAAATGCATTCTACTGATTTCTGTTATTTAGGATCAACCTATAATCAAAGAAAAACATTTATAGTAATGTGTAAAATACATTATAATTCTTAGTAATGAAAAGTAGAATATAGGTAGAAGAACTTAAAGGCTGAGAGTAAAGAAAGATGTAAAAATGCATAGTAGTAAAATCAACAGGTACAATTGGCCCTCCATATCTGTAGGTTCCACATCTGTGGATATGGACAGTGGACTGTACTGTACCAGTTTGCATAAGCGACTTGAGCATAGGAGAATTTTGGTATGCTCAGAGTTCTCGAGATCAACCTCCTGTTTGTTTCTGATGTAAGACTGCATGAATTCTTTGTATATTTTGGGTATTAACCTCTTATCAGATATATCATTTGCAAATATTTTCTTCCATTCAGTAAGTGGACTTGTTTTATTGACATTAATATTTTCCTTTGCTAGGAAAAATCTTTTTAGTTTGATATAGACCCAGTTATTTATTTTTGCTTTAGTTTCTCTTGATGAAAGTGAAAGAGGAGAGTGAAAAAGTTGGCCTAAAGCTCAACATTCAGAAAACTAAGATCATGGCATCTGGTCCCATCACTTCAAGACAAATAGATGGGGAAACAGTGGCTGACTTTAGTTTTTTGGGCTCCAAAATCACTGCAGATGGTGATCGCAGCCATGAAATTAAAAGACGCTTACCCTTTGGAAGGAAAGTTATGACCAACCTAGACAGCATATCAAAAAGCAGAGACATTACTTTGTCAACAAAGGTCCATCTAGTCAAGGCTATGGTTTTTCCAGCAGTCATGTATGGATGTGAGAGTTGGACTATAAAGAAAGCTGAGCACAGATTTGATGCTTTTGAACTGTGGTGTTGGAGAAGACTCTTGAGAGTCCCTTGGACTATAAGGAGATCCAACCAGTCCATCCTAAAGGAGATCAGCCCTGGGTGTTCATTGGAAGGACTAATGTTGAAGCTGAAACTCCAATACTTTGGCCACCTGATGCAAAGAGCTGACTCATTTGAAAATACGCTGATGCTGGGAAAGATTGAGGGCAGGAGGAGAAGGGGACGACAGAGGATGAGATGGTTGGATGGCATCACCGACTCAATGGACATGAGTTTGGGTAGACTTCGGGAGTTGGTGATGGATAGGGAGGCCTGGCATGCTGTGGTTCATGGGGTCACAAAGAGTCAGACACGACTGAGCGACTGAACTAGTTTCTCTTGCCTGCAGAGACATATCCAAAAGAAATTACAAATACTGTGTCAAAGAATATATAACCTATGTTTTCTTCTAGGAGCTTTATGGTTTCAGGTCTTACATTTAAGTCTTTAATCTATTTTGAATTTATTTTATGTGTGGTGTGAGAGAGTAATCCAACTTGATTCTTTTGCTTGTAGCTATCCAGTATTTCCAGCATCACTTGTTTAATGGGTTGTCTTTTCTCCATTGTATATTTTTGCCTTCTTTGTCATAAATTAATTGCCTATTTGAATGTAGGCTCATTTCTGGGCTCTCTATTCTGTATCATTGATCTATGTTTCTGTTTTGTGGCTGTATTATACTGCTTTGATTACTATAGCTTTGCAGTATAGTTTGAAACCAGTATGTATAATCCCTTCAGCTTTGTTCTTCTTTCTTAAGATTATTTTGGCTAT
Organism: Okapia johnstoni; assembly: GCA_024291935.2. Taxonomy (NCBI): domain Eukaryota; kingdom Metazoa; phylum Chordata; class Mammalia; order Artiodactyla; family Giraffidae; genus Okapia; species Okapia johnstoni. The sequence goes on along the minus strand of CM044311.1, from coordinate 84,700,372 downwards.
ATGGGGTCTTTGGTGTTTACAAACCAATTTTAGAAAACAAAATTGATGAACCTTTAGCCAAACTCATCAAGAAAAAACAGGCAGTCTAAATTAATAAAGTCAAAAATGAAAAAGATGTTATAACTGATACCACAGAAACATAAATGTTCATAAGCAATTACTATGAACGAGTATATGCCAACAAAATGGACAACCTAGAAAACATGAACAAACTCCTAGAACTGTACAATCTCCCAAGACTGAACAATGAAGAAACAGAAGTATGAACAGATCAATTACCAGTAATAACACCGAATCAATAATAAGCAAAATTCCCAGAAAACCAAGTCCAGGACCAGGTCACTTCACAGGAGAATTCTATCAGACATTTAGAGAAGAGTTAACACCTATCCTTCTCAAACTATTCCAAAAAATTGCCCAGGAAGGAATGCTTCCTAACTCATTCTATGAGGCTGGCGTCACCCTGATACCAAAACAAAGATATCACCAAAAAAGAAAATTACAGGCTAATATCAGTGATGAACATAGATGCAAAAATCATCCAACAAAATATTAGCAAACCAAATTCAACAATACAATAAAGGAATCATACACTATGGTCAAGTGGGATTTATCCCATGAATGCAAAGATGATTTAATATCCAGAAGTCAATCAATGGACAAAGGACAACCTAAAAGAAATGGACAAATTCCTAGAACTGTATAATCTCCCAGGACTGAACAATAAAAAAATATTTCATACCAATTACCAGTAATAAAATTGAATCAATAATAAGAATATTAATATGGCACATTAACAAATTAAAGAATAAAAATCATATGATCATCTCAATAGATTCAGAAAAAGTTTTTGACAAAATTGAACATCCATTTATGATTTTAAAAAGACTCTCAACAAAGAGTTATAAAGAGGACATAAAGGGGTTATAAAGGGGACATACTTTGACATAACTGGAGTTATCATATGATCCTGCAATCCCACTCCTGGGCATATATCTGGAGAAAACCATAACTTGGAAAGAGACATGAGCCCCAATGTTCACTGCAGCACTCTTTAGAATAGCCAAGATGTGGAAGCAACCTAAACGCCTATCAACAGATGAATGGATAAAGAAGATGAAATATATATACACAATAGAATATTATTCAGCCATAAGCCACATGACTCAGGAATCCCACTGCTGGACATACACACCGAGGAAACCAGAATTGAAAGAGACACATGTACCCCAATGTTCATTGCAGCACTGTTTATAATAGCCAGGACATGGAAGCAACCTAGATGTTCATCAGCAGACGAATGGATAATAAAGCTGTGGTACATACACAATGGAATATTACTAAGCCATTAAAAAGAATACATTTGAATCAGTTCTAATGAGGTGGGTGAAACTGGAGCCTATTATACAGAGTGAAGTAAGCTGGAAAGAAAAACACCAATACAGTATACTAACACATATATATGGAATTTAGAAAGATGGTAACGATAACCCTATATGCAAGACAGCAAAAGAGACATAGATGTAAAGAACAGTCTTTTGGACTCTGTGGGAGAAGGTGAGAGTGGGATGATCTGAGAGAATAGCATTGAAACATGTATATTATCATATGTGAAACAGATCGCCAGTCCAGGTTCGATGTATGAGACAGGGTGCTCAGGGCTGGTGCACTGGGATGACCCAGAGGAATGGGATGGGGAGGGAGGTGGGAGGGGGGTTCAGGATGGAGAACACATGTAAAGCCACGGCTGATTCATATCAATGTATGGCAAAAACCACTACAATATTGTAAAGTAATTAGCCTCCAACTAAAATTAATAAATTTTTTAAAAAAGAATGAAATAATGTAGCAATATGAACAGACCTAGAGATTATCATACTAAGCAAAGTAAACCAGACAAACGAAGACAAATCTCATATATCACTTATATGTGGAATCTAAAAAAAAAAATATGCAGATGAACTTATTTATAAAACAGAAATAGACCCGCATACACAGAAAACAAACTTATGATTACCAAAAGGGAAAGGGTCAGGGGGATAAATTAGGAGTTTGGGATTAACATATACATGTGTGTGCATACTCAGTCGCTCAGTTATGTCTGACTCTTTGTGACCCTATGGACTACAGTGCATCAGGTTCTTCCGTCCATGAGATTCTCCAGGCAAGAATACTGGAGTGGGTTGCCGTTTCTTCCTCCAGGGGATGTTGCCGACTCAGGGACTGAACTCCTGCATCTCCTTGCATTGGCTGGAAGATTCTTTACCACTGAGCCACCTGGGAAGCCCCAATATAGATACACTACCATATATAAAATAGATAACCAATGAGGGCCTATTGGATAGCACAGGGAACTATAATCAATATTTTGTAATAACCTATAAGGGAAAAGAATCTGAAAAAGAAAAGAGATACACACACACACACATATCACTTTGTTGTGTACCTGAAACTAACACAACATTGTAAATCAAGAGAAGCAAAGTGAAGTGTTAGTCACTCAGCTGTGTCCTACTCTTTTCGACCCCATGGACTATAGCCCATCAGGCTCCGCTGTCCATACAATTCTCCAGACAAAAATACTAGAGTGGGTAGCCATTACCTTCTCCAGGCGATCTTCCCAATCCAGGGATTAAACCTGGTCTCCTGAATTGCAGGCAGATTTTTTATGGTCTGAGTCACCAGCATAGCCCTGTAACTCTACTGCAATTTTTTAAAAAATAAATAAAGCCCACAGCTAACACCATATTCAACCATGAAAATTTAATGCATTTCCTTCTAAGATCAGGAATAAGACAAGAACTCACTATTGCTACTTTTATTCAAAATAATATTGGAAGTCCTAGCCACAGCAATAAGACAGAGGGGAAAATTAAAAGAATGCAAATTTTAAAGAAAGAAGTAAAACTCTGTTTGCAGATGACATGATACTATACATAGAAAATCCTAAAGATGCCACCAGAAAACTAATGGGACTCATCCAGGAATTCAGTAAAGTTGTGGGATACGAAATGAATATTCAGAAATCTGTTGCATTTCCATACACTAACACAAACTACCAGAAATAGAAATCAGAAAACAATCTCATTTACAATTGCATCAAAAAATAAAATTTATAGGAATAAATCTAACTAAGGAGTTAAAGGGACCATACACAAAAATAAACTCAAAATGAATTAAAGATCTAAATGTTAGACCAGAAACTATAAAACTCCTAGAGGAAAACATAGGCAAAACACTCTCTGACATAAATTACAGCAGGATCCTCTATGACGCACCTCCAAGAGTAATGGAAATAAAAGCAAAAATAAACAAATGGGACCTAATTAAACTTAAAAGCTTTTGTACAATGAAGGAAACTATAAGCAAGGTGAAAAGACAGCCTTCAGAATGGGAGAAAATAATAGCAAACGAAGCAACTGACAAAGTCTCAAAAATATACAAGCAGCTCCTGCAGCTCAATTCCAGAAAAATAAATGACCCATCAAAAAATGGGCCAAGAACTAAACAGACATTTCTCCAAAGAAGACATACAGATGGCTAACAAACACATGAAAAGATGCTCAACATCACTCATTATCAGAGAAATGCAAATCAAAACCACAATGAGGTACCATCTCACGCTGGTCAGAATGGGGGCTATCAAAAAGTCTACAAACAATAAATGCTGGAGAGGGTGCAGAGAAAAGGGGACCCTCTCACACTGTTAGTGGGAACGCAAACTAGTACAGCCACTATGGAGAACAGTGTGGAGATTCCTTAAAAAACTGGAATTAGAACTGCCATACGACCCAGCAATCCCACTGCTGGGCATACACCCCAAGGAAACCAGAATTGAAAGAGACACATGTACCCCAATGTTCATTGCAGCACTGTTTATAATAGCCAGGACATGGAAGCAACCTAGATGTCCATCAACAGACGAATGGATAAGGAAGCTGTGGTCCATATACACAATGGAATATTACTCAGCCATTAAAAAGAATACATTTGAATCAGTTCTAATGAGGTGGATGAAACTGGAGCCTATTATACAGAGTGAAGTAAGCCGGAAAGAAAAACACCAATACAGTATACTAACACATATATATGGAATTTAGAAAGATGGTAACGATAACCCTATATGCGAGACAGCAAAAGAGACACAGATGTAAAGAACAATCTTTTGGACTCTGTGGGAGAAGACAAGGGTGGGATGATCTGAGAGAATAGCATTGAAACACGTATATTATCATATGTGAAACAGATCGTCAGTCCAGGTTCGATGCATGAGACAAGTGCTCAGGGCTGGTGCACTGGGATGACCCAGAGGGATGGGATGAGGAGGGAGGTGGGAGGGGGGTTCAGGATGAGGGACACATGTAAACCCATGGCTGATTCATGTCAATGTATGGCAAAACCACTACAATATGGTAAAGTAATTAGCCTCCAATTAAAATAAATAAATTATTTTTTTTTAAAAAAAGGAGTTCAAGGTTCTGTACTGGGAAAATTATAAGACCTTGATGAAAGAAAATTGAAGACAATGCAAACAAATGGAAAGATATACCAAGTTAATGGATTAAAAGAATTAGTATCATGACAGTGACCAAACTACCCAAGGCAATCTACATATTCAATACAACCCCTATCAAAATACCAAGGCCATTTTTCACAGAGCCAGAGCAATTATCTTTTTTATAATCGATAATACCAATGAGTAAGAAAAGATTCCAGATATTTACAATCATTAGAACCTATGAATTCAAGCAAGAGGCTGTATTTGGAATGTCTAAAAAAACCTGAATTATCAGCAAAGAGAAATTGAGCCACTACCTCACAGGATAGATGACAAAAAGGCAGAATATAGCACAGTATTCTAAAACAATCACCTAAACAAAAGAACAAATGTCTTATACACACTAAGTCATTCTACTAGGGAGAAATGTCAGACTCCCTGGTTCTTACATAGAGAAGAGCAGGAATCTAGCATATTAATTTTTTTTCCTATCCTCTAATATAATCCATTCAAATCCTCCTAGCATATAAAACTTACTTGCCAATATCAAACATTTATTCATAATAAATCTATGGGATGTGCTCTAATTTTGAGCCTCACTTGTGTGCCTAAGGTCTGGTCTCTCATGATATCTTTCCAGAAGGCTATGAAGCAAATTCATCCATCTTGCACAAGACAACAGCCCAATCAGACTCCCTACTCTGAACCTCTATCCTAGAAGTCAAATGAATGATTCTGTTTTCCTGATTTGGGGGAGCAATTCCACAGCCAGACCAGGAAACAACACATCTTACCTTAGCTACTCAATCAAAGCAGTACTTATACTATTTATAGTATTTAAAACTACTTAAAATCAGGGGCTTTTTCCACTGCCTTCATAATGGTAAGAAGCCCAGATCAAACTCACTTCTCTGATAAGGCTAGTTTTTAAAGCTGACATATTGTTATAATCCCATTCAGTCTTTCAATACAAAGGAGCAAGTCTCTTTATAACTCACAAGCCAAATAATAATGCTGTCCTCCTCCCCTCCTCCCAAAGTAGAAATGTCAGACAGCATTCTATGAGACAGCATATCATAAAAGAGGATATGAGTCTTCTCAAGGACTATTCATCAGACTCTATGGGAGGAAAATGGACATGGAAGAATTTCAAACTTAAATAGGCTTCTCAACAGATTCATTATAGAAAAAGACCTTTAGAAATAGTAAATAATAATAAAATTCACAGTTATGAAATATGGCTCTTGTTTCTATATAATAAAAGTAACTTCTCCAATCCCTCTCAAGTAATGAACACATAACTGTGAGTAAAACAAAGAAACCAAATAGAGGAATAGGGTAATAAAAATGTACGGTTAGTTATACAAATACGATTTTTAGAAAAGCAATTGTAATTTTTAAAAACTTGGCCATTTCTGAGCCTCAGAATATTTTACTAATGCCTTTTCAAACCACTCAGCTACAATCTGTAGCCACTGAAGACATGTTTAAATGAGACCTCGATTCCATGTTCCTAGACATGTAAAAGCATAAAAATCTGATTGTGAATAGAATTCCTAAAGCTAAGGATCACAGCTGGCTCCTCACTCTCCTTCCCCCCTCCACCAGTCCCCAGTGCCTGTCCTTTCCACCCATCCCCTTCTGTCTAGTCTTGCCCTCAGGCAGCTCACTCCCTCTTCACTTTGCACCTATTCCAGTTGTCATGTATGGATGTGAGAGCTGGACCACAAAGAAGGCTGAGTGCCAAAGAATTGATGCTTTTGAGCTGTAGTGCTAAAGAAGACTCTTGAAAGTCCCTTGAACAGCAAAAAGTCAAACCTGTCAGTCCTAAAGGAAATCAACCCTGAATATTCATTGGAAGGACTGATGCTGAAGCTGAAGCTCCAATATGTTGGCCCCCTGATGCAAACAGCCAACTCATTAGAAAAGCCTCTGATGCTGGAAAAGATTGAAAGCAGGAGGAAAAGGGGGTGACAGAGGATGAGATGGTTGGATGGCATTACCAACTCAATAACCATGAGTTTGAGCAAATTCCAGGAGATAGTGAAGGACAGAGAAGCCCAGCGTGCTACAGTCCATGGGGTCACAAAGAGTCAGACACAACTTAAAGACTGAACAACAACAGGGCAGAAGCCCCTAACTGGTCTCTTTCCTCCCTTCGTCCACTCCTTCTGACCCATCCTGCACACCACCACCACAGTCATCTGTTGCCATTTTTTCTTCCTCAGAACGTCCAATGGCCTGGTCTTGCTCGCTGTGCCTAAACTTCTTAACTTGGTGGAAAACACCTTGCCCAGTCTGTTCCCAACTGTCTATCCAGGTCTCATTTCTCACTACTATCTGAAAAGGATCCTCACCCTGTTATGGACAACCTCAATAGTCTGTAATTCCCTAAACAAGCTCTATTTAAAACTTCGAAATCCAGGGGGGTTGGAAATAGAAGCCAAGTCACTTGCCCCAGATCACACGGCTAGCGACCATAGAATCTGTATTTCAATCCAGGTTTGAGCTGTGTCCAAAGTTCTTACACACCATCCTGTTCTCTCTCTCTGGAATGTCCCTCTCTGATCTATATGTGGAAATCTCATCCATCCTTCAAGGCCACTTCACTCCTGAAGCTTTCCTCGTTTTTTCCTGTCTGAAGTGCTTCTTCTTTCTTCTGAGCTCTTATAGCATTTTCTTCACATATTTCACAAAATATCATAACGACAGTCATGTTAGATTCAAGATATTATTGTATGGCCTTGTGGTCCTTTATGGCACCTAACATACCTCTCTACACACTGATGGCACTCAGCAAAGATCTGATAAAAAATGAGCTGTGGGAAGCCTTTCAGCACTCACCCAACCCGACCACATTGAGAGATCATTATTAATTTCAGCACAGAGCTCTCCTTTCCCTGCCCTGAGCATCCTGTCTTTCTCCTCTTCTAGTGCATCAGTTGTGCATACATTCCTTGTTGTATGTCATGCCACCTGCCTATAAACCCTTGTGCAACCTGGGAAAAGTTCTGGTGTCTGGTAACCACTGTAACATTTAGGAAGATGCAAACTGTGATAAATAGGAATCATAAAAAGGAACAAGAGTGGTTTCATTCTTTGGAACCTGAAATGGCAACTGGGAAACAAGGTTCAGGTCAAATTCTCCTTTCAGGCCTTCTTACTCATTGTCTCTGTTTTATGTTGAAAGGAACAAGGGGTGGGGCAGTGAGCTAGTATGAACAAATGCCAGGAAGGAGAAAAGGGGAATAACTGGTCAGACAGCTACTCTTTCTCAAGAGACAAACTGCATTCTAGGAAAGGAAGATATTCCCTAGTTTACAAGAAATTATACAAGAGCACAGAGCAGAAAAGGTAAATCAGGCCTAAACAGTAAGTAGCCTCTTAATTTTTCTTTCTTTTTTTTGCCTGTGAGATAGGGTTTCCACCTCTTAATGCTTTCCCTCCACACTGGGTCATGTGGCACTCAGTGTCTGGTCCTCAGTGTGGCTCAGGAAAGGCTGCAAATACAATATGAAAATGACTCATTTAATTTAGCATATGACTCCATCCACTGACTTGGTAAAATTAGATTGTAAGTTTAAAGCAATATAATGATAATGGGGAAGAGGCACTTTTACCTGTTACCCACCTCCTTGCTCACCCTCTGCTGCTCCTCACGGAAACTGCTAAACTGATAGGTCAATGTTCTGGAAGGCAACTGAGCCAAAGAGGGAAACCAAGTTCAACTCCCCATAACCCTGGGAGGAAAAGGCAGCAGTGAGAAGTGGGGCTCCCCTCTTTCTCTCAGTGTCCTGCTTCTCACCATATAATAAACACCCTTTGATTGAAATGAACCAGGTCAGAACTGGAAATTCCACCAACATTACTTCTTGAGAACCTACCATGTGCTGGGCTAGAAGGAAAAAAAAGAAAAGAAGAAAAGAAGCATTGGCCCCTATTCTTGAGTAGTTCATAGTCTAATAGGAGAAGCAGTAATAATTTCCATATACCATGGCGTTATACAAGGGGTACTGTGGAAATAAAGAGTCTGTGAGAGCAGAATTGGGGTCAGGGCAAGTTTCCTTGAAGAAATGAGATCAGACTGAGGGTTGATGATTTTGCAAGAGTCAGCCAGGCCCAGAAGGGTGGCAGAGGTGTTCCTGCAGAGAGAACCATGTAAGCAAAGCCCAGAGATGTACAGCATCCTTCTCTCAAACCAACAAAGCCCAAATCCTCTCCTGTCTATATAATGTCTACAATACTCTTGTATCAGAGATAAAGAATAAGGTAAAATATAATTTAAGCACTGACCTTTGAAGAAATAAACTAAAAATAAATCCATAGCTTTCTCTGAAGAAGAAAGAAGGGTAAAACAAAACAAAACAAAAAACAAAACATCTCTTAGAGTGGGTTTGGTTAAAGCAAACTAATTAACTTCCTAATCTCTGCAGGTGGGATCAGGCTCCAGGTGGACTTTCAATCACAGAGTTTACCTCTAAATCATATGAGGCAGATGGAAAGCAAGCAAAACAGCACAGCCCTGGCTGTTGTGTAAACTCCTAACCACAAAGCATTTAAGTAACAATATCATAAGTGACACAGACCCATGGAGGGTAGGGCCTTTATGGGCTAAGTCTGCTCCCCAAGGAGTTTGGACTCCACAGTCAGCTCCACCTCTGTCTGTGAAATACTTGTTACCAATATGAATTCTGTCCCACATTCTATCCCTAGGAGACCTGGCTATTTATTGACTTAGTGGCATAAATATGTGAGACCTGGGCCCAAGAGGGTAGAAGTAGCAGATGCCCCAAAATATCTCTGTTTTGATCTCAGCTATAGGTAGTTTTTATTTCTGGACTTTTAGTTTCCTTGCTCTGTGACTTAGTTTCTCCATCTGACAATGATAGTTATAAAATCTACCCTTAAATTCCTTATTTAGGGGAAATAAATGAAGTGACTCCTAACTTGGCTTGAGCCTCCTGAGCAGCAGCCAGGTGTCTTAGACAACAGGCCCCAGGAAACCAGGATCACCTTAATCTAGAGCAATGAACCTGAAGGAACAAAATCAGCATTAGCTAGTCAATCAATTTTTCATTCACTTAACAATGTTTATTAAGTACTTCACATGTGCACACCATAATAAAACTGATGCTCATGTAACTTTGTTTTCTAGTCTCTTTCCACACCCCTTGTTTTGACTGATGGATAAGTGAAATTGGCCATGACACAATAGTGTGATCTGGGCTCATGGAAGATCCCATCCCAACCCAGTACTACCACATGGGAAATTCAGGATAAACCCAGTGACAAGGAAGGCAGCAGAGTACTGTGTTCAGCTCACCTGGGGACACTAGTTAGGTAGGTCATGACATTCAGGAAGTCTTCATCTGGGATGTGTTTGAACCCCACAAACTCTGGAAAAGTGATGATGGGGGCACCATCTTGCCCTCGGCCTCCTGCAACAAAAATGGGTAGTTAAGATGTTAACAAAATGTTTTCATGTCACACCTCTGCAGGTAAAGGAATCAGGCTAATATCAACTTGAGATGTGCATCAGTCTCCCCCTTTTTTGTCTGTATGATTTTAGAGCAGGAGGCGAGAAAGTTGACACTGAATTATTTCAAACAAGCCTCTCTTCTCCTTCAAGCTTGTTCAGGGGTATTGTGAGAATTCAATTGTTTGAATCCTTTGAAGATAGTTACTGTATAAAAGACAACACTGATTTATTCAGCATAGGTGGAATAGTAAATAATGCCAACACAAATACATAATATTGCTCTTCATTTATGTAGTTCAGTTCAGTTCAGTTGCTTAGTCGTGTCCGACTCTTTGCAATCCCATGAACTGCAGCACGCCAGGCCTCCCTGTCCATCACCAACTCCCAGAATTTACCCAAACTCATGTCCATTGAGTCAGTGATGCCATCCAACCATCTCATCCTCTGTCGTCCCCTTCTCCTCCTGCCCTCAATCTTTCCCAGCATCAGCGTTTTTTCAAATGAGTCAGCTCTTTGCATCAGGTGGCCAAAGTATTGGAGTTTCAGCTTCAACATCAGTCCTTCCAATGAACACCCAGGACGGATCTCCTTTAGGATGGACTGGTTGGATCTCCTTGCAGTCCAAGGGACTCTCAAGAGTCTTCTCCAACACCACAGTTCAAAAGCATCAAATCTTCTGCACTCAGCTTTCTTTATAGTCCAACTCTCACAACCATACATGACTACAGGAAAAACCATAGCCTTGACTAGATGGACCTTTGTTGACAAAGTAATGTCTCTGCTTTTTGATATGCTGTCTAGGTTGGTCATAACTTTCCTTCAGCAAATATCAAATGTAAAAGTGTATGGTGGTTAAGAGAGTTGGCTCTAGGGACTTCCCTGGCAATCCAGTGGTTAGGATTCCATGCTTCTACTGCAGGGGGCACAGGTTTGAACCCTGTTCAGGGAACTAAGATCCTACATGTTGTGCAGTGTGATAAAAAAAGAGAAAGAGAGAGAGAGTTGGCTCTAAAATCAGACAACTTTATTCAAATTCTGCTTTACCACTTAATTTCTATGTGATTTTATGCAAGATAATTAAACAGAAGTTTCCTTTTATATACATATATGTATCTATGTAATAAGAATATTACCTATACCTTCCTCAAAAGGTATTGTAAGGATTAAGTGAGAACATATATGAAAAGCACTTTAGCAGACTGTTTATTATATATAAGTGCTCCATAAATGGTAACCTTTATTATGGTTATATTCTTGCAAGGCAAGGCTTCCCTGGTGGCTCAGACAGTAAAGAATCTGCCAGCAATTCAGGAGACCAGGTTTCAATGCCTGGGTTGGGAAGATCCGCTGAAGGGAATGGAAACCCACTCCAGTATTCTTGCCTGGAGAATCCCCATGGACAGAGGAGCCTGGTAGGCTACAGTCCATGAGGTCACAAAGAGTTAGATAGGACTGAGTGACTAAGCACACATTGTTAAGCACATTCTTGCAAGGCAGCTGCCCTTGAATAACTCATAAACAGATATAAGACATCCCTGTGAGAACAAAAGCATAAAATAAGTATTTAAATATTTTATTCATTAAAGCAGACACCACTAGATTAAATAGATTCTATTTCCCAGTCTCTTTGCAGCTAGATGTACCCACAAGACTATGTTTCAGCCCCATGGTTCCCAAACAGGGACGCACAGTGAACTCACAAAAGTGCCATGAGTATTTTAAATTTAGGGGGAAAACAGCATTAGTTGGCTTCTGTCCGACGCCATGCTTGCTACTAGCTTGCAGTAGTTGGAATTTCAACATTAAATTGTGCAATATTCTTTTGAATATCATTACATCTTTGGAGAGCTGAGGGTTTGGTGGCTGCTGGTGTTAAAAGCAAGTGTAATATGAAAATCATTGTGGAACAGGAAATGCAAGTGGTGATATTCAGACTGATTCCAGGGTTTGAGATCACTGTGGTTCTCTAAAAATGAAAGTTAAATGTGACTTTGTCTTTCAACTATGTGTATCTATTTTTTCAAACAGCTACTAAGTTGTCAGGACATACAGACTTAAGTTGTTTAACCTGTCAGGTATTGCTTTTGGCCAAAAAGGGCTGTGAAAAACTGACTGAGCTGCTAAGGCACTAAGGACTAAGGAACTTGGAGCACTTGTGCCCCAGGCAGAGGGACATGAGCCGAAATGCTAGGAGCACCTTCCATGCTATGCCCATGGAGCGAGGCTACTTCCAGTGGAATGCAGCTCCCAAGTGAAGCCAACTACAAATGACTACACCTATTTCATATATCTAATGCAAGAGTCATCAGTGCAGGGTGTGGTTTAACGAGGACTGCATGATTACCGAGGGTGTGGAATCAATGAAGAAACTACAGGAAAGGGAGACTGAGAGAAGCAAAGGCAGGCACCTCTCCTAAGGAGAGAGACTCCTGGCCCGCTCTGTGGAGAATCCAGGTCATGTTGCCAGTCTATCTAATGGCAGTGCCATTAAGATCATCCAACCCACTCTGCTGTTCTGAATCCACACCTCGTATCTTCCGATTATACTCTGATATCCCATGTACATTTGTTTCATGGTAGAGAACGTGCTACCTAGCAAACATGAGTGTTCCTATCATGGAAAGAGTAAGTCAGCATTGTGGTTTTTCTACACAAGTCTCTTGTATGTGTTGTTAATGTGAGTCTTGGGCTCTCAGAGACCAATCACTCTGTGATATTTGTCTAGATGACCAGTCATCTCCGGGAAATGCCTCTTGATTAATCCTGTACACTTAAACAAACAAACAAAAAAAGATACCTGCAGATTAGATGTTTGACAAGATTGAGCTACCTTGTTATATTGACTGAAAACAATCTAGCTCAGGATGCTATTAGCTTTCAACTAAAACATGTTCTTCTTTCTAGTTTCACAATCACAGGGGTTTGTGAGAAATGTGAATTAACAGAAGTTACATCTTGAGTAAGGCTAAATTTAGATGCATTATAACACTATACTAATTGTATAAACAATATGTGCCAAGAAAATGGCTAAAACATTTCAAGGAACCAAAACACTGTGAAATATTCATAAGGATATAGCTTTTCATGATTTAATCTTTTCATTAACTAAAATTAAAGGTATTCATGCCTAAACAGAGAAAGATGGGTGGAGTTTTCTCATATAATGGTTAACACTGAGAACAAACACCAGAAAGTCAGGGAGTTAACTGGGGACACCACATGCTATTAACCTTTAGTCTGTTAGTCTTAGAGGCAGAAGCACCAAGGAAACAAAACTGGGCCTCCATCCACTACAAGGCAGTCAGTGCCACCTTGTGAGGAAGCGTGGAAATGCAGAAGGAAGAGAGATCGCAGCAAGAAGCCCATTTAAGGAAGGTAAATAAAACCCGACTCCTAAGAACTACGTACGATGGTGACTTAATAAAATAAACTTTAGTCCTCTGGTATCATTTCTGTACATTAAGAGGACTAATTTTATTGCAGAAAATACTAGCAATATTTGGCCTACATAAGACCATTCCCTTCAGGGTCTGGGTTTAGAGGAGAATTTGGAACATTGAGAAATCCCATAGGAAGATGGTGAACAGCAACAGTGGGAGAGACAGTGAGATGGTTACTGCTATTTGCCTCTCAGTATCTATTTTCCCTTTCTCTTCCCCTCTCCCCCAAAAAACTGATAAATAAATAAATCATGAATCAGGAGACTGGGGATCTGTTCTAACTCACATTGGCCTAACCTAAGAAACACATTATTTAAGTGTGTAAGCCCTTCAAATAGTGTTTCCTCCTGCTATTATTTTTTTTTCACAATAATAAAAGATGTTTATCAGTTTTCACAATCAATAACCAGACAAAAAAATAAAAGATAATTACAATCGCAGGCCATAATGGAAACGATTAACCTAATACCATTAACCTAATACTATAAAATAATTCGGAGAAGGCAATGGCACCCCACTCCAGTACTCTTGCCTGGAAAATCCCATGGACGGAGGAGCCTGGGAGGCTACAGTCCATGGGGTCGCTAAGAGTCGGACACGACTGAGCAACTTCACTTTCACTTTTCCTATTCATGCACTGGAGAAGGAAATGGCAACCCACTCCAGTATTCTTGCCTGGAGAATCCCAGGGATGGCGGAGCCTGGTGGGCTGCCATCTATGGGGTTGTACAGAGTCGGACACGACTGAAACAACTTAGCAGCAGCAGCAGCAGCATAAAATAATTACATACAATTTCAGGGGTTAAGTAGAGTGATGTGGTAAGTGGAAATGCGTACACACACATGTTCATCTGCCCAGCTAATCTATGTCTTTTGGTTGGTGCTTTTAATCCATTTACAGTTATGGCAATCATAGCTGAATATGATCCTGCTGGGCTTCCCTGGTGGCTCAGATGGTAAAGAATTCGCCTGCAATGCAGGAGACCTGGGTTATATCCCTGGGTTGGGAAGATACCCTGGAGGAGGGCATGGCAATCCCTTCCAGTATTCTTGCCTGGAGAATCCCACTGATAGAGAAGCATGGTGGACCACAGTCCATGGGGTCTCAAAGAGTTGGACATGACTGAGCAACTAAGCACACACATGATCCTACTAGGCTTACAGGTGGCACTAGTGGTAAAGAACCTGCTTGCCAACGCAGGGAGACATAACAGACCTGAGTTCGATCCCTGGTTTGGGAAGATCCCCTGGAGGAGGACACAGCAACCCACTCCAGTATTCTTGCCTGGAGAATCCCCATGGACAGAGGAGCCTGGCAGGGTTCAGTCCATAGGGTCACAAAGAGTTGGACACAACTGAAGCAACTCACACAAATGCACACACATATGGTCCTATTGTCATTTTCTTAATTGTTTGCCGTTTATTTTGTGTATGTCTTTTCCTTCTCTCGTGTTTCTTCCCTAGAGAAGTTCCTTTAGCATTTGTTGTAAAGCTAGTTTGGTGGTACTGAATTCTCTTAACTTTTGCTTGTCTAGAAAGTTTTTGATTTCTCCGTCAAATCTGAATGAGAGTCTTGCTAGGTAGAGTATTCTTGGTTGTAGGTTCTTCCCTTTCATCACTTCAAATGTATCATGCCATTCCCTTCTGGCTTGTAGAGTTTCTGTTGAGAAATCAGCTGATAACCTTATGGGAGTTTCCTTGTACGTTGTCATCTTCCCCTCGTTGCTTTTAATATTTTACCTTTGTCTTTAATTTTCATCATTTTGATTACTATATGTCTTGGTGTGTTCCTCCTTGGGTTTATCCTGCATGGGACTCGCTGTGCTTCCAGGACTTGGTTGACTATTTCCTTTCCCATGTTAGGGAAGTTTTCCCTATTATTTCTTCAAATATTTTCTTGGGTCCTTTTTCTCTCTCTACTCCTTCTGGGCCTCCTATCACATGAATGTTGCTGCATTTAATGTTGTCCCAGAGGTCTCTTAGGCTGTGTTACTTTTATTCATTTTTTTCTCTCTATTCTGTTCTGTGGTGGTGATTTCCACCATTCTGTCCTCCAGGTCACTTATCCGTTCTTCTGCCTAAGTTACTCTGCTACCTATTCTTTCTAGTGTATTGCTCATCTCTGTTTGTTTATTCTTTAGGGCTTCTAGGTCTTTGGTAAATATTTCTTGCATGTTCTCCATTGTTTTTCCCAAGATCCTGGATCATCTTCACTATCATTATTCTGAATTCTTTTTCTGGAAGGTTGCCTATCTCCACTTCACATGGTTATTTTTCTGGGGTTTTATCTTGTCCCTTTATGTGGGACAAAACACTCTGCTTTCTCATCTTGGTTAATTTTCCATGATGTGGTTTAGGTTCTAGCTGCTCTTGAGGCTTCCCTGATGGCTCAGTGGTAAAGAATCTGCCTACAAGAGACCATCTTGAATGCAGGAGACATGGTTTTGATCCCTGGGTCGGGAAGATCTCCTGGAGGAGCGCATGGCAACCCACTCCAGTGTTCTTGCCTGGGGAATCCCATGAACAGAGGAGCCTGGCAGTCTACAATCCATAGGGTTGCAGAGGTGGACATGACGAAACAACTTAGCACTCACGCATGCTGCAGGACTATGGTTCTTCTCACTTCTTCTGTCTGCCTCTGGTGGATGAGGCTAAGAGGCTAGCCTAAGCTTCCCGATGGGAAGGACTGGTAAGAAAAACTGAGTCTTACTCTGGTGGGCAGGGCCATGCTCAGTAAAACTTTAATCCAATGATCTGCTGATGGCTGGGATTGTGCTCCCTCTCTATTAGTTGTTCTGCCTGAGGTGACCCAGTTGTGGGGTCTATGGGCTTAATGTGATCTCCAAGAGGTCTTTTGCCAAGTGGCCCCTTCCAGGACTGCTGCTGCCAAAGCCCATCCCCACACGAGCCACTGCTGACCCACACGTCCACAGGAGACCTTCCAACACTAGCAGGTAGTTTTGGTTCAGTCTCCTGTACGATCACTGCTCCTTTCCTCTGGGTGTTGGTGTGAAGATTTTGTTTGTGCCCTCCAAGACTGGAGTCTCTGTTCCCCCTAGTCCTGTGGAAGTTCTATAATTAAATCCCACTGGCCTTCAAAGTCATATTCCCTGGGGATTCCCTGTACCTTGGCTAGATCTACAGACTGGGAAGCCTGACATGAGGCTCAGAACTTTCACAGCAGTATGAGAATTTTTTTGGTATTATTGTTCTCCTGATTG
Organism: Okapia johnstoni; assembly: GCA_024291935.2. Taxonomy (NCBI): domain Eukaryota; kingdom Metazoa; phylum Chordata; class Mammalia; order Artiodactyla; family Giraffidae; genus Okapia; species Okapia johnstoni. Next base: position 84,683,734 of record CM044311.1, on the reverse strand, counting down.
TGGGTCACTCACCTGGTGGGTATGGGATTTGATTTTATCATGATTGCACCCCTCCTATCATCTCAGTGCAGCTTCTTCTTTGTCTTTAGATGTGGGGCATCTTTTTTTTTTGGTTTCACTGTCCTCCTGTTGATGGTTGTTCAATAGCTAATTGCGATTTTGGTGCTCTCCCAGGAGGAAATGAGTGCACATCCTTCTACTCTTGAACCAGAAGCTTCCTGCTATTGTTTTTAAAGGGATTAAAATTCTTATTGTAAATGGCTACATGACGCAGTTCTGGAATGAAACAAAAGCAGAAGGCTACCAAGAGCTCTAGGGAAGTTATTGCTCTCTTGGCAAAAGGAACAGAAGCCAGCATTGCTTCTTTTCCTTCTTCCTGCTTTGGATACAGACTTGATGTCTGGAGCTGTTGTAGCCATCTTAGGGTCAAGACTTACCTCCAGACCTCCTATTATGCATTGAGTTGGCCAAAAAGTTCATTTGGATTTTTCCATCTGGTCAACCCAATAGTTTAAAAACAAACATATCCTATAGTCTACGTTTTCTTGTAGCCAAATAATATGCTAAACATTATCCTTAAAACAACCCACCTTACAGATGAGAAACCCTGCTCAGAGCAACCTACTAATTGTGTTGGAATATGAACCTACATTGTCTGAGTTCAGAGGCTAGTGTCTTCATCACACTAACCTGTTTATATTTCCTTGATGCCTGAACTTAGAATATCCCAAGTTCATTGGGGAACATGCAAGTTTTCTTCCATGGTCAGAGCCACCAGATACCTTAGCCCTGTCCACTATCCAATTCCTGCTGATGGCCCTGCTGGTATCACCATCCAGAGGCTTCAAACCATCTGGCCACAAATCTGGGTGAGGCATCATGCAATGAGCCTTGCTCTTCAACCAGCCAGAGGAGCACTCTCACACAGCACAGCAGGCCAGGCACCTGTGGCCTCACTGAGAAAAAATCTCCATCCTCTCTTTCATAGCATCCCTGGTTGATGGGGGCTCTGGCTCTCTCTAGATTTCAGTGGAATCTATAGATAAGTCAGCAGCTGGAACATCTTCACCCTGCTTGTCTGAATCAGGAAAAGTGCTGTGACTCAGAGCAGAGGCCAGGGCTGGGCTGCCATGGAAAAAACCTAACTGAGGAGATTCCTGTTTTACAACAGGAATCCCACCCACAACAGGCACCCACAACAGCCCCGTTGCTGACATTTGCTGCCTCTGTCAGGTAAAGAGGGAAGTTAAAGATGAAAAGTAGGCCTGCTAATTCCAAAAAACCCTGCTGACTCAGAAAACCCCATGGCTGCTGATATTTTTCTTGATTTGTAGTGTGGCAAATTCTATCACAGCTAATCCGTGCTTCTCTCTCAAAGGAAGGGCAACCTTGAGGCAACAAGCTGACAAGCTCAGAAATGAAAAGATTGCCTTTGTCCAGTCAAAGTGCCTTTCCTAAAGCAGAGGTATCCTCTTGGGCCAGTGTGAGTTTTCAGTTCTATGTTCTACATTAAAGAGTGATAGTTATCTCTACTTCTGACTTAATTGTGCTATTATGTACTCTATCACTGTATGGTTTTGGTCCCTTATAAAAACACTGTCATACTGAAAATATGTTTGGTGATATAAAAATAAACACTTTTGTGGGATTAAAATATATCAGGAAAAAAGAGCAAACATTTAATCGGCAGTTGCAATATTAAGCATTTTTCATACATTATGCTTTAATCCTCAAAATTATGATGATCCTATTCATTACATAAAGTGAGGAAAGTGAAGCTTAGACAAGTAAATTACCCAACATGATACAGCTAGTCAGTAGCAGAATCTAACCATATCTAGGGCTGTCTGGTACCAGTTTACAATTTTCCCTAAACTGCCTCTAAGAAATAAGCATAGAAAAAAATGCCTCAATGTTACTCAAAAGCAATAACTTTGGATATTTAAGTGTATCAATCAGCCACTGGATTCCTTTCCCAGATGAATCATTGTGTAATTTTATATGCTAGAATTATGAACTGAGTTGAGGCATTACAGTTTTTGTGTAAGACTATAGGAATCTACCCTGCCCGCCCCATCGTCCATTCCAGACCTTGATGCATGTTGGCCTTGGGTCTTCTGTGACATGGAGCCATAGCAGCAGTTGACAGAAATCCAGAGACAGTCCCCATGCTGCCTTCTGTTGTGCACCATCCTAGGCTCACTGTGGGAAGCTATGACACTGCACCTGTAGGAGGCCGGCCAGGAACTGCTACCAAGGTCAAGACAGTGGTACCTAGACTGGTGATGTGGGGAGCAGGGAGTCCACCAGCCTCACACGACAGACCAGGAGGACTTCAATCATTTCAACCTCAGCAGATATTATGTTCCAGCCTCTGTTCTAAGCATTAGCAATACAGGAAGAAATTTTTAAAATGTGGTTGCTTGGTTGCTCAGTCATGTCCAACTCTCTGCGACCCCATGGACTGCAGCATGCGAGGCTTCCCTCTCCTTCATCATCTCCTGGAGTTTACTCAAACTCGTGTCCACTGAGTCAGTGATGCCATCCAACCATCTCATCCTCTGTCATCCCCTTTTCTTCTGGTCCTCAATTTTCTCCAGCATCAGGGTCTTTTCCAATGAGTCGGCTCTTCGCATCACCTCATTTAAAAATGAGAACCCTGTATTTATGGAGTTTTCAGTGACTATCTAAACAATGACCAATATGGAGGGAAGAGCAGAGAATTCCCTAGAATGTTCTGCATTGTGTAAGATGCTCCCACCTAGGATATCAACTGTGAAATGCGGAGTGATATCCTAATATTGGAAATTGAATTTCTCTTAAATTCAGTGGGAGAGAATAGGAGTTTGTTGTTGTTTAGCCACTAAACTGTGTCTGATTCTTTGCAACCCCATGGACGGTAGCCTGCCAGGCTCCTCTGTCCATGTGATTTCCCAGGCAAGAATACTGGAGTGGGTTGCCATTTCTTTCTCCAGAGGATCTTCCCCATCTGGGGATCGAACCCAGGTCTCCTGCCTTGCAGGCAGACACTTTACCCTCTGTGCCACCAGGGAAGCCCAGGGATGACTGAGACTTGAATATAATGCTAATCAAGTTCAAGAGGCTGGGCCCTCCCAGTGAGACCTCCCCAACGAAATCTAGAAATGCAAATAAATTTGCACCTTACCTGAAAGAATGGCAAATTGTCTGTGAAGTTGTTCAATTATATCCACTGCCACCAAGGGCCTGATTTCCTGCTGCATAATTTCATCTGTACAAATGAAATACAAATTAGGTTAAATTCCTGCAAATTATAAAGAGAATTTAAAGGAAGAAAGGGAAGTTACACCACTAGGGAAGTTTGGGATGTGGTTATCAAGATATGGTTATGGTCACATTATTCTCTTGAGAACTCAATTCCTGACAGGCAGGGATGGATCTGGTTTGATGCTTAAACACATGAGCACAGGAATACGTTTCTAGTACCTCTCCCAAGGTTTAGGGAGGGATCAATGCAAGGACGAAACCCTGAAGTTTAAGCTTCAGCAGCTTCACAGTAAACCTGTTAGGATGGTTTCATTACCAAGGTAGGTGCTTAGGGTCTGCTCACTCCTTTGGGTGTGTAGAACGTTTTAAATACAGACAATGTAAGTAACCAGAGTTCATCTCAAACTGAGTCATGAAACCAATCTGGGACTTACAAAGGTTCTTTGATTTTTATTCTTTTCCTCACTTCCTTCCTTTCTGCTTCTCTCCTTAGTCAACTCCATTCCTTTTTATTTCTCCCTTCCAGAATACTTCATGGAGCCTCTTCCAACTGGCAAACATGTTTAAGGAGGCACTTTGCTAAATAAAGATGCTCCTCACTGAACCAAATGTTACAGGTTTCCAAAGCAGAAATTCAAATCTTTCAAGCACAAACTTACAAATGTCCTCTAACCCCAAAGAGTGATTTATAATCACTAAGACTGCTTTTACCCATTCGGGGAAAGGGGACTAGAGAGAAGGGAAGACTGAGTGGCATCTCTTAACCTGGTCTGGGCAGAGGAAGATATTTTCATGCTTTCTCTGCCTATGACATTATTATCCTCATTTAACTATTTCCAAGGGAACCTCAAGAAATGAACTAGTTATTGTTTCTACAGCAGTAAACATCAGGTTAGATTAAGGCACAAACCAAATAACTTTGTATGTTGAAGCTAAACAGGTTATCTCAAGTGTTTTGGCATGGAGACAGGGTAATGTGATTTTCTAATACTGATCAATCTGAAGGTCCTCCCAAACCCTTGGTTTTCACTTCTCAGCTTTGGTGTGTAGGTTACAGATGATGCATATGGAGATGTACCTAGTAGGTGCTACATAAACACTAGTTCTGTTCATCACTCTGGAAAGGCCTTTCCTATATTTGCTTTCTGAAAGTCTTATAAGGGGTGGTGCTATTCAAACCCCAAGATGCTTTTCAGTGAATTCTACCAGTTTTTCTGGAGGGAGGAGGATAAACCCAATACACTTTCCACTCTAAATTCACTAAAAATTCAAAGACTCCTGTATCACTGTCACAGGTGTTGCCTCCTACAATCAGTCTGCATGCAGTAACAACACTAAAGTCATTATTTTACAAAACAGGAAGGGTCTTCTCTGTTAGATTCACAAAGTAAAGCCTCTAACAGTAAAAAGATACAAAGTCTGAGATCTGCTTGAAAATATTCCAGAATTCCCTTCTGTCAAAAACTACAAGGAGTGGGAGATGGCAGATGGGGTTTGGGGGGAGATGAAACCAGACTGACAAAATGTGGATAATTATTGAAGCTGGTTGACGGGTCCGATTGAGTTTCTAGACTCCTCGGCCTTGAGAAGCACTGACTTCTGCCACCCCTGAGATGTTGACTGGTGTCTCTCATCTTGGAAATTGCCCAGCACTCCAAAAAGACATTCGCACCTGCCTCCTATGGTTACAAAAGGAACAATACTAAAATTGATGATTTGTTTTTCCAAGAATAGAAACAAGCTGATTTGCCTTTGGCCCCAGTTTTGCTGAGAGTAGCATGGTTATCCTTGAAGACTTCCCAGGTCTCAGTGAAGGGACCTCACCTGGCCTGCTGCAACAGAGTATGAAGGTTTCTCAAACTCAGTGCTGACTGAGCACATGGAGGTGTGACCTTAGACACTGGCTTTTAGTAATGCCTGACATCTGTGGGCCATGCTCGGTTCAGCCTCATTCATGCTCTGCACCAGGAGAGATACATAAGACCAGCCCTTGCTGCTGGCAGGCCCTGCTACACACTCCCGTAGAGATGGGGCAGGGAAGGGAGTGCAGGAACTCTTTGGTCTAAAGGAACACCTCCCCCTGCAGTGAGAAGGAAGCTGCCTCAGATCCACACAGCCCTGCATGCTAAGGGCTGTTTCTGCCAGTTTCTAGCTGGGCAACCACGGCAAGAACATGCTAAACCTCAGAGTCCACACGTATAAAATGGCTTTTCCTTCTCCAGGAACAGCTGGCACAGCCAGTGACAACCCACTGACGTGGTGGTACCTGCTGCACCCTGCAAGTCCCTCGGCCCCATGTGGAGGCTTCCTGCTTGCTATTTTGGATACGTGCAGATTAAAGTTTGTCTCTTTGTATCCCACACAAGGCAAAGGGAAGTGGTAAGTGAATTTCGACACAATTTCTATCCTATGCAAAGTTACAAACAGGCCTGGAAAAAACTTATCCCATTTCGGTCTCTGATATATATATACAAACGTGTGATTATATGTTACCCTGGACCCTCAGTTCCAAAAATTCAGGAAGTATCCACAAAGGCCTTTGAGGTGATGGGGTGTACCCCAGCACATCCCATAGGAATCCAGTCGTAGGCAGCAAGCAACACATTTTTGTTGTCCACCACCCGCCAGTCACCCCCCATCCCCTTGTCTGAGAGCAATACAGACTTTGGGGCAGGACCCTTACTACTGACTGCAACCTCCTCCTCAGGGCAGAGGGCAGGAAACAGGCTGATAACACCTGATGCAGTTTAACTGTTGCAACTAGCAAGAAATAAAGGGCAATGAAACACTTAGCCTATGTTCTTGCTGTTCTGAGACTTGGGTCACACTGGGATTTAAAAGACTCAAGTATGGTCTGAGGAAAAAGGAACCAAAACATAAATAAATAAACTAGTCATGAAATTAAAAGATGCTTGCTCCTCGGAAGGAAAGCCATGACAAACCTAGAGAATGTATTAAAAGTCAGAGACATCAGTTTGCCAACAAAGGTCCGTATAGTCAAAACTATGGTCTTTTCCAATAGTCATGTGCAGATGTGAGACTGTATGTGACTATATGTGAGCCCAAGCCTTTTTGGACTATAAAGAAGGCTGAGCACCAAAGAACTGATGCTTTCAAACTGTGGTGCTGGTGAAGATTCTTGAGAATCCCTTGGACAGCAAGGAGATCCAACCAATCAATCCTAAAGGAAATCAGTCCTGAATATTCATTGGAAGGACTGATGCTGAAGCTGAAACTCCAATATTTTGGCCACCTGATGCGAAGAACTGACTCACTGGAAAAGACACTGAAAAAAAATAAAAAAGACATTGATGCTGGGAAAGACTGAGGGCAGGAGGAGAAGCAAGTAACAGAGGATGAGATGGCTGGATGGCATCACTGACTCAATGGACATGAGTTTGAGCAAACTCCAGGAGACAGTGAAGACAGGGAAGCCTGGAATGCTGCAGTTCATGGGGCTGCAAAGAGTCGAACACAACTTAGTGACTGAACGACAAAATTAATAAGGGGAAAACGTATGGTCTGACCCAAGAAGGAAGGCAGACCCTAGTTTGACAGACCGTGCTACATGTCTACTTTGCCCAGAGAATTTGGTGGGCAGAAAGGATGGAAGGATTCGCTGTTAGCTGAACTAGGAATGGGACCAGGATCTCCATTCAGCCACTGTTCATGACACTAATGAGAGCACTAGCTCTGAGCCAGCCCTCACAAGACACTTTACAGATAACTCATTTTATTAGTTAAAAATGACAGAAAAAGGAATGCACCTAGCACAAAAATGAAACTCCTCTTGCCATTCCATCCTCCTAGCCCTGCAACTAGAACAGACTTGACTGCTGAGAAAACACTTACAGACCAGAGGCTCTGAGGAATCAGTTGCTAGGTTGGTACAAAAAGCCACCATGGTGTCATGCTGTGTTTCACTTGTCTCTCTCTCTCTTTTTTCTTTTTTGACTGCACTGGGTCCTCATTAGCTGTAGCATGCAGGTGGCATGTGGGATCTTAGTGCCCTGACCAGGGATTGAACCCACATTCTCCGCATTGGAAGATGGATTCTTAACCTCTGGACCACCAGGGAAGTCCCTCACTTCCCTTTCTGGCTAGGTTAGAAAGAACACAAACTCATTTTCCTTCTTTTATTGAGTCCTGTGCTATAGCAATACTTAACCTGAACCAGATGAATTAGTATTGAAGTCTTGTCCATTAGTTAACACTGAAGAAGAGGCACTTGAAAAGCAGATGAGAGAATTTTTTAAGGAGAAATTTAGAAGATTTTAAAAACCAAAAACACTAAAAAATGTCCAGCTTCTAGTAGTCAAATAATGTAACTAAAAGAGCAATAGAATATCTTCATTTCACCTTAAAGCAACATACAATGCTGGAGTTATGTTAGAAAACTAGTACTTCTGCATAGCCTTGGGAATGAAGCTGGTAGTGTCCTTTTGGAAACTAGTTTCACAATATTTTACCCAGTGATTATTGCAGAGATTACATACCAAACCCCATATACATATATATATATAAATTTATTTAATCCTCAAAACAACTCTAACAGCAAGCAATATGGAACTAGATTTGCTGGTCCAAGGTCAAGCAGAATGAGAATTTGAACCCAGTTCATTCTAAACTCCAAAGCCCAACATCTTAACCATTATAATACAGAGCCTCAATACACAGTCATCAAAATCTTCATAATCTTTTACCTATTCATTTTATATCTGGAAATATATAGAATGAGAAAACAACAAAATAAAAACTCTGCACATAAAAATGTAGACTAGAATATTATCTATAAAAGTGAAAAAAATGGAAGAATCATGATGTAATTATGAATATCATGTTCATAGAAAAAGATTTAAGATTCAATTTCAAGAACAGAAAAATCATATGTATGGTAAGATTGAAGCCAGTTTCGAAAAGAAAGAAGAAAACATGTGGTATGTGTGTGTGCACATGGATACAGGCATCTGAGAAAGGAATACATGGAAGAATTGTGTGAGATCATATGGTTACCCCCTTCAGTTTACGTGGAGAAAAGTACACTCTGTAAACTTTATTTTTTATGCTAATAGGACTTTATTGAAGTACAATTTATATGCAGTACAATGAGCAAATCTTAAGTGCACAGTTTGGTGTTGGGAGCCGTTCTGGAACTACTGCCAGATGGCAAAGTCACGGCACCACTCAAGAAGAAACTGCACAGCGGTTTCTCTACAGGATCGGAACCTTCACTCCTTTCTGTTTCTATGCTTTTGTTGTGGCTAACTCTGTTTCATTCTTTGATGGCTGGAGTTGTAGGGGCTTCCATGACGAGGTCATGAGAGTCCAGGGAAAAGGAAAATGATCTCTTGCCCCAGAGAAACATTCCAAAAATGATTAAACCTACTGGGGTCCCTGGCTGGTGGGTCCTTAACACTCAGCCAGGGAATAAGGCCATGTTCATTTGGAAAACAAGCCCTAAGCTTATTGTGACCTGGCCTCATGAGGAGATTATTATTGATGACTAGAAAAACTAAGCCAATTACCTTTTCTCATAAAGATTGGGACACTAGAGGTATTTGTGCCCCTTAGAATCTAAGCATAAACAGAAAGAAATATGTGAATTGTATTGTAAATTGTTTCAAGGTAAACTGCAAAAGACTTGTCCCTGCCAGAAACAGTCTTGTGGTATGTGGGTAGATGGTAAACAAACCACTACTGACAATGGCTGTACTATGAGAAACTCTGGACCTTAGATGCTGCTATAGTGCTTATTCACTGAAGCAAGACGCTGTATTCACTGAGGTAGCAGGCTGTACAGAATAAGTAGATGGAACAATATGATTCATAGACCATGTTTTAGTAGAATAAAAATAGGTTTTGGGGTAAACATGTAACCAAAATGTGACAAAGGACTAGGAAAAAACTTTCAACACATTTTAGAATCAGGGATATTGATATGAACAGAAAAATATTGTAAGAGTCATTATGAAGAAAAACATGTGCTACATAAGTTGAGACTAAAAGCAATAAAGATTTTGTCCTTGGACCATCAAGACTCCGTGTGATTCTTTCCTCTCGCCGACGTCGTTCATCCCTTGGGTACTCCTGGACCCGCTGGAGCAGGACTCTGGCAATTTGATGAATTTTGACACATACATTAATGCAACCATGGAAAAAATCAAGATAGGAAACATTCCCATCCCCTTGGAAGTTTCCTTGTCCCCTGTCCCAGGCCCTGTAGCCCTCCTTCCCATAGACCTATGTGTTAAAGATCACACAGGTACCTCTGTCCTCATGACCCAGAGCTCAGTACTGGTAGGGCACACTGTACCCTGAACAGCTACTCTCAACACCATTAGGGCCCCAGGGGAAGATGCCGCCACATGTCTTGATCTATAGCCTCAAAAAAAAAGGCGAACTGTATCCAAATGCTATGATGGCTTGTGGGCTGTGCCACTGCTGACTTCAGGGACAGACACCGCTTCAGAGTGCTGGGAGGACTGGAGCAGCGGAAGTGCTTAGGTAAGAGAAAAAACAAATTAATTAACTTGTCAAAGTCTTCCTCTCACATGGCATGAATGCTGGAGATTCTTACATAATGAAACAAGCACTACCAACCATCCCAACATTCTCACTTTTCCCCTTCCAATTAATGATGCAAATATATTCAGAATGCAAACTCCTTGAACACAATTACATTTTACTTAGATCACATTTAGCTTAGATCTCTGCTCTCAATGGAGCTCAACTTATGTGAAAATCTCAATTATAACAATAGTGTGTTTGCTGACATGATGAGAAAAAAATAATGACTTATGGATTAGAGATCTCTTTATGATTCATCCAAATTTCACTGGCCCATCAACACAACACTCAGATGGATGCAATAATTCAATTTATTCATCTTTGCTATTTTCTGGTTTTTACTCATAAAAAATCCATACCTCTTTGCATATTTTAAATCTTGTTCTTATGGGGTATGTTTGTCAAGGAAAAAGGTAAAACAGTACATTTCATTTAACTGTGGCTTGTGGGCCTCTATTTGTATACTCTTGCCCCAGGCTCTGCAAATGGTGGTTTAAAATTGCTTTGAGAAGTGATGAGATATTATTAGGTATAAGGATTTCTGTTTTTGAACGCTTACCCAAATCTCTTTTCTTTTAGTTTTTTTTCCATTACCAAAAAAAAAAGGTTTAAGCTTCTTGATTACTGTTGACATCCCACATTGTGGCCTTGCATGAGACAAGCACTGCACCAAGGTGGAAGTTTTTACGCAAAGAGTTTCCTTAGCAACAATAGATGGAGATGATGTCCCCCTCAGGGCTTCTCTGATAGCTCAGTTGGCGAAGAATCTGCCTGCAATACAGGAGACCTCGGTTCAATTCCTGGGTCAGGAAGATCTGCTGGAGAGGGATAGGCTACCCACTGCAGTATTCTTGGGCTTCCCCTGTGGCTCAGCTGGTAAAGAACCCACCCACAGTGCAGGAGGCCTGGGTTCAAACCCTGGGTTCGGAAGATCCCCTGGAGAAGGGAAAGGCTACCCACTCCAGTATTCTGGCCTGGAGAATTCCATGGATAGTCCATGGGGTCACAAAGAGTTGGACATGACTGAGCTACTTTCACTTTCACTTTCTTTCTGTAGTCCTTCATAACTCCAGGAGAGGCAAACCAGCTCTGTGCCTGCAGTAGATTGAATAAAAAGCAATCAAACCCCTGCAGGAAATAAAGAAAATCTGTGAAAATACTTGATCCCTCCCCACTTTAAGGCTCTCAAGTTTTAGCACTAGGTTTCAAAGTGACATGACCTGTATTTTAACCAATACTGCTCCAGAGCAATCCTCTCAAATTACAATGATATATAAATCACATGCATTTTAAAATGCAGATTCTGATTTAGTAGGCCTGGAGTGGGCCCAGAGATTCTGCATTTCTAACAAACTCTCTTGATGCTACTACTTTAACAGACAAGCAAGCACGTGTTGAAATCTGACTTTAGACTATCCATGTTTCTTCCCAGTTGCTTACAAAGATGCAGCTCAGAAACAAACAAACAAAAAAAGCAACTTTTAATTTGAGTTTTCCACTAGTGCTTCTCCTATCATTCAATAAAAATGATCATCTATATGTATTCAAAGTATTTTTGAAACTAGATCGACATGGTGTAAACTTACATTTCCTTCTGTGTTGATTTTAAGATCAGCGCCCTAGGAAACAAGCCAACCCTGCCATGAGCACTTGTTTTATGTCTCCTTCAAGCACCAAGTCCCACCCTACTCTCAGTGTGGGCCCCTTACTGCTTACCTACCCTCCTCACTCCAGGACCACTCCCGGCCTGGGATTCAAGAGAGAAGCAGTGTCTTGGGTACAGTAATAAAATATGATCTAATGTGATGAGATGAGAAAACTAAAAATATGATTAATGCTCATTCAACATGGCATTCTTCCATACATTCTTCTAAAGTTTCACATCTTTCTAAAGCTCTTAAGAGGGAAAACTATCTTAACACAAAGGAATCAGCATAGTATGACCTTATACATTTGAGCAATAGATGGATAAATAATTTTATTTTTGCTTAAGAAAAAGCCCTGGAGGCTCTGGCTAAACATTCCTCCCCTCCCCTCTCAGTGTATTTATTCATTCAGGTACTATGAAAGCAGAATGAAAAAACTGGACTTGCATCCCAACTCTGTCACTAACCAGCTCCTCGATCTTCAGGTTCTCCCTCTGTAAGATGGGAATGGATAAAAATAATATTTTCTTCTAGAAGGCTGTTGTGAGTATTATTACCATTTATTGAGCATTTTCTACCTGCTGAGCACTGTGCTACATGCTGATAAAATAAAAATTCATATTGTACATGAAAAATTTAAACATAAAAGTTTTTCCCTGCCCTTTGGCCTCCTCTCTCCCTTCTGGCATTCCTTATGCCTTAACCAGACCTCCCCAATAGCAGAAAAACTTGCTCAGCCATAAAGATCAACTTTTCCTCTATGGAGCCAGACATGTAACTCCTTAGACAATAACATTCCTTTCTTAATCCTGTAACCTTGTCTGTGCAGACATCTTTGGTGAACTCCATGTATACAATGTCAATATATCAATTCCCTTAAAGACTGCAACTGGTGCAGAACAGATTAGTCACCTGGGCAGATACTGGGCTGCATGCACCTAATGGGAGTTCTTAGCTTAAATACTTACTTATGACCTTATTAATGTTCAGTTCAGTTCTCAGTTCAGTCATTCAGTCGTGTCAGACTCTTTGCGACCACATGAACCGCAGCATGCCAGGCCTCCCCGTCCATCACCAACTCCCAAAGCTTGCTCAAACTCATGTCCATCGAGTCGGTGATGCCATCCAACCATCTCATCCTCTGTCTTCCCCTTCTCCTCCTGCCTTCAATCTTTCCCAGCATCAAGGTCTTTTCCAGTGAATCAGTTCTTCGCATCAGATAGCCAAAGTATTGGAGTTTCAATTTCAACATCAGTCCTTCCAATGAATATTCAGGACTGATTTCCTTTAGGATGGACTGGTTGGATCTCCTTGCAGTCCAAGGGACTCTGAAGAGTTTCTCAACACCACAGTTCAAAAGTATCAATTCTCTGGCGCTCAGTTTTCTTTATAGTCCAACTCTCACATCTATACATGACTACTAGAAAAAAAACATAGCTTTGACTAGACAGACCTTTGATGGTAAAGTAACGTCTCTGCTTTTTAATATGCTGTCTAGGATGGTCAAAGCTTTTCTTCCAAGGAGCAAGTGTCTTTTAATTTCATGGCTGCAGTCACCATCTGCGGTGACTTTGGAGCCAAAAAATAGAGTCTGTCACTGTTTCCACTGTTTCCCATCTATTTGCCATGACATGATGGGACTGGATGCCATGATCTTAGTTTTCTGAATGTTGAGCTTTAAGCCAACTTTTTCACTCTCCTCTTTCACTTTCTTCAAGAGGCTCTTTAGTTCTTCTTCACTTTCTGCCGTAAGGGTGGTGTCATCTGCGTATCTGAGGTTATTGATATTTCTCCCGGCAATCTTGATTCCAGCTTGTGCTTCATCCAGCCTGGCATTTTGCATGACATACTCTGCATATAAGTTAAATAAGCAGGATGACAATATACAACCTTGACATACTCCTTTCCCTATTTGGAACTAGTCTGTTGTTCCATGTCCAGTTCTAACTGTTGCTTCTTGATGTGCATACAGATTTCTCAGAAGACAGGTAAGGCGGTCTGGTATTCCCATTTCTTTAAGAATTTTCCACAGTTTGTTGTGATCCACACAGTCAAAGGCTTTGGTGTAGTCAATAAAGCAGAAGTAGATGTTTTTCTGGAACTCTCTTGCTTTTTCAATGTTACTAGTTATATTACTTTTACTGAGCCTATTTTACAAGATTATCTTTTCTTGCATTACCGAATTTGTGACTAGGCAACTTGAAACCATTGACCAAGTATATAGTTCTATAAGATCAATGATTGTGCTAGTGTAACTCTAGATATGGGATAAAGCAATAAGAGGGAACCATTACAGACTAGTAAGACAGCAGGTCCAGAGCATTTTAGCTATTGTTATGAGGGCCTAGTCCAGTAATAGTACACTGAGCGGCCTATCAACAAAATCCATGCCTGACCTAAGAATGAGCACTCTTAGTGTTGTGGGACAAATTGGTCATGAAATGCCTTCCAAGCCTTGGTTGAAATTAAGACTGAAAAGAAAGGGATTGTAAAATAAAGAATATTGTCCACCACCCAATCCTACAAGAATCAAGTCATTAGCCACTGACCTACAATATACCCTGAAAGGAATTCAAGGCGAAGATGAGGACCTTCTTTGTGCTTTAGAAAACTGAAAGAACTGGCCTCATAGTTAAATATTTCCAGGAGAAAATTTTATATATCTGGTTCTTTCATCTCATACTTAGAAAAGCACTAAAACCATTAAGTAAGATATCTGTTCCTCGCAAATAGCAGTAACCTTCTACCAAGATGAAGGCTTGACTGCATGTACCCCTTCATCAAAATCGTATATACACTAGCCTTACCCGCTCTTATCTCTTCAGAACAGTTCTCAAAGCTCTCTGAGAGACTGTCTCGTGGTTCTAGTCCCCAGGTTGGCTTGAATAGAAATTTCCATTTCTTCCTTAGATTGACTATTAATTTTTTCATTGATGATACTTGACATATGTTATCTAATTTAATTAAAATAGCATGTGAAATCAATTTGTATATAAAAGATTCAACAGAAGCCAATTAAGTTTATCATTCAGTTCTTCGATCCATGATCTTAAGGATGCTGCAACACATTTTTCTCGAACACCCACATTACTGCCACCCATCGGTGATTTGGTTTGAAATACTGCTTGTAAATTCCCCACTGATATCATGTGACCTCTTTCTCTTTCACGGTGAACTAAGTTTGATAGAACTTGTTATGCTCTTGGAAGAACTCAGGAGCAGAAAGGAAATTAGAAGTAGATTGAAATATAAATAGGGATGTAGTATATGATAAAAGTGGCATTTCCCAGGACTTCCCTAGTGGTCCTTGGTGAAGATTCTGAGCTCCCACTGCAGGGGGCACAGGTTCAAATCCCTTGTCAGGAAACTAAGATCCCACAAGCCGCCTGATGTGGCAAAAAAAAAAAAAGGAAAAAGAAAAAAAATCAGCATTTCCTACGGGGCAAGAGGGAGATTAAAGATTCCCTCACTATCTGAAAGTCCTAGGAAACCTTTTGTAAGCCAAAAGGGTATAAAGCAAAGAGGCTTGTGTACCTTAGTACACAATGCCTGAGTTCAAACCTTGGCTCTGCCACATATAGCAGAATAATCGCAAGCAAGTCAATGAACTTCCCTGTGCTTTAGATTTCCTGGTCTGAAAATGGGGGAAATTATAATACATCCACTTAATATTGTTGTTGTAAGAACTGAGTTAATGTTAGAAAACTAAAGAAAAATTCTTAATATATGGTAGGTGCTATATAAAGTTATTTTATTATTGTCAAAAATTTTAAATTGTATCCAAATTTCACTTCTTGCATAAAAATAAACTCCAATCATTATTGATTCATTAAATAATGAAATGACAAAAATTCTAAAATATGGGAGAACATTTTCATAATCCTGGAATTGGAAGAGTCTTTCAAAATGTGACAAATTTCAATAAAAGACTGAGTTAAAAAAAAAGAAAAGACTGCATTAACTAATTTGTAAATGACTTTGGCAAGCCAAACACACCTTTAACAAACTCAAAAGGAACATGACAAAACTTTACATGTGCTGGAAAACTTTACAGCACATGTGGCTAATAAAAGGCTTGTTTTCCTAGTATATAAGGAGCTCTTACATTAATAAAATTAACAAGAAATAGGTAGAGTAGGTCGGATGGTCCCCTCCCTTCAAAAAGAAAAAAGATATAGCCATTTCTAATCCTCAATACTTGAGAACATTGCCTTGTTTGGAAAAAGGGTCTTTGAAGATGTGATTAACTCTCTTGAGAGGAAGAACCTCTTGTGAATTGTCCCATGCCCGGAATGCAATCATATAAGACAGAGGGGAACAGGAGAAGACCATGGAGACAGAGATTGGAATGATGCAGCCACAAACCAACAAAAACACCTGAAGCCATCAGAGACTGGAAGAGACCAGAAACTGAACTTCCTCTAGAGCTCCTGGAAGAGTGGAGGGTCGGGTGGGGCGAGTACCATGATTCTGGACTTCTGGCCTCTAGAACTATGAGAAAATAAATTTTTGTTGTTTTAAGCCATCAAGTTTGTGGTGATTTGTAACAACGACCATAGGAAACATACGTCAGGCATAGACTGAGAACAGACAATTCACAGAAGAAATACAGCCAATGAATATGTATGTATATATAACGTTTAACCTCACTAATAAATGTAAATTAAAGCAGAATGAGGTCTTTTCTGCCTGATGGATTGGCAATTTTTTAAAGATGAATAACATACAGAGTTGGTAACACTGTAGGCAGATTCTCTATAGGTGAAAGTATAAATAAATAATTTTGGGGGGCTGTGCTGGGTCTTTGTTGCTGTGTATGGGCTTTTCTCTAACTGTGGAGAGTGGGAACTACTCTCTACTAGCAGTGCACAGACTTCTTATAGCAGCGGCTTCTCTTGCTGCGAAGCACAGGCTCTAAAGCATGGGCTTCAGTAGTTGCTGCAAGTGGGCTCAGCTGTTGAGGCTCATGGGTTCCAGAGAACAGGCTGAATAATTGTGGCTCAAGGGCTTACTTGCCCCTCAGAATGTGGGACCTTCCTGGACCAGGGATTGAACTCGGGTCCCCTGCATTGCAAGACAGATTTTTAACCACTGGATCACCAGGGAAGCCCATAAATAATTGGTACTTTTTAAAAAATGTTTATCAGTTTAGAAATACCTGTGAAAGTGTTTAATATGTGGTCTTCTGGCAAAGAATTTCCATGTCTAGGAATTTAATCTAAGGAAATCTTATCACAAGTGCAAGGTAAGTGAGTACTGAGATGTTTATTATGGTATTATTCCTCTAGGGCAAATGTCCATTAATAAGGGACTGGATAAATAAAAGATGAAACAGCCAGGCAACAGAATACTAGGGAGCCATTAAACACCAGTCAGATAGATCTATACGTACTGACCAGAAAAAATGTTCAAACCATATTGTTTAAAAAAAATAAAGCAAGATAACAAAACAAAATCACTTAAGTTGTTTACATATATATGTATGGAGGGACTTACATATTTGAATGTTTTTGCTATGAGCTACTGAGGCAAAGATGGATAGCTCCCCACTCAACATTCACAGTTCCTCCTGCATACAGTAGCATTATCATTGGAAGGCAGCTGTCTGGCCAGAAACTCCATCTCCCACTCACCCTCTCCACCTCCAGTTCCTGCCAAGTAGCCAGTGAATGCCAGTGGGAGATGAGCAAAAATGAAGAGCTGGAGCATTTCAGAAATAGATGTGTCTTCACCACTGTTTCTTTCCCTATCTGCAGGCTACAAGGTGACAACTTTGAGCTAGCAGCTAACAGAACCACAAGACAGAAGTAGTCAGGGTCCCTGAAACACTCTGAGGGAAAAGAGCAATTCGGCCAGGGACACTGTGAAGTTGCTCAGTCGTGTGCGACTCTTTGCAATCCCATGGACTGTAGGTTACCAGGCTCCTCCATCCATTGACTTTTCCAGGCAAGAGTACTGGAGTGGGTTGCCATTTCCCTCTCCAAGGGACACTGTAGTGGAGTGTATTAATCCAATGCAATTTAGAAGTTGTTACAGCAGTTGGTGACTTCCCTGGTGGCTCAGGGGTAAAGAATCCACCTACCAACGTAGGAGATGTGGAATGTCGGTTTGATCCCTGGTCTGGGAAGATCCCCTGCAGGAGGAAATGTCAACCCACTCCAGTATTCTTGCCAGGAGAATCCCATAGACAGAGGAGCCTGGTGGGCTACAGTCCATGGAGTCGCAAGAGTCAGACATGACTTAGGGACTAAAGAACAACAACAGCAGTTGGTGTTACCCAAACTTACAGGTATGCATTCATTTTCTAATACTTTGAGTACATTTTCTTCTAAAAAGAAAAAAGTGGGGGGAATAGCCAGTGAAAAAGCAAACCCGTAATTTTTGACTCTCCCTGATCCGCAACAATTAAAAAAAATATGGGTCTTGATAAGCATGTATTTTATTTATTTTTTTTTATTTTTTTGCATGTATTTTAATCAGTGTGTCATCTCTTGAGTTTCATTTCTTAGCCCCAAGGAATCAGTAGTATACCAAGGAGTCTACTGACAGCATCCCACGAACATAAGATTGCATTACTGTCAGAAAGGCTGTTAAGATACTCATAAAACTTGTATTAAGAGACTCAGACTTTGTTGTCTTGAGTCAAGAATGAAACAACTGACAGCCGAAGTATGTAGGCAAATATTTCACAACCTTTTATAATGGGGAAAGAAAGAAAAGCAACAGTGGTATATGTACTGCTGCAAGTTTAGGATTCAGAAATCATCCTATTCATCTTTCATATTACTTCCTCTCTCATGATCAACAAGACTGTAAAGTTCTTAGGATTCAACTCTAGTAAAATTAGGGCAATAATTTACACCTGATTTCAAGCCCTTACAAGGATTTGTGTGCATGCTCAGGTGAGCACCTATGTGTTTTAAGAATGGATAGCAAAATCTGATTAACAAGTTGTTCTTTTCTTAAATAGCAAACATATAGTAGCCCTCCCCATGAATCATGTCTCAGCTAGAAAGTATACTGCAACAATGGAGAATCCGTTTTAAAAGCATACTTGTCCATTCAATAATTCCCCTCCAGTGAAGAAACAGGTTCTATGCACAGATAAAGAGTAATGAGAACAAAGACATTTGCTTTAATCACCTTTCCTAGTCTATGATCTAATGGAGATAAATGTATTGGTATTATAAACATCTCAAGGAAAAAAAGAAAAAGGCCAGGGTGAGGGGTGAGGAGGAATATACGAATAAGCCCATCCATGAAAGAAACGGTCTTAGAAACAAGCAGCTGCTTCAGCTCTTACAGCATCTGTCTTACTGGCTTCCAAAGCCATGTAAGGCATGCTTAGAAATGCTGTTCCTTCTCACCCAGCCCACGGAGAGAAATGTTCTTTTTTAACTTTTAAACCACCAGTCTGTTATCAGCTCATATATCTAACATGAAGTCTTAGCATTTCAGATTTAACACTTTTCTTCAGACTTAACATTTTTCTTTAGGAACACGAATTTCATAATCTGAATTCTCATTTTCATTTTACCAAAGCAACTGTGTTAGCTATTTCTCAAACAATAAAAATTGCAACTAAGGAAAAACTAAAAAGTAAAATTTCTTACCATTCCTTCACCCCAAATTAGTTATCTTATGGATGTATAATGGTATGTATATATGTATATACATACATGCTTTTAAAATGGGTTCATACTTACACATTCCTTCCTACAATCTGATTTTTTAAAAATATTTGGTTATTTCTTTTTAATATGAATTTCTCAGTAAATGATCACCTTTGTTTTGTTGTTGTTCAGTCGTTAAGCTGTGGGTCTTTTGTGACCCCATGGACTGTAGCCCCCCAGGTTCCCCTGTCCTTGGGATTTCCCAAGCAAGAATACTGGAGTGGGTTGCCATTCCTTTTTCCAGGGGATTTTCCTGACCTAGGGATCGAACCCACATCTCATCTCTCCTGCATTGGCAGGTGGATTCTTTACCACTGAACCATCAGGGAAACCCCAAATGATGACCTACAACATTGTTAATAGCTGATTAATATTTTAAATTAAAAAAAACCCTTTTAAACTCCTTCCCAAACTTTAGACAGTATTGCAAGTTAATTTTTAATGTCAAGTTGGTTAGTTAGACCATCAATCCTGTTGAGAACAAGGATGAATAACAAAACATAAGACAAAGGCATCATTGCCCTCACAGTACCTTTTTTTGCCATATATTCTAGCCTGATGCAACTTCCCAGGAAATGGTAGTAAGCCCTCATCTCTGCCTCTGTGATCCCCACAGAGGTGCAAGGTAAGTATCTAGGGTCTTGCTGCCCACACCGCGTACACCAAGAGGCCATTGTATTCCAGAAGTGCTGCCACTGCTCTCTCCTCTCTCCTCTCTCAGCACTGCACTTACATAAACATGTTAATCCTTTCTCCTGGCTAATCTCTCTGAAGTTCACTCAAGGGCATTTCATTGCTGACAGTTTATCCTTTGGATTGGAGAGTGTTCACAGGGTTACAGGCCCAACAGATGACCAAATCTCTTCCTCAGGAACTGGGGTATGAGGAAGCCAGATAGTGAGGGAAATCCTAACGTCGGTGAGAATTAGAATGTTTTTTCTTTTTTTAGAGGAATCACTTCATAAGATATACATCAGACCAATAGATATTTTAAAATAAGATAGGTACTTTCCTGGTGGTCCAATGGTTATGACTCCAAGCTTCCACTACAGGGGGTACAAGTTTGATCCCTATTCGGGGAACTAAGATCCTGTATGCTGCCTGGAATGGCCAAAAAGTAAATAAATAAATATAAATAATAGACAAATATAAAAATTTTAAAAGATGCTCTTAAGAAAATGTATTCCAGGCCACAATTCTCATCCTTTCTCCAGGTTGCCAAGGAATAAAATCTACAGAATTAACACTTCAACCAATAGAAGTCAATTACCTAAGTATGCCAACATACACTGGCAGAGTTAAATGGTAATACTTCAGGTCCTGAATTGGATGTCCCCAACTTTTTTGGCACCAGGGACCAGTTTCATGGAAGATAATTTTTCTGTAGACCAGGGTTGGGGGATGGTTCAGGATGATTCAAGCATATTACATTTATTTTGCATACTTTATTTCTATTATTATTACTTCAACTCCACCTCAGATCATCAGGCATTAGATCCCAGGGTTTAGGGACCCATGATGTAGAGTATCTGTTGAACTACTGCTAACAATCAGGCACAAGTACAATATCATGATTCTAAATGAGGGATGTTCTTTGCCTGTTGCAATCTGACTGAGATCCCACTTAACTACCACCTGGGGAAATGCGAGTTCACCTTTCAGAACTGTGCCATGCAAAGTGCTATACTCAGAAAGAGGTTGTTTTTCATAATGCATTTTATTTTGGTTCTTCATGCTTAATGTTTTTGTTTATTGATGTTAAGCTCCAAGGTTTAAAGAAAGAGCATAATGTGAACCATCCAATAAGTAAGTAATAAATAAGTCCTATACACAAACTTCTAATTTTTATTTGTATGATTCAAACTAATATTTCAAAGCAAGACTTACAATTGGCCAAGGAGAAAACAGGAAAACATTCTTTACCAAAAAAAAAAAAATACTGTTTACTTTTAGAGACAGGGTAGAAGCTCCAATATTTTGGCTACATGATATGAAGAGCCAACTCACTGGAAAAGACCTTGATGCTGTGAAAGATTGCATGTAGGAGGAGAAGAGGGCAACAAAGGATGAGATGGTTTGATGGCCTCACCAACTCAATGGACATGAGTTTGAGCAAACTTCAGGAGATAGTGAAGGACAGGGGAACCTGGCATGTTCAGTCCATGGGGTCGGAAAGAATCGGACATGATTTGGCAACTGAACAACAACAAAGTTTACACATATTAAAGTACTCAAATCTGAGGTATACATTTTGATGAATTCTGGCAAATGGATACATCCATGTAACATGTAACCCTTACCTTTTTCAAGATATAGAACGTTTCCATCTATAGAAAGTATATTCATGACCCTTCCTAGCCAATCTTTGTTCCTAACCCCCAGGTAACCACTGTTATGATTTTTCAATAGAGACTAGTTTTGTCTGTTCAAAAACCTCATATAATGCAATAATACAGAATGTATTCTTCTGTGTCTACCTTCTTTCCCTCAAGATAATGCTTCTGAGATTTATCCATGTTGTGTGCATCAGCAGTTCATTGATTTTTATTGCTGAGTTGTATCCCGTCCTATGGACAGTCACAGTTTGTCCATTCTCCTGATGATAGGCATTCAGGTTTTATTTTCAACTTGGGCTATTAAGAACAAAGTTGCTATAAATATTCATGTAAAAGTCTTTGTATGGACATACATTTGCATTTCTCTTGGATGAATACCTAGGAGTGGTATTGCTAAATCAAAAGAGAGGTGTATATCTAACTTGTAAAGTTTAAACCTTTTCCAAATTGGTTTTATCAGAAGGTTTTAAGGCTACTGGCTGCTCTGTTTAGTAATCCTCACAGTTGGTTCTTTACTAGTGCTAATTGTATGTGAAGTATTTTAAGAAAAATACCTGAATTAAGAAAAATAAATTTAAATTGGGATGCTAAAACTTAAAAAAGCTCTTTCTTTCCTACCCTTAGGTACTGTATGTTGACTCCAACCAAATGAAAAGTCTGAAAATCTAACACAGGGCAGCAAATACAGCAGCTTTCAAGCAACAGGTTATTACATACAGCCAAACTTCCCCCCAGATTGTTGTACCAGTCTGGATTCCCATCAGTATTATAGAAATGATTCCCTATATGCAGGCTCTTTTACTTACTAAGCATTAACTTCTTCAGCCTTTCACTCAGAAATGAACAACCATAAATGCTTAACTGGAATCACAGCACCTAGGAACATCAGAGCTATCTTTGCCAATCACATAAACCCACAGTGGCAGTGTGTATGGAACTCACACACCCAGCCATGACCTTAATTATAGGTATACCTCAGAGAAACTAAGGGTTCAGTTCCAGATCACTGCAATAAACGAATGCAGCAATAAAGCTAGTCACATGAAATTTTTAGTTTCCTAGTGCATATAAAAGTTATCTTTATACTATACTATAGCTTATTAAGTGTGCAATAACATTTTGTCTAAAAAAAGTACATGCATTAATTTTAAAAATCTATTATTGCTAAAAAAATGTTAATTAACCATCATCTGAGCCTTCAGTGAGTCATAATCTTTCTCAAAAGTAACAATTAAAGATCACTGATCACAGATCAGCATAATAAATATAATATAAAGTTTGAAATATTGTGAGAATTATAAAAATGGGACACAGAGACACAAAGTGTGCAAATGTTGTTGGAAAAAAAATGGTGCCAATAGACTTGCTCAACACAGGGCTGTCACAAACCTTTAATTTGTGTAAAAATACAAATACCTGTGAAGTGCAATAAAGCTAAGTGCAATAAATGAGGTATGTCTGTATATCTTTTTGAAGCTTACAGAACTTTAGGGAGAAACAGGCTGTAATCTTATAAACTTTATACATTTGGATCTATTATATAAACAAACTGCACAGCTCTTACAGTTTCTACATTCCGTGCACTGGCCTTTATCATTTGACTAAGATCAAGTACCTAATAAAGGACTGTATTTTCTTTACGTCTAACATCAGACTTTGAGATAACTGGGTAATGTACTAGGTAACTCTCTTTAGAAAAAAGCTGATTATCTCAGTAGTAATGGCAATGACAGATGAATGTTTCCCCTATCTTCTCCCCAAGAAACTACCATTACAGGTATTAAAAAAAAAAAAAAGCTTTTCTTAGCACTTCCAGGTGGGACAGTAGGAGGACATGGAGTTCACGTCCCTCCATGAACATATCAAATATACATCTACATGTGGAGTAATACTCACTAAAAAGAGACAGGAGACTGACAAAGACTCTTATACAACCACAGCTGTACAAAAGACCCACATGGAGCAAGGTAGGAAGGGAAGAGAAGCCATCAGATCAGGTCAGGTGCAGAAGCCCCCTGCACCCAGGAAGGGGATCACGTGGGTTTGGGGATCTGTTGTGGGGAGTGAGTGGTTTGAACCACATAATGGGCACCCCAGCCCAGGGATCCAACACAGGGAAGACAAGTCCCCTTAGCTGGGGAACAAGGTGGACAAAGCAGATTGAAATTGCCCAGGATTCTGGCTGGTTTCCTTCACTGCCCCAATGACTGCTCCAGCCCAAGCTGAGTGCCTGCTTGGCCACTCTTGCTCTGTGGTGCAGCTTCATACTAGGGCAAGAGCTGTCACAGCTGATGGGAGAGTAGACTGGGAAGTGGAGCTGGCTCTGACCCAAAACAGCATCCAAATTGGGTGAGGGCAGCCATTACTGGTGCTCATGGAGGAGGCAGATCCAAAGTAGTCTGAACTGATGTGCTGGGACCAGCCAAGCACATACCCTGGCCCACATCAGATGTACACTCTGGCCCCTCTGGCTCCTCTGGCTCTAGTACTGCTCCTCTCTGGGGGCAAAGTTAACAGTGCTGGGGGGAAGGAGCACACACTCAGAATAGAACCAGCTCAGACTCAACCCTCAGGGCTTTTGTTCCAGCAATTTGGGACCATACCCCACTCTCAATAGGGTTGTGAGGGCCTATTGAGCAGGGGAGAAGTCCTGTCACATATCTGACTCTTGCTTCAGTCTCTTCATCTCCAGTCCCACCACCTACCAAGGCGATAGCTGCCAGCACACCCTAAGGAAAGATATGACTTGTGCTCATGTCAGATCTGGCTCTCCCACCAAAACCACTGGGCACATGCAGACTATCTAGGGATGCTCCCACACAAGGACACCCCTTCAAGACCAGGATAGATAACTAGTTCAACTAATTTCATAGAGACAGAAAAAGTTAAGCAGAATAAGAAAACAGAGAATTTGTTTCAAATGAAAGAACTACCAAAAAAAAAGAAAAAACCTGACAAAAAAGTTAATGAAACAGATAAATAATTTATCAGATAAATAGTTCGAAGCATTAGTGATAAGAATGCTATCTGAACTAGGGAAAAGAGCAGATGGACACAGTGGGAATATTAAAAAGAGCTGTAAATTTAAAAAGAGTCATAAGAACTGAAGAATCTAGTAACTGAATTGAAACACCAGAAGGAATTAACAGCAGACTAGGTGATATAGAGGCCTTCTCTGATGGTAAAGAATCTGCCTGCCAATGCAGGAGACCCAGGTTCAATCCCTGCATCAGGAAGAGCCCTTGGAGAAGGGATTGGCAACCCACTCCAGTATTCTTGCCTGGAAAATCCCATTAACAGAGGAGCCTGGTGGGCTGCAGTCCATGGGGTCACAAAGAATCGACATGACTGAGCAGCTAACACACACACAGATAATACAGAAGAACATATATGTGATCAGGAAGATAGAATAATAGAAATCATCCCATCAGAATGGCAAAAATTAAAACAAATTTTAAAAAGGAGAATAGATTAAGGGACCTCCAGAGGAATAACATCAAGCATAACAACATTTGCATTAGGGGTCCCAGAAGGAGAACAGAGGGAAAAAGGAGTCAAAAATGTATTTGATGAAATCATGGCTGAAAACTTCCCAAATCTGATGAAGAAAATAGATATCCAGGTATAAGAAGCAGAGAATCTCAAACAAGATGAACCCATGGAGACCTAGATTAAGACATATCATACTTAAAATCGCACAAGTTAAAGAGAGAATTCTAAAGGCAGCAGGAGAAAAACAAAGTCACATATGAGAGAACCCCCAAGACTACCAGCAGATTTTTTCTGCAGAAACTTTGCAGGCAAGAGGGAGTAATATGATATATTTAAAATGCTTAAAGGGAAAAACCTACAGTCTAGAATACTCTACCTAGCAAGATTATCATTCACAATTGAAGGAGAGGTAGAGAATTTCTCAGATAAGCAAAAACTAAGAGTTCATCAATACTAAACTAATCCTAATAGAAATGCTAGAAGATTTTCTCTAAGTGGAAAAAAGGCTACAAGAAGCATGAATCTATAGAAAAGGAAAAATCTTACTAGTGAAACAAATAAATAATGATGGCTACATATATTTGGACCAGCCACTTAAATGTTGTTTTAGTCCTTAAGTTATATCCGACACTTTCATAATCCCATGGACTATAGCCCTCCAGGTTCCTGTCCATGGGATTTCCCAGGCAAGAATACTGGAGGGGGTTGCCATTTCATTCTCCAGGGGACCTTCCCAGTGATCACTGAACCCACATCTCCTGCACTGGCAGGCAAGGTCTTTATCACTGAGCCACCAGGGAAGACCAGCAACTTAAATAAGTTGTTTCAAATATTAGAACAAAAATAAATTATCAAAATATAACTACAACATATGGTAAAGGGATAAACATGAACATACAAAATATGACATCAAAAACACAAAACATGTGGGAAAGGAATAAAAATACTATAGGTCAACATATATAAACTCCATGGTGACCACAAATCAAAATTCTACAACAGTTACACAAAAACTAAAGAGAGGAATGTATGCACACCACTAAATAAAATTATCAAACCACAAAGAAAGAAACTAAAAGGAGAAAAAAAAGAACAAAGAAGAACTACAACAATAAAACAAAAAAAGTAGCAAAACAGCAATAAGTACACACCTATCAATAGTCACTTTAAATGTCAATAGACTAAATGATCCAACCAAAAGACACAGGTAGGGTGGCCGATTGGGTAAAAAAAACAAGGTATCTTCTGTTGCTCCCAAGAGACTTATTTCAGAACTAAACACACTCACAGACAGAGTGTGAGAGGATTTTAAAATATATTTCATACAACTGGAAACAAGAAAGCTGGGGTATTATTACTCATGTTAGACAAAATAGACTTTAAAAACAAAGCCTATAACAAAGGACAAGAAGTGCATTATATAATGATAAAGGGATTAATACAAGAAGAGAATGTGACACTTATTAACTTATATGTACATAATATAGGAACACCTAAATACGTAAAACAAGTACTAAGAGAAATAAAAGGAGAAATTAACAATAGTGCTGTAATGGTAGGGGACTTTAACACCCCACTCACATTAATGGACATATCCAGACAGAAAATCAATAAGGACACAATACTGACTCTTTGGACTTAATAGATGTCTATAGGAAATTCCATCTAAAAGCAGAATATACATTCTTTTCAAGTACATATTGAACATTCTCCAAGATAGAATACATGTTAGTCCACAAAATAAGTCTCAACAAATAGAAATTATATCAAACATTTTTTTCTGACACAATGGTATAAAACTAGAAATCAATTAAAAGAAGAAAAATGGGAAAAACACAAAACACATGGAGACTAAACAACATGCAACTATAAAACTAACAAGTCAATGAAGAAATCAAAGAGGCAATTGGAAAATACCTCAAGACAGTTGAGAATAAAAACAAATTTCCAAAACCTATGGGACACAGCAAAAGCAGTTCTAAGAGGGAAGTTTATAGCAAAGAGGCCTACCTCAAAAAACAATAAAAATCTCAAACAACCTAACCTATCATTTAAAAGAATTGGAAAAAAAGAACGAATAAAGCTCAAAGTCAGCAGAAGGAAGGAAACAATAAAAATCAGAGAGGAAAGAAATAAAACAGAGACCAAAAAAGAAAAGATCAGTAAAAAACAAAGAGCCGGTTTTTTGAAAAGACAGACAAAATTGATGGGTTTTTAGCCATGATCATCAAGAAAAAAAGGACCCAAATAACTCTGTGCAATCAAGGTTAAGTCCATTTAGGTCCATGTTCCACTTTGAGTTAATTTTTATATGTAGGGTAAGGTATACGTCAAGGTTCACTCTTTGAATATAGAGGCCCAATTGTCCCAGCAACTTTTGTTGAGATTGCCTTTACACTTTTCTCCACTGAACTGCCTTAACACCTTTGTCAAAAATGAGTTGGCCATGATTGTGTGGGACTATTTCTGGATTCTCTCTTCTCTTCCAATGATCTGTATGTCTATCCTTTCGCCAACATCACACTGTCTTGATTACTTTGCTTTATAGAAATTCTTTTTGCCAATTACAGTACTTTTTAGCTGATTATAAATTTTAAAAACAGCTGATTTCTACCCCAAAATATTTGATAGACTCATGATTGGAGTTTTGTTTAATATATAGATCAATTTGGGGACAACTGATATTTTAATATTGACTTTTCCAAACCATAAACACAAGCCATGTATTATTTTAATAAACAGAGAAATCAAAGCTTTTATGAAATAACACATAGTTTTCATTCCCCTCTCATTTCTTCTGTTTCTTTTTTAGATTATACCACAAAGCCATAGAAAATGATGAATATGATTTTTCTCTTTAAAACCTGGTTTAGTTTTCCTGAGGCACAATGAGAGAGAATATGCTCACACCACACTTGAAGGGCAAACCAGGTAGTGGAATTTTCCTCCTCATCTCTGCACCATATGTCAAGATCTAAATCCCATTTCAGAGCCTGAGAAAATTTTCCTGCTTTGTAAGCAAAACTGCTTTTGGTTGCTGTAGGGGAAAAACAATGCGCTGGAAACACATGAAATGAAAGCAGAGGGATGTGGGTGAGAGCGTTCATAAGGCCCATCCATCTAGTCCAGGTTCTGCACCAGATCTTCCTCAACAGTGGGGAAGAAAAGAGAAGAAAGAATGAAACTAATACAGTACTGTATATATATTAAAAAAAAAGTTAACAAGTAAAATAATAACTATGGAAGGTGATGGTTTGCTGTAATCATTTCACAATGTGTATATATATATAAACATCACATTGCACACCTTACATGTATACAATTCTTACTTGTCAGAAATAAACAAATAGGGGCCTCCCTGGTGGCTCAGTGGTAAAGAATCCACCTGCCAATACAGGAGACAGAGGTTTGATCCCTGGTCTGGGAAGATCCCACATGCTGTGGAGCAATTAAGCCTCTGTGACACAAGTATTGAGCCTGTGCTCTAGGGCCCAGGGGCTACAACTATTGAGCCTATGCACTGCAACTACTGAAGCCCATGTTCCTAGAGCCCATGCTCTGCAACAAAATAAGCCACTGCAATGAGAAGCCTGTACGCTGCAACTAGAGAGTAGCCCCTGCTCATCACAACTAGAGAAAAGCCTGCACAGCAATGAAGACCCACACAGCCAAAAATAAATAATTTTTAAAAATAAATAAATAAATATAATTTTTATTGGAAAAATAAAAAAGAGAGAGAGAAAGAAGCCATGAGGGAGGGAAGAAGCCAGTGAAATGGAGAAGGGAAGGGCCTATAAAACCCCCAGGACCTGGAGTGGCCACAGGACATTTTAAACACAGTGATGCCTCGAGCTCCATTTCAAAGTGTCTGTCCTTCCAGACCATAAACACCTCCTCTCCCATCCTCAGAAAACTCTCCTGAACCCTCTAACCTTCTAACTTTCTATGTGCATGAGTTTTGAGATATTGAGGAAAGAGTTGAGTTTGACAACTGAATCCCTAGGTACATAAGCAAGGCAGCAGATAGAGAAGCAGAGAGGCTGGGAGACCACAAGGAGAGAAGCCTACGAGATGAGGGAGGAACTGGGGAGTGATGGCTAACTAAAATATTCTCCTGGAGCTCACAGCTTACCATCTGCCTCCCTGTCAGATTGTAGGCTCCAGGATGACCTTCTATTCCTCCAAACCCCCAGTACACATGAGGAGTGGTATAGGGCAGCCTAGCTCTGGCCTTCACAGGGCCTCTGGCCACCAGCAGAGGCCATGGCTGCTACTTCACATGCCGACCCCAGTACTTGGCCCAGTGCCCAGCTCTGGAGGTCCTCAGTAAATGAGGTTAGCCTTAAATAGGGGGTTAGATAAGGAGAAACAGGCAGGCAGATCTCTTTCCCCTTTGTGACTGAATTAATTCTAGCTTCCTTAGGTACAAAAAGAAAAGGGCTAAAACGAACTTAAACTGATCTGATAACATATTTAAGAAAAAAAAAAAAACACTGACAAATAAACTAAAGCCTGGTAGAATAGGACCTGGGATAAGATAACTGGACAAAGTAACCCAGAATTAACTCTTCTAAGCCAGGGAAGACCAATGTGCACAAACATTTTGGGCACCTGAAGTTTCTCTACCTGTATATATGTTGTACTTGAATCTTCTTCATAGTAAAGTCCTCTAAATATAGGGATTCTTCCATACTAAGTAAAAGAGCACATTGGTGCTGTTGCCTTGCTGTGATAACAGGGAGTTATAACTTTATTAGATTTTTTCCCCCTAAAAGCACTCTAGTATTTCACACAGAAAGTGTCAAATAGGCAGCACTCCCCAAAATATCTTAAAAAATTTTATTGTTGTCTACGTGTTACACATTGCATATTTAAGGTGTGTGTGCTTAGTTGCTCAGTCGTGTCCAACTCTTGTGACCCCATAGACTATAGCCTGCCAGGTTCCTCTGTCTACGGGATTCTCCAGGCAAGAATACTGGAGTGGGTTGCCATTTCCTTCTCCAGGGGATCTTCCCAACCAAGGAAATGAACCTGGGTCTCCTCCATTGTAGGCAGACTCTTTATCAACTGAGCTACAAGGGAAGTAAATCCTCAAATTTTAAATGATGGCTTTCCTTTGGAAAAAAGTGATTACTTACTAATGAACATTTCAAATGGCTGGTAAAATACTCAGGGAACTAATGCTCTTCCCTTCCATCAGGTTTTCTGAAAGATTTTTAAAATTCACTAATAACAGGTCTGTCATGTACTGGTTTATATTCCATTCTGCAATGGAATTCTGTATGACAACACATAGGCCTTGAAAACAGCCAGCCCTGACCTTTTCATTCAGTATGACCTTGGACAAGTTTCCTAACCTGTTTAATCCTCAAATTTCAATCCATAAAAATGGACTATACTGCTGATTAAATTTAATTAAATCAACAGTATATATACAACACAACATGTGACACTAAAGAGGCAGAAAATAAATGATAGATATGAAAACATAACTTTTAATATTATTTCCATGTCCTCTAGCCTCTCCAGCTTCTTTCCCCCAGAAAAGGATATATGTCTATGAAGAAAGAAAAATGATGAGACACATAGATCTCCCTTCCAGCTTAAGGTCATTCTTTCTTCCAAGGCAAAGTTTCTCAATTGTCCGGGGGAGAGGATCACTGACCAGGGAAGTCTGAGCAAAGAGTGGAATAAATGAGACAATCAGCACAGGAAAACCAATGCAGTTACCAAGATGGCCATTCCTCACCCCACTCCTCTCCATCGACCTAATTCCTCTCCTTGCGTTAGGATCCAGCTCAAGTCACATACTAGTGTGAAGCTTTCTTGGATCCTTAAGGCTTACAACTTCAGCCTACAAACTCATAGCACTATCTGGATTAGCAACCAGTCAAGGGTCAACTTGTGACTTTTTTGCATTCTTTTCATGTAACTATCAGATTGTTCCTCCTACTCTCTTCTAGTCCAGAGGCTTACAGGCCTCCTCCCCAAACCCCTCAAGTCCTCTGTTAGCTGGGTGTCACAGGGGCTGGTGGATTACCTAGCCGGTGTTAGACTCAGACCGCAAGTTCCCCATCCAGCACTCTCCCCACAACAGCTCGTGGGCTGTAGGCCTGGCACAGTATTTTGTTCATGGAGGCACTTTCAATCTGTTATTGACCGGTTGGTATCATGATGTAGTTGTGGTATCTACGCACATAGGTGGCCATAGAAAGATAGTGGGCTTTGGAATAGACCTCAGAGAAGGAAGAAGCATACTGAAAACAAGGCAAGCTTCTGTTTCACCCAGAGCAAGCCCTTAAAACTGCCCAAGTATTTCATACCCTTACTAATTCTAAAGGTTGGACGCATAAAGCCAATGCCTTCCAAGTTACACATTTGTTTTAAGTTATCTACACAGCCGAAAGCCCAGTTCTTTGAAGATTTCCTCCCTCAGTCCAAGGCCAAGCCAATTTTTGAGCCCACAGCTGATATAATCAGAAATGCCTAAGCTTCCTTTGAGCTGGGCCGATCAGATTCTCCAGAAAGTGAAATTGCACAGAGACCCAGTCTCTGGATCTGGAAGGGGACAGTGGCTGGGGATGGCCACATGGGGTTCATACCCATTGATACATTAACAGAGTTAATCTGCAAAGACAAGCAGATGGAATGGTCCAAACACCAGAGGGAAGCAGAGACCACAGACTAGTTGACAGAGGGCGAGAACAGCCACCTATGTTCCTGATGGCGCACTCTGCTGATGAGGCCCAGTAGAGCTTCCTGCTCTGAGATTGTGTGAGACACTCCACAACCCCAAGAGTACGGACTAGAAATACTGATAGTAGTGATCAGGAATGCAGCCTCTGGAGCCAAATCTGACTAGGTTCAAATCCTGACCCTGCCACTACTAGTAGAGTGCTACAAAACAAAGTACTGTGTCCTTTGCTAATGTGAATTATATAACTCTTTAATAACATCAATGTGTTAAATTCCAAAATCTCTTAAGCTTATAATCATTATTGCCTGCTAGTAAGAAATAAGTGCTTGAATTCAGTAAGCCTGTGATAATGACATTGTCTTCCTTTACAGACTCATGCAAATCAACCAATTCCCATCTCTCACAGTAAGCAGAAAAAGAACCTATACTTGTTTGGGAAGAGTTAGTCCATGGTGCTAGACTAGGCTCCGCGGCTCTCTGGCTGGGCCATACACATTAACACCTAAAAGGGAGCAGACATGACAATAGCCTCACCCTTCAGGAAAAATTCCAAGATGAGCAAGACCATTTTCATTTTGATCCGCAAGGATTTCAACTACTCTGGCAGAGATTTTTAAATTATCTATATAAGTGTAATTCAGCAGAATTTTCAGGCTACTTAAAACATTTTTTAAATATAGGGAATGCAGATAAGACTTTGTAGCACAAATATAGGTCCTTGGCCATAGTAGACCAAAGGAAGCCCTGGTGGGGTGCCAGGCATCCAATGACTGTGCCCAACACCCCTGGCTCCCTGACATGAGAGATCCCTATGATTAGTTGGTTGCTGGGTAACAGATGGGAGGAAGCATTTTTTTTTTTAGCTCTCTTGATTATTTAAGAATTTCAGTTATTTAACATTCAACGTCCCTGATACCTGACAAAGCACAGAAAAAACGCTTGAGACCCAGTTTACTAGAATAGTTTGCAAAGGTCCTAGTACAAAATACACAGCAGCCTGCCTGAAACAACATTGTGATGAAGGAAGGGTGTATGGACAAAGCACATTTTCTCGGTGAAATATACACAAGGTAAAAAGCCATTCTGCTTCCCCTATGGAACCCAGAATGTTAGAAAGAAGCTCATTCTCATCCTAATAACAAGAAAAGCCAAATAAACTATAAAACTATAACCCATCTTAAACCCCATACAAGTAAACACAAAGAAATCACCTAAAAGTTTTCAGTGAATTGTGAAAGATTGAACTAGGATGCAAGGGGCATTCACAGCCACCTACAGCTCTTCTCCTTGGATTGGGGACTAGGTGGGAGACCAGAGAGAGCTTCCATAGAATGTCAACCTGGAGGAGGGGAGGTTCCCAGTAAAGCACATTTCTCCCTATGGACAGTAGTCCCTTCGTACATGATGGCTTCACCATCTCCACAAAGCCCTGTGTGAGAGGCATGTTTTGAGGTGGCCTTGAATTACTCTCTCTCCAATACCCAGGACAGTTGAGGATAGTTGCAAAGAAAGAAGCAAGGAGAGCAGTTGATTCTCAACATAGAACAGATTATTGCACAGTCCCTCAAGGCAGCTGCTCCAGGGGCCCCGCAGCCTCCTCATATCCTCCACCACCCTTGCCTCACTTCCTCTGCCCATGTTGGCCCCACTGCCATCTCCCGAAAGCACTGAAGCCTCTTATTTTCAGCCTGTGCCCCAAATGGCACTCTCACATTGCTCAAGCTGTGGCTTCCAGTTAGTACAAGAAACTTACTATGCCAGTAGATTTGAGGGACAATAAAAGAAAGAGGAGAGTGAAAAAGTTTGCTTAAAGCTCAACATTCAGAAAACTAAGATCATGGCATCCGGCCCCATCACTTCATGGCAAATAGATGGGGAAACAGTGGAAATAGTGGCTGACTTTATTTTGGGGGGCTCCAAAATCACTGCAGATGGTGATTGCAGCCATGAAATTAAAAGACGCTTACTCCTTGGAAGCAAAGTTATGACCAACCTAGACAGCATATTAAAAAGCAGAGACATTACTTTGCCAACAAAGGTCTGTCTAGTCAAGGCTATGGCTTTTCCAGTAGTCATGTATGGATCTGAGAGTTGGACTATAAAGAAAGCTGAGCGCAGAATTGATGCTTTTGAACTGTGGTGTTGGAGAAGACTCTTGAGAGTCCCTTGGACTGCAAGGAGATCCAACCAGTTCATCCTAAAGGAGATCAGTCCTGGGTGTTCATTGGAAGGACTGATGTTGAAGCTGAAACTCCAATACTTTGGCCACCTCATGCAAAGAGTTGACTCATTGGAAAAGACCCTGATGCTGGGAAAGATTGAGGGCAGGAGAAGAAGGGGATGATGGAGGATGAGATGGTTGGATGGCATCACCGACTCAATGGACATGGGTTTGGGTAGACTTCGGGAATTGGTGATGGACAGGCAGGCCTGGTGTGCTGTGGTTCATGGGGTTGCAAAGAGTCGGACACGACTGAGCGACTGAACTGAACTGGACTGAACTGAAAACACCCCTTCCATGCTTCTCCTGCTAGTCCATAAAGCAACAATTGGGATCATTTTATATTCAGAGTCCCTTTTGCTATAGTCCTCACTGAGGCTTCCCTGATGGCTCATACAGTAAAGAATCTGCCTGCAATGCAGGAAACCTGGCTTTGATCCCTGGGTTGGGAAGATCCACTGGAGAAGGGAATGGCAACCCACTTAAGTATTCTTGCCTGGAGAATCCCAGGGACAGAGGAGCATGGCAGGCTACAGTCCATGGGGTCACAAAGAGTCAGACATGACTGAAGCGACTAACTGTTTCACTTCACTTTCAAAGGATTTATTTATTTTTAACCATTTTCAAGCATACAATATAGTTCCACTTATAAAATAAGCAGAAAGACCAGCATAATTATTATCCCACTTTAGAGATGAGGAAATTCCATTTATTTAAACATGTGATTCTTGATCTCCTACTACATGGCTAATTTATTCTACCAGACCATGGAGCAATATTAGTTGGTATTTCTGTCCTGAAGTAAGGCATGGTCATGTTATATTAGAAAAGACTCTAGCACATGTTCAACCAACAAACGAAACAAGTGCCAATATTCGGAACAAGAAAAAAATCCAAGGTAGACTGCAAGCAAATGCAGATAAACACAAATGAAATGGACACCAACTATTATAGGTGCTCAGAAAGGGGAAAGAGGCTGGGCCCAACCTGGCCCAATCTGTGCAAGGCTCCTGGGGGAGGGAAGGCTTCAGACAGACCCTGGAAGATTCAGACAGGCAGGCAGAGCATTTCTGGTGAGAAGAACCATAAATAGGACTGAGACAGAGGGAGAACCCAGGAAGGCTAAGAGACCGAGACCAGGGCCCTTTTCCAAACCACTCAAATAGAACAAACAAAAAGAGAGCTTTTTCATGAATAATGCCAGGTACTGAGCTAGACCTAAGCATAAGATGAAGCAGACATCATTTCTGCCCTCAAGGAGCACACAAGAAGTAAGGCAGAAATCTTTCACCAGTACCAAACTGACATAATATCCACCCTCAAAATTATTTTCAAGTAGCAAGAAAAATGTCTGCCCTGATATAATAGAAAGAACATAGGCTTTGACATTAGACCTCAGTTCTAATCTTGACTCCACCTCTTAGCAGCACTGTAGCTGTAAGCAATTTACTTAATTTAGTTTTTTTATTCTTAGTTTTGCCATTTATCAAAATGAAAGTAATAACACTTACTTTCCCAAGCTGCAAAGATACAAAGGCACATGTGAAAGGGCACTGCACTCAATAAATGTGAGTTTTCTTTTTCAAATGGGTAGTAATAATAACAATAATAATAAACAGAATAGAGAAGTTGCTCTCATTACATCTTCCTTTACCCTCCTCTTCCTTAGCCTAAGGTCTAATTTAATATTACTTTTAAGCATTTGTCAGTATATTACTTTATAGGTATAATATCATCCCAGAAAAGACCTATTTTAGAACCAACGGAGAGAGTTATCAGAGATCTCTCCCCACCAATATTTTTTGATGGCTAAATTTCTAATATTTGAGCTCCTTCTTAGAACTTCTGCTTGTAATCTGTAATGTTAGGTTGCTAACCCCACAGGTATTTTTCAAAGGCAGACAATGTAGGATCCTAGTGTGGACACCAGCATAGTGAACTGGAGGACTGAAGCTTTAGGGATGCATTCCTTGAGAGCAATCAAACCCCCTGGACAAATGGGTTCAGCCATGACCTGCATATACATTAGAAATATGAAACCTTTGAAACCTTCAGTGGCAGGTCCTCTCTGAGACCAGGAGGATATTTGTTGGAGGCAATACTCCCCTTTCCTCTGCTTTTCTAAACTGTCCCTCACACCAAGAAAGCCTTGAGGGTGTCCACAATGCTGAGAGTCAGCAACACTCAGGTGGTTGGGTTATACTTCTCAGTTTTTGTTTGGTCACCATAATGGAAAAAGCAGAGGGGTGGCCCCAGGAGCAGGAATGTACACTCTGCTCTAAAGTAGAAAATTCAGGCCTGCAACCCTGCCAGAACAGATGTAGACAGGCAGGAGCTGGGGAGGAGCAAGAGGAAGAGAAGTAGCACTGATGGTGCCTACAATGGACCAGGACAACGGACAAATTGGGAGAGGATGCTGTCCTTGCATCTAAAGCCATTCTCCCTATCTCTGCTTCTCCCCTCCAACAAGCACTAAGCACTTACAAGGTACTATTCAGACATTCATCTTCTACTGGTCCTGTGGAGTGGGTATTATCTTCATCTAACATATAAGAGAACTAAGACTCAGAGCCAAAATGACATGCTAAACAGCTACATAGCTGTTTACTGGCAAAGCCTGGGTGCAGCCTGCTTCACATCTGAAAAGGTAGGAATTGCCATTGATATTCTCCATATCAGAGAAAATGATCACCTCCAAATCAATATTATTTAGATGCTGATTCTAAGGAATCCTGATTTCATAAATGACCGCTCTTTACAACACACATGATTATTATCACCATGACAATATTTCAGTTAATATCTGCTGGGAGGTCAGGGCATGCATGCTCAGTTGTTCAGTCATGTCTGACTCTTTGCATCCCCATGGACTGTAGCCCATCAGGCTCCTCTGTCCATGGGATTATTCCGGCAAGAATACTAGAGTAGGTTGCCATTTCCTCCTCCAGGAGATCTTTGCAGCCCAGGGATTGAACCCATGTCTCCTGCACTGGCAAGAGGAATTTTTAGTGGAGCCACCTGGGAAGCCAGTGTCTGTTTGGCATCCTTCACCAAAAGCTGGCATTCATATAATAAACACAGTAACATCCATTCAGTCTTTAGAGCACCACATTATCTCTGAATAATACTTTTATAGTCATTTAGTTACCTTTACTGGTACTATTTGTTTTTCACATGGATTTGAATGTTCATCTAGGGTCACTTGTTTTTAGCCTGAAGAACTTCCTTTAGTATTTCTCAAAGGTGACTCTGTTAGCAACAAATTCTCTATTTTTGCTTATCCAGGAATGTCTTTATTTCACCTTTATTTTTTAAAAGATAGTTTTGTTGGATATAAGATTCTTGATGGACAATTTTTTTCTCTTAGCACTTTGAATATGTCATCCCACTGCTTTCTGGTGCCCATTGTTTCTGATGAGTCAGCTGTTAACCCTACTAAGGGTCCCATACACATAGCGAGTCATTTTTTTCTCTAAAAGTTTTCATTTTTACTATGATGTGACCAGGTGTGGTTCTCTTTGCCTTTACTCTATATGGACTTAACTGAACTTCTTGGATGTGTTAACAAATGCTTTTCATCAATTTGAGACTTTTTAAAAGTCATTATTTCTGTCAATATTATCTCTGCTCCATTTTCTCTCTCTTCTTTCTGGTATTTCAACTTCATGCATTTTGGTATACTTAATAGTGTCCCCACATTTCTCTGAGGCTCTGTTCATTTTCAGTCATTAATTTTTCCCTCTGTTCTTCAGATTGCATTATCTATCGATCTATCTTCATGTTCCTTGGGTCTTTCCTCTGCCAGTTCAAATCCACTATTCAGCCCCTCTAGTGAAATTTTCATTTCAGTTGTAGTTCTTAACTCCAGAATTACGTTTTGATACTTTTAAAATACTTCTATTTATTGATAGTCTCTGTTTGGTGAGAAATTGTCATTATACTTTACTTCTTTAATCATGGTCTCCTTTCACTCTTTGAACGTATCTATAGTGGCTGCATTAAATTGAAGTCTTTGCTAAATCTAACATCTGAACTTTCTTAGTTTCTTCTAATGCCTGCTTTTTTACTCTTGTTCATGGGTCACACTTTCCTGTTTATTTGCAGATCTTGTAAGTTTTGGTTGAAAACTGGATGTTTTAGGTAATATATTATAGTAAATTTGGATGCTGATTCCTCTTTTCCCCATCTCTGGGGCTTGTTTTTACATGTTGGTATTTGTTCACTTGTTCGCTTAGTGATACAGTTAAGACTATTTTAGTGAAGTCTGTTTCTCTTGCAGTATGAACCCTCTCGTATCATTCTTCAGACAAGGCTGCCTTGGACATGCTCTCAGTCACTCTTAGATAACAGTAGGTTTAACAGGGCTTTTTTGCCTGTCTCTTCTCCAGATCTGTTAAGTTGTCTGCCTCTTTTGATATCACACCAACTGTTAGGCTCCATTCACTGCCCACTGCTATGGTTTGAATGTTTCGTCCCCCCAAAATTCATATGTTGAAATCCTAACCACTCAAGATCAACGTAATAGTACAGTAGGTGGAGGCTTTGGGGGAAGTGCATAAGTCATAAGGATAGAACCCTCAAAAGTGGGATTAGTGCCTTACAAAGAGGCTCCAGAGAGATCTCTAGCCCCTTCTGTTGTGTTAGGATATAATCCAGAATCTGTGGCCCAGAAGACGGCCCTCATCATGCTGGCACCCTGATTCCAGACTTCCAGGCTACAGAACCATGGGGATATAAACAAATTCCTTTTGTTTATACCAGTATAGGGAATATGCTATGCACAGGCCTGTACTATAATTAATGGGGCTTCTTTGAAAAATAAGAATGACTTTCTCATCACCCCCCAGGCAAAGGGCTGGGAGCAGTAAAAAGTACATCATGGAAAGACATCTTGAAAACAAGATGTTGAAGTACTGATGTGACTGATGGAAAACCATTAGTGACTGTTCCCGTAACCAGAGCCTTGAGGGAGTTGCTGAGAAAGGGCCTCACTAGCCAAAAGGCTAGACAAAGTCATGAAAGGCCTGAAGGTTTGACATTGAGGACTGTGCATTGTATATCTTTATCCCTGATCTGAGATTGTAAAGAACAGATATCTCTAGAGCAGGAATAAGGAAGTAGAAGTTAACAATAAAAGACATGCAAGGATTAGGATCTGGGCTTTTGCATGAGACTGGCATCAGCCCTCTGATCCCCACTTTATTTCTGAGTCTTATTTTTCCTTATTCTTCTGCAGCACCGCTCCCTCAGGTCAGTTCATTGTTGGGCTGGTCCTGACACCCAGTCTGTGATACTTTGTAATAGCAGCCAAAATGGACTAGACACCCACTGATTTCTCTGTTGTTTATAACAATGCCCTGATTTGTCAAATGCTCCACAGTCTGACCCAATCAAATTTAGGCAGAGGTAGTTTTTGAGGCTTTGATGCTTGTTCTGACCTCAGGAAGGCACATTTTAATATCTCTTTCCCTGGTTATCTTGGTAAATAAGCTGGCCTATAGCTTAGCTTGTTGCTCTCATAGAGCTATTAGCCTCCTCTTAATTGCTACCACCAAAATCTCCATTGTTTTCAAGATTTTCTTTAAGTTTCAGCTTCCCCCACACTCAGTTCCTTTGGGGAAGGCTTTGTACTCACTATTCTCAGGGAATGTCTCTCTCTCCTTGAGGAAAATCTCTGAGCTAAGGCCATAAGTTCTGGTCTTCTAGTATGCTTCCTCATGTCAAAACTCCACCCTATAAGGGAGCTAGGGCAAGATCAATCAGGGTTTGATGTTCTTTGACTCTGACACATGGGTTCAGTTCAGTTGCTTAGTTGTTTCAGACTCTTTGCAACCCCATGGACTTCAGCACGCCAGGTCTCCCTATCCATCACCAACTCCCAGAGCCTACTCAAACTCATGTTCATCTCATCGGTGATGCCATCCAACCATCATCCTCTGTTATCCCCTTCTCCTCCTGCCCTCAATCTTTCCCAGCATCAGGATCTTTTCAAATGAGTCGGTTCTTCTCATCAGGTGGCCAAAGTATTGGAGTTTCAGCTTCAGCATCAGTCCTTCCAATGAATATTCAGGACTGATTTCCTTTAGGATGGACTAGTTGGATCTCCTTGCAGTCCAAGGGACTCTCAAGAGTCTTTTCCAACACCACAGTTCAAAAGCATCCATTCTTAGCGCTCAGCTTTCTTTATAGTCCAACTCTCACATCCATACATGACTACAGGAAAAGCCATAGCTTTGACTAGATGAACCTTTGTTGGCAAAGTAATGTCTCTGCTTTTTAATACGCTTTCTAGGTTGCTCATTGCTTTTTTTCCAAGGAGCAAGTGTCTTTTAATTTCATGGCTGCAATCACCATCTGCAGTGATTTTGGAGCCCCCCAAAATAAAGTCTGTCACTATTTCCATTATTTCCCCATCTATTTGCCATGAAGTGATGGGACTAGATGCCATGATATAGTTTTCTGAATGTTGAGTTTTAAGCCAACTTTTTCACTCTCCTCTTTCACTTTCATCAACAGGCTCTTTAGTTCTTCTTCACTTTCTGCCATAAGGATGGTGTCATCTGCATATCTGAGGTTATTGATATTTCTCCCAGCAATCTTGATTCCAGCTTGTGCTTCATCCAGCCTGGCATTTGCATGATGTACTCTGCATATAAGTTAAATAAGCAGGGTGACAATATACAGCCTTGATGTACTCCTTTCCCAATTTGGAAACATTCTGTTGTTCCATGTCCAGTTCTAACTGTTGCTTCTTGACCTGCATACAGATTTCTCAGGAGGCAGGTCAGGTGGTCTGGTATTTCCATCTTTAAGAATTTTCCACAGTTTGTTGTGATCCACACAGTCAAAGGCTTTGGCATAGTCAATAAAGCAAAAGTAGATGTTTTTCTGGAACTCTCTTGCTTTTTTGATGATCCAGCAGATGTTGGCAATTTGATCTCTGGTTCTTCTGCCTTTTCTAAATACAGCTTGAACATCTGGAAGTTCACGGTTCACGTATTGTTGAAGCCTAGCTTGGGAGAATTTTGAGCATTACTTTGCTAGCGTGTGAGATGAGTGCAATTGTGTGATAGTTTGAACATTCTTTGGCATTCCCTTTCTTTGGGATTGGAATGAAAACTGACCTTTTCCAGTCCTGTGGTCACTGCTGAGTTTTCCAGATTTGTTGGCATACTGAATGCAGCACTTTCACAGCATCATCTTTTAGGATTTGAAATAGCTAAACTGGAATTCCATCACCTCCACTAGCTTTGTTCATAGTGATGCTTCCTAAGGCCTACTTGATGTCGCATTCCAGGATGTCTGGCTCTAGGAGAGTGAATACACCATCGTGGTTATCTGGGTCATGAAGATCTTTTTTGTATAGTTCTTCTGTGTCTTCTTGCCACCTCTTAATATCTTCTGCTTCTGTTAGGTCTATACCATTTCTTGGAGTACAAAACGAAGCAGGTCAAAGGCACATGTAGCTTAGAGATTTCATCTTATGAGTGAGGACGGAGTGGGAAAGTAGACCCTAAACTTTCAGTCACACTCACCAAGAACTGAGCCTCTGCAACCTACAGTTGGAGAATATAAGAAACGCTGACACCTTGCGCCTCCTGGTGAGATACTCTGTCTCTTAATTGAGAGCTGAGGGGAGAGGAAGCCCTGTCTTCTTGGCCCTGACCCAATTAAGAGTGGAGCTTCCTTTACACCAAGCTGAGAGGGAGCAGATCGCAGCTCAGGTAACACATACTCACTGTTTTTACCAAGATTTAGTAGATTTCCTTGACTTTATTTTTTTTCATATTCTATATGCCCTTAGTAGAGCTTTCAGAGACTTTAAAAGGTTATTTATTTTACAATTTTCACCAGATGTTACAGATGTATCACTGGTGAATGGATCCATGGGGTTCTCCACACTGGCATTCCAGCAGTGGAATTCCAAATATGCACTGCTTTTAATGTAATAAAATATTATTTTATTATGAGCATTAAAACATTTCTTAAATTTTATTTTGCAATTTAGTTGTCAATTATTTTTTTTAGGGTGCAAACAGTTTTAGTCCATATGCCCTAGGCACAGTGTCTAGAGAGCTTAACAGAAAAATGGCTCATATCCAGTTAATTCACTTTTAGCATAGGTGAAGTCACTACTCCAGCATGTCTAGTTGTCCTCACAGCAGGTAATCCCATCTGAGCAGCAGACACTCTGTTCATTAGACTCTTCTTTAAGTACCAACTTTAGCTGAGACATAATCTGAGGCATTTCAGCCACTATTCCATTGTATAGAATAAAGAATTGTGAGCTGAATTTCTTAGTTTAGCATTCTTCTGGTTGCCTATTACTAATGCCAGCAGTGTCCTAAACATAGCAACCTGGGTTACAAATAAAAATCCTACAGCTTTTGTCACTAAAACAGCCACCAATCCAAACTCCAATTATATAAGGATATCTCAAAGGATAGTCCCTTCTGATTCACAGTTTAATTGGGCACGGACAAACATAAAATTATTTTAGAACAATGATAAAGTAAGGTAAAAATAATTACTTCTAATATGAGATGAAAAGGTGGAGAGTGACCTGAACTAGAAATGTGAAACCTGCATGGGGCATTATCAACACTGATCAGCTGGATGACTAAGGGTTTCCACTGAATAGAAGCTCTGTGTTAGCCATATGTGCCCTGTCTGTCCAAGTTCTAGAGCAATGTGAGATGCGTTAAGAGAAAGTTCATGATTTCTTAGGCAGCGCCTTTGCCTATAAATAGCAGTACAGTAAAAGTTTCAGAGAAGATTAAAGACTTGAAAGGGATGGGATGGAGAAAATCATACAATACTTCTGATTCTGAAATTCTGTAACTGAATCAATGTGACTATACAGTCCAGAGTAAAGGTGAGAGGATGGTCCTCTTTTGTGCCCTACGTGGGTAAAAACACACTTGGACACTTTCACATGTGAAGTGCATATTTTTATGATGTTCCCTGACAAACTAACAAAATCCAAAAAAAGAGATCCCACAGAGAACCACAT
Source organism: Okapia johnstoni (assembly GCA_024291935.2). Classification (NCBI taxonomy): domain Eukaryota; kingdom Metazoa; phylum Chordata; class Mammalia; order Artiodactyla; family Giraffidae; genus Okapia; species Okapia johnstoni. The sequence continues at coordinate 84,640,843 of CM044311.1, read as the reverse complement.
CATATGAAGAACACTTGAAGGATTTTGTGTCTACCTGAAAAATCAGGTTTAGGAAACAAAAGAGTTATTTACAAATGCTTCCAAGCTCTTCCTAAAAGTGTAAAAATTGCCTGGCATTACTGAGTACTCAAAGTCCAATTCAAGGCACAACAAATCACTCATTTTTTCAGTAAATATTTATCCTGTATCTCCTTAGAGGGAAGTCCTGTGTTAGGTAAGTATCCATCTATTACATGGATAAGTAATGAAGAGTCTAGGAGCAGAGATATGCACATGAATAACCAACTAACCATAATACAAGGGAGATTATGAGAGGTGTCATGTGGGTAGAACAAAACCTACTTCAAATTCAAAAGCAGGAATCACTATGTCCTCATATCAGGATCAGAGAAGGCAACACTGATTCAGGACTAAAATGTGTATACTATTTGCGTGAGAAGAAACATATTGGGGGTCACTCAAGGTGGGGGGAAAGCAGAAGCAAAAGTTTAGAAGTGGGAACAGGGTAGAAAAATATAGTGGGACAAAGCTGAAGAACAGAAGAGCCCAAGTTAAGCAACCATAGGTGTAGAAATATCAGGTACTGGGGAGTAAGACAGGAAAAGTGCCAAATAGTACATAGCTTGTACTCCAGGCTACAGACAATGACTATGTATGGATATCATTAAAGGTTCTAGAATACACAGTGCTGTGTATATGTGTGGCTTTGCTGTTGTTTTTATTTCTGGTATAGATTAGAAGCAAACACAAGAAGGGCAGGAGGCTCGCACAAGGGTTAGTCAGGAGGAAATGACATTCTGAAGCAGGTCACAAGCAGGTAGCAGTGGGAATGGATAGAGGAAAGAGACTCATGAGATATTTCAGAAACTGAATCATCAGGCCCCAGACTTGAACTGTCAAATCTAAAGGACTGTGGAAAGAGCAGAAACCCCAGCTGAAGGAGGAACTGACTGAGAGGCAGAAGTGGCCAAATTAATAAGAAAGCACAGCGCTATTGCCCAGGTGAGTGGGTAGGACAGGACCAGAATGTTTTACATCTAGCTCCAAGCACTTCTTAATCCTTCCCTAGCTCATGATCACACCTCCTCAGAGGCTGCTCACCAAGCAAATGCCTGAAGTCAAATGCAGAGCCAATACTATACTTCAAAACACAAACTTGTAGAAAAAGAGATCAGATCTGTGGTTACCAGAGGAAGAGGGTAGGGAGAAACATGAATTGGATGAAGGAAGTCAAAAAGGATAAACTTTCAGTTATAAGATAAATAAGTACTAGGGATATAATGTATAACATGATAAATATAATTAAGGTTGCTGTATGTTATATATGAAAGCTATTAGAATAATTCTAAGAGTTCTCATGACAAGTAATAAAAAGTTTTTTATTTCTTTAATGTTGCATCATTGAAGGAGGCCATGGCAACCCACTCCAGTACTCTTTCCTGGAGAATCCCATGGACAGAGGAGCCTGGGGGGCTACAGTCTGTAGCCTTGGAAAGAGTTGGACATGACTGAAGCAACTTAGCACACAGTGTTGTATCTCAATGAGATGATGGATATTCACTAAACTTATTGTGGTAATAGTTTCATGATGTGTTTAAGTCAAATCATTATACATCCCAAACTTATACAGTACTTGCTATATGTTAATTACATATCAATAAAAATGGAAGAAGAAAAAAAAAAAAAAGAAGTTTTACTAGCTACACAGTTCAGTTCTCCATGAAGGCCAGGGCAGCTTCAGGGTTAGAAAACCCCTCAGTAAGATCCTCAAACAGAGCATCTGAAAAGTACCTTCTAATCCTAAGCCTGCCACTGGTTAACCTCTTGAAACCTTAAATGATGAACCTCCTAAGTCTCAATTCCTTTACTGTAAGATGGCAGTGATAATGTATACCCCATATACTTCACAGGTTTGTGGGATTACATAGGAAGAGACAGAATGCTGCAAAGCACACAAATGCCAGGGGTCATTAGAAGTTCTTTGAGGGCATAAACTACAACAAATTCATGTTTGTATCCTACATGGAGTTGACTATGGAAAGAGGGAGGGAGTAAGGTGGAGAAGAAAAGACCATAGTCTGGGCCCCACCGGCAGCCTGGTGTCAGCCAAGGAATATACTGCCTACCATATCTTCAAGAAGATCCTACATCCAGAGAAACAGGTGAGAATAATTGTCCACATCTACCTCCTCGTTTAACTGATGGGAAGCTTCACCCTGAAAGAGGCCCAGTGATCTGCCCAATATCTTTAGTGGCAGAGGGTCCATACAGTCACAGGTTAGATGGTGTTTTCACCCACATTATCTTACAAGCAGACTTTGAGCTGGGTGGGAAGGATTATTAAAATTCCCATTTTTCAGTCTGAAGTCGAATGACTTTTCTAGGGCAGGATTCAAATCCAGACAGTTGTACCCCCTGTTCACTGCTCCTTCCCTGTTGGTATTAGCACAATCATCTCAGCATTCAGTATATTTCAGACTCGAAGTTCTGTTTTATTTTATCCTGCCTTCAGCAGTATTTCACATTCAGTCTTTCCTGGTAGAATTCTACTGACCTTTTGTCTTAAAAACCAGTTCAGTGGGTGCACTGGGCACCAGAAATATGTTTTAAAACTGAATCATCAGAACTGAGCCTCCCCATGTATCCATAAATCATTTTCCAAAGTATATCCCCACATGTGTATCATTCCATAAGTATGAATAATGAATGTATCATTATTGTACTAAAGACATTGACCTAGGGTGCTCAAAGAGCACTGATGGCTAATTGAAGAAACATTTATCATATAAATACCAAGAAGGCAGTTTTAACAAATGGGTGGAAAAATGAGATTGAAAATTTACTGACTTTATCCATGAAAACTGATTTGCATTCACAGAAAGACCTCAAAGTGAAGTGAGCAACAGAGAAAATGATCAGGATACTTCTAGTCAGCTACATTCAAGAGATCTGAACCTGAATGCGTTTTTTATTTAAGGAGGTCCGGGGAAGGTGCAGGGGTGGGGGAATGATGAAAAGAATTAACCTTGCCACTGTCTCAATGTCCTGTCTTTTCACCATAACCCTGATTTCAGGAAGAAGGCATGCATGTTTTGCTCCCCTTTTTTAACTCATGGAAGAGGATTAAAACTGCTCAGTATCCTGGGGCTTGCAGAGGTTTCTCAGTGGGTTTCACCAGGGATAGGGCGACACCTCCAGGTAGCATTTCCACGGGACAGGCCAAGGAGCAGGACTGCGCCGAGAGGTCCTCTACTGTGGCCCGCACCTCGGCACCCCGTCTCCCAGTGCCTTGGCAGCAGTTTCTGCTGGAAAGCACCGGCCTCCCTCCTGTTTCCTCTCCTTTCTAGTCGCGTCAATTACGAAACAACTCGCCACCCTTGCCCGCGGTCAGCAACAGGTAACAGATCCTAACCTCCAGGGAGCCCTCGGTGTAGGGTTCAAGAGACTTGGCAATTGCCTGGTGAAGACACCTGCCCCGCGGCGGACCCGAGGGCTGCGAGGGCTGCGCCCCAGGGATGCCCGTTACAGAGTAGCACCTAAGGCAGCGAGGTCCACACACAAGGCCATCCCAGGGCTGCTGTGAGGGGGTGGAGGGAGACTAGGCCCCAGACAACGCCCCCACCCTCCATTAATAAAACGCAAGATTTAAAAAAGCGTCATTTACCGACATGCGTGATCACTGTGGCCAGTCGCCGTGTGAACTCCTGAGGGGCCATTTCTTCTTTTAAACGAAACAGCATTTCACCGAAAAACCACTCGGTATAAACAAAACAAAGCAACACAAATCTGTTTCTATCGCTGCTATGGATGACTATTTAAAGGCATCTCCTCCAAAGGATGTTCGGCCCTCACACTCTTTCTCGCTCTCCTAAGGCACAAAACGAGAGTCACTCACAGTCAAGGCCAACTCGCCACTGCTGCGCGGCTAGAGGACGCCAGCCACGCCCCGCAGGGGGTGAATTTAAAGATTAGGTCGAGCCGCTTTCCCAACGCGACGACTGCCTTTGGGAGACAGGAAAATAGCAGTTCCGAAGGTGAGAAGAGCACGTCGCCCCAATCTCGCCGTAACCCTGCTTCTGGCTTCCTGGGTCGAGGAGGGTGAATAGGTTTCTGGATCTGAGGTCCGATCCTTGGCTCTGCCTCCTGGGAGGGTCGGGATGAAGTATATACTCTTGTCAGCCCACAAGAGGCGCGCCGACTCGGCGGCTGCGGAGGACTGAGGAGCTGAGGTGCTGAGGCACCTGGAGGCGTGCTCAGCGCCGCCTATTCGGGGCGGTGCCTGACTGGAGAGGTGCGCACGCGCGTGTCCTTACTCGTGGGGATGATGTGCCCACTCCCCTAAGTGTTAGTTGCTCAGTGGTGTCCGATTCTTTGCAACCCCATGGACTGTAAGCCACTAGGCTCCTCTGTCCATAGCATTCTCCAGGAAAGAATACACTGGAGTGGGTTGCCATTTCCTTCTCCAGGGGATCTTCCTGATCGGAGGATGGAACCCAGGTCTCATGCATTGCAGGCAGATTCCTTACTGTCTGAGCCACTAGGAACCTATCTTGAATCGTCCCTCAAGACTAGGGGCGATTCAAGATCTGTCCTCCAGCTGTCGGGGAGAGGAGACAGAGACTTCAGTTTGGTATCCCACCCTACCCCCACCCCCACCCCACACCCCGCCCCCTCGCCTGGTATCTGTGGAGAACCCGGGCAAGAAAGGGACTGGCAGGAAGCTCTGCGGCCGCCCGCCAGGGCTCTGGAAGAAGGGCTCGTATGAAGTATAGTTGACCGTCCCATCTCGTGACTCCGGGGAACCAGGGGTGGCTAGTTTGTTTCCCCCTGTCAGGGGTTGTCACGTTCAGTTATCAGCATCCACTGGACACACTCGCATTTGGAGCCGGGAGCATGGGCTGTGCAGCAGCTGGGCTCGGCAGGCGCGTACGTACGAGTGACTCCACCTTGTGGGCCTTTTCCTTTGTGCAGCTCGCCAGCGCTGCGCCAGCCAACAGTCAGGCGCGCCAGCGCTCCCTCCAGGAAAGGCTCTGGCACAGCGTCCTTGCGAATCCTCCCCGTCAGCCGCAGGAGCGTCTGCTCCGCAGCTATCTAGTGATAGATGCCGTCGCAGGGCTTCATTAGGTGGTTCCAGATACCACCTGACAGGCAGAGTAACCGAATTCAGAAGCCCAGGTGAAAAGCCTGAGCAAATGCAAATGTGGCCAGGTTGTCCCACCAATCCATTCTTAAAAGGAGGGAGCAACCATTTTCGTAGCAACCCCTTGCAAGAAATTCAGAGAGGGGTTAAAGACCCAAAGGAGTAATATAGCTTTGGGTTGTGTTTCCACAGTACTTTCTGGCTCTTCAAGGGTGACAAGTATTTTTGAGGAACCAAATGAAGTCTTTCCTGTTGGTAGTAGTAGTATCCGGTGTCCAGTCAGAGCCAGCTGTGAACTGGTCCCTAGAAAGGAACATATTGCTGAGAAGACTGATAATGTGGGACTTTCTGGAATTTGCAGATTCAGTGACCTCAGCTTCTTGGATTAAGTCAGGTTCTTATGGGTAAGAATCACAGATGGAAGGGAAGGGAGAAGGGAAGAGTAAGGAGAAGCTTATGAATAGGAATGAGAGAAAAAAGAAAGAAATAGGAAAAAAATAAATCACACTCAGAAGGCATCTCTCCTTCCCACATCTGTACCTTCACAATCTTCAGGGGTTTCCATGGAGATGAATTGCCTGACTTATGGCAAGATGTAACAGGCAGTGTGTGTCCTCAGAAACCAGTTCTGTCCCCTCATCTTTAACACACACTCTCTGGGGCCTCAGCTATTCTACCTGGGCCATTAGGGAGTAGGTCTGTGATCCCCAAGGTCCCTTTTGCAGTTCTGAAATCATATAACTAAGCAGAAATGAGCATAGCTTTCAATAGCCCATACCTCCTTGTTCCTTCAAGAAAACAGTCATTATCTCCATTTTTCTTGTGAATATGGGCAGGCTTCCTGTCTTCTCTCCTCCACTGCCTTTCTCCCTTCTGTGACTCTTTTTATCCATCCTAATTATGATTTATCTCTTGTCTCTGACAAATTACTTTGCTCTAATGCATGGCAAAATCAAGGAACAAGTCAAAATAGCCTGCCTACCTCTCTACTGAACAAATTAATAATCAGTCACATCTATTAAACAATTATATGCCAAAGGTTGCAATGTGCTTACTCGCTCAGTCATATCTGACTCTTTGCAACTCCTTAAACTGTAGCCCGCCAGGCTCCTCTGTCCATAGGGATTGTCCAGGCAAGAACACTGGAGTGGGTTGCCATGCCCTCCTCCAGGGGATCTTCCCAACCCAGGGATCGAGCCCAGGTCTCCCACATTGCAGGCGGATTCTTTACCATCTGAGCCAACAGGGAAGCCCACGAATACTGGAGTAGGTAGCCTATCCCTTCTCTGGGGGATATTCCCAAGCCAGGGATCAAACTGGGGTCTCCTGCATTGCAAGCGGATTCTTTACCAGTTGTGATAGGCAGTGTCAATTACAGCAGCTATCACCACCATATAGTAAGTGACTGCTCTGTGCCACCTGGTATGATGGCAGGCATTTCACAAACATCATTTAAGTCCCACAGTAACCCTGTATGGCTTTAGTCTCATTTTGTAGATTCTGTTGGTATAACAACAAAAGTGTGCACCACTAAACATATGAATCTAGACCATTCTCTGCCTTCAGGTAAGGATTTGCCTGAGCTTGGAAAGAAAAATCATCCTCCAAGCACTACCAAAGTAGATTCTACCTCCCTTTTGGTAGATTGTCAGCAATGCCTCTGACAATGAAGAGAAAGACAAAGGATCCACCCTGGGTGCCACAATTAAGGTGAGGTACCATTGGGCCACCTGGTTTAGTCTAAATCAGTGGTTCTCAAACTAGCAGAATCACCTGGAAATATAGGTGAATTTTTTAAAAATACAAACTCCTAATCCTTGCCTCCAGGGATTCTGATTCAGTAGTGAGGGATGAGATCTGAGAATCTGCATTTCTAACAAGTGCTCAGGATTACTGATGCTGCTGGTCCTGGGACCACACAGTGAGCACAACTGACTACAGCAAAGCTCTTCAAACTTCTTAGACTGCAAACCATAGCACGATATAAATTTTATCTCATTACACAGTAGACATAAATATACATAATTAAAACAAAATAAAAACAATTGTATGGAACATTTTTTTCCCTTCAGAAAATTAACTCAAAATGAATCACTGACTTAAATGTAAAACACAAAACAATAAAATTCCCATAACAGTTTTCATTCCAATCCCAAATAAGGGCAATGCCAAAGAATGTTCAAACTACCATGTATCTGCACTCATTTCACATGCTAGCAAGGTAATGCTCAAAATCCTTCTAGTTGGCCTTCAAGAGTACATGAACTGAGAACTTCCAGATGTACTAGCTAGATTTAGAAAAGACAGAGGAACCAGAGATCAAATTGGCAGCATTCATTGGGCCATAGAGAAAGCAAAGGAATTCCAGAAAAACATCTACTTCTGCTTCGTTGACTATGTGGATCACAAAAAACTGTGGAAAATTCTTAAAGAGATGTGAATACCAGACCACCTTACTTGTCTCCTGAGAAACCTGTATGCAGGTCAAGAAGCAACAGTTAGAACTCTACGTGGACCAACAACAGCCTGGTTCAAAATTGGGAAAGGAGTATATCAAGGCTGTATATTATCACCCTGCTCATTTAACTTCTATGCAGAGTATATCATGCAAAATGCCAGGTTGGATGAATGACAAGCTGGAATCAAGACTGCTAGGAGAAATATCAACAACCTCAGATATGCAGATGATACCACTCTAATGGCAGAAATTGAAGAGGAAATAAAGAGCCTCTTGATGAATGAAAGAGGACAGTGAGAAAGCTGGCTTAAAACTCAACATTCAAAAAATTAAGGTCATGGCATCTGGTCCCATCACTTCATGACAAATAGAAGGGGGAAAAGTGGAAACAGTGGCAGATTTTATTTTCTTGGGCTCCCAAATTACTGTGGATGATGACAGCAGCCATGAAATTCAAAGACGCTTGCTCCTTGGAAGGAAAGCTGTGACAAACCTAGAAAGTGTATTAAAAAGCCGAGACATCACTTTGCCAACTAAGGTCCGTATAGTCACAGCTATGTATAGTAGTCATACCAGTAGTCATATATGAATATGAGAGTTGGACCATAAAGAAGGCTGACAACTGATTCGAAGACCCGACTCATTGGGAAAGACCCTGATGCTGGGAAAGACTGAGTGCAGGAGAAGCGGGCAGGAGAGGATCAGATGGTTGGATAGCATCACCGACTCAATGGACATGAGTTTGAGCTAACTCCAGGAGATGGTGAAGGACAGGGAAGCCTGGTGTACTGCAGTCCATGGGGTTGCAAAGAGTTGGACATGACTTAGCAAATGAACAACAACAAACAACAACGTAACATAGGAGAAAATCTCGATAACCTAGGATTCGGTGAAGACTTTCTAGGTACAATACCAAAGGTATGTACCATGAAAGAAAAACTTGATAAGACAGACTTCATTAAAATGAAGCTTTTCTGCTGTGTGAAAGATACTATTAAGAAAATAAAAGGAGAAGTTATGGGTTGATAGAAAATATGTATGAAAAATAGAACGCTCTGTTAAAAAAAAAAAAAGGACTATTATCTAAACCATACAAAGAACTCTTAAAAACAAAAAAGGACTGTTAAAATACAAGAACTCTTAAACCTCATACAAAGAACTCTTAAATCTCAATAGTAAGAGTAACCTGATTTTTTTAAGTGGGGGAAGGGTTAAGCTCTATCTTATGCTCATTATTGCTGTAAAAATAAAGTCTACAAACTTGCAACTAGAACACTAGTAAGTTCTAGAGATCTAATGCACTGCATTAGTGATTATAGTCAACAATACTGTATCATGTACTTCAAAGTTGCTAGGAAAGTAGATCTTAAATGTCCCATCAAAAAAGAAATCATAATTATGTGACATGAAAGAGGTATTGGCTAATCCTATGGCTGTAATCACATTGCAATACATAAAGGTATCAAATCAATAGGTTGTACAGCTTAAACTTATACAATGCTATGTCAATTATATCTCAATTTTTTAAATGTAACATTACAGGAAAAACAAGTTTGTCTTAAAATTCTGTAATTACAATTTTGAGACGATTAAGAGGAGGATTTGTTTTAAATACACGTGTCTCACATTTTTGGAAACATTATAAAGTGTTGTATTTTTCATACCCCCACACCCTTTTATATCAGGACATTCCCTCTTTCTTCTTCCCCTCAGAAAACTCTGTAAGATTAAGGGTCATGTAAGGAAGAGCTCTTCGCCCTGAAGCCCATGAGAGAAAAAGAACCTCATAAGCCACAGAAAGAAATATCCATGGGGCACTGAGGTAGTGTAAAAGGTCTGAGAACAGCAGGCCCGACCCTAGTTGGATCCCAGCCCAAGGAACGAACGAAGCAGGCACCCCGACGGGCACGCAGCCATCTCCAGCACTGCAGCTCTGCTCTCTTCTTTGATTGGTTTTAGCGGTGACGCCCCCTCCCGAATGCCTCGCTCGGATTGGCCTACTTCTTGGATCAGACTGGACGGTGGCCAGAGGAGGACAAGAGACTTCTATACGGTCTGGAGGGACGATTTGGGCGACATCTGAGACGCAGTTACACATCAACAAGCGTCCAGGCTCCAGGGACATGGCGGCGGCCTCTGTGGTGTCGGTGCTGCTGATGGCGAGTGGGAGGAACCGGTGGCAGCGAATTCAGAGTCCGCTGCTGCTGCTGCCGCCCAGGCAACGGTGGGTGGAAAGACGGCTGTGTTCCTGCCCAGGGATGGGGGCGTGGGGTGTTGGCCCGCCTGAGCGGTGCGAGTTGCGGGGGTTCGGGAGGCTGGGTAGAATCTGCTTGTCAGCGGATTCTGCTTTCAGCCCCACCCGTGAGAAGTCCTCCTCCACCCAGCCCTTCCCTTTCTTCCCCTTCTCTAGAGTCACTCTTCAACCTGCCCTTTGCCTTAGTTTCTCCCGTTAGGGGTGGGAGTGGGGGAAATGGAACCGGGCCTACCATCCTCCAGGCCCTCCTACCTATCGGGGCAAGAATAGGGTTGACAGATTTAGCAATAAAAATACAGGATGCTAGTTAAAATTTAAATTTCAGATAAACAAGACAGTTTTTATTATAAATGTCTCCGATACCAAATCAAATTAAAAATATAAACAGTATTTGTTATTTGTCTGAAGCTTAACCGGGCGTCCTGTTTTTTATCTGGCAATCCTAAGCAAGAATAACATTTATACAACTTCCTAACCATTTACAGTGTCCTTTCATAGCACTCCCTATATAGGGAGTATTATAACCCGTGTTCTAATGAAGCCCAAAAGTTCTAACACGAGATCATGCAACTAGTAAGTAATGGGGCCAGGACACTTTAAAAGCCATTTCAGTTCTGCTGTCCCTCTCAGGTGTGCATTTCAAAGAAAGATTCCAGGAGCTCTTTTAATTGTTAGAATGAACCTAACAAAAGCAAAGTTACCTTTCAGAGGGGCTGGAAAGTTGTTTTATATTTAGGTTCTTTGCTGTGGCATTTACCTTGTATTTAGGGGAAGAAACTGTGTTAAATTGTCAAGGAATATTGATTTACTGTGTGATGATGAAAGTATATTATATATGTATTAAATCACAATGGCCTATCATTTGACTTTGATATCAGTGGATAAGGTTATATTCATGCAAGAGATCATACGTCATTGCATAGGTAATGATTAAGGTGGTGAAGGGTATTCTGGAATGAGACACACCTGGGTTCAAAGCCTAGTTTCACACTTTGATGGCAGTAGGCAAGTTACATCATCTTTCTGGGCCTCCATGTCCTCTTCTTTAAAGTAGAAATGATAATAATTGTATCCACTTCATAGGATTGTTGTATTAAATTCTTGTCAAGTGCCTGGGACATGGAAATTTATTAATTTTATCTATGATTAACCATTACACTTTAACTTTTAGTAAATGTGAATTTTTGGCATAAATTATTAAATAATAAGTATTTTAATTTTAGTTTTAAGTTGAGAAAAGCCAAGTAATTAAGAATATTGTGAGTTTCAGCGCAAAGAAACATACTATTCAATAATAGTTAAAGCAGATATTTTAGACCATAATATACCAGTTTTACCAAATGACAGATCTGTAAGCCAGGCTAATATAATAAAAATTTATATATTAGTCTCATAAATTGTTCCCCATGTATAATCTTAAATGTTTTCATATTCATTGTGTTATAAACAGGAAGAAACATTAGCACTCTCCAAGGGAAAGAAAATGACTATAGGGTGAGAAATAAAGCCAAAAAATAGGTTTATGGTCAGTGGCTGTTTATGGTGAGGTAGACTTAGTATGTTTTAAAAACCAAATGTCAAGCTTTGTAGGCGTTTTAGATTTCTTTTTATTTCCTTAGTGTTTACAGTGTTAACATAGTTCACTTACAAACTATTCTCTAAAATTCCTCTTGGGAACTTTTCCCAGTTTTTCTCCAGAAAAACCTTTCTACCACTTTGAAAAGAATGTGAAATTATGAAAATTGAAGGTCTAATTTTTGCAACTATTGACTGTTACCTGAGTGATAGTAAACAAGTCATTTAACATTTCTGAACCTTGGTTTATCTCTAAAATCATAACTACCAAAAACCCGTTCCACCATCCCCAAGGTTTATAAATGCTACCAGTTATTACTAGCTGTTGCCCACCAGAGAAAACTTCAACTAGGGATGAATCCAACTATTTGTATTCTTTGTGCCTACAGCAAGCCTCCTAAAAGGACTACAGAAATTTGTACACTGGAAAGACTTGTAATATAATAAATTCATGGTAGTCAACTTCACCTGGGCTTTCAACAGATCAAGAAATTAAAGCTTTCTTTCTTTTATGGTAGACAGGATCTATGCCCTTATTGTTATTGTTGTTAAGTTCAAATACAATTTTGCAACATGAAAACTGCAGTCTCTGTAATTAGTTAGGAATCTTTGTCACTCGTGATACATCTGTTGCTTGCTATCTGTTTTCAAAGCTTATTGCTATGTTATCTCTAAAATAAAGTTTTTCTTAACGAAGCTATAGGCTTTATTAAAATCAAGTCTGCCAATTAAAAAACAATGGGGAAAAAACTCAAGGCTGTATAAGTTTCCTATTGGAAAGATCCTTATATTTGAAGTGAATTATAATCAGTGAATACATATCAGAACAATTTGCCATGGATCTATAAATATAGAGCTTGTTTCCCTACTTATATGTCTTATACATAAAAGAATAATGTAGAAAATATTTGTTTGGGTTCTTTAATTATTTAGGTAGTATGTGTAGGAAACTGAAAATCCCAAGTTTGAAAGGGCACAAAAATCTAAAATTAAAAATGGGATGCTTAAAAGGATTTTATCTTGAAGCAGTTTGATTTGTCTGCCTTGTAAGCTTGGAAGTGATTCTACATTGTGCTGCATAAAAACTGTTCGCAGACCAAAATTTTAAACTAAATATAAACAGTTTAACATTTAGCCATGTGCTTTGAAAGTCATATGATGGAGGCCTTATTTGCAAAACATAATAATTTAAGCTTTTGACTTTTAAATCCAAAAGATATTTCTAGCACTTGGATACTACTTGGGAGCAACTTGTTATGACTGCATTGTATGGAAAGTGAAGTCGTTCAGTCGTGTCTGACTCTTTGCGAGCTCATGGACTGTAGCCTACCAGGCTCCTCAGTCCATGGAATTTTCCAGGCAAGAGTACTGGAGTGGGTTGCCATTTCCTTCTCCAGGGATCTTCCTGACTAGGGATCGAACCCGGGTCTCCCACATTGCAGGCAGACGCTTTACCGTCTGAGCCACCAGGGAAGGTGGAACAAGTGTTCAAAATAAAATGCAAAAACTGTAAGCCAATGGAAGAGGCAGCACACAACATCCCTGGTACTCCAGGGAGAACATTTGATATAGAAGATATCTTTGTAAGTATTGGCATATTTTTCCTAGGGCATTTTTAAACCAGTGATATTTAGGGTATGGGAAGGAAAATAATTACCTAATTGTTTAAGCCAGTTGCCGTGCATGAATATCTAGAAATGACACTAAGACTTTTCTTTAATAGACTTTATTTTTTAGAACAGTTTTAAGTTTACAGGAAAATTGGGATGAAAGTTCCCAGGTTCCTATATTGTTAACAACTTACATTAGTTTGGCACATTTATTAAAATTAATGAACCAACATTGACACATTATTAATTAAAGTCCAGAATCTATTCAGGCTGCCTTAGTTTTTACCTAGTGTCCTTTTTCTGTTCCAGGATCCTGTTCAGGATACCATGTGACACTTAATTATGTCTCCTTAAGCTCTTCTTGCCTGTAACAGTTATTCAAATTCCTCTCCCTCCCCACCATTTTGTTTTTAGTGACCTTCACCATTTTGAGAAGCATTGGTCAGATGGTCAGTAGGATGCACTTGTACTGGAATTTGTCTGATGTTTTTGTCAAGATTAGACTGTAGTTAGGGGTCTTGAGGAGGAAGACCACTGAGGCAAAATACCATTTTCATTTCATTCTATCAAGGGTTTTACTATTGATGCTGACCTTGATCACATGGCTGAGATAGAGTTTGTCAGATTTCTTCACATAAACGTCTTCTTCCCTCCCCCCTCCTTCTGTCCTGTGGTCTCTGGAAAGAAGTCTCTATGCACAACCCACTCTTTAAGTACAACTTTTTTTCACTTTCCCAAATGGACCAAGATGCTTATTTTGGATGAAGCTGATAAAAAATATTGAGTCAAAGGATTAAAGGTCAAATCCACGAGATTTACCAGAAATCAAATACAAGGACTCAGGTGTGCATGTGATTTTTTGGAGAGGGCAGGTTGGAATAACTGTTGCAATATAGCTGTGAAGTGCTATATTGTCCTTTCCCCTGCCAAAAGCAATTGTTTCCTACAATCTCTGTCTAGCTCAATTCTGTAGTAAGACAGGGACGCTTGGTCTCAAACATTATTCCTCTAAGTATTATTATGAAAACTGTTATAGTTGATATGTCAACATAATTAGTTATTGTCTCTTTTTTAAGGTTGTGTCCCTTTCTGCCTTAATGCCAATCAATATGCTGCAGTCCTCAAAAAGTTCCTGAGAGATCCATTTCAAATTCTAGTGAAGAAAGAACTGATCTTTGAAAGGTATATATTATTGTATCTTATAATAATTTTGAAATAGAGTAATGTTTTTCTAATTAATGTACATAAAAATTATAGCCAGGATTTTTTTTTTTACCTTATTTAAGCTCTGTGGTAAAATTGCAGTAACTAGTATCTGCAGTGTCTTAGTGCTTGTAATAAAGCTAACAGAGTAAACACAAAGAGAAAAACATCCATACCAGATAGTAGAAAAACTGCAGGTAACTAACTCCAGGGTATTTTGTTCTAAAATTTGGTACAGTAATATCAGTATTTTGGCAGAATTAAAAGAATGAATTTCTAATGGGTTCCTTCCAATGGTAGGGGTAAGAGTGAGAAGTCAAATGGCTTTTTATTCTGACTCTGATCTGAATTAACATTTTCCTCTCTGAAATACTGTAAGGAAGGAATTGTATGCTGTCTATGACATATGAAGGACCAGCCAGTACACAGGCTGTTCTTTTTAAGGACTCAAGGCGAAGGGTAGACTGGATCTGAGAAAACGCATGTCAGGATTTTAGTCTCTTATGTGGCAGAAGTTGTTCTTTCCTGGTGTTGCCACTTAAGACTGGATCTGAGAAAACGCATGTCAGGATTTTAGTCTCTTATGTGGCAGAAGTTGTTCTTTCCTGGTGTTGCCACTTAAGACACTGTTAATATCTAATTATTTCCTTAATAAACTGAAGCAGGATCTAATTACAACGTAGCTGAGAAGTGCTGCATTGTCTTTGCCCCCTGCTCAAAGTAAGACTGTTTCCTTTCAAGTCCTGTCTGCCATGCCATTGTAGCACCCAGGGATGCATGGTTTCATACACATTTACGAATTTAAACCCTGGCTTAACAAATGACTCCTGAGAGTTAAGGCTTATTAATATTTTGAAGGTGCTGACAGAAAGAATGAGGCATTACCAAGAGGGAATTCCTTGGTAAGGGACAAACCACATTTTGATATTGACTTACTGGTATTTAATTTCATTATGTTATTTATCTACTAAAAGTTGATTTTGAGGGGAAGATTTTTCATTGTCTTTGTCAGCTCAAGCAATGTAGGGAAATAAAGACCATACTCCACGGACAGCGGTGTGATTTATAGGAAGTTCATTACAATTTTGTGTCCTGAAAGATTGTATAGAAGTTGCTTTTGAATTAGGATTTGAATATATTATCATATCTCAGGCTCATATGATTTTTATGTACAACTAATGTTCATGGTTATGAACTATGATCTGCCTACTTCTTGTGAAAACTGTATTCTCACTTGAGTGTCATCTTCACTGAATTACTTGCTTTTATTCTGGAAAAATAAATCATATATTGTTTTTTCAAGTATGATTTTGTCCTTGAAAATCAGGTAAATGAATCAGGAGATGTGTTGATGAAAAGTAGTATTTAAACTGCCCTTAGAAAGATTTGTGGTTAATCAGAACACAGTGGGAAAACAATGTGAAATGCTGTTAGATCTGGTTGTCTTTCTTAACTTACACACAAGTCTTTTTTTTTTTTGTCATGTTTCTCATGTCTTGTGCATTCTTAATGATTTCCTGTATAATTGAGATTTTTCTTGGCATTTTCTGGTAGCAATTTATGTTGACCCAGGCTTAGTTATAGTAGCTTTATCACTTAAATAAATTAAATTATGTCTTGCTACTAATATAAAAATAACTTTGTCAAAAAATATAGTAGTAGAATATAATATAAAATACAATATTTATAATTTATAAAATTTATAATTGTAAATAAAATATAATAGAATGGATGATGAGGTGATGCTCAGAAATGGTATTGGCCTGATTTAGGGCATAGACTCAAGTGCAACAGCATGTTGTTTGGATAAAAAGCAAGTCAGTGTTTTCCTATTTGTTTCCTCTTGTCCTGGTTATTTGATATTTTAAGTTGTTCCAGCCAAGACATTTTTTATTGTGTCTATCATCTGTTTTAGTGGAGAGCTGTGGCAGTAATAGTGATACAGTCAATAGTGTTAGAGTGATACAGTCAATAGTGTTACAGTGTATGAGGTGACCTGAGCAGAAATCAGTGATAAATATGGGCTACCATACAAATTTTTTAGAGGTTCCCCCCACACGGAAAAAGTTTTAAGTCTTGAACAAAGTCTGTCCAGTAGAACTTTCTGTAGTGAGGGAAATGTTCCATATCCATGCTGCCCAACACAGTGGTGACAGGCCACGTGTGTCCACTGAAATATGGTTAATGCAACTGGAGATTACATTTTCTATTTTATTCAGTTTTAATTTAAATAACCACATGTAGCTAGTGGTTATTGCCTTGGACAGAATAGTCCTAAGCAATAGTTAACATTCCAGAATTTTTGTTTTCAATTTGTAGTTCCAAAAGTGTGTCAAAATGGATCATACACCTGTTCCTTTTGTTTTGTCTGGTATTTACGTCTGTCCCAGGCTAACACCTGCTCTTGGCCCACTTTTGCACAGGATTTTATTTCACTACCCCAAGCACAATTCTGTGGTCTGCTTTTTAAGTAATAACACTCAGGCTGCCTGATAGAATCTGATCTTGCAGCCAGACGAATCTTTTTGAACAAACACAAAAGTAATATTTTCTTTTTCTCTAGATTTTGTGATTAGCATCTAGTGCTCTGATTAGAAGCCCTGCAAGTATAATCTTGGCAAAGAAACAGCCACTGGTGGTTAACAAGTAGTTCGTATCATTTGTACTTCATGTAATACTTGATAACTGATATTCTGGTGAATAATTTTTCTTTTGTTCAGAATTGGAAGTGGGAGTCAGTTTGGGAGGAAATCTGTGGCCATAAACATTGAAGAAGACAAGAAGATTCTTTGTGACACTGAGACTTTCTACCATACTACAGTGGAGGAAATGCCAAAGACTGTGGCTGACCTAATTTAATTCCTGGAATGAAACGGTTATGAATGTAGTGCTTGCTATTGCTGAATAGGCAATCACATTGTGCATTGTGTTTCTTTTGAGGATAATATGTGAAGCTTGTCTCAGTGCTCACAACAGATTAAAAATATAGATTTTGATAGCAAAGCAACTTCAGACATGATTTCATGTGAGGGAAGTCATTGGCATTATCCTCTTATTTCCTTGTTCTCTACACATGGTTGTATTGAGTATTTGCTATCATTTAATAATATGGACTGAAAGATATAAAGGCAGCCAATTATAAAGTTTGTCTGCCTTTGTTGTATTAGTCACTAATTGAATAGAACTAACTTTAAAATGATTTTTTAAGAAAATACTTGAATTTATTTCGTTTGATATCATTTTTTTCAATAAGGCATTTTATTAGAAGTTAGTTGAATGTTTTTTGAATGTTCAATAAATTACAGTGAAGTATTTTTTCTCTAAAGTTGTTTGGTCCTTGTTTTTTTAAAGATTTGTACTTCTTGCCATAATCCATATTTTCAAAGGGAAAAGATAAAACAGCAGTCTATAGTAATATTTTACTCCAGTTATAAAATTACACACAAAGGATACAACGAACATGGCTTTTCATAAAAAGGTTTAATAGCTCCAAGTTAGCTGCTGCTTGGCAGTAGCATGAAGACTGATCAAATGCAGGTTTCACCGGTACCATCTACTAAGCATTATCCGTTTCTTCAAGAAGAAAGAAGCAAAAATGTAAGATTCCTCCCTCCTCTGATATGGCAGACATTTCCTGGTACACATCATGTAACTGCTCAACAACAAGGTTTCTGTTAATAAACTAATTAATCAATAGATTTCTTTCTCCATAACAATAACATGGAGTTGCTGTTTGTTGTTGTTGTTTAGTTACTAAGTTGTGTCCTACTCTTTTGTGACTCCATAGACTGTAGCTTCCCCAGGCTCCTCTGTCCATGGGATTCTCCAGGCAAGAATACTGAAGTGGGTTGTCATTTCTATTTCCAGGGGATCTTCCTGACCCAGGAGCCAAACCCAAGGCTCCCACACTGGCAGGCAGATTCTTTACCACTGAGCTACCTGGGAAGCCCTGCATTGATATAACTATCGACTTTACCAAAAGACCTGCACAGCCCTATTTAATAATGTGGATTTTATTCAGGATCAAAGTCAACCATTATCTCCACCTAAAGACACATTTGATTAGTTTCTTGAATTCAATAGCTTCCTCCTCGACACTTCTGCCTCCCAGGGCTACACTCTCACTTTTCTTCCTCCTACTTATGTGGCCCTCTGCTATGCTCTTGTCATTTTTCCTGTGTGCTGTTAGACTGACCTCTCCCTGGATATCAGTCTGAGGACTCTGGCACTTCAATATGTTCAAAAGCAAACTTACCATCTTGTTCCAGTAATGTTTAGCTTGTTACCTTGTACCTCCTTCTCTTATCTGGGCTTCCCTGGTGGCTCAGACAGTAAAGAATCTGCTTGCAATGCAGCAGACCTGGGTTCAATCCCTGGGTTGGGAATATCCCCTGGAGGAGGGCATGGCAACCCACTCTAGTATTCTTGCCTGGAGAATCCCCATGGACAGAGGAGCCTGGTGGGCTACAGTCCATGAGGTCACAAAGGGTAAAACATGACTGAGCGACTAGGCACAGCACAGCAAATTTGGAGAACATTTGGCAATGGTTGCCAAATTGTCTCCCTGCCCTCAGTCTTAACTTTATCCAGTCTATGTACTACTTGGCCCCCAGGGTGATCTCATAAAAATCTTAAATTAGTAAATAGCTTTCCTTTCTACCTGGGATAAAGTCCAAAGTCAATAGCTTTCCTATTTTTGGTTTTGCATCTAAAAGTTATCACCAAACCCAAAGTCAGCAAAATTTTTTCCTGTGTTATTTTCTAGGTGTTTTATAGTTTTGTGTTTAATATTTAGTTCTGTAAATCCATTTTTAGTTAATTTTTCTGAAAATACAAGGTCTAGGTTTTTTTTTCCGTGTGATATCAAATTGTTTCAGCACCATTTTTAGAAAAGATTAGCTTTTCTCCATTGCATTTCCTTTGCACCTTTGTCAAAGATTGGATCAATATAATTGACTATATTTATGTAGGTCTATTCTGGGATATTGTAAGGGAAACTTTTTCACCTCTGCTGTCAAATTCTACTCACAGAATACTTCACTTCTAGGCACTTCCAAGAAATCAGATTTTTTTTTTCCAGTATCCATAAATGATTTCACATCTGATTCTTCACATGCCTGCCTTAATCTGTTGGGACTGCTATAACAAAACACTACAGACTTATATTTAAAAAAACAGAAATTTATTGATCACAGTTCTGGAGGCTGGAAGTCTGAGATCAGGGTGCCAGCATGGTCAAGTGAGGACCCTGTTCCTGGTCGAAGACTTCTCATTGTATCCTCACATAGTAGAAGGGGAAAGAGAGCTCTCTTGGGCCTCTTCTATAAGGGCACTAATCCCATTCTTGAGGGTTCTACCCTCAGGACCTAATCAGCTCCCAAAGGCCCCAGCTACTAATACCATCACATCTGGTATAGGACTTCAACATACGAATTTGGGGAAGATACAAACATTCAAATAATAGCAAAGCCCAATCCCAAATCCTTTTCCATCTATTATGGAGAATGGACTGTTTTGGTTATTAAATTTCCATGACCCAGATAATCATGTTGGTGTGATCACTCACCTAGAGCCAGACATCCTGGAATGTGAAGTCAAGTGGGCCTTAGGAAGCATCACTACGAACAAAGCTAGTGGAGATGATGGAATTCCAGTTGAGCTATTTCAAATCCTGAAAGATGATGCTGTGAAAGTGCTGTACTCAATATGCCAGCAAATATGGAAAACTCAGAAGTGGCCAGAGCACTGAAAAAGGCCAGTTTTCATTCTAATCACAAAGAAAGGCAATGCCAAAGAATGCTCAAACTACCACACAATTGCACTCATCTCACACACTAGTAAAGTAATGCTCAAAATTCTCCAAGCCAGGCTTCAGCAATACGTGAACAGTGAACTTCCAGATGTTCAAGCTGGTTTTAGAAAAGGTAGAGGAACCAGAGATCAAATTGCCAACATCCACTGGATTATCAAAAAAGCAAGAGAGTTCCAGAAAAACATCTACTTCTGCTTTATTGACTATGCCAAAGCCTTTGACTGTGTGGATCACAATAAACTGTGGAAAATTCTTAAAGAGATAGGAATACCAGACCACCTGACCTGCCTCTTGAGAAACCTGTATGCAGGTCAGGATGCAACAGTTAGAACTGAACATGGAACAGCAGACTGTTTCCAAATTGGGAAAGGAGTACGTCAAGGCTGTATATTGTCACCCTGCTTATTTAACTTATGTGCAGAGTACATCATGGGAAATGCCAGGCTGGATGAAGCACAAGCTGGAATCAAGGTTGCCAGGAGAAATATCAATAACCTCAGATATGCAGATGACACAACCCTTATGGCAGAAAGCAAAGAAGAACTAAAGAGCCTCTTGATGAAAGTGAAAGAGGAGAGTGAAAAAGTTGACTTAAAGCTCAACATTCAGAAAACTAAGATCATGGCATCTGGTCCCATCACTTCATGGCAAATAGATGGGCAAACAGTGGAAAGAATGGCTGACTTTATTTTGGGGGGCTCCCAAATCACTGCAGATGGTAATTGCAGCCATGATATTAAAAGACACTTACTCCTTGGAAGGAAACTTATGACCAACTTAGACAGTGTATTAAAAAGCAGAGACATTACTTTGCCAACAAAGGTCCATCTAGTCCAGGCTATGGTTTTTCCAGTGGTCATGTATGGATGTGAAAGTTGGACGGTGAAGAAAGCTGAGTGCCGAAGAATTGATGCTTTTGAAATGTGGTGTTGGAGAAGACTCTTGAGAGTCCCTTGGACTGCAAAAAGATCCAACCAGTCCATCCTAAAGGAGACCAGTCCTGGGTGTTCATTGGAAGGACAGATGTTGAACCTGAAACTCCAATACTTTGGCCACCTGATGTGAAGAACTGACTCATTTGAAAAGACCCTGATGCTGGGAAAGATTGAAGGCAGGAGGAAAAGGGGACGACAGAGGATGAGATGGTTGAATGGCATCATCAACTCAATGGACATGGGTTTGGGTGGACTCCAGGAGTTGGTGATGGACAGGGAGGCCTGGCGTACTGCGGTTCACGGAGTCGGAAAGAGTTGGACACGACTGAGCGACTGAAATGAACTGAACTGAATCCAATTGTAATTGTCCTTCCATCTGTCATTAAAAATAATACAATCCTTTAGCCTTCTTCTAAAGTGATGTTTACATCATGCTAGCTTTGGTATGGTCGTCGTTCTCATGATCATTATCTGAACTCTTGGCAAATACTGTCAAAATAGTCATAGTGTTGAAATTAAACTAGCACTATCTCAACACAAAGCACAATAGTCAATCTACAGTCCAAGCCAAAGACAACCACTAACACTGACACTCAAAATACTCTTAAGTTGTACACTTCAGGTGCATCACTTAGAATAATACACAAGTAGATAACCGATTATTGCAAACTGCAAATCATGACTGTCAACATCAGCATCCAAGAACAACAACAGGAGGAAAGCAACCCCAACTCTGGAAGACAGATCATATATGCCATATCTATTTGATGCTAAAAGTAGTGTCACTTTCAGCTGTTTGGGCAGCTGCCACAAGGATTTATATTTTTCCCCCAACCTTCAGCATTTATTGCCTAATACTGGGACTATTCATGTACTCGTTTCCAGAGATGCAGGACTTTCAGTGCTAACGCAACAGTTCTGGGCAAATCAGAACAGTTGGTCATTCTCCTCAGTTCAATGTAGTTGAAGTTCTAAAACCAAACCTTCCCATCTACAGTAACTTCAATTGTTTGGCCACTGTTTGCATAAACCATAACAATGCCACTCACTGTGTTGATGCAATGAAGGGAAGATCTAGGAAAGGTAAACTCTTTTATAGTACTCGGCTTCTCTTTCATGACAAAAGAACACTCAGCTCTTCTAAGGTGAATACAGTCCCCAGGCAGCCTTTCCCAACCCCAAGCAAAAGCCTCCTCCCTTCATGTGTTGTATGTTGAGTTGACATGACTTCAAACCTACTTGTCTATGACTTACATTGTTTTAACCCACTTGTTTATGACAAAGACAAAAAAAAAAATAAGTTTGCTTTTAAATGTAAAGTTTCCACATTAAGAATGAAATCAACTGTGTCAGGGTGTTATCATCTCATCTGTGGGTTAATGAGCACACAGAGACCAGCTGGAGAGGGGCTGAGTCAGTTCAGTTCAGTCGCTCAGTCGTGTCCAACTCTTTGCGGCCCCATGGATTGCAGCACACCAGGCTTACCTGTCCATCACCAACTCCCAGAGCTTACTCAAACTCATGTCCATCGAATCGGTGATGCCATCCAACCATCTCATCCTCTGTCATCCCCTTCTCTTCCCACCTTCAGTCTTTCCCAGCATCAGGGTCTTTTTCAAATGAGTCAGTTCTTCGCATCAGGTGGCCAAAGCATTGGAGTTTCAGCATCAGCATCAGTCCTTCCAATGAATATTCAGGACTGATTTCCTTTAGGATGGACTGATTAGATCTCCTTGCAGTCAAGGGACTCTCAAGAGTCTTCTCCCACACCACCGTTCAAAAGCATCAATTATTTGGCACTCAGTTTTTTTTATAGTCCAACTTTCACATCCATACATAACTACTGGAAAAGCCATAGCTTTGACTAGACAGACCTTTGTTGGCAAAGTAATGTCTCTGCTTTTTAATATGCTGTCTAGGTTGGTCATAGCTTTACTTCCAAGGTGCAAGCGTCTTTTAATTTCATGGCTGCAGTCACCATCTGCAGTGATTTTGGAGCCCAAAAAAATAAAGTCTGTCACTGTTTCCATTATTTTCCCCATCTATTTGCCATGAACTGATGGGGCCGGATGCCATGATCTTAGTTTTCTGAATGTTGAGTTTTAAGCCAACTTTTTCACTCTCCTCTTTCACCTTCATCAAGAGGCTCTTTAGTTCTTCTTCACTTTCTGCCATAAGCTTGGTGTCATCTGCATATCTGAGGTTATTGATATTTCTCCTGGCAACCTTGATTCCAGCTTGTGCTTCATCCAGCCTGGCATTTCGCATGATGTGCTCTGCATATACGTTAAATAAGCAGGGTGACAATATACAGCCTTTTCCCATTTGGAACCAGTCTATTGTTCCATGTCCAGTGCTAACTGTTGCTTCTTGACCTGCATACAGGTTTCTCAGAAGTCAGGTCAGGTAGTCTGGTATTCCCATCTCTTGAAGAATTTTCCATAGTTTGTTGTGATCCACAGAGTCAAAAGCTTTGGAGTAGTCAATAAAGCAGAAGTAGATGTTTTTCTGGAACTCTTGTGCTTTTTCAATGATCCAAGAGATGGCAATTTGATCTCTGGTTCCTCTGCCTTTTCTAAATCCAGCTTGAACATCTGGAAGTTCATGGTTCACGTATTGTTGAAGCCTGGCTTGGAGAATTTTGAGCATTACTTTACTAGCGTGTGAGATGAGTGCAATTTTGCGGCAGTTTGAACATTCTTCGGTATTGCCTTTCAGCAGAGGGGCTGAACTGAGGGGTTATTAGCATAAACACAAAAAGAAGCAACTAAGATGAGGGGGCATTCGTACTATAAATACCCAGATTGTGTCTGGAAAATCTGAAAGTTCTGATCTAGGCAAAGCTAACCTTTGCTGATCCAGCTCTCTGAAGACTGTCGACAAAAAATTAGCTAAGAGTTGATCTAAAAAGAAATAGAAAATTTTATCTAAGATGACTTGAGGACACAGTCTTTCATAAAGCTCTAAGAACTGACTTATTTCACCTCTTAGAAGTAAAAGCACAGTTACACACTTTTCAAAACAAAGGGGTTTTTATTTTATTTTTTAATCAAAGTAACAAATTGACAGTTTACATATTCCAAATCTGCACATACAAGGGGAATAGTGGGTGATAGTGACCCCTTACAGGATTTTTTTAAAAAGGAATATTTTCTCCTAAGAAGTTACCTTGCTGGCACCAGGAGGAAATTGCTCTTTTTGGTAAAGCAGGCATTCTTGTGTCTTCTAAGGAGATCTGGTTAATGTACAATGCAGTTGCACAATGCACATGAAAAGGAAGGAGCTAGTAGCAGAAAGAGGCAGGGAGAGAATTTTATGTTTGAATTGTTTTTTCTTGTCCTGGCTTAAAATAATTTTATTTCATCAAGACCTTGGGGTCTTGACTCCTGAGGTGGTAAAGGCCACTCTTAACTGTAGTGGGGAAAGCCCAAAGGGCCCAGTCAAGATCATCTTGCCTCTAAGACCCCTGCCCTCGTTCTCTGCAACCTGCTATAGCAACTTGGGACTTTTCACTTTAGGTTCACAGGTAGCTGGGCCTCAGCTCCTGATTGGTTAAGCCCCCTCTCCTGAGAACTAACCTCAGAGAAAAGGTATACCTCAACTGAATTTGAATTTTGTCATCTCCCTTTGCCTGCAACAATAGTGTAATTAATCTGTCATTTGTTTGGAGTGTTTATTTCTTTATTGGCTTAACAACAGTTGTTATCCTGTATGCCATTGTCTGGTGAAATTATAAATTCCGTGGTGAGCGTGTGTTAATTAAACTACTGATAAAGACAGTATCAGTCTCTGAATATAATTTGCCACCCCCAAAAAACACCATGATCTGAATTCACTTGTTACAACTAAATGACGTTTCCCCAGGCCAGGCTTTGCTGCTGGAGACCACCAACCTGCAATCAAGGCCCACCCTTCCTGTTCACATGGTCCTAAAGCTTCTCTAGGGTACATCCTCTAGCTTCCTATTCAAACTGCAGGGGAGGGAACTGGAGGGAGGCCCACAGGCCTGCCTGACCTGGAGAAAGAAAATGCTGAGCTTACAGGAAACAAAGAGATCCCAACAATGAGTGTGAGCTCAGCGACTCTCCACAAGAGAATACTGTGGGAGCAGCTTCCTTTGCCTCCGAAGTGCGGCTAAGTGACCAATCAGCAGGTTGGAAACTCCAGGGCTTCCTAGTTTAGGGCTACCTGGTTATCATGTGACCTCAGGAGCCCATCCCTACACGCTAATTTGGTGGTTTAATCCGCAAATTGGGGATGAATATCAATGTACTATTACTGAGGGGATATAAAAATTACATGTGACTTCAGAGCCTGGTGAAAATAGGAAACAGGAAAGACCATTGGAGAGAATAGATGAAAATATGCAAATATGTAGAATATAACTTGGGTTTATCTGTGTTTGGACAGGAGACAGATTTATATCTTCTTTTTAAATGGGGGACAGTCGTCAGAAGGATAAACAAGAGGAGAGTAAAGGAATTTGCGGAAACAGGTGGTAGACTCCACCCCAAATCTGGGAACCTCACAACTGTTCAAAAATACAAGGGAGTCCTTTAACCTTTTCTGGACAAGAGTAGTTACCTACAGTCACCTCTCATTTATTCTACCTCACACCCTGCTGATAACTCATTTTTTTGTTGAGTCTACTTTTGTGATCGTAACATACATGCAGAACCAACTATATTGGTTGAAATTGTAATTAAGATGACAAAGACTGCATTTTAGTTTATAGTTAAAATATGGCAGTTTCCAGTATTTCAATTCATCCTGTAAGTATTTGAGTACTTTCTATGTGAGTACTTATACTAGAACAAAGGAAAATAACGAACTAATAGTGGTCACCCACAAAATACTGGAAACAAGTAATTGGAGTCAAGACAAAATCACAGGAAAAACCCCAGCAGATCCCGGTAAGGTGGGTCAGGGTTAACTTGGGCATCACCAACAGCAGGCCCACTAGGGGTGTCCTGAGGAGCAGAAATCAGAGAGGGTTGAATGAATCATAGAATTTCAGAAGTGCTTGAGGATCAACAGGACTTAGATAGTCTCAGGAGGAGCAGGAGCAATCTTTTGTTTCAGGTGTCAAAAATAAAGTCAGGTTTTAGTTAAAGCAGTGGACACAGGTTTTATTCAGTAACAATAATAACGAAAGGGACGAGCTGAGCTCCACCTTGATTTGTGCAGAGGTGACTGGGTGCTTTTAAAGAGAAAATGAGGGAGCAGGGAGGGGCAGTGGGTGAGGGCTCAAGTAGTCAGGGAAGTTAACTGGAATTACAAAATGTGGGCAAGAGTGGATGAGTATCAGTGTGATTAGGCCAGCTGTGTCTGACCACTGGCAATCCTAAAATTAGGAGTCTGTCTTTCCTGATGATTCCACATCAGAGGAATGGCTTTCAGGTGCTTGAGAAACACAATTCTCAAATAAAACTAATTTTTGCTTAATTAAAACTCAAACTTTCTTTTGCTCAAATAAAACTCCTTTCTATTCCTATCATAGATTGCTGATTATTCCTGTTGACAAAGCATTACTAACAAATGTGAGAAAACTGGTTTCCTGAGTCAGGAGTAAGGAGGGAACAGGCTAGCTTTTAGGCTGTGTTGACAGAGGTGTTGGAAAAACAGCACATGGTCTGAGTCTGGAGGCAGACAGCGTTGGAGGTCGGGTGGAAACCCTGATTGTAAAGACGATGGCGGCTATGAACACAGGTGAACTCTGGAGGAGGGAGAACTGAGCAAAGGCCTGGAGGAACAGTCAACTCAGAGGAAGAAGAGGGACAAGTCAAAAACAGAACTATTTTAAAGGGCTGGTTCATCAGAAAGTTAAGATGGGGTAACAAAGGTCGAGGGAGACAATCGGAAGGCAGGGCGGACAAGGCCTGTCATGGAGCTCAAGTGGGTTAACAGACCTGGAGCAAACAGTGAGAGCTGTGCTGGGAGCCTGAGGGCTCTCAAGGTTGGGCGTGGGTGGGGTTGGGGAAAGCATCTTCCAGGAGACACAGCAGCACTAAATCTAGACCAGAGTAATTTTAACTAGAGAAAGTGAGTGGGTTTGAATTTTAAAATGTGCATATTTTTGTATCCATCTATTTGTTTCTTAACCACTATTTCTGACCATCATTGTTATACATTAACAACATCCAATATTAGAGAAACTATATTTCTACATCTTACCTAGTAGACATGTGACACTCTGAAGTCCAAGGAGCCCTTGTTTTATGGTGTAGATGTTTGTTCACATTCTCTCCCACACACTGAAGACAACTTAACAGCAGGAAAGTCATTTATGTGGCTTCATTAAAACTGCATTATTCTGAAATTTCAAAGTCCAGTCCACTCCCTCTTCAACCACAACCTCTAAACATTCACCTGGAATCCTCTGCCCACCCCCTACCTGCTCCACAACACCCCTGGCCCATCCAGCCGTCGCCTGACTTTTCTTCTACCCACTTCCCCGTCTCAGATGCAGGGTCACCTGGCACCATTGCCCTCTTCTTCCTGGTCCCTGCCCTTCCACCTCAGCAACCGCAGACCTTGGGTCATTCCCATGTTCCCTACAATACCTGCCAGGCTCCTAGAGAAACATAACACACCAGGCAGGCAGCACCACCACAAATGGCGATATCCAGCTGTGGGCAGAGTGCTCAGTGCTGTATGACTGTCCTCCACTCATTCTAATCTAAATAATATTTTAAATCAGTACTTTTAAAAAATCAAAAACAATGCAAAAAATCCATGGTGAACAAAACATCAAAGTTTTAAAATAGAGACAGGCTCCAACTCCACCCTTACTTAGCCCTGCCTCACTCCCCTCCCCCTAATCCCATCCTGCTGTAGGTAGCCCACTGGTGCTAAACATTGCTGACTGGAAAGTGATCTTGACTCTGCATTAATATACGCATAAAAGAAACAAAGTGTCACAAAGAAACATTTGCATTCACTAATGCAATACATATTTTCACTTAGAAACATTTTGTTTTGATGATAACCCACTAAATTCCACAAACCTTTGAGTGGAGAACTGCCATTTGAAAAAGCGACCACTAGAGGGATCCAAAGTATTCTCCTACTGTACTGGGATCCTGGCCCAAGCAAAAACAAACCCCAAGTTCCAAAAAGGCACTAATGCAATCCACAGGTAAGACAAGGGAACTGGAATCAAGAGATATTATATGACTGCCAGGAAAAAACAAAGTCATTTAATCATTCCACCGTGACGCCAGTTTCCTCCTTGGGGAAATAAAGGACTCTAATGAAATCTGTCCCTCTGAATGGCCATATATCATCTCTATGGAAACATACTCAAATTATAGGCCTCTTATTCTAGTCTGGATAGTTTCATATGAATTAGGGGAAAGAACTGTAGTTTTCATGAAAAAATCAATCTGATATTCAAAATATCTGATGAATCATCAGTATTAAAGATTAAAGTGGCAGATTTAAAAGCTATGAACTTAAAACAGTCCTCTTGGAAGCCACAGTAAAAATCAGTTTTACTACTTTCTACCTTCTACTTTTAGTCTTTCAAGTCTCATGGTAGGATAATTCTTGGCTCTTGTTCAGGGATGGAAAAAGAAAGATAAAATTACCTGTAAATTATTAATGCTACATAGATTCCTATATTCTAAGGTTTTTTCCCCCATCAGCTTCTTCTGATGATCTACTCCTCATTAAACAAATTTGTCCCTGCTAAAACCAGTACAGGAGCCAAATGAGCATGCTACCAGAAGTCACAAATCACCTAGAATTTATTGGAAAGCTTGTAATTTCAATTTTGTAGATTTTTCTCAGGAAACCCATTGTGGCAAGTAGTGCTGAGAAGCATATACGCTTCCTGTTAATGGTATAAATGTTTCATTAGTCTTGTTAATGATATAAATGTTTCCAATTCATGGTAATAGCTTATCCTATCTGCCTAAGAAGGAAGGGAACAACCTAAAGTATGAATTTATCACCCACATTTTATGTGTGGAAAATTATGTGTTCTCTCAGTTGTTATATGACTTATCAATTCAAATTTGAGGGCTTCCAATTTTTTCATCTCCTCCACACACACACACACACACACACAAAACCAAAAAAACCCTACTGAATAGCTGTCTTCTCATGTTTTGTGACTGTGGCATAAGCTTTGAAACTTTGGCTCACATCATGGGCAAAGATACTTGGGGTATTCCTCCACAAGGAATACATTTAGAGAATTAGTTCTTGATTCAGCCTTAGTCCAAAGACTTTAAATTCCAACTTAGCATGGAGGTGGGACTAAGCAGAAACTTGGGTTATTCACCATTTCTCACTGTTGGTCACTTGAGACCACACAAATGTGTCCAGCCAGAAAATCCACACCTACATAAACCATTACTTTCTTCACAAGATACATACGGGGTAGGTTTATATTCACTGACATGGAAAAATAAAGGCAGTGAAATGCCAAATGAACAAATAGGCAAAGACAAGCCCTGAGTCTTTACTAAGGGAACTGGTGGTACAAGGGTTGTAGGGCATTACGGTACTTCAAGGAACTTAGGTCTTCATGCTCTGTCCATCACCATTGCCATAAAAGGGCCTGCTGTGTTTCACGTCCTGGAGATACAGTTTCTGTCACTTATGGAGCTGTGCTGCAGACTCAGAAACTGGCTGCTCTTTCATCCTTGATTCATCAATTTCCCTAATGGCCTCTGGTCTTAGAGCCAGGAGCCTGGACTTGACTTCTCAGCCAGCAATTTAACCTCAGTCAAATCACTTAACTAGTCTGAATCCTGATTTCAATGGTGTGTTGGCAAATATTTTAAAACTGGCTCTCAAGGGTTGGAGGGGAAGGGGTACTGACTTAGTCTTTGCTGACTTTCTTGGTGTAAATACTCCCACCATGGCCAGTATCAAGCTGCCAAGGTTAAGTCACTTAATGGAAGAAATAAGTGCCATTGTCAACAACCAGGGTCCTTGGATTCTCTATTCGGTATAAATTGATCAGAGGTCAGAGAAGGAATTTGGGCAAGGCTTTATTGGGATTCGTGCTGCAGCAGGAGGGAACGAAAACAAGAGGTACCCTTGCTCACTCCCTGAGTGTTGAGGGGGACGAGCTGTTTCCTTAAATAAGGTGAGAGTAGGGGCAGATAAGTGGGTTCAGCAGAGGGGTGGCTTGGGTGGTCTTCCCATGCTGTTGACCACACTGCATTTGCAGGGATCATACACAGTACCCTTGTCACCTCGGAAGTAACAGTTGGGTTTTGGCCTTCTTTGTATCTTATTGTTCATAATTTGCCCCAACTGCATGTGCATGCAGTTATTTTTAGTCCCATATAGTTTGTGTTCTGTTGCATAGAGATGTTTGTTCAGGTGTAAGCACTATGGTAATGGGTCCTGGGCCCCAGCCTGTGTCATCATGACTCCAACACAACACTGCTTCTTCCTCAGTGAAACAGAATAATGATTAGTACATATTTCTGTTCACAGAATTGTTATTTCTGACTTCATTCATTCATTCTTTCAGTAAGAGTTTGTTGGGAACCTACTTACACCATAGGTACTGTGCCAGGTATTTGAGATTAAAAAAAAAAAAAAAAAGAGCTCACTGTCAGGAATTTAGTAGCTCAAATAAAATAATGCACATTAACCAAAAAAATTCCCACATTTTTAATCCTTAAAATGCTATACCTACAAACACAGGGATTGTTAACTTGAATTAGGTTTAGTAAGTTGAGTGTACAAAGAACTTCAGATTCTCTGTCCAAAAGGTTTTATGTATGAAGACCTATTTTTGTCATTATTCAGTATAATCAGATATTGAAGACCATATATCTAGGGAAATTTCAATAATAATTTGTGTTCTACCTACTCCCATAAAGCAGTTGAAATAGTTCTTATGGAAAAAAGAAAATGTTAGAAACAGAAAACAAATCAAGTGATCACAGAGACCAGAAACAGACACAGAAGAAGAGACGAAGGAACAGACGAAGTTCAGCCACTGAGCAAAATTCTCAAGTGTTAACTTCCTTAAAACCAGAAGAGTGTCTATTTCATCAGACTGTTAAATCGATGCTTAAAAAAGACAATGATTTCAACACAGTCATTGTATGGGTCCATAGTGTTTCATGTCGTTACTATTTATAGTATTAAATTCTAGGAATTTATTAAGCAATAATGGAACACCTAATCAACCAGAAGGATGTGAAACTAAGAGCATGTTTTCGTAAGTCTGAAGCCTCAGGATCTAGTCTGTGCTGAACGAAACAGGTTCCTGACATTCCCTACCCTGTCCATCAACTCGGACTCCTGCCCCTTTCCCTGGGTCCCACCATCGCCTGGCACAATGACCATCTCCTGCATTCAGGTTCCCCCTGCCTCCCACGCTCCCCACCCAGACCCTGCCCCAGCAGCCTGGTTCCCACAGGGCCCTGCGTGTAGCCAGGACTCCTAGCCCCTGCTCCTGTTCCCTCCTTCCTGGGTCATCCTCCTGTCTTGCTGCAAGTCCTCACCTCTTACAGAAGACAGTTCAGATCTCACCTCCAGGACCTCTCCAGCCCATGCTGATTCCTTCTCCTTGCCATCTTACTGTGCATGCAGTCACACATTAATTGAAATGCCTCTGACCTTTGCTTCTTTTCTTGTGAGAAATAAGAAGCAAGGTGCAATTAGATCAAAAACCACATCATCAATTTTTTAAAAACAGAAATATATTTATAGAATGATCTTAGAGTGAGTAGGGATAGTAAAGAGGACCTAGTCTTACTTAATCCCCACAGTCAGATGTGCCAAGATTCTGGAGTGTGAAGAAACTGAGGCTCAGTGCTGTTGAGCTCGCCAATGTTTTGCCCTCAGGACAAGTTCGTCTCTCAGCTGGGCATCAGCAGGCCCAGCCTTGGTTGCACTGGCTCTGCTGCCGCCGGTGTGGGGTGACTGGACCTCTTAGGCCTTGGTTTCCTCATCTGTAAAGTGAGGACACTAGACCCTCCTGCACAGGTTCAGTGAAGAGCCAGTGAGTGACGCAGACACAGTCAGAACTGGCTCAGGGCTGACCCCTGAGAAGCTTCCATCACATAACATGCAGCTGTTGTTTCATACCTGGAGCGGTCACACCAGCCTGGGAATGAGGAATGTGACCCTCTGATTCCCTCCATGAGTGGCATCTATGAGCATGTTTGGTACAGCGTTCACTTAGGGCCTTGTGCTCCTCTGACAGCCCCATCTTTACTGTCATCCTAACTTTAGAAGTCCTAATGCTGGGTTCGGTGAGGAGGGAGCAGGCCTTACATGGGGATTTCACCCCCTGTGTCTGGTACACCTGGTATTAAAAGTCTTGAGCTTTCCCATAGAAGCAATGTTGATGCAATAGCTAAGTCTGTACCTTCTGTGGAAGACTGTAGGGCATAGTGATTAGAAACACAGACTGTTGGGCTATTTGCCTCATGGAATCTTGATGTGTGTGTGTTGGTATTGGTGGGGGGGAGGTTGCTAAGAATAAAACAAGGAGAAATAATGATAGAGTACACCATTAAAAAAAATTACAAGACAAATGGAAGCTGAGGGAAATATTCACAGCATATATACCCAGTGGCTCAGCAGTAAAGAATCTCCCTGCAGTTCAGGAGCCACAGGAGACAGGTGTTTGATCACTGAGTTGGGAAAATCTCCTGGAGGAGGGCATGGCAACCCACTCCAGTATTCTCTCCTGGAGAATCCCATGGGCAGAGGAGCCTGGCGGGCTGCAGACTATGGGGTCACAAAGAGTCGGACACAAGTGAAGTGACTGAGCATGCACCCATACTACAAAAGGTTAGTATCCTTGATGTAAAATGCACACTTGCACATTAGTAAATAAAAGACAAAGGACATAGGCAGTTTACAAAAGAAGTAGAAATGACTAATAAGCATATGAAAATACGTTCAATCTCCTTAGTTATCAACCAGCTTCAAGTCATAACATCAATGAGATAGAATTGCTTTTTTTGTTCAACTGACAAAGGATTTTTTGTAAAATGATAATTACCTAGGTAGGCTAAAGTGAGAATTTAACCTTTCTCTAAGGAATCTTGGAAACATGCGTCAACCCCTTACTGTCTGCATACAGTGGAACCAAGCAAGTCCACATTTATATTATTGGAAATAATGCCCAAAGATGCTTATGATTATTAGAACAGATTAAAGTTTACAAACAACCTGAGCATTCATTAGTAGAGGGGACTAAACCAATTATGTTTTTATATTTAGAATGGAATATTCCACAACTATTTAAAAAACACATTTTAGAAGAATTATGATAACATTAAGTGGGGAGCTGTTCCTGATATATTGCTGAGTGGGGAAAGCAAGCCGTAAAAACAGCATGTGTAGTAAGACTGTATATTTCTGGAGAAACCTCTGGGCTATATGTGTCATGAAGTCTCTCTCTCTTACTCAGGAGAGACAGACAAATTTGAGCATGTTTTTGATCATTATAGCATTGGCTAGAGGTTTTTTGCCAAGTAGATTTACTTGGCATTCTACTTTCTGATTTTCAACATAGCTCCTAAAACAGGGTCTGCTGAGTGTGGCATCTACTGAAGTTTTGGAGGTAGACCCAGGAAACCTAGAAGGAGGTTTGAGATACTGGATATTAAATATGAATGTTTATGTTTGACTAAATATTACTGGTGATCGTCTATGGGTGAGGAGACTGATGTCAGTTTCATTTTCCTTATTTATTTTTACTACCTAAATTTTCAAAAATAAATATATATCTTATAATTTATGCTAACAATGATATTTTAAAGGTAATTTTGAAGTGAGGATATATAGGAGAGTAAGAATTAGTATTTTCTTCTAGATAAAAGTATTTAATGAAAATTTAGGGACTTCCCTGGTGGTTCAGTGGCTAAAACTCCATGCTCCCAATGCAGGGAGCCCTGATGCGATCCCTGGGCAGAGAACTAGATCCCACAGTCCTCAACTAGGAGATCCCATGTCACAACCACAACCAAAAGAACACATGAGCCACACACAACGAAGGTCAAAGATCCCGCATGCTGCAACTAAGACCCAGGGCAGTCAAATTAACAAGTAAATAATAAATATTCAAAAAAAGAAAATTCACAGCTAAGCCTAGAAGTAATTATATATGTGTAAATTTATATATAAAAGACTAGAAGTAAATATGCCAAAAATATCCAAAGTGATTCCGTGCTAGGATTATTAATAGTAAAATTATGAAGATTAATAGTTCTTCTTTATACTAAATATAATCTATATACTTATTTACATACATATGTAATACATACATAGAGAGACCACATCAAAATTTTCTTGGAGGAAACAGGTGACCAACCACTAGGTTACAAGGAAACATGTGGCTTAGCAAAGCCTTTTTTTTCTTTTTTTCTACAATTCCTATATCTAGGGCTCCTCTGTGCTCAGAATACGTGTTGGGCATCCCTTGAAATGGCCTCAGCTATGTTCCAATAAAATTTTATTCACCGATGCCAGAATTTGAACTTCATATAATTTTCATGTCGTGAAACAGTTTTCTGGAGGCTTTTTTGAACCACTTAAAAATGTAAACACCATTCTCGTTGGCTGTACAAAAATGGGCATTTGATCCAAGTGTATTTGTTGTATTTGCTGACTCCTGATGGAGAAAACTGAAAGAGGTGGGGGGAATTAAGAGAGCAATCTCTTCTTAGCTGTAGAATTGATATATTAAAATAGAAAGGAAGAAACCAGATGAAGTTAGAGAGAGAAATATGGTAACGTGGAACCAAACTACATAGGGTTTTAGGAGAACTTTGGTTTTAGAGACACGGTGAGGCATTAAAAGGGCTTGCTAGGTGGTACTAGTGGTAAAGAATCTGCCTGCCAATGTAGGAGATCCTGGCCAGTTAACTCAGTTGGTTAGAGTGCAGTGCTAATAACGTCAAGGTCGCAGGTTCGAGCCTGATCCTTGTGTGAGCCAAGTTTGTTTGACATTTTGGGCTTCCTTAGTGCCTCAACGGTAAAGAATATGCCTGACAATGCAGGAGACAGATCGATCCCTGGGCTGGGAAGATCCTCAGGTCAGAAATATTCCCTGGAGGAGGAAATGGTAACCCACTCCAGTATTCTTGCCTAGGAATCCCATGAACAGAGGATCCTGGTGGGCTACACTCCACGGGGTCACAAAGAGTCAGACACAACAGAGCACACACACACAAAGCAGGTGACGCAAGAAATGCGGGTTCAATCCCTGGGACAGGAAGATCCCCTGGAGCAGGAAATGGCAACCCACTCCAGTCTTCTGGCCTGTGAAATTCCATGGACAGAGGAGCTTGGAGGGCAGAGGAGCCTGGCAGGTTACAGTCCATGGGACTGCAAAGAATAAGCAACTGAGCACAGCGAGGCTTTAGAGGGTTTTGAGAAGAGAAATGTCATGACGTGACTTAGGCCTTAAAATTATAAAGTCCAAATTTAACCTGGTTTTGTAATAGGAAGTAGTTGAACTTGAATGAATGAATTCATAAATAAAACACCTAGGGAAAATTCCTTTCTGAGTCTTGATTTTTCTCCCAGCTGGGCAAACTCAACTAGTTCTTAGTTTAGCTAAATCACAGGGGAAAACACTTTTACAAAGATAGTCTATGTGGATCTCAACCTGAACGAAGTTGATTTCTCTCCTTGTTTCAAAGGTTTTTCTCTACTGAATCCAATGCCATAGAAATGCATTCAAATTCTGTTTAGATGCTGACTGGTCACCAGAAAACTCCAAAGTTTGAATACTCAGGCTGAAAAAAAACTGTTTTTCTTTTCTGAGACTAGTTTCTGTAATTTAGCAATGGAAGTATTTTCACTGCCAGGGAGGGACCATTATATTTCTAGTTAGTCACCACTTCCCTGAGCTGAATGTTGGCTGCAGAGATAAGACTGAGTAAATAATCTTGATGACAGTAGAACTGCCTTGTGCTTCTTTCCACCTTCACAACACCTACATTAAAGGGTAATTGTGAGGAGTAAATGAGGATTCAATCATAAGGCATGCGGCACCAATCTGAATAATTTAAAGTCCCCATTAGGAATCCATGGCTGATTCATGTCGATGTATGGCAAAAACTACTACAGTGGTATTCTCGCCATCTAATTAGCCCCCAACTAAAAGCCAAATTTAAAAAATTAATCTAAATAAATAAATGTTTTAAATAAATTCACCAAAAATGTGAAAAAAAAAAAAAATAATAAAGTCCCCATTAGGTTCACTAGTGAAGAAATTTCATTCAAATTGTCAAAGCAAAACAAAAATACTAATATTTAAACTCTAAGCCCCAAAACTATCTAAATGAAGAAGTTCTGCTGAGAGAAGAGAGAATA
Source organism: Okapia johnstoni (assembly GCA_024291935.2). Taxonomy (NCBI): domain Eukaryota; kingdom Metazoa; phylum Chordata; class Mammalia; order Artiodactyla; family Giraffidae; genus Okapia; species Okapia johnstoni. Next base: position 84,604,544 of record CM044311.1, on the reverse strand, counting down.
CTCCCCAGGATTTATCAGCATAAATTTCCATAGCCATCAGTCCCATTCATCTGGAACTTCTCTAGCAACAGACTGCGTTTATTCTGGCACATGGACTGAGAGTGTCCCAGAGACCAGGGCTATGTCTTCCCAGAACACTGCTAGAATCAACTGGGACCAGAGTCATTCCATTCATTTTCCAACTGCCTTTTGTAACCAGGATCCTTGGCAAGGACCTGTGTTCTTGGTTTGAGGTTGTGTGTGTGTGTTTCCTCTCCTTTTATTACTAAGGCTGTTCATGACAATTATAACCTGCTCTCTCCCCTTAGGTGTTTATGAGGATTTCCTTTCTGTCTAGGATGAAAACAATGGCAGTAAGATTACCTCCAAAACTAAGTAATAGTAGCATATATGAAATATCCAGAGTTGTTCTGAGACCCTCTAGTTAGTGTTACAATTACTATAATATTAACAACAATGTCTGAGGAGGCCTTACAAATAGCTGTGAAAAGAAGAGAAACAAAAAGCAAAGGAGAAAAGGAAAGATATACCCATTTGAATGCAGAGTTCCAAAGAATAGCAAGGAGAGATAAGAAAGCCTTCCTCAGTGATCAATGCAAAGAAATAGAGGAAAACAATAGAGTGGGAAAGACTAGAGATCTCTTCAAGAAAATTAGAGATACCAAGGGAATGTTTCATGCAAAGATAGGCTCAATAAAGGACAGAAATGGTATGGACCTAACAGAAGCAGAAGATATTAAGAAGAGGTGGCAAGAATACACAGAAGAACTGTACAAAAAAAGATCTTCTCGATCCAGATAACCACGATGGTGTGATCACTCACCTAGAGCCAGACATCCTGGAATGTGAAGTCAAGTGGGCCTTAGGAAGCATCACTACAAACAAATCTAGTGGAGGCGATGGAATTCCAGTTGAGCTATTTCAAATCCTAAAAGATGATGCTGTGAAAGTGCTGCACTCGATATGCCAGCAAATTTGGAAAACTCAGCAGTGGCCACAGGACTGGAAAAGGTCAGTTTTCATCCCAATCCTAAAGAAAGGCAATGCCAAAGAATGCTCAAACTATCGCACAATTGCACTCATCTTACATGCTAGCAAAGTAATGCTCAAAATTCTCCAAGCCAGGCTTTAGCAATATGTGAACTGTGAGCTTCCAGATGTTCAAGTTGGTTTTAGAAAAGGCGGAGGAACCAGAGATCAAATTGCCAACATCCTTTGGATCATAGGAAAAGCAAGCGAGTTCCAGAAAAACATCTATTTCTGTTTTATTGACTATGCCAAAGCCTTTGACTGTGTGGATCACAACAAACTGTGGAAAATTCTTAAAGAGTGGGAATACCAGACCACCTGACATGCTTCTTGAGAAATCTGTATGCAGGTCAGGAAGCAACAGTTAGAACTGGACATGGAACAACAGACTGGTTCCAAATAGGAAAAGGAGTACATCAAGGCTGTATATTGTCACCCTGCTTATTTAACTTATATGCAGAGTACATCATGAGAAACACTGGGCTGGAAGAAGCACAAGCTGGAATCAAGATTGCCAGGAAAAAAATCAATAACCTGAGATATGCAGGTGACACCACCCTTATGGCAGAAAGCAAAGAACTAAAGAGCCTGTTGATGAAAGTGAAAGAGGAGGGTGAAAAAGTTGGCTTAAAGTTCAGCATTCAGAAAACTGAGATCATGGCATCCAGTCCCATCAATTCATGGCAAATAGATGGGGAAACAGTGGAGACAGTGGCAAACTTTATTTTTGGGGGCTCCAAAATCACTGCAGATGGTGACTGCAGCCATGAAATTAAAAGGCGTTTACTCCTTGGAAGGAAAGTTATGACCAACCTAGACAGCATATTTAAAAGCAGAGACATTATTTTACCAACAAAGGTCCATCTAGTCAAGGCTATGGTTTTCCAGTAGTCATGTATGGATGTGAGAGTTAGACTATAAAGAAAGCTGAGCGCAGAAAAATTGATGCTTTTGAACTGTGGTGTTGGAAAAGACTCTTGAGAGTCCCTTGGACTGCAAGGAGATCCAAGCAGTCCATCCTAAAGGAAATCAGTCCTGAATGTTCATTGGAAGGACTGATGCTGAAGCTGAAACTCCAATACTTTGGCCACCTGATGAGAAGAGCTTACTCATTTGGAAAGATCTTGATGCTGGGAAAGATTGAAGACAGGAGGAGAAGGGGACGACAGAGGATGAGATGGTTTGATGGCATCACCGACTCAATGGACATGAGTTTGGGTAGGCTCCGGGAGTTGGTGATGGACAGGGAGGCCTGGCATGCTGTGGTCCATGGGGTCGCAAAGAGTCAGACACGACTGAGTGACTGAACTGAACTGAACTGACAACAGGTGCTATTTTTGAGCTCCTATGCATTCTAAATTGTATGCATTTTTGCTAATCCTCATACCAATCCTGCAAAACAGGCTGTAGTATTCCTTTTTTAGAAGGAAACTGATGCTCAGAGAGGTTAAGTTGCTTACCCAAGATCACACAGCCAGTAAGTGAGGGGCAAAATCAAAACCACACTCACGTCTGACTGACTCCAAAACCCCTGCTCCTACCCCAGGCAATGGGCCTCTCCTTCATTCACTGCCTGTGACCTGCCCAACCCTGATTCTGGGGTCCTCTCAGTGCTGCCACCTGGATACTAAGACTTAGCACCCAAGACTCTTAGTACTATAGAGCCCATGGCCAGTGGATCCAGGAGAAAGGGATTAAATATAGAAATGATGAAGATACTGCAAAAGACTGCCCATGAGCTGCCCTTTCCTCCCCTGCACAACCAGTGGCTTTGACTGAGGGACGTTCTCCAAGGCTTCTGGGTTCCAATAATTCTGGGTTCCTTCCAGGAGCCACAGGGGAGGCTGGGTGAGTAGGGTGTGATCCCTGCTGCCAGAGCCCAGGGAGACACGTGAGGGCTCACCCGGGGCAGATGTGATTTGCCTCTGAAGAAACTCTCCCTCCAAGGGTCTTGTGAGGAGATTGTGGGTGGCTGAAGCCCCTCCCCCAACTCGTCCTGCAGGGCCGGCAGCAGAGAGGGGCCCACCACTAGTCATCATTTCACCCCAGGAGCCGCTTACTCTGAGGAACGGCTGGAACTTGTCCTCAGGGCTTTCCGTTCTCTTGTTGCCTCCCATTCCCCACCCCCACTGACCCCGACCTGGGACCAGTTGCAGGTATTCTGTGGCAAACGAGGCCTCAGGGCCCTGCCCCACCCCCAGCCTCCCAGCAGGTGCCTCTGGGGTCCCTGGCAACAGGCATTGTCCGTGGCACTGAGACCAGGCCCCTGGAGATGCAACTCTTCAGTTCACACCGGGGTGGTCAAGGGCACGGCTGCTCCATTCCTCCCTATAACCTTCCAGCAAGACTGCCATCTCTCTGTCCTCACTGTCTGCTCCTGGTCTAAGGGACCCAGGCTGGATGACGGCCCTACAGAGATGTCTCTGGGGGTTCCTGTGGATACCCCGCAGTCACGCGGGGTAGGGGCATTGGGAGACACCTCCCCGAGCCAGGTTGTCCTCTGCCCTCTACCCTTTAGCCATTCCCCATACGTTAGTAATCTTAGGCTGTGTAACAAATTCCCTACACCTTAGTAGCTTAAAACAACAAACATTTATCATCTGGGCTTCTTTCTTTCCTTTTTTTTTTGCAGGGGTGGGGGGGGTAGGCAGCGGGGAGGGGCGCTGTGCCACATGCCTGGCTTGCATGATCTTAGTTTCTTGACCAGGTATTGAAAGTGAGCCTCAGCAGTGAAAGCACCAAGTCTAAACCACTGGACCACCAGGGAACTCCCATATTATCTGTTTCTGAGGGGCAGCTTAGCTAGGCTCACTCCTGGCTCAAGGTCTGTCCTGAGTCCAGTAAAGCTGTTGGACAGCTATGATACCTGAAGCCTTGAGGACTGCAGGGCCACATCAAAGACAGCTCAGCTCAGCACAGCTGTTGGCAGGAGGCCCCCATCTTGAACCTTTGTTCATTGCTAAAGGGAAGGTATTAATAAAATGGTACAGTAGTTTGGAAAATAGTTTGACAGTTTTCTCAGAATGTTAAGTATAGTGTTACTATGTGACCCAGAAATTTCAATCCTAGGTTTATACTCAAGAGAAATGAAGATATATGTTCACACAGAAACTTGTATGAAAATGTTTGTAGCATTATTCATAATAGCCAAAGGTGGAAATAATCTAAATGCTATTTCCATAAATTAGAATACTTTTCAGCTGTAAGAAGGAATGAAACATTGATACATGTTACAACATACAGGAACCCTGAAAACATGCTAAGCCAAAGAAGCTAGACAGAAGACCACATACTATATTAATCCACTTATAAGAAACATCAAGAAAAGGCAAACCTATAGAGGAAAAATGTAGACTAGCAGTTGCCTAGGCCTGGGCGGAAATGGCAGTGACTGTAAATGGGCATAAGGTTTCTTTTGGGGGTGATGAAAATGTTCTACAATTAGATTTTGGTGAAGTTTGCACAACTCTGTAAGTATACTTAAAATCATTGAATTCTATAATAAATTAGGTGAATTTTATGGCATGTAAATAACATCACAATAAAACTATTTTTAAAGGAAGGAATGCGTCAATGCACCAATGATGAATCCACAATAACTTCTGAGTGAAAGAAGCCAGGCGAAAAAACAGTATCGTTGTATGATTCCATTTATATAAAGTTCTAGAAAAGGCAAACTGCTCTATATTAACAGAAAGCGGGTCACTGGTTGTGGGCACAGGGTGGTGGAGGAACGGGATGGTTGAGAGGCAGAGATCCCCTAGGGGCAGGAGAAACTTTGGGGTAGGTAGTTTTATTATTAATACCTTGTTTGTGATGATGGTTTCACAGATGTATGCTGCTGCTGCTGCTTAGTCACTTCAGTTGTGTCCGACTCTTTGTGACCCCATGGACCGAGCCAACGAGGCTCCTCTTGTCCATGGGATTCTCCAGGCAAGAATACTTGAGTGGGTTGCCATTCTCCCCTCCAGGGGATCTTCCCAATCCAGGGACTGAACCCAGGTCTTCTGCATCACAGGCAGATTCTTTACCACTGAGCAGATACATCTGTTAGTGAAGCCCTCACAGTTGTATACATTATGTCAAAACTTATCAAACGGTACCTTTTAAGTATGCGCAGTTTATTGTGTGCCCATTTTACCTCAATAAGGCTTTTCATGATAATGCTATGATTTGGCATTGAAATGAAAAGTTATCTGTACAGACAAGCAAGGAAACAGAGCAGTGGGACATAAGTTTTATATTAGTGAAATAGATATTCATTAGAGGAAAAATGACCACAATCTCATATCTCGCAAAGCAAAAACAAGTGCTGTAGGACACCCAAGTAAATGATACTATAATAGACCTTGTCACTAAGATGATTGTAAAGGTCACCAATATTATGCTAAGGAATGCAGATGAAGGGTAGGCACATGGGCCAATTTATGAGGATGGAGAAAAGAAATTTTAAAGCAAAGAAAGTTGGTGTGACCGGACTCATACAATATGAATGCCTATCATTAAGGCATGGTTCCATCTTTCCTTTGTTAGAGCCACCTAAGATAAAGATTGCCTTATAGTTTATACTGTCTTAGACTTGATGACTTTGAGATAGAACAGGCCGCAGTCCCTCAAAGAGCTCATTACGAGAGAATAAGTCTGGTAGAGAACTAGGGGGACAGACAGAGTGACGGGGCTTGGCAGTTCAGACCAGACCTTACTTTTTTAGGAAAGTAAACCCTTGAGAGTCCTTGGCTCTGCCTCATCACCAAAATGTAAGTAAGGAACTTGTTGTCATCTTTTGCTTCATGTGAAGCCTTTGAAACTGCAGTCTTATCTCCTGTAGAGTCTGTTAGGGCTGGAGGTCAACTTAGAGGACATCTCCAACTGCTCATTGTTGCTTTTTCTGGTAAAAATCTCTGGCCTTGCACAGATCACACAGTGAGCTAGTAATACATTATTTCCAGATTCTTCAGAGTGACTCTAGAATTGTGAGATGCAGACCAAAAATGCTTAAATCCTAGATGCATGGAGTTACATGGGTGCCTTGTCATAACTGCAGCAGTAGTGGGCAGAACAGAAGCAGCACCAGCTGGACAGACCACAGACAGTGTCCTGCCCTGATGCTGGGAAGGTACTCAACATCTGGGAGCCTCACCTCAGTTTTCTCATCCACAGAGCATCAATTTATTTCATAGAGCTCCTTGCAAGCACTAAACGAGAGTGTATGTCAGAGGCTGCAAGCTCAAATGCCTTTGGGGCCAATGAAGTCAGTGGAGTCTGGCAGACTGGAGAGCGCAGCCCCTTTCTATTTATTGATTGATTGATTTTTGGCTGCACTGGATCTTTGTTGTGGCATTCGGGCTCTTCACTGCTGCTTGGGCTTTCTCTAGTTGGCACAGTTGGGGGCTCCTCTTCCTTGCAGTGAGCAGTCTTCTCCTTGTGGGTGGCTTCTCCTCTTGCAGAGCACAGACTCTGGGACGTGTGGGCTTCAGTAGTTGTAGCTCATGGGCTCTAGGGTATGGATTCTGTAGTTGTGGCACATGGGCTTAGCTCCCTGCAGCATGGTGGGATCTTAGTTCCTGGACAAAGGATCGAACTCATGTCATCTGCACTGGCAGGTGGATTTTTAATCACTGGACCACTCAATCCTTTTCTAAAGACAAGTTTCCCTACTCTGTGCTGACCAGTTGTTATGTATAAATATGGGCCCAGTGTTGCCAATTTTTGAAAATGTTGTACAGTCCAAAGAAAGATAACTATGGTTTTTATCGTTCAAACTGTGATGTGTGAAATGTCCAGGAAGTGATCAATATGGTGTGGTAATAGTTGGGTGGCAGCTTCTCAGGAACCCCTTCCCCCACCCTATACATTATTCCTGGCAGACGATGAAACAGCAACATTCCTTGATTGTTCATATGTGTGCTGGCTCTGTGCAAGGTGTCCTAGATGCAAAGACCAGCAGAGAAACAGCCCCTATTGCAACCTTCCTTTGGAATCCGGGAAGTTGGTGACAATGCTTCAGCCTAGTCTAACCTACCATGTCTCCAGCCTTGGTTCCTAGTGAGAATTCCAACCACCTGCTGGGATGACATATTCTCTAAAATCATCCAGAAATAACACTCCTAGAACCTAATTTCTAGTTATCATCTGAACTGCCACACGTTTTACCTAGATTTTTAAAATGCTTTGTTGGTTTGCACTTAACCACTAAGGATTTTTATTTGTTTTATATTGTGCTGAATCTCAGTCCACATTATTTCAAGATATAGGAGGTTTTAGAAAATCATCTAGGCTTCCTATAGGTCACTGACTTTAAAGGTTCTGGCTTTCATCCTGCTTTACCACCCACCAATATCACCACTGATTGTCTCATTTTCACCAGATACCCATGTGTCTGAGTGTTACTACTTCCATTTACACAGGGAATGTAGATAACTATCTGAAAGGCTGTCCCCAAAGCCCCCTGGGCTCATGTGACCAGGCAGTTGAGAAAGTCAGCCCCTAGCCTACCATGATGAGGGCACACAGGGCAGGGTCAGAAAGACCAAGGATTTGGAGAAATCTCAACAGGGCTTCCCAGGTGGCTCAGTGGTAAAGAATCCGCCTGCCAATGCAGGAGACGCAGAGACATGAGTTCGATCCCTGGGTCAGCAAGATCCCCTGGAGAAGGAAATGGCAGAGAATCCTCAGGGACAGAGGAGCCTGGAGGGCTACAGTCCATGGGGTCACAAAGAGTCGGACACAACTGAGCATGCACACACACACTGAGCATGCGCACACACAACGCAATGTTTCCTGGGTTCACAAAAAACTTGCTTTCAGCAGTCACTAACTACTAATTGACACTGTGAATGTAGCAGACTTGAGTTTGCAACAGCTTGGGTATGTAACATTTGCGAATCTGTGTCATTTCTGAACTTGTCTTATGCCCTACCATCTTCCTCTGATCACAGGCAAGTTCTTACATTGACCTTGAGACTCCTTACCATCACTCAGAATTCACTCCAGTCACCAAGACCTTCTTATTGCCCTTTGAATACACTGAGCCTCCTGCCTTAGGGCCCTGCACTGGCTATTCCCTCTACCTGGAATATGCTTCCCCAGATACTCTTTTCACTCAAGTTACTTTATCAGAAAGAGCATCTGTTCACCCTGTTTAAAGTAGCATGCCTACCTTGTTGTTGTTGTTTAGTCTCTAAGTCATGTCCAACTCTTTGCGACCTCAAGGACTGCAGCATGGCCAGATTTCCCTGTCCATCACTATTTCTTAGAGTTTGCTCAAATTTATGTCCATTGAGTCGGTGATGTTATCTAACCATGCATACCCTGAACCCTGCTTTACTCCTTTTCAAGCATCTATCTTTGCTTGACATTGTATTATGTACTTGTTTGTTGTTGTAACATTCTCAACTGGAATGTTAACTCATGAGAGCAGGGACTTCTGTTTTGTTCATGGATGTGGAGCCCTGGTACCTAGAATCCTATCTGGCACAAATTAAGTACTCAATCAATATTTGTTGTGCTGTTTCACAAAGACTCACTCCTTACTAATGTCTAAGTCTCAGCCAGAACAATGTGTAATGTGTTGTTTTTCTTTCAGGCTTCTATAGTGACCTTTTCTGGGAATGTAACATTCTACTAGGATGCAGTTTGATAATTAAAAATCCAGCATTTCTACCTAGACACATTTGTCACTGTCCCAAAACTATTTATGACTCTGTCCATATTTCTGGGAAATTACTCAATAAATGCTCCTATTACTATATTTTTATTGTGAAAGAATAGAATTTCACCCACAAAAATTCTGTTTAAGGTCAGACTCATAGGTTTCTTTGTGCAGTCAGATTTTTCCCTCTGGTTTCTGCTGCAAGTGTTAAACTAAGCTTTGCAACCTCCATTCCCCTCGCCTCTGCTCTGTCTTTGCCCAGGTCTGCACCCTCCACCCTTGTATTTTTCAAGTGTGACTTGGTGTGGCTTGTGACCCACTGAGCAGACTATCAGGGATGGGGCATGCATGGCTATCAAGGTCATGAGTGTCATTCAGGAATCAATAACAAAGGAGACAGCTGAGCAGGTAAGAAGAAAAGGAAAATCCCCAGGTGTCAGAAACAAATGTGGGAGTGAAAACCAGAGTGATTAGTAATCAGGCAGCCTGGGCAGACTGGTGGTGGGCGAGACCTGACCCAAATTAGTCCCCATCATCAAGAGTCTTAAATGTGACAGCACACAGAAAGAGAAAATGCGGCATGAGTCCACTGGAAGAGGGGATGGGGACTGATAAAGGCCACATCTCCAGTGAAAAGGAGGCTGGTCCATTGGAGGCCACGCACCAGCAGAGCACCAGGAGCAAAAAGACAAGAAAGGAGAGCTGGGCAGATGCCAGGCCCTGGCCAAGCTGCCCAGGCATCAGATTACCAATTAGATCCAGTAGGAAAATTGGAGGGTTCGGCAGTGAAGTTAAGATCAAAACCCCATTTTGACTCTCAGCTGATGAACTGCCTCTTGGATCCATGGCCCAGGATTGACCCCAGAACACGTACAACCTGTGGAATGGGACTGTGTTTCCCAAGGTTTTCCACTCAGAATCCATAAGACTGAGAAGTGAGAACTTCTGTCTCTAAGGAGGCCCAGAAAGAATAGCCAAAAGCCATTCATGTGACTGCACATTTCTTTAAAGCCCCAGGTTTTCCTTTCCTATTGCATAGCATCTTTGTATTGAAATCCAAAAGGAACTAAAGGATGACAAGCTTTCCAGTGCTCAAGAGTCACAGCTCGCTGGTTCATATTCCCAGTTTCATGCGCTCCTTTTTGAGAAGCACAAAGGTGGGTTAAGGCTTCAGAGACTACACAGAGATGTTGGTGAAGGCAGGGCTGAGAAGGTAGACCAGAAAGCTAGAGGGAGGCCTCCTGCAGGAAGGTTCAAGTCAGGCAGGATGAGAGTCACACAGTTTGTAAAGTCACACAGATTGGTAAACGCTGGCTCCCAGAGGCAATGAGGCACGAGGGAGGGAAAAGCTGTCTACTTTTGCCATTCTGTAAACCAGATCTGATTAATTTTAGCATGTGAGTTTACCTAAGCCCCCAGGAATCAACTGAAACGTTTCAAATTTCCCCTCCTAAATTAATTTCTATTCAGATACCGCTTATTCATATCAACCAAAAAAAAATAAAAAATTCAGCTAGCAATTGTATATAAAATATTCTTATTTACTCCATACATACTCCATACATACTGAATAAATAAAAACTTTATTTGATTTTTATCCATAAATGGTATCTTTAGTTTGATCACTTAAAAAAAAATACAATTTCATGTAACCAAAATGCTTGAAGGATTTGGTTAACTTAGGATTTTGTTAATATTTTTATCTAAAAATATGAAAATCTGACCTGTCAAAATTAGTTTTGCAATAGCCATGTTTGAGATATTTACAGATTTCCATGAAAGTTGACTCCTCAAATGAGGAGATCTCATACAACACCCAGATCAGATACTAAGGGGAAAAAGGCTTTTGCAACCTCAAGTCAGGACTTTACATAAGAAATTCCAGTGGTGTTCACCCGTTTTGAAAATTTTACTGAGTATTTTTCTTTTTCAAAATCAAGTAGGATAAGTAAATAACAACAGTACCTCAAGGACTTTCATAAATAGCAAAGCTCTATTTTCACAGCTATAAGCAAATATTTGCACTTCCCTGAGAGCACAGTTCCTTTGAGTTCAAGAGCTCTGTGAGTATGTGTTGGGGGGAGGGGTTGTTGTTTCCTGAGGCCAATGCATGCAAAATGTGATGAAAGCTAAGAAGAGAATATTTATCTGTTGATGTTTGGGTGAGCTTAGCTCCCTACCCATTTCAGATCAGCCTTGGCAATTGGGGCCCTTTAACCTCCCTGACAGATTCCACCTCATCAGAGCCTCTGGGCCTCTCTCTCTTGGTCCAGGAGGACAAAAGACCTAGCCAAGCAGCCCAGAGGCCCCACAGCGAACAGGTCTTACTGCTAGTCCTGCTCTAATTTTGCCTCACTTCTAAGAAGTGGGTTCCTTATGCTCCTCTCCCCCTTCTTGAGAAGGGAGTCATGCTCCCAAACTCCAGGGCCCCTGGCATCATTTTCTAGGCCTGTGTCCAAACCTGACTTCTTCCTGCTCCTACCTCATCCTCTTCCTTCCAGTCAAGGGTTCTCTATCCACTCATGGGACCTGACTCAAGATCCAGTAGGCTGTGCCAGGACATTCTGCCTGAGTCCTAGGGCCCTTTGCCTCTGACTCATCTGGCACCAACCTGCCTCATCCCCCTGCTGGCAGTATGGCTCATGACAGTCAACTTCCTGTGAACTAGATTTTTGTTTTTTCATCTAAGAATGGAAATTAGATTTTAAGAGCTTCCATCGCTAGCTAGGGCCTAGAAATTTAAATCCTAATGATATATAGTTTCCCCAAAATGACTTGAACTTTTTTTTATATCCCTAAAAGTTACAGACTGGAAGCTTCAAGTGCGGAAATCTGGATCTTCTTAGTAGGTATATCTGTCTGCCAACCCATTATTGACAGCCAGGTTTATAACACAGAGATCCTAAATCCTCACTTTCCCAGCATAGGGTTGACCTGTTGAAACTATGGGCTCAAAATTTGCCAATTGCTCTCATCAAAGGACATCCAGGACAAGGATCACATTCTTTCTGAGGGGAGGCTCTCTGTGTTGCCAATGATGCTGTCATTGAATCTTTGAAATTTCTTTCCTGAAATTATCTTTGAAATACGACTAATTCCTCCCAGAGCTCATAAGTGGTTTCTGAAGGCAATCCCAAGGAAAGACAAACATGTAAACAATGACTGTATCATTGATCTAAGAGCACAGCTTCCCAAGGAGATAACTTGGAAGGGCAAGAAAGACCTGAATGCAACCTCATAACTTCATGTACATCTCCTTTTCTCTAGCTTGATGAAAAGAAAAATTATAATATTGACAAGTGGCCCATTTACCTGCTAATTGAGTGTTTCTAGGGTGGAAATTTGTCTTGCTTTTTAGAGTCCCCAAGGCTTGCCAAACATAAAAGTTTCCAGGGATGTTTGCTGAACTGATAGTTTAAATTGTTTCAGTTGAGAGCTTCATTAAAGTTATCAGTGTTCATGGGTAAGTGAGGTATGTGTTCTAAATTTCCACAAATATGTTTGTATTTTCCCACCTCACTTTTCACAGCAGGGAGCTAAAGTGTCACACCTGACTCTAAGACACAGAGCTTCTCAAACATCAACATGCATTTATATTTACCCTCAATTATCTATGCATAAATAGAATTTTCAGTTGTAATTTTCCGAGTCTGTTTTATCTGCTTTGAGCTGTAGCTTCTTCTAACCATAACTTTTCTTATGAAAGTTAAATTCACTATCAACTCTAATACCTCTATCTTCCCAAACTGCTGAGATGTACAAGCACAAAATGGCACATCTGACGTGAAATAAAACTCTATAAAGAGATTTGAAATCATATGATGAAAATAAAGGACATTAGGTAATGCAGTTACTATGTTGTTACCATTATTGTTGCTTTTTAAGTACAGCATCTGAAATAGGATATCTTAATCTGTTTCCCCAACTCGGGGATTAGAATGAATTTCCAGTGAGCTCATTTGAAAGCTCTAGCTCTGAGAGTAAAGAACAGACTCTGAGTCAAAACTGCGCCAACCTGATCTAAAAGCCAAATAGGAGGGGTTAAAAGGATCCCGAAGACAAAGCTTCCAGGCAGGTAGAGTCACAGGGACATGGACCCAAATCACTGTCTAAAAATTAGAATGTATACTGTCAAGAAGAGCCATTCATTCCTCAGTGGCCAGCAATGTAAGGATGTTTACATAAAACAAACAAAAACAAAACAGTATTCCGAGTCTCTGGAAAAACCTTTTCTACATTGCAGTACAACTGTTGGATATTAACAGGCTAGGGCACTGGCCTGTGCTGAAGGAACAAGTCTGTCCAGCAGTGACAGTTCCAGGCTACGATGGGCCTCATGTGATCATAAAAAATAGAGGCTTTTGATGAGGAGGACAAAAGGTTTTTACCTTTTCCAGAGCAAACAGGCCTTCCCAGACCCATCTCCCCAGAACTGTCAGATAGAACAACCTATGATACATTCTTGACAAGGGGCCCAAGGTTACCACAGCAAAGATCCCATGTGGTTTAAATATAAGGAAAAGAAGAAAGAAGACAAAAAAAAAAAAAAAAAAAAACACCTTTATTTCCCTGCCTTGCCGAGTGAATCCTCTAGCCAACCTGTCAGACCAAAAGATGAGATTTTCTGCTTTGTGTTTTCCTGCTCTGAGATAGACGGCCTGACAGAACCTACGCTGACTTCGAGGTGGAAAGACCTGGGTTTAAACTCCGGGTTTAGCTACTTAGAATCTGACTGACCTAGGGCAATCACTTAGCCTCTCTTAAGCTCGGTTTCCTCACCTGTCAAATGGGAGTTTTAATATTCAGTAATCAGGTCGTTAGGACAGTGAAAGGCATTGGTATAGAACCTGGCAGAGGACAAGTGTGTCTTGCATGTTAAGTATTACTCTTCTTTCCTCCTGAGGTAGGTCTCGCAAACATTCCTGGCTGGTCTCAAGTGTCCCAAAGCTGTGACTTCCGAGGAGCCCCCAGGGGGAGCCGCGGTGAGCCCCTGGTCCTGGTCCGCTGGTCCGCTGGTGTCCCAAGTAGGATCGAAGGGCAGGGCTGAGGCAGGCGGGCTCCCCGCGTGACTCCGCCCTCCGCGCAGCCGGGGTCAGACCGACACGGCTCCAGGCACGATCCTCCGAATGTGGGTGTACGACTTCCTGATGGTGACGCTGCCGTGGTGGGACACTCCCCGGGGCAGGACGCATTCCTCCGTCAGTTTCTGGGCCTCGGGGTCCCAGCACAGCACCGTGGCGATGACCTCGTTCTTCTCGTCCCGCCCCCCAGTGATGTAGAGCCGGTTGTTGCAGGGCGCGATGCCGCAGCTGGCCCTCTCGTGGCTGAGCTGGGTCACCAGGCACCAGCTGTCCTCCAGGGGGCTGTAGGCGTACAGCGCTCTCATGGCCCCTCCTGAAGAGGAAACACCGTGAGCACTTCAGTTTTTCTGGTTTTCTTCCCCATTAACTACTGAACTACTACTGGTTAGGTCAAGTCTACCACCTTGCCAAAAGAAAGAGCAAATTCATGGCTCTCAAGAAAGCCAGAATGGGTAACTAGGGGCGGGAAGTCTCATGCTGGAAATAGTTCACAGCCCTTGAAACTCTGCAGCCGGGTGCTAATCAGGTTCTAAAGGACACCTGACTTCCCATGACTGCCAAAATGTTCCCTAAGACTGCTTCCTGGAGGGAATACCAGGTGGTGCATCAGGCAGGCCTGGCTCATAAACCCTGCTCTGCCACTTTGGGATCTGTAACCAGGAGCACCAAGACCATGGTGGTTATGAGAAAACAGAGGGATCACGCACCTGAAGCACCTGGCAGAATGCCTGGTACATAGAAGTCTTGTATTGATATACACGACAGTGACTAAAAGTGGGGGCATCTCTAAACTGAGCATGACAGGGAACACCAGCTCTGGTAACCCATCTTGAGGTCAGACCTTTGAGGCAGAATCATGAGTCTGACCATTAAAAACACAGGAAACCTGAAGCAAGGGAGAAAAGGGATTTTGCCTTAATCTGTTCCCATATTTTGCATTCAGGAAGCCTTCTCTGGTTAGCTCTTATTTGCTGAAGTTATTAATTTTTGGTATTTCCTTAATCAGTAGTTCTCAACCCTGGCTGTATTTTAAAATCACCTGCACATTAAAAACACCTGGCACTGTGGCCAGCATCCTCCTCATTCTGATATTATTGGTCTGGACAAGCCCCGGGTACCCATGTTTTTGTAAAATACTCCATAATGAGTAGTCAGGGTTGAGATCTATCATCCTTAACAATTACATGCCCACTGTGGTCTCGCTGGTCAGGCTTTCCTTCCTGCTAAATGCAACCTTTCAGAGCCCTCAAAGCAAGTGGGAGAATAAAATTCCCATGAATACAAAGTAAGAAATAATGGTAGCTGCCATTTACTGGGCACTTATACTGTGCATATTCAATTTCTGTGCAATTGCTAATGCTTACAACATACTTTGTTCCCATAGCAACTTCTGGCTTCCCCTTCCCAAGGCCCCATTGTCTGCTCTGCATGTCTCCTAAATGTGGGCTATTTCTGTCTCCAGGACTGAAAGATAAATTCCACCAGGGCCAGGACCAATCCCATCTTCTTTTCCTTTTCAACCCCACCCACATCATGCCATTTGCTCACTTACCAACTACATAGATACGGTCCCGGAAACTCACTGCATTGATGCATTTAGCCTCTACTGGCATGGCCGACTTTAAATTCCACTTATTGGTTGAAGGATCGTAACACTGAGTCTTGTCCGTTGCCAGTTTCCCGTTGGGCCCTCCCCCAATCACATAGAGCTTCTTCTTATGACTGGTGGCTGCGAAGGAACTGACGTGGATAAGGAGGGGCGCAGCCTGCAGGGGCACAGGGGCACCAGGAGAAGCTCTCAGTCACACTGCCCAGATTGTTGCAGTGGTTCACAGGACACAGGCCAGGAGTCAGGGAACACAAGCCTGGGCATCCTTAGCCTGAAATCACAAGGCCTGTGGGCTTGACTCCCTTGAGATACAGAGATCAAAGCATACATTTCCCACCCTCCCTCCCTCCTGGCTCTGGTTTCTAGTCTGTTTCTCCCAGAGTCCAGCTCTCAGGGGAGGTGGGGTATAGACAGAAATAAGTGTATACGAGATGAAACCAGCCAGTGTTGGAGGAGATTGCTCTCTCAAAAATGTATCTTCATATTTATTCATGTGCTCCTTCATTCAAAAAATATTTACTGAGTGCCTTCTATGTCCCAGGCATTGTCCTTAGCTCTTATAGTTAGGAAGAATTGCTGGTATAAGGGTTCCAGGTGTTATCTATAGGCAGATCTCCAGAGTTGGTTCATTTGCATAATTGAAACTTTATGCCCATTGATGAACAATGCTTTGCCTTTTCTTGAGTATGATATGTACCTGAGATTGTATCGCTAAAGTCTTATACGAAGACATACACATGGTTCATCATTATAGGCACATGAATAAGGGCTGACTCCTAAATACTGCCAAATGACTCTGGGTTTCAACAGTGTGGTCAAGGGATCCCTGTGTGCCCAGTGTGGAGAAGACAAGGGCAGATGGTGTCCTAGGAGACAGAGACTCTAGACCAAGACATGCAGACCAAGGTAGGATCAAGGCTGCACTCCACATCTGAGGTTCTGGCCAGGATGGGACAGGTACCCACACAGAGTTCCCTCGCCTGGAGGGAAGTCATTTCTGTGACCTGAGCAGAAATGCTGAATCGATGGTACCACCAAAAATATTCTCAGTGGAAGAAGAAAGATCAGAAAGCCATATACCAACATTGGCAGATATCTTTTTTTTTTTGTAAGTTTTGAAGCAACCATACAGAGTTACTCATAGAGATAATCTATACCTCTGACCAGCAGTTGTGGAAGGGGTCATAGGTCTCCACATTGTTGATCCTCTGCAAGCCGTCGAAACCTCCGAGTACGTAGACCTTGCCCCCCAGCACTACCATCTTGTGCCTCCAGCGGCCTATGTTCAAATACTCAATTTGAATCCATTTGTTGATTGAAGAATTATATTTCCAAACATCGTGCTGTGTTTCTTTACCACCTGGAAGACATATGCAGCATTTAAGAAACCACTGGATGTGTAACAGGTACAGCTTCTCCCATAATTTCCCAAAGGCCTGTAAGTGTTACATCCCCAAACCAACACCAACCCCCACTCCACCCTGCCAGGCAAAAGAATTCATGAAGATGTGTGCAGTGTGGCTGGGGAGACAGAGCCAACACAGGGAAACAGGGAGACACAGTGTAAGGCTGTGCCATGTGTCACCTCTGTCCTGCAAGAGAAGAGGCTACATGAGCTAAGTCCAGAGAAGGCTTCAGGGAAGTGGTACCCAGGTCTGCCTAGGCGAGTGGGTGCCAGTGTGGCCGAGGAAGAGGTCAAGCAGGACAAGGACAGGTGAGGTTGGATGATTGTGGGTGGGAATAGTAGGCCCTTCTGTGCTCAGTCACTCAGTCATATCTGACTCTTTGCGACCCTACGGACTGCAGCCCACCAGGCTCCTCTGTCCATGGGATTCTCCAGGCAAGTGTACTGGAGTGGGTTACCATTTCCTACTCCAGGGGATCTTCCCAACCCAGGGATCGAACCCATGTCTCTTGCATCTCCTGCATCCCAAATGGATTCTTTACCACTGAGCCACCTGGAAAGCCCAGTAGGGCTTTGACCAGCATCAAAATAGAAAGCAGCTTAAGTTCTACGTTTGCTTATTTATTAATATTTGGACAAATACAAGCCTGGAGAAATCACCATGAAATCTTAGAAAATTCTTTGGTTCATATCTCTGATTTATATAAAAACATAAGTGAGGTTTGTCCTACTTTGAAATTATTTCTGTTGCAACTGAATGAGATGCTCACAATAGAGTGATGAGCTGGTAAAAAAAAAATTTCAAAACAACTCAGTAAACAGAAAATACATATTTCAGTTAGGGAGAGAGACCAAGATAAAGGAGAACTGACTTTTTTGGTGACTTTAATAAAATATTTTAATGACTTTGTATTTCCTTTTCCCCATCAGCATAGAGTACTACTAATTATTAGTACTTAAAAGATGTAGTTTTCAGACTTTCAACTGTGCACTAGTGTGGAATGAGTATCACTGATGATGCTCTGTGTCATGAGTAAGTGTTTCTCAAGGGTGGAGCCCCGAGATGGGATTCCTAGGTCAGGGGCGTGCCCACCTTAATTTTCATAGGTGCTGCCAAAGGGCCTTTAAAGCTGTCCTGGTTGACCTTTCCTCATACCCCACCCACAGCAGATATCAGGAGGATTTTTTGGTCGGTTTGTTTTGCTTTACATCCTGGTAGAGAAAAGTGATGTCATAGTTTGGTTTTTCCCAGCTACTAAGGAGATTGAGCTTCTTCCTTTTCTGTGAGCTTTTTCTTCATATAGTTTAACCATTCTCGGGGAGTGGATTTGTGCACCTTTTAGAGTTCTCTATTCAAAACCCTGCGGTATTGATCCCATTCGAGTAGTATCCAAAATTATAAAATACTATACACTTTCAAAGAAATGTATGCAAACTTTGTTAAAAGGAGGAGAAAACCTTCAATTTTTACTTCAGGATGTGAAAGGAGATCTGATTAACTGGGCAGGCATATCGTGTACACAGATGAGAAGACAGGTTATTGCAAAGATGTCAACCCTCCCCAAGTTAACCTCTACGTTGGGTGTCTTCAGGGCTTTTCATGGATTTCAGGACGTGAAGTGACCATTCTAAACTTCATTTGGAAGAGTAGATTTGGGAACATTTCTAAGAAACATTTGAAAAAGAAGGAGTGAGAGAGCTTTCCCTGGCAAATATCAAAACATATAAATATCAAAATACCAAAAGGCTATGATAATAAAAATAATGTGCTACTAGCATAAGATGAGACAAACTGATCAATTAAAAGCAAGGTACAGAAACAAACTAAAAGATATAGAGATTATCAAAAATGGCATTAGAACAACTGGCTATTTGTTTAGAGAAAAATTAAGTTAGATCCCTATTTCACATTACACTTAAAATTTAAGTGTAAATGCTATAGAAGTAACTGGAGAATATATCATAGAAAATGTTAAAGATCTTGGGGGTGGTGAGGGGCTTTCTAAGCATGACAAGAAACCTAGAATCATATAGAAAAGAAAGTTACTATTTAAAATATAAAAGTTGAAAGACAATCACTATCTGAGAGAAAGTATTTACAATACAAATAACTTCCCTGGTGGCTCAGAAGGTAAAGAATCTGCCTGCAATGCCGGAGACCCAGGTTCAATCGATCCCTGGGTTGGGAAGATCCCCTGGAGAAGGGAATGGCAACCCACTCCAGTATTCTTGAAATCCCATAGACAGAGGAGCCTGGTGGGCTACAGACCATGGAGTTGCAAAGAGTCAGACACGACTGAGTGATTAACACTTTCGTACAATAAGAACTCCAAAAATTAATAAGAAAGAGACAACCAACCAATAGCAAAACAAAGGATAGGAACAGCTCATTTTTAAAAAATATACATTTAACTAATAAACAGATGAAAATATATTCAATCTCACTAACTTAGAGTGTAAATTTACACATTCAAGTCTATTAAAATGTAATTGATAATAAAAAATGTTAACAAGGATGTAGAAAATTGGCACTGTCATCCATTATTGGTTGAACTGTAAACTGGTACAAACTTTCTGGAAGACAATTTAACAATATCTACAAAAATTCTAAATTTACACTTCTTATGACCACTTCCAGGAATCTTTCCATATAGCAGCACAAGTTCATAAATATATATGTATGAAAATGTCTGTTGTGACCTTTTTTTCAGGGGGAAAATAGACATTGAAAAAAATTATGGTTCATTCATTCAATAGACAGCCCTGAAACTGGTAAAAGAGCAACAATAACAATCCTCACAGTAATGATAATGATGAGTAATACTGTTGAGCTGTCGCCCTGTGTTTGGGATTGTGCTGTACTTTACGTGTATTATACACTTAACACATATAGTAGATCATGTAATGATGTCTAGAATAGATCATTAATTGAGTACAAGTTTCTGTTGATTTAGTATAACAGGCATGCTTTTGTGTATTGCTTGTATCATTTTTAAAAAGACAACAACAAATTGAAGACAGAGAAAAGCAAAGTTGTAGAATAAAATAACATGTATCGTACATGTGGCAAAGACTGACCCTGACTACCAAACCTGTCTTTTCCTCCTGAGCACATGGCTAAACTACATTTCCCAGCCCCGCATCATGGGGGTACAGGGAGGGCATGTGGCTGGTTCTTGCTGATAGAATGTGAGCAGAACTGGTGCCTCGTGTCCAGGCTGAGGCTGTTGTGAGCAGGTGTACCTTCTCAACTTGTTCGATTTCTCTCTCTTCCCAAAATGCATCAAGCTTTAAGGTCACGTGTGGAAACAGCTGCATCATGAGATGGAAGGAGCCTGGGTTCCTGAAGAACTGAGTGGAGCAGGTGCTCTCCCTCAGCCGCCATGTACTACTGTGGTAATTCACTGAGATTTAGAATTTGTTACCGCGGCTAGCATTACTTACTCTAAGACAATACAAAACCATTTTTGTTAAAAAAAAAAAAAAAAGTAGGATTATAATGGAACAGAGAAACTGCCATGTTTTAGTTTATACTCCTTGTATTGCTTAGATCTTCTACAACAATTAAAAATATTTCTACAAGATAAAAGAAAGCTGAAATCTAATCTATGGTATTAATATATTCAAGGAAGAACTGACCTGCCCTTTATTCTGAAGGATGCCAGCTCTGGGAATAAGCTCTTCCCTAAACAACTTTAGATAAAACCTCCGAGAGAGGGTGGGATGTTTGTCTCTTCCCTTGGCACCTCAGGAAGAGCTAGGTGGCATTTGATGTCATGGGAGAGCATGAGACTGAGAGAACATGGACTGGAATGTGTGACTTTGGGTAAGTTCCATAGTTTTTGAGCCTGTTTTCTCCATTTGTAACCTGGAGATTAAAATCACCTACCATATGGAGTTGAAGTGAGAGGCAAGTAATTAAACGCTACCAAAGTGTAAGTTTATTTACACTTTGTTTATTTACACTAAGTGCTATAAGGATGGTAGAGACTGTCACTCAATAGTTATTGAACATTTACTATGTGTCCAGACACAGTGCTTGGGAATACAGTGTTGACTCATGGAATTCAAGGACTAGTGGGAAACAGGCATAGAGTAATTACAAATAATTAAGCAAACAACTTAGAAGTAAAAAATGAAAAAGTATTGGGTGCTATTGGAGCATCTAAAGGTAAAATCTAATAAACTTGGGGGAGGGGTCAGATTTTTATTCATTACTGAATAAATTACTGAATATTCATTACTGTATTACCAATGCTCAGGACCTTTGCCTACAGCAGATACCAGATAAACTCTAGCATCACTTTCCTTCTTCCTTTTCCAGAAAGTACAGGACCTGTCTGCCTGTTCCCTCAGTTCTTAGGACAATACTGCTCAAGGATTAGGGTTGGTTTAGTAATAATCCCCTTTCCGTGATAAGACCATCTGAGTGCCTGGTTTCCACATTCTGACCCAGTCAGTGCTAGATCAGTGCCATCCACACTAATTCTTCTAGGATGGTTGCCTGGCTCCTACTCAGGGAAGCACGTAGTGCCTTGGGAACTGGCTTTGGTATCACATAACTTCTGCTTACCTGAGATATAGACCTCATTTTTTAATGTCACGCATGCAAACTCCACCCACTTCTTATTCTCACTGTCCAGCTCGTGCTCTGTCATGGGGAGCTTGGCCACCTCCAGGCGGCTGCGCCTCAGGGGATCCAGGCAGGTTACTTCCGCCACAAACCGTTCATCCTTCGTGCAGCCACCAATGATCATGAATACCTCAGACTGGAACTCATGCATCCTGGGCTTGGTGCGCTCTGAAATGATCTGGAAAACCAGTGGGAGTACAAAAAGGCAGAATGGTACAGTGGTTCAGAGCTCAGGTTATAGAACCAGGGCAACAGAACCTGATTCCTAACTCTGCTACGGTATGACCGTGTGACTTCACCTCCTTGAGTATCATCTTCTGTATAATGCAGATTTTAGTGGTAACAACCTCATAGTTTTGTCAGGAAGATTAAGTGGGGTAATATACTTAGTGTACTTGGCCTCGGGCCTGATGGATAATAAGAACTCAGTAAAGGTTATCAGTTGTAGATTTTACTACTTTTTAAGAATTTCAGATCTGTTTACAATCAAATGCACTTCTTGCCTCTTCTCTCTTGCTTGGTTGGAAGCACTGAATCCTAGAATTTAATTTCTGGCCACCTTCCACTGTTCCTTGGTTTCAATTTCTTGATGATACCCCAGACTTTGCTCACTACCAGGCCTCTTCTGGAAGAAAAGTCCTGACTGGGCATATAAGAGCATCCAGAGACTTAGGAGAAAAGAACCAAAAGGGAACAGAATGTATCCATGGAGGTCGGGGGACTGGGTCCAAACATCAAGCATATGACCCTTCAGAGCCTTGAACAAGTGAAGAAATTCATACCACAGATATTTGAACCCAGCTGAAGGAGCAGAGGTTTGGGGTCAGATACACCAGAGTTCCTTCCTACTTTCACCACCTATGGCCATGTGACCTTGGAGAAGAGACACAGTCTCTGTAAAGCCCTGTGATCACACCTCTGCCACCAGGCTGTTGTGAGCATGCATGAGGTTGTTATGTAGAGGGCTGAGTCGAGCATCTGGCACATGCAGGGCCCTTGAAACCTAGTCAAGGTAGTGGTGGGAGATGTCATGTTAATGTTATTAATGAAAAGGGAGAGGTGCCCTCCTCCTGGTCCAGCCATCCCTGGGCTTGATGGGGGAGGTTCTACAGGTGTAGGACCTTGATGGGAGACAGAGAGGCAGCACCCATTTCCCACGTGACCAAAGCACCTTCTTTTTCCTACAAGGTTAAACTGACCTAATATGGATCATGGAGCTTCAGTCTTGCCTACAGATGGCGACACACAGGTTACAGTAGCAAAGACTGAAGCCCACAGCGGTGAATCCAATCAATAGTCACATGCAATCAGGTCAGCCAACATGCAGCATCTACTTCCCAGAAGAGATTTTATTTTTCTGTGCCAATAGTCAGATACAATAAATTTTTATCCTCAGTTCTTGAGGCCGAACCATGGCCATTAAGTGTGCAGCAGGGCTCTCTTCTGTGGGTCGGCAGAAGAGACCCTCTCTTCTGGGCGGAGCCTGTGGCACTGACAGTGGAAAGGCCAGCTGGGATGAGGGTGGGGGGTGGTCCTGAGAACTTGGAGGCACTATGAGAATACCAAGCTTGTAGGAGAGGATGGAACAATGCATTGGCAACAAAGACAAATCTGTCCCATCTGAGATTTCTCCCTCCAGCCATCCCACATCCTTCCCACAGTTGAGGTACAACCTCCAGCACCAATCTGTCCTATCTCAGGGAGGATTTAGGGATTATAGAGCGATATTTAGAGGACAGCACTAGCCTCCCAGAATTGGTTTCCTGTGACTCTTACTCTGGTTCAGAAAAGCAGGCCCCAGCTTCCCCTCTTTAACCACCTTATGCACCGTGCCTGCTCTGCTGCATCAATAGCCTGCTGACTCGCTGGGGACCACACTAGCTTTGATCTTACTCCTGACTCCCAGGCTGGCATCCTAGTCCTGCATTCTGGCCTGCAGAAGACTTTGTTTCCACTGACTGAATCCTGCGTTGCTGCCTGCTGTCAGGATCTCCCCATATCTGTCCTCAATTTCCCACACTACCTCCCAACCACTCACCCTGTAATCTTTTTGACATTATTGTTAATGTCACTTTGTTCTTTTCCCCAGGAAGCCATTCTAGCCTTTCCACACATGCTCCCACAGTCCTGAATTTCCCTATCACTTTTCACCCTCATCTAATTTATTCTAATGTCCCTCGTGGCTGGAACAGCCCTTTTCTTCAACAGATCTCAGCACCAAGAACAATATCTGGAGCTTGTGGGCTTCCATAAATGATGGCTGAATGAATGAATGAAAGAATGGGCAAGCTAGTTGACCCAGGACCTGATAAAGATTTTTTTTTTCCAGTCTAGATCACTGTGGTAACCAGCTTCCACAAGGAACTCCCAGCAATCCCCACCTCCTGGAATTAACATCCTATGTTGTTCCCTCCACATTGCTCCTGGGTTGGTCTCTATGCCAATAGAATACAATAGTGATGGTATGCTGCTAAGTCGCTTCAGTCGTGTCCGACTCTGTGCGATCCCATAGACGGCAGCCCACCAGGCTCCCCTATCCCTGGGATTCTCCAGGCAAGAATACTGGAGTGGGTTGCCATTTCCTTCTCCAATGCACGAAAGTGAAATGTGAAAGTGAAGTCGCTCAGTTGTGTCCGACTCTTAGCGACCCCATGGACTTCAGCCTACCAGGATCCTCCATCCATGGGATTCTCCAGGCAAGAGTACTGGAGTGGGGTGCCATTGCCTTCTCCTAGTGATGATATACTACTTCTGAAATTAGGTTATTAAGGCACTAGGATTCCATCTTGATTGCTGTCTTTCTTGGGTCATTTGCTCTGAAGGAAGCCAGCTGCTATGGAGGGGCCAACCATCAGCAAGGAAGTAACACCTGTCAACAATCTTGTGAGGGAGCTTGGAAGTGGATAACTCCAGCCAGCTCTGAGCTTTGAGATGACTAACTGCAGCTCCAGCCAGTAGCTTGACTGCAGCTTCAGAAGAGACCCTAAGACAGAACCACCCAGCTAAATCACTCCCCGATCCCTGAAAATTAAGAGATAATAAATGTTTGTTTTTTTAAACTGCCTTTTGGAATAATTTGTTGCACAGCAATAGATAATACAATCATCCAGTTCATGGGTCAGGCTGGGTATTGAGACCTGCCTTCCCTGGTGGCCCAGAAGGTAACCGGGATCAAATCCCCGGGTCAGGAAGATCCCCTGGAGAAAGAAATGGCAACCCACTCCAGTATTCTTGCCTGGAAAATTCCGTGGACAGAGGAGCCTGCCGGGCTACATGGAGTCACAAAAGAGACATGACTGTGTGATTGAACACACGTGTAAGTTCTGCTATACTTTACAAAATATTAACCTCAAAGGCATGACAAATGCCAATCAGAAGTCAGAGATGTGCGATTTTGCAGATACAGGGAAATGTTTGCCAGTGAATCACACACAACAATCAGGTCTACCCAGTTTATTTTCATATTGTTAGAAAGAGCGAAGAGTTGCACCTTACTGATTACTCTTTGTCCAAAGAGCCCATATGAGAGGACTGAACAGAAATAAGCAAACTACTTGGATAAAGCTCACGGGGGTAAGCTTCTGACACTCTGTCCTCAGGAGTAAGCCCTCCTGACAGCACACATATCAGAGCAGCATTTGGTATAGATCAAGTTGGTCCCTGGAAACTTTGGAGGCAATGAAATGAAGGGGCAACTTTCTCTGCCCCAAAAGACCTCTCCCAATGAAGGTACCAGCTACTACTCCTAGATCAAATGTAAATTGACATTTGCCTTTAGGTTCTAACATTTGACTCTGTCACCACCACCGTGGGCTTAAAAGGAGGAACAAGGTTAAGTCTGGGAAAGGAGGGTTAGGAAGAGAAGGATGTTCACAGCGTATCCTCCAGACTTCCACTCGAGTCATCAGGAATAAAGCCAGGCTCATGCAAGAAGTGAGAAGACTGAGAATTTTAGAAATCAACTAGCAATGAGACCCAACTCAGAGGTCACAATGGTTGGTTAGCTCAGTTTCCTAGACGATAGAACGAAAATAAGAAAGTGCCCCGAGCACTTGGGGCAATAAGACAGAAAAAAATTAGGACTCAATGGAAAGAGAGATTTTAGCCTCAGAGAAAGAAAATGCTTAATGCTTGATTGTGCCATAAAGGAACTGAGTGAGAATAGGAACAGTCTTTATTTCTAGGACACTTATCTTCTGTCAGACACTGTGCTAACACTTCTCATTCATTATCTTATTTAAGTCTCAAAACAGTTCCATCAGTTGGTAGGTATTATGTTCCCCATGTTACAAGGAGGAAGAAAGCTGAGCACCCAAGAATTGATGCTTTTGAACTGTGGTGTTGGAGAAGACTCTTGAGAGTCCCTTGGACTGCAAGGAGATCCAACCAGTCCATCCTAAAGGAGATCATTCCTGGGTTTTCATTGGAAGGACTGATGTTGAAGCTGAAACCTCAGTACTTTGGCCACCTGATGCGAAGAGCTGACTCATTTGAAAAGACCCTGATGCTGGAAAAGATTGAGGGCAGGAAGAGAAGGGGACAACAGAGGATGAGATGGTTGGATGGCATCACCGACTCAATGGACATGAGTTTGGGTAGGCTCTGGGAGTTGGTGATGGACAGGGAGGCCTGGCGTGCTGCAGTTCATGGGGTCGCAAAGAGTCGGACACGACTGAGCGACTGTACTGAACTGAACTGACGTTACAAGGACTAAGCTTTAGGGCAGCTAAGTTGTTTCCCAAGGTCACACTGTAGGTAAACTGCAATCAGGATTAAAGTCCAGATTCAACTGACTGCAAGTCCAAGTTTCTGACACTAGGGACTTTTCTAGTTATCAGTGTTCTCTCTGGTCCTAAACCCAAAGCCTATAATCCCACTCCCCACCCCTCCATCACAAATACTAAAGGCAGAACAGTTTTAGCAGCAGCAATTTTGCAGAAGACATAGTAGGGACAATTTATATAAGAGGAAACCCTTTACATCTCCCTTTCAGGGAGTTAGGAAATGGGAAGCAGAAACATAAATAGCAAGAATGTTGGCAATTGATCAATACTCTATGCTTTAAATGCTGAACTGAGAGCAGTTGCAGAGATTGATCTTGTCTTCAGGAATATGAGGGCTTTCCCATTGCTCAGCCACCTGCCAGTGACCCGCATTTCAACATAGGACCCTTGTGGTGGTCTGGTTCTCTATCAGTCTACTCATCACCCTTTATTTGCTTAGTGTCCTATCTTCTCTAGAGAAGATAGGGGAGTTTATTAAAGCAGAGACTGTTTTGTGGTGTTTGGTGCCATGTCTGGCATATAGTTGGTATTCATGATTTAGTTGTGAAGAATGAAAGTACAGCATATTAAAATATATAGGGTGCTGCTGAAGTAGAACTTAGGGGGGAAATTATAGCACTAATGACAATATTAGAAGAAAAAAAAAGAAAGATCTCAAAATAATGACCTTCAATTCCTCCCTAAGAAACTGGAAAAGGAAAAGAAAATTCAATCTGAAGTAAGTAGAAGAAAGAAAATAATCAATATTAAAGTAGAAATAAGGGGAATAGAAAGTGTAAAGACAATAGAGAGAGTCAAATGAAACCAGAAGCTGGTTCTTTGAGAAAATCAATAAAATTGATAAAACTCTAACCAGACTGATCAGAAAAAAAAAGGAGACACAAATTACCAATATCTGGAATGAGAAATATGACATCACTGCAGATTCTACAGATATTAAAGAGGATAATAAGTGTACAACTTTATGCCAATAAATTCAGCAACTTCTTTGAAATGGAAATTTATTTGAAAAATACAAACTACCAAAGCTAATTCTAGAAGAAATAGAATTATACATATAGATATTAAAGAAACATAATTTGAAGTTTTAAGTTTAAAACCTTCTCTCTCTCTCACACACACACACACACAAATTCCTTCTGGTTCTGATAGCATCACTGATAAATTCTACCAAATATTTAAGAATGTGCTTGCAAAGTGAATAAGTGACAATGGATCTGAAGACAGCACAGAACTAGAAAAGTACACACAGAAAAGAAGGGGCTCCCAAGGGGCCTCTGAAGGACAATTCCTAAACTATCTTGGCTAATATTTCTACCAATGGCGTAATGAAGAAGGCTTGGTAGCCAACCTCAGAACTGCTGTATAGTGGTATATATGTGTGGTATACTTGGGTTGTATAGTGGTGTACACGTGAGGCTGTTCATGCGTACAAACTTGACAAGCTGTCCTTCTATCATTACTTCTTAACTGTTTTGTTCCTCTCCACTAAGCTTGTTCTTATTTTTATAAAGTTCTGAATATAACATTTCTTCAGGAATTGTTAAGCAGAACCAGGTAGATACAAATGATACTTTCATTTACCATCTTGGTATCATTTATTCATTCAAAAAAACATTAAGCAATCCTTTGCTATATATATCAAGGACTCTCCTAAGGTCTGGATGAATAGTCCAATAAGACATATTTCCTACCATAACAAGCTCCCTGTCTTGAGATATTTATAGATGAGGAATTCAATGGTTAACAGGCAGTGGTTGGCGCTATGACAGAGCAATGCCATGATCCTTTAAGAATGACAGGGGCCTCTGGAGAAGGTGATGCTTAAACTGAGTTTTGAAGCTGGTACAGAAGTTAACTAGATGAAGATGGAAAAGTCGTTTGAGCAGCAGCTGCATTAGCCTGAAGGCTGAAAAAGCATGTCCACCTTGGGGAATTACAAGCGGTGCATTAGGACCAAGAGGAGAGCAGGAGAAAGAGGTTGGAGATGATACCAGAGCAGTGAGCAGGAGGCTGGGCTCTGAGAGTTTAGGCAGAATTGTGGGCTTTATCCTGAGGGTGATGGGGAGCCAATGAAGAGACTAAACCCAGGAGAAAAGGATTAGGCTTGAGTTTTAGATCAGCAGGAAGACCAGATAAGGGGCAGGAAGTTGAGTTTTGAGAAATTTTCAGTTCAGGAAGGAAATAATTAGAGTCTGAACCTAGGTAATGTCAGAGGAGATCTAATGTTTCCCCCAGAATGGGCAAAATGAGAAAACAGCATCCCTGTGGAATGGTGACTGGACAACTGGACAGGGCATATTCCCGGCATATGTGTGGCTCCCCACCAAGTTCCCACCCTTACACAACTGAAAGAGGAAGGATGTGCCAGGCATGGTGCTAGGTGATTTCCAGATCTCACCTAATCCTCTCAGTAGCTGTCTACCCTGTAGTATCATCCCCATTTTACAGATCAGAAACCCAGAGCTTCTGGACTGCCTGACTCAGACTATAAACTTAATAGCATCTTCTTCATGCCCTAAGGATTTGTGAGCCAGTCTCGCCTGTATCTCTGGGAGGTCTGCTAATCCCTTCACTTTGCTGGTTATCTATAGCATCTCTCATTACCAACTCACCTCATTGCCAGAAAGGTGGTACATCCTGGCTTCCTGGAGCAGTGGGAAGACCTCCGGGCACTGCCTGATGAGAGGATCCGCTTCCACCATCTCCACAAAGTACCATGGGTCCAGAAGCGGCAAGCGCACATTCTCCAGGACGTAGGGGAGCAAGCAGAGTCGTTCTGACTGCTTGTGCCTGACCCAGGTCATCACAGTCTCAAACACCTGAGCCTCCTCTGTCACATAAAGGTCGTCACTCTTCAAAATGTGGTACAGAGTGTCCACAGGAAGTTCCAGGAACTCCTCAGAGTTCAGGATCTGCACAAAGTTCTGGATGATGTAATTTTGAACCTGCTTCTTTAGACTGTCCAAGGAATGTGTGTCTGCCAGCCTCAGGATTCCAACACAGTTTTCTGGGTTCAAGGCTTCTGTGAGGAAGCTGGCACAGGCATCCACCATCCGCAGGAACTAAGAGACAGAAGGGTAGCAAATCAGGCCAGAATATGACCAGTCCACAAGGAGGTTGATCAGTGAGTTGTATGTAGTAGCAAAAATTTAGAAAGAACCCAAGTGACCCAAATAGGGGACTAGCTAAATAAAGGAAAATACGTTCGTATTTTTGACAGCTCTAGGGTCATTAAGAAAGCATGCTGTATCCAGCACAGCCAAAAATAAATAAAATTTTAAAAATTAAAATAAAGACACAGAGTGTACTTGGAACCAGAGAGGTCATGATGGGTCTAAAAAAAAAAAAAGAAAAAGAAAAGATAATGTAGAAAAATATTAAATGACGTGGAAAACATTTATAATGTATTGAGTTGAAAAATCCATTCACTGAATCTTGATCAAGTGTCCAGATTTAATCAGCGACTTACAGGAAGCACAGGTGAAAGAGGAACATGTTCAATGATGCCATGGGAATACAATCAGCAAAACCCAGACTGTGGGAAACTCTACAGACCAACCAGTTCAGTTTCTTCAACAAATACATCCGAAGGGGAAAGAGAGAAGTGAGAGGGGGTGGGCAGGGAGGGAGAGCTGAAGCATGAAAAGAGATTTAAAAGATACATCAACCTACTACAAAATATAGAACTTTATTTGGAACACTAATTTAAACAAAATAATTTTAAAAGCCAGAAAAATATTTACAATGACCAACATTTGGTGATATAAAGTAACTATTACTTTTTAAATTTATATATTTATTTTAATTTGAGGATAATTACTTTACAATATTCTGATGGTTTTTGCCATACATCATTGTGAATTGGCTATAGGTATACGTGTCCCCTCCATCCTGACCACCCCCACCTCCCTTCCCACTCTATCCCTCTATGTTGTCACAGAGCACCAGCATTGAGTGCCCTGTAAAGCAACTATTATTAATTCTAAATATGGCAATAGTGTTATGGTTATGTTTAAAGAAGTTTTGGGGGCTATACACTGAAATATTTTCAGGTGAAATGAGAAGGCACTTCACAAAAGCATATGTATATTATGACACTATTTTATTTTTATAAAGAAAAAAAATTTCTTGGTCATCACAACAATAATCCTCCCACAGAAACAAGTCCCATAGGAATGGATGAGATATATTGTATAAACTATATAAGGCACCACACTCAGTAATGACGCTATGAGATTTTTTTCTTATTTTGTCTATTTATATACTTTTTAAATCCTCTAAAATGAATAAGTAACACTTTTGTGATGAAAAATTAATTTTAAAATTAATTGGCTTCCACGTCTTATTTCTAAATTATCATCCTCTTCATAAGAATGTGAGTCTTATGTAAGTATACAGCACTTTACAGTGACAAAGTCCTTTTGTGTCCGCTATATTATTTAACACTCGTTTTACAGATAAAGGTCTCAAATGCACCAGTCTGTTCTATTTGCTGCTCTCTGGAGCTTAGCTTTGAAGGAGTCAAGTTCTCAATGTTATTTGTTTGATTAATTAGAGGAAAGATGGAAAGAAAGAGACTGAGGGGACAGGGCCTGTGGGGAGGGTTGCTCTAAAGACAGGGCCTAGTCAGAGTACAGACAGGTAGACCTGACCGGGGAGTGGGGGGTGCAGCCTGCAGACAAGAAACTAATGATGGGAGCTGGGGGTGACAGGGTTTTGGAGCCTGAATGGCGGGGGCAGGACAGGTCTTAGGGTGGGCCACATTGACTTAGGGTTTGTCCTTCATCTCAGAACATTCTAGGAGGTACAGGTTCCTGATAGGGGGGATAAACCCCAATGGCAAAATATTATTTTTCCCTGCCACACTACGCTTTTCAATTGTCAGTTTAGAAATCATTGACCTGAGGGTAAATGACCTCAGGAGAAAGCCTAACCTTGCCTCAGACCACCGGGTCTGCTGGCCCCCACCGCCTGTAGATCTGTTCCTCGCATGAGCAACTGTGGAAACAGTTGAGACAGAAATCTAACACCTGTTTAGTTGTTTGCAGATTTTCGGTTCAAAGAGTAAAAATATACAACCGAGACCAAGCCTCGCTGAGCCCTCAGAAGCTGTAACCAGAGCCCGGTGTGGCTCTGCCCACAGAGTCCTCTCTGAGGGCTGAAAGGGAACTCACTTAAATGGCAGGCTCTGGAGCAAAGCGGCAGGTACACCTCGCCAGCATTTGCCTGAGAGAAAGGTGGTATGAAAATCAAATCGGTTTTCTAAATATGTAGACTATCTCTGGGAGGCCACCTCAGAACCTGGTAACAGTGGTTGCCTCTGGGGAAGGGAACTGGTGGCTTGAGTCAGGGTGGAGAGGGAGAATTACTTTTCACTTTTGCCTTTCTGTATCCCCTCCAGTTTCGTGTCTTGTGGAGGAATTATCTATTTATTCTATCTACGCTCACAAATACAGAAAACACTAGAAGGAAATACATCAAAATGCTAATGGTGGTTATCTCAACTAAGTTTTGCAGATAAAGTTATGAATTTGTGTTTCAGATTTTGCTGTAGAGATCAAGTTTTCTGCACTGAGCATGAAGTTGCTTCCAAAATCAGAAAAAATAAAATAAATATTTTCTTGTGATTTTCAAGTACACAACGAGAAAACAAAATGTAAAAAGAAAGAAAGAAAGAAAGAACACACACTATGTGCCAGTCCTTTCTGTTAACCGGCTCATTTAATACACACAACAACACTATCAAGTAGAGACTTGTTTTATATCACTGCTGTTTTATAAATGCGGAAACAGTTTCAGAAAAGTGAAGTAATTTCTTCAGAGACTTAAAATGAGAGGTAGAGCTAAAATCTGAAAGTCTTATCTTGTTCCAAAAATATGTTTTTACATTATTTCAAGTCACCTCCAGTCAAATAGTGTGTGTACAGGACAAGGGCTTGTGTGCACATGCCAAGGGCGATTTGTACACTTCACTGGAGAACTCAGATGGTCTGATCTGTCCAGACCCAAGAAGGACCAGCTGACAACATGCCAGTAGTTACCCCAGCATGATGACCACTGATGAGCAAAGAAGGGAACCAGGAAAGAGAATAAAATCAAGTAGCAAAGTTTACATGTGTGAGAAACAGTGACCCACACGTGTCTCTCCCCACTCAGAAACCGTTTATCCACCTGTTCTTCTCCCTAATATGTATTGAGCATCTGTTAGATCATAGGCCCTCAGCTGGGGGTACCAAGGGGAGCAGAAAGAAACACAGTGCCCAGGCTCATTGGAAAAGGCAGACAGTGGGGGAGACAGGTAGGAATCAAATAATCATACAGACTGTGTACAATTACTGCTGGGATAAACACTGTGTGACAGAGTTCAGTGATGCCACTGCCTAGACTGAGAAAGTCTACCCTTACCCCTCAAGCCGTGCCTATACATCAGCACTGAGACTCTCCCTGGAGTCACACCCGTCTACTCACCTTCTGAAAAAAGCCCTAAGCTTACCTGTCAGCACTATCACAGTGCCTTTCTATGCTCACACCATTTTGTCAGCCAGGACCACCTTTTTCCTTCATCTCTACCTGCTAAAATCCTCTTCCTATCACCCAAGCAAAGTTTGACTCTGGAGCCCCACTTTTAAAGAAAGGATTCAAGAGAGTTCATTCCATCTACAACTGAGAAGCCCCCTTTTAAGTCTCCCTCAAAAAGGAGGAAGAAGTGAGTACCACAGCCATCGCTTTATCTACACAGGGCTGTTTTCTTCATTCAGAGTTGTTCAATCTGGGACCAACAGATGCTCTTGCGAGTTTCTGAACCCCTACATTGTGTGCAAAAATTTGTTTGCACACATGGAACTTTTCTGGGGATTGTGTTGCAGGAGACACAGAGTTGCTCTCTGGTATCCATCCACCTGAGGACAAAACCAATAAAAGAGGGACAGCCAACCCGAAGGACCAGAAAGACACAGAGCCAAGGTCTTAACCAGACTGTGCTTGGAGACTTCCCTGCCTCTGGACGTTTTTTATTCTGGGTAACTACTTGGTTAAAAGGAAAGGAGGGAGACAGAAGAGAAGGGAAGGGGAAAGAAGTGGAGAAATCCTATCTATTCATGAAGTTCTTTCTCAAAAGCCACTTCCTCTTTCATGGCTTCTCCAGCTGCCCCACATGGAATCAATTCCTCCCTCCTCTGGGCTCTACTAGGCACCTCACTGACCCTCTAGTACAACAATGATTACATTTCTATTTTGCACTATGGTCCAGTATCTCAAGGGCAGGTACTAGGTCATACTTGTGTTTTTATTTCCAGCAGCACTTAGCACAAACTCTAGCAAAAGGTGAGAAAGAAGGGAAGAAAAGAAAGAGGAAGAAAATATTTTTCAGGGACCTAGTATGCACCACGATCTGTGCTAGATAATTTCTCATCCATTATTTTGTTTAATGAATACATTTTCTTTTTTTAATGAATATATTTTAAGTAGATATTAATATTACCATTGGTACAGAGGATGGAAGAGAGAACTCAAAGAGTCAAGTGTGTAGCCCAAGTCACATAGTTGGTAGGTGGTAGCAATGATACTGGAGAGCACCTGGCTAATTCTCCTCACTGAGCATCACCTTGCCTTTGTAACTGTTGCATTGTTGAGCTGACAAAATTCCAGGAGAGTCCAAAGAGGATTTGTAAGGACAAGGGTGAATGGAGGGTCTCCAAGTTGCCTACATTCCCCCCAGAATGTGCTTCAATAAACACTTCTGGAAACTCTGGAAAATTCTTACAGAGATGAGAATACCAGATCACCTGACCTGCCTCTTGAGAAATCTGTATGCAGGTCAGGAAGCAACAGTTAGAATTGGACATGGAACAACAGACCAGTTCCAAATTGGGAAAGGAGTACGTCAAGGCTGTATATTGTCACCCTGCTTATTTAACTTACATGCAGAGTACATCATGAGAAACGCTGGGCTGGAGGAAGCACAAGCTGGAATCAAGATTGCCAGGAGAAATATCAATAACCTCAGATATGCAGATTGACACCACCCTTATGGCAGAAAGCAAAGAAGAACTAAAGAGCCTCTTGATGAAAATGAAAGAGGAGAGTGAAAAAGTTGGCTTAAAACTCAACATTCAGAAAACTAAGATCATGGCATCTGGTCCTGTCACTTCATGGCAAATAGATGGGACAACAGTAGAAACAGTGAGAGTCTTGATTTTGAGGGGCTCCAAAATCACTGCAGATGGTGACTGCAGCCATGAAATTAAAAGACGTTTGCTGCTTGAAAGAAAAGTTATGACCAACCTAGACAGCATATTAAAAAGCAGAGACATTACTTTGCCAACAAAGTTCCATCTAGTTAAATCTATGGTTTTTCCAGTAGTCATGTATGGATGTGAGAGTTGGACTATAAAGAAAGCTGAGCACCAAAGAGTTGATGCTTTTGAACTGTGGTGTTGGAGAAGACTCTTGAGAGTCCCTTGGACTGCAAGGAGATCCAACCGGTTCATCCTAAAGGCAATCAGTCCTGAATATCCATTGGAAGGACTGATGTTGAAGCTGAAACTCCAATACTTTGGCCACCTGATGCGAAGAACTGACTCACTGGAAAAGACCCTGATTCTGGGAAAGATTGAAGGTGGGAGGAGAAGGGGATGACAGAGGATGAGATGATTGGGTGGCATCACCGACTCGATGGACATGAATTTGAGTAAACTCCAGGAGTTGGTGATGGACAGGGAGGCCTGGCATGCTGCAGTCTGGGGGGCTGCAAAGAGTTGGACGCAACTGAGTGACTGAACTGAACTGAACTGAAACAGTTCTGAGTGTGAGGGTAGTGTTAGTCAGAATCACGGGAACCCAGCCAGTGGCTAGGAAACCACTGATATGCGGGCCAGTCGTGGAGGCAAGAACCTCTTCTCTTTAAAAATATCTGGTTTTGCTTCTTCATATTCAAGATTATTTAGGACTTTAGGGTAAGTTTTTGGATCTCGGTCTGTTCCAATGACACATTAATTTATTTATTAAACCTGAGTGATGACAGATATTGGTAACAGATAATCAACTTCCTGTTTGGGGTGGGGGGGCATGTGAGTAAAAGTTTACACCCTGGCACCTGACTCTCAGAGCAGGGAGACTAAAAATACGATCAAAGAAACCACTTGAAACATGTTTGCAGTTCCCATGAGAAGTGTCTGCCTCAAAGAGAATGCACCTCCCCCCATCCCCACAGTCCCTCTGCTGCCTCCCTGTACACTCTCCAGAACCAGGCATCCTAAAGGATCTCACCAGTGTGATTCCACATTTCACTAGAGGTTCCTTCAAATCCACTCCAGAATAACTTAAGTCCTATTTTGGTCCAAATCAGGAATCCTATTGACCACAGTCCCTGTGTGGCCTTGGAGTCCTTACCAATGACCTATAAAGACATTGATATTTTTAACTTCAAGCCCCAACAAATTAGTATATGTGAAGAGTGTGTTAATTGTTGATGAGATTAACAAAATTAAAATTTATTGGAAAGAGCTTCTGAATTCACTGTAAATATTTGTCACTATTTTTGTCTTCCCAGGCAATAGATACAAAACATCAAGCCATTCTCTTGTGGGGTCTGTGTTGGTAATAAGGAGCAGTCTTCATACAAATTGTAAGTTACCACTGATTCTAATCTGCTTTTGCTCCTCTCGCTCAAGCCAGACACCCGCCTAAGACTCTATGGGAATACACTCTCCCAACTTAGGAAGCCATCTGCTCCCTTCAGATTTTCAGTCCTTGCTCTAGACTTGACTGAAAGATCCGCTGCTTCCTGGAAGCTATAAAGAGTGGGCAGGAAAGGAAGGAGCTAAGACCTGCAAAAGGTCCACTCACTAAGGTGGGGCAGGTGCTGGGAGACTGAGGCGCATAGAGGTGCACTTACCTCATAAGTGGAATCAAAACGAAAAGAAAGGGGCAGTGCCCAAGGGTGTGGCAAGTATGGTAGAGATTCGGGCAACAGACAGCCCCTGAGTTCCCAGAGGACACAACGGGGCCCCAACAGGCTAGTGGCATGCAATAGTGGGTATATGTGGGCCACACGAAGATTCAAGGGGCAAGTGGTACAGCTGTGGCTTAGTGACTCAGCCCAGGGAGAGTGTGAAGGCCAGGGAGGGACACCATTATAAGCCATTAAACAGAATGATGGTGTCTGGGACATAGCTGATGCTCAAGATTTTGGGGGATTGGGAGTGTATGTGTGTGTGTTCATGCATGTGTGTGAGTATGTGTGCGTGTGAGAGAGAGAGAGAACACTTGTATACAGCACAGAAGCGTGTAAATAAGTCGAAGCCAGGTCCTAAGAAGCAGGTCCATGCACACAGCTGCAACAAGTGGGACAGCAGGTAGAGAAGGTGAAACCTTCAGTCTTTGTTTAAAAGTTCCTTCTGCCTGAAATACATTTTCCCAAACCCAGCTGCCACTTGTTGAAATCCTACCCATTCTATGAAGTCCAACTTCTTCAGAGCCAGAAATTTCTACATTCTGCCTTGAGGTCTGAAAGCTCATTGGGAATCCTAGTTTATGAGTCTTCAGCAGTAGTAATGGAGGCAGGTACAGGAGCCAGAAGTTCTGGGTTTAGACCCAAATCAAAACTCTGCCACTTGATGAACTGAACTCTAAGCCACATCTAGAAAGTGATGGGAATAATAAACCCACCTTACAGTCTCTTTATCAGGGAATGAGACTACCTGGCCTGCTCATGCTCAGAACTATTGTCAATATCAAATAGGATCATGTAGGGGAAAGAATGTGATAAATTGCTACTTAAATGTGATCTATATTTACAATTTTTATCTTTATTTCACCCTGAAAGCTACTCACGAAGTACCTTGCACACAGCAGATACTTAGTAATTTGTGTAGTTAGGTAGCAGAAAAAGTCAGAATCTGGTAGCATTGTGGATGACATTACAACTAAAATCCCACATCTCACTTCCTTATTCCACAACTTGTAAACAATAAGTAGGGTATTCCAGGCTTACTGACTCAGAGAAGGGCGAGAGAGCAGATGAAAGAAGACAATTTTGGCTTTTGTGTTTCTAAATATAGTTTTAGAACTTATACTAGAAAAATAGTTTTGAAACTACCAATTAGCGGTAATAACTGGGACTTTTGACCTTCAAACTCCAGAATACTAAGAGCATGGGCTTAAACTTTATGCCAAAACAGTAGAAATAGGAGACTGGGTAATAATGTAAGATTCAGCTTTTCTCACACTGGAGGAAATACCAGTTCTCTTGGAAGAGACAGGAGAAAGTGGAAGTCTAGTAATGGAGTGAGAAGCAGGTGTGGGTCCCTAGGATGGTTCCTGCCTCTCAAAGCAGGCCAGAACTCCAGAGTGAGGGGCGTGCTGGAAGCCCTTAGAGGTTGTGGATATGAGGACAAAAGAATGTGTGCCTTGACTGCCAAGATGAAATCAGAAAAGCGGCAGAAAAGCGGCAGTCTGGAATAGCAGCAGCAGAAGAGAAACTAGAACGTGTTTCTAGACAAAGGGGGCCTCGGGCAGTTGCTCTGAGTTCCCTGTAGTTAAAGATTCTCACAGGAGAGGAAATGGATGTTTCTTGTGTGCCCCTTAGAGGGACACGGAAGTAGCTGAGAGTACTGACAGACTGAAGAGGCCTTGAAAACAGGACAGGGAAAATGAAAAATAACCAGCGAGGAGTGATGGCCAGAACCAGATGGATCTAAGGACTTTCAGTTGATGCCAGTGGGGAAGGGGTTGATGATCAAGAGAGAAACTGATGGGAATATAGACTTCCAGCAGGTCCCAGCATGAACCTATGATGCAAACAACCATGGTAAGCCTGGGCCAGATACCTCTTTATACAGTGTCCTGCCACAGTGTAAATGCACCCTGGAACTATCTAAGCCAGCCAAATCCTGAACTGATAAGGCTTTCCCAAAGAGAGTTATTATGTTGACTATAGTTTCTGCCACTGGTAGAATGAGGAGCTCAAAACAGAAATTAAGTTCAAGATTAGAAAAATAACAGATGAGAAAGACAAATATATGATATCACTTATATGTGGAATTTAAGAAAATGTTACAAATGAACTTATTTACAAAACAGAAATAGACTCATAGACATAGAAAACAAACTTATGGTTACCAAAGGGGATGGCAGGGTTGGGAGAGAGAAAAATTAGGAATTTGGGATTAGCATATACACACTACTATATATAAAAATTGGGCTTCCTAGGTGGTGCAGTGGGCAAAGAATCTGTCTGCAATACAAGAGATGCAGGAAACGTGGGTTCGATCCCTGGGTCAGGAAGATCCCCTGGAGGAGGGCATGGCAACCCCTGTATTCTTGCCTGGAGAATCACATGGACAGAGAAGCCTGGTGGGCTACAGTCCATAGGTTCTCAAAGAGTCCGACACAGCTGAAGCAACTGAGCACACACTCACGCATGCCACACCAATGGACCTTTGACCCAAGGGCAAAGCCAGTGTAAACAGGCCAGCAATTCATGAAGTGACCTCCCTCGAAAAACCCTTGTCAAACATCAATAGTGGTGATTGGTTTGGTCAGTTGAATTCTCACATCTGCCTTTCTGGACTGAGAAATCCTCAGAGAGAAGCAATCAATGTTTAACAGGAAAAGAGTAAAAGGAAACCTGAGAAGATAATCAGAAAGTTAGAGAGCAGCTGAGTCACATCAAAGGTGTGACAATTAAGAAAGCTTTACTACAAGCTGTGGTGGGGAAACCAAGGTAATCTGATTCATGCTGATTTCAGTCCCACCGTCAGGGTGGTATAGACTTCTGTGGAGGTTCTAACATGACAAAATAAAATACCAACTCTGGCATACATTCTCTGGAAGGTAGCCATTATTATCATCCTAATTTTACAACTTAGAAAGCTGAGTCTCAGAAAATTTAAATAACTTGTCCACAGCCACACAGAAAACAAGTGACTGAACTTGGATTTTTTTTCTTTTTTTGAGGGGGTGGTGTACTGGGTCTTAGTTGCAGCACTCAGAATCTTCAATCTTCATTGAGGCATGCAGGATTTTTCTTTTAAGTTGTGACCTGTGGGATCTAGTTCTCTGACCAGGGTTTGAACCCAGGCTTCCTGCATTGGTAGCACGAAGTCTTAGCCACTGGCCCACCAGGGAAGTCCCCTGAACTTGGATTTAAAGCCATGTTCTGCCTGACTCCAAAGCCCACGTTCCTTCGGCTCTGCCACCCTGCCTTATAAGAGACTATTACAGATAACTGTATGTGTTTGACATCTAAAGAGAGCCTGAATGATATTATCCAGCATTGAAAAGAATAAGACGGCTCTACACATCCTGATTTGTAACAACCTCCAAAAATTATAGTGAAGCCAAATAAAGCAAGACATCAAAATGGAGGGTTTACTGTGCCAACACTTTTGTTTAAAAAACAGAAGCAGTGAATGAGGGTAATATATGCACATTTATCCTGGTTCATGCATAGAATAGGAAGGATAGCAAGACAGGAAGAAGAAAATTATTAGTGAAGATGGCAAATGTTTCACTGTATCTCCCTATATTTCTGATTTAGAATAGATATGCTTTATCTATCAAAAAAAATTAATAATATTTTAAAACCACAGGGTGATTTCAACAACCTATAAACTTCTGTTCCTTATGGTGCCTTCAGGCATGAAAATATTCCCAGTTTTCTATGTCTGATACTTTAAAGAAAGTATCCAGAAGCAATAGCAGTCAGAAAGTGGGTTAAATAAATGTCCAAAAGCTCACAGCACTCTTCTCCTATTTTCATAAGAATTAACACTCATAGGAAAATTAGTAAAATAGCCTCAGAGAGAAACTTACTATTTTTTGCCTAGAAAGTAAATGAGATTTGAAAAATTTTGAGGTGAGGTATTATCAGAATAGGAGAATCAACAATAAACAAAGCCTGGGACTTCCCTGGTGGTCCAGTGCTAAAACTCCATGCTCTCAATGTAGGAGGCCTGGGTTCAATTCCTGATCAGGCAACTAGATCCTGCACGTTGCAACCAACATTGAATATCCTGTGTACTGCAACTAAGACCTGGTATAGCCAAATAAGTACCAAAAAAAAAAAAAAATAGGGGTTTCCGTTGTGGCTCAGTGGTAAAGAATCTGCCTGTCAGTTCAGGAGACAAGGGTTCCATCCCTGGTTTGAGAAGATTCCACATGCCATGGAGCAGCTAAGCCCATACACAATTGAGCCTGAGCTCCAGAATCCTGGGCCACAACTACTGAAGCCCACGTGCCCTAGAACCTGTGCTCCACAACTAGAGGAAAGGCTGTGCAGCAACAAATACCCAGTATAGCCAAAAATAAATAAATAAATAAAATTATACATATATAAAAAAGTCAACAAGCCTGCTCTACATCTATCATGTCTCCATCCTCCTCTCCAATCTCTCTCATTAAAGCTTATTAAACTTTCCATTGACGCTCATCACTTGGGGGAAAATGAAAAGAAGAAGAAGACAAAGAGGAAAAACTGTATGCCAAAATAATTTCCAGCTATATTAAAAATTTAAGTATTGAACCTTTAAATGTAACAAGACTAATGAACTTGTGAGTCAGTACATAATCAAGCAATGGGGAAGGTCATTCTAAAAATGCACACCAAAGGCAAAAACTATCAAAGATGTGATCAACATTATCTGACTAACTACTAGTTTTAAACTT
This sequence comes from Okapia johnstoni, assembly GCA_024291935.2. Classification (NCBI taxonomy): domain Eukaryota; kingdom Metazoa; phylum Chordata; class Mammalia; order Artiodactyla; family Giraffidae; genus Okapia; species Okapia johnstoni. The sequence continues at coordinate 84,563,682 of CM044311.1, read as the reverse complement.
TGTACATTAAAAAACTATAACTAAAAATTATGAGTTATACGATCAATGGAAAATATTTGTAATATTATCACAAAAGATTATTTACGATCTAAAGGATTTTTATAGGTCTCGCTTGGAAAATCACCCCAAACTGAAAGGAGAACAAGAAACAGAAACATAAACTCCATCCTCAATGAAACCAAGAGACATCAGTAACCCCAAACCACACAGTATGAAGACTTGTAAGTGACTTTGCTGAGACAAGAGAGGGCACACTAAATTTGTCCCTCAGAACCCCAAAAAAGCAGGAATAGTAAAGTCCCCCCAAACCGAGAATTCCAGGATAGGCGGAGGCTGATAGCAAGGAACTGGTTTAAGAAGCCTTCTGCTTCTCCTTCCTACTCCTTGCAGTCTAACAAGAAGATTTATCCAATGGAGAAAGGTTCTGGACTCAGGGACACCAGAGACTGAAGAAGACACATGAGGACATCTTACTTAAAGGGGTTAAGTAAAGATTTACACACACACACACACACACACACACACACACACACACACACACACCCCTCTATATACCTGGTCTCTCCTATCTTCTCTTTCCTTGGAGTTCCTTGGCTTGGCTGTTTTATTGACAAGGAAATTGGAGCACAACAAAACTGTGAAACACACCCAAAGCCACACAGCCAGTAAGCAATGGAGCTGGCATTTAAATCCAGCAATCTGGCTCCAAGCTTTGCTCCAAGCTGCTAACTCTCTCTGTATAAGTCACTGTACAGAAAAGGACCTGAAGTCTATACACCAAGGAAGCTGCTATATTGTCTCTGAACAGAAGGAGGTTGTAGGTAATTTTTATGGGCTTGTTTTTTTTTTTTTTTTTTTTTTGCTTATTTGTATGGGTTCCTAATTTCTGAAATGAGTTTGTATGTTATTACAATTTATAAATATTAAAAAACTGCATTTTGAAAAACAACACTATCTTCTCAGCCTATCATACAGGACCAACTTTTACTTAGTGGGAAAAACAGAAGACCTGGTTACTAGATCCAACTGTCACTCAAAGCACATAGTAAGTGCTCAATAAAATTTATATTCATTAAGCATGTACTCTGGTGTCAGGCACTATACCTGAAGCCATAAATGCTATTACTGTTATTACTGTCAGTGTTACCTGTCCATCTTTAGACAAGTCAGCTACTCTTTTTGGGTCCCAGGAAAGGAGATTAGTGTGAAGGTAACAGTGACAACTGTGGCTTGATTGAATTATGGTGAATGGTGTGATTCTCTCAAGGTATTGCTCCTTTGGGAGGCATCGGTGAAGAGAGGATACTTGCCTTGTAAGAGAAAGTTCTGAAAAAGCATAAAAGCTGAACTAGATCCATGACACAAGAAGGATTTCCCTGAAGTTAAATTGGCGGAATAGTGGGTAGAGGGGATGCTGAGCATGAGGTTGCTAAGCCCCTCCCTCCACATAACAGGATATTTACCTGCCAGTGAATAAGGCTGAGGGTTTAAGCAGACAATGACAGATAAGGGCAAGGGGCTAGGTGTAACTGATTTGGTGACATTGCCAGATAAGGTGTGACTAGTCCTTTGGGAAATAACTTGTTCCGTATCTTTAAAATACCCTGAGGAAACTGAGACAATAAAATTGGTTAACCCTGCGGAGACTCATTGCTTAGAATCATAGTGCCCTTTCATGGCTGATTTTTCTCCCTCTTTCCACTTTCCTTCCCTTGCTGGGCTTCTTCAATCCTGCCTCAACTCCAGCCTCAACAAAGATAATCCCATTGTCCCTGATCTCTGCCCTAGACCCCTCTTTCCCCACATCCCCAGATTCGTTTTCTGTCCCTTTCCACTCCTGACCTATTGATTATCCAAGAATATGCCAACTCCAAACTCCCAGACAAGATCTGATGCTCATCTCCAGTCCCTGGGAATGATCTTGACCTGTCCCTGGACTCTGTTTATCATAAATCTCAACATCCTCAATGGGAGAATCTCTGTCATAACCCAATGAAACTGAGTTCAAAGTGTAATCTTAGATCTAGGCAAAGATGGTAACTCAGGATGGAACTCCTGTGTTAATTGTAGACACAACTGACAGAAGCTATGCATCTAATTATTTTATTAAACTAAATATAATTATTATAATCAGACTGAAACATAGTTAGATGTAAACAATAAGACAATTTTGAGGGCTCTCTATTTATCTTTCATGACACCCTTCATGAGAAGTGCTCTTCCTCACACCTACCACAAATTGCTGACCAGTGAAGTTCCCGCTTCCCCTGAAGTCTAAACACTGATCCCTGAGAGGCTGCATGTATAGTGGCAAGTAGGTGGCCTCTGAGCTCAGAAAGCCCAGGGTTCAAAGCTCAGCCTTGTCACCTATTCTCTATGTGCCTAAATTTCCCCACCCATAAAGTGGGAGAAAGTGACTATACCCCTGGATTGTGCTAAGGACTGGAAAGTACACATATGAATTGGTGACTGCAGCTCCCCCAAACCCCCCGCACTCTCATTAGGCTTCTGAAAATCATAGTCATTGTTCCTGGAGTCAGGAACCAAGTGTAGGTTCTAGGCACCAAGCTCCCCTGGCTTCATCTCATTAAGGAGTCAGTGACTCAGCTCACCATCCCTCGGGACATTTCAAGTGAGCACAGGCCCAGCTGCGTGTGTATGTGTGTCCCAGGTACAGGCCTGGGAGCCAGACCAGGCAGGTCTCCAGAGAAGTGCTGCTTTCCTCTCTCCAGAGGAGAGCACAGGGCCTGTTGGTTCACACACCTGGAAAAGGTTAGCAGCTTCCAGGACGCGCTGCACGTTCTGCTTGGTGATGAGCGCCTTGCTGGTGTACGTGTACTATTTAATATTGGCTCACAGTGTGGGGTTCTTCTGGAGGCTTGTGACAATGCCAAAGCCTTTTCCCAGAAACTGAAGCAGGATCCACCAGGATGCTTGTGGAATGCACTTTTAGAAGGGGGAACAAACACCGAAAAAATTCTCTTCCTGCTCCCTTTGCACGAAAAATCACTGAAATCTACATTGAGGAAAAAACATCAAAAAAAAAGAAAGAGAGAAAAAGAAAGAGAGGAAGAAATTACTTGACCAGTTGACTTTTTGAACCTTGTGTTTTCGCCAGTGAGATCTTCTCCCCTGGGTCTCCCTCTGTCCTTCTTCCTGTCTGTGTTTTCATCAATAATAATCCCCTGCCCTTCTCCCTCCTCGTCTCTCCTCCCTCAACTGGCGTCTTCACCCTTCTCCCCCCAGAATATGACAGCATGACACAGACAGTAAATGTGAGTTCTGTAAAGTCAACAAATCCCAGGCTGGAACCAGAGAAGCAGTGATGTTCTTTGGACAGATGACTGATTTACACGCCAATTTTTTCAGCCATAAACTCTCTTGGCCAGAGGGGCACAGAGTCATGTGTGGAGCCACACACCTTGTAAAGTGTGATCATGAAGTCCTCACCTTGCCGCCTCCTGATTCCACAGAGAACTCTGCCATCACAGCAACCACACAGTTTCTTAGCTCAGCCTGTCTTCCTAGGAGGAGTTGGACAACCTCACTCCCTAAACCTCCCTTTGAATCTCTAGAGCAGAGCTGCCTGATAGAAATCTGATGCGAGCTATATGTGTAATTTAAAATTTCCTAGTAACCATAATTTTAAACATAAAAAAAGAGATAAAATTAATTTTAATCTTTCATTTAACCTACTACATACAGGAATATTATCACTTCAACATGTGGTAAATATTTTTAGCTACAAATGAGATAATTTACATTCTTTTTTTTTATACTAAGCCTTCAAAATCCCTCATGTATACTTTACACTTGAGCACATCTCAGTCCAGACCACATAATTCAAAAGTTCAGTAGCCACATGAGGCTAGAGGTGAGTGTATTAGGCAGTGCAGCCCTAGAATATTAATCCTGAACTCTGCTGTTGGGTCACCAAGATCTGCAAACATCTCAGGGGATAAAGTCAATGTCACCCACATGAATGTCATATACATGAACACATGGGAAACAGAACATTTAGATGGAGAAGGTGGGCAATGATAATGGGGTCAAATGAAGCTTCATGTAATTGAGGTAACGTATCACTGGAATTCTACCAAGGTGAAATTTAGAAATACCCCTTCACCTGATGTGTGATTTTAAAATTAGTAAAAAGTGACTTTGTTGAATCTGTATGATCTCAAACATTCTAAGGAAAATTGAAAAAGTCTACTCTACTCTAGACATGTTTTAATATTAAATGAGATAGGTATATAAATTGTCTAATTAAATGCCTTGTACTTTGAGGGGCTCTTATGCATTTTGCAGGTCCCAGATGACATAATTATTGGGCTCTCTGAGATCATTTGGACTCTTGGTGGGGCTATTACTGCTAGACACAACTTCTGAATTCTCTCTTAGGTTCACCCACTGAACAACATCCTGCCCCAGTTCAGCTAATACATAACCGGGTGTCTGAATCTCCCAGAAACCAACCCTCAAGAGCTAGTGATGTATTAGAGGTATGTGGGAGGAAAGACGAAGGAGGGGAGGAGGCCAAGCAAAGCAAAAGTCATACAGAAAATCACTTTGGCCTAGTCCTGCAGGACCTCTGAAGAAGACATTCCAGAGTAGTCCCAACGAAAGGCAAAGTTGGGCTGTGATACTCTGGCACCTCTGACAGTTACGGGCCACCCCCTGGAGTAGGTCAATTCTCAGGCCCCTCTGGGTTTTGATGTGTGTGGGTGACAAGCACTCTGCACAAGCAGAGTGACCCCAGGAGCCTAGGGAGGGTGGGGAAAGAGCTGCCGTCCTGGTTGTTGGAAGGTGGAGAGGGCTGTGATGTCTAGGTTCCGATGCTATCTCACCATGTCACAAGTGAGCAAACCTTGGTTTCCTTCTCTGTAAAATGACTTAACAATAGTCCCTACCCCAATGAGCTTCTGGGAAGAATAAGATAATGCTCACAAAGAGAGTGGAACAATAGCCAGCACTCACTAAGGCAAGGCATCTCTGGCCAGGTCAGAGGACTCAGAAGGCTTTGGGAGATACTTGGAGCAGACAGCCAACCCCACTCTATCTCACAACCCTGGACCTGCCAACATTGGGCTTGGTTCCAGTCAGGTCCCTGCACAGCTGTCTACCACCCATACAGCATAGAGTTAGGGCCAGGGCTGCTCACAAACTGGTCTAGGGACATTAGCATGGTGTGGGCACACAATAGGAGCTCAATAAATTTTCATAGGAGAGAGAGAAAGGACGTACTGTAAAGACTGTGTCTTTAGACACAGAGCCCCCTTGGAAGTTTTTTTTGCCTGGTTTGGGTCCCAAAGTGCCAACATTTCTCCACTTTTCTCTGAGACTTGTTTCACTGATTTTCTGCCACTTAAATAAACTCCCCTTGGCCACAGACACCATGCTGAACACAGTATGAACACAGGTAAGATGTAACTAAGGAGAAAACTATATATTTCTCATAGACCAAACTCCTAAGCCTCCTGCTGCTCTCTGGGAGATACACGGAAACACTTTGGCAAAGTTGCAACCCCATGAAAGGTCCACAACCCAGGCAAAGTGGGCCCTAGCTTTCCACTTTGATAACAGTAATCTCTCACAGTTAGATTTATAGCATTTGTAGGCCAAACAGCAGAATCTCTTTTGATTATTATATCCATTCTAAAAATTATTTATTTATTTATAGCTGTGTCAGTTATGGCCCACAGGCTTCTCTCTAGTTGTAGCACGCAGGCTCAGTAGTTGTGACACACAGGCTTAGTTGCCCCTTGGCATGTGGGATCTTAGTTCCCTAGCCAGGGATCGAACCCGCTGCCCCTGCATTGGAAGACGAATTCTTAACCTCTGGGCTGACAGGGAAGTCCCTAATATACCCATTTTATAGGTGACAGACTGAGGTAAAAGTTAAATGAATTGACCAAGACCCCACAGGTTGTCAGCAATAGAATGGGACCCAGAACCTAGGGACTTTGATCTGGAGCTCACCAGTGCACTACCATCAAGGAAAACAGCAGGAGTTCAAGGCCATCTTTAGGGGATCAACTAGTGTTAGCACTGAGTGAACCAGGCCACATTTTGCTCCCTGAGAGCACAGCTAGGTTTGTTGCTAACCATTTACCCCTTAGCTTCTGCAAGAGACAAAAATTTTGTGTAATAAAAATACTTTCTAGACAGACACTGACCAATTCTCATGAGATTCTTGTAAAACAGAGGTAGCTATGAAGATCCTCTTTTCACAGTTAGAAATAGTCTCAACATAGGGAGTCAGTTGCCCAATACTTCAGCAGTGAGTCAGTGCCGACCCCAAAATAGAGTTCATCTCCCACAACAGCCATGGAAATAGCCATGGGCCAAAGTCTCCTGGAATGAAGTCAGGCCATGGCCCCATCCTTCTGTCTGGGCTTCGCTCTGCCAGCCTCACTCCTGACTTTGTTCAGGTCTCTGCTCAGATGTCACTGCCTCAGGGTGACCGTCCCTGACACTCAGTCTAAAATAATCACTCCCTAATGTCATCTCCATTCTTTTTCTTCATGATCCTGTACCAACCTGAAGTTATATTACACATCTATTGTTAACAAGTTTAATAATTGTCTCTCTGCTAGAACATGAGCTGAGCGAGGGCAGGGGCTATGCTGTGCTCAACACTATATCCTCAGGGCTAGAATAGTGCCTGGAACCTAAGTAGAGACTCAGTAAATATTTGGGGAGAGAATAAATGAATGAACAGCAGCAAACTTGTGTTTCTAGATCGTCCATGTTTGCTTTTGACAGGGCTCTGCCCCTCCAAAAATTATCAAGCACTCTACAGGATGAGGCCCGAAGAGACCTGCACGTCGAGAACACCCATCACACCCCGGAGTCCAATGCCTGGAGCTTAAAGAGAACACACCCACACCAAAACTTCCCACTCACAAATTCAATGACTTCTTCATGTTCCAACAGCTCCTAAATGTCATCCTTTCAGAATTTCCAATCAGCCCAACTTTGCTTTGGTTCCTCCCACCCCCCAGGTCTCCACACCTGCCACAGAACTTCCTGCCTTCTGAAGCTCTAACCCCAGTCACTGTACTATAAACAAATATCCACCTCCACCACCACCCCCTGTCATTCCTAGACCAGCTACACCCATGTTGCCCCCTGTCCTGTTCTTCTAATCCCTTCACCATCACATTTATACCAAGAACTAACTCCTCTGCATCAATGAGGTATTCAGGGTTGGAATAGCTCTAACGTTGGTTGCAAACTGAGTTAAATTCTGCTTCAGGATATATGTATTCTTATAGCTGATTCACATTGTTGTACTGCAGATACCAACATGATATTGTAAAGCAATTATCCTCCAGTTAAAAATTTTAAAAAACAATATATGTCAATATGAATACAATTGGCTAAAAATGTTTTTTAAATTAGCAATCATGTGCTGCTCAATGAACACTGTATTGTTAAGAAAGGATTTTTGAGGGACCTCCCTGGTGGTCCAGTGGCTAAGACTCTGCTCTCCCAAAGCAGGGGACCTGTGTTCAATCCCTGGTCAGGGAAGTAGATTCCACATGCTGCAACTAAGAGTTCGCATGTGCAACTAAGAATTCTCATGCTTCAACTAAGAATTCACTTGCTGCATTCTAAAGATGCAGCTAAGATCTAAAGATTCCACATGCCACAGCTAAGACCTTGTGCAGCCACATAAATAAATATAAATAAATATCTTTTAAAAAGAAAGGACTAAGTAAACCCAATGTGGCCAGTCAAAGGGGTTTCCTCTGCAAAGAAAACACAGAGTCAGTGGAAGCAAGGGTGACCCTAGCATTGGATGACATCATTGTCTATGGTCCCCAACACCTCTAAGCTAAGGGCACCAAACCTTCCACCTGCCATTTCCTAGACAAAAGATCTGTGTAGACTTGTGGCTCAGCCCAGTTTCTGACCTCAAGCTATTCCCTAAGCCCTACCATGTAGACCCTGTCCCCGCACAGGAGTCCTGCCCACTTCCCTGGCCTGCAGACACTCAGCCTCAAGGATGATGGGTCTCAAAGTATATGCCATGCATGACTTGCATCAGAATCCCTGGGTTGTTTATTAAGAAAGCAGAATTCTGAACCCCACCCACCCTACACCTTCTGAACAAAATTTCCGGCAAGTGGGGCTGGGAATATAAATGTTACTAGGCTCACCCAGCCCCCACCCATAATTGTTTTGCAAATCAAAGTTTAAAAATCACTGCCCTAGAGAGAGGTCACCTTATTTTCCAACCCAATTCCCCTTGGCTAACCCCGAGAAGGAGACTGGACTAAGGTCCAGGTTGAGGAAATAACCGGTTGTGGTTCTGGGACAGATATGCCCTTGAAGGTCTTCCCTCCCTGTAGTTTCTTCTTCTCGTCTTCTGAGATCCAGACCTCCTAGAATTCCATGAGGCCTAAGGCTGACCCCTACATTGGGAGCTTGCGGGGCAGAAGTAGTACTCCTCCACCACTTCCCAACCTGGTGGGAATTCAGATGGAAGCAGGTCTTGTCCTGGCCTCTTAAGTCTTTCTCTAACTTAGCTGATTAGACAGGGCCCCAGCAGCTTACATTCAGGTACCACATTTCATTAGACCTAGGAGTTCTGAAACAGGATGTGGTGGCAAAGCCCTATTAGTAACAGTGTGCAATTCCTTGTTCTTATCTGCTGCGCACATGTAAATCTCATATACCTGGAGGGGTGCCTTCGAGAAGGATTTGGAGGTTCATGGCCATCTCTCCTACCGCTCTAGAGAAATGACCCACAGTACTCTTCTGTCTCTCTTCAGGGCCTGGAGTCAGCTCCCTGAACTCCCAGCTGCTCGCTCAATATTTGCTCCAAATGAACAGACAGGCTGGAACCCTGGAGCTGCCCCCACCTGACTCTAAACATCATCAGACCTCAAAAGAACTGCCTCTGCCAAGCCCCTTGCCCAAGTTCACCACTCTTTAAGGATGCTGTACATGTACCTCTATGGGACTGAATGTCAGCCTTGTTTCTATAGAATCAGCCCTCCCAGCCCTACTGGACAATTGCTGAGGCCTCTGCATGGCATCGATGGCCTCAGCCCATCCAAATTTATGACAGAAAGAAGGGCTTATACTGAGCTGCAAGGTCAGGCAGAATACACATCAGTCATCCATTTGCCATTTTTGTCTTTTCTGAAATTTTTGTCACCGAGAAAGGCAGGATTACAAATGTTTTTCCTTCCAGATTGAGTTGGTATAGTATATTCTTGGTTATCAAAATACTCATAGCTTTGGGACTTTGAAATGGTTAAGATTCATAATACGTGAAACAGCATGATATACAACTGTATGGTCTTAATTACATTAAAAAGGATGCTTAGTTGTGAAAATACACAAATGAGACCCAGAAGGACACATCAAAGGACACATCGGTAAACCAATGGTGATTATGAATGACTTTGTTTTTAGCTTCTTGTGTTTTTTTATTTCCTGTTATGCACACGTTAACTTTTAAGAAATAAATGTTATTTTAAAAGCCTTAAAACAACAGCATCAGTCACAGCAAATGCTTGTGGCCAGAATTCAGCAATGATTCAGACACAAAGATATAATGGAAGTTCTTATTTTGGCTGCCCGACATCATTCCTAATCATTTTAGGAGGAGTACTCAGATTTTCCTTTGAGGAACTATCCTTCCTCCAATACCAGTCTGGGAGGGTTGTATGGAACTAGTCCCAACTCTTAGACTAAGGTTAGCATAGTCCATATGTCTTCCAGGCCACAGTGCCTGGGTCACAGATGGGCACACGAAGAAACCAGTTCAACTGAAGCCAATTCCAGAACTTTCTCCAGAATTATTGGGAAAGAGAAATTCTCTTCCCACTGGGGCTGCTGAGCTGAGAGAAATAACAGTTCTGAGAGGCTGAAGACCTTCTTGCTTCCATGTGTGAAGACCCCCTGAGAGAGAGATCAACACAAAGGAGAGTAGAAACAAGAGACAGTGAAACTGAGTCCTGATGACATTATTTGAGCACAATGATCCAACTAACCTTGAAACCAATACCCCTGGACTTTCAAATCATGTGTGGAAATAAATTTTTTTTTATGTGCTTCAACCAGTCTGAACTGAGCATCTGCCATTTGCAATGGAGAATCCTGACAACACAACTGGACAAGAGAAATTCTGAATAACAAATAGGACCAAATGCTAAAGAAGATTGTATAACAAGTGCCCAGAAAAAGAAACATTAAACAACTCTCGACATTACTACACACAGCCCTTCACAGTCTGATCTGTGTACTCTGCTTCCCCATCCCACAGTTAGCAGTTTCCAATGTGTGCCCCTGTTTACATCAAGACTCTGGGTTACAGACAGAACTCTCTGTACATTCTATAAGGCTTATTTTTTTTTTTTATTAATTTTACTTATTTATTCACTTGTCTGTGCTGGGTCTTCACTGATGCCTAGGGCCTCCGGTAGTTGCTGCACGGACTTTGTAGTCATGGCTCACAGGATTAGTTGCCCCGTGGCATGTGGAATCTTCCTGGAGCAGGTATCAAACCCGAGTCTCCTTGCATTGGCAAGCAGATTCTCCACCACTGGATCACCAGGGAAGTCCAATAGAGTCTATTTGTACTGTGCCTTTTCCCTCTATTAGATTCTTAAGGATCTTAGAGGCAGGGGTTGGATTTTATTTCTCTCTCAATTCTTATTTACTGGCCTATTATTGGATGGATGGATGAAAGGGAAACTACATATGCAGTCCTATACTTGGTCCTGTCGGAGAAGGCAATGGCACCCCACTCCAGTACTCTTGCCCGGAAAATCCCATGGACGGAGGAGCCTGGTGGGCTGCAGTCCGTGGGGTTGCAAAGAGCTGGACACGACTGAGCGACTTCACTTTCATTTTCGCTTTTCACTTGGTCCTGTAGGCCAAGTGGTTTCCCTTGTCGCCAAACCCACCTTTCTCCTCTAACTGCCATGAGAATAAATAACAATGACCTTCAAGACTGATTGATGGGAGCAAAGTATGTGTGTGAAGAGCTATGTTTTCTAGTGATTCTCCAAATTGGGACTCCAGTCCCACGGTGTTTATCCTAAGCCCTGCTACCCAAGATTTTACATTACAAAGCATGGTGATTGTTTTTCACCTTAATTTGCTTTTCACATCTTTCATCTCTTTGCCCAAAGGTTCCCCTGGCTTCCCCTGAAAAAACACCACTTCCTTCACAGCCCTCTTCAGTGAGATCTGCTCTGATTCTCACTTCCCTTGGTCTGGGAGCAGAGTCAGCATTTGTGCTTGCTGTCTACTGCCACATCCTGACTAGACTGTTGCCCTGGAGACCCCTTATCACCCTCTTTTCCCAAACATTTTCCATCTCGGCCCCCTAGAACCCCATGCTGGTTTCTTATGGCCTCCATGCTCTTTTCCATAAATCGAGGCTCAGCCTCTGCTTTGTGAAGTTTTTCTGAGCACTCCCTGGCTCTGACCACTTAAAAACATGCAGACTGGTCCCAATCCTCACCCCGAGGTGATCAAATGTTGAGGCTTCTTCCCCAGTCCTAAAAGTTATCCATCTTGTGATAGGACAAAGATGACTATACATGTGCTCCAGACTTCTCCCACCACAAGCTGCCAAAGAGGAATACGGACCTCCAAGGCTGTTCTTTGGGCTTTTATGACACAGAATCCAGGGGAAAGGGGAGGGCGACAGATTTTCCAGCTGGGGATGGAGAGGAATTTTGAAGCAAGAGGTGAAGGAGAAGTTCCCTCAGGCCAGGCTACCCTCAGGGTCACCCAGATGGGGTCGGATTTGGGATGGACCTCCAGCTGCACTTGCCAAGCCTTGAGCCCTGACATGGATTGCTACAGTTCCTAGGGAAAGGAGCACCTATTTCTAACTGGTCTGCCCAGATAACACTTTTTTAAAATTCATACAAAGGTATCCAAAAAGTCAGCAGGTATCAGAGATGTGGATAAGAGAGGGGAATGGGTATGGTATGTGTCTCCCTCAAAGTGTTTTAAAAAGTTCAGAATTTGAGTTGACTTTGATATTACTTGTTGTGTTTCTGGGCTCTGCCCCACAATGGAGTGACATGGGTGGGTGAAAGATTGAAAGAGTTAAACTACCTTCTCTTTCTCTTTCCAATCTTGAAGCTCAGAGAAGTAAGGTTTGTCTTCCAGTCCCCCAGGCTTGTTTTCTTCTTCCCCTTCTCGCCAACCAATGCCACCCTCTTCCTTGCTGTCTGGCTGCCCTGAGGGCCCTCAGAGAGGACTCTGAATGTCTCTTGAAACTGTCTCCTCATCCCCACTGCCTTAGCCTTAATTCCAACCTAATCTTCTCTACCTGTAATTTCTGCAGTCACCTGAGGGTCCCCCTAGGTCAGGACCTCCGCATCACAGCCCAGCGGATTATTTTAACAGAGAGATTGGATCACTTTCTCACTTTCTTGATTAAAAACTCTTCCCTTGCTTCCTACTTCCTATAAGATACATTCCAAACTTTTCATTCTAACCCAGCAAACTTTTCATGGTCACCTCTGCCCATCTCTCTTGGCCTTACTGGCCCTTGAAATATTCTTTACTCCAACCCTACCCTGCTCCCTGTGGTCCTATGCTTAGGCTGCATGACAACTGTAACCCCTAACCCTCCCCTATCTCTATGTTCACCCATCTGTTCTCTACATCTGCATCTGTATTCCTGCCCTGCAGATAGGTTCCTCTGGACCATTTAGCTGATGAATGGATAAAGAAGAGGTGGCACATATATACAATGGAATATTACTCAACCATAAAATGGACTAATATTGGGTAATTTGTAGAGATGTGGTTAGACCTAGCTAGAGTCTGTCACACAGAGTGTAGTAAGTCAGAAAGGGAAAAACAATCATATGTTAACACATATATGTGGAATCTTTGTCGTTTCATTTGTGTGCTGGGTCCACCAACCTCACCTTCCTGGAATTAGTCATAAGACATAAACCCTCCCCTAATCGTCCCAACACAAAAATGCCCTTGATATGCCAGCCCCCTGCAAGTCTGAGCTTGCTCCATATGACATATGATCTCTTGACAACAGTCAGCTCTTACTTGACCCCAACCTGAGTCATTATATGCAAAACTGCTGATGGTTACTTTTTATAGATCTCTGAGTGTCTCCTCAGAAAAAGGCCATGATGCAACTTTTGGTTTGGTTGTGTTTTAGAGTCATAACAGTATCAGCACTCATGAGACTATTGAAGCCTTTCCAAAAATGTTGAAGCTTTCCAAAAATGCTACATGTATTAAAAGAATAAAAGAATCCTTACAGCAGACAGAGAACATGTAGGTTGGCTAAGAGATATTCTTTCATAGCAAGGGAGATTTATCTTTTTATACAGAAATGGCCTCTCTGAAAGAGCTTGAGAGGGCTTATACTAAAGCAGCAGAGGTATTATAAAACACAAACTAACACAAAAAATAAGAAGATAAGAACTAAAGGATTAAAGTAGGAGAAGACTCTATCACTGAAACCTAGGCTAAGGAAACCTAATGCATTGAGCTTCCTGACAGTCAAAGCAAATCCAGAAGTGTAACAAGTTGGTTAATTAAAAAGTAAGCCAGGATCTGTTATCTTTATTTAATGGAAATATACTTTTCCTTTTGTCCAGTTACCCTTATTCTTTCTAGAAAATGCTCTTCCTCCCACCCAGGTTCTACTCCAATCATGTGGTTAAAGTAGGAGCTCTCACCGTTTTACTGACCTCTCTCTTTGTCTCTTTCATCACACACACACACACACACACACACACACACACACACACACACCTGCCTGTCTATCAGTGGACTCCTGAGCTGAGCTGGGCTGACTGTAATGCCTCATGTCCCTGCTAGTGATACTCTCAGATTGGGTAATTGAATGGAGCTGGGTCAATCAGTCTTCCTTGGGGACTTTTCCAACTGCAGCTACCCCTCAGTGCTCTCTGGAACAAAAACTGACAGAAGTGAGATTCAGAGCTGCCAACAGGCAAATTCCCCATTGTGAGGCTGCAGTGCACCTGAGCAACCCCACTTGAGCAACAAGCCAAGTGAGGGTGGGAAGGGAGCTCCCTGACTGCCTCCAAGGCCTTGTTCCTCTTCCTTCTGGGCTCTGCTACATCCCAGCCCTTCCTATGCTTTGGTTATGTGGCCAAACACCTTCCTCTTTTGCCTAAGCTGGTTGACTTTGAGTTTCTATCCCTCACAACCAAGAGAATGCTGACCAATATAGAACACTGAGCAATGGCATGGATGGTGAGTTCCAAGGTGGTTTTATCAAAAACAAAGATATTCTGCACCTGGCCCTCTCATCTCTGGGGCTGTTTGGTGTTTACTATAGTAGAATCTAGCTCTGTAAAGGCATTTTCATAGAGGGACAGTTACATATCCATGTATTTGATTCAGAGATAAAGGTCAGAACTGGAGACATAAATGATGAAATTATTTCTCTGTTGTGTTTTAGTTGAATGATAAATGGAACATTGTTTAAAACTGGAGAAGAATATTTTTTTTGTCTTCCTGATTGAAAGAAGATCCCTATGCCCTAGATGCTAGGGTGGAAGTGACAGAGATGACATTTTATTGAGAATTCAAAAGATCTGATTGCACTTCTGCCCTGAGACAGCAACCCCTGCCAGCATCTTCCAAAGGTCTGCAGGAGCCTGTAGGCATGGCACATCTGTGCCCAGAGGGTCACATGAGTGGCCTATTGAATCCACAATGTTCTGAAGCATTTTGGATTTCCTAACTGCTCCTTCTAGTTTTTCCTGTGGTGACCACGCTTTATCATCCTTCCCTTTTCTGAAGTTGTGCAATGGCCTCCTGACTCTTTGAGTACTTCCTGCTCTGACCAGGATGCCACTTAATCAGTGACAGAATCTGCAGGAGGAATATCAAGTTTTTATTCATGTCAAACACTCACAGGGTGTCTGCTTCTGCAGCGGCAGCTCATCAAACTTTCAAGCTGATTCTAGTTCTGTATAAGATGGATGATGCCTTCACGCCACACATTCTCACAAGTATGTACAGTTGCTGTTGTTGTTCAGTTGCTCAGTCGTGTCTGACTCTTTGTGACCCCAATGACTGCAGCACACCAAGCTTCCATGTCCTTCACATCTCCCAGAGCTTGCTCAAACTCGTGTCCATTGAGTCGATGATACCTTCCAACCATTTCATCCTCTGTCATCCCCTTCTCCTCCTGCCTTCAATTGTTACCAGCATCAGGGTCTTTTCTAATGAGTCGGCTCTTGGCATCCAGTGGCCAACGTATTGGAGCTTCAGCTTCAACATCAGTCCTTCCAATGAATATTCAAGACTGATTTCCTTTAGGATTGACTGGTTGGATCTCTTTGCAGTCCAAGGCACTCTCAAGAGTCTTCTCCAACACCACAGTTCAAAAGCATCAGTTCTTCAGCGTTCAGCCTACTTTATAGTATGCAAAGGACTATCTACAATTTGGAGGGAAAGGAGGAATAAAAATGCAAGTAATGGTCCTCTTCTCTTCTAAGATCTCAGAAGCTTTATTTCTGATGCATATGTGACAACAGCAGTGAAATTCCCTAATACTTGTTTAGCTCATATTACTTTAAGCCTTGTTCTGTATCTAATGTAGGCCTGTCACATAGTAGCTGCATGTAAAGAATCCTTGGCATTTTTTGGTTGCCCAACATCTGAAACCCTCCCTAGGTGTGGCACAACTCTGTTTGAATAAGATGGTGTGTGGCACAGAAGCCACTTCCCTATCCAGAAGCTACGAAAGCCTAATGCTCACTTTCCCAGCTTCTGTCACAGCTAACAACCTAATGTGTCTAACTCAGACTTGACCAATCAGATAAACCAACCCCGGGCTCTGAACTGGGAGCTGGTAACACAAAGAGGCAGAAACAGAGAACTTATTCTGGTGGAAGCAGCAGAAGTAGCAGCAGCCTCCGGTTTCCCAAGACAGCAGTAGAGTCGTGCCAGGGGCCACAGCTGTGCTAGCCCTGGCTTCCAAGTCCTCCTCACCACGGGTTTGAAGTGGCTTTAGGCTCTGGTCCTGGACACTGCCTGGCCTCCATTGCTGCTGTCTGTTTTCTGAGTTTGGTACCCCAGCCTTCGGGAGGAGTTACCTACATAAATCCCTTCCCAAAAGAATCAATTGATTTGTATTCCTTGGAACTAAGAAATCTGACTTATTGCCAGGAATAAAATGTAGAGAGAAGTACATTTGTAAATGAATCCATTTTATTATGTGTATGTCAGACTAACTCACCAGGAGAGGTAGATGCAAATCATTAGCCTGACTGTATTGTTGATAATTTGCTGAGCTTCAGAAAAGCCAGACAATTTCTCTAGTATTGACACAGCCAAGAAGTGGCAGGGGAAGGACTCAAATGCCAGTGACAGAACTTTGAGATGGTGTTCTTTCCACTCTATCAGCACTTACCGATTCCAGCCCCAATGATGTCCCATAGGTTCTGAAGTCCTATGCTTTCAAAGCATAGTGTCTCCTCACCTCACACCCTGACCTGCATATTTATTTCTTACTTAGCCCTTTGACCCAGGCCAGTACCCTTAGGCATGCTGGGTCTCTGCTACCAGGATCTGTCAGCTCAGCCCTCAGACTCAAACTGGGTGAGCATTCCTACTGTATCCTGCCTGTGCATGTGTGTGTATGCACACAAAGGCAATAATTTTTACATCTTCTTGTCATTTTCAGCTTATGTGGACCACCCTAGTGCATGGCAGGGAGAGACAGTTAATGGTCTTTCATAGACAATGTCCTAACAGCCATATTTCTGCCCAGTGGAGAGGTCTACCTTCAGTTTGGGTCCCAATATGGAAACCATTCTTCCTATCAAAGTGAATTCCCTGGAGGATGAAATGGAGACAAAAGCTATCAACTTGTTGTTACTTAATTGCCAACATTTTGAAGATTAAATCAAATAAAAAAGAATCCAACAAAGTTCCTGGCATGCAATAAATACTCAAAAAATGTTAGTTTTCCATTGCCAAACTGTGAAAAGTACTTAATGTGTATGCATGCTTAGTCACTAAGTCGTGTATGTTACCCCATGGACTGTAGCCCACAAGACTCTTCTGTCCATGGGACTATTCCGGCAAAAGTACTGGAGTGGGTTGCCATTTCCTCCTCCAGGGAATCTTCCTAACTCAGGGATCGAACCTGCACGTCCTAAGTCTCCTGTATTGGCAGGCGTATTCTTTGCCACTGAGCCACCTGGGAAGCCCTAAGTACTTAATACAAGGTGTTTATTACCACATAGTTTATAAAAGCAAAATTTTGAAAACAACCTATATTCATAATGTATGATTTTCATATTTTGCATCTGTTAAAAATGGTAGCTAAATAAATAAATAAATAGTATTTATGAAAACTATGGAGCACTATAGGCTAAAGATAACAAGAAAAAAGGGTGCAAAGCAAGATGCAGATTATATGGAAACTATGTTTACAATTATAAGTATGTGATATAAGTATAAATTCATTGGAAAAGACCCTGATGCTGGGAAAGATTGAGGACAGGAAGGAGAAAGGGACAAAGGAGAATGAGATGGTTGAATGGCATCACCGACTCAATGGACACAAGTCTGAGCAGACTCTGGGAGAGAGTGAAGTACAGGGAAACCTGGTATGCTGCAGTCTATAGGGTCACAAAGAGTCAGACACAACTGAGTGACTGAACAACAACAAATAAGTATAAAATATGCAGGAAAAAAGGTAGAAGAACAACCCCCAAAATGAAAATTAACTTTATCAGAAAATCTCATAACCCCTTACCACAAAATCTTTCTGACAAATGTGCTCTGGCATTCAGAATTGTTTGGCTTTTACCATATCGTGAATACTACATAGCACCTCCAACACTCAGTTCAACACATTAGCATGCACCTCAGCAGTGAACATATGAATAGTTGTCTTAAGGAAAATAAAGAGTCTGGGTAGCCTTCTCTCAGTTCAGAAGCTGTCTCTTCACCAGGTGAGTGGAGTTCCAGTTAGATTTGGTGATCAAATAAATTATGGAAAACTTTCCCATTTTTAGCACTTTGGGGAATTTGAAATTGCAGGTAAGAGACTATAGATCTATAGTACTTAATTATTAACTACCATAATGGTTCTGCCAAAAGGACAATATGAAAGGTGTAAAATACACAGCCCAATGCTAGAAGTACAATTATCAGTTCATTTGAGTTCACCAGCAGTGCCCAGTGTGGCAGTAGCAATCCTCGATGTTTTTGCCATTAGCCAGATTTTAAATCCAGACTCAGACGGCTGTAACTCATCTTTGTTTATTCTATCACCTGCACCTGCTGGCTCCTTTCTAGATAGTTTACATTATTATGGAGAAAACGCAAAGAATTATGTCTAAAGAGACCTTAAGAATAAGCCCAGTTTACCTTTGACCCCCTTTCTGCCATCCAGTAATTGGCTAATATAGAATAATTATTAATAAACTGTACCCACAATACCCTTCCTATTCCTGGCCTTGGGCTTGATTTTTGTAGCTAGTGGGTAAAGTCCCCTTATCACAACCTCAGGGAACCAGACCCACAGACTGAAGTACTGAGGTACAAGGCAGGGGCCAAGTCTGGGCAGAGATTTCAGGCATCAGCAGCAACAAAGGAGCTTGCTGTTGATAGCCTCAGCCTGGAAGCTTATATATTCACATAGGAAGAGTGGCTCATCACGTAGGACTAAGAGTAGCCTGACAACCCCTCCCTACATCACTGGTACTCTCCTCCCTCTGCCAACCCTGGGAATCACAACACGGTTGCCCTCATGGGTCCACATCAGAATTTGCCACATTCTGCAGTGAGTTGCTCACCTGCAAATGGACAGGACCACTGGCTTAAATGGAGATCATTCCATAAGTGGGGCCTGGTATGCAGGATGCACAAGCCCTTCTAACAACTTTGATTTGGGGAACTGTCCAGGAGCAAACACAAATGGCAGCTTAGTAGCAATCTTATAAAAGACACTAGAAGTCTTATAAAAGTTTTGAAAACATTGTTATAAATGTTAAACCTGTACTTCCCTAAATTTTTCTAAGCTTTATTCTCCCTCACCCTTTTCTCAGCCTCAACTCTTCTCTAGTGTTTTCCCAGCTTCCTCATTCCACTGTAGACTTTTAAATAGGCCCCCAAAGGGAACTACATTGTCTGAGTTACTAATATAGTCCCTATTTATAGCCACTGTGTTTACATAAGCAGCTAGACAGTAGCTGGGCAGCAGGTTCAGAGAAGCTGTTTGGGATAATGGGAGTGATAAAGATGCTGGGGGTGGATAGAACTGACAGATCTTCTGATGCATTGGACCACATGAAAGATAACCATGGAGAGGCTGTGAACGAAAAATACCCCGAAAACTAAGCAAATGGAAAAAAAAAGAGTGAGTTATTAACTTCAGGAAAGACAAAAAGTTTTATAAGAAAGAAAATGTAACCGTAACATACAATTTGGCTCAACAGAAAACAATGTTTTCATAGGTATAATGTACACTTTTAACACAAATGTATCAAAAATGTGATAGTATTATACTGAGAGATTATAGGTAAGGGAGATGGGTTTAAGTGCTAAATCCTTATCAAACACACTAGAAAATTAATGAATGATGTTTAACATTGAAAAATGAAGAAAGAGCAGTATAAGACTATTTTATAGAAATGTAAATATAATAACAGAAGAAACAGTAACAGCTAAACATCGAAAATGGTGGACTCTAGTGACCAAGACTGATAGGTGGAGGAAGTGAAGAGGAATTTTTGGTTTTCATTATTAGCTTTTAAATACTATGTGACTTTTTGTTAAGTATTTGCATGTAGTATTTTGATTAAAATAATTTTTTACAAAAATAAATTTTATTTGAAAGGCTATGAAATGATGGTTCACCGAAAATCCCATGGAGGGAGGAACCTGACATGCTAGAGTCCATGGGGTTGCAGGGTGTTGGACACAATGAGCACAAAAGAACTGCAGATGACTCTTAAACATATGAAAATATATTTGGGCTTCCCTGGTGGATCTGTGGTAAAGAATCCACCTGCCAATGTAGGAGACATGGGTTCCATCCCTGGTCCAGGAAGACCCCACATACCAAGGAGCAATTAAGCCTGTGCACCACAACTGTTGAGCCTGCACTCTAGAGCCCAGGACCGCAATTACTGAAGCCCATGCACCCAAGAGCTCATGCTCCTCAACAAGAGAAGCCACCACAATGAGAAGTCTGCACACCACAACCATAGGGTAGTCCCCACTCTCCCCAACTAGAGAAAAGCCCATGCAGCAATGAAGACTCAGCACTGCAAAAAGTTAACTAATTAATTGAAAATTTTTCCAAAAACATACCAAAAAAAGACATTTGACCTTATCAAAATTGAGACATGCAAATTAGAACTACCTTGAAATACTAATTTCTCATCTATCAGATTGGGAAAAACCCCAAAGTTAGATGCTATCCTGTTTTGGGAAGGCTGTAGGGAGCTCAAAATTATTGAACCTCTATTAAGAAGAATTTGGCAATAGCCACTAAACTGCAGCTGCATTTCTCTTTGACTCAGCAAACTCTCATCTAGAAAGGCTCCCCCAGACATTCCCGCATGCATATAACAGGACATAAAAGATTATTCATTATAATATTGTTTAAAATAGCAAACAATTAGAAACAATCCAAATGTCTGCTGATAGAGGATTGGTTAAATAAACGATGGTTCCATCACTGAGTGGAAAATATTTATATTCTCAATGAATAAGAAAAAAAAAACCAACATAATTTTACAACCAGCTTCAGGCCCTCCAGAGCGCAGGGGGCTGTGTCGGAAGCCTCTCAGACAGAGCAGACTCTCTGCCCTTTCGAAGCCTGACCATAAGAGGAACTTGGCTCCCAGGCCCTTTCAAAATCTTAGAAACAAGCCAGGTGGTGAGGGAATGTAAGACTTGATGTCAGTCTTGGGTCCCAACCCCACTTGGGCACTGTGTTAACTGAGACACTCCAAGCTTTGGTTCCTCATCAACAATTGGGGAGACAATTCCCCACATCAGGGGGGATGTCATGAGGATTAAGTGGGACAGTGTATGTGACACAGGTGGCACAGGGCTTTACCTACAATAAGCGGTCAACAACACAAGTTATTTTAAACAGTAGCACTGGAAAAAAAGAATCCTGTATCCAGGATTGCATTCATTATAGGGGTACAGTCACCCTGGAAATACCAAGATAAGAATCAAAAAAAAAAAGAATGGTAGGAATTCCCCTTCATGACCAGGAAGTTTGGGAAGAAACTTGTCATCCACTGGCAGCCACATTCACCATGTGGCTGCCTCCAGCTTTTCGTTGCCCTATGGCTGCCTCTGGGGCTGGCACACACTCTCCCGCACACACTCTCCTGCACACACACTCCTGCACACACTCTCCCATACACACTCTCCCTAGGTATTCTAGATCATCAGGCTTGGAAGGACCTGAACCCAAACACCTTCTGTTTGGACTGAGAAACCCCAAAACTAGAGAAACCAGTGATGTATGCAAAAGCATGTGGCTGGCAGTCCTGTTTCATAGCCAGGTCGAGCAGCTAATGAAACTGGTAATCAGGTACATGTTTTATGATAGCAGTTTTCTAGTGACTCAAAGCAAAAATAATAAACCTGAAAGTGAGTGCTCAGCACATACATAGGCTAAATTGACTTTCATTCATTTCTGGAAGGGGTTGTGATCAGTGTGAAAGCATATGATTGATACTGGTGGAGTAAGTAAGGTGTTTATCTACGTCCACCCAGCCTCATGGCTCTGCCTACATGTTACCTTTTACATGCTTCTAGTGGAGTAAAGCCTCCAATTTAGGGGCAGTTTGTATTGCAGTAAAAACAAAAATTTCTAGAATGTGCCCAATCTGTGCTCCAGCAATGACTAGATATGTCATGTTGGGTTTCCATTTCCTCATCTGTAAAAGGGCATATCAGGCACTTTCATCATGCTGTTGCAAAAATAAAATCAGATAACTATCTGCTTGGCACATAGAGACCCTACTTCCTACAAACCCAGATATCCCCTTGCCTGGTCTATATATGGGACCTGATCAGTCTCACAACAGCATACAGACCTTGCTCTTTGAATTCCAAAGATTTTCTCCTAAGCATCTCAAAAAGTAAAATAAAATCCCTTCCATGATATTTACATAAGTAAATAGCTTTTAATTTCCTCGGCCAGAACCAAGAGTTAAGAAGAATCTTGATAAGAATTACAACATTTATTTCTTCTTCAAGTTCCCCAAATAACTTTTGCATCCGCATTTCCCTTGGGGACTGGTTCCCACCATATCTACATTGATCTGGAAAACTCTGGATCCAGCCACATTCACAGGGTTCCTGATTCTCCCGCATTCCTTCCCCCAAGAATTTGCTCACTACACGGTTCTTAGCTGAAATAAACAGACTGAGGTGAAGAATTTCACAGAGATATATCAAGCATTTACTAAATTCTAGGCACTGTGTGAAACTCTTCCCTGTCACATTTAATTATGACAATAATCCTGAGAGGTAAGCATCAGTGTTCCCATCTTACAGACGACAAAACAGGAACTCAAAGCATTAAATGACTTGCCTAAACTCTGGGGCAGAGTGGGTTGGAATCCCGATCTCTAAGTTTGTTATAACTAGGGGTCTCTAACTTCTAAAGCACCTTTGTAACTGCTTTCCCTTCCCACCCCACTCCCTACACAACAGCAGAAGCCCCTGCTTTTCAGCAAGTCACTGGCTAACTTTAAGAGTGGCCACATCATTTTCTCAATGTCTGTTGGTGAACAAAGACAGCATTATGTTTCCAACACAGTAGTCAGGTGCTGGGGGAAAAAATCCCGTAACTTCAGTAATTTTCCACCCTCTGGACTAAGACATATACACATTAAGGCTCACCATAAGGTATAAACACTGCTTTTAAATGATGCAAGCTCTCTTTTAGTAGGACGTAAATTCTAAACTCTAAGGTTTAATAGCTTCCTTTTTTGTACGTATCTTTAATAGACACACAAACCTAAACAAATAGACAAACCGTCAATACAACAGCCAACCAGTTGGATCGTGCTGTCAAATCAATTCAGATTTCCCTTACTACCTGCACCCGATTTGACTCTGGTCCTAGGCTGCTGACCTGAAATAGTTGCTGGCCGCGGCAAGCACCACGCGGTGGCAGGAGAATTCCTGGATGTCCACACACAAGATGACGTCGGTCAGAGCGTTTTCCACTCGCAGGGTCTCCAGGCCATTCTGCAGAATTAAGGAGAGTCCTGTGTCGTCAAATTTTACCTTATCCCCATTTAAGATTTCTACCAGGTCTCCCCTTTTCTGGAGGGCCTCATCTGTAGAAGGTGCCAAGGGCCCTTCCAAACTCTTCTCTACCACGTCGTCCATGGTCCAGGTGCCCCTTTGTCCTGCCATCAACACTCAGACTGAAGGAGCGCCCAAGTTTCAGGCAGGTCACATTGCAGAAGCTGGGCGGATTTCCTGTGCAAGGCCCTCCACTTATCACCAGCTGTCACACACACATAACAGGAAGTCTCGCACTTTCTCATCCTGTTACTACAAACGCCAGTAACTTCTATTCTTCTTCTTTCTGCAATCATCACAAGGTTAGAAATTACTTAGAAGGGTGTGTAGGAAGGGGCTCCATAGAAAAGGAGTGGCTTCTTGGAGTCTTTTATTAGTGCTGTGTGGCTATTTTGGTCCACCTCCCCCATCATATCCGTGATCAGGAAGCCTCTGGTTCTGGTCATTACATTTGTACTTCCAGGGCTTCTATATCCCAAAGTGTCGATGACGGAATGGACACAGGACGTTCTAAATCCTCTTCCTCCTTCCATCCAGGAGTCCAGGACCTGATGATGAGCACCCCCACTCAGTTCCTCGGGAACTTTGGGAAGCCCTACGTAGCTCTGGCGTTCTCATTTCTGTCAACACTGCCAGTCATCTGTCTTTATCTTCTTCCCTGCTCAGGGGAAAACAATGTCATAGCAATTAATGTTCCCTTTCCCCCTCCCTATTTTCTATTGTTTTAGGTATGCCTCTGGGGGCAGAGAAGAAAGGGCCTTTAGAAGCTCCATCCCCAGGGTCTTCTCTCTTGGAAGACCAATAGGGGTAGGTCAACACCAGATTGCCCTAGGAAGTCTCAAGTTGACCTGATTTCACTCAGCATCTATTGGTCAAGCATCTAGTAGTGGATCGTCAAGTATTTTCATTGTATCTGCAGGTCTCCATTCAATAGAAAAAACTGTCTTTTGTTAACCTCTTGTTATATCCTAGGAAATTTATAGGAGTTAATGTATTTTAATCCTTATAATAACCCAATGGTGCTAATATGACTTACTTAATTTTACAGCTAAGGTAAGTGAAGCTCTGCTCAAGTGAGTGGCAGGACCCAGTTCTCAACTCTAAAGCACCCATTTCCTCCACCACAGCCAGGCTATCAGAACTGTAATATCATGTTGGCCCTGGCTTCTTGTATCCCAGGGAGAGAACTGCTGGGCTTGCCTACTACAGCTACCCTAGTGCTCGGCACCTCACCAAAGCAGCTTCTGCTGTCTGCACCTGCGCTCATTCCTCTTGTGGCAGTGGGCAACAATGATCTGCAAGAGTCCAATCCTTTCTCTTTCCTGGTCAATGGTGACTCCCTCTCCTGGAGTCGCAGTTCTGCTTCAGCTCTTCTTTTCTTCCATGGATACTTACTCCTAAAATCGAGCCTTCAACATTCCCTGAAAACTAGGTCTTCATCCAGAGCTCTGTTAATCAAGATGCTTTGGGCTTCTGGGAATTCCCTGGCAGATAAGTGGTTAGGACTCCATGCTTCCATTGCAGGTGGCAAGGGTTCAATCCTTGGTCAGGGAACTAAGATCTCACAAGCTGTGCCCCAGGCTTAAAAAAAAAAAGATGCTTTTGACTTCAAAGACAGAATATCCCATCAAAAGTGGTTTAAACAATAAGAGTCTCACATTATAAGAAGCTAGAAGTGTGGAGTCCCAGGTTGATCCAGAAGTTCAGTGATGTCATCAAGGACAGAAGATTTTCCCATCTTTCACTCTATCTCCCTTGGAGTGATAAAGGTATACTGACATGGTCACACAATAGCTGTCGCAGTACAAAACACCATGTTTTCACAGAACTCTGGTCCAAAATCAGGACAAAAAAACACAGGTCTCTTCTCCTCCATCTTTCTCTTTATATCAGAGAGAGAAGTATTTCCTGAAATCCCCGTGATACTTTTCCAGTCCACTTGGCCACCTCAGACCAAACACCAGGAAATATAAAAATTGAATACTATGATTGGCTTGCATCAAACACAATTCATTCAATGGGACTAGTCCATCTCCCCAAGATCAAGAAATAGCCATGTGATAGCTGAACAAAGTTACAGCTTATTAATACAGAAGATGGGCTGGGTATACAACTAGTTCCCTGTGCCTGCCACAAGGACACACACAAGCCAAACTCCTCCTGCAGGCCTTGGCCAGGAAGAGCTCAGAACTTCACTCTATGACTCTAAACACCTCCTCTAGGAGAGCTGAGGACAGCACATGACCCAATGCCTTTTGTGGCATTCTGTCCTCTACAACCTCTCAGATTATAAACAACATTGGCCATATTCAATTCCACCCAACCACTTCAAATACAAAAAAATCAAGAATGTAACTCAATTCTTTGTTTCTGAAACATTGTATCAAGGCCAAATCTTGTTCTTTAAACTTTAAGAAAAAAATCTGTAACATTAATATATAGCCAATGATTAAACATGAACATACAATTTAATAAATTATTGTAAAGATAAATGTAAGTATAACCTGAGTATATAATGCATCACCAGGAGAGTACCCCGTGTGCTTCTTCCTAGTCCTAATCACTTTCTGCCACCTACAATTAACCACATTGACAGTTTCATACTTTCTATTATAGATTTACCAACTAAATAAGCATCCATAAACAATATAGTTTTTGTGTATAAAATTTTTAATGTGTATAAGCATAATTATAGTTATGTACATTTTAGTATGCCTTCTTTCATTCATCTTTATCTTTTTTTAAGATTCAACCACATTTCTGCCTGTTTTTTATCTTCTATGTGTTATCTGTGCCACATTTTCACATTCCACTACTGATGAATATTTGAGTGGCAAGTCAGTGGTTGTTTTGTTTGTTTGTATTTTTAGTTTATTCACCAAGTTGTGCAATATCAACCACTACTAACATGGATTTTTTTTTTTCTGTCTGCACCATACATCATGCAGGATCTTAGTTTCCCGACCAGGGATCAAACCTGTGCCCCATGCAGCAGAAAGGCAGAGTCCTAACAACTGGACCACCATGGAAGTCCAAGAATATGTCAATTCTTTGTTCATGGTGGATCCTGTTCACCAAGTTCCCCAATAATTTTCCATATACCTCCCAAACCCACCCACTCCACCACCTGAATAAGACTGTTATCTTCCCCCAAACCCTCCATTTTCCTAGTAGGCAAGAATACACAAAGTTGTACCATGAGTGTGATAAGATCTATGATCGGATTTTAGTGCAAAGGTAAAAAACACAACCAGTATGTCTATGTCAAACTGGATAAGCTCTGAGATTCATCATGAAATGGTAAATATTCTTTACAGCTGCAAGCAAAATAATTCAGTTCTGTGTAAACTTTATTTTCCTACCATGCAATGAAATATACAAACCATTGGCAAAAGCTTTACTCCTGAGAAAAGAATCTAATTATATCTTACTAAGCTAGTTGGCTTTATGATGCTTGTAAGGAATAGATTCTGTCCCCATACAAATGTGTGGCTGCTTCAAGGAAAATTTCTATTCTTAAGGCCACAGATTGCCCCTTCTGACTCCAGTCAGTTGTCTTCCATAAAGCAAATAATATTGATAGAAACAAGTCTTAAGTCAGCTACAGAAGAAGAGCCACTGTTTCCCCATGTTAACATACTGCTGCTAAAGCTACCATTTATTGTGCATCAAATATGGTCCAGGAACTACGAGAGGTGTTTTGTGAATTCTTCTTCTTTCCACTAACGCAGTGCAGTTAAGTACTTTGATCACCATTTTAGGGACACGAAAACAGGCACGATCACATAGTGATCGAGCACACAATATCGATGTCATGCCTATATCCATCCAGAGGTGACCCACCCAAAGCATCACGCTACCTGAGAGGCTTCTCCAGCAATAAGAACATGCCAAATCACCAGAGGTGCTGGAGAGTCCATGCCTCCCAAGAGTGACCTTCACCTAACAAAAACGTAGACAAAAAACTCTAGCTTCCTTGTCTCTTTGTGGACAGCAGTGAAGTATGTTCTACACCACAGAGTCCTCTCATTTCTTATCCTCTTATGACTTCGTGTCCTAGTTTGCCTCTTGGTCGAGCTTGCTCGAGATATTAAGGGGTTCTCTCTTTTTGGCTGAAATTGCCAACTTCCAGTATTTTGCCAAAATGACCAACATGAAGGGCAAAGGGAGCAGCACTCACCGTAGGCTCTCTAAGCCTTGAAGAAAATATGGAATTGTTCCTTCAGTCACACCCATGTGCATCTTCTACAACAAAGGTGATATTGTAGACATTATGTTCAAAAAGGAATTCCCCACAAACGTTCCCAGGGTGAAACTGGGAGAGTCTAGTGTTACCCAGCATGCTGTTGGCACTGCTGGAAACAAACAAGTTAAGGGCAAGGCTCTGGACAAGAGAGCTAATGTAAACACTGGGTAGATTCAGCCCTCTAAGAGCTGAGATAGCTTCCTCAAATGTGTGAAGGAAAGTAATCAGAAAAACAGAAAGCCAAGAGAAAAGTACTTGGGCTCAACTGAAGCACCGGCCTTCTCCCCCTAGAGAAGCATTCTATGTAGGAACCAGTGGAAAGGAGCCTGAGGTGCTGGAACCCATTCCCTACAAATTTGTGGTGTAATAGGTGTAAAAAAATAAAATAAAAGACCTCTGTGTTGTGTTAGTCACACAGTTGTGTCTGACTCTTTGCAACCCCATGGACTGTAGCCCTCCAGGCTCTTCTGTCCATAGAACTCTCCAGGCAAGAATACCAGAGTGTGCATTTCCTACTCCAGAAGATCTTCCCAACCCAGGGATCGAACCCGGGTCTCCTGCATTGCAGGCAGATTCTTTACCATCTGAGCCACGAGGAAAGCCCCAAAGACCTCTGGGCTATGGGAGGAAAAAGATATTAAGGACTCTGGTGGCAGGCCTCAGGTTAGAAATTCATGGAAGAATGTCAACCCTGGAAGACATCAGAGAATTAAGGCAAGACACTAGGTCTGGAGGAACAGTAATACCAACAACGGGGCTCAGAGTACAGAGTACGATAGACGGGCATAAGGTCAGAGCAAGGTCAGTTGGTTATATTTTATGGAGAGGCTCTAAAAAAACAGATCAAAGTCTCAGTTTCTTTATCTGTAAATTGTAGCTAATAACAGTATCCACCTTGATGTGTTGTGACGAGGGGGAAATGAGTTAATATGTGAAGCTTTTCACAAATGCCTGGTATACAGTAAGCATTAGCTATTATTATTCAAGCATTTCTGTAGAAAAGAAAGTATGTGCATTTTATTCTAAATCTGGCTTCTGGCTCCAGACCAAAAAACTCCTTCAGGACAATGGTCTTTGTTAGTATCCACAGGCTGTTTATTATCCCCCTGTTATCTTGGATCATTTCCATATCGTCAGTGCAGAGGAGCCCACAGACCACCATCTCCCCTGGGGAGATAAACATTCCCATCACTCCACCCTGTGCGTCAGAAACATTATTCCACCGAGAGTCACAATTCACAGAAGTATTTAGCCGTCTGGGAAATTCTTCCCAGAAGTAAGCCAGATTAAAGAGGTAATTTGAAAAATACATTATTCCAAATGTATATAAAAACACAGTATGTGTATGTACTTTTTAATATTTAATATTCAGCTGCGTCACACCCAGAATTTTTCCTTGCAGTGCATGAATTCTCTGTTCACAGTAGTTGTGGTGCACAGGTTTAGTTGCTCTGTGGCATGTGGGCTCTTCATTCCCTGACCAGGATTGAACCCATGCCCCCTGCTGTGCAAGTCGGATTCTTAACCTGTGGACTACCAGGGAGATCTCTATTATATTTATAATATAAACATGCAATTTTTTCAAATAATGTATTAAAATACATGATGTATATTAATATATTCATTATAAACACTAATGTGTTATAAATGATATTATTACTATGAAGAGAAACATTGTCATGTTCTTGGGTTAAGTATCCTGTGTGCTTTATATTATCTTATTTTCTTATATCCTGAGAATTTGATAAAATAGATTGTTTTCCTCTTTTTACAGTTGAGGAAACCAAGGCTTAAAACCGAAGTTGGATTCACCTGAAACTATCAACATTGCCAATCAGCTATAGTGTCAAAGTGTTAGTCGCTCAGTAGTGTCCAACTCTTTGTACACCATGGACTGTAGCCCACCAGGCTCTTCTGTCCATGGAATTCTCCAGGCGAGAATACTGGAGTTAGTGAACATTGCCTTCTCCATACCCCAATAGGAAGGAAAACAAAATTGAAGTTGGGTGTTTCGTTCCAGGTCACACAGGCTGTACTCAGTAAGTCAGTTACAGCATCCGATTTGCCCATGCCCTATTCTAATGGAAAGTTTCCAGTTCACCTCTTCTATCGCCCAGTAAGTCATTTTTGGGTTTGTTACTAACTAGAGTGGATGCCCCCATACAAAGACGGCCACATGCACATAGACATTAGCTCAAGGACACATGGTGCCGGCTCAAAAAGATCAGCTGGGACAACTAGAGACTCTCTAATTTGAAAAAAGAAACACAGAGTTTTCCCTGAGAACCAAAATAAGAGGCAAAAAGATGTATCAAGAGATGCCATAGATTGAGTCAGAACCATGCCAAATTAAAGCCATTTGGAAACCAAACTTCTGAAAAGCAAAAACAGTAAGTAAGCAGAGGAACTTGGAAAGTTAAAGTGGAGGTCAAAGCTGATATGTCGAGAGTAGCTGAGACAGGTCACCCTGAGACTGGGTGGAGAGCCATGGACTCCTTTTGCCCAAATCCCAAGACTGCTCTGAATCTGGATCGAGTTTCTACCTCTAGCTGCAGCTCCACTTTGGATTTCAGAGAGATTTCTGCCTAGATTCCACTTTTACTGAAGTAGCTTAATTGAGACTTTTTTCACTGTATTCAAATGAGCCTAACTGGGACAGAAGCAGAGCAGTGCTGAGCAGCTCATCTCTCTGACCCCACATACCAACCGCTGGGCTACCCTTCCTGCACAGACCAGAGATGTTGCCAGGTGCAGACATGGCCTTGAAAGAAAGGTCAGAAACCATACAGCAGCCAGTACTAATTCAGGTTTACTGTTTATACACAACCCTAAAGTCGACTTTCCAAATGAAAAGTCAAGGAGTAAATCAGAAACAGCAAAACGTCCAAAGAGTGGGTTTTGTCAATAAAATGCAGCACCCAAATATTTGCCTATTGCTAAGTGCAGGAGAAAAGCTATAAAATCGTAGGTACAAGATGTTTCTATTTTTGCAGACATGAGAGTATATGAAAATAGATAAAAGACCAGAAGGAAACACATTCATTCATTCGTCAAATGTTTCACAAGTGTGTTCTAGGTGCTCAGGATGCAAGGGTGAGCAAAAAGTGACACAGTTCCTACCCTCAAAGAGCTTCTGTTGTAGTGAGGAAGACCAACACATGCACTGTAATCATTCTAAGTGTTTGAGGAGAATGCACTTGGCGGAAAACTTTATCATGGGCAATGTGATCTCGTCAGAGAAGTTAGCAAGGGCTTCTCTGATAACTAAGTTGTGATTGATAAATATGCAGTACCTGCATGAAGGGTTGTCCAGGCAGAGGCTACAGCATGGGCAGAGTCCAGTAAGGAGGGACACTTGCCCTCTGGAAATAGCTGTCTCTGTATGGATAACAAATTACTAGGAGCCAGTATGGATGAGCAGGAGGAAAAGGAGGCCAGTGTGAAATCTGTCACAGTGATCCAGGTGGCATAAGATGGCAGCAGCATGGGCTGGGAGACAGGGATGGGGACAGAAAAAAGCTGATGAATGGGAAGTTATCTAGGAAAGTCAAAATCAATAGGAATTGGTGATAGATTGGATTTGGAAGGTAAAGGAAAGGGAATTTTCAAGAATGGCTTAGGTTTCTAGTGTGAATAGCTGGATGAATGGAGTTACCAACACTCTGATATGGGGAACACTGGAAAAGGAACAGGTTTGGGGGAGAAGAGTATGAGTTTAGTTTTTAGTTTTGCAAGATGAGAAGAGTGCTAGAGGGACTTCATCGGTGATCCAGTGGCTAAGACTTCATGCTCTTAAAGCATGGGGACCCAGGTTCAATCCCTGGTCAGGGAACTAGATCCTGCATGCTGCAACTAAGACCTGGCACAGCCAAATAAATACATATCTTTAAAAAAAAAAAAAAAAAAAAGAGTGCTGCTGATGTGTTGCACAACAATGTGGATAGATTTAAAATTATTGAACTCTGCATTCTCAAATGGTTAACATGGTTAAAAATAGCAACAACAACCAAAACAGCTAAAGAAAGAAGTTTTCTTTCTAGTTTTAACATATTGGGAATATTGAGCCCAGGGTATTCCAGAGTTCTGAAAGTATTAACGTCAAATGTCATGTTTCAAAATCTTCTTAGATGAAACAGTGCTGAATATGCACTTGGCTTCGAAATACAAAATTAATCAAAGTTGAGTCCCTTGAGTTGAGATATTTAAAACAACTAAGACATTTTCAATTTATCTGTAAATTCATCTAGCACAAAAGTGATATTAAAGATTTGATTACATTGTTCCCCCTCCCAAAGTAGCTATAAAGGACACTGTAAGGAAAATTTGAATGTGAGCTGTACTCAATGACATTACACCAAGGTTAAATTTCTTACATGTGATCAGGGCATTGTGGTTATGTAGGAGAATGTTTGTTCCCAAGAGATAATGCTCTTTTGCAGGTGAAGCATCATAATACCTGCCATTTAATTTCAAATGGTTCAGTAAAATAAAATGTTTCATATAAAGATAAAGCAAAGAGTGTGTGGGAGCTCATTATACTATTCTTTTATGTTTTAAATTCAAAATGTTTGGAGGAGGATATAGGGAGCACACAATCTCCAGCTTAGATGGAGAACGAGGCTTGAAAGGTGCAGCCAAGAACAGGCTCAGAATCACTCTGAAGGATCAGAGTGGTAAGATCTTGACTTTCCTGGTAAGAACACTGCTTTCCTTACGCCAAAGTTAAGATGCTGCGCCTTGTTCTACTGACACTGTTAATTTAGGGTGGGGATGCTGCTGTCAGAACGTCCCCAAGGACTCAGTCTTACAACAATCTCCCAACTGAGTAAGTAAATCCAGCAGAGATGGTCACCTCTGGATGGACCATTAGAATTAAAAAGTGTGAACCTGAACAGCTAAGGATAAGTCCACAGCACAGCGTGGGGTGGGGGAACTGGGGGACGGGGACTTCCAATCAATCTCATTTTGAAACATCCAGGTGGCCTTCTCACACTTAAAACACTTCATCTAGCATGGAAAAATGTGACCAAGGCTGTGTGACATTTTAAGCTACAGAATTTCAATACATCTTTAGATGAGAGATGAAAAACAAGGAAAACATTGGGTTAATGAAGTCCACTCTCTATATCTCCATTTCAAGGGAAACTTTCATGTAGTCCATGGATATATCATCCACATTATCCAGAGATTCTCAGATTAGCCTAAATTCTTTTAAACCTGACACACTGGAAACCTAATGCCATAAGTATGATTCAGTAACTCTGATCTTTTATGAGTCTTAAAAAATACGTAGAAACATTTTAACACATACCAAAGGCATTCAGGAAGGCCCTTTAGATGATCTCCAGTCTGGGTTAACAGCACTGCTGCTCAGGATTGTGGATATAATAAGATGTGGATGTGAGAAGATAAAGTGTTATTGAAAGGTACTAGTTTATCCATAACATAATCATCTTATTAACCCTTCCAGGTACAAATACGGCAGGAGATATTGAGGGGAACAGTACAGAAAAGTGAAAGTCCCTGCTCACTTCTGAATCTCGCACTGCCTCTGCAAATAGTTTCTTTCAGTATGAGGTGTAGAAAGGTATATACTAACTTAAACTGGGGACTGGAAAACTTAGCCATCACTTTTTCAGAGGAATAACAAGAATTTGAGGGCTTATACCTGGAGAAAGGATCATAGTATAGAGAGAGTCAGGAGATCTACCCAAGGAGCTTAGGGGTTCCTTAGATCCCCATCCTAATTGTCTAGGGGTTCTGCTTGAACAGGAGAACAGAAGACCACTGGAAAGGACCAAACTGAAGTCAGAAGGACCTGAATTTTAATTCCAGTTATTGCATTTCTCAGTGTGGCAGTGACAATTTGCTTAACTTTGCATCGTCTCAGCTTTACCTATAAAATGGGTTACCTATCTTACAGCATTGTTGTGGCTATCAAATTAGAGATAGTTTTGTTAAGTCCTTAGCACTGAACCTGACATACCTTAGTGTTAAATAAGTAACAACTATTATTAAATAAGGAAAGTTTCAAACCCTAAGCATAGAAGAGCAGAGACATAAATTCCCTGCAGACATGAGAACCATTTTGGCCACTGCCTGACTGACTGACATGTAAATCATGTCTAGTGCTCTCAAAATAATCCACCTTAACGGAAAGTCATTTCTTCGTCTGAAGTCGACAAAGTACATTTCTCTGCACTAGGCTGCCCCTTTCCCTGGAAGCTCTGTCCTGGGTCATCGACAGGTCCAAGATGACACTGAGGATGGGGAGTTGAAATTGGCCCTTTTCCAGAATTAAGTTTAAGTTTAATCAATATTATTAAATGCCAAGTATGAGCGAGCCATAGTGATAGACACTAGGGGATACAGAAAGGACTAAATATCCCCCAACTCTACCTCAAGGAGCTCCCAGTCTGAGACCAACATGAGAACAGAAAATCTCTAAGGAGTTTATGAAACATGCAGGTTACTGTGAGACATTCGAAATTACATGAAGCCTTCTAGATCCAATTTTATATATTTTCAACATTTTATTCTGTTCCTCAGTTTAGTGCTTTTCCTTAGCAACTGAACTCTCAGCAAATGGGCTTAAGTCAATGTATATTCAAATGAGAAAAAAAGTCCACCACTCTGTTTGCTTCAAAAGTTTCCATCTTTGTCTCTGAGTGCTGAGTGCTCAGTTGCTCAGTCATGTCCGAGTCTGCAATTGTATTAACTTTGTTAGTTCTATGATTCTTGTCTCTGGCACTGGAGGAGGGGTACCTAGTACAGTCTGAGGTACTGTATTAGAGGCACCTAATACAGCGTTATGCCAGGAAGGATCTTTCTGTCATACTCTCTGTGAGAGTCTCGTTGGGGATTAGAGGTTTCAACATGAATTTTGTGGGGATGCAGTTCTGTCCATAGTGTTCCACCCCTGCCCACCCCCCAAAATCCATGTCCTTATTGCATGAAAAATACATTCTTTCCACCCCAACAGTTCCCAAAGCATTAACTCATTCTAGCATCAATTTTAAAGTCTAAAGTCCAAACTAAGTATCAAAATCAGATGTAGGTGAGACTAGAGGTAGGACTCGTCCTGAGGCAAAACAGCTCTCCAGCTGTGAACCTGTAAAACCAGGCAAGTTAAGTGCTTCCAAATACAACGGTGAGACAGGCTTTTCCATTCCAAAAAGGAGAAATAAGAAAGAAGGAAGGGGTGATACATCCCCCCAGAAATCACAGCCCAACAAGGCAAATTCTGTTAGATCGTAAGTCTCGAGAATAACACTCTTTGGTTTGATGCACAGCCTTCCAGACCCACTGGGGCAGCAGCCCCACCTCCCCAGCTAGGCAGCCAGGGTCATGCCCTCAAGGCTCCAGTCATTTTAACAGAAAGAATTTAATATAGGGAATGTTTAACTAGATAATAAAGAATTACTAACTAAAGGCAAAAAAGAGATTACTAAGCTCTCAGAGAGGAAGCAATGGCAGAAAGCGGTTCCTAGGCTGGGAGAACCAAGGGAAGAGGTTGGAATTATTCAAATTTAGGAAGATCCCCTGGAAGAGGAACTGGCAATCCACTTCAGTATTCTTGCCTGGAGAATTCCTAGGACAGAGGAGCCTAGTGGGCTATAGTCCATAGGGTCGCAAAGAGTCGGACATGACTTGAGCGACCAACACTAGATGACTGGGGGTTTGGAGATGAGTCCCAGTGGACTGGGACCCAGACTTCGGAGGAAGCAGGGCCAGCCAGTAGTGCTGGTATCTCTGCAGGGACACCATATTGGCTTTGCAAGTTGGCAAAGCTTCAGACTGGACTGAATTGTATGTTACTTGCTAGGCTTGCCATAGCAAAGCACCACAAACTGGGTATCTTAACAGAAATATATTGTCTCACATTATGGAGGCTAGAAGTCCAAAATCAAGGTGTTGACTGGGTGGGCTCCTTCTGAAAGCTCTGTGAAGGAAGGGTCTATTCAAGGCCTCTGTCCTTGGCTTATAGATGGTCTTCTTGTGCCTCTTCACATTGTTTTGCTTTATGTATATTTTTGTGTCCAAATTTCCTCTTCTTATAAGCACATCAGTCATATTGAATTAAGGCCCACCCTCATGTTACCCTGCATACCTCTGTAAAGATCCCATCTCCAAATAGGGTCGTATTCTGAGGTTCTGAGGGCAAGGACTACAGCATACGAATTTGGGGGAACACAACTCAACCTGTAACAAACTATTTCTGGAATGAACTACCTCTGCCAGAGTGAAGGAGCAGCATTGCTGGATGCTGACAACAGGAACAGGATGCCAGTCAGAAATAAACCAGAAGCAAAGAGGAAAATGTCTCTTCTTCCTCATCTAGCCCTGCAGTCTCCCCAACATCCCTTATGGACAGAGCCTAAAAGGAAGCAGCTGGCCAAGAAAAAATGTGGCTTGCACAGTCCCAGCCCCTGCATCACAAAGCAGAATATAGAAAAGTGGGTTTGAAAGCTGAGAGATCATAGTTTAAAAACTGACAAAGTGCAGAATAGTTGCTACTTATTAATCACTAGCATCAGAACTTTTATTTTCATTTTCCACACATTTTATAGTATAAAAGGAAGAATTGCAATAAAATTTTTAATTGAACAAACATACTGGCTATGCTGCTAAAGCTGTACTGACAGTTGGTGGGCTGGAACATCCCCGTGCCTTAGCTCACATTCTCTTGTGCACTGATCTACAGCAGTGTACTGGTGGCTTTCAGAACTGAGCTACAGAAGGCCAATGTGTAATACGTGTGGTGTGTAAGAAAATGAAAAAAATGGAAGTCACGTTGTTATCAAGTGTTGTTTCCATTTTGTAGTTCAGGCTGTGAGAGTTCAGAAGGAGAGGTCATTTGCCCAAGGTCACACAGCTAGTAAGAGACAGAGCATGGATTTGAACTGGGACCTGATTCTCTGTGTCTCATCTGCCAAATGAAATTAACAGTACTTACTCAGTAGAACTGTTCTAAGGATTAAATTAATATGTATATTGTGCTTAAGACACAGCCTGGAATGTCACAAGCGTTCAACAAATATTGCCTGAGTCTGGGGCTTTTTCTACCATCCCAGGTTGTCCCGTTATACACACTCGTCAAAACTTCATGGCATTTGGAGGGCAGAACTGCAATGAACAGAGACAGAGTTGGGAACAAAATTCCTTTAAATTTTTTAAAATCATAATATATTTTGTTATCTAATCTTTCTGCCAGCAATCATCCCTTTTGGACCCCCAGGATCTAGACACAAGCATTGACTGAGCACCAGCCACATGATAACCACTGGAGATATAACACAGAGACAGAGAGAGTCCCACCTTCAAGTGACAAGCAATGAGAACACAAAAAAAGGCCATGGTGGATCTTTCACGTCTGGATTTCCCTGACACAGGTGTGGGAGCCTGTATTACGGAAACCGGATGAGGACCTGAAGAAGAGAAAACTTTCATGGAGGAAGTCATGTTTGAGGTGAAATCTGAAAGACAAGTAGGAGATTGTAAGCATTTCAAACATAGGTAAGAACTTGAGAAAAAGCCTCAAGGCAAGAGAGAGCGAGGAGTCTTTGAAGAACTGAAGGAGGGTGACTGTGGTGTAGAAGTTAAGGTGACAACATGCAAAGCTGGTGAGATCCCCAGAGCCTGTTCCTGCAGGGTTCTGTGAGCCACAAGACCCTGGACATTATCTGGGTGATACTGTAGGACCACGGAAGGGTTTTAAGCAAGCGAGGGACAATAAGACATGCACTTTAAGAAGATCAGCTCTCAGGACTTCCCTGGTGGTCCAGTGGTTAAGAATCCACCTTGTAATTCAGGAAATGCAGGTTTGATCCCTGGTCAGGGAACTAAGATCCCACATGCTGTGGAGCAACTAAGCCCATGCACCACAGCTACTGAGCCCGCATGCCACAACTAGAGAGTCTGTGCACCACAACAAAAGATCCCACGTGATGCAACAACTAAGATCCAATGCAACCAAGTAAATAAATAACTGTTTTTTAAAAAGAAAGAAGATCAGCTCTGGATGTGGTAGCGGGGGTGGTTTGGAGTGAGGTAAGAGGGAAGGTGGGGAAATCAGAAAAGCTGCTACCTGCCAGCAAAAGCCAGGTGAGAGCTGATGAAGGTCTGAGATAGAGAAGTGTCGTGGGGATGGAGAAAAGTGGATGGATTCAAGTAATATATAAAAGGTAGAGCCCACAGCATTTGAAAGCTGATTAGAAATAAGGAATGAGGAGCAAGAAGAAGAAATGAGAGAACTAAAGGAAAATATCAAAGCTTCTACTTAGGGCAACTGGATTGATGGTGATACCCTTTGCCAGGATAGGGGCACATGAGGCAAAGCAGCCTTAAGGCAGAAGAAAATGGGTTTAGGTTTATGGTTGTGTTTGAAATGTGCAAGTTATCCCGATGGAGATGATTTCTAAGTAGCTGGATTCTTTGTAAACCATCATGTCTTATTTTCCCACTTCAACTAGTGACAACAGTCCCACCTCTCCAAGCAGCCAAGCTCTCTATGAA
Organism: Okapia johnstoni; assembly: GCA_024291935.2. Lineage (NCBI taxonomy): Eukaryota > Metazoa > Chordata > Mammalia > Artiodactyla > Giraffidae > Okapia > Okapia johnstoni. The sequence continues at coordinate 84,525,626 of CM044311.1, read as the reverse complement.
CCAACCAATAAGTGCCTTGAGTACCACCTGCTATAAATGAGAGTATTATTAGCCTCTCATTTTAATAACCGATAAATTTAAATTTGCTCCCCTCCAAAATTCATCCTTAGTGAGAACAGGATGTGGGTGTATGCAACACATAATTATATATGTACTGTGAACTCTATTTAAAATGAGACCATTGTTACTCAACTGTTAGATACTTTCTAAACCCAAACCTATTTTTCGCTCTTTATTTTGCTACCATCAGCTAGGAGAGAGGGTCCCATTTTTTTTGTAATGTTGACCTGTTATTCATCTCAAAATTAAACACTAAGAAATGGAACACAAGTTATTTGAATTTTTATTCTGGAAAGGAAAATTCTAAGCTTCACAACATCAAATCAGATGTCTTAATCTGAGAATATGGCCAACTTAGAATCAGAAAACGTTATGACTAGAACATTTAAATAAGTGAATATTATTTTTAACTCAGAAATCCCTATGTACAAGGCTCTGTTCAACAAATTTTGGCATCTTTTGGGAGGAAAACACGTAAGTATAATTCTGCTCTCCCCCACAGTGGGTCAAGTAGCAGCTGCAGAAGAATCAGTGTTGGCCCCAAGCAGAACCTCTAGAGAGACTACACCTCTGATGACTGAGTGAATAGAAAAGCCACAGCCCACTCAATTCAAAGGAACCATGTATGCTGAGAGGGATTCAAAGAAGCCACTTCCTCCAGGAGGCTGTCCCTCATTCCATTCAAACTGGGTAAGATGTGCCTCCTGTTTGTTCACATGGAGCCCTGGGCGTTTCTGCCCTGGCACTAGACACCCATTACTGGAAACATCTGTTCTAGTGCCCATTCCTCTGCTATACCTTTGTGCAGTGTGAGGGCAGAAACTCTGCCTTGGACATCTGCATCTCCCTAGCGTTGGGCACAGTAGATAATCAGTTGTTGTTGTTCAGTCACTAAGTCGTGTCTAACTCTTTGCGACCCCATGGACCGCAGCAGATACTCAATAAAATCTGATAAATAAAATACTGAATGCCCTAGTCACACATTTCTCAGACAACTCTAACATCAATAAACACACTTTGATGCTCAGAGCTAAACACTTAAAAACATGTAATTTTATAAAATCTTACTCTTAGCTCTACTGTTGTAGCCACGCGTTCCGGGAAACAAACTCACTCAGAAGGACAATGCAGATAGTGAAGTGCAGTTTATTACACCAGCGGGCCCAAGGCAGAATCTCTTCTTAGCCTAGGACCCCGACCAGTTTTTGTGAAAACCTTATATACCCTAAGTGTACATGCTCAAAGCCACCTCCCCAAATTCTCTGAAACTAGTCTGATCAAAGGAAAAGAAAGATACAATCAAAGTTAACTCGTGATTTGTATGCCTTAAATCCATGATTCATATGCCTTAAGCCTAGGTAGTTAACAGTGGACAATTATCAATAGGCCTATGGTCATACCCCAATAAGCATAAAAGATACAATCAAAGTTAACCCGTGATTTGTATGCCTTAAATTCGTGATTCATATGCCTTAAGCCTAGGTAGTTAACAGTGGACAATTATCAATAGGCCTATGGTCATACCCCAATAAGCATAATGGAATTTGTGATTCTATTCGGTTACACAAATAATTAGGGTATTCTTTTAGGCCATGGAGAGTCTAGGTATGAGCCCTGGGGCTCTTTCATCTGGGGGGTCTAGTTTTCCAGTTGGTATGTCGTTTCCATAGATACTGGGCATATAGCTCCAAGTCCACAGTCCCGCCCAAGATGGAGTCTTGCTTTCAAGATGGAGCCTGTTCTGTCTGTTTCCTCCTTCACTACTACTAATGCAAACCCAGCTCCCTGTAAAGCCCTTTTAAAGAAGAGATTAAGATGTGCTCCAAATGAATGTGGATTTCACTTGATCAGCCACTGTGTGAAGTTTATCTTTTCTCCTCTGCTCTGATCTACTTCCATGGGGCACCATTTATGCATCCTTCAATTCAAATGTATTTATTGATTACATACTCTATGGCAAGCATTGTACTAAAAGCAGGATGTGCAGCACATAACATGAAAGAACCAGGCCCAGCCCCTCATGGAGCTTACAGCCAGGTATATACCATTGGCACCTACTCACCTACAAAGCTCCAAAGACCCTGAGACTGCCACGTGGGCATAATACATTTTTATCTTTAAGCTCTTGAAAATGCAATGCATTGATAAAGCAAGCTCTTGCTAATTCAGGGATATTCAGGGATAGTGGTCTGCCATTCAGAGTTAAATAACAAGTTTGCTAAGTATTTTTAAGTTTCCCAAGCCAACTGGGAACCGACCAATACACAAGGATTCATATAGAGGCACATCCAAGTTCCCCCTGGCCTCCCTCATTGCGGGCACCTGCACGGGGATATCCGTCCTGCAAAGCCAAAGGGAGACAGTGATGCCCACATCGTGCAGCATCATTTGCTAAGGTCTTTCAATCGCCTGCTTACAGGCCTCCCCCGTGTGAATTCAGGAAAAGGCGCCCCCTCTCGGCAGGCACATTAGAAAAACGCGTCCCTTCCTCTCCAGCCGTAGCCCCACTCAGGGGTGCATGGCTGGCGGGCGGCAGAGTGGAGCTCAGCCAAGATTTCAATCCCAGCATGCCCTTCGGCAGAGCCCCACGCAGAAGTTCTGCTACCAACTCGCTGGTCCGTGCAACGGGTGCAAAATGCATTAGCGCGTTTATATTACATTTATGTTTAATGTTCATAACTAACTAAGGAAACCAGTTTTTCTGGGAAATTACCGACCTATATGGAACGCCTTTCCTAAAATCCCAGCAGCAGTCATGGAAACTTTAAGCACAATTCAAACTGATCAAACTTCTTCCAAGATCACTACTCATTTTTGTTAAATAACTCTAACTCTTAAGAGTCTATGACTTCATTGAGCTGTGAGCAATTCAGAAATGGAAAATGAGCAGAGTCTCCAGTTGTGTGGTTTGGGATAAAGTCCAGCACCTCCCTGGACAAATATCAAGGTCAGTGTTCCCACAACTCGCCAGTCGCTTCGATGAGGAAGTGCCGGCTTGGTAGCCTTTGAGCCTCTCAGAACTTGAATTCCCAGCAAATCATTTTGTGTGATTCACCCAGGACCAGCCCCTTCACTTGTGACTCTGAGAAGCAATTGTGAAAATAAGACTGCGATGGGGAGATGTTACAGGGCTGCCCTACACCAGCTGATGTGCGTATGGACAGCATGTTCTCAAAGGTCCCTCAGATGCCCGGCAACGGGCATATCTCATGACCATTTCCAGCCCAGACATCCTGGCCTTGCCTGTGCGTCTCCCTCCTTCTCCTCTCCCCTCTTGCCAGTCACCACCACCCCCGGATCCAAATTCTCCTCTCGATTTGAGATGAGCCATTCAGTACTCCCTTCCCAAGTCACCCCAGGCCCATCTTCAAGCTGAACAAATAGGTCGTATTAATGTTTCAACAGAGGCTTTGACTTTATAGGGTTTTTTTCTTTAATAAAATTCACCATCCTTGAACACAGCTGTGGTTTCAAAGAACCATCTTCTCTTTTGTTTTTCTGACGAATGGTGCAGTGGAAATCAGCTGCTTGAACCGCCTTCTTCAGCTTGATTGAACAGTGGAAACCTTTTTCTCCCAGACCCGGTGTCTGGTCTATGGTCAGTGCATTCAACTTTTCCAAGCTTAGACTAAAGCCCCCAAATTACAAATCGGCAGGTGGTTTACCCCTACTGGTTTAGAGTGCTAGCTATCTAGGTTTACAGACTGAAAGAGTTTAGTTTAAAACCTTGGTCGGGCCAGGGCCCAAGATCTGGCCCCCTAGCGTGGTCACTCAGTGGCTCCTGCCCACCTGGACATTCGACGGACTGCACAAGGCAAAGGACTAGCCTTGTTTGCTCTTGTGGCTTCTTTGGACGACGGTCATTTTGCTGTTTCCTCTGATCCTTCTCAGCCATCCCTGCTCACACATCAAAAGCAGAGAGCAGGCAGATTCCAGACTCAGCCTTCCATTTATGCACCCTATACAACTACCTTAAGGCCTCACACTCACCCCTAGAATCACACAAGCCTCGCAGGGAAGGGAGATTTCATCCTAAACTTGCTGTTCACATCCTTCCTTTTGCACCAGTCTCCTTGATCCGTTTTCAAACTTTATTCCATTCCGATGAAGCTGCTTGTTTAGGGGATGGTTTTGATTCTCCACCCTGGCCACATGACCTCAGACTGCTTCAAGCAAACAGCCCTCCCCTCTCTGACCCACGTGGGATCCTCGAGCCCTGGCCCCCTCTTTGAAGGAGAACATTGTCCTGTCCTGTCCTGAGAATCGGAGAAGGCAATGGCACCCCACTCCAGTACTCTTGCCTGGAAAATCCCATGGACGGAGGAGCCGGGTAGGCTACAGCCCATGGGGTCACTAGGAGTCAGTCACGACTGAGCGACTTCACTTTCACTTTTCCCTTTCATGCACTGGAGAAGGAAATGGCAACCCACTCCGGTACTCTTGCCTGGAGAATCCCAGGGACAGTAGAGCCTGATGGGCTGCCGTCTATGGGGTCGCACAGAGTCGGACACGACTGAAGCGACTTAGCAGTAGCAGTCCTGAGAATGGCATTGGGCCAGCAGGAACCCACAGTCCCAGGTCCAGGAGCACTTGCTTCTCCCTGGTTCCCTTGTCCCACCCCCTAAAGGCCCCCAGCAACACCTCACACCAAATCTGCTGACAGAGCCCTGATAAAAGGCCTCAGACCCGTAGGCTGAGTGACAACAGCTTCAGCAGCACGCACAGTCCGGAGGCCACTCCTTGCCCAATGCCTTTGCCGGGGCATTTTTCTGGCAAATGAATGCAGCTGCTTAATTTTTCCCTGCAATCTGTGCTTCCATGGCTGTGAGTCTCAGGGAGGCTGAATGAGTAGTGTTTTGGTTCTCTGCCTGACGAAAGTGATCCACATCCAAGGACACATTCCTTATGTGATATGTGCTGTGTCTCCAACTCTCTCTGGCAATGGTGAGCTCAGATAGCAGAAAATGCCACTGCTCATGGCAAAGATTATGAAAAAAGATATTCTGCAACTCGAAGAGGTCATGCTGTCAGGGAAAACGCCCCCACAAAGACATGCAGAAATTTCCTTCCAGCCCTTTGGATCCCTGCAAGCATGAAGCCAGCTAGAAGCCAGACCCAATTTCAGGCAGCACCAGGGAATGAGGCAGCAGCTGTTCCAAGGTAATTAAGTTAGGCAAAAGGCAGAGGAGCCAGGAAGCTGGTGTGAGGTCAGGCAGGGTCAGAAAGGACATGGATCTGCTCAGGCCTGTAAAATACCCATTAGCTGCAGACATACAGGAATGGTCCATGTAAGCACTGTCAACAGTGAGAAGACTAATGCAGGGATCTAACAAGTCTTTCTTTGTAGGATGCCAACATCAGATCCATTCTCTCTTCTACTGCAGGCTGCTTCGAGGAGGCTGAAGAATCCCTGTGTCCTGTTTTCAGATGATTTTACTAGCAGGAAACTCTTTTTTAACTAGTTGGTGCCATATTGAATGGATGAATGGACGGATGAATGAATGAATAGGAGAGCAAGAAGTAGGAACAGGTGAATTTTGTAGGTAGAACAAGTATCAAGGATTGAATTTAAGGCCAAGATTTATCACCCACCCCAAACCGATATCTCGGAGGACCACATTAACCATTGAGTTTCCAAAGAGGCTGGGGATATGATTTTCATGGAATGGCACCTACAGCAACAGCAATGATAATGTGATCACTTGTCAGAGAGCTGCTGCTACATACCAAACATTGTGTCACATGCTGTATTAGATAGGACTCTCCCATGTTCTGTGCAGCTACTTTGACAAGAGTGTTATTTCAGGAAGTGGATGTGAAAGCTGTTCTGTAATGCATTTGAAGAAGTGTTTAAAAACAAACATAATAAAGATGTTCATAAGAGTTGTACATGCAGGATACTTTGAGAAGAGTTATTTCAAGGAAGGAGCATGATAGCTCTTCAGTAATCCATTTACAGAAGTGTTTATAAACATTTGTAATAACTATATTTATTAAAAAGTGGTACCCACTTGGGACAGGATTCCCAGGTGGTGCAGTGGTAAAGTATCCACTTGCCAATGCAGGAGATGCAGGAGATTCGGTTCAATCCCTGGATCAGGAAGATTCCCGGGGGTAGGAAACGGCAACCCACTCCAGTATTCTTGCCTGGAAAATTTCATGGACAGAAGAACCTGGTGGTCTACAGTCCATGGGGTCACAAATAGTCAGACACAACTGGACAACTGAGCACACACCCACTTGGGACAAGTAAAAGAATTTTTTTTAAGTGAAAAAATAATAGATCTGTTATTTCACATAACAAAACCCAACTCGAATTGACACAAGCATAAAACAAAGAAATTGTTACAGGGAGATCACTTTGAACTCATGACCAGGAAAGCTCCTAGATTTTCCTAGGGCAGGGAATGAACCAGCAGACAGTTTCTTCTTTTAACATCTGACTTACTGTTTTTCTGAGACTGGCTCTTTTCTCTTCTTTATCCATATGGTAGAAAACATGACTACCTACCACCCACATTTATGTCCAATCTTTTCAGCTCTCATGACAAACTATTACCCAACGCTTGAGGGGATATTTAAGATAATGTTCATTAAGGGCTAGGAAAAGAGAGTCTTTGAAGAAATTGAATTGAGGGACTTCTCTCATGGTCCAGTGGCTAAGACTCTGAGCTCCCAATGCAGAGGACCCAAGTTCAATCCCTGGTCAGGGAACAAGATCTCACATGCTGCAACTAAGACCTGGTGCAGCCAAATAAATAAATATTAAAAAAAAAAAAAAAATTGAATTGACATGATAAGATAATTAACATAGTCTCATGGCCTGTGGAAAATTGTTTTCTATTTGTCTACCAAAGAACTGACCTGACCTAGATTGCCATTCCCCTATTTCAACTTAATCTCTTCAGTCATGATTCATGACTTACAACCTTACTGCTTCTTGGTGACCTCCTATCCCCTGGAATTAGGTTTCCTTTTCTTTCCAGCATGGATTACAGGTGCTGCCAAGTCTTAACACATTCATAATATGTTGGATATCAACCTTTACCCAATAATTTACATTTTGGTAATAGAAAAACAGAAAACAAAAGAAGTCAACAAAGAAGTAATAAGATTATTTAAATTTGTGATAAGTGCTATGGATAAAAGAAATAAGGCAATTAGATGAAGAGTAACCGAGTTCTCAGGAGGAGCTACTTTAGCAAGCTTACTCAGGAAAAGCCTTCTCAAGGAGGTGGTATCAGAGCAGAGACCTGAAGGCTGAGAAGAATGCAGTCTTATCAGAGTCAGTAAAGAGCAGAAGTGGATGACAGAGGATGAAATGGTTGGATGGCATCACCAAGTCGATGGACATGAGTTTGAGCAAGCTCTGGGAGTTGGTGATTGACAGGAAAGCCTGGCATGCTGCAATCCATGGGGTGACAAAGAGTCGGACATGACTGAGCAACTGAACTGAACTGAAAGGAGCATTCCAAGCAGACAGAACAGAAAGTGCAAAGTCCTTGAGATAAGCAAAGAGACTGGGTCATTCAAGGAAAGGTGGTTGCAGCATAATGAGTGGAAGAGAATGGATCTTATGAACTTAAGAGGAAATAGGGACTAGATTACAAAGGCTTGTATGTGATGGTTAGGCATTTGAATTTTATTTTATATGAAATAGGAAAATAATAGAAGATTTAAGCAGAGCATTAACATGATTAGATTTAAATGTTTAAAAGTCACTCTGGTGATGTAGAAAACACACTAAACATGGGAACAGTGGAAGGAGGGAGGCTAGATGGGAGAGTGGCAGTAGCCCAGGAAAAGCTGATGGCACCTTGGAGTAGGGGGTGACAGAGATAGGAAGAAGAGGATGGATAGAACTGTCAGGTAGAACTGACAAGACTTGGCTATGGATTCAAAGTAAGGGACCAGGAAAGGGAAAAACCCAAAATTCCTCTTAGATTTTAGGTTTAGGCAACTGGTTGGAAGGGGATGCTTTTTATTACTATAGGAAAGAACTGGAGAAAAACAAATAGTAGAGATGAGAAAATTTGGGGCATATTAAGATGCCTATTAGGGGCTTACATGGTGGCTCAGTGGTAAAGAATCTGCCTGCAATGAAGGAGACATGGGCTTGATTCCTGGGTCAGGAAGATCCCCCTGGAGAAGGAAATGGCAACCCACTCCAGGATTCTTTCCTGGGAAATTCTATGGACAGAAGAACCTGGTGGACTATAGTTCACGGGGTCCCAAGTGTCAGATACAACTTAACAACTAAAGCACCACCACCAAGACGCCTGTTAGACTGGCAACGAGGTACATTGCCAGTACCAACTGGATTCATATTCTGGGGTTCAGAGAAAATGTTTGGACTAAAGGTACACATTTGAAAGTCATTGGCATAAAGCAGGTCAAAATCATAAAATGGAAAGAGAGAGTATATCAAGAAAATGTAGGCAAAGAAGGAAAGAAGACCCAGGTCAGGTTTGGGGCATAACCTCATTTAGACATTGGATAGAAGAGGAAAAAGCCAGTTTTGAATACATTGAGGAAGAGGGATGTACTTGAAATAATCAGAAAAACATTTTATTCTTTTTCTCCATGACGCATTCAAACCATTCCCTTGGTTGAACTAGGTGTTTCCTGCTCCTTGAATAAAATCAAGGGCAATTTGTGGTGTTTGTAGATGTTCTTAAGTAATAAAAAGCCATCCAGTCACCTTTGGCCGGAGACATACATCAAGTCTAATTTCAGTGAGTAATATGAATGGCCCAAAGTAATATTCAAACCTTCTAAATTCATGAAGAGTTGAAGCTTCTGTCCCTTAGGCAAGCTCCAACCTGGCTACCTCTAGTGGGAGAGGAAGGTATAGATGGCTGGTTATTTCTCTCCCCTAAAACATGCAGTCCTCTTCCCCCTCACTAGGCTGCTTCTGGTTCCTTGGGGTAAAGCAGAGTGGGGAGGGAAGAAAAGGTAGAAAGTCAGGAAAGATCTTACTTGACTAGTCTGGTTATGAATTTAAAAAACCAACCTGGGTTTGGCAGGTATTTAGAGATTATTCTTTTTCCCATGGGACTATTTATGGGCTTTTTTAGAGACTCCACCCTCTCAGGAAATCTTGCAATGGTAGTCCTCTCACTGGAGGTAAATGCATCTGCTAGGACAGATCACTCAAAATTCTTCTCTCACCACCTCGGATTTCAGAAGTCTGTCTCCAGGATTTGTTTGTGGTTTGTTTTTCTCCAGGGAGCCCACTTGGGCAGGATCTAAGAAAACTCCATGCCTGCTCTCTACGTGTGTACCATGTCAGGTCCCTAGGAAGCACTCAAGCCTCATTTTCCCAAAACCCTGGGAGAATAGCTGTCTCCAACACAACATCTCTTTGTCATCAGAGGAATTGCCAGCCACAGTCAAACTCCAGTCCTCTGTGCCCCATTTTCTAGATGCTCCCCAGTAAAGTCCCTTTCACTAAGCTGGCAGTGAAACTGATTGGTGTCATTTCAGGGGGGCTCCAAAGAGCTCTGGTATCATAGTTCTTTCTGTCTCAGTGCAGAGAAGAATTGAGTGAGAGCAAAGTGGTAGATAAGAAGTGATTTATTAGAATAGGATGCTCACGAAGCTTACAAGAAGGTGAGCAAGAAATGCTGTGCCCCAAGAACTTTGTGGTCTACAGTTTTATAATCAAAGGAAAAGTGGGAAGAGGGAGAAGGACTTCTTTGTCTTTCTTGAGTAGACATCATGTTTTCATCATTAACTCTTCCTCCAGGTTGAACAGGGGAGTTTTCTTGTCTCTGCATGGTCAAGTTAGGTCCATGTATTGTTTTTATGTGTGCAGAGAGCATGTCCTAGGGATCACTAACTTACTGAGCTCACTGGGCACAATGTATGTCTCATGCCACTATTGTTTCATTGTTTTGGGCCACATCCTGTGCTTCTGCTGCATGGTTTTGTTGCTAAGCAAGCCTTCTTGGTTTTGTGGTTAAGCAAACCTGCTTTCTTGAGCAATCATTAACATACAGGGGTCTCCTATATTTTTCTACTTATAATCCCCTAGTGGGATTGACTACTTAATCACCTATTTTGTCCCTCCATCATGCCCCTATCAGCTGGAAGAGACAAGCCCTCTCACTGCTTCTATACTGTGGGGAAAACTTATTCTGCACATCTATCTAAAGTAATTTTCTCTCCAATATCTTATGCACTTTGGTATCATCCAAACTTTTTCATAAGCTGGAGGTATTTAATCAACCAAGCAACATAAAACCCACTCTTGGTTTATCCTTTTCAAGTCCTGGCTAATTATCTTCTTGAATCATTTTCTAACATTGTGTAGGGAAGACAAAGTCAAAGACAAAATAGGACAAGTCCTGTTTTTCAATCCTGTATACACAGAAAACTGAGAGAGAGCAACCAAAGGAAAAAGTAAAACCAGGAGAATACAATATAGCAGGAGTAAAAGATACCCAAGTAGTCACATGTTTCTAAAAGGTGGAAAAGATGAAGACAAAAATGCTCACTGAAGTTGTGGCCTCATGTAGCTCCATTTCAGTGTAGTGTTGGGGACAAAAGTTAAACTGACATGTTAGATATTTCCCCAGAACTTGTTCTCCCCTTCTTCCTTGCAAACAGAACCGCTGAGGCCAGCGGCATTGTAAATCTGATTTGTCCAAACTAACTACTACAATGTATTTTCCTCTGGCAATGATTCATTTAAGAATGTGCTTGTCATACAATTCTAGCCAAGATGTCAGGGGAAGTCTGTTGGAAGACTTCTTAGAGATCTCTTTTTTCTTAAGAAGAGCCGGAAGGAGAGGGCAGCTCATCTCTTACATTGGCTATTGCCATCTCTTGGAGGAGGAAATGACAACCCACTTCAGTATCCTTGCCGGGATAATTCCACAGACAGAGGAGCCTGGCAGGCTATAGTTCATGGGGTCGCAAAGAGTCAGACATGACTGAAACAACTGAGAACACACATTGTCATTTCTACGTGGGACATTTAGCTGTGGAAATCACCTTGGTAAAAGCCTGAGGATAAAGCTAACGCCAAAGAGGAGGACAGAACAAGATACCTGCCATGAAGCAGAGCCAGAGTCCAAACCTGGAGCCCACTCTTCCAGTGGGGTTCTTGTTATTTAAACGCATAAATCTCCATTTTAGTTTACACAGTTGATTCAGAGTTTTCTGTTATTTTAATGCCAAAAGAATCTCGAAGATACAAAGTAGGCTTAAGGGAGGTGAAGAACTGGAGGCAGAGCATAGGTGATTCTTTTGAGATATTTTTCTGGGAAGAGAGGCAGAGAAATGGTCTAAAAGCTAGAGGAGGATGAGGAATCTAGGGAAGGCTCTTCTAAAGATGGGAGACACAATATCCAGTTTGTGTGTGTGACAACTGCTGATGGGAATTATGCAGTAGAAAGAGGAGAAGGCAGACCTGTGAGTACAAGCATCTTCTTGCCACCTCACTTCAAGTGCACAGCCTCTCCTGGAATCTCTCACTTATCTTGCTGATGCCCCAACAAAGAAGGCCCCAGTTGTCACAGTACTGTTTCCACTGTCTGACTACATCTGCTTGCATGTTCCCTCCCTAGTGATCCATTAGTGGAATCCCTCCAGCCATCTCCGAGCTTTTTATTAGTCTGGAGTAAAAGTAATAGCTGGTCTCAGCAAGGCTGGTCTCTCTCAGACAACCTCTGCTCAAAAAAGGCTGGCCCGAGTTCAGCTTTTAATTTTCTTGAGGTTCTTCCCAAGGAGATTCCAAGGTTACAAAATTTTACTCCCCTTCACAAAGAAACACAGGCTACCCAAGAACCCATCTTGTAGTTAATTGCTTATCCTCCAACCTTAGCCTACCCCTAAGCCCCAGGGCTGCAAGCAGCTCAACTTAATGAAGTTTGTTGTTACTAAATCCCCTCTCTCCTTTGGGGTTTCACTGGTGGCTCAGATGGTAAAGAATCTGCCTGCAATGCAAGAGCCCCCAGGCTCAGTCCCTAGGTTGGGAAGATCTCCTGGAGAAGGGAAGGGCTACCCACTCAAGTATTCTTGCCTGGAGAATACCATGGACAGAGGAGCCTGGCAGGCTACAGTCCGTGAGGTCACAAAGGACACGACTGAAGCAACACTTTCACCTTTCACTCCCTCCTTAACATTTTTACTTTCCAATTACAATTGCACAAAAGGACACACACTCATGCCTATTGGAACATATAGCCCGTCTCCTCCAAGGTAGAAAGCCTGGTATCCAAGTCAGCAGCACTGTTCCCTTCCTAGGCTACTGAAGCCATATGAAAATTAACTTAGAGTACAGGGTCTTTCCCAGGGGAACAGAAAAATTCAGTCCCAGTTGGAGCTTGAGCTATATCTGACTATGAATGTACTGAATAACTAAATCGTGATCCAAAAAGGCATTTCTGTAAAGCATTTCCAGTAAAAATATAATTACAGTGCAAAGGACCAAGTCAAGAACAATGTTGATTTGCCTTTCTATTGCTTCCTGTCCAGAGCAATAATTTGTTCCACATTTCACTTCCCCTACTCATTTAGCAGTAAACCAAGATGTGCAGCCTAAAAATGTATAATACCCATGCCATGAGGTATGATTATCTACACTCACACAGAAGCACCTGGTAAAAGCCAGACAACTGAGTTTCATTTCCTTATGAAATTTCAACACTTCGTTAACAAAACATTACAACTGACCAAAATATGTTAAATATCTAAAATCAGCTCACTTTGTTGATTAAATTCAAATTAATTTACTGGTTCTTGTTTTTCCATATTTTCTTACTAACACAATTTTGGCTGAAATATAGAGTGCGTTTAAGAAAAACTGACCAGCCAAATACTTACTTTCTCCAACCGGTCAAATACTTTCTAAAATCGTAAAACCTGTAATCATTAGGAATGAGATTTCCCACTTAGAACAATAATTTAAGCTAAGTCACATTTGAAATTTTAATGATTTAGAGTAAAGCCTTTTAGTGCTAAATTATTTGCCTGGTTTATTTTATTAAAATTTGCACCTGTGCATACCTTAAGATTTAGCCATCTCATATCCTTTTTTAGAATAAAGTAGTTGTTAGTTAAGTACTTTTGTGATGATCTCTCTGGATGATGAGTCCTTGCAATGAATATCAACAATACATGGTGTTGGAGAATCCTTTGGGGATTCTCCTCAGAACTGCCCTTTCTCATGAGGACAATTTCCACAGACATGTTCTTGTTGATTTCACTTTCTTGACCACATTTGATTGGTCTAAGACTAGACACACAGCCAAGCTGGGCCAATCAGATTTTCTCTCATGGAAATTTGAAATTGTATTAATATATAGCCATTCTAGTCAGGCTTTATGGGTACTTAAGAGGATCAATGGGACACCAAGCAGACAAAGAAGCAAAGGAAAGAAAAGAATGAAGCCCACTCTCAGAACGGAAATAAAAGACCATGGAGCTTCAAAAGGAGAGGTAGAGGGAGAGAAGCTTCAGTTTCTGGTGGCTTCCCAGCACCGAATCTGTTACTTCATAGGCACTCTTTGATTAGATTCTCTAAAATACTCCTGTAGATTTGTGTCTCTGTTTAATTTATGCAGGTTTAAGAGAGTTTCTGGAACTCTGAATTAAATTTTCTCTAAAATGACAATGAAGCCCTCACGGCCTACTAAAGCACGGAGAAAGACTGGCCACAAGAACAGGCTAAGTTGCTGAGTTCTTGGGACTGATCTCTGTCTCTTTGACATGTAAAGCACTTACGTAGATTGAATAATGCTTTCAAAATGTTTCTGACCAGACCACACAGAGTGACATCATCAAAATGGTGAAAAAGAATTTTCTGTCGTCTTCCCCTAAAGATTCTGACAATCACCCATGGACAAGAGTGCCTTTGTGGTGATCGAGGAGTCTAATAGAAAAGTAATAGCACACAGCTGAGGGAAAAAAATCTAAAGTTGGACACATTGAAGACAGCAAGAGGAAACAGTTTTACTTTACCTGTGTCATCCCTCCCCCCAAGGCACCACAATTTAGTGCTAACAGAGACCTACTCAGCCTATTTCTCCCACAGGAGAAAGAGAGAGTGTGTGAGTAAGTACCCATCTTCCCCAGCTGTGTATGCATGCGTGCTCAGTCACTCAGTCATGTTCAACTCTGCAACTCCATGGACTGTAGCCCGCCAGGCTCCTCTGTCCATGGAATTATCCTAGCAAGAATACTAGAGCGGGTTACTATTTCCTTCTCCAAGGAAGGAGATCCCCGACCCAGGGATGGAACTTGCATCTTCTGTGGCTTCTGCATTGGCAGGGAGATTCTTTACCAATGAATGGGAGATGCTGCCAGAGAGATCCACTTCTTTCTCACTCCATCTAGAATTCTGAAGAGTGCTACATGACTTTGGGGCAGAAAGTGGCTGGTAGACCAGCAAACAGAGCTCTTGGAGGTCATCAAAGGGACAGAGGGCCAATTAACTGTGTCATAAACTCTATCAGGAAGACTTTCCATGAGCTGTTGGGAATGCCTCATCTGTAGATCCCCCAAATGGCCCACAGGAACCCCCAGTGCTATACAAGCCTCACTTGCACATACCCCACACCATGACTGGCTCCCTCTGTGCATTATAGTGGGCAGGGAGAGGGAGCCTTTGCAGACAGCTAGTGAGCACACACAGAAAGCTGGCCCAGCACTTCTGGATTGGGAGATAGCAAACACCACTCTGTGTGCTTAGTCGTTCAGTCATGTCTCTGCGATCCCAGGTACTATAGCCCACCAGCCTCCTCTGTCCATGGGGTTCTCCAGGCAAGAAAACTGGAGTGGGCTGCCATTCCCTTCTCCAGTTCAGTCAGTTCAGTTCAATCGCTTGATCGTGTCCGACTCTTTGAGACCCCATGGACTGCAGCACGCCAGGCTTCCCTGTCCATCACCAACTCCCGGAATTTACTCAAACTCATGTCCATAGAGTCAGTGATGCCATCCAGCCATCTCATCCTCTGTCGTCCCCTTCTCCTCCCGCCTTCAATCTTTCCCAGCATCAGGGTCTTTTCCAGTGAGTTGGTTCTTCACATCAGGTGGCCAAAGTATTAGAGTTTGAATTTCAGCATCAGTCCTTCCAATTCATATTCAGGACTGATTGCCTTTGGGATGGACTGGTTGGATCTCTTTGCAGTCCAAGGGACTCTCAAGAGTCTTCTCTAACACCACAGTTCAAAAGCATCAATTCTTCAGTGCTCAGCTTTCTTTATACTCCAACTCTCACATCCATACATGACTACTGGAAAAACCATAGCCTTGACTAGAAGGACCTTTGTTGATAAAGTAATGTCTCTGCTTTTTAATATGCTGTCTAGGTTGGTCATAACTTTCCTTCCAAGGAGTAAGCATCTTTTAATTTCATGGCTGCAGTCACCATCTGCAGTGATTTTGGAGCCCCCAAAAATAAAGTCTCCCACTGTCTCCACTGTTTCCTCATCTATTTCCCGTGAAGTGATGGGACTGGATGTCATGATCTTAGTTTTCTGAATGTTGAGCTTTAAGCCAACTTTTCCACTCTCCTCTTTCACTTTCATAAAGAGGGGATATCCCAAATCAGGGAGACAGATTCTTTACCATTTGAGCCACCAGGGAAGCCCTAAGCAGCACTCTAGGGGAAACAAACAGGAAGCTGTCAGCCTCCAGCCTGGTTTTGCATATAATCTTAAGAATTAACCCAACAAGAGGGAACAAGAATAGGTGGAGTAAAAATATCCATAGAAAAGGTCTGAAAAAGTGTCAGAATCCCTAACAGGGCTGACAGAAGATACTAGTATTTCTCTCTGAAGCCAGTCAGCAAGAATGGAAGGAGGTGACTGCTTCTTCAAATGCAAAGAGAGAAATGCAAGACTTAAATGTACATGAAAAATCAAGGAAACATGACACTACCAAAGGATTATAATAATTTTCCAGTAACTGACCCCCAGGAGTTGGAGAACTATGATTTTCCCCATAAAGAATTCAAAATAGCTGTATTAAGGAAGCTCAGTGATATACAAGGAAACACAGAAACACAATTCAACATCAGGAAAACAGCAGATGCACAAAATGAGAAGTTTAACAGAGACAGAAATCAAAAAATAAAAAAGTAAAAATTCTAGCGATGAAGAATACAGTGAATGAAATGAAAAACACATTAGAGATCATCAACAGCAGACTGGGTCAAGCAGAAAAAATCTGTGCGCAGAAGATGGGTCATTTGAGATTATCCAGAGGAGAACAAGGATAACGAATGAAAAAGCTTAGGTGATCTATAGAACACCATTAAGATAATAATCTAGGCATTATTAGAGTCACATAGGAGAAGAGAAGGAGAAAGGAGAGGAAAGCCTATTTAAACAATGACTGAGAACTTATTAAATCTGGGGAGAGATTTAGCCATCCAAATTCATAAAAATCAGAGATCCCCGAAATAGTTCAGCTCAAAAAGGTATTATCCAAGATATATTGTAATAAAACATTTTTAATTCAAAGATTAAAAAAAAAATTTAAAAGCAGTAAGAGAAAAAAATCCTCGCATACAAGGGAACTCCCATAAGACTAACCCAGTGGAGGGAAGTGGGGGGGAGGGGTTCAGGATGGGGAACACATGTAAACCCATGGCTGATTCATGTCAATGTATGGCAAAAACCACTACAATATGGTGAAGTAATTAGCCCCCAACTAAAATAAATAAATTTATTAAAAAAAAAAAAAAAGACTAACCAGTGGATTTCTCAGCAGAAACCTTGAAGGCAAGGAGATAGTGAGATGGCATATTCAAAGCACTGCAAGAAAAAATACTTCCAACCAATACTTTACTGTCAAAGATACACCCATTTGAATGCAAAGTTCCAAAGAATAGCAAAGAGAGATAAGAAAGCTTTCCTCGGGGATCAGTACAAAGAAACAGAGGAAAACAATAGAATGGGAAAGACTAAAGTTCTCTTCAAGAAAATTAGAGATACCAAGGGAACATTTTATGCAAAGATGGGCACAATAAAGGACAGAAGTGGTATGGACCTAACAGAAGCAAAGATATTAAGAAGAGGTGACAAGAATAAACAGAAGAACTATACAAAAAAGATCTTCATGACACAGACAACCACAACAGTGTGATCACTCACCTAGAGCCAGACATCCTGGAGTGTGAAGTCAAGGGGGCCTTAGGAAGCATCACTATGAACAAAGCTAGTGGAGGTGATGGAATTCCAGTTGAGCTATTTCAAATCCTGAAAGATGATGCTGTGAAAGTGCTGCACTCGATATGCCAGCAAATTTGGAAAACTCAGCAGTGGCCACAGGACTGGAAAAGGTCAGTTTTCATTCCAATCCCAAAGAAAGGCAATGCCAAAGAATGTTCAAACTACCACACAACTGTACTCATCTCACATGCTAGCAAAGTAATGCTCAAAATTCTCCAAGCCAGGCTTCAACAGTACGTGAACTGTGAGCTTCCAGATGTTCAAGCTGGATTTAGAAAAGGCAGAGGAACCTGAGATCAAACTGCCAGCATCTGCTGGATCATAGAAAAAGCAAGAGAGTTCCAGAAAACATCTGCTTTACTGACTATGCCAAAGCCTTTGTGTGGATCACAACAAACTGTGGAAAACTCTTAAAGTGATGGGAATATCAGACCACCTGACCTGCATCCTGAGAAATCTGTATGCAGGTCAAGAAGCAACAGCTGGAACAACAGACTAGTTCCAACTTGGGAAAGAAGTATGCCAAGGCTGTATATTGTCACCCTGCTTATTTAACTTATATACAGAGTGTATCATGCGAAATGCCAGGCTGGATGAAGAACAAGCTGGAATCAAGATTGCTGGGAGAAATAGCAATAACCTCAGATATGCAGATGACACCACCCTTATGGCAGAAAGTGAAGAATTAAAGAGCCTGTTGACGAAAGTGAAAGTGGAGAGTGAAAAAGTTGGCTTAAAACTCAACATTCAGAAAACTAAGATCATGGCATCTGGTCCCACCACCTCATGGCAAATAGATGGGGAAACAATGGAAACAGTGACAGACTCTACTTTTGGGGCTGCAAAGTCACTGCAGATGGTGACTGCAGCCATGAAATTAAAAGACGCTTGCTCTGGAAGAAAAGCTATGACCAACCTAGACAGCATATTAAAAAGCAGAGACGTTGCTTTGCCAACAAAGGTCGGTCTAATCAAAGCTGTGGTTTTTCCGGTAGTCATATATGGATGTGAGAGTTGGAGTTTAAAGAAAGCTGAGCGCTGGAAGAATTGATGCTTTTGAACTGTGGTGTTGGAGAAGACTCTAGAGAGTCCCTTGGACTGCAAAGAGATCCAACCAGTCCATCCTAAAGGCAATCAGTCCTGAATATGAATTGGAAGGACTGATGCTGAAGCTCCAACTCCAACACTTTGGCCACCTGACGCAAAGAACCAACTCACTGGAAAAGACCCTGATGCTGGGAAAGATTGAAGGCGGGAGGAGAAGGGGATGACAGAGGATGAGAAGGCTGGATGGCATCACCGACTTGATGAACATGAGTTTGAGCAAGCTCCGGGAGTTGGTGATGGACAGGGAAGCCTGGCGTGCTGTGGTCAATGGGGTCTCAAAGAGTCTGACACGACTGAGCGACTGAACTGAACTGAACCGATGTGTCATTTTTCTGTAACCCTTATGATAATCACAGATCAAAAACCTACAGTAGACACACAAAATATAAAGAGAAGAGAATCAAAGCACACCATTATGAAAAATCATCAATTCACAAAGGAAGACAGCAAGAGAGGAGAAAAAGAACAAGGGAACAAAATAGCCAGAAAGCAAGCAACATTTCATAAGGCTATAACTGCCATAGATAGTGATTCTTCTGATGAATCTAGACAAAGTAAATTGAAAACCATCTGGAAAGGATTCTCACCATTTTATGTGTCATTAAGAACATCCATGATTCATGGGAAAATTTCAAACAGAGGTTAACGGGAGTCAGGAAGAAGTTGATTCCAGTCCTCATGGATGACCTTAGGGGATTCAAGATTCCAGTGGAAGAAGTAACTGCAGTGGTGGAAGTAGCAAGAGAACTAGAGTTGGAATTGGAGACTGATTTTTCTGATGTGGACCATTTTTCAAGTCTTGATTGAATTTGTTACGATATTGCTTCTGTTTTGTTTTTGTTTTTTTGGCTGTGAGGCCTGTCATAGCTCTTGACCAGGGATTGGAAATGGAGCCTGAAGATATAAGTAACTGAATTGGTGCAATCTAATAAAAAAAACTTTTCATGTTATGCAATATGATACATTTTTTTTTTCTCTCTGTGCCTCATTTTGAATTTGAATTGCTATGGCTTCAGTTTCACTGATTTTTTTTCTTCTGCAGTATCTTATCTGCAGAGAGCAAGGAATCAAACCAGTCAATCCTAAAGGAAACTAGCCCTGAATATTCATTAGAAGGACTGATACTAAAGCTCCAATACTTTGACCACCTGATGCCAAGAGCTGACTCATTGGAAAAGACTCTGATGCCAGGAACAATTGAGGGCAGGAGAAGGGGGCAACAAAGGATGAGATGGTTGGATGGTATCATCGATTCAATGGACATGAGTTTGAGCAAACGCTGAGAGATAGTGAAGGACAGGGAGGCCTGGAGTGCTGCCATCCATAGGGTCACAAAGAGTCAAATACGACTGAGCGACTGAACAACAACAACAAATCTCCTTTACTATATTTTCATCCTTAGAAGTTCTATTTGGATCCATTTTGCATCTTCTGTTTCTGTCTCAGGTGTGCCTTCATCCTCTTGAACATTTGGAGTATATTTATAAAAGCTGCCTTAACATTTTTGTTTTCTCATTCTCTCATCTCTGTCATTTCTGAGTCTGTTTATATTGTTAACTTTACTCCTGCTTATGGATCATATTTTCCCACTTCTTTACTTGTTGAGGGACGTTCAGCTTTAAGGGATCCAATATGTTATTCTGTGTGCCGGTTCTCAAAGATTCTCTATTCCTTATCAGTCCAAGGACGAGCAGAGCTGCAAGCAGCTCTCAGGAATAAGATCATGAGAAAGGACACCTGCTTGGATGCCTTTTAGTGACTCCCTTCAATGACTCCCTTCTATGACCTTACTTAAATATAATCTATTCAGTTATGCCCCACTTACTCAGGATATGAAATGTTTTCTGGCCCTTTTTGAATTTGTTATTTGCTTGGCTTTGTTTTTGCTCAATTTTTTTTTACTGCCTAAAGCTGCCTTGTATGAAGATATAAAAACCTGCATTTCTGCAAATAAAGGACCCTTGTTCCATCAGAGCTTGGGTCTCGGTGTCTTTCTTTCTATCTCACTCTCCCTCAGGCTAATTCTCTGGAGCATGGAAGCCCACCGAGCTCACTTTCTTGCCCGGGTTTTCAAGACCTCCTCGAGAGGACACCCTGAGCCTTCGTGAGCAGTACAAACCCTGTGTTAAGGGCTTTATTGGTTTTCTGTGTAAACCAGAGAATATCAGCTTCTTTCTCTCTTTTACTTTCTTATCGTCGACTCCGGACCGCCAGGTTCCGGTCCATCAAAGGACGGCAACATTTACATACCTGGTAATTTATTCTATTGGATGCCTGATATGTAAATCTCATACTTGGGGGCTGGGTTTTGTTGAATTTCCTCAATTAGTGTTAGATTTTGTTCTAGTGTACAGTTAAGCTACCTAGAATCAGTTTGTTCTTTTCAAAGCATTCCTTGAGGCCAGAGCAGCCTTTAATTTAGTCTAGGGCCAATTTAGCCTCACCACTAAGGAAATACTCCTCTGATATCCCTAGTTGATGCCTTAGAAATTATGAGCTCTTTCTACTTTGCCTGCTGGAGCACAGACTATTCCCAGCTCTGTGTGAACTCCAGGAGTCATTCAGTTTCCTACTTTGCAGAGATCCTTTCTGCAGCCTCAGTAGCTTCCTCTCACATATGTGCAGATCACTCAGCCAAGGACTTAAGGAAGTCTCTCTGTGAATATCCAGAACTCTTTCTTTGTGCCTTTCCCTCCTCTCCTGTACTCTGCCTCATGAATTCTAACTACATTAACTTCTCAACTCCAGTTTACATCTTTTACCTTAGAGTTCCTTCGTCCTACACTAAGTCCATTCATGCAGTACACTGAGTCAATTGTAAAACTCACCTCACTTTTTTTCCCTTCTCTCAGGGGCCACAGATCTGTTCTAGTTGCCATCCAAATTCCAAAAATAGTTTTTCTTAATGGATATTTTGTCCAGTGTTCTAGCTGTTTAAGGGTGGAGGGTAAATTCAGTCCCTATTATTCAAACACGTCTGGCAGCAAAATCAGCTTACAGAAATCACACAGGAATCATCCCTTTTTGTTTAAACTACCACTAATAATATGGGAAATATTATCAGTCAGGATAAAAAAAGAAAAAAAATCAAGATAATATTATTCTGTATTTAGCAAACACAAACACATTACCTGTACTACATCAAGACTATTTCTGGTCATGTGAGTTTTGATGCAGTTCTTTCAGAGCTGTAATCAAGAAGAGTACAATGTTCCAGTCCTCAGCAAACAGGAGAGCTCGGGGAGCCCATGTCCAGACACCAGTGAGAGGATGGCCCACACTTCTCTGCCTGTTTTGATAAACACTTAGTCATGAAGTCACAATCATGCTCCCCTCTTGTACTTCATTTTATTACCACTAAAGATCCTATGTATCATATTTTTCTTATTTTTAAACGTATACTGTCCCCACATGTTCACAACAGAAAAAAATCAGAAATACAGAGAAACTAAAATGGGAGGAACATTGACCCAAGGTTTAGATACAGGTTACAGGAGATAACAACTAAAATACAATAAGATATTTCAAAAACTAAAATTCCTTAGTGAAATGTAGTAAGATTAAACTACCAAGAATATGAATGATCATTTAAATGGATGTAATCATAATTATGAAATCTGTTTGTTATGGAGCTGAAATCAGGAAAAAATGACAAAATTAAATCGAGTTGAGTACCCAGAAATAGATTCAAGATACCAGACCTGAAGCACCTACTATATACGAAGTAAGTAACACTTATGAAACATTTAATATTGGCAAATGAATTAATATTACATTTTTAACACCTACTGTTCACTATTGTAAGCTGCTGATGTATTAAAGAACCAAATATGTTGAAAATTTTATGTATAAGATATAAACTTTTATATATAAAATATATATTTCAGGGTAATGAAACGGAAAAAGAGCCAACCACAAATAATACAGACTGGGAAAAAGTATACAAGCAAAAGAATATTGAAAACACTTACAAAAAGTCTGAAATTTTGAGTCTTACATAAAAGAGCAGGTCTCAGCACTCATCACAAATGTAAATATTTTTAAAGTATCACTATTTCACAGATTTTGGAAATAAATACACCCAGACGTTACATTTGCATTTCAAAT
This sequence comes from Okapia johnstoni, assembly GCA_024291935.2. Lineage (NCBI taxonomy): Eukaryota > Metazoa > Chordata > Mammalia > Artiodactyla > Giraffidae > Okapia > Okapia johnstoni. The sequence continues at coordinate 84,503,169 of CM044311.1, read as the reverse complement.
TGGTCCAGTTTTTCTCAGTACACAACCAGTATACAACCAGTATACAACTGTTTACACATTTGACCTAATCATTTCACTTCTAGGAATATAGCGTCAAGGAAATTTGCATTTAGGGCAAAAGCTTTTATGTTAGCACTGTTTTGAGTAGTTTAGACAACAAACCTTAGAAAATTTAAACATCTAAAAAAAACTAGGGCTACAGAAAATATGTAATCAAACTAATATACTTTAGTTCGATGGGATACTATACAAAACCATATTAATCATTTTAACCATCTGTTGAGTACTTGCTATGTGTCAGGTGCTGTGCTGGGTGTTTTATCCTATTTTGTATTTGCATTTAACTGCTTAATAGTCTGTATCTTAGGTACATATTTACAGGTGGGGAAATTAAGGCTCAGAGAAGTGCTCTGCAATTAATAATAGCAGACGGACAAATCAGGTCTGTCTGACCCCAATTTCTGTGAAGGGGCCCAGAATGCCTTTGATACATGGAAGGCATGAATTTAAAATGTAACTGATGGTGGAGTGACTGTACATGTTTAAATGATCTGAGAATCATCTGGAAAACCTTCACCTACAGACTGATAATGAAAGAGGAGAGAGAGAAGCTACCTGCATTTACCTAGGACTGTCCACAGGACAGAGACAGGACTTAGTGAATTCTAATACCTAGAAAAGTGTACTTTAATAGTGGAGGAGAAATTCTCCACACTCTGTCATGGCCCAGCTGATGTGCACACACACACACACACACACACACACACACACACACACACACACACACACACACACACACACACACAGGACTGAACTCAAAAGGTACAAACAGGAAATGGCTTTGTCTCCTAACACTGTCCCTTAGCATGCCTCACCGGATCTCTTTTTTCAGTCCCTGGAGAGGATCTTAGGAAGATCTTAAAGTTTTTCAGGCTCTTGTAGTTATAGGAATAACCTCAGCTGGGGACCTTAAAAAAAATCCAGTCCATGGTAAAGAAAAAAAAAGCTCACATCCAATTTTGTACTGCTCTCCACCCCTCAGGCTTAACCTGTGGCTAGGGGATCAACACTAGGTAAGAAGGCATGTGTGGTCTACGATTTCACTCTCTTGTTTCACCTCATCTTCTGGCTTTTCCAGGATCGGGTTAGGGGGAAGGGAATGGTCTTTTAACTCAGGCTGGTGCAGTTTGTGGTTTCTCTTGACTGACTTGGCTGAGGGTCACACACTAGGTCTTCAGAGGGGAAGCATTTGTGGGTTTGTCAGAGGCCACCATGGTATCTTTGCTGTGCATGGTTGCCTTATGTGGGTGATGTCCTGTATCCTCTGGCTAATTTAATACAATCTACCCTTGCATCTCCTGAACTCCAGAGATAACCACCACTTCCTCATACTCCTGGAGTCCTGGCAGATAGCCCTCTGGGACAGGACCCCATCCAGGCAGCTGAAAGCCCACTACCCACTGCAGCATCCATTTGGCCAGGGAAATCACCATTCATCCTCCACTAAACTATTGCCCTCTCTTGAACAATACCATCGTAGTCTTCTCCAGCCCACTTTCTACTTTCAGAATTCTCCAGATCAAAAGCAAACACCAGTGCCTAACTTCATTCCCACCTTCCACCTCAAATTTCAGAGTCTGTATGTCAGGCTTCCCTCAAACTCTCTTAACCCTATGCTCTGGTTCTACGGAAGCACAGGGGCTGTAATTCCTTGTCAGTCCATTACTTAACCACATCACTCCCGCCAAGGCAGACTCTGAAATGAGCCCCCTTTAAAATCTTAGTCCCCTATGAGGCTGGAGGTGGGTGGCAGAGGCTGCTAGTCTCAGGACCAGCTCTGTCCTCTTTTTTTTTTTTTAATTGGAGGATAATTGTTTTACAATGTTGTGTTGGTTTCTGCCATCCAACCCCATGAATCAACCACATGTATACATATATTCCCTCCTTCTTATACTTCCCTCTCACCTCTGCCCATCCCACCCCAGTAGGTTGTTATAGAGTACTGGGTTGAACTGCTGGTATTATATGGCAACTTCTCACTAGCTATCTATTTTATGTATGGTAATATATACGTTTCAATGCTACTCTCTCAATTTGGCCCACTGTCTCCTTCCCTCATTGTGTCCACAAGTCTGTTATCTTTCTTTTTCTTGTAATATTTTAGGAGATCCTGAAAGTATGTCTGACAACGTTCTTTAGAAGGGGGAGAGGTATTCATCATTGGCTTTGAGCATTTGGCCAAAATTCTGAGACATCAGAAAAATCCCATTTCATACCCTTTTATATTAAGAACCATTGAGTTATATTTCTTGACATGGTTATTGGTTACTTCAGTGTGTTCACATTGGGAAAAATTCACTGAACTGTGTGCTTATACTTTGTGTATTTGGGTTGTTGTTTCGTTTTTGTTTTGTAGGTTATACTTTCACAAGGAGCTTCCCTGACGGCTCAGCAGGTAAAGAATCTGCCTGCAATGCAGGAGATGCAGGAGGCACGGGTTTGATCCCTGGGTGAGGAAGATCCCTTGGAGGAGAGCATGGCAACACATCCCAGTATTCTTGCCGGGAAAATTCCATGGACAGAGTAGGCTAGTGGGCTACTCTCCATGGCATCACAAAGAGTCGGATATCAATGAAGTGACTGAGCACACACATACTTACATAAAAAGTTACTTACAGGAAATGATCCTGAACCCATTGTGCACTGTATTTTGTGCCAGGCCTTTTACATATCTTACCTCATTTAATCAGGTTGACTGCCATTTATTAAGCATCTACTATATGTCTGCACTATGTTATATTCTTTTTTTTAATGTTTATTGAGATGAATAACATATATACAGAATATGTTCAATTTAATGAATAGTAACAAAGTGGACACACATGTAACCACCACCCAGATTAAAAAAACACATTGCCAGCATCCTAGAAACCCTTTTCCTGATAACAATCCCCCGCAATATTCTTCATATGAATTATTTGACTTAATCTTCACAAACAATCCTGGGAAATTATCAGTGGTTGAGGTTGCAAGCTGGAAAATTCCCAGTGCTCACTTAGATCTGGGACACATTTGAATCTGATCAGGCAGAGTTTGGAAACCTCAATAAGTACCTTGGTCATTCAGCAAAGACCCCTGAAGGGGTTTAGGTCTTTCTCTGTCTGACCTATTTCATGCAATATAATGCCCTCCAGGTTCATCCATGGATCAAGCATTTTAATCAGAAATTGAAGCTTAAGTCCATCTTTATTTTCTATGATAGTAGGTTCTGCTCTGCTCTCCAAACCCAGAGGGTGGACCAGCTCCTGAGGTCCAGTTCCTGAACCTATAGCTCCTACCTTGTTCTGCTTATTTCCTTAGCTCAGAATTCCTAGACTTGCCTGGCCACTGGCCATTAGAACTTACTCCTTTACTTGCTCCACCCTCATGAGTCCCTAGGCTCTGGTTCCAACTACCCAGGATGTGGCTCACTCATTCAGTCTACAAACATTTATTGAGCACCACGTATCAGGCACTAAGCAAGGTCTTGAAGATACAACCATGAACAGGACAGACATGGTCACTTTTCCAAATAAGCTGTAGTCTAATGGGGGATATAGACAAGTCATAAGACACTGTGATCAGTCCTATGCACAAGCAAGTCCAGGGGGCTTTGAAAGTATAAAGGGTGGATGCTTAATTTAGACTTCAGGTTTAGGAAAGACTTTTTAGAGGTAATAAAATCAAACTGAGACCTGAAGGATGAGAGGAGTCAGTCAGAAGGACAGGAAGAGTAGTAAAAGTTGTAGGCCTGAAGTTCTCAAAATGTGTTTCCAGACCAGCAGTGGCAGGATCAACTGAGAACTTGTTAGAAATGCAAGTTCCAGACCTACAGAATCAGAAATCCTAAGTATTGGGCCCATCAGTATTTGTGATTCTAAGGCATCGAATAATTTAAGAATCACTGGACTTCCCTGGTGGTCCAGTGGCTAAGACTCCATGCTCCCAATGCAGGGGGCCCAGGTTCGATCCCTGGTCAGGGAACTAGATCCCACATGACACAACTAAAGATCTTGCATGCCAAAACTAAAGAGCCTACATGCTGCAACAAAAAAGATACTGCATGCCACAGTGAAGATCAAAGATCCAGCATGTTGTAATAAGAAACAAAACATCAAAAGGCCTGGAGAGATTGTAGCTTCCTTCCCCTTCAAAAGAATCATACCCCAGTTATAAGAATGATGATTGCAGTGCCTCATCTGAGATGGCAACTCCAGGCCCAGTTCAGTCACTGTGTGACAGAAAAATAGAATAGAGAAGGACTACCATTCATTAAGGGCTTCCGAGGTGGCACTAGTAGTAAAGAACCTACCTGCCAATGCAGGAGACATAAGGGACAAGGGTTTGATCCCTAGGTTGGAAAGATCCCCTGGAGAAGGGAATGGCAACCCACTCCAGTATTCTTGCCTGGAGAATCCCATGAACAGAAGAGCCTGGCAGGCTTCAGCCTATAGGGTTGCAAACAGTTGGACATGACTGAGTGACTAACACTTTCACTTTTTTTCAAGAGCCTTAGGCTTTCAGATGCTGACCTAATCATATCTATAAACAAAACATAATCATGAGAATAGTCACAATATATTACTAAGAAAAAAGGCAAAATAAAACTATATACACAGAGTGATTCTAATCATTTTTAAATGCTGAATAAAAAGTCTAGAAGGGAACACACCAAAATGTTAAAATAGCTTTCTTCCCATCTAATACTCATAAAATAGCTCAAATTAAAGAGAATGATTTGGGGAGGGAGGTGGGAGGAGGGTTCGGGAGGGGGAGCACATGTGAACCCATGGCTGATTCATGTCAATGTATGGCAAAAACTACTACAATGTTGTAAAGTAATTAGCCCCCAACTAAAATAAAAAAATAAAAAAAAAATAAAAAAATAAAGAGAATGATTTATGTACCAATATGTTCTTTATAGCAGGGGTCCTCAACCTCTGGGATCTAATGCCTCATGATCTGAGGTGGAGCTGATGTAATAATAATCATAGAAATAAAGTGCACGATAAATGTAATGAGCTTGAATCACCCCCAAAACAGTCCCTCTGGCCTGGTCCGTGGAAAAACTGTCTTCCATGAAACTGGTCCCTGGTGACAAAAAGGTTGGGGACCACTGCTTTGTAGTACTTTAAAAGCAAACCAGAAGCAACTTAAATACTCAGCATAATGAAAAGGGATAAATAAATAAATTTTTGATCATGTGATAGAATACAAAGCAATCATCAAAAGTGACAGTTTAAAAAAGTATTTCTGTCAAGTCCTTGGCTCTGGCCTGCACCCATCTGCCCCCAGAGGCAGGGCCCAGATATACTTCCAAAATTATGGTGAAAGGCAGGGACACAGAGAACAAAAATCACCCATCTTTTCTGGGGCTTCCTGGAATTTCACTTCCAGATAAGGTCTTAGTTTTCCTCTCTAACAGAATTCATGCCACTGTGTTAGATATTAAATATGGACCCAGGGAACTCCAGACTAACTGGGGTTTAAACAGATTTAAACAAAAGGCAGTCTGTTTAGATCTCATCTCGTGCCAGCTTATCCCCCAGCACCCTATCCGTCACAGATGGTGAGTTTCCTCTAAGTAGAAATGTGACCAATTGACCAATTAACCTCTGAATCCCAGAGCAGAACATCTTCATTTTCATGGTCAATTGTGACATTATTAATGGCTACCCCTTGTTCTGCACCAGGGCAGGCCAGGCTTTGGACTCTCTACACCCAGAGTCAGCCAGCTGCCCCCGAACTAAATCTGATGCATCATCTGTTTTGTTGGTAATTGTATTGGAACACACGCACACACAGTATATTTGTGACCATGAGAACAGTTGTAAAGACTTCCTTGGCAGTGCAGTGGTTAAGAATCTGTGCTTCTACTGCAGGGGCCTGGGTTCATCCTGGTCAGGGAGCTAAGATACTGCCAGCCGTATGGTGGGGCTTAAAAAAAGAGAGAGAGAATAGTCATGATATTTGTTAAGGAAAAATGTGAGAAAAAATATATATATATCCAGTGTGATTCCAATTTTAAAGTGCTTAATGAAAAGAATCAAATTAAACTTATCAAAATGTTAAATAGATTCTCCCTCATCTCAGGCAACCATCCAGTATAGTAATCATGTCTACTCCACAAATGCAGAAGCCGGTGACTGTCTCTGAAAAGGAGAATTGTGAGTGGCTTACTCCATATCTTTACACTGCTTTCTATATTTTACATAATTTCACCCCTCATTCTTTTCCCCAGAGTTAGGAGGCTGGGTCCTGAAGGAAAACTCCAAAGTTGATCCCTGATGCACCAATGAATGCCCTCTGCTAAAGGCCCAGCCTGCCATCTGTCATGGGCCTCTGGGGAAGGGAGGATGCAGGTGGGCACTGCACTTCCCTGAGAGGTCTGGTTCCCTGAAGGCCTAGAAAGACCATCCTGTGGGTGCAGCTACCTGTAAAAATTAATAAATTTTTAAATTAAATTTCAATTAAAAAATCCTGAGTCATCCCTGATGAACTCAACTTAATCCAGTTTCTTTTTTGCCCTCAGCACACAAGACAGACACAACATTTTGTTAGTGAAGGTAACAGGGCGGAGGAGTCAGATTTTATTTCTGGTGGTGACATCAGCAGGAGTTTGGGTAGCTCCTGGCTGTAGTTTACAGCACAGAGACTCCCTCAGACAATTTGAGTGCTCAGCAGTTTTGCTCTTTCTAGCTTTTTGTCTGCGCTTACCACTGCCACACTTTTCCCACCAAGCTTTGCTGTTACCATTAAGTGTCTCAAATAGAAGTTCTCTGATTCTGAATGGAGTCAGACCCATCAAGTAGACCTTAACTCCCCCAGCTCCCAATGGTTCTTCAAAAAAGGTTGGAAACTTGTGAAGTAAAAAAAAGGAAAGGCCTCCAGCAGCACTGCCCGGCTCCCTGCTCTGCAGGGCTTTATATTTCACCTCTCTTTCAGCTGCAAGTTCACCTTACACTCCAGGGCAAATTTCATTCCTGGGCAATTTGAGGTGCCTGAACCAATAATTCAGACCTCTACATCCTCATCTTGTGGCCAGTTCTACTCTGAACCCACTAATAGAATGGGAATGATTTGTAACCAAGTCCGTGCCTTGAAACCTCAAACAACTTCGATCCCCCCTTCGTGGGTTCCCAAGTCCACGCCAGCCTGGCATCCCAAGGATATCAAGGCAGTTACCTTATAGAAGAGTCATGTCCTTCTCAGGTACTGTCTCAGGTATCTTGACAGGTACTACTGACTACTACTGTCAGTTACATCTTGCAGCCCGACTGTTCCCTTACATGGTCACAATGTTTCACCCATCATCTTAGTCATTGTCAACTTTAGTATCTGTTGTAAGATGTGCGTGCGTGCTCATGTCACTTCAGTCATGTCCAGTTCTTTGTGATCCCATGGACTGTAGCCTGCTAGGCTCCTCTGTCCGTGGGATTCTTCTGACAAGAATACTGAAGTAGGTTGCCATGCCCTCCTCCAGGGATCTTCCCCATCCAGGGATTGAACCCATTTCTCCTGCATCTCTAGCATCTCCTGCACTGCAGGCAGATTTCTTTACCCCTGAGCCACCAGGGAAGTTTTATGATGTACGTTTCATTGTTATTCAAGTATAATGAGGCCAGCACAGGAGGAGGTGATTGCCATTGAAAAGATTGTTGTTCAGTTCCCAAAGGGGTACATTGTGCCAAACAGGGCCATGTGGGGAAGCAGAAGCGTTGATGAGGGAGTGGAGGAATTGAGGGGAAAACGTGGGCAAGAACCTTTATTATGGTTTTCACGGGAAGGAATAAAGATAAGCAGGTTTAAGATTGGCTAGTTTGAATGATTTCAGTCGACTCTGGGGCACTGGGGCTGTCCTTAGTTGTCAGGTACATAGCCCTGGGGGGATTAGGACAAGGGAACAGTGGCCCAAAGCTGAGTCTTATGAGCACCTAATAAAGCAGATGGTTGGTATATAATCTTGAGTTGGTTGGTTTGCACTTCCAGGAAATTTTTTGCTATTGGTTCAGTTCAGTTCAGTCGCTCAGTCGTGTCTGACTCTTTGCAACCCCATGAATTGCAGCACTCCAGGCCTCTCTGTCCATCAGCAACTCCCGGAGTCTACCCAAACCCATGTCCATCGAGTCGGTGATGCCATCGAGCCATCTCATCCTCTGTCGTCCCCTTCTCCTCCTGCCCCCAATTCTTCCCAGCATTAGGGTCTTTTCCAATGTGTCAACTCTTCGCATGAGGTGGCCAAAGTATTGGAGTTTCAGCTTCAACATCAGTCCTTCCAATGAACACCCAGGACTGATCTCCTTTAGGATGGACTGGTTGGATCTCCTTGCAGCCCAAGGGACTCTCAAGAGTCTTCTCCAACACCACAGTTCAAAAGCATCAATTCTTCGGCACTCAGCTTTCTTCACCGTCCAACTCTCACATCCATACATGACCACTGGAAAAACCATAGCCTTGACTAGACGGACTTTTGTTGGCAAAGTAATGTCTCTGCTTTTAAATATGCTATCTAGGTTGGCCATAACCTTCCTTCCAAGGAGTAAGCGTCTTTTAATTTCATGGCTGCAATCACCATCAGCAGTGATTTTGGAGCCCCAAAAAAGAAAGTCTGACACTGTTTCCACTGTTTCCCCATCTATTTCCCATGAAGTGATGGGACCAGATGCCATCATCTTAATTTTCTGAACGTTGAGCTTTAAGCCAACTTTTTCACTCTCCGCTTTCACTTTCATCAGGAAGCTCTTTAGTTCTTCACTTTCTGCCATAAGGGTGGTGTCATCCGCATATCTGAGGTTATTGATATTTCTCCCGGCAATCTTGATTCTAGCTTGTGTTTCTTCTAGCCCAGAGTTTCTCATGATGTACTCTGCATATGAGTTAAATAAGCAGGGTGACAATATACAATAAAAAATGCTTATTGCCAAATTCAGACTTAAATCGAAGAAAGTAGGGAAAACCACTAGTCCATCCAGGTATGACCTAGATCAAATCCCTTATGAGTATACAGTAGAAGTGACAAATAGATTTAAGGGACTAGATCTGATAGACAGAGTGCCTGATGAACTATGGAAAGAGGTTCATGACATTGTACAGGAGACAGGGATCAAGACAATCCCCATGGAAAAGAAATGCAAAAAAGCAAAATGGCTGTCTGAGGAGGCCTTACAGATAGCTGGGAAGAGAAGAGAAGCGAAAAGCAAAGGAGAAAAGGAAAGATATTCCCATCTGAATGCAGAGTTCCAAAGAATAGCAAGGAGAGATAAGAAAGCCTTCCTCAGCGATCAGTGCAAAGAAATAGAGGAAAACAACAGAATGGGAAAGACTAGAGATCTCTTCAAGAAAATTAGAGATACCAAAGGAACATTTCATGCAAAGATGGGCTTGATAAAGGACAGAAATGGTATGGACCTAACAGAAGCAGAAGATATTAAGAAGAGGTGGCAAGAATACACAGAAGAACTGTACAAAAAAGATCTTCACGACCCAGATAATCATGATGGTGTGATCACTCACCTAAAGCCAGACATCCTGGAATGTGAAGTCAAGTGGGCCTTAGAAAGCATCACTATGAACAAAGCTAGTGGAGGTGATGGAATTCCAGTTGAGCTATTTCAAATCCTCAAAGATGATGCTGTGAAAGTGCTGCACTCGATATGCCAGCAAATTTGGAAAACTCAGCAGTGGCCACAGGACTGGAAAAGGTCAGTTTTCGTTCCAATCCTAAAGAAAGGCAATGCCAGAGAATGCTCAAACTACCGCACAATTGCACTCATCTCACATGCTAGTAAAGTAATGCTCAAAATTCTCCAAGCCAGGCTTCAGCAATACGTGAACCGTGAACTTCCAGGTGTTCAAGCTGGTTTTAGAAAAGGCAGAGGAAGCAGAGATCAAATTGCCAACATCCACTGGATCATCGAAAAAGCAAGAGAGTTCCAGAAAAACATCTATTTCTGCTTTATTGACTATGCCAAAGCCTTTGACTGTGTGGATCACAATAAACTGTGGAAAATTCTGAAAGAGATGGGAATACCAGACCATCTGATCTGTCTCTTGAGAAACCTGTATGCAGGTCAGGAAGCAACAGTTAGAACTGGACATGGAACAACAGACTGGTTCCAGATAGGAAAAGGAGTACGTCAAGGCTGTATATTGCTATTGGTAGGGATTTGCTAACCCTGGGAAGGACAGGTGGAGAAGGAAATGGTAATGCACACCAGTATTCTTGCCTGGAGAAGCCCTGTGGACAGAGGAGCCTGGGAGGCTACAGTCCATGGCGGTCACAAACAGTCAGATAACGACTGAAGCGACTGAGCACACATACTTGCATGAAGGACAGAAGCTTCCAGTGTCAGCAAAGCTCCCAAAAGCATCAAAATAAAGAGAGTTAACCCATCCTGATGCTTAACACACATCCTGCTGCTGCTGCTGCTAAGTCGCTTCAGTCGTGTCCGACTCTGTGCGACCCCACAGACGACAGCCCACCAGGCTCCGCCGTCCCTGGGATTCTCCAGGCAAGAATACTGGAGTGGGTTGCCATTTCCTTCTCCAGTGCGTGAAAGGGAAAAGTGAAAGTGAAGTCGCTCAGTCGTGTCCGACTCTTAGCGACCCCATGGACTGCAGCCTACCAGGCTCCTCCGTCCATGGGATTTTCCAGGCAAGAGTACTGGATTGGGGTGCCATTGCCTTCTCCTAACTAGGTATTAATTAACTATCAGTTAGTTCAGTTGAAACTGAGGGTTCAAAGTTAAGAGAGGTCTTTATCCTTCACTTATTTACTCAACATGCATTTATTAAACACTTACTATTTAATGAGCACTATGTTAAACTCTGAGATACAAAGAAAAAAAAACAGTCTTTTTCTTAAAGTGGGGGTAACAAAATAAGTTTAAATATCCTTAATAAACATTACAGTAATAGGAAGTCCGGTGTTCCATAACAAGAGAGGCCCTAAACGCAGCCTGAAAGGGACCAGATTCTGCAATGCTCCAATCTCACTACCACCCTACCTCCCCCAACTCCATAGAGTGGGGCTCAGGGACAGAGCCTGTGGCAAAAGAGCTGAATAAATTCTCCTGTTTTCCCCCAACAGCTCCTCCAATAAGCTCCTTTTGAATAAAATCTTTGAATAAGATTATTTTCCCTTTCCATTTCTGTGAACTAACCATGAGGAAATCATGCAGCAGAAGCAGAAATCTATATCCAGAAAGAGGTCCCTTGCAAGGTTATCAAAATTGGGGAAAAAACTGAAACAACATAAGTATCCAAAACCAAAGGAGTAGTTGAGCAAAATACAGCACACCTACCAAGGTACATTATTAAGCAACAAGAACTGTGTATTGATTCAAAAGAAGCACAGAACCCAGAGTCAGACTTTCTACTACACTCCAGCCTTTGGGAAAACTACTTAATGTCTGAATCTGTTATCCCATTTTTAAAAAGGGGGCCAGCTAATTAATGACACTTGCTACCTCACGGTGCTGTTGTGGAGATTAAATAAGACAGTGCAGGTAAAGCACTTAATAAACGCCTAGAATAGGGCTCAGTAAATGTTGGCCTTTACTGCTCTTATTATTAATGTAAAGTCAGTGAAAACAGTTAAGTGGGTGGACTTAATACACCACAGAAAATATTCCTAACATAGTCTTAAATTGAAAAATATAAATGTATATGTGCTGTGCTTAGTCACTCAGTAGTATCTGACTCTTGGTGACCCCATGGACTGTAGCCCACCAGGTTCCTCTGTCCATGAGATTTCCCACGCAAGAATACTGGAGTGGGTTGCCATGCCCTCCTCCAGGGGATCTTCCCAACCTAAGGATTGAACCCAGATCTCCTGGATTACAGGTAGATTCTTTACTGTCAGAGCCACTAGGGAAGTCCAAGAATATTGGAATGGGTAGCCTATCCCTTCTCCAGGGGAATCTTCCCGACCCAGGAATAGAACCAGGGTTCTCCTGCATTGCCGGCAGATTCTTTACCAGCTGGGCTACCAGGGAAGCCCAAATGTATATAATAGTATGTAATCAAATTCTGAGCCTATGTGAAATATATATGAAATGTTTAAATATCAATAGTTGTACTGATAGCATAATGGCATTACGAGTAATATTTGAATGAAAGATTTACTTTAATCTTGTTGCCAATTTCTCTTTAACAAAAAGTGAAATGGAGGAATAGAAAAATGAAATGAATAATAAAAAGTAAGGGAACACTGTAAACAATTGTATGCTATGAAATTTTTTTTAAATAACAATAAATTTGTCCTGGGATTCATGTCTGCAGAGTTGATGAGCCTAAATCACCATCAGTTTGGGGAGTGACATCTTTTTTTAGCATGTAAAACTCTAACTCATCTCAATAATTAGTAATAACATGCTGATGTAAGCCAGTTCCACACTGCAGGTCAGTGTCATTGGGACTGCCAAGAGGTCAACCTAGATCAGAGAGAAGGAAATAGAAAGCCACCTATTAAATGGTGATATACAAGAGTCTATTTTTCATGTATAGTATTAAATATGCAAAAATGTGTATAAATAGCTTTAGAAAGTAAGCAAGTGCTAGTCACTCATGTCCAACTCTTTGTGACCCCAAGGGCTATAGCCCACCAGGCTCCTCTGTCCATGGAATTCTCTAGGCAAGAATACTGGAGTGGGTTGTCATTTCCTTCTCCAATAAATAGCTATAGATACACTATGCAGATACAAAGAAATAAAAGATTGGAAATATATTGCTAGCACATAGCTCTCTTTGGGTTGAAAGATTATAAATGATATCCAATTTATTCCTTATCCCTATAAAGTTTTATACAGTTGGCACATAATACTTTAAAATTTAGAGGAAAGGAACTTTAAAAACTACTTATTTCTTCTTTTTAAAGCAAGGGATTAATCATGAGAAGGTAAGAGGGAGAGTGAGAGCCAGTACTGTCATAATTCCCTAGGGCATGTGATTATGTACTCCCAGAAGTCCCTGAGTTGAGAACTAAAAATAGGAAGAGCTGGAGTTAAATTTGGGGAAGCAATGAGTTTCATAAGAAGGGCTGTGAGCAGGGCAAACTAAGGTGAGGCACAGGAGTGGGGTGACTTGGAGGGAGGAGTTGTGGGGCTACAGGGGCAGGTGGCACTGATCCAGGGATTCAGCTGGGAAAGGCTTTGGGGAGGGTGTGGGAGAGTTGTTTTAAAGGTTCAGGTGAGGACCCGAGTTCAGTTTGATCCCAAAGGAAGCAGCTGCGTCCTCCCCAAATCCCATTACCCTGTCAAGCAGTTTTTTCACTCTCAGAGCTGGAACACGATTTCTGGTCATTCGTGACCTCTTATATCCACCCAGCTCTTTCCTAAAGAGTTCTATGTGCCCCCAGAAATGTCCTGATTTGAGTGCTTGTTGAAACAAAAGAACTTTTCCACTGAAGTCCTTTCAATCAAAAAAATACACAATTTTTTTCCTGTACTTCTAAAACTAGACAGGCCTATAGAAATAATTTAGCCAAACACTTTCATGGGTGCAAAGCACAGTGCTCCTTTTACAGATGAGGAAACCGAGACCCCAGGAGATTAGGTGAGGTGTCCAGTGTGACTGAGTAAGTTATGGCAGGGCTCCCTAGGACTCCTCTTTTTTCTGTGTATTTTTTTCATTACCCCATGTTGTTTCTTGTGCAACAGGAAGGATCTTCTTTGTGACAATTTGTCAATGCATCATCATGTCCTGTCATAACAGTAATTATTGTTATATTTTACAAAATAATATCTACTGTTATGTCCTAACTGAATAATACTTAACTGTTTGTTGGGGTCTATGTGCACTTACCAGAAGCAGTCATTTAATTCTTATAGGAAGACGGTATTATTACATTTCATACAAAGAAGCTGAATATCAGAGCGGTTAAATAAACCATCCACTATCACTGTGTCAGTGGTAGCAAAGTTAGGATCTGAACCCAGTCCATCTGAATCCAAAGTTACCTTCTTGACTCTCCATAAAGAAACACTGTTGGGTATATACATGAATTGGAATATTATTCGGCCTTAAAAAGGAAGGAAATCTTGCTACGTGCAACAACATGGATGCACGTAAAGGACATTACACTAGTGAAAATAAGCCAAACACAGAATGATAAATACCTAATGACATCACTTGTGTGTGGAATCTAAAAAATGTTGAAACTAGAAGCAGAGACGGACAAGGCAATGGCACCCCACTCCAGTACTCTTGCCTGGAGAATCCCATGGACGGAGGAGCCTGGTGGGCTGCAGTCCATGGGGTCGCGAAGAGTCAGACACAACTGAGCGACTTCACTTTCACTTTTCACTTTCATGCATTGGAGAAGGAAATGGCAACCCACTCCAGTATTCTTGCCTGGAGAATCCCAGGGACGAGGGAGCCTGGTGGGCTGCCGTCTATGGGGTTGCACAGAGTCAGACACTACTGAAGCGACTTAGCAGCAGCAGCAGCAGAAGCAGAGAGGGCTTCCCTGGTGGATTAGCCGTAAAGAATTCACCTGCCAATGCAGGAGACGCAGGAGATGTGGGTTCAATCCCTAGGTTGAGAAGATCCTCTGGAGAAGGAAATGGCAACCCACTCCAGTATTCTTGCCTGGGAAATCTCATGGAGAGAAGAGCCTGGAGGGCTACAAAGAGTCGGACATGACTGAGCATGCAGCTTGCAAGCACATGTGGTGAGAACACTTAACATCTACACTTTTAGCAAACTTCAGGTATACAGTAAAACATTGTTAATTATATTCATGTTGTCACATGTTAAATCTCTAGTACTTACTCACCTTGCATAACTGAAACTTTCCCTCCTTTGTTCCACATCTTTCCATTCTGCCACCTTCCAAACCCAGCTCCTATCAGAACCATTCGGTTCTCTGCTTCTATTGTTGTTGTTGTGCCTGACTCTTACAACCTCATGGACTGTAGCCCTCCAGGCTCCTCTGTCCATGGGATTCTCCACGCAAAAATACTGGAGTAGGTTGCCATTTCCTTCTCCAGGGGAAATCTTCTCAATCCAGAGATCTAACCCACATCTCCTGCTGTCTCCTGCCTTGGCAGGTGGATTGTTTACTACTGAGCCACCTGGGAATTAATAGTCTTTTATATACCTTCCCCTTCCCACCTGGGAAGCCCCTTCTCACCACTTAAGAAAAGGAAAAGAAGCTGGGAAAAGGGTGGCAGGCACCATGCGCAACTGCAAATGTGGTAAGAAGCCCCTGAAGCAGCCCAAGCAGGCCAAGGAGATAGACAAGGAAGATAAGGTATTCAAGCGAAAACGGAGGAGCAGAAGAAACTTGCAGAGTTAAAAGCAAAGGCCGCAGGGAAAGGCCCTCAGATCACAGGTGGAATTTAGAACTCTGGCAAAAAGTAAGTTGTTTCATGTGCCAGAGGCGAGGATGAGCTTTAATTCTATTCCTGTTTAAACATTTGGATTCCCTGCCATAACCATTGCCACCTGTAGCTAGAATGAAGTGTTGTCTTAGAATCTATTATACGTTTAAGAAAAAACTTCTGTGAAAAAAAGAAACCAGTGACTGTCTGAGGTGATAGATATGTTAATTAGCTTGATTGGGGTAACCATTTCACAATATATATGTACATCAAATCATCAAACTATACTGTCAAGTAAACCCCAGTAAAAATCTTAAAATGAATATTTTTATATTCATTGTACTGTACACACACAAAAAATACCTTTGACTGTACAAAGAAAAAAATATTTTGTTGGGGCCAATCTCTCAAGCAGCTGATTCTCCATTAAATTCAGCATTCTTTAAATTTCTCTCATTAGTCAAATTGTCTTTTCTTCAATTAAAATGACAACATTTAAGCATCTTGAACTAAGCATACAAGAAATAAATTCCTAAATTGGATTCATTCTAATCACGTCCAAAGAGTTACCAGGATAAGAATTTTTACCTTGGATTTGTTTTTATTTCACTTGAGTGTGCAAAGAACTATTATGATGTATTCAGTTCAGTTCAGTTCAGTCGCTCAGTCGTGTCCAACTCTTTGCGACCCCATGAATCGCAGCACGCCAGGCCTCCCTGTCCATCACCAGCTCCCAGAGTTTACCCAAACCCATGTCCATCGAGTCGGTGATGCCATCCAACTGTCATCCATCATCCTCTGTCGTCCCCTTCTCCTCCTGCCCCCAGTCCTTCCCAGCATTAGGGTCTTTTCCAATGAGTCAATTCTTCGCATGAGGTGGCCAAAGTATTGGAGTTTCGGCTTCAACATCAGTCCTTCCAATGAACACCCAGGACTGATCTCCTTTAGGATGGACTGGTTGGATCTCCTTGCAGCCCAAGGGACTCTCAAGAGTCTTCTCCAACACCACAGTTCAAAAGCATCAATTCTGCGGCACTCAGCTTTCTTCACCGTCCAACTCTCACATCCATACATGACCACTTGAAAAACCATAGCCTTGACTAGATGGACCTTTGTTGGCAAAGTAATGTCTCTGCTTTTAAATATGCTATCTAGGTTGGTCATAACTTTCCTTCCAAGGAGTAAGTGTCTTTTAATTTCATGGCTGCAATCATCATCAGCAGTGATTTTGGAGCTCCAAAAAATAAAGTCTGACACTGTTTCCACTGTTTCCCCATCTATTTCCCATGAAGTGATGGGACCAGATGCCATGATCTTAGTTTTCTGAACGTTGAGCTTTAAGCCAACCTTTTCACTTTCCTCTTTCACTTTCATCAAGAGGCTCTTTAGTTCTTCACTTTCTGCCATAAGGGTGGTGTCATCTGCATATCTGAGGTTATTGATATTTCTCTCAGAAATCTTGATTCCAGCTGTGTTTCTTCCAGCCCAGTGTTTCTCATGATGTACTTTGCATATAAGCTAAATAAGCAGGGTGACAATATACAGCCTTGATGTACTCCTTTTCCTATCTGGAACCAGTCTGTTGTTCCATGTCCAGTTCTAACTGTTGCTTCCTGACCTGCATACAGGTTTCTCAAGAGACAGGTCAGGTGGTCTGGTATTCCCATCTCTTTCAGAATTTTCCACAGTTTATTGTGATCCACACAGTCAAAGGCTTTGGCATAGTCAATAAAGCAGAAATAGATGTTTTTCTGGAATTCTCTTGCTTTTTCGATGATCCAGCGGATGTTGGCAATTTGATCTCTGGTTCCTCTGCCTTTTCTAAAACCAGCTTGAACATCTGGAAGTTCACGGTTCACGTATTGCTGAAGCCTGGCTTGGAGAATTTTGAGCATTACTTTACTAGCATGTGAGATGAGTGCAATTGTGCGGTAGTTTGAGCATTCTTTGGCATTGCCTTTCTTTGGGATTGGAATGAACACTGACCTTTTCCAGTCCTGTGGCCACTGCTGAGTTTTCCAGATTTGCTGGCATATCGAGTGCAGCACTTTCACAGTATCATCTTTGAGGATTTGAAATAGCTCAACTGGAATTCCATCACCTCCACTAGCTTTGTTCGTAGTGATGCTTTCTAAGGCCCACTTGACTTCACACTCCAGGATGTTGGCTCTAGGTGAGTGATCACACCATCGTGATTATCTGGGTCGTGAAGATCTTTTTTGTACAGTTCTTCTGTGTATTCTTGCCACCTCTTCTTAATATCTTCTGCTTCTCTTAGGTCCATACCATTTCTGTCCTTTATCGAGCCCATCTTTGCATGAAATATTCCCTTGGTATCTCTAATTTTCTTGAAGAGATCTCTAGTCTTTCCCATTCTGTTGTTTTCCTCTATTTCTTTGCACTGATCGCTGAGGAAGGCTTTCTTATCTCCCCTTGCTATTCTTTGGAACTCTGCATTCAGATGGGAATATTTTTCCTTTTCTCCTTTGCTTTTCGCTCCTCTTCTTTTCCCAGCTATTTGTAAGGCCTCCTCAGACAGCCATTTTGCTTTTTTGCATTTCTTTTCCATGGGGATGGTCTTGATCCCTGTCTCCTGTACAATGTATTACTCTAATACAATAATGATTTGAACACTCAAGGAAAAAAAAGGAACCCAAGGTGAAATTTTTATGAGAAACCTAAAGGAGAAATCATAGATACTTCCTTGTGTTTGTTTGTTATATTTTCCATTAATATGGCAATCTTCAAACATTTCGCAGTATAAAACATCACCTCTGGTATTTAAATTATTAAATAAAAAGCAAGGTGCCCTCCAATTTCTTACTAGTGTTGGGGACAAAGATCATTCAGAGTTCATCCTGAAAAGCATCTAAATTTAGAGATTTGCTACCGGAGCAAAACTTTCATGTACCAGTAATAGAAGCAGGCAGCCTTTCCAAAATATGTTAAGTATGTGTTTGCGATGTTGTCATAAACAGGGTCAGAGTATCTGTCCCTGTGTGCTGGTGACCCAGGAGCCCTCACTGTTTTCTAGGCCAGTTACAGAGAGATCTGGGGCTGGAAGCAAACGAGATTGCACAATAGTTAGCAGAGTGCTTAGTTTAATCTCATCAGTTAGGGAAAGGCTTTTTAAAACTTTTTTTTTAATTTGAAATGTGTATATATGTGCGTAGTTGTTTATTTGTCTTTTAATGTCAAAAGCTTATTTAGGGGCTTCCCTGGTGGCACAGTGGTACAGAACCCACCTGCCAATGCAGGAGACACAGTTCAACTCTTGATGCAGAAAGATTCCCACATGCTGCAGAGCAATGAAGTTCATGCGCTACAACTATTGAGCCTGTGCTCTAATGCCTGGGAGCCATGACTACTGAGACCAGGTGCCATAACTACGGAAGTCCGCATGCCCTAGACTCCATGCTCTGCAACGAGAAGCCACCTCAATGAAAAAGCCGGTGCACCGCAACTAGAGAAAAGCTCATGCAGCAACAAAGACCCAGCATTGCAAAAAATAAATAAATAATTTTTAAAAAAAAAAGCTTACTGACAGAAACAAAAATTTCTCCCTCAACCCCTACTCCTAGTCCCTTGGTCTGCAACTCAAAGGTACTCATGGTTTAAGCTCAGTGGTCTTTGAGTGTGGATGTTGTATGACCAGAGGAAAACCACTTTTCTACATCTTAAGGGCAATCTCTTTCTTTTTTAAATATTATAAATGCCCAGACAAAACAAGTTAGAGGACAGGACCCTGGTGAGTGTTCAGAAAGTCTGGTTTTTGGTTCTGGGTTTTCTAAATCACTTCATTTCTTCAGGTTTATTTATCAAATCTAGATTATAGAGGTTATAAGTTCTTTCACTCTTCCTTGCTTTCCTTCTTTTGCCTACCTAAAGCACAGGACAAGGCATTGAGGACATAGCTAGAATTGGTGGAGGAAGGGACAATAATAATAACAGTAATAATTTTGGTTGCTGTTCAGCACTTATTATATTCCAGGAACTGTATTTTTTTTTCTCATTTTGTCTTCATAACAATTCTATGAGGTAGGTATTTTTATCCTCATTTTTCTACAGATGAGAAAACTGAGGAAGATGAAGTAATTTGCTCAAGGATATATACTGGTAAGAAACAAAGCTAAATTTTGAAACTAGACTCTTCAAGTCTAAAGCCCCAGTGGAAATACCTGAGATTTCAAGTCTTTATAGGGAGACAGAGAATATGACTGTCAAAGTGCTAAGCTATGTAAGGGAGTGAAAAATGATATAGCACAAATTAGGGACTAGCAGTGTGTGGGAATTGCTCTTAAATCTGCATTCAGGTTTTGGGGAGGTTGCATTGTTCACAACAGATGCTTCTGACAGAGCCTAAAATGAGCACAGTGACAGGCACACTTACTAAACTGAGAATTCTTGGGTTGGAGACAGGTGTGCCAGCCTCAGCCAACACAGTTTCTTAAGAAACTGGATGGAGTCTCTCAAGAACAGGAGACGTCTGCTGCAGATATTCATGGTCAGGTCCATCCCTGTTTATACCTGCTGAAAGATTTCTGGAAGGCTGCCCATCAAGCAAAAGGGAACCAAAGATGGACAAGACACACTGTCAGAAACTGCAGGCATTTGGAAGGATAGTGCCAGAGACAGCAGAGGAAGATCAAGTTGGAGTTAGTACATGCCTCTTAAATGTCACGGGGCGGCAAGAAACTGGAGATGGAGGCAAAGTCTTCTGGGACCAGCAGCAGGAATTCCATATGGACTCACAGCTACCTGTGACTGAAGACAAGATGCTGAGCAGCGCTAGAAGTGGGGTTATGGTCACTGTTTAAAACTGGCAGACACCAGAAGCAGGAGAAGACACTTTCCGTATGTGTTGATACCTGAGAGGGTTTTGCAGCAAGTCATGTGACAAGGTGCTATGAGGTGTCCTTTGGCAAATCAGGCCTACCTAGAGCAGCCAGGGCAGAAGTCGTTTCCAAAACATCACGTTTCTTCAGAGACCAGAGGGCCCACCCACATTCTCATAACTGAGAAAGTAATCAAGGAAGAAGAGAGGGGGTGAAATCAGATGTTCTTGAAATAAAAAGTGAAGTCACTCAGTCATGTCCAACTCTTTGTGACCCCATGGACTGTAACCTACAGGCTCCTCTGTCCATGGGATTCTCCAGGCAAGAGAACTGGAGTGGATTGCCATTTGAGGCAGAAACAAGCGGGGACCGGCATCCTGTGCCAGGAGGATGCAAGTATGCCCCAGTCTCCTGAAGTTAGAGCCCAGGGCTCACGGTGATAACCAGTCATCCTTACCTGCGTCTGCTGTGGCAGGCTTGGTCACAAACAGGATCCAAGGCCACCTAGGTAACAGTTTCTGGCACCCCATTGACTTCAATCTGTGAAAGATGGTTTCAAGAAGAAAGCAAGGATTGTCACCCTCCCACCCCACTCCCAGAAGAAACACTTTTGTTTCAGAAGGAAAAACTCAGGAGAGGGGGTAGGGAGCTGACTTTCCAGGTGACAGAAAACTCACCTCTTTTCCCGGATCTCAAAATGGAAAAATTTCCAACCATGTCTCTCTGGTTAAATCCTAATGCTACTATGTTTGACCCTAAGGTTTAACTGGCCTAGTGGGCTCTATGGCTGTCTCGGCCAGAGTGGGACAACCCTTCCTAGTAACTGTAGAGCCAGAGAGAGTCAGACCTCTGCGTCCAAAAGAGCTGCAGAGATGAATCACGTCTCTTCTTACCAGAGAAGGGAGAGTGGGCCTCAAGACTGCAGAGGCTTAGGTGCCATGAGCAAATAGTGTATTGTGTTCAGTCATGTCTTCACTCAGCACTCTGAGGAGGTATTGTGTAACAGACTAGCTGAGGTGTTAAATATGCCTCTGGAGGAAAACAGGGTAGGGGTGGGGCATGCTGAGATACTTTGTTATTTATGGTAGTCTCTGTCTTCTGAAGAAGGGAACTCTGTTGTTTGAAAGGTGATGAGTGTGAATAACGCAAATTACTGAAAAAAAGATGGAAAAAAAGAAGGCTTAAGGGGATTGTCTAGGAGGAAGGCAATAGAGATCACGGAGAGGGAGAAACCCCAAGATTGTGGCTGGAGAAAGGCCCAGAGAGAGGGTGTGAGGTGGAAAAGAGAAGTAGCTGGTACTGAGGAGGAGCCCAGGTGAGACTGCAGAGATGTGTAAGGGGAATTGTTATGGAGCTGTGTGGTGTGAGATGCCATGTATTCTCTCTTTGTGAAACCTTCTTTGTAAAACCTCTCTTTGTAAAATCTCCACTCTTTAGTGCTTTGCAGCTGGGGCTTTTATTGCAGGGGTGACACAA
The DNA here is from genome assembly GCA_024291935.2 of Okapia johnstoni. Classification (NCBI taxonomy): domain Eukaryota; kingdom Metazoa; phylum Chordata; class Mammalia; order Artiodactyla; family Giraffidae; genus Okapia; species Okapia johnstoni. The sequence goes on along the minus strand of CM044311.1, from coordinate 84,481,496 downwards.
ATGTGCTAAGCTCAGAGCTGGTTGAAGAATCCAGTTGCATTCAAGGACTAGGTATAAATACAGTGGTTAGTGTCATATTATAAAAGATGCGGGAGGTGTGCACAATTTCACAACAGGTGAGGAAGAGAGGAGAGGATCAGAACAGTTGGCATCAGAGATAAACCTTAAAGGACGACCAATATTTCTCCTAGAATTAGAGATGGAGAGACTTCAAGTGCAAGGGACCTAAAGCAGAGGCAGGGTGGTCTGGAAGCGTGTTGTATGTTTAGGGAATGATGACTTACTACCTTCCAACCATCATCTGCATGGGGAAGAGGAACAGGCTGGAGTGCAATAAAGAATGGCTGGAGGAACTCTGGATGCTTGGCCACCTTCAAATCATAGAGGCTGTCATGAACACTCTGGAGAGTAAAACATGGGCTTCCATGTGGGATGTGCAAGAAGACAGAATAGAGAGCAGTATGTTATATCTCTGGAAGGAGAGGGAACAGTTCTGAAAACTGTCTGATTCCCCTCACTCTGAGTAGCTGCCTCCTTCAAATGACTAAGCTGACCTGGACTGTAAACATTGCATAAAATATATCGTGTTATGGGACTTCCCTGGTGGTCCAGTGATTAGGGCTCCACGATTCCACTGAAGGGGCATGGATGCAATCCCTAGTTGGGGAACTTAAGATCGCATGTGCCATAAATTTAAAAAAAATTTTTTTAATAAAAATTAATAACTCATGTAACAATCAGTTTCAGCAGATTACCCTGGACTTAACAGCTCTGCTTCTATTCCAGCCCCACCTGAGGACAAGGCCACCAGTGGTGGTGCTCATTGATTTGTAGGGTAGACATAGATCCCAGGGCCCTCTACCAGTCTTGGAACCACCTCTGTTCTCAGGGTTGCCTGAGGAGCTCCCCATCCACCAATAGCCTGTCTCTTGGGGCTGCCGTCCTGGGAGTCCCCTCGCTCCCTTCCACTCTCAGTGACTGATCAAGTCGCAGCCATCTGCCCCAAGAGAATCTGAGGACCTCGCTGTGCAAACCAGTTCAAGTGGATCCCAAGTGGTCTCGAGGCACTTTTTTTCCCCTCTCAAGTCCCCTTAACCTAAGAAGTAGAGATCCATCCACTAGTTAAAAGATACATACTGAATATCTACTAGGTATACTACAACACAAAATGAATAAGCCATCATCCCTGACTTCAGGAATTTGAGAGGGTACTCAGTTGGGAAAGGCATGTAAAAACAGTCGACCCTTAAACAACAAGGGTTTGAACTGCAAAGATCCATTTATATGGAGATTTTTTTTTTTTTTTTTTGCAGTGGTAAACACTGCAGCACTACACCATCCAGGGTTGGTTGAATCTATGGATATGGGAGCAGGGATACAGATAACAGAGATATGTGGAGGGCTGACTATAAGCAGCACACAGATTTTCAGGTGTGCAGAGAATAAGAGCCCTTAACTCTTGCATTAGAGTGATGTCACACAATCAGTATGATAACGGCTGGGAAGGAGGTAAGGACCAGCGGCTGTGGGAAGACGAGGGGAGATATTTAGCCCAGAGGGCAATGAGGAGGAATGGAGGGTTTCCAAGAGAGAGGACCCACACGCTGACTCCTGGGAGGAAAAGCAGGAGCTAGCCTAGTAAAGCGGGTGAAAGAGAGGAGAGAGCATAAGAGGCCTAGGGAGCAGGATACAGATGGGAATGGTCTGGAGACAGACAGCAAGAGCTCTTGGGGCAAGAGTCCTGTGGGAAGTTCACTGAGGCAGGTGTTCAGGCTGCAGAGTGGGGCCTGAAGGTGCATCAAGGAGAACCCTAAATGTGCTCCCAGGGAGTTGGAACTTTGTGACAGCAGTGAGGCCCCGCAGGTGCTTAGTTGCCTGCCTACCCAAGGAAAAATGAAAAGCCGTCCAAGAAAGTAAGTTGTATACTGTTTATCTTATCATTCAATAATAAATACATAGTCTTATAACATAAACATTAAATAATTATTTAACCATAAATTTATGATATTGGAAGGATAGGGGACTGGGATGACAGCTCCCTTAATAGGAAATAGCCATATGTCATTCCCTGGTGGCTCAGACAGTAAAGAATCTGCCTGCAATGTAGGAGACCTGGGTTCGATCCCTGGATCAGGAAGCTCTCCTGGAGAAGGGAACGGCTACCCATTACTGTATTCTTGCCTGGAGAATTCCATGGACAGAGAAGCCTGGCTGCAGTCCATCAGGTTGCAAAGAGTCAGACATGACTGAGCAACTAACACTTTCACTTTCATATGGAAAAATAAATGTAAATATCAGAATAGGTCAAATAGTTGAAACTGGTTACCTATGGAAAATCAGAACTGAGGAAGGATGGGAGACAGAACTACTGTTGCACTACTAGATTTAAAATATTTAACTTTGTAAATACACTTTTTAGAAAGACAATTGTGTACCTATATTTATATAATTATTTTTAAATGTGTGAATGCCAGCCTCAACACATAATAACTGAGTGACCTCAGCCATAAAAAGGAATGAAACTGTGCCATTGGCAGAGACGTGGACGGGCCTAAACTGTCATACAGAATGAAGTTAAGTCAGAAAGAGAAAGACAAATACTGTATAATATCAAGCATATGTAGAATCTAGAAAAATAGTACAGATGAACTTATTTGCAAAGCAGAAATAGAGACACAGATGTAGAGAACAAACTTATGGATACCAAGGGGGAAAGGAGGATGGGATGAAATGGGAGGATTGACACATAGACACTACTATGTATTGTATACAACAGATAACTAATTAGAATCTACTGTATAGCAGAGGGAACTCTACTCTATCCTCTGTGAATACCTAAATGGGAAGGAAATCTAAGAAAGAGGGGATATGTGTATACATATAACTGATTCACTTTGCTGTGCAGCAGAAACGAACACATTGTAAACCAACCAAACTCCAATAAAAAGTAATAATTTTAAAAAATTGGGGGAACTTCCTTGGTGGTCCAGTGGTTAAGAATTTGCCTTGCAATACAGAGGACGCAAGTTCAATCCCTGGTTGAGGAACTAAGATCCCACAGGCCGAAGAGAAATAAGCCCATGTGACACAGCTAGAGAATCCACGCTCCATAACGAAAGACCCTGCATGTCTCAGGGAAGATACTGTGTGCTGCAACTAAGACCCAATGCAATCAAATACATACATATTTTTAAAACATTTTAATTTTGAAAAAACAATAACTGAGTGACCAGTGCTAAATCCTTATCCTCTCCGTGGCTTAACTTCTTCACCTGTAAAATGGGATAGCACTTTCTTGCTGGGTTGTTATGAAGATTAAAGGATATATGTAAAGTGCTTAGCACTCTGTTTGCAGCTTAGAAGGAAACTCAATAAATGGTAGGTAATTTCATTTTTAATCACGGATGGAAAAGAGGACTAAAAATCATGTTTAAAAGGCCTGGACACAAGCCTTCCTTATTACCAATATTTACACCTCCAATCACTGGAATATGCATGTCCTCTTATTTCATAAAGACTTGACTGTATTCATAAAGTAAGAAGAGAAGGTGAAAGTCGAAAAGTCTTGACTGTATTCCTAAAGTAGGAAGAGAAAGAAAGTGAAAGTTGCTCTGTCCTGTCCGACTCTTTGCGACCCCATGGACTATACAGTCCATGGAATTCTCCAGGCCAGAATACTGGAGTGGGTAGCTGTTCCCTTCTCCAGGGGATTTTCCCAACCCAGGGATCAAACCCAGGTCTCCCGCATTGCAGGTGGATTCTTTACCAGCTGAGCTGCAAGGGAAGCCCAAGAGTATTGGAGTGAGTAGCCTATCCCTTCTCCAGTGGATGTTCCCGACACAGTAATTGAACCAGGATCTCCTGAGTTGCAGGCAGATTCTTTACCAACTGAGCTATCAGGGAAGCCCTTAGGGAGAGAGAGAAGTTGTAATTCTGACATCAGAAACCAAAAACTAGTTGAATGTTTCAAAATTTGGAGATACACTCAACTTTGAAAAAAAATATTTGCAGAAACAAAAAGACAAAATAATGTCTTTTGGAGCATCTGCTTCAGAAAACAGGGATTTGTGATAACTTTGATTTGCACATGAGTTTAAAATAAAAATGTAATCTTTGCCAGCAAAGGTCTGTATAGTCAAAGCTATGGTTTTTCCAGTAGTCATCTACAGAATGTGAGCGCTGGAGCATAAAGAAGGCTATTGTTGTTTAGTCACTCAGTTGTGTCTGACTCTTTGCGACCCCCATGGACTGCAGTACACTAGACCTCCCTGTCCATCACCAACTCCCGGAGTTCACCCACACCCATGTCCACTGAGTCGGTGATGCCATCCAATCATCTCATCCTCTGTCGCCCCCTTCTCCTCCTGCCCTCAATCTTTCCCAGCATCAGGTTTTTTGATGGTGGTGCTGAAATTGCGGCGCTGGAGAAGACTACTGAGAGTCCCTTGGACAGCAAGGAGATCAAACCAGTCAATCGTAAAGGAAATCAATTCTGAATATTCATTGGAAGGACTGATGCTGAAGCTCCAATCCTTTGACCACCTGTTGGGAAGAGCAGAATCACTGGAAAAGACTCTATTCCTTGAAAGACTGAAGGCAAAAGGAGAAGAGGGCAGCAGAGGATAAGATGGTTTGATAGCATCACCAACTGAATGGACATGAATATGAGCAAACTCCGGGGAGACAGTGGAGGACAAAGCCTGGCATGGTGCAGTCCATGCGGTCGCAGAGTCGGACATAACTTGGCTATTAAACAACAACAACCCAGGATAACACAGGTGCCAGTAACAGACTTACAGAGAAATTTGGTTTCCCTGCGCTGTCTAGCTACCAGGGTTCTAGTCCCTTTCAATTCTCAGGTCCTCATATTTCCCGATTGTATACCAAAGGGTCAAACGAAAAGATCTCTGAGCCTAGTCCCCAAAAATCTAGGGTTCTGAAAACTTGGTTATGAGCTTTTGCCTTAGGACGTGGCAATGAAAACTTGGTTATGAGCTTTTGCCTTAGGACGTGGCAACAAACACCTGAGTTTCCCACAAGTCTCCTAAGACGTATGTATTTCCTTAACCTGTATCTACCTAAAACTGTTTCTGAATCAGCAGCCCTTGGATCGGATCTTGTTAAGCCTCGCACCCGACACCCGAACTATAGTGGGAAATCCTAGGGGCCACCCCCGGAATGTGGACTACATCTCCCAGGGTGCCTCGGGACGGGGGCGCCCCCTCGGATTGGCCAGAGGTGCGTGACGCTCAGTGTTTTGGCCGGGGCGGTCACATGTTTCCTTTGTTGTGAGCTGTGGAAGGGCTAGTGGCTCCTGGAGACGCCGGCGCTGGAGAGAGCGCTGCGCCGCCGGCTGCTAAGGGACCGCGGGGGCCTCCGCTATTGGCCACTGCTGCTGGCCTCTTCCAGCCTTCGCCGAGAGGTACCCGGGGATGACAGATCCGGGACTGACCGAGAGGCGAGGAACCGGCCAGAGCCGGGGGCGGAGGGGCGGCCCAGGTCACGCCTACGGGGGTGTCTGCAGAAGGGAAGCCAACGGCCGCCGGCCTCTCGAAGCCAGAGAAGGAGGGTCTGAGGAGAGATCGCGGCTGGGGCTGCAGGGCCCTTGTCTGGGGAGAGGGGGTCTCGGGGAACCTCCCGGGGGGTCGTCAGCCCCGGTTCCGTAACGACAGTCTGAAAGAAAGGGCACTGAAAGGCTGGCATTACCGCCCCGGAACCGCGACGCTGCCGGCGCGCCCGCCGGGGGCGGGTTGGGAGGGGCATGGCCTCTGGGGCCGGGGGTAGCAGGTGCGGGTCAGTCACCCCGCCGCCTGCGCGAGTGGGGGCAGCTGGCGGACAGGGCCGGGGGAGAGGGGTCTCGCATGTTGTCGATGGGCTTCGAACGGAGCGCTGCTCTTCTTTAACCGAAGGAAGCGCTGAGTGCAGAGGTCTGAAATCAAGCCTTCCCGTTTGGTGGGGGCGACATTTGCTCCGGACGGGGAGGACTGACGGGGGTCAAGGTGGGTCCCAGGGCTGGGGGCCAGAGAAGCCCTATTAAAGCGGTTGCGAAACGTGTTCGGCGCCGTCACCTGACCGCTACCCCCCCCCCCCCACCGTCCGGCCGGAGCCTTTGTTTACCGCTGCTTGCCGCGGGGCCCGCGCCGGGAGCCGGGCCCTGGAACGACAGTCCCCCGGGAGCCGAGGCGGGCGGGGGAGCGGGGGAGCGGCTGACGGGAGTCCCCGCCTAGCCTCGCCTCCTTCCCACCACTCCAGGCCTGGGTTTCTTAATTTAGTTCGTAGCGGCCCCGCCCCCAGGCTCTGGACTCTCGGGGCAAAGACTGTTAAGGCCGCCAGGATTGGGGCCCTGCGGGTGCTTGAGGGCGGAACGACGGGGCGGCTTCCGCGTGTTTATTGGCGAGTGTCTTGTCGAGCTTGTAGGCAGTTCTGGGGCCCGCGGAGGACCGGATAATTAACCCTCTTTAACTCGTTCCCCTAGTCCACCCAGATGGTGGAAAGAGCCCTCAAGCGAATTAGTGTTTGCCTGTTCTGTAAACTAGGTTTAAATAGCGCTTCCCTGTGGCTCAGACCGTAAGGAATCCGCCTGCAACGCGGGAAACCTGGATTCGATCCCTGGGTTGGGAAGATCTCCTGGAGAAGGGACCGGCTGCCCACTCCAGTATTCTGGCCTAAGGCCTGGCAGGCTACAGTCCATGGGTCGCAAAGAGTCCGGCACGACTGAGCGCCTTTCACAGCACCCTAACGCCACATTTTAAGAGTGCCTCACAGTCAGCCCTAAGGCAGATTGACTCTTCTTCAGTTAATTTTAGTGGAGTTTAATGATTTGCTCTCTTAAACAGCTTTTTAAAAATCGTGTCTTAGTATTTGCAGCTAAGCAGCGAGGTTGGTTTTTGTTAAGTACGGAAAATAGATTAAAAATCTGCCTCCTGTCAACTAAAATGTGAAATTAGAATTCTGTTTTTTTAAAAAGATAGCTTTGTATGGCGGAGTCCTTTCTCTGTTCACCTGAAACTACCACAACTTTTTGTCAGTCGGCTGTACCCCAATACAAAATAAATTTAAAATTTGAAAACAAGATAGCTTGATGATATCCTCCCCCAACCCCTCCAGAAAGTTAAGATTCTTCTGTACCCAGGTTTAGATGAGTTGTTTGCGGAAACAAACATCATAGCTCCCTCTTCTATGATGACAGTAATGAAATCTACAAAAACAATTGTTTTAGCCACAGTGTGTTGAAGATGTGGTTTTCCTAATCTGATTTAATAGGATGCTAAGGTTTTATCAGATTTTTTTTTCCTGTAAATCTGTAGGAATTCACCCAAGAAAGTGCATTTCTGTAGAAGGTAGATTGAGCTCCTCAACTTGTATTTGAATAGTTCTCGTTGGTTATGCATTCTTAATTTATTTTTAAAATTCAAGTTGGAATGACTACACCAAAAGAAGCAGCCTCTGTGATCCTGAACTGCCTCATCGCTTGTGCATTGAAGGCATTTAACATTTCTAAATAAGTACAAGATGCAAACCTCTAACCTTTATAAAAAATAAAACCACCACTCATAAGCCTTCTTATCCAGACAAAGCCTGTGACTTAGTGTCTAAACAGGAAGAAGAAATAATATTATGAGTTGGAGCTTACTATCAGCTTTAATTTAAACTTTCTTGGTTTTTGTCCAAGTTGCTAAAACTACTTAATGCCTTTTCAAAAAACATTGTTTTAGCTTCCTTGTTTTTTCTGCCATTTAATTAAAAGCCAAAGGTCAAGCCTGTGAAAAACAAAAAATTCTATTTATTAAATGAGGGACTGCAGTTATTTTGTATATACTTTTTTCTTATCTAGGAATTTGGGACATCCTTTTTCAATAAATATTTAGGTATGAACTGTATAAAAATGTAAATTATCCTAGTATATCCTCATGAGTATATGAAATATATAAGCATATATATTTTATATGATTCTATTTCTGTTTTGACTGAAACAGAGTATATGGCCACTTGACAATTGTTGACATTTTGAAACCTTTATTCTTTCTCCTGTTAAGAACACTAGCTAAGCTAGATTTTTTAAAGTAAAGAGTTAGTCACTCTGCCTAAATTTATCACCTAAGGGCTACCATTTTTTAGAATTTGGCACATCTTAAAGTCTACTAAATTGATGTCTAAAAGTCATTAGGCTTTGCTCTTTACTCAGTGCTTTCTAAAACGTACTTCTGCAAATCATTTGTGTTACCACAAGGTAGATAAAAATCACTGACTTAAAAGTGCTTTTGTACATAGAGCAGCCGTGTAGTAAAAGATTGGTTCTCAAACTTGTTCGTGTGACAGAGTACTGGGTAGTGTCCTTGCAGATTTAATTAATTCTAATAGAACCAAAAGCGCTTTTGCTAAAAGAAAACATAACTTTATTATAGATCTATAGGTCTTAAGATTTTAAAATAAAACAATGCATTAGATACCTAAAGGAAGCATGTTTCTAGCAAGATAAAACCAAAGACATTTAAGTTTACATGACAAGTAGATTTGGTAGAATAGCTTTATACCAGGTGTGATGTCTGATGATCAACAATTTTTTTTCTTCCTTTGGGGGTTTGGGAATATTAATAGCCAAAAGTTTTAAATCAAGGGAGAAAAACATTGAATGGAGAAATTCAATTTTTTTGTTCTGTGATTTGAGAGAAGACAGTATTTTTTCAGTTATAGAACCATAATTGTTTAGTTTGACACACTGTTTAAGCACTCCTAAATTTTTCATCATTGGATACCTCTTATTTCTCTTTCTCTCATTAATCAAAATAATAATATATTGACTATTTGAGGTTCACGTAAACAAGGGATAATAACTTGGTATAATTCTAGACAAAGAAATGTAAAGCTTTTGTTGGTTTCTGGTATCATATGGTGTGTAAATGTGTTATTGGTGGTTTCATAAGAAAAATAGAAATGTTGAAAGTAACAGCTTGAAGACTGGACTTTAAATATTGCATTTGTAAAATTTGTTTCGGGAACCACTACTCCAAGAGTAAAGTTTTAAGTTGAAAATTTAAGAGTATAAATTTACAGTTTTTAAAAAGTGGTCATTAAATGAAATGGTTCAAATAAATCAGCGTTTGAGAAAATGGAGTGAAAAAACTGCTTGGTTTCAGATAGATGTTAAATATGGTTTTCTAGTTATTTTTAAGTAACGAATTTACACATTACAGCATTTTCTGGCTTTCCTTCTGTTGAGCTACTGTATATCTTTAAAAAGAAACCTTTCGTTCGTTAGTCTTTTTGCTGTCTCTGCTGTGTTGTTCTTCACTTAGAGTTCAATTTGAGAAAATGGGAATAGTGTGGAACATATCGTGTAGCTAGTGGTAGCAGTTCATTACTACAGGTTGTTGGGATCATGTTAGTCAAAACTGCTGGTACCATGTTAGTCAAAACTGTTGGTTTCCTTTGCCATCTGGAATTTGTTAGTCTTTGTAAGCCCCTCACTAATCCATACTATTTTAAGGCTGATAGTAACTTCTTTCTTTGTATAGGGTTCCTGCATTCTAAAGGAAAAATAAGCTTGATTGCAGTACAACCACATTCTAAGATCAGTTCTGATACTATATATCTCCTTTGGACTTTGTACACTGACCTCCTCTGTCCCCTGCCCTTAACTGTTAGGTTGGTAAGTATTACATAAAAACCCTCCAGAAAATGCCCAGGTGAATTGCCTTGCCCTTCTACTCCTTAAGGTATAATTCTAGACTAGATCAGTCATGAGAGAATCTATTCCAGTTTGCACTCTAGCAGAACCAATTTGTTTTCTGCAAGAGAAACACTGAGAATTTAAATCTATTTTAGTATCAATCTTTGAGTTCTTGTTAGATTCTAATCTTAGCTTACTTCACAGCATCTAAAATTGGATCTCACACCCATATTCACCATCCCAGTGCCAGACAGAGGGATAGGCTCTCTAGAATTGTTTCTTGAATTGACTTTAACCCCTACATTGGCTCAGGATTTTATTGTCGTCTTGGGGAAAAAAAACTTATTTAGCTAAGACTTAACAATCCCCTAATTTGACCAAGTTGACATATTCTTTACCAAAGTACACACAAGTTAGACTGACTTCTGCAAATAACGAAACAAGCAAGGTAACATTCACCTCACGATCAAAGCTTAATCCAGGTATAGAGATGTGTGTTTTTTTATACATGCAGAAAAAAATCAGTCGTTTGTATCTTGGTTTTTGGGATCAACATTTGAATTTGCCTAAACTTGTTAAGAATTTATGAGTTCTATTTATAAATATCCAGGCCAGAAACCAGAAGTACTTGTATTTAAATACCTTTGGTATTCTGTGCACAGTTCAAGGTTCCAGTATTTTCTCAGAAGCATTCCTCTCTTTCTTTTCAATATATGCACACAAAATTGTGCTGAATTGGTTGATTTCTACAGGTACTACAGTCCATAGGATCAACGAAACAGAAGAAATATACATTTATATACTAAAAGATATGATAATTATTTGATAAGCATAATGATTCTGTATGGATAATCTAGATAACAATTAAAAACTGAAATGTTTTTTCCTGAATTTCCCAAAATACTTGAGATTTTCTGACTGATTTCATAGTTATATAAAATATAATGACTGAACTGTTTGCCTTGAGTAATATTGATAGACCAACTCAGAATTATTTAATGATTGCAGACTCAAGTAAAACATTATTATCAGACATTCTTCAAATAGCTAATGCAGAGTTACCATAGGATATGTTTCATCATCTCAACTCTACCATTGTTTACTCATCTTTCATTCAAGAAACCTTACTGCAGGATAAAATTGTCAAGAAAGGAATTGGATAAATAAGGAAACTATTTTAGGTATAGGGTAAAATTTTTAATTCGCTGTAAGGAATTGTTATTCAGGATTGTTTTTTTATGCAGAAGTTAACTTCTAGTCACAAATTGAAATCTACGAAAACCTTTTTTCAATGTATTAGTAAATAATGCCAATTATACATGAAGTAATTACTATCTGACTTATATGTTGCTGTTCTCCATTTCTTTTAGGTGTGGAAAAACTGGGGCTTTGATCAAGCAAATGCTGAAAAGGTACTATATTTATAATATTTATAAACTCTTAGCATTGTTATTAGAAAATATAAAACATATTCCTTTAACCAGAGGTCACTTAGACCACCTGAGTAACAGGGAACAAGATCATAGAGAAAGATAGCATCACAGTCATTTCTGTTACCAAATAAACTATCGACACACTCCTTTCTAATCCTTCCAGATCTCGTCAGTCCCCCTTCTACAGTTTCTCCAGTCCTAGAGACACTAAAATAAGTTATCTCCATTCATTTTTCTGAAACATAGGCCAAAACCATGTTTTTAAATCTACCTAACAATCTGAAACTAGGTCTACAACATTTATGAGTTCTACACTTGTAAGTAAACCCTAGAATACCCTTAATCAGAAGAATCTTTCTTAAAAATCATCCTTCAATTGAGAGTGTAGCTCTAGGAATAAAGCTCCTGAAGAAACTGAGGGAGAGAAAGAAAAGGATACTAGCTTTTCTAGACAAATGGTGTGACTTTGGCAGTATGTCATTGAGAGTCCAGTCACCCTTGCATCCACTAAATTATGTAGGTATTATTTTCCATCATTACCTTTCTTTGGGACAAGCACTTTCCTCTTGTTTTGTCCATAGATGCCTCCTTATTTGCTACTTTTTCCTGATGGGAATAACAGTGCTTTGATATCTGCTAATTTTTTAGAAGAATTCAGTCTAATTTTATGTTTAGTTTGCTTCTATATTAGTTCATTTATGATAAATCTTAAACCTATACTAGCTACTGTATTTTGAAATGTGATTAAACTTGTCTTTACTAGTTAAAATACTTTGTGTAAAATGGGAAAATAAAATCTACTGAATTACACCTGGAGGCCAAAAAGATGCTCTGAAATGTGTCTCATATTCCTAAGACATTCTTGTGCAAATCATTTAGTCTGTCATCATACAAAGAGTTTATAGTTTATGGCGTTGTGGACTAGTTCATGGAAAAGTTCTCAGAAAGTCCAGAGAAAGTGAGGCTACCCAAAAAGCCAGGAAAAAGTTGCTTGAAAAGAAACAGCCCAGATCTATGAGATAGTCTCTTTTCCATACAAAGCAGTAGACAGATGTCTTGTTGCTGTTGAATGCTTTTAATAACGAGTGATTTTATAGCTGTTCATGTTTTCTGGTAAAGCAGTGGAAGACCTCTTGGCAGTCATCAATCAAGGAAAATAGCCATGGGAATTAAGAAGCTGAAAATAACATAAAAAGGCCTTTAACTCATAAAATTTTAAGACTTTTGTTAATACTATCCCCAAACTTATCAGATACACATACTATAAGATACCAAATAACGAATACAAGATACAGTAAAGTTATTGGATACAGAAAGCAGAGCATCTTTTCATTTATGTTTCTTGTCCGTTTTAGCCAAAAGGGAAATTCTTAGTACTTGTGGCACGTTGTTTTGCATTCTGAAAATATTTTCATTTAAACTTTGAGAAAACAAAAATGTATGGAGGCAGAAACCAATTACAAGTACATTTTGGATCACATGGCAACTTACTGAGAAGTGAAAAGAGTAGAAGAACCACCTTAAAAATTTAAGCAAATGGTAGCTATAGTCCAGTGCCTCAACCCATCAGTTACCTATTCATAGCATTTCTGAGGGAGACTTGAGGTTGTTTCTTATTAGGAAAAGGGAGCAGGGCATAAATAACATAACATTTTAAAAAATACAGTAGTATATCATTGTAGTGCAAACTTGGGGGGAAATAAAGACAGAAGATAAATCACTTAGCATTTAAACATATGTACCTCCTCCTTTCTATGCCTAGATGCACTGATGTAAGTATTTTCTGTTAATACAACATTGAACATCTGTAGGTAAATCTTCCCATATAATCTTGATTATTTCCTTGTGATAGATTGCTAGAAAGGGACTTAATGGTCAAACAGCATATATATTCTTAAAGGCCATTGATATAGCTGAATTTTTCTCTGGCAACACTATATTAAAATAATAAATATTTATATTAAGATTTGAATGTAGTCAAGTTCTGTGTCTTACAGCATTCTGACTTAGCTCTACCTTCAGTAGATGAAACCCAGTTTGTAAAAGGGAAACAGAAGGTAATAATGATTCACAGAGTACGTAGTATTCTTTCAACTGAGGGGGGGAGGTTAAGGAATACTATTGCAAATTGCCCCTAGTGTTTTAATTGTATAAATTTTTACCAGTCTTTATCAAAATGAGATAGTGCTCTATACCCTATATGAAATAGATTATGTAATTTTATTATAGTGTTTACATCGAAATGAAATTATGTAATTCGAGTACTAAAACTTTTTACATATTGAAATGTTTTAATTTTTTACTTTTAGCCACATAAGGAAAATCTGTAACAGTTATTTCTCAACAATTATATAGTCAACTGATGTAACAATGGTACTAATATTGGGACGAAGACTAAACAGAGAGGATCTCGGGGTGCGTGATTCACCAGCAACAAAGCGTAAAGTTTTTGAAATGGACCCTAAATCTCTGACAGGCCGTGAGTTTTTTGACTTCTCTTCAGGATCATCCCATGCTGAAAACATCCTCCAGATATTTAATGAATTCCGAGATAGTCGTTTGTTCACAGATGTTATCATTTGTGTGGAAGGAAAAGAATTTCCTTGCCATAGAGCTGTTCTCTCAGCCTGCAGTAGCTACTTCAGAGCTATGTTCTGTAATGACCATAGGGAAAGCCGAGAAATGTTGGTTGAGATCAATGGTATTTTAGCTGAAGCTATGGAATGTTTTTTACAGTATGTTTATACTGGAAAAGTGAAGATCACTACAGAGAACGTACAGTATCTCTTTGAAACATCAAGCCTTTTTCAGATTAGTGTTCTCCGTGATGCATGTGCCAAGTTCTTGGAGGAGCAACTTGATCCTTGTAATTGCTTAGGAATCCAGCGCTTTGCTGATACCCATTCCCTCAAAACACTCTTTACAAAATGCAAGAATTTTGCATTACAGACTTTTGAGGATGTGTCCCAGCATGAAGAATTTCTTGAACTTGACAAAGATGAACTGATTGATTATATTTGTAGTGATGAACTAGTTATTGGCAAGGAGGAGATGGTTTTTGAAGCCGTCATGCGTTGGGTCTATCGTGCTGTTGATCTGAGAAGACCACTGTTACATGAGCTCCTGACTCACGTGAGACTCCCTCTGTTGCATCCCAACTACTTTGTTCAAACAGTTGAGGTGGACCAGTTGATCCAGAATTCTCCTGAGTGCTATCAATTGTTGCATGAAGCAAGACGGTACCACATACTTGGGAATGAAATGATGTCTCCAAGGACTAGGCCACGCAGGTAAGACTGATGCATATTAACTACAACAAAATTAGCAGAAGTTTTTGTTTTTTTTAAATATTTTAAAGCTTCATGTGTAATCTTCATGTAGTCATTCATATGTATCATCTACATGTGGCTTTATGTAATTTGAGATTTATTGTGGATTATAACTCATTAGAATTTCTCCCAATGAAGACTAGATGCAACAGTAGCACTTCTCGTTACTGTTGTTCTGAGCTATGAGACGGTGTTGCAAAGGGTCTTTGCAGCTAGCATGTTTCAGCCTATATCTTCTAATTTTTCTTAACTTTTATAGGATACCAAATTTATTCCACGTTTTTCCAAAAGATCTTTGGATGTTAAGTAACTAAAGACTTTGTTAGAGTTTGTTGGACTGCCTCTACGTATAAAAAACAACTTGTGTATTCACAGACTAACCTTTTTCCTAACAGAGAACATGAAATGTAGAGATCAAGTAAGTAAGTTGCTATACATTGAGGGAATTCTCAGATGTAAAATCAAGGTTTCAGATCTTTTCTCATTGCCACAGTTATTACATTTAGAACTCTATTTGAAAGTGAAAGTCACTCAATCCTGTCCAACTCTTTGCAACCCCATGGACTGTACAGTCCATGGAATTCTCCAGGCCAGAATACTGGAGTGGGTAGCCTTTCCCTTCTCCAGGGGATCTTCCCAACCCAGGGATTGAATCCAGGTCTCCCGCATTGCAGCAGGATTCTTTACCAGTTGAGCCACAAGGGAAGCCCGAGAATACTGGAATGGGTAGCCTATCCCTTCTCCAGGGGATCTTCCCAACCCAGGAATCAAAGCGTGGTCTCCTGCATTGCAGGAAGATTGTTTACCAACTGAGCTATCAGGGAAGACCCATTTAAAACACCTGTAGATTTTCATTCATAAACTATAGAAAAATAATCTCTGTGCCTTAAGAATGGAAAGAATAGTATTGAACATTTTACTGTGAATAAGCAAAAATTGGCTGTTGTGAGACATATTATAGTAAAGAATCTTTTAAATATTTTTCTAACAAAACTGACTTTTTTGGTGTGTGTGATATAAAATACATAACATAAAATTTGCCATCCTAACCTTTTTTGTATTGTTTAATAGTACTAAACATATTCACACTGTTGTGAAACTTGGTGTTTATTTTCCTGTACTATCTCTACTTTGTCTGTAAATCTATTATAACATAGCTCTTAAACCATATTTTTAGCATTAATTTTGATTATCAATGTTTTGGAATGTGATTAAAATTCAGCATGTTGTGAGATCTCATGTTTTTAATTATAATTCAGCATATTATGACCTGTCTTTAAAATCTACACTAGTTTGGATATAACAAGGTTTGATCTGTTTCCTCAGAAGTAAAATGAGATTTATGATAAACAGTGCTTATTTCACAGGTTTTGCTGTTGAAATTATTAAATGCAATAGTCTTTAATTACTCAGCATAGAAGGTGGTACATAGGAAGTACTTTAAGAATTATGGCTATAGTGTATTGTTAGTATGACCTACTTTAAGAAAACTTCAGTACTTGACAGTCTGAACTTTTTTACAAATGAGACAACATTGAGT
Organism: Okapia johnstoni; assembly: GCA_024291935.2. Classification (NCBI taxonomy): domain Eukaryota; kingdom Metazoa; phylum Chordata; class Mammalia; order Artiodactyla; family Giraffidae; genus Okapia; species Okapia johnstoni. The sequence goes on along the minus strand of CM044311.1, from coordinate 84,465,524 downwards.
AACTATTATTACAAAAATTAATGTAATATTTCTTTGTATATTAGGGTTAGAGTGCATTTTTTCTTCAAAGTCAGCTGACTTTAGTTAAAAGTAATTGTTTTATAAGAAATAAATATAAAGTATTTTACTCCTAGTCTTTTAACAAAGAACAAAAAACTACAATTTTATTCTATAAAATGTACTGATTTTTTTTTTTTAAGTTGTTTTTAGAACTGTTAAGAGACTTTAGCTGAGCTTAAGAATGTGAAAGACCAGAGTTCTTAAATGTGTTAATTAGGAAAACGAAACAGCTTTGGGGCTGTTCCAGAACTTTTCTGGACAAACTGTATCTCTCCAAGGGGAGAGTCGTATATTTTTCCAAACAGAATCCCCTGTGGCAGACAGAATGGTTTGGGGTCGAACATAGTTAATAGTACCTATCCCCGATATCTTCCAGTACTTGGGATAGGATTAGAATAGGGACCAAAGAATATGTGCTGTAGAATCAAAATTATTTATATTAAAATTACTTATAAAGATACGACCAGAATGAAATCAGAGTGCAGCCTAAAGGTAATTAGAATCAGATTATAATTAGAGAATTTTCTGATTTTCTTAGTTATTCAATTTACAAAATTACAATTTTACATCCTATTTTTAAGGGAACCAATCCATTTCATACAGTGAAACACATCTGTATATATAAGATTATGATACCACTTTTCTCTAGGAGACTAGTAGAGAAAAAGTCAAGCTGTAGTTACATTGAATTTTCAGAGTATTATAATAGCAGGTATTTATTTTATGCAAATTTTATATTTTATGAATTATGTGAGAACTCTAAAAAGGAATGCTTTATCGTACAACTCTGCTATCACCTGTCCTTTATATTCTGTCCCCCACTTATCTGTTACTACATGTTAGTACTAATCACTAGGAATTTCCTTATCTGAACAATATGTGTTCTTTGTAGAGGTTCTCATCTTTCTGAGAAACTACAAACTTCTTTGTAAGAGAAGTGACATCTCCACTTCTTCAACTACAGCTCATTCTGACTTCTCCAGTCACTCTACTGAAACTCCTCTCAGTCAGGTCATCTATTTGTTCTTTGTTAGCCTCTTTTCAGTCTGTATTCACCTTGATCTCTCTTTCAGATCTGACATTTTTAATTGCTTAAATCGTTCTTGAAACTCTCTTCTGATACCTTCAGGAGTCACAATTTCCCTCATGGTCCTCTTCTTCAGTACTCTTTTTCAGTTTGGTAGTTCTTTGTCTAGTGTTTGAAATGTTGATATTCTCTTGGTTCACATCTCGTTGTCTTTCCTTGATAGTTTCCTAGATGATCACATCTATTCTCATGGTTTTGATTAACATGCTTACTATTGACTATGAAAACTGTATCTCCACCCCAGGCTTTTTCATTCATTCATTCATTTATTCCATCATTCAGCCAATTAAAAAAAATAATAATAATATGTATAGCTATATATATATTTGAAGATGCATCTTTAAAACAATAACATAGGCAAAATAAATCTCACAGTTAAAAATAATTCTTTCATAGTATTTAATATCCAGTCCAAATTCGTGTTTCCCCAGTCTTTTCCAAGCTGTTCTTTAATGAACCAAATCCAGTCCAGGACTAGTACAGGATCATTGCATCTGTTTATTTCCATGAAGTCTCTTATTCCAAAGCAGTTTCTTTTTCATGAATCTTACTTGTTCATGGGCAAGTTGTCCAGAAAAATACTCCATGATGTGTATTAGTCTGATCACTTCCTTGTGGTATCACTTAGCTGCATTTAGCTGTTTCCTGGAAACTGAAAGTTAGCTTCAGCTCAATGGTGAATAAATATTTTTTTGCTAGAATTCATTCTAGGTAATGTATGTATCACATTGCATCACATTAGGAGAAAGACAGCATAACTGGTTGTTCTACCATTAGTGATATAAAGATTAGCTCTTGATAAGGGCGATGACAGTCCAAACCCACCACTGTATAGTTAGGTTATACTCTCACAGCATCCATTATTTCTTTAGTATTTATCGTGTGCCAAGTATTCTCCAGAACTCAAGCCATACTGGATAGTGACACCTGTATATACCCATGTGTCTCTTAAATGACAGAGAAAACTCCAAGATACATTGTATTAAAAACAGAGTGTGAAAAAAATTTTAAAAAGAAAAAAAAGAGTGTAATGGCAGTTTTCTAGAAAGAGGACATAGGACATAAGACCATAAAAGCTTTGCTAATTGGTATTGCCAGTTGTAAATCCTAGGTCCATAAAGAAAAAATAGTGGAGACCTATCACAGAAGTAAAAAACTCAGAAGTAGTTGTTTTTATTAATATATGTTATACAACTTTAAGTTTCTATACTAAGGTATATAATATGTTTTTAGTAAACACCTAGTGCAAGCTTCATGATGCGTTAAGGGTACTGGCTTCAGAATCAGAGAGACCTGAACTACAACCTACCTCTGCCTAACTAGTTAATTCTGTGACATTGGGCAAAGCACTTTAACTTCTCTATGTGTCAGCTTCTTCGTCTGTAAAATAAGCATAATACCATCTACCCTGTAAGATTGTTGTGAGTATTAGAACTACCGTGTGAAAAATGCATAACCTAGTGTTGGACACAAAAATGCTTAATAAAAATTACTGCTAGTTGCATGAATAATCAAAATACATTTAAAATTTGCACTATACTTTTACAGAATAGGAAATATAGTTTGAGAGACATAAATGCTTCCTGTCGGGTGGTTTAAGTATAAGTAGTTCGTATCTACAGAAAAAATCTGCAACACTCCATTAAACAATAGGGATAGCTACGATCTAATAAATTCATCGTTTTGAGTTTGGAATTGGTTAATTAAGTACTTGTTTCTTCTAATGCTTCCTACCACTCTTGTCTAATGATCAGTTACTATATAATGAAAATAGGGACCTATTGCCATAATGAGGACAGGGTTCAAGTTCTTATTGAATAAATCAATGAGAAGACCAAGGTTACGTTTTTTTAAAGAAATAATATTTTAGAATTCAATGTTCTGAGTTTCTGTTTCAGTTTCTGTTAAGAATGATAATCTGCTATATTGGATTCATGGTCTACCATTTTTATACATGTTAGTTCATTGTTATTTTGAATGCATTTTTATATATCAGAAAATATCTTGGAGTTTCTTCTATATCAGCACATATAGGTCTTCATTCCCCCTTTTTTTTTTAACTCTTCACTATGGAAAATTTCAAATTCACTCTTTTTTAAGAGTTATGTAGTATCACATTTATGGATACCATAAGTTATTTAATCCATCTCTTAATGATATACATTTAAGTTGTTTCTAGATTTTTTTCATTGTAAACAGTGCTCAGTGAATATTCTTATACATATGTCTGATAAATTATAGCATAAATTACTAGAAGTGAAATCACTCAGTCATAAGATATGTGCATTTTTAAAACTTTGCAAGATACTGTAAAAATTGACTTCCAGTTTATACTTTTCCAAAAATATGAAAATCCCTATTTCTTCACTCCTTTCCTTATACAGTATTTTAATAGTTTTTGTAAATTTTTGCTACTCTGGAAAAGTGAAAATTTGTATCCCATAATTTTTTTTGCTCAAACTTTAAACTTTATTTTGTATTGGGGTATAGTCGATTAACAATGTTGTTAATTGTTGTTTCTGCTAATACTTCCTACTACTCTTGTCTCATAATTAGTTACTATATAATGAACATTGGGTTGGATGTATTCTTTCAGATCATGTTTTTCTCTGGATATATGCCCAGGAGTGGGATTGCAGCGTCATATGGTAGTTCTATTTTTAGTTTTTTAAGGAACCTCCATACTCTTTTCCATAGTGGCTGTACCAGTTTACATTGCCGCCAACGGTATAGGAGGGTTCCCTTCTCTCCGTGCCCTCTCTAGCATTTCTTGTTTGTAGATTTTTTGAGTATAGCCATTCTGCCAGTGTGAAGTGATATCTCATTGTAGTTCTGATTTGTGTTTCTCTAAAAATGAGCATGTGTCCCATAATCTTGATTTGCATTTCTTTAATGTGAAAGTTTGAGGTTTTCCAAATTTGAAAACCATTTATAGGTTGTTTTTTTCTCTACTTCATTGAACTCTAGTGTATCAGAATTCTGATTGCAAGTGATTGAAACCAGCGTTAGCATAGAAGGGAGAGAGATGTTGTAAAAGGATATAAGAAGTCATTATCTTGTAGAACCTAAGGGCAGAAGTTCAACAGGACTTACAAGAAGACTGGAACAGGCTACTGAAAATCCATCAGAAATCTAGCCATGCCCCCTCTCTACCTCTTGCCTCTGCTTTTTCTCTGCATATTTGCATCATTCTCTTTGACTAGTCTGGTTGAATATGACCATTCATGGGATTTGGTTTCTGTATTACAAGGTCAGTCCAGAGACACTGAATGTCTGCCTCTCATGTGGAAAGATAATCTCTGATCCAGACAGCCTTCTTTGGAGAGTTACCTGTGGCCTTGGAGTAGGATCATGTAGCCGAAAATTGATAGCTGAAATTCTTGTTTCATATGTAAGAGCAGACAACCTGGTAGTGGCTATTAATAGTAAGGTGTGGGTTTTCTCCTTTGTTCTTTCTTAACTTAAGGCAAGAGGATGGGATGGAGTAATTTGTGTTCATTGGAGACAACAAAAAATAACATCCATGTTTCTGCCTAGGAGGTTACACTGTAACATTCGGCTTTATTCTTCCCTTTTATTCTCTAAGAATTTATTATTTCTTTTACAAAGTTGTAATCTATTTCATATCATTGTCTGCTGTTATCATTTAATATATGGTAAACATATTTTCATGATGTGATATCTACAGTACCATAACCATCCCACTGACATTTAAACTCTTCCTGATTTTTTACCAGTAAGTGAGATAAATATCTGTGTGACTGTAATTAGTTCCTGATAATAAATTCTTAGATAATTGCTTGTTTTTAAGAGTAAATATTTGAATCTTTCAATTGGTACAACTATTTCCTTATAGAACCCATTTTGCCTATTCTAGTTTCAGGTGGAAAGCCTTACCACACAAGTTGAAACTGTCCTTACTAAGTTTAGAAAGCTGTATGGTTTATGGCTGTCATAAGCCTCTTTACGGGGTCCTTTATATACATTTATATTGATGACCAATACCCAGTGATTCCTCTAGGCTCAGGAACTTTTGTTTTTTGGATACAGTAAGATCAGACTATCAGGGGCAGCCTTAACGTTAACTATGAGGGACTGATTAATTCATTTATCTTTTAGTTCACATATATTTATTTGCAATAAGAAATGGAACTGTCAACTGTTCCAAAAAAATGGAATGGTTCACATGGAACTGTCAAAAGATACTTTAAGTCAATGCATCCAGCATATTCTCTTACTATGGGCAACTTACCAGTTGGGACGCCAAAGTTTTCAAAGGTTGTTTGGAATATAGACAAAGAGAGCTAGTAGACCTTTAGAACCCGACTCTTCCCAGCTAGTATAGTTTGAGGAAGTCTCACCTACCATAAAATACTCTTACCAAAGAACCAGTAATGTTTAAGTTAGCTTAGCTAAGCTTCTCCTTTCCTTTAGACAAGTTACTTGAGTGGACACAGAAAATGTTTGCCTCTGTGATTATTACTTACTCTTTCATTCATTTGCTCATTCATTTACTTATTGTATATAGGGCTGATCAACCCCCTCTTTTGATATATAGTTAATACACTGAGTTTAGTACTGTCGTATCCTACACACTAAAGAGTCATTTGGTCTCTTTAGGGCTTTAAATCTCATATCTCTATTTGAATTCATTATTCTGGTGCAATGACTCAGTATTCAGGTATTTTTGAGTCTTGGAATATACTGTGTCACTAATATGTCTCCCTTCTTCCTTCTACCTTCCCACTATACGGAAACATTTCCTTTTGTGTTTTCTAAATGTATCCAGTCATTTTTCTTATTACCAAGGATCACCTTTAGACCCCTTGTTGTTGATGAAAATTAATTTGGCAGTTCATCTGTCCCTGGCATGTTTGCATTGACAATAAGAAGGTCTGTTATTTTGGCCAGCAAGTCCTTCTAAGGTCCTTAACTGAACCTGGCAGTTACTATACATTTTGTTCATGTGGTTTAGAATATTTTGTGGATTTTTAATTCTTTTACCTTTCACAGAAATCAAAGAATGTGATTTTTAATTTGACCTTTTCTCAAGTTTATGATAAAAGAGTATGATGACTTTTTAAAAAATATTTACCATTGTAGAAAAAAGATAATTTACTTGTCACACTTCCCTAGGAACAAGTGGTGAGACTTAATACTCAAGTCTCAATACTCAAGACTTAATACTGCTTAATACTTAAGCGGCAGATATTTGTTAGTTTGTTACAGCAGAAAATGAGAATTTTCGTTTTAAAAGATTAATAAAGTAACATAGTCTCTAAAAAATAGATTGCATGGGTATCTAGAATTTTATTCATCCTATACTATCATCTTGGCTGCTTTTTTATTCTCGTCACCATTATCAGCTGCAGCAACTCATTTCCTTTAAGGCAGTCATCTTCCTGCCTGAGATAAGTATTTTTCCAAGTTCAAGAAATAAAAATAGCTATTATATTGAGTTAACAGTCTCTAATGAGAACACCAGACTTGTCTCAAATTAAGTTAAAAGCCATTTGGTTGCAAATGAGACCTTTATTTAGGCAAAACTACTAGTTTGCTAATCCTTTCAGATAAATACACACAGACACTGAAATAATCCTTTATTTAGTAAAACTAAATGTTTAAGCCATTAGCTTTTTGTGCTGTTTTCTCTTCTTGTCCGAAGGTGCAAAACAGACAATGTATGTTTATTGGGCTAAGAAGTCTTGGAAAACTAAGCAAATTCAAGAAAAGGGAAAGTATAAAACAAGTAAAATGCTATATGTGCATGCTAAGTCTCTTCAGTCGTGTCGGACTCTTTGCGACCCTGTGGACTGTAGCCCTCCAGGCTCCTCTGTCCATGGGATTCTCCAGGCAAGAATACTGGAGTGGATTGATATGCCCTCCTCTGGGGGATATTTCCAGCCCTGGGATTGAACCCGTGTCTCTTACATCTCCTGCGTTGGTAGGCAAGTTCTTTACCACTAGTGCCACCTGGGAAACCCAGAGCAAGTATAAAACAAAATTCTATCAAAATTACCTTAATTTTGTATTAAAACTATTAGGAGTGACTCAACCCCAGTGATAGTATTTAGCAATTTTTGTTTTGCTCAATCAGTAGGTAAGACTTTGAGGACTATAACATGGGTTTGTCTTAGAAGTACTTTAAGTAAGATTTAAGAAAATAATACTAATATGGAAAGAAGGATAAATTAATCATTAGTTATACTACTAAGTGACTGGTGCTATCTACTATTTACTTTTAATATTTTCTTTGGAATTATTTGGAAAATAGTAAATATTATTGATAGTATTTGAGTCCTTCTGATAATATTTTACTATTTACTAGATTAGGGTTATATTATTTGTTGGGTTCTTAAAAGTAATTTTTATTGCATCTGTGGACAGAATTCTTTTCTATGATATGTATTTCTGATTTTATAATGGAAAAAGTATGCCTGGCATGGACTGCCCAGGTGAATGATTGTTAGTTGAAATAACTGCAAGTAAGTATAGCTAGAATATAGAAGCTCTATCAAAGGGTTGTACCAATGTTGCTTAATTCTGTTTTTTCCTAGTGAAATTGTAAAACATCACACTGACTAAAACTACAAATAAGTGTTCTAACCTGATCTTTTTTCCCTTCATTTAAGTAAGAGAAGAGGGATTGTTAACATTTTTGTTTGTGAGATTTAACATTGTAGCAGCCATGAAACGTAATTACAAGACTTTTTATTTCCATGAGCCTTATGAACAAAAAGAAAAGCTTGGCTAAGCTCTTAGTTTTTCCTGTCTCTATCTTAAGTTTAAACTACAAAGTAAAAGAAGCCTGTAATTAACATAAACCTTAGGATTCCCTTAGTGCACTTAAAAGTTGTCTTTTCCACTCTAAAAGTAGCCCATGCTCATTACTGTTTTGAAAATTTGTGTTGATATAAAGGAAGCCACCCAATCCAGAGAAAACCATCATTAGCACTTTGCTGTGATCTCTCCAGACACATTAATTACATAGTATTGATCAGACTTTCTGTACAATTTTTCATCTTGCCTTTTTCCTGTAGCATTCTTTATTATAAACTCTGTTAACATCTTTGGAGACCACCCAGCCTTTTGAGTTGGATTACCTTACTTTACTTAAGTTTAAAAAAAATATTTTTAGGGAATTCCTTGGCAGTCCAGTGGTTGGGACTCTGCACTTTTACTGCTGAGGGCGTGGATTCAATCCTTGGTCAGGAAACTAAGATTATGAAAGCTGTGTAGTGTGGTAAAAAAAAATTATTTTTCAAAGTGATATCTGAACAAATACATGTATTCCTCTAAAGGATACTTAAATTGTACTGTGAATTTGTCTTTTTAGAACTAGCAATCTGATGAAAAAGCACCATTTTCCTACACTTACAAAAGTTCATTGTCTTGTGTGGTTATTCTTATCTGAATTGCTGTTAAGATTCCATTTGAAAGTCATCCTTAATATTACTAGGGTTCCAGTTCAATTAGGTATAATCTTTGGACTACTTTACAACTTTTAAGGTAAAACTCATAGAAAAAATACCCATAGAAGTTTTCTATGAAAAGATTATGTTACTAAACCCCTTGTAAATGTTCTCAAAGTAAATAATTGGTAGCCTCTATTGGTTGGCACATACTCAGAAAATAAACTTAACTGTTTATAATAACGTTCCACTTTTTTTTATGACAACGGTATGCTTTTAGGAATTTAAACAATCAAGTGTGTTTTATTATTTATGCATTCTTATAATAATTATTTTAGGTCAACTGGCTATTCTGAGGTGATAGTTGTCGTTGGAGGCTGTGAACGAGTTGGAGGATTTAATCTTCCATACACTGAGTGTTACGACCCTGTGACAGGAGAGTGGAAGTCTCTGGCTAAGCTTCCCGAATTTACCAAATCCGAGTATGCAGTCTGTGCTTTAAGGAATGACATTCTTGTTTCAGGTAATAAAGAATTATTACGTAGCTACTTTTAATTTAATCACAGCTTGGCCATTTTAAACCATGACAGTGTCTCAAAAGAAAAGAGTGAAAGTAGAGATGCCCACTTTAATCAGATCGTATTATACAACAGATAAAACTGAAACTGACTTATTGTTCTTAAAAACAGGCACAAGATAATTTAGAATGATTTACAAAAGATTCACCAGAAAATGTCTTTAACCATATCATATTTTTAAAATTTGTTATTGATTTCTTGTTATTAATTTCTACTGAACAACAGTGATTCAGTTATACATATATATTATTTTTCATATTCTTTTCCATTATAACTTATCATAGGACATTGACTGTAGTACCCTGCACTGTACAATAGGCCATATTATGTTTTAAATGCTCTCAAATGCATATAGAAGATGTACAGTTTTTAAAACTTGTTTACTTTAAGGAACACAGTAAAGTATATAAAGTTGAAGAGTGGTCAGAGTTAAGCATCTCTCATCCACCCGTGTTTTCTGAAATTCTCCCCAAAGTTTATGAAATAAGATTTTTCTTAAAATTCTTAACTTGAACTTTCATTATAATACGTGATATGTTACCTCAGACAGACAATAATGTGACAGATTTATACAAAATATAACTGCAGTGTCTATAGTTTTAAATTTGTTAATTAGTTAAACAATTTTACCAGCTTTGCAGGTTACTCTATTATTATACATTGAATAATATAACAACACGTTATTTTGTATAGTGGTATACTTTTTTAAAAAATGGCTGATTTTTAAAAATCTTTCTAGAATAATTCTTTTGTCTAGGTGCTTCTGTTCTCTGACTCTTAAATGAACAGTCTTATACATTTGACTTACATAGAATAAAATGTAGAATAGTAAACTTGTAAAATTCTACTATTCTACATTAAAATTAGAATAGTAAAATTCATATTCCACATTTTATTGGGAATGTAATGATTATTTCTCAAAATAACAATAGACAAGGTTAAATCTGCTCTGTGATCTATTTCCATTTAAAGTTTTAAGAGGGTCTTTGTTTTATCTATTGAACTGAATCCTCAAATTCTTAGACTGGGTGAATATTTCAGTGTTTTCATTATTTACGCCTTTGGCATAGATCCCTTGGTGATATACTTGTTAGTGTGTGTGCAATGTTTTGCATTTATAGGTGGAAGAATCAATGGACGTGATGTCTGGATTTATAACTCACAATTAAATATTTGGATCAGAGTTGCTTCTCTAAATAAAGGCAGATGGCGTCACAAAATGGCTGTCCTCCTTGGTAAAGTAAGAGAAACCACTTTTTGTTATTATTGCTGGTACCTTTCCAGAATAAATACCACAGATGAATCCTTCATTTTACTCACCCTCTGGGTATTTTGGACTCGGCTCGTATTTCCTTTCATTTCTAACCTCAGTACATAAACTGAAGATATAAACAATTTGACACTGTACTTTTGAATGGATATTTTGTTCTCCCAACTTGGAATTCGTAGCAGTGCAGCACATTTCTTTTCTCATGCACCATTGGCTTCTAAATGCCTGAGAAGCACTGGAAAATAAAGGAGTACATCAAGTACAAAAACAGGCTAGTGTCTAATCCAAGCAGTCTTTTTTTCCTTTTACTGACTTTGGCATTCAGGCCAAGATATATTTATCTAGAGTCATATTATTTTATCTTTATTATTTGTACAAGTAGGGACAAAACAAATAAGTGTTAAGATAAACTCACCAGCTTATTTTAAAGCAAACTTACTACTGGCTGCAGCTAATAAATATAAAAAACATATAACCTGATTCTGGACCATTCACTGTCCTTAGGAACTTGAGAATCACTTATAGACTAGTGGCAACTACAACCAGTTTTTTCAAGTTAAATTAATATAAAAACCTGTCACACAAAGCAGATAAAAATACAGCTGTGTACCAAGGGCTCACTTGGATTCTTTTCCTGCCTCCGTCTCTATCAGCTCCCCCAAAGCCACTTCAGATTGCTGAGCAGTCTAAGTAAAAGCAACGTACTTGGCTTGCACGTTTTTTTTTGAAGTGTGGTTGATTTACAGTACTGTGTTAATTTCAAGTATATAGCACAGTGATTCATGGTTTAGGGGTTTTATTTGTTTGCTTATTATATTCCATTATAGGTTATCACAAGAAACTGAATATATCACACATATGTTTTTTATTGGTCCCGTTACCCTCTACTAAAATGATTGCTACCTCTTAAGCCCTCTTGTGAAGGCATTTTAGAGCCACCAATGAGAAAGCAGAACTGCTCTAGTTGGAACAGAGATGATGCCAGGAACACTTCCCACTCAGCCACCTATCAGTTCTCATTCCTTCCCTCTTATCTCCCCACAAAAGCTTCTTAAAAACTCTGTACTGTAGAGCTTCTCAAAGTGCAGTTTGAAAGCTACTGTTAATTCCTAAGGGTACTGATCTAGTGTGCTGCTGCAACTGACAAAACTAGTGAAATAATGAGGACCTTAAGGTAGGTGTAATGGAAATAAAATACTAACAGTATTTTCTAAAACCACTGGTTGGTTAATATAGTTTTGGTAGCTATACATCAAGAATAACAACATAAAAGGGGCAGGTAAAATAATTAAGGGGTTGAAAGAGATGAGGTCGGACTAAAAACATTGTAATTCTTTATTCTGAACATAGAAAAGCGTATGAAAATGATTGATGTTCCAAACATCATTTATGGATTGATGAACACAAATTTACTTGATAAATATTAGTATACTTGACTTAAAGTTACCCAAAACTTGGAAGCACTAATTCAAAAAATAAAAGGATTCCTTCTGTCCTTCCACAGCAAGTACTCAATTCATGGAAAACAGTTATCCTAAAAATTACATTCAAGGCTGAATTCAAACCTATAAAGTTATTTAAAGCATAAATGTTTTCTGTTAAGGAAACCTAGGATGGTTTGGAATATAGTATCTTAGAGCAAGAAGCAATCTTAGAGAATATTTAATATAACTTCTTCAATTTATGAAGAAACTGAGTCTGGAGAGATGGAGTCATTTGCTCAAGGTTGCACAGAAAGTGATAAAGCAGGGGCAAAAGCTCAGATTTTCTCAATCTAGGGGCATTTTATCTTGAGGCTCATAGCATATATTTTTAGTTTATGCATGTAGTGTAGTATTAGAAGTTTAACCCTCAAAATTATGTGATAGGTACTATTATTTTACACATTTTTAGATTGAGGAAATTAAGACAGTTTGAGAGAGTATAGGTAGACTGCCCAAGCAAAGTCTTATGTGCAGTGGCAGAGCCAATGTGGACTTTACCTCTCCTGACTTCAAAGCTGTGCCCTTAAGTACTACGTTATACCTCAGTTTCCGTACCCCTTCCATAGCTGCATGACCTTGAATAAGTTATGTAACCTCTCTGGGCTATATGGTGTTGGGAGAACAGACCCACCAACAGATCATTTTAAATGTGAGAAATGCAAAGTTGAAGTAACATTGGCTGCTGAGGAAATTTGCAAGAGTACAGAAAGATAGATTGTAGACATACTTGAATGGCAATGTGTAAATATAAAGTTTGGCCTTGACCATTTGGCATTCATTGTTAGACTAGTAAAAGGAGTTGATGAGGTATTTTAGGAAGATAATCTATGGTTTAGAGAGTACAATAGTGGAGACCAGAAGGAGATTGAGAGGTATGAAATGATATGGACCCTGAGGAAGGATAGTGGCAGTGGGAAACAAAAGGAAAGGGACAGGTGTGAGAGATGCTGTGAAAGAAGGCTCAGTAGAACTTAATAGTTAGATATAGATGCAGAGAAAAGTTGATGATGATTGTTCGTTAAAAGAATTGTAGATTGTAGATGTTAAACTGGAGAGCTTCTATAGGTTAAAGATTTCTTGTATATCTCATGATGCTTAATGGATTATTCTGCATGTAGCTGATTTAATAAATGACCTGTTGATTGTTCACTTGTCCTACTTCCTCATATTTGTGAAAAGAAAATGTATATGAAAGCTCTTTGAAATATACAGTCTAGAGTTCATTATGTGCCTTGTACTTTTCTAGGCGTTATAGGAACTAAATTAAAGAACAAGGTAGGCCCTGCCTTCAAAGATCTCACAGTCTAGTAATCCTTACCTAGTATTTTAGTTTCTAGCTTTATTCTACTTTAGAGCTTTATTCTAGCTTTATAATATTTGAATATTTTCACCATATGTGAATATGAGCATTTATACTAAATCCTGTAATTCTCAGTGCAAGTAGTATTGCTGCTGATGGGATGAAGATTGCTTCTTACTTCAAGCTATACATGTCCTTTTGTGCATAAAGCAGAGATATACATATAGTACATAAACAGATGTACAATATATCTATGGTATTAAAACTTTCGTTGGAGGGGGCTATTATGAAAAAAAAAGTCTAAAATATCTCCTTGGTGGTAGTGAGAGGATGATCATTTTTTTAAAAGGTCCAGAAACGGAGCTAAATATATTGCAGTTACAGTTACCAGAAACTTTTAAAGGGAAGAGATCCCTTAATTCTTTAGCCAACTAGTTAAAAATTCAAACTTTTGATAATTAAGATTTTTTCCATGTATTTTACATGTAGGTATATGTTGTTGGAGGCTATGATGGGCAAAACAGACTTAGCAGCGTAGAATGTTATGATTCCTTTTCAAATCGATGGACTGAAGTTGCTCCCCTTAAGGAAGCAGTAAGTTCTCCTGCCGTGACCAGCTGTGTAGGCAAATTGTTTGTGATTGGTGGAGGACCTGATGATAATACTTGTTCTGATAAGGTAAGCCATGTTTTCTTACAGAAATAACCACTGATCTACACAAGAAGAGAAATACAAATGGCCTAACAAGTAGGTAGTTTGGTTCCTTAGTTTGAAGGGCCTTTGAAAAATTGTCTGGTGCTTTATACTTTGGGAGGAAAACATTGAGTTGCAGGTCACTAAAGTGAAATCATAATATATCTAACATTTTTCTGTTAAAAGTATGCTTTAATCCTTTTGAGATGAGACTATTCTCAAATTTGAGATCTTGTACTAAATAAACCATTTTAAAACCTTTTACTAGTATGGTTTACAGAATCAAAAAATTATTTGTACAGAATACAGTTGGTAAGTGAACTAGCAAAGGGTGAGACAGTAACAAATTATATTGCTTTCAAATGGGTCATTTTCTGTGTACTTTGAAAATATTCTTTCGAACAAAGATAAGGGAAGAAAACCTCTCTAATGTAAACATAGACTGGCTCAAAGCTGCTGCAGTTCTTTAAATTCCTGGGACAATAGAACATGTGCCATACTGACAGCTCTGAAAATACCCTGTTTATTCTGGAGACAAGTATCTAATGCCTAATTCATTTAACAATATTTACTAAATTTTGTCAATCAATAAATTTTTTCTCAAATTTTAATGTCATGTCAAATGTTACATATTTAGAACTCATTAATTCAGAACTTGTGATAATTCAAAGTGTAGTAAATTGTGGTTCGCTTGTATTCTTTTGAAGAAAGGACTCCCTAAATATGTAAAGAAATTGTATTCAAATTGAGGCATACTTATCTTATGTAACAGAATTTTTTAAAATCTAAACTGTTAATTTTAATGGGAACAATGCAAACCTGGTAGCCATTCATCCTAGAAACAATCTGTTTGTTTGTTATTCTGTTCTGCTTGATAATTCAGATATTTCATTCTCAAGCCAGCCTCCCTTAATTCTATAAATTAATGGAATTTTATTTTAATCATGTTTTTGTATATTGGCAAACTTTATATTAAATAAATTTGCATTCTTGTTGAGAAATTTTAATTAAGTATTTCTATATATTATTAGGTTCAATCCTATGATCCAGAAACCAATTCTTGGCTACTTCGTGCAGCTATTCCTATTGCCAAGAGGTGTATAACAGCCGTATCCTTAAACAACCTGATATATGTTGCTGGTGGACTGACCAAGGCAATATACTGTTATGATCCAGTTGAAGATTACTGGATGCATGTACAGAATACATTCAGCCGACAGGTAATAGCATAAAACAGACCAAAAGGGAAAATCAGTGTAGGAGAGACCGAGTACAGTACCACTATGAATATACAGTAACTTCACACTGTATTTCATGGACACTTGGATTATTTCACAGTTCTTTCAAAGTTCCACATATAGCATATCGTGTACTTGTTTTGAACTCATTCCAAGGATTGGATTATTGAAATAACTTTTTACTGTCCCATGGTAAAGTAGGTATTGTACTTGGTCTGTTGGATTTTTTCCCCCTTGACCTTTTTCAGATTCCTACTCCAGTTCTTATCCCTCTCTCTTGAACATTTCAAAAGAGAAGAAATGCTCCCAAACTGGTTTATTTGCTTCTGCAGTTAGAAACTAGGTCACATGTTTTTTTGTTATAAAGAAAATGGCTATACTTGGTTCTCTTTCATTCATGCTGCATTTGTACTCTTACTCTGCCTCTACCCCCACCCCATAAAGGCCTTCCCTTGGCCTTTTAATTCATACTTCTACCCTCCTTCCTTCCACCATCAAAATGTTTGATGGCCCTGATGCTGGAAATCTGGCTCGACCCATACCACTTTTGAGTTGTACCCACAAAGGTTGTTATTAATAATTTTCTGAGTCTCATTCATGTTGCCTTGGGTTTTTTCTACCCAGCCCTTAAATATGGGTATTGCCTGAGCCTCTTTTCCCTGCCCATTTCCCAGTTTATACTCCATTCCTGCTCAGTACTGATGACTTCAAATTTTATTCTCCATTAAAGCCTCTCTCCTGTGCTCCAGACTCAGATTTCCAACTGCCTATTTGATATGTTCTAAGACTTCAAACTTAAAACAGAATTCACTTTCTTCCCCAAGCTTACTTTTTCTGTTTCCAAACAATCTAGTGAATGGAAAAACTTTTTTCTCCCTTATTCACAACACTTCTAACACCAGATGTGTGAGTTTATTACCACACCAATCAACTCGCCATCTCCAACTGGTGTCTTACAGCTCAATTCAGATCTGACACAACCTGAAGTTAGCTTCAGATTTTAAGGACTCGGTCCCACAAGATTGCCACTGCTTCAGGTGCTAGTCACAAGTCTCAGGTTGTCACCAATACTTCTGAGCAATCAACTATAAATCAAGGTTTTCAAAGTCCCCTCCATGAGTTCAGTAATTTTCTCAGGAAAAACACTTATTTATGTTTACAGGTTATTACAAAGGACATAGATGAATAGCCAGATAAAGAGGTGTACCCATGGTCAGCTCTGAAAGGATCCCAAGCACAGAACTTTCTGTCTTCATGGATTTGTGGTGCTCCATCCTCCTAGCACATAGATGTGTTTACCAACTTAGAAGCTCCCCACATCCTAACTTTTGGGATTTTTATGGAGGCTTTATCATGTATACATGATCAATTATAAATCAATTTCTAGCCCTTCTCCCCTCTCCAGAGAAGGGAGGGTGGGGGAGAAACCCTTTTCAAGCTTCTAATTATGGCTTGATCTCTCTGTTGACCACCCCTCATCTAGGAGTCTACCAAGTGTCACTTTATTAAAGCAAAAAACACTCTCATCAACCAGAACATTCCAGGGGATTTAGGAGCTATGTCAGGAACTAGGGGTAGAAACCAAACTTAATTTTTAAAACTTTTCTTACTTGCTCTTAAATTGAATCAACCCATCGTATCAGTTCTGTGTTCTTGAGAGTTTCTGCTATTTTCCATTCCTGTTGTTCCTGCTTTTGTTCATGTTCTCCTCAGCTCTTACCTAAACTAAAACAGTATTTTCTAATTACAGTTTCTTTCTCTAATGTCTTGCTTTTCTAACCCATTTTACCACTAGTATCTGTTGCTTGCATTTGCTATCTAGATGGTATGTGTTCTTGCCTTCGTTCATTCTGTCCGCTTAGCCTTTAATGCCTTTTCTACTTTCTCTACTTGTCTTTCTAGGACCACTTCATAGTTACAACAAACTGAGATTGCCCTGTTCAGAATTAATGTCTTTTCTTTCTGATCTGTCACAACACTTAACCTCTATTAGTAAATATTTATTGAATAAGTAAACAAATAGAGAGTGAAGTAACAAAGGGTCCTGATGTTAAGACAATTTTATATACAATATAAGAAATACAGACTGGGAGGATAATGACTAGGGTTTGGGTATAACACGATTTTTCTGAAGTTGTTGACATTGAAGTATAGTCTCCAATTAGTAATGTATTCAGAGTAACATTGCCTCAGTTGATGAAAGGGACATAATAGGATCTTCAGCTTATGGTACAAAGGGAACATAGTCTTCTATCCCTCTTATGTCACATTTAAGTAAAATGAACTGCAATTCTCTAGTTCATTGTCCTACAAGAGACAGGTGAGAATGTGCCCTGCCACAGAAGAACCCTTGTTAGGGTCACATTCAGCTGTATGACAAGTGTTTATACTTACTTGTCAATTTTTTAACCAAAGCTGTTTTTTATTGGTTTATTACAGTGAATATTTTTAAATACAGTGCATTTTCACTAAGAGCTACTATTCACTGAGAATTTGACTGTACTATACAAAACAATAGCAGAGCTTAGGAAGATAATTGCCAGCATCTAGCATAACACAGGGCATATAAAGAATATATATTTTTTTTAATTGGAGGCTAATTACTTTACAGTATTGTGGTGGTTTTTGCCATACATTGACATGGATCTGCCACAGGTGTACATGTGTTCCCCATCCTGAACCTCCCTCCCACCTTCCTCCCCATCCCATCCCTCAGGGTCATCCCAGTGCACCAGCCCGGAGCACCCTGTCTCATGCATCGAACCTGGACCGGCGATCTATTTCACATATGATAATATACTAAAGAATATGTCTTTAACTAAATGATTGAGATAAAATTAAAAACAAGAGGACGTATATGGCACATTTTCCTTAATTAGACAGTGCCTGATATTGACTTCAGAAATTTCCAGGAACATTTAGATGAGAAGTATATTAAATCTGTATTGAAGTCTTAAGTCTAGCATGTCAAATCTCTTGAAACAAAAAATTGTGAGATTTCTGGGATTATCTTTTCTCCCCTGGGCCATTCTTACAACCAGTACCTCTAAGTGTATTTATGTATGTGTTATTGATAAGCAAGTTTTGAACCATCCTCTGCCTACCCTTTTATTTTTTTTTTATTTATTTTTTTTTCAAATAACTTATTTTTAATAAAAGTTTAAAAATCTTAAAAAAAATATAAATACATGCATCACTTAGCTCCATGTGGTGTATGGTAATATGGCTGAGAGGGAGAGAATAGAAGTCTGGCTCAATTTAAGACTAGTTTGATGACAGGATGATAGTGAGGTAGTAAGAGGGCAAAGCCAGGTCAAGAGGGCAGTTCACTCAGACCCATGGCTGGCACCCAACCCAAGCACAGCAGAGTCCTGAATAGAGGTGGAGGAGCAGTGGGTGGCACCTGGGTGATGATGCAGAGAGCCCTCGGCAAGTGTGAGGTCTCTGTCTGCCTACCCTTTTAATACTAATCAAATGAAAAATGATAAATCCAACTATTTCATGAAATCGACCAATTTCATGGTAGAAAGCTATTTGAGTCAAAGGTGACGGTTTTAAAGTGCTTAGAATATTGAATGACCAAAAAAGAGCTGGAAAAATGAGCTCTTTTTGTGCAGCCATAATGGACCCAGCATTTTTCCCTGCTGTACCTTGCTGTTTTCATGCCTTTTGACATTGCATAATTCCTAAAAGCCACAACTTGATATTATAAACATATTTTGCTTTTTAATTTTCATCAGGAACATATTGTTTTAATTGTGAAATTTTTTTCCTGACTGATGAAGTATTTTTTTAGCCTTCTTCAGTGGACTAGGTATTTAAAATGTCATTAAAGTTTAGAATAATAAATGAAAAGAAATCTGATTCTTTTTCTTTATTGTTGGCATTTTAATGATTAAGCATTATTTAAAAATAATAAGGAGAGAGGTATGTTTTACAATATTAAAATTGTGTTTCATTTAAGTCATGAAAAATAATATTTAAAACTTCATGTGTTATTATTTTTATTACTAGCTGCCATTACTCTTGAGACTATCATAGAGTGAAATAAACTACTATACAAGTCATTTCCTGGTATGAGTGAATACCAGTTTTGAAGATTGGTATTATTTGAAGATTAAGTGAAGATTTCAATTAATTCTGAGCACTGTTTAAGAAATGATGTTAATAACAATATCCTATAATTATATAGTTTAAGAATCATCATCCAAATGACTATAAAGTTCAATAGTGCAAGCCAGCTTGTACTTGAAAACTAAGGATGTTGGTTTTTGTGGTATTTAGAACTTTCAGAATTTATAGAAAGAGCTCATTGTGCTTTAGATGAAAAGTGTTATAGTTTGGCACATAATTGATACAATTCATAGGTGGTATTCTACATAAAAGTTTGTCATCACTAGTGATAATGGGCCAAGTCATTCTGGGTGTGTATAAACTCTAATGTAGGCATTTTTAACTACTCACTTATTCTTCTAGACCCAAAAATACTATCCTCTATTATATAAATCCACCAAGATTTAATTTTTTCTACAAGAGTGAAATTAATATATAGCAAATCTGATCAAGTAAAAATGTTTGTTGTACTCACTGGTAGAACCTATCCATTGTTGGTTATGTGGAAGCAGGATAATAATATGCAATAACTGTCTGAATTAATGTGAAATTTAAATAGAAGAATAATTGACCTGCAGCATAAACAGATTTATGCAATAGTGAGACAGTTTTAGTGTAATTTCTTTCTTTAAAGAGTCACTGATCCTTGCAAAATATATATTATTGACAGATACGAGTAAATTTAGCTAAGAATATCATTATGTAGAAAGTTAACTATAAAACGTTATTTGGATAGTTTCTGTACCCCAACCAAGGCATCTAGTAACAGTGCTTTCTTAATCTGGTTATAACTCTCTCATTCATTCATTCAACTTGAGGCTAATCCCATATAACTAATAATGTTCCTATCCCTTGATCATGTAATAGACACTTTTTATAGTAAGGAAGTGTCCTATAATAGGAGAAGCAACTCTTCAAGGCTATTTTTGTTGAACTACCATTAAGTTAACTAAAATCCTTTTCTCAGCCACAACCCCCAGTTTACTGCCCATATCTTGACCCCAATTACTGACATTTATTCTGTTTTAACACTCCCTTTACCCATGCAAATTTATCTAGTATTCACACATCGAGCAGGAGTTGGGCAAAAGGGAACTTATTTCTTGTCTCCCTTTTGACTGTGTTAAAGCATGTCTAATTTTACTTTTCCGTTTGCTGCCAAATTCCTTAAGGTCAACAGTTAAATTTTTTTTTTTTTTGATTCAACAGGAAAACTGTGGTATGTCTGTATGTAATGGTAAAATATATATCCTGGGTGGAAGACGGGAAAATGGAGAAGCTACAGACACTATTCTCTGTTACGATCCTGCCACAAGTATCATCACAGGGGTAGCTGCGATGCCCAGGCCAGTGTCATATCACGGATGTGTGACTATTCACAGATACAATGAGAAATGCTTCAAGCTCTGACACCAGCATACCTCACCCAGGAAGCCACAGCAATCCAAGAGGAGAGATTTTAAAAACTCCAGAGTGGGAACTTGGTTTATCTCCTTTATGCCATATGCACAAAAAAACAAAAATAATAATTGTCGTGCCTTTCTCCCCCAAATACCAATCTTTTAAACTGTAATAAAGCCTTTTCTGTAATTGGGGAAAAAAAATGTTTTGAAGGTAATAGTGGTCTTTGCTTGACCTGTGAGAGTGTACCTTTGTATTTGTAAAAAAAAAAAAAAAAGCCTATGTGGTGTAGGAAATAATGTTTGCCTGCATACCATTTAGGAATTTGTGAATGGTCTCTTCATTTATGTATGTTTACCTGCAAGACTGTTTATTCCTTATTTTGTCACTTAAGTGTGTATGTGTGTGTATATATATGTAGAAAATTGCATGACAAGTTTTCATTTCGGTCGAATCATAGAATGCTTAGAATCATTCTAAGGAGGGAAAAACAGTTTTAAAATTCTTTTTCACTAAAAAAAATACATCCAAATTGATTACCTTTATCATGTTTTTTTCTATAATTGATAAAACAGTAATGACAATGATCTGAGTATCATAAAATACTAAGTTATTGTGACTTCATTCTTAGAATTGCTTTCTTATATTAAAGATATTTTGGGGAGAAGATACACAAGTCCCTCTAAAATGGGGATTAAAATTACAGATTAGTTCCTAAGAAAAAGTTATCTAAGACCCTTGAAGGAAAAATGACCCACTGTGGCTCTCAAAAGTATTTATCATCTCTAAATCCTCTAAGGGAAGCGCCTTTTCTTAAACCTAGCAGAAGAGCTGACATCCACTTTGCAATATTATCTTCTGAAAAACAGGGACAGATTTTCTCCCTAGCCCAGTAGGGTTTGACCTCGTTGGAATGGTGCTTTGGGTGAGGACCTCTTCCTGGTTATCCTATTTTCTTGTGAACAGCTAAAAGTCCTGGGAGTCTCTACTGTTAAGCTGCCCTTAAAGGATAAAGCAGGGACCACCTATCTCAGTGGGTCCATATTTCTTTTAAAGTTAACTATCTGGAGAAACTAACAGTAGTAGTAGCAGTTTTCTAAGATAAATCTTCATTTGGTACCCATTGTGTGAAATATTGATCAACATTCTCATGCTTCTCTACATCAAATTGCCTTTGTCTAGATGTTTCAACTCCAGTTTATAAAGCCTACTAGTTTTCAGAGAAAAGTGTGAATTTTTTTTTTTCTAAGGCAAATGGGATGGCAGGAACTACAGCGTAAGTGATTATTGTTATTCTGGGTAGACAGATACAATTTACAGTATTTTAGGGATGTTCCACATAGCCTGCTCTATTTCAACTTCCCAGGCATTATTGTCATCTCACATCTTAATTATATATTTCTTGCCATAGGAGAAATGATGCAAATATGTAATTATAGTGTCACCAGATTTTTGTTAAAACCAAAGTAGTAATCAAAAAACCTAACATTGACAAACTTACGCTTCTTTTCCCATTTTAGAGTGATACAGAGATCTCAAATACACTATACAGTATCAACTTTAATGCCTAGCTGGATTGTGAATTCTGAGGAAAATTCTAAAAAACTTAACAAATTTTAGGGAATTTTTATTTTTCAAATCATATTTTGAAATGATATGTACCTTTTTGTGATAATTATCAAAGCAATTCAGAAGCCAGTTTTCTACCATTTTAGTTGAAAGACAGTAGTAGATACAATTGGGATACTTGTTTTAGAGTAAGCATCTACTTCTGCATCATACCCTTTATAGATTATGGAACCTATTTAGTTCAGAAATTCTTTGTGGTCTGTAAGATAATGTATGAGAAAAGTGTTGGTAAATGCTGAGGACTATACAAATGATATTTGTTATTTTCATGTGTATTTGTAAGGTCATGCCCATCCATAAATATAGACACTTTCTTACAGAAAAGCCTTTCTCAGTACAACCTGTATTTTAGTACTTTTGTAAGTATTAACTATTTACTTGTATTTTGTTATATGTTTATTTTTAATATTCATGTGTTTATTACAGTAAATTTGAAATGAAATCCTATAGAACAGAATTTGTTTAAACATGGACCTTATGCCAATATTCTTAAATTTTTTCTCTATATAATTTAAAACTACATAAGTAGGTCATCAAGAACGTAGCTTGAACCCTATGAAATTAAAGTAACAATTTTTAAAGTTACCCAACTGATACTTTAATTTCCTTTCACTTCCTTTACTGATTTTTTATAATGAGGTTAGCATTGATAAAATAATGAAGAATTTTAGGGTATAATTAATATATCAAAAGAGATTTATCAACAAAATTGGTGTGAGATTATATTCATACTGTCATCACGTAGCTGACATTTTCTTTTGGTTTTGATGCTCATATAAGCCTTTGGGTTAGTATGTATGTATATACATGTGTAGATATATAGATAGATAGTATGCTCAATCTACACACATATAAACAAAAACCAAGAATTTTAGCAGTTTCTGGTTTCTGATCAGAGAAAGGAATATAAAGTAAAAATTAATTGATCTTACTAAATTCAATTCCAGAAGTTCTGGTTTTTGTTTTTTTTTTTTTAATTTGGGCATCTCTAGAGTGCTCTTTTACATACGAAAATAAATGATGAATACTAGTACGACGACTCATATACAGTCAGAATCTATATAATGCACACAATTTACAAGATCAGGAAACAAATTGGAGGGAGATATAAGTTTGGTGTAAACATAGCCATCGATACCTCAGTGGGAAAGGAATTCAAAAGTAGGTTTTGTGGATCAAGAGAAATGTACTTTTTTTTTTTTTTTCCATGAACTTGAATCATTTTTCATGTGGTTCCTATATGTGAGTGAGCTATAACGTGGTCTAATTTTTACAACAAAAAGACCTTCCTCTTCTGCTCTAATCTTCCCACTGACTTTACTGCACAGGTATGAAATGGTAGCCTATTGGATCTTCGGTAACCTTTTTTTTCCCTAGAAGACTGAAACATAGGTATTTACTCCATTTAAACCAGGTGTTTAAAAAAATAATGTAAATACTCAGGGTATTAGCTTGTCATTTTTGCCTAATTGGAGTGTTTAAAGTGCCATATCTAAGTGACTTTCAGTTCATAATTCTAGAGTAGATTCAGTTTGGTAAAGGGGCTTCACACGTGGCGGTGGTTAAACATTCATTTTTTTATACTTAGATGAAAATGTTTGTGGACTGATACATTTTCCCTCAGTTAATATGAATTGTTTATGTATCTCTACTGTCATACCCTTTTTGAAACTCAGGAAAGACAAAGGTTCAATTATACTACTTTTGTCAGTATACAAACCAGGTGTGTGTTTTTTTCCTGTTGTCTGGATATGGCAATAGATTTTTTAAAAAGAAATGCTGTGAGAAACCATACATGAAAAGAGAGGGTTGAATTGTTTGTGTGTGCCTTTTGTTTCTTGAGAGTTATACGTGGAAAGGACATCATCTACTCCAGACTGTATTTTCAAAGAGAAGAAATTACTATTTATGTGGTGCCAAGTGATAAAATAATGTCTCTTAAAGGCTTCCTGTGGACTGCCTTTATTTTCCTAAGCTCAAGACACCAGTTAACCTCAACATAATTTTGGCCTTTATTAGAATTTCTGTGCATTATATTGAAAGCTAGGTTTACATCACCTCACCCCATTATTCCTTTTAGTTAAATAAATTCACCATACCAAGAAACCAGAATGGGGCAATTTGGTTGGCCTTTAAGGCAACAGGTTTGACTAGCTAGCTATACTTATTGTCACATCTAATGCTAGGTATCAGAAACCACTTGAGCCGGAAGTGTGTACTGATAATTCCAGAGACATTGTCAACGTACTTCATACTTTTTTAAAAATGTTTTTTTATGGATGTTTTACATTTGTGTGATTGCCTTAGGTATTAAATTTACTTAGTGCTAAAGATCATCATTAAAAATTTTTTTAAATAGCAGTAGTTGTAACTTATTTTATATATTGTCCCAAAGAAAAGAATTTGTTTTAATGTTTTCAAAATAACTGCATCTGTATTTGCTTATGTGCCTTAAGTTCTCTAGTTCTGTTTCAACTTTTTTTTAAAGTTTACCTTAGATAAGTTCCATACTTATCTCCTATAAATTGCTCTTAAAATGTTTAATGCGCATCAGCTATGTGGTTGCTTGGCAGGAAGGAAAATGTAAAGAAAGTGGTTGGGTGTTTGGAGTTTTACTGCATTTGGGGAGGTTTTTTGTTTGATGCCAAGCGCTTTTTAAGATATTAAGAAAAAATCTCTCAATTAAATCCTTGTAAACATCATTTGCATTATCTACATCCAGTGTCAAAAAAGTAAATCGACTTATTTTTGTTCCATTCTTATGTACTATTTTTTGTTTTTTCCTCTACAGACTCTTTATCTTTTTTGAAAAAGTTCTTAATCTTTCCTACCCCAATACCCACTCCATGGTTTCTTTATTTAAATCTTGTTGAAAGTCTCTGGAGCTATCTAAGACAACACAATTATAGAGTTGAACAAAAGCATAATGTGCTTTACAACTTGTACAGACCTGTGGCAGCCAGATGTTATTTGCTTTCAGATGCTCCAGTCTTCACAGTGAAAAAGGAAAAAAATACTCCGTGTTTCTTTGTTTTCAATTAAGTTGCGGCACACAAATACTTTTCATGTCTCCTCTAAAATATACTTTGTGCATAGTTTTTCTTTAATTTTTAAAAAGTTGTATCTAATAAAAAAATGTCTTTTAACCATTATTACTTGACTACAGTTGTATTAAATTTTATTTACCAAAAACTCATTGTTATGTTTTAAATATATTCAAGTGGTTGTTTGAAAAAGGAGTGGGGGAAATTACAAGTTAATATATGTATTTATTGGTATGTCCACAAAGTGACTAGAAGGCCAAACAAAAGACTAAAAACATTGGTGTTTGTGAGGAAATGGTGGCTTTTTTTTATGACTTTTTAAAATTTTAATTATGAAAGTGATCCACCACGTTTGCACTGTAGTGTTCTTTTGATTTGGCTCTCAAAATTACTCCTATAGTAATATCAAGAGTAAAGAACTTAAATTTTATTCCAGGTATTGAAGAGAGGGTACATTGTTCACTAAAGAGGCAATGTCTGATTTTACGTTAGCAAAAGTAAAATCTTGAGAAGATGCATTACAGAAGCACAAGCCATGCTTGTTGTACTTGGTTTTTAAATTGTGCCACGAAAATACAAAGGCAAGTTAGAGTGTGTCTTCACTGGATGAGGGCATGGCAACTCTCACTCCAGTATTCTTGCCTGGAGAATCTCCCATGGACAGAGGAGCCTGGTGGGCTACAGTCCGTGAGGTTGCAAAGAGTCAGACACAACTGAGTTACTAAGCGTGGCACAGAGTGTCTTAAATGATAAATGTCAAAGCTGTTTTCATTTCACTCATTTTCTCTGCACCCACACCTAGAAGGTGGATAGTGCTCTGCCATAGAGCCATTTAACCTCTCTGAGCTGTACTTAACCTTGTTCTAGGAAATGCAGTCGTAATACTCACTTTACAGGCTTATGGGATAACAATGTATGTTGAAGGAACAGTTCTGGCACAGAGGAGAATATAAATGTTGGTTCCTTCTCTGTGCATTTTGTTTTTAGAACAGAAAACGCGGTATGCAGTTAGGGAAGGAGTTGAAAAAAATGTTAGCTTGTATTTGGAAAACCATGGACAATGGGTAAACCATAGAAGCCTCTTGTAGTTTAAATTTTCTCTTTAAAAAATAACCTGTGCTCTTAACAGAATGAGAGGGAGAAATGGGCTAAAACTGCCTCTGTCTCTCAGCTATTTATTAACTGTTTAGTCGCTCAGTCGTGTCTGACTCTTTTGCAATCCCGTGAACTGCAGCACGCCAGGCCTCCCTGTCCATCACCAACTCCCGGAGTTTACCCAAACCCATGTCCGTCGAGTCAGTGATGCCATCCAACCATCTCATCCTCTGTCGTCCCCTTCTCCTCCTGCCCCCAATCCTACCCAGCATTAGGGTCTTTTCCAATGAGTCAACTCTTTGCATGAGGTGGCCTAAGTATTGGAGTTTCAGCTTCAACATCAGTCCTTCCAATGAACACCCAGGACTGATCTCCTTTAGGATGGACTGGTTGAATCTCCTTGCAGTCCAAGGGACTCTCAAGAGTCTTCTCCAACACCACAGTTCAAAAGCATCAATTCTTCGGCGCTCAGCTTTCTTTATAGTCCAACTCTCACATCCATACATGACCATTGGAAAAACCATAGCCTTGACTAGACAGACCCTTTGTTGACAAAGGAATGTCGCTGCTTTTTAATATGCTATCTAGGTTGGTCATAACTTTCCTTCCAAGGAGTAAGTGTCTTTTAATTTAATGGCTGCAGTCACCATCTGCCGTGATTTTGGAGCCCCCAAAAATAAAGTCAGCCACTGTTTCCACTGTTTGCCCATCTATTTCCCATGAAGTGATGGGACCAGATACCATGATCTTAGTTTTCTGAATGTTGAGCTTTAAGTCAACTTTTTCACTCTCCTCTTTCACTTTCATCAAGAGGCTCTTTAGTTCTTCACTTTCTGCCATAAGGGTGGTGTCATCTGCATATCTGAGGTTATTGATACTTCTCCTGGTAATCTTGATTTCAGCTTGTGCTTCATCCAGCCCAGCATTTCTCATGATGTACTCTGCATATAAGTTAAATAAGCAGGTTGACAATATACAACTTGGATGTACTTCTTTTCCTATTTTGGAACCAATCTGTTGTTTCATGTCCAGTTCTAACTGTTGCTTCCTGACCTGCATACAGGTTTCTCAAGAGGCAGGTCAGGTGGTCTGGTATTCCCATCTCTTTCAGAATTTTCCACAGTTTATTGTGATCAACACAAAGGCTTTGGCATAGTCAATAAAGCAGAAATAGATGTTTTTCTGGAACTCTCTTGCTTTTTCGATGATCCAGCAGATATTGGCAATTTGATCTCTGGTTCCTCTGCCTTTTCTAAAACCAGCTTGAACATCTGGAAGTTCACGGTTCACATATTGCTGAAGCCTGGCTTGGAGAATTCTGAGCATTACTTTACCAGCGTGTGAGATGAGTGCAATTGTGCGGTAGTTTGAGCATTCTTCGGCATTGCCTTTTTTTGGGATTGGAATGGAAACTGACCTTTTCCAGTCCTGTGGCCACTGGTGAGTTTTCCAAATTTGCAGGCATATTGAGTGCAGCACTTTCACAGAATCATCTTTGAGGATTTTAAATAGCTCAACTAGAATTCCATCACCTGCACTAGCTTTGTTTGTAGTGATGCTTCCTAAGGCCCACTTGACTTCACATTCCAGGATGTCTGGTTCTCGGTGAGTGATCACACCATTGTGATTATCTGGGTCATGAAGTTCTTTTTTGTACAGTTCTTCTGTGTATTCTTGCCACCTCTTCTTAATATCTTCTACTTCTGTTAGGTCCATACCATTTCTGTCCTTTATTGAGCCCATCTCTGCATGAAATATTCCCTTGGTATCTCTGATTTTCTTGAGATTTCTAGTCTTTCCCATTCTATTATTTTCCTCTATTTCTTTGCATTGATCGCTGAGGAAGGCTTTCTTATCTCTCCTTGCTATTCTTTGGAACTCTGCATTCAAATGGGTATATCTTTCCTTTTCTCCTTTGCTTTTCATTTCTCTTCTTTTGGTAGCTATTTGTAAGGCCTCCTCAGACAGCCATTTTGCTTTTTTGCATGTCTTTTTCTTGGGGATGGTCTTGATCCCTGTCTCCTGTACAATGTCATGAACCTCTATCCATAGCTCATCAGGCACTCTGTCTATCAGATCTAGTCCCTATTTCTATAATCTATTTCTCACTTCCACTGTACAATCATAAGGGATTTGATTTAGGTCATACCTGAATGGTCTAGTGGTTTTCCCCACTTTCTTCAATTTTAGCCTGAATTTGGCAATAAGGAGTTCATGATCTGAGCCACAGTCAGCTCCCGGTCTTGTTTTTGCTGACTGTATAGAGCTTCTCCATCTTTGGCTGCAAAGAATATAATCAATCTGATTTCAGTGTCAACCATCTGGTGATGTCCATGTGTAGAGTCTTCTCTTGTGTTGTTGGAAGAGCGTGTTTGCTATTAACTGTTAACGGAGACCAAGAAAATAAAAAGGCATGCTTTCCTCCTAATTATGTTGGGATCTTGTTAATTTTCTGTATGATCTTTTGACATCTTTGGGGAACGTTGCTGGCTGGAGAGAGACTGTTCCTCCCAGGACTAGCTAATTCCTAGAGGCAAGTAAGCAGCTTGTCAGTAAGCCCAGTTTTCATACATAGACCAACCAATCTCCTATCCAAACCTCCAGCTGCCTCCTTTAACTCTCACACATCAAGCCAACATTTCCTGTGCCCTAAATCACCCTGAGTCCAGATGCCAGACAACTAAGAGCCACCCACTGTGTTCCCAAACCAGCTGGAATTATTCAAACTAGCCAATCCTAAACTCTTTACCCTGCTATGCCTTGACTTTCCCATGGAAACCCCAGTAAAAGCTGATCTCCACTTTCTCCCCATTTCTTTCTGCCTTCTGACTGACACTGATGCTTCCACTCTGACCCTGTGTGACACACAGTGCCTCTTGTTTCTAGGGGAGCTGTGAATAACATTGAACTTTTCTTTCAATGGCATTGACCACTTCTTGTCACACAGTCACCTTTATAATGACTCACAAATCGTGTTCATCTTTATGGTTTAATAGCATACTCGGTACAGAGGTATTAATACTTAATGTTTTAGTAAATAAAACCACCAATTCAGGTTTTTATACAAGAGCGTGTATATGCCTTAAAACAGGATTTTTGGGTCATAGTTTTATAAACATAATGATCAATGCATACAGTATGAAATATAACCAAAGTGCCAATCACTCTGAAGAGTCAAGACTTTGAATATTCATATCTTTTTATTTAGAGAAAAAACACAGTTGTGTGATAAAGGAGGGAAAAAGGATTTTAGAAGATCATATTGCTTAACACACTCCATTCTACTGAGATGTGGATGATACCAAACAGAGTAAGACTTTATAGGAATTCAGTGTCTGCGGATGAGTAAACAGGAGGTAAAACAGACAACACTCCATGAAGCTTTCCAGCGTGGTGCGACAGCTATGGAAATAGGCCTGACTGACCTCCAACCACAGGGAGCATAATTGACCAAATGATGCCAGTTTCTGGCCTTGAAATCCATCTTGCGCTTGCACTGAGGCCACACCTCCTACCAGCTGCTTTCAGCCAATGACTTGCAATAGGGATTCGAAGGCATCCTTGTTTCTGGGAGACAGATCTCTTCTGATGGTGGGTCTGGGCTCCAGGACTTCCCTTCTTTGTGCAACCTTCCTTAGACTACCTGGCAAGGTAAGATGCTATCCAACCTTCTTTCCCTCCTTCTTCACTTGCTTCTGGAATCTAACAGCTCTCCCAGCCTCTTCTCTCTTTTCCTCCCTCTTTTCCCTCAAAGGACTGGTTTTTAAAACACATTTGATCTCATCTTGGCATGTCCTTCTCAGAGGACATAGGGCGAACATACATGGTATTTGGGAAAAAAAAAGTCCCTATGGAATCATTGTGTTAAAGTTAGAAAGAAAATAAAAGATTAAGTTAGCACTGTGGAGTGATTTGGGCTTCCAAATGAGACGGATCAATGGTAAAGAATCCACCTGCCAACACAGGACATGCGGGAGACACAGGTTCAATCCCTGGGTCAGGAAGATCCCCCGGAGGAGGAAATGGCAACCCCCTCCAGTATTCCTGTGGCTCAGCTGGTAAAGAATCCACCTGCAATGTTGGAGATGTGGGTTTGATCCCTGGGTTGGGAAGATCCCCTGGAGAAGGGAAGATCCCACTCCAGTATCCTGGCCTGGGGAATTCCATGGACTGTATAGTCCGTAGGGTCTCAAAGAGTTGGACACGACTGAGCAACTTTCACTTCACTTCATTTCACTTTCAGTATTCTTGCATGGAGAACCCCATGAACAGAGGAGCCTGGTGGGATACAGACCATGGGGTTGCCAAGAGTCAGATACGACTGAGGTAACAACATGCACGCATGTGGAGTGCTTCACTAAACCTGGTTTTCTAAAAAGTACTAGTTGTTACACTTAAATTAGGTTTGGTGGCACCATAATGTGAAAACAGGTTTTAAAGTCAAAACTGTATTAAAATGCCAGCTTTAACATTTACTGCTTGGGTATCTTTGGGCAAGATATTCAAACTTTGTGGGCTTCAGTGTCCCCTGTTCCTACTTAGGCTTGCTTGAGGATTAAATTAGAATATAAAAGCATGAAATGTCTCAGCAAGTCACCCTTCCCTTATTGCTATGTATGTCCTCACTTTACAGAAAGCTTCTGGAGGGCAAGGGCCTGTCTTACTGGATTAATCCCACAGCATCTTACCTGTGCTTGGCAGCAACTGGGAAGAAGAGACCATAGCCTAGTACTTGGCAATGGTGCTTAATCAGGAATGGTCGTCCTTAACAACTGAGAGATTCTTTATGCATTCATTCATTTATTTGACAAATACTAGAGTTGTTAATGTGGGTCAGGCAGAACATTTCCTCTGGGATTGCAGTACTGAATGTGAGAGTCCCTGTCCTCAAAGTGGATAGAATGATGGGAGAAGCAGACAAATGAACAGACAAATTCTATATAGTATGATAGAGGAACTTATAGGATTCCAGGGACCGAGAACTGTGTATATGGAAATACAAAACCAGCGCTTTGTAAAGAAATGGTATGGTCTCTTCTTTCCAGTTTCTGCCAAGCCCTGGGTAAGGTAGTGTGGGATTAATCTAAGAAGACAGGCCCTGGCCTCCAGAGCTTTCTGTCAAGTGAGGAAAAACAGCAGTCAGGGAAGGGCTGCTCACTGTGACAGGGAAATACCACTACAACTAATGGCCTAGTTTGTTGCATTTTCCACTTCTCAGCTTTTGGTTTCCTCATACCTACCATTCGTAAGATTGTTAGCACATTTGACCTCTGATGCATAATCTTGCTCTGCTATTATCCTGGGGCATTTAAGCATATGAGACCCATCCCTTTGTTCTAGCCTCGGGTTGTTTTAACCTCTAGTCAACAGACCTTCACTCCCATTCACTCCAAGTAACATATAAGGCCATTCCTTGGATCATTTCATCACCCTCTTCCTCTGAAACCTTAAACTCTAAACCCTTTCTTTAGCCATAAAAAGGAAAAAAAATGGGTCATTTGTAGAGATGTGGATGGACCTAAAGAGTATCATACAGAGTGAAGTAAGAAAGAAAAACAAATATTGTATATTAACACATGTATGTGAAATCTAGAAAAATGGTACAGATGACCCTATGTGCAAAGATTAAGTCGAGACACAGACATAGAGAACAAATGTATGGATACCAAGGGGGAAAGGGTGGCGGTGGGAGGAGCTGGGAGATTGGGACTGACGTATATATACTACTGATACTCTGTATGTGCTGTGCTCAGGCTTCCCTGGTAGATCAGCTGGTAAAGAATCAGCCTGCAATGCAGGAGACCCCAGTTCATTCCTGGGTCAGGAAGATCCCTTGAAGAAGGGATAGGCTACCCATTCCAGTATTCTTGGGCTTCCCTGGTGACTCAGACGTTAAAGAATCTGCCTGCAATGTGGGAGACCTGGGTTCGATCCCTGGGTTGGGAAGATCCTCTGAAGGAGTGCATGGCAACATACTCCAGTATTGTTGCCTGGAGAATCCCCATGGACAGAGGAGCCTGGCGGGCTACAGTCCTTGCGGTTGTAATGAGTCAGACACGACTGAGTGACTAAGCACAGCACAGCACAGTATCCATGGAATTTTTCCAGCCAAGAATACTGGAGCAGGATCGAACCCTCATCTCTTGAGTCTTCTGAATTGGCAGGTAGATTCTTTACCACTGTTCCACCTGGGAAGCCTATGTATCAGATAGATAATTAGCACATACTGTATAGTGCAGAGAACTCTATTTAATGCACTGTGGTGATCTGAATGGGAAGGAAGTCCAAAAGGGAGGGGATATGTGTGTATGTATGACTGATTCATTTTGCTATACAGTAGAAACTAATGCAACATTGTAAAGCAATTACATTCCAACAAAAATTAATTTTAAAGAAATAAGATAAAGTCTGTCGTTTGCCACAGTTCTCCTTTCCTTCCATCTCTCTAGTTCTGTAACTTTCCTGTGAGCTTATCTAGACTTCCAGTCTTCTAAAGCCTCTTCATGCAGGCCCCTCCCCAGCCTGCATTCCATCATCACAGTGTCATTCTCACACTCTTACCAGCACTCAAAATTTACTCACCCTTTTGATTTCCCATTCCACTTACTCTACCACCTCCAAGTATATCAACCCAATGATTGGCCTTCTCCTCTCCTTCTCCCAAACTATTGATCACAATTGGAGAACATCAGCTAATTTATACCTCTAAAATTGTGTGATCTCCAGCTTCAACTGGGCAAGATTTCTTGGCCAGACTTCGGTACGGACCTCCTCTCTTCTCTTTCCTCTAACAGCTCACTCACCACTCTCCTGATGTACGCCACTGTCTTCTGTTCTCAGCAGTTGATCTTGCTTTCTCCTTCAAAGACAAAAGACATGAAGTAGAATGTCTCCTCCCATACTTATTTCCTGTCCTCTCTGTTCTTCAGGATTTAGGTGTCCCTCCTTCATGCGAACTCTGAATCTCATTCATCTAGCATCTTAGGGAGTTCATTCTACCTCCTTCTCTGATTTTCAACCTTTCTATGAGCGCTTTCCCATAGCATTTAAACATACTCTAGCCTTTCCCATTTTAAAAATCCTTCTGTGGCCCCAATTTCCTTTCTGACTGTGTGTGTGCTCAGTCGTATCTCACTCTTTGTAACCCCATGGGCTTTCCCAGGCAAAAAACACAGAGTGGGTTGCCATCTCCTTCTCCAGGGTATTTTCCCAACCCAGGGATTGAACTGGTATCTCTTGCGTCTCCTGCATTGGCAGGCAGGTTCTTTACCAGCTGAGCCACCAGGGAAGCCATTCTGACTCTACTCTCTTTTTAAAGTCTTTTAAAAGTCTTTAAAAGAACTTTTAAAGTTTTAAAGTCTCTCCTTTGCCTCACTTCTTAATATACCACTATCTGGCTCACATACTCACCACTATAGAAATCACATTTGCCAAGAGCTCCAATTACATCTTTGTTGCTAAATTCTAAGTCCTTATCTTATTTAACAAATGTGATGCTCCTGATAACATTCTCCTATCTTGACTGCAGTCATATTTTTCCTTCTCTTTCATGGGCTCTTCCTCCACCTCTGCCCTAAATTCTCAATCATCTGGGTTTCTTCTTACCCTGTCAATAATTATCCTGGGTAATTTTATCCACTGCTATGGTTTCAGTTACAACTATATTAGATCCTAAATCTAAATTAGATAGATCCTAAATCTATCTTCAGACAGGATACTTTTATCCAAATAATTTCTAGAGATTTCTGTGTGAGTCCATAGTATGGAACTACTAGAAGCTGAAACTCAAAAACCTCTTTTTCCAAAAAGATTTATCTTATATTTCCTTTTCTGGTTGATAACAACAAAATTGACTGCTTATCAAAACCAGGAACCAAGGAGTAATTTTTCCTGTTATTCAACCATGCTTCAAATATTGAGTACCTACCTTGTGCAGGAATTCTTCCTCTTTATATCTAAATTTATCTGTCTAACTTCCCATCCTCCCTGCCAATGCCTTAGTTTCAAGCCTTCATCATTCCTTGTATGGAAGAGCCTTCCAAGTGGTTTGCCTGAGATCAAAATTCCTTGTTGCCATGCAACTGAAACAATACTACCTGGATAGGGAATTTATTGAAAGATTGCTGAGGCTCACAGAGTTGATAAAACAGCCAAGTGTCATACCTAGAAAATAGGCATAAACTGGGGCAGCTCTAGAGAGCAGTGAAGTAAGTTACACAAAATGTTCTTTAAGCAGAAATAATCAGGATAGAACATCCCTAACTATCCACCCTGCTAATAAATGTATCTTTACCTCACAGACTCCTCGATTGAAATCCCCGGTGGAAACACTCAATTAGCTGACACCAGTTCAAGTACCTCACTGGCTGCTAAGGGCCAAAGGGAGAGACAAAGACAAAGACACATATGAAGAGAGAGACACAGAGAGAGAGAGAGACTTGAATTCCTTACGGAGAGAAAAGCTTTGTTTCTTGTCAAAATAAATGCAATATGGAAACCCCAAAATCTTGGGTGGGGTGGAGGGAGAGAAGGAATGCTTCATGCGCTTACCCATGTCTGTGCCTTAGCCTCCTTCTTCTGGAATGCCTGGCTCCTAGCTATCTCCCCCAAATTATCTGAAAGAACTAGGATTCATTTCCCCAGGGGAGCTTCCATGATCACCCTCTTCCCATCCTGTAACCAAGCAGGACCCTATGGGGCCCTCCCAGAACAGGAATTCCCTCCCTCTCCAGAAACTTTAATCAAAGAATAAGTTTAATCAGACAAGTGAGGAAACGCAGAAAGGAAAACAGTCAAGCAAGACAAATACTAATAGTTTAGGCAATGAACAAAGTCAAGGACCTTTTCTCCCCAAGAGCTATAGATAATATTCTAAGCCATGTCCTTTGAGCTGTTTTGCAGATACTGAAACCCCCACCAAGTGGAAGAAGTTAACTGTATGCTGCCCACAAGCTCATAGACCCCAGAGCAGTTGGTACCAGGTTGATGATGTAGACTCCCACTTACCTAACTACCAACCAATCAGAAGACTGTCCACAAGCTGACCACATAGCTCACCTTTTTCCTGAAAGCTTTCATAGAATTCGGATCTTTTAAGCACTAGAGTGTCCTGGACTCCTTTCATGGCCCTGTAATAAACGCTGCACTTTCCTTCACCACCAGCCAGTGCCAGTAAGTCTGTGGCTTTACTGCACACAGGCAAGCAGACCCAAATTTGGTTTGATAATAATCCCAGATGAGCTCTTATGTGCCCCCATTACTTCTTTTACATGTATCTGTGAGAGTACTTTTCTGTTTACTTGACTCTTTACCTCCCTCTCCCAGATAATGGACTCTTTAAAATCAAGAACCACCTCTTGTTTGGTGAGGTTTAAGAATCTAGCCAAAAATCCAGCTTAGAGGAAAGGACCAGCTGGGGTAAGCTGCCTTAGTAGGTAGTTTTGGAAAGACTGAGGTCGCTGGAAAGTGAAAAAGAGAGAGAAAGAGGCTAGAAGGTAGTGTGCCAATGACAAATGGCCTATTTTGAATTTGTGTAGAACTAAAAAATCTTATCCATATGTGCTAAATAATATTTTTAATGATTTCCTGGCATCTTACATAACAGTGACTCTCCCTGACCTTATCATTAGGTTTTGGGTTTCTATCTAAATATAGGTTCAGTAGTAACTTTCTCCTTACTTATGAGCCCGGATCAAATGCTACCTCATCTATGATGCCTTTCCTGATTCCCCAAATGGATTTATTTTTCACTCATTGAAGGCAAGGACTAAGTCTGTCTTGTTAACCTAACTCTATCCCTAGGACATGGCAAAGTGCCTGGCACAGAGTAAGTAATGACTATTTCTTTAACTGATAATCAGTATGGGAAGCAGAAGAGACTAATTGAAAAATAGAGAAATAGAGAAGCTATAAAGCCTCCAAATTTCTTTAACGATCCCTGGCTTGGTTCATACTTATTTCTTCTTTCTTGCTATGCTAACTGGAAGTCCTGATGGATTGTTACCCAATCTTCTATTCCTGACTTACCCCACTACTGCTATCCCTAACCCGTACCTGTATACCTACCTCCACATCTGCAATGGTCCCATTTTTATCAAAAGCATATAAATTACTTTCAGAATAGTATTGTGAAGAATTCCATGGACCCCCACCTCAGCAAAACAATTGTAACTGATGAAAATTATTTAAAAAACATTTAAAGTCTCTAGAAAATATTCTAAGGGCATATAATAAGTGAAAAAACTTGTTCAAGAAAATTTGCTGAAACTTTGTTCTTTTGTTCTTTTGTAAGAACAGAGTCTGTAGCACTTAAACCACTATACATTCTCTACCTCTCCCCTCTCCCCCAACTCAATATTACACTTGGAGTTACACTCCAAGTGGACGTGATCAAGAAGATGGGGCTTGGGCTTCCCTGGTGGCTCAGTGGGTAAGAATTCGCCTGCCAATGCAGGAGACACAGATTCGATCCCTGGGCCAGGAGGATCCCACATGCCGCAGAGCAGCTAAGCCCATGTGCTGCAACTATTGAGCCTGTGCTCTAGAGCCTGGAAACCACTGGTAGTGTACTGCAACTACCGAAGCTCATGTCCCCTAAAGCCCACGATCCGCAACAAGAGAGGTCACCACGATCAGAAGTCTGCACACAGCAACTAGAGAGTAGCCCCCGCTGGCCAGCAACTAGAGAAAAGCCCACGCAGCACTGAAGACCCAGGGCAACCATAAATAAATAAAATTATTTTTTAAAAAAGAAGATGGGGCTCACCTGCTCCCAGGAAAAGAGGCCTCCATGTGAGAGGGAGGCCACCAGCATGTCTCATCCACCACAGCTCTGTGCCTTTGTGAATATCGCTAATTTCCAGGTAAATATCGCTGAGAGGCAGAAGCATCCTTCCTCCAACCAGCCCCTATGTCTATGGCAGAGGGTCTATGCCAAAAAATCAGGCCAAGCACCCGACTTGTAGAGCTGACTGTTTTTTTGTATTTCTAACAGAGTATGGGGATGTTCAAGCCTAAGGGAGGTTTAGAAAACAATGAAGGTAAACAGTTAAGAGGATGCTGGCAGTGCCAAGATATCAACAGATGACATGACAGGCCAGCTAGATTACCAGTGAGAATCAGGGGAAAAAAACAGCTAAGAAGACCCTTCTAGGGATCAGAATAAAGCTAAAAGGCTGGCCTCGAAAACCAACACTGCAAAGGAGTCAAAACTAAATTGAGTTTCATGAAAGTTTAAAACTTCTGTGTTTCAAAGGATACCATCAAGAAATTGAAAAGACAATCTACAGAATGGGAGAAATGTTTGTAAATCATATTATCCGATAAGGGACTTGTATCTAGTTTGTATAGTGTAGTAGTTTCCTAAGACTGCCATAAGAAGGTATCACAGACTGGGAGGCTTAAACAGCACAAATTTATTGTCTCAAGTTTTAGAGGAAAGAAGTCTGAGATCAAGGTATTGGTGGGGTTGATTTCTTCTAGGGACTCTGAAGACGATAATGTTCTGTGCCACTCACCTAGTGCCTTGGTATTTTCTGTCAGTTGGTGGCATTCCTTACCCTCTGCTACATCACCCTGTTCTCTGCCTTTATCTTCACATAATGTTCTACTTGTGTGCATGTCTCTCTGTGTCCAAGTTTTCCCCTTTTTATAAGGACACCTACAGTATTAGATTAGCCTCCACTATAAAACTCCATTTTATTTTGGTTACATCTGTAAAGACCCTATCTCCAAATAAAGTCACATTCTGAGGTATTGAGGGCTAGGACACCAACATATACTTTGGAGGAGACACAATTCAACCCACAACATATAAAGAGTTACCACTCAATAAAATAAAATAAAATAAAAAACCCAATTTCAAAATAGGCAAAAGATCTGAGTAGATATTTCTTCAAAGAAGATATACAAATAGCCAATAAGCAAAGGTGCTCAATATCATTAGTTATTAAGGAATAAAAAAAAGACAGGCTTTTGGGTTTGGGGGGCTTTTAGTTTAAATAAATTGTATTTTTTTTTAAAAAAAGACATAACAAATGTTGACAAGCATGTAGAAAAAATGGAATTCTTATACACAGCTTCTGAGTATTTAAAACAGTACAGCTGCTTTGGAAAACAGTCTAGTTGTTCCTCAAAAAGTCAAACATAGAGTTGCCATATAACCCAGCTTCTAGGTGAGTACCCAAGAGATATAAAAACATATATCCACATCAAAACTTAAACATCAATGCTTATAACAGTATTATTTGTAATAGCCCAAAGGTGGAAGCAACTCAAATGTCTATCAACTGATGAATGGATAAATAAAAAATAAAATTTTATTCATCAATAAAAAGGGACAGAGAACTGATTCATGCTACAACATGGCTGAATTTTAAAAACATTATGTTAAGTGAAAGAAGACAGTAACAAAAGGCTACTTATTGTAAAATTCCATTCATATGAAACATTCAGAATAGGCAAATCTACAGAGACAGAGGTCGATTGGTTGTTGCCTAGAGATGGAGGGTCTCAGGAAATGGAGAGTGACTGCCGATTGGCATGTGGTTTGTTTTGGGGTGGTGGTTGCATAATTCTGTGAATATACTACAAACCATTAAATTGTACACTTTAAAATGAGTTAATTACATGATGTATGAATTATATCTAATTAAGCCACTATATTTTTAAAAAACTATATAAATTCTTTCTTTCAAGAACTTCATCCTACCCCAAGTTGCTATTAGAACTGTACTTGAGAGTGAGAAACAACAAAGGTTCTTCCTTGCTTCCAGTGCAATTTTCTTCCTTGAGTCTAGAAGCAATAGGATTTTACCCTGCTCAGCATCTCCTTATGTGGACAAGGAGGCAGACTTGTGGATAGATAATTACAATACTACACGTGAAGACCTGTACAGGCACAATGGGTATTGTAAGCAGAGCCAGCGCAGATTTTTGAAGCCAGATGGCCCTGGGTTTGAATCCCAGCTCTGCTACGAGCCTCCACTTCCTCTTTTATAAATCATGGACAATAATAAGGAGCTATGGGATTCCCGAAGGAATTAAAGGAAATACTGTCATTGGAGCATTTATCAGAACACCTAGGGCAAGGCCCTGCAGGGCAGTGTTTCTCATACTTCAGTTGCATGGAAGTCACCTGGAGATTCTGTTAAATTGTAGTTTCTGATTCAGTGGGTCTGGGATGGAGCCTGAATCTCTGCTTTTCTAACAGGCTCCAAGTGGTGGCCCTAGTATTGGTTGAGGACCATTGATTAGGTAGTAGGACTATGAAGTCTTCATACCCTTTGTATGAAGTGTCAAAGGGATGTAGAGGAGGAAGCAGTAAATTAATTCTTCAGATGGGAAGGCCAGAGCTGGACTTTCCTTGAAAAAATAGTAGCGAGTTTGCCAGGAATGGGAAGGGGATATGCATTCTAGATGAGAGGCAGAGAACAATCAAGACCTTGACATAATGGTGGAAGATGACTTCAGAAGTAACTTATGGGGACTTCCCTGGTGGTCCAGTAGTCAAGATTCTTGTGTTTTCACTGCAAGGGGAACGGGTTCTATCCCTGGTCAGGGAACTAAGATCCCAAATGCAGTGTGGTCAACAAACAAACAAGAGAATGTGGTAAGCAACAGCCAGAAACTGGGAGAGTAGGTTGTAAATGATTTTAAACCAGACGTTAATGAGCTTTAATTTTAGCCTAGGCCAGTGGTGCTCAGAACGTGGTTCCTATATCAGCACTTTCCCCAAACTTGTCAGGAATGCACATTTTAGGACCCACCCCAGACCTGCTGAGTCAGAAACTCTGGAGCAGGAGCCCATCAATCTATTTTCAAACAAGTCCTTTAGGTAATGTCATATTTAATGTCTCACATTAAATATGAGAACCACTGGCTCTAGGTAATGGGGCTGGGTCACTGGGAGGTATTTTTAATAGTCGAGTGAAGTGATCAGATCTGTGTAGTAGAAAGCTGACCCAAGCACTTGAGACATAGTAGATAGGGAGAGTAGGAAGGAAGCACAAGCAAGTTGGAGAGGAAGTCCAGGAGCAGAGGGTGGACGCCTGGACAAGTGCAATGGCAGAAGAAATAAAGGAGAGAGCTGACCTAAGAAGAATTTAGGAGATGGATTCAGTAACACCTAAAGACTGATTGGATATTAAGTTGGCTTAAAGCTCAACATTCAGAAAACTAAGATCATGGCATCTGGTCCCATCACTTCATGGGAAATAGATGGGGAAACAGTGGAAAGGGTGTCAGACTTTATTTTGGGGGGCTCCAAAATCACTGCAGATGGTGATTTCAGCCATGAAATTAAAAGATACTTACTCCTTGGAAGGAAAGTTATGATCAACTTAGACAGCATATTAAAAAGCAGAGACATTCCTTTGTCAACAAAGGTCCGTCTAGTCAAGGCTATGGTTTTTCCAGTAGTCATGTATGGATGTGAGTGTTGGACTATAAAGAAAGCTGAGTGCCGAAGAATTGATGCTTTTGAACTGTGGTGTTGGAGAAGACTCTTGAGAGTCCCTTGGACTGCAAGGAGATCCAACCAGTCCATCCTAAAGGAGATCAGTCCTGGGTGTTCATTGGAAGGACTGATGTTGAAGCTGAAACTCCAATACTTTGGCCACCTGATGCCAAAGAGTTGACTCATTGGAAAAGACCCTGATGCCAGGAAGGATTGGGGGCAGGAGGAGAAGGGGGTGACAGAGAATGAGATGGCTGGATGGCATCACCGACTCAATAGACATGAGTTTGGGTAGACTCCGGGAGTTGGTGATGGACAGGGAGGCCTGACGTGCTGTGCTTCATGGGGTCGCAAAGAGTTGGACACGACTGAACGACTGAACTGAACTGTGAGGGTAAACAAGGAGTGGATAGTTTCAAAGTGTGTATCTCAGGTAACTGAGTGGGTGGTGAAACTAATCAAAATAGTAAGAGAAAGGAGAAAAGTAAGCCTTGGATGGGGGGTGGGGGGGGGGTGACAGGGAATGAATTTAATCATGAATAGGCTCAATTTGCTCCAGGGTCATATAAGGGGAAAGGTTGTAAATGCACTGAAAATAATGGTCCAGGTTCAGGTTGGAGGCCTAAGTCCATGATCTAGATTTGGAACTTGTTGGTACACAAGGGGTAGTTGAAGCTGTGCCCACGGAGAAAATTATTCAAGAAATGAGAACAGACCAAGGACAGAAAACACAGAAATCTCAGCATTCAGGCATAGGCAGACAAAGAGGAGCTGGGGCTGGATAGTGAGAAAGAGCTATACAAGAAGCTGAGGAAAATAGGAAAGCAGCACATTGAAGAAATCTCATATAGGAATATATGAATGTGTGTCATATAGGAATGTGTTTGGCTAAAACAACAGAAAGTCTGGCCACAGGTTGTTTAAAGAAACAAGTGATATTTTCCTTATATGACAAGTTGGTAATCCAGGCCTGGTACCATCATAGAAGACCCAGGCTCCTGCTTTCTTTCTGTCCCATTTTTAAGGTGTTGGCTTGTAACTCTAAGGTTGAAGGATGGCTACCATCCCTTCAGACATGACATCCAAATGCAAGGCAGGAAGAATGGGTCAGAGAGGCCAAGGCAGGACTAGCTACAACTCTCCCCTTTTTTGGGGAGTCTCTCTTTATATTCTTTGAACTTGGTGAAGTTCTCTTGTCTGGAACTGAGTCACAAGGTCACTCCTGGCTGGAAGGGAGGGGAGGAAATTGAGTGTTTAACTTTCTGGCTTCAACAGAAGAAGGCAAGGGAGAAGGGTTGGGAGTGGATGTGCATCTGCCAAACTGTTGTGCATGCCACACCTAAACGGAGAGAGACCCAGTGATGAAGCAGGGGCTGAGGAGAGGCACAGCTTCTCTCTGTGACTTCTGCTGTTGCACAAATAAATCTTTTACACAAAATATAAACATCAACATTTTACAAGCAGTATAGGATTAAGAGTTAAAAAAAAAAAAAAAAAAGCAAAAAAGCTCCCAGCTATCATTCCCAGTATTATTATTATCATTATTTTTAACTCTAAAACAGACTGTCTTCATTCTGGGCCATGAAGATCCAAGCTCATTCTACACACAAACTCTGACTACTCA
Source organism: Okapia johnstoni (assembly GCA_024291935.2). Lineage (NCBI taxonomy): Eukaryota > Metazoa > Chordata > Mammalia > Artiodactyla > Giraffidae > Okapia > Okapia johnstoni. The sequence goes on along the minus strand of CM044311.1, from coordinate 84,423,041 downwards.
AATTCTCCACTTGGTGTTATCTATAATGAATAGAATACAAAGCAGCTCAGAAAATCCTGGCAGTTTCCCCGACTTTTGTTCCTTTCATAATGGGCACAATTCTTCTCTAGGCACATTTTTGACTGCCCTGACATTATCTGCTGCTCAGCTGGGGACACCAAACCTGGATGAGTTTACTCTGAACATATGAATAAGGCATTTTGTAAAAATAGGAGAAACATAATGGCCATACAAAGTATAAGAGTTTGGAAATGTTTGGAGAATAAAAGTTATTATGCACATGGTATGTCTCACTGCCAAGCTCAACCTATACAAGATTTCTCTTCCCAACTAAAACACCCTGTTCACTGGTGTTAGAAGAATCTGAGATCTGATTATAGGGACAACATCCCACAATATGCCTTTGGGTGTGCTGAGGTGAAGGCTGAATAAAACTCCTAACATCTGGGTCAACAGGATAGCACTCTGGGCAGTGACTGATTTCTGAAACCTGATATAGGGACTTCTCTGGTGGCCCAGTGGCTAAGACTCCATGCTCCCAATGCAGGAGGCCTGGGTTTGATCTCTGGTCAGGGAAATAGATTTGACATGCTACAACTAAGAATTTGCATGCCTCACCTAAAGACTCTGTGTGCCACAACTAAGACCCAGTGCTGCCAAATAAAATAAACAAATACTAAAAAAAAAAAGCTAACAGGATAATACAAGTAAATATTATCAAGAGAACTAAAGGATATAAAGAATTCTGTCAACAAATAAATAAATTCAGCACTCACATCATTATTTATCTTTAATAACAGAGAGCTATAGTGTGGAAAACCAAACAATAAATGAAAATTTCACAGTATTGTATTAACTAGACACCTAACAGCTGATGAAAGTCATAAGGAAATGTAACCAAATTAAAATCAGAAGTCTTCAGTCTTTAAAACTTGACCCAGAAGTTAAAGGAGAACTGTTCTTGTATGTTTCCCTTTTTACATTGTCTAGATTCCACCACAATCAAATCATATTATAGCTGAAATTGTATATTACCTTAACTTTACAATTAATTCTCAGATATTTGTAGCCTATGTCAGATGACTTTTTTTTTTAAGCAACTTTATTGATATACATACTTTTGCTGTGAACATTTCTGTACAAATTCTGTGTGGACATATGCTTTCATTCCTCCTGGGGATTTGCCTAGGAGTGTAACTGCAGGGACACATGATAACTCTGTGTTTAATACTTTGAGAAACTGCCAAGCTGTCTGCCAAGGCACCTGCACCTTTCTACATCAGCAACATACGGGAGCTCCAAGTTCTCCTCATCCAGAGACTTTATTTTTGTATGAAACAAATACAGAGAACTCAACCGATTCTGGCCATAAAAACTTTCCTTTAGGATAAATGACCGCCTTTTGGGGGGCATGAATGAAAACGTTTTGCATCATTTCCTCCACTCCCCAAATTTATATGTATGGTGACTTCCCAATCCACAGAGGAGAAGCCCAATGCATGGTTTCTTTGTGGGTTAGCATAGAATTTGGTAAGATCTGCAAGGGTGGGATATAGTTTTGCAAAATCCAAATGTGTCAACTATTTGACAAACCAAACATTTGGTTTCTTGTTTGGACTTGGTTGGGGGCAATCATTTATTTTTAACTACCTGAGTGTGTAATTCCCAGGCACTGACTACTTTAACAGTTTGCTTGGGGCTGTACATGTGAGGTTCTCATTTTAAAAGTCTAATTGGTGTCTGCAATCTGGTTACCTCATTACCATAAGGGCTCCAGGAGTCCCACTCCTGTTCATCTTAGGAAGGGTGGTTAGTCTTCTTAGGGAGGAGGGCAAGACACCTCAGGTGTGGGGATCTCTGGGGCAGAGCTTAGCAACAATTTTCCATTTGAGTCAGATCCCCTCCCACTCAGACAGAGCCTGGGGCTCATCACCTTTCTGAGGCTTTCCTTGGTTCTCTGGTTGCTGCTTTCAGTCTGCCTACTCCTGCCCCCTACCCTGACTGCCCCTCCGCCAGAGCCCTGCAAGAAGCTGTTGGCTGCAGCTCCCAGAGTGAGCCCCCCTCCCAAATGCCAGCTCCTTCTCCTGGGTCAGTGCCATCATTCCTAGAACCTTCTTGACAAACTTTAATAATTATTGTTTTTCCTTTCATTAATATTGTACATTTAACACCCAGCCCCTCCTCCCTCCTGTCACACTCTTACTAAGACTAGTGAGTCATCTAAATCATCCCATTTGCCTCTCCCAGTTAAGAGACTATAAGACCCCAAACTGACTTAAACTCTCTTTTACCCCAAGACTTGAAACTAAGTTTAAGCATATTGTCAAAGTCTCTCCCACCTCAGTCTCATATCAATCTTACCTAAATAAAACTGAAATTGAAAAGTTAGGAACTTCCCTGGTGGTCCAGAGGCTAAGATTCCAGGCTCCCAAAGCATGGGGCCAGGGTTTGATCCCTAGTCTGGGAATCAGATTCTGCATGCTGCAAATAAGACCTGGTAAAGCCAAATAAATAAATAAATATTAAATATTAAAATCAATACTTAAAAAAAGAAATTTAAAAGTTATTTAACATTTTGTTGCCTTGGCTTTGTGTCATTTTCATCTCATATACTTGGGAATGATAGATTCCCTCAGAAGTATGATTGTATCAGAAGCATGGACTCATAGTTATGAGTTTCTCATACATATTTCATCCAAATACTAACCTGTTCTTATCAATTTTATCTGATCAGATAACATCAAACAGAAATTTCACAAATAAAATAATTTTAAAATGCTTACCCATAGAATTTAGATGACTTTAGTATTTTTAATGTTCTACTTGGTATAGAGAAATAATTCTCCAATATCAGAAAATAGCAGTGTTAATAAAACAATAAATGGCAACTGATGCTCAGATTGGGATGGGGTTTGGGCGGACCATGCCCCGCAGGCAATAGGCCTTTTCTAAGGGGGTTGTAACTTCCTCGCACCCAAGGTATCTAAGCTCTCAGACCCTGCTGCCAGACTGCCTGGGTCTGCAACGTAACTCCACCACTTCTTAGCTGTCTGCTAAGTTACTCAACCTTTCTGTGCTTCAGTTTTCTCTTCCTTGAAGTACATACAATAATAATCAAGTTGTTACTTAGATTAAATTTGTGACGTGCTTGGAACACTCCTTGGTTCACAGTGTTAGCTAATATCTAATTATAGCATTGTGGGTCACCTTTTTCATAGAAGGCGAAATCCAGGTTATGATGTGATATTTCTCAACATTTGAAATGGTGGCTTGTTTAAAGCCAAGTGTGACATTGTGGGCTGTGACCATGCAACCCCTCTGAACTGTGCTATCACTTCTGCAATCTCACCAGCCCTCAGAACCACCTGTTGACAAGGGTATGTTGACAGCATCACCTACCAATTTTCCGAGCCCCAGAATTTGTGCACAGTCCTGTTTAATGTCTTTAGGTGGATGTCTCAAACTTAAAATAGTCCAAGAATAATTAAAAAATTTTTTTTTACTTCATTGGGTCTTCTCTGCTGCACAAGGGCTTCTCTAGTTGTGGCATGGGCTCAGTAGTTGTGGCATTTAGGCTTAGATGTCCCACAGCATATAGGATCTTAGTTCCCCACCTAAGGGTCTAACCCTAACCTGTGTCCCCTGCTTTGGAAGGCGGATTCTTAACCACTGGACCACCAGGGGAGCCCCCTCCCAAGAATTCTTGATTCACTCAGCACTACCCCCAACACAGAAAATCTGTTCTCCCTTTAGTAAATGGCACCACCCTCCACCATCTGCCAGCTCCAGAAACCAGTCCCTCTCAGTTCTTTATCTCCTAATCTTCTCCTTCCAGGCTTCAGTGCAGGTGAACACTGCCTAGGAGGCCTGGACAAGGAGGGGCCTGAAATCCAACCTCCAGCTGTTGGGCCCCTGTGCAGGGCAGGCCTGCTTGAAGGCTGGGGCGACTTTTTCTCAGGTGCCATTTGGCTTAGCAGGGGCCAATCCCTTTCTCTCTTCCCCGGTCTTCTCCCAGTTCATTACCAAGTCTCTCAGTACTTTCTCCACCATTCTACAGTCTTTCTGTTTCCTTCCGTGTCCACCACCCAGGTTAAGCTACCCTCATTTTTCACCTAGATGATCAAATTGCTTTCCAACTGTGTGGCTGCTTCTCGGTTCACACATCCCTCTAGTCATTCCCCACCCATTTGCCAGGTCAAATACATTACCTTAAAAGGTCAAATTAAGTACATTACTCTCCTGCTTAAAACCCTTTGATGACTTCCTGTTGCTTTTAGGTAAAGATCAAAATCTTAACACCACCTCCCTGAACAGTCTTATTCTTGTCTGACTCTCAGCCCCAAACCCAGGCACTCTGCTCTCCTTGAGGTTATCCTGAACTTCTTTCACTTTGTCTTAGGTTTTATCGTGATCTGACAGCTCCTATTGCTTCCAGGTTTTACTTAATATTTTTTCAGCGAGGCCTTTTCTACCTCCATATTAAATTTGGTCCCCCTGTGCTGTGCTCTCTTAGCACTCTGCCCATTTACTTCCTGGAGCTTATTCCTGTTACTGAATTGTACACACCGAGTGATTATGTATAAAAATCTGAAGTTGTTATTTCTCTTCAAGTGATGCCAGCTTTCTCATGGGCTCTCATTCCTGTTGGGGACTGGGCTAAATTTAAGCTTGCCATACCACTCAGCCTAAAAAAAGAATGAAATTTTGCCATTTGCAGCAACATGGACAGACTTGGAGGGCATTATGCTAAGTGAAATGTCAGAGAAAGGCAAGTACTGTATGATATCACTTATATGTGGAATCTAAAAAATACAACAAACTAGTGAATGAAACAAGAAAGAAGCAGACTCACATACATAGAGAACAAACTAGTGGTTACCAATGGGGAGAGGGAATGAAGAGCGGGAATACAGACATAGAGGGAAGAAAGGGTTATGGAATCACATGAAATCATGTGAGTGAAACTTGAAAATTGCAAAGCACTATAGAATTTAAAGACTCTTTCATTCAATCTAAAAAAAGTACTCTGGTAAAACAAAAAAAAGCTTGCCAATGAAAGTTGTATGGTCTTAAACCATCTCATTTTGGATGAACAGTCAATTCAAAGTTATACTCCTATCAGAACTTTCCCCTCCTCACTCTTGACTTCCCAAGATAGGTTGTGGGACCGAAGGGAAGCTTCGAGGCAGTGGCCAGAGGAGTCTTGGGTCTGTGTGCAGAGCTGTGAGAGATAGCCTAGGTCCTCCCTGGCCTTCGCAGCCATGTCCCTAATCATACCTGGTCATCAAGGCCCGGTGACACCTGCTGAGGTTGTTGACTGTCAACTCATAATATGTTGCTTTAAACAGACGAACAATTAATCTCAAAAATATACAAGCAACTCCTGCAGCTCAATTCCAGAAAAATAAACGACCCAATCAAAAAATGGGCCAAAGAACTAAACAGACATTCCTCCAAAGAAGACATACAGATGGCTAACAAACACATGAAAAGATGCTCAACATCACTGATTATTAGAGAAATGCAAATCAAAACCACAATGAGGTACCATTACACACCAGTCAGAATGGCTGCTATCCAAAAGTCTACAAGCAATAAATGCTGGAGAGGGTGTGGAGAAAAGGGAACCCTCTTACACTGTTGGTGGGAATGCAAACTAGTATAGCCACTATGGAGAACAGTGTGGAGATTCCTTAAAAAACTGGGAATAGAACTGCCATATGACCCACAAATCCCACTGCTGGGCATACACACCAAGGAAACCAGAATTGAAAGAGACGCGTGTACCCCAATGTTCATCGCAGCACTGTTTACAATAGCCAGGACATGGAAGCAACCTAGATGTCCATCGGCAGACGAATGGATAAGGAAGCTGTGGTACATATACACAATGGAATATTACTCAGCCATTAAAAAAATATGTTTGAATCGGTTCTATTGAGATGGATGAAACTGGAGCCCATTATACAGAGTGAAGTAAGCCAGAAAGAAAAACACCAATACAGTATACTAATGCATATATGTGGAATTTGAAAGATGGTAATGGTAACCCTACATGCGAGACAGAATAAGAGACACAGATGCATAGAACAGTCTTATGGACTCTGAGGGAGAAGGTGAGGGTGGGACGTTCTGGGACAATAGCATTGAAACATGTATATTGTCATTTGTGAAACAGAACACCATTCCATGTTCTATGCACGGGACAGGTGCTCAGGGCTGGGGCATTGGGATGGCCCAGAGGGATGGGATGGGGAGGGTGGTGGGGGTGGAGTTCAGGATGGGGAGCACGTGTGGACCCATGGCCAATTCATGTCAATGTATGGCAAAAACTACTACAATATTGTAAAGTAATTAGCCTCCAACTAAAATTAAAAAAAAAAAAAAGAGTAAAAAAAATAAATAAATAAAAATAAAAGGACATGAAAAAAAAAAATGTTGCTTTAGTACCTTGAGACTCTGACGTCTCACCTTCCCTTCCCTGCTCCTCTCATCAGCTGACTGAGAGCACTTCAGATCTTGTTGTGGTTTTCAGTTTTGCCCATCCTTGGGGTCTTAGCCACATTCTCCAGCCATTACCTGCATGGTTCGGTTCTCATGCTACTTTCTTCTTGCCTGGCAGAAGGCATAAGAAAAGTCTGGGTTTCTGGCACACTATCTGCAAATTGTGGACACGAAGCAGCACCATTTCAGATTCTTTGTTCTCCATAACGCTGCTGTCTTTTCCTAAGCCCTGATCAATGTGAGACTTCTGCCAAAACTGGGCAGCCTTCCAAACTGGGCCAGAGACAGTGGGCTTCAAGATTCCTTCACACTTAGCTGGATATTTCTAATCCCCTGCCTCAGGGTTAGATCCCCAAAGTAGGAGAATACAGATATGTCCATGCTGACCACTTATCCTACCTCTTTCTCTGAAATTTATTTTTATCTACCAATTCCCATTCCCTTTTTGAGTTTTAGCGTAAGGCTAAGTGAGTTCTTTCTTGGCTTTTCAGATTAGATTGACTGTCAGTCTCACAAGGGCAGAAACTGTTTTGTTCATTTCTGATCTGCAGTATCTAACATAGTGCTGGGCACATAGTGCCAGGACACAGAATAGAAACACACAAAAAATTTGCTAAATAAATATCACTTTCTTTTAAAAGATATTTATTTATTTGGCTGTACCAGGTGTTAGTTGTGGCACAGAAACTCTTAGTTGCAGCATGTGGGATCTAGTTCCCTGACCAGGGATGGAACCCAGGCCCCCAGCATTGGGAGTGTGGAGTCTTAGCCACTGGACCACAAGAGAAGTCTTGAGCAAATATTTTTAATCTGCCTTTACCCTAAATAGACATTAAGATCAGGAGGCCAACAATGACATTTTATAAACCCCTGTATTCTTTTATCATGCAGGGCTTTGGAGAAAGTTCCTGGCTCCACTATTCATTTATTTATTATTTTGACTGCATACTATGTGCAATGCACTGGGCTTGCTATTGAAAATATAGTAGTAAATCCTTTAAAACGTTTTTACTAAACATCAAGCACATCCAAAATATTGATAACATATGTAAAGTGAAAAAAAAATGCAAAAGGGGTAAAATTTTACCCTTTAAACCTTGGTAATTTCAATGGTAAATCTTTACCTAGTGAATAAAACAGATTGAAAGGGGACAGAAATAGATTCCTGGAGACCAGATGTGAGACTATAGCCGACTTGGGCAGATAGATGTGGGATTTGCTGTACTGGGAGCACAGGGAGAAGGAAAGGGAAGGCTGAGCTCAAGAGATATTTAGGTGGAAAACAGTACTTGATGGACTGTTACTCACTAGCTGCATGACCTAGATAAGATCCAACCTTTCTGAGCCTTCGTTTCTGCATCTGTAAAACGGGTTAGTAATAACTATAGTTATTCGTATCCCTAACACCTAGCACAAAGCTTGGTATATGATTACACATCTGAAAATCATAGCTACTGTTTTCTTTGCTGTGGAAGCTTCATAAATGCCGGCAGAATATTTTCTTGGGGCTGCAACTTGCTACCTTCCTCTAAGGAGAAAATTATACATGATGGTGCCTTCACCAGAACAGACGCCCATTCTCCCCAGGCAGCAGGGCAGTGCAGGTCACGGTGAGAGTCTGGCACAGCCTCAGCCCCGCCCCGGCCCCGGCCCCGGCCCCGGCTCCGCCCACAACCTTGCGAGCCCTGTCCCCCCGCCCACAACTTCTCGAGCTCCGCCCCCGGAACCTCGCGCGCCGCCGCCGCCGCCGCGGCGGCGCGCGCCCCGCCCCGTCCCTGGTGCTGACGTCCGGGCCAAACGGGCCGGGCGGGCTCAGCCGAGCCGTGTGCTTCCGCGGGCACCGGGGTCGCTGGGGGCCTTGTGGTGGGGTGGCTCTGCGGGGCTCGGCCCGCTTCCTCACCTCCCCCGTGCCCTCTCGCGGCACCCGGCGGTGTCTGCGCTTCATCCGGAGACCCAGAAAGAGGGTGAGTGTTGGCGGGAGCGAGATGGGACCGCCGGGCGCGCGCTCCGCTCTCCAGGGCATTGTTTGGGCGGGGGCGGCGCGGGCACGTGCGCGCCCCTCCCCCACCCCGCCTGAGGCGCCGGCCCCCTGGCTGAGGGGACAGAGGGGGCGTGTGATTGTGGAGGGGAGAGGCCCCGGAGGAGGAAACTGGGTCCAGGGTGAGTGTATGTGGCTGGGAAGTCTCCGCAGCGGGAACCCGGAATTTGGGTGTGAGGGGGTGTTCTTTCCAAGGGGCACCGCGCTTTCTGAGAGGATATGGGTTCCCTGGGCCCCAAGTGGCGGGAGCTTTTAGGATGTTAAACTGGTGGCCTGCCGTGGGATTGGAGACGAAATTTGGCCCCAGCACCGGCAAGTTGTGAATTTATCAGCAAGAATCCTGGAATCTCCCTCCAACCTGTCGCCTTCCCTATCGTTCCTCTCCGCCGTGAAGGATGCGTAGGATTTAGAAAGGTGGAGGATATTCCAGGGATGGTGCCCGCGTTAAAGCATCCGAGCTGTGAGACAGCGCGGGGTTGGAGTGAAAAGCTTGGGAAAATGAGTGCTTGGGAAAAAGAAAGGCTGGTTTGGTGGGTTGTGGCAAGATTGCAGAAGACAAGTTTATCTCGTAACCTTTTTCTTTTTTTTAATGAGTGTAATTATGTTTAAAAAAAAAAAAGTGGAGGAAAAGATCACCAGTAATTCTACAACCCTGACTCCTCATTCTTAGAATTTTGATGTTTGCTTGTATTTTCTTCTAAGCTTATAACTGTTACCGAGTTTTAACTACCATTTTGCATTCCCTTTTCTCGTTTCTCGTTTACATGTTAAAATGCAATGTAATGTTATGTACTATTCAGCGATATAATTTACTTTCTTAATGAGCAAGGAGCAGGCATTCATAGAAAAGTTTAAAAATACGGAAAGGAAAAATGAGGAAAGGTACCCATAGTTTTATTGTGTAGAGTTATTATCATTGGGTATATTTTCAGTTGTGAATGTTCTTTCAAAGATAGGAGCTGGTGAAGCTGTTCTTAGGAATTTCATTTTTATAAGAATTCTTTGAAGGTTTTAAGAAGGAAAGCATAATCTGACTGCTGTGCGGAGAAAGAGAGCAAGAGTGGAAGCTGAAAGGTCGGTTAGTTTACAGGACTTTAGACTAGGTCCATGGTTTGGAGATAGAGGCGAGTAGAAAGATTAACAGATATTTCAGAGGTAGTGTGAACAAGACTTGGAAATGAATTGATGAGAGAAAGGGAGAGCTCTGCTTTTTGATACTTGTTTTGAGCAACTTTGAGTAGATGGCAGCGTTCACTGAGAAGAATGGAAGAGAGCAGTTTGAGGTGGAAGAAATCATGAGTTCTGTTTTGGGTGTATTAAGTGTGAAATGGATTTTAGATATGAAGTAGGTATATTGAGGAGGCAGTTGGATGTACAGGTTTGGAGCTTCCAGAACAGAGCCTACAGTTGGAGATAAAAATTTGGGAGTACTCAGTATATAGATGATATTCAAAGTTATGAGACCATCTGAGATGGCAAATAGATGGGGAAACAGTGGCAGACTATATTTTGGGGGGCTCCAAAATCACTGCAGATGGTGACTGCAGCCATGATATTAAAAGATGCTTACTCCTTGGAAGGAAAGTTATGACCAACCTAGACAGCATGTTAAAAAGCAGAGACATTACTTTGCCAACAAAGGTCCGTCTGGTTAAAGCTATGGTTTTTCCAGTAGTCATGTATATATGTGAGAGTTGGACTACAAAGAAAGCTGCGCGCCGAACAATTGATGCTTTTGAACTGTGGTGTTGGAGAAGACTCTTGAGAGCCCCTTGACTCGAGATCCAACCAGTCCATCCTAAAGGAGATCAGTCCTGAGTGTTCATTGGAAGGACTGATATTGAAGCTGAAACTCCAATATTTTGGCCACCTGATGTGAAGAACTGACTCATTTGAAAAGACCCTGATGGTGGGAAAGATTGAAGGCAGGCGGGAGGAGAAGGGGATGACAGAGGATGAGATGGTTGGATGGCATCACCAACTCGGTGGACATGAGTTTGAGTAAACTCTGGGAGTTGGTGATGGACAGGGAGGCCTGGTGTGCTGCAGTCCATGGGGTCGCAAAGAGTCGGACATGACTGAGCAACTGAACTGAGAGAGTACTTAGGTAAAAACGATATAGAAAAGTGAATAATTGAGTGAGGCTCAGGCATTCTAATGCTTGAAGATCTTATAGAGGAAGAAGGTTGAGCACAGGACAGAAGGAATAGCCAGTGAGGTAGGAGAAAAAGCAGGAAACTAGTATCATGGGAGCCATGAGAAATAAGTTTCTGGTCCACAGAGTCTTGGTTCCTCAGTGCTTCTGAGATGTTTAATGAGGTGCTCGCTAAGAGTCTGACACGACTGAGCGACTTCACTTTCGCGTTTCCTTTCATGCATTGGAGAAGGAAATGGCAACCCACTCCAGTGTTCTTGCCTGGAGAATCCCAGGGACAGGGGAGCCTGGTGGGCTGCTGTCTGTGGGGTCGCACAGAGTCGGACACAACTGAAGCGACTTAGCAGCAGCAGCAGCAGTTGGATTAAGTAACACAGAGGTTATTAGTTTGGTCATTGGTGTTACTATCCAGACTGGAAGTTGGAGGTGGCAACAGATGGATGTAATTGAATGGAGTGAGGGAGAGAAGACAGTGTGAATTAGGAGCAAGTGTCCCTTGTTCAACACACCTTATTTTCATCTCTCCCCAAACTAAATTTGATAGTTGAAAATGGTGTCTTGTTTCATGTTTCATTCCTTTATTACTAGTATGTTTGAACATTTTTCACTTCTATTGGCCATTTGTGAATTTCTGTTCCTGTCCTCTGTGCATCTTTTTATTTGTGCTTGTCATTTTCTAATTGATTTTCTAATTATCAGAAGCTATCTAGATTCTAAAAATATGTAGCCTGATGTAGAGCTTACAGAATTGTCCCCCTTATGTGTCCTCCCCCAGAATAAATGAATTTATTATCTGTACTCCATCAGGAAGAACATAGTTAATAATGGAAAAACCATACTTAACCATTTAACTTTTATGTATACATTTTTTCAATTGTAGTAAAATACACATAAAATTTACCACCGTAACCATTTTTCACTGGTGTTAAATACATTCATACCATTGTGCAGCCATTACCACCATCGATCTCCACAGCTCTTTTCATCTTGTAAAACTGAAACTCTGTTCCCACTAAACAGTAACTTCTCATTTCCCCCTTGCCCCCAGCCTATGGCAGTCACCATTCAGCTTTCTGTCTCTGTGTTATTGACTACTCTGAATATCTCATATAAGTGGAATCAAACAGTATTTGTCTTTTTGTGACAGGTTTATTTTACTTAGCATAATGTCCTATTATATTCCAGTATCTGTATATTTGTTCTTATTGTTCAGTCACTTAGTCGTGTCTGACTCGGAGGCCCCATGAACTGTTGCCATTTCCTACTCTAGGAAATCTTCCCAACCCAGGGATCAAACTCACTCTCTTGCTTCTCCTGCATTGGCAGGTGGATTCTTTACCACTGTGCCATCTGGGAAGCCCCCTGACTATCTCCTAGAGTTTGCTGAAATTCTTGTCAGTTGAGTCCTTGATACTATTTGATTATCTCATCTTCTGCCGCCCCCTTCTCCTTTCTCCTTCAGTCTTGCCCAGCATCCAGGTCTTTTCTAATGAGTTGACTCTTCCCATCAGGTGGCCAAAGTATTGAAGCTTTAGCATCAGTTCTTCCAATGAATATTCAGGATTGATTTCCTTTAGGATTGACTGGTTTGATTTCCTTAGAGTCCAAGGGACTCTATAAAGAATCTTCTCCAGCACCACAGTTCAAAAGTATCAGTTCTTTGGCACTCAGCCTTCTTTATGATCGAACTCTCACGTCCGTACGTGACTGCTGGAAAAACAATAGCTTTAACTATGTGGACCTTTGTCGGCAAAGTGATGTCTCTGCTTTTTAACATGCTGTCTAGGTTTCTCAGAGCTTTCCTTCCAAGGAGCAGGCGTCTTTTCATTTCATGGCTGCAGTTGCCATCCGCTGTGATTTTGGAACCCAAGAAAATAAAGTCTGACGCTGCTTCCACTCTTTCCCCCTTCTGTTTGCCATGAAGTGACAGGACCGGATTCTTAGTTTTTTGAATGTTGAGTTTCAAGCCAGCTTTTTCACTCTTCTCTTTTACCCTCATCAAGAGGCTCTTCGTTAGTTCCATACCATTAGAGTGGTATCATCTGCATATCTGAGGTTGTTGATATTTCTCCTAGTAATCTTGATTATTCCTGCTTGTGATTCATCAAGCCTGGCATTTCACATGATGTACTCTGCCTATAAGTTAAATAAGCAGGGTGACAATATACAGCCTTGTCGTACTTGTTTCCTAAGTTTGAACCAGTCCTTTGTTCCATGTCCAATCCTGACTTTTGCTTCTTGATCTGCATACAGGTTTCTCAGGAGACAGGTAGGGTGGTCTGGTGCTCCTATCTCTTTAAGAATTTTCCACAGTTTGTTGTGAGCCACACAAAGACTTTTGTATAGTTGATGAAGCAGAAGTAACTGTTTTTTGGAACTCCCTTGCTTTCTCCATGATCCAACGGAATGTTGGCGATTTGATCTCTGGTTCCTCTGCCTTTTCTAAATCCAGCTTGTACATCTGGAAGTTCTCAGTTCACATATTGTTGAAGCCTAGCCTGAAGGATTTTGAGCATTACCTTGCTAGCATGTGAAATGAGCGAACTTGTGAGGTAGTTTGAACATTCTTTGGCATTGCCCTTCTTTGGGATTGGAATGAAAATTGACCTGTCCCCTTTGTCATGACAAGTCTGTGATCCATGAAGGATCCATCTGTACATCTGTATATACCACATTTTATCTGTTCATCTATTAATGAACACTTAAGTTGTTTCCATCTTTTGGCTCTTGTGAATAATACTCCTAGGAACATGGGTGCATAGATACCTGTTTGAGTCCCTTCTTTCAGTTTTATGGGCTATTTACCTAGAAGTGGAGTTGCTGGATCATACAGTAATTCTGTTTTTAATTTTTTGAAGAACCTCCTCACTGTTTTCCATAGTAGCTGCACCATTTTGTATTTCCACCAGCAGTGCACAAGGGTTCCAATTTCTTCACATTCTTGCCAACACTTTTCTGGTGGGTTTTATTTTTTTTCTGTTTATTTATTTTTAATTGTAGCCATCCTGATGGTGTTAGGTGATAATCTCTGTGTTTTTGATTTGCGCTTCCCTGATATTAGTGATGTTGAGTATCTTTTCATGTGCTTTATTGGCCATTTGTATATCTTTGCAGAAATGTCAATTCAAATTCTTTTATCCATTTTAAATCAAGCTTTGTATTTAGGTCTTTTATCCATGTCGAGTTAATTTTTGTTAACTTAGGCATTAGTAAAGGGTCCAACTTCTCTTTTTTTTGCATATAAATGTCCAGTTTTCCTAGCAATATTTGTTGAAAAAGCCTTCCCCCCCCCCCCCCCCCCCCCCCCCCCCCCCCCCCACCCCCACCCCCCCCCCACCCCCTCCCCTCTCAACACCCCCCCCCCCTCAATGGTCTTGGCACCCGAGTCAGAAATCATTTGACCATATATGCAAGAGTTTATTCTGGGCTCTCTATTTTATTCCATCTGTCTATATATCTGTTTTTATGCCAATACCATATTGTTTTGAGTACCACACTGTGGCTTCTATTAAGTTTTGGAATCAGGAGATGTGAGTCCTCCAGTGAGGACTCCAGTTTTGTTCTTTTTTAAAATTGTTTTGATTATTTAGGGTCCCTTGAGATTACATACAGATTTTAGTGTGAGTTTTTCTGTTTTTGCAATTTTGAAATTTTGATAGGGATTGCATTGAATTTGTAGATGGCTTTGGGTAGTATTGACTAACAATATTAAGTCTTCCAATCCAGGAAAATGAAGTGTGTTACCATTTATTTGTCTTCTTTAATTTCTTTCAGCAATATTCTGTAGTTTTCATTGTGTAAGTTTACCTTCTTGGTTAATTCTAAGTATTTTATTCTTTCTGATGCTTTTATAAATGGAAATATATTGTAATTTCCTTTTCAGTTGTTCATTATTTGTGTATAGAAATGTAACTGATTTTTATGTGTTGACTTGGTATCTTGCTTTTTGCTGTTCATTTATTCTAACAGTTTTTTGGTAGAATCTTTAGGGCTTAACTACATATAAGATCGTATCCCCCCATATTAAAATTCCCTTATATTCATTCAGTGAATACACTGTAATTTGCTATGGACTATTTCCAGTTTTTTTTGTTATAAAATATATAGATAGAGGAGAACTAATACTTAATACTTTAAGTTGTAAATCTGTAAGAACAGCCCATGTGTGTGTGTCACCAGGCTTGAGAGTCTTTCCTTAGGATAGATTCTCAGAAATACTTGATGCTCTTCTCTCTCTTCATTCAGTCATAGAGAATAGAATTCTTCACTGCCGTCTCCTTAAATTGGCCCCAACCTCTCTGCCTTTAAACCTGCCCCCGTTTCCGCCTGTTTTCTACACTGCTGTTGAATGGAGGGTGAGAGTCAGGTTCGGTGCACTTTTCCCTCATAGAAAACAAGACTTATGCAGCAGATTGTTTCTATAGTATCTGTTCTATGGGAGGTAGAAAAAAAAGTTTCTTGAGGGCTGGAGTGCACTTCATAGATGAATTGGGACTTAATTTCATTCTTGAAGGATGACTAGCATTTCAGTAAGTAGCGCGAAGGTAGGGATGAAACGTGAACCTGTTGGAAGGTAACAAGGAGAAGTTCAGGCATGTGAACTTTGATGGCTGTAGACAAGGAGGTAGAAGAACGAGTTCTACTAACCAAGGGTTGTTTATTCTGTTGATCTGAAGAGTGAGTTTGGGTTAAGTGTGGGGAGAGACCTGTTCTGTGGTGGTAATGAAGGCTGATGGTGACCAGAATGCCGAGCAGGCAGGGGCTTCAACTTTATTGGTAATGTTTTATTTACAGAGTTGTGCATATATTGGTGATTGTTATCTATTTTGTTTTTTAATTAGTTTATTGGAGGGTGTATATCCTTTTTTATTGAGATGTAATTCACATAACGTAAAATCCACCACTTTAAAACGTGTAATTCAATGTCTTTTAAAGTGTATTCACAGTGTAATGCAATCATTCATGCGTGCTTAGTGACTTAAAGTCGTATCCGACTCTTTGTGACCCCATGGACTATAGCTTGCCAGGCCTTTGTCCAGGGGATTTTCCAGGCAAGAATACTGGAGTGGGTTGCCATTTCCTTCTCCAGGGGATCTTCCTGACCCAGGGATTGAACTTGCATCTCCTACATTGGCATGCAGTTCCTTTACCACTGAGCCACCTGGGCAGACCTGTGCATTACTACCATCTAATTCCATAACATTTTCGTGATTCCAGGAAGAAGCCCCTTACCTATTTGCAGTCAGTCCCAGTGCCCTCCACCCCTCCTCCCCTGGCAGCCACTTTCTGTGTCTAGGGATTTGCCTATTTCTGGGTATTTCCTGGAACTATTAGATTGGTGCAAACATAATTGCACTTTCGGACTGTGAATTTTGAATCAAGGCTCAAACACGTCTTTATTAATCAAAATAGGAACCATTACAGTCAACACATTTTGCCAATGAGAAATAAGTTGGCTTATTCCTGTAGTGTAAAAGTCTGTTCTTTGGTAACAGACTTTTGGACTGTGAGAGAAGGCGAGGGTGGGATAATTTGAGAGAATAGCATTGAAACATACATATTACCATATGTGAAATAGATGACTAATCCAAATTTGATGCATGAAACAGGGCACCCAAAGCTGGTGCACTGGGACAACCCAGAGGGATGGGATGGGGAGGGAGGTGGGAGGGGGGTTCGGGTCTGGGGGACACATGTACATCCATGGCTGATTCATGTCAATGTATGGCAAAACCCACCACAATATTGTAAAATAATTAGCCTCCAATTAAATTAATTTAAAAATCTATTCTTTGGGATTTGATGAACTCTTGGAAAGCATTTTTTGCCTCCTCCTGGTTGTGGAAGCATTTTCCCTGCAAAAACTTGTCAAGATGCTTGAAAAAGTGGTAGTCAGTTGGTTAGAGGTCAGATGAATATGGCAGATGAGGCAAAACTTCATAGCTCAATTCGTTCAACTTTTGAAGAGTTGGTCATGCGACGTGTGGTCAGGCATTGTCATGGAAAAGAATTGGGCCCTTTCTGTTGACCAGTGCTGGCTGCAGGGATCGCAGTTTTCAGGTGTATCTCATTGATTTGCTGAGTGTACTTCTCAGATGTAATAGTTTCGCTGGGATTCAGAAAGCTGTAATGGATCAGATGGGCAGCAGGCCACCAGTGACCATGACTTTTTTTTGGTGCAAGTTTGGCTTTGGAGCTGCTTTTCTTGGTCCAGCCACTGAACTAGTCTTTGGCAGTTGTCGCATAAAATTCAGTTTTTGTCGCACATCACGATCCGATTGAGAAACGGTTTGTTGTTGTTGCATAGAATAAGAGAAGACAACACTTGAAAATCAAGGTTTTTTTTGGTTTTTGGTCAGCTCATGAGACACCCACTAATTGAGCCTTTTCACTTTTCCAATTTGCTTCAAACGCTGAATGACCGTAGAATGGTCGACATTGAGTTCTTTGTCAACAACTTGTGTAGTGTAAGAGGATCAGCTTTGATTGCTCTCAGTTGGTCGTTGTCAACTTCTGATGGCTGGCCACTATACTCCTAATCTTCAAGGCTCTCATTTCCTTTGCAAAACTTCTTGAACCACCACTGCACTGTACATTTGTTAGCAATTCCTGGACCAAATGCGTTGTTGATGTTGTGAGCTGTCTGCACTACATTATGACCTATTTTGAACTCGAATGAGAAAATCACTTGAACTTGCTTTTTGTCTATCATCATTACCATAGTCTAAAATAAATAGAAAATACACAGTAATAAGTCATTAGCTAAAAAAAATAAAGTGAGAAATGCATATTAAAATGATGTATAACATAACCACATTTATTTAAGAGTGTATTCCAATATCAAATGGCAAAATTCAACAATGAAAAACCACAATTACTTTTGCACCAACCTTATTAATCAAATAAATGTGGCATTTTGTATTTGGCTTCGTTCATTTAATTAGCATGGTGTATTCAGAGTTGATCTGTGTAGTAGCATGTATCAGTACTTCATCCTTTTTTATTGCTTAAAAATCCATTGTATGACTATTACCACATTTTGTTTATCAGTCATCAAAGGATAGACATTTGAGTTGCTTCCATTTTTTTCACTGTTACGAATAATGTTGTTGTGAACATTCACACACATACAAGTTTTTGTATGGACATCTGTTTTCCGTTCTGTTGTATATTTACCTAGGTGTGGAGTTGTTAGGTCACATAGTAATTCTATGTTTAACTTTTCTATGTTTAACTGCCAAACTTTTCCACAGCAGCCGCACTATTTTACATTTCCACCAACAATGTGTGAGGATTCACACTGTGTATTCTTATACATTTTTTGACAGTATATTTAATATTTGTGTGTATTTAAATAGCTTCATTGGGGGACAGTTGGCATACCACAAACTGCACACATATAAACTGTATGACATGGTAAGTTTTGGTATGTTTATGCATCTGTGAAAATATCACTACAGTTAAGATAGTAAACATATGCATCGTCCCCCAATTTTTCTCTTGTCCCTTCATGATCCTTCTTTCTCCCCTCCCTATTGTTTCCTCATACCAGGACAACCACTGATCAGGTTTCTGTCATAGACTCGTTTGCATTTTGTAAAAATGTTATCATTGTAGTATATTCTTTTTTCTTCAGCTGGCTTCTTTTCCTCGGTGTCGTTTTGAGATTAATTCGTGTTGTGTTGCATGTATCAGTTAATTCTTTTTTACTGATGAATATATTGTATGGATGTGTTGCAATTTTTTTATCCATTCACCTCTTAATGGACATTTGGGTTGTTTCTCGTTTTTGGCTATTACAAATAAAATTGCTGTGAACATTTGTTTTTGTCTGGACAGATGCTTTTCTTTCTCTTGGGTAGTACCTGGGAGTGGAATGGCTGGGGCATGTGATGGTGGGGGTGGTTTAGTCACTCAGCTGAGTCCGACTCTTGTGACCCCATGGACTGTATAGCCTGCCAGACTCCTTTGTTCCTGGGATTCTCCAGGCAAGAATACTGGAGTAGGTTGCCATTTCCTTCTCCAGGGGATCTTCCCAACCCAGGAATTGAACCTGGGTCTCCTGCATTTGCTGCAGGTTCTTTACCGACTTAGCCACAAACTACCAAACTGTTTTCCAGAGTAGTTTTACTGTTTTTACCTTCCCACCACCAATGAATGTGAGTTCCAGCTGTTTCACATTCTCTGTAGTTTTGTCTTTTCAACATACAGAGAAGTAACAAGAAAACAGAAAGAGGCATAAAGACACCCATAATCCATCTCCCAGGTTAGTCCTTTCGGTATTTTCCTCCCCCTAAATAATGCATGTACATAGTTAGAAAATTCAGACCTTGTAGTCAGGAGTCAAATGAAAAGCAAAACGACTGCCCAGAGGCAACCATTGTTATTCATTTTTTATCCTTTCTTGTGGAAAAATCTAAACAGCATCTACCAGCATTTGTGGGAGTGAGGGGGAATCACTCTGCTCTTTCTTCTAGTTTACATAGAAAGTATACAAACCATTTGCACCTTGGTTTTTTTCACTTTACAATGTATTTTAGAAGTATTTCTGTATCAGCACATTCATTTTAATGGCTACATTGCAAAACAGTTTTGCTATAAGAAAACACAAATTTGGACTTTCCTGGTGGTGCAGTGGATAAGAATCCACCAGTGCAGGGGACACAGGTTCAATCCCTGGTCTGGGAAGATTCCACATGCCACAGAGCAACTGAGTCCTTGAGCTGCAGTTACTGAAACCTGCACGCTCTAGTAGCTATGCTCTGCAACAAGAAGAGCCACCACGATGAGAAGAAGCCCACACACCACGTTGAAGAGTAGGCCCCACTTGCTGTAACTGGAGAAAGCCCACACAAAGCAGCAATGAAGACCCAATGCATCCAAAATTAAATGTTTTTTTAAAAAAGAAGAAAACATGAGTTTGTTTTAATGCAGTTGATAGGTTAGGGAACTATTTGAGTATAATGTGGATTTCACATTTCACATTTTTGTCTTTCATCTGTAAGATGCTAGGTAAATGCAAAAAAGTGCAGCCTGCTGAACTGAACCACAGCAGAAATATGCAGACCCCTTCTAGGTACACACCTTAGATATCCTCCAGCAACCTCAGTTTACTTCTGTGTTATGAGCCACACCTATCCTCATCTGGTGTTATTAAAGTTTTTTGTTGATTTCAGATTAGCCTACTACCACTTCACCGTAAGTTACAAGCTGTAACCTTTCAATGCTCACTTCCACAAGTAAAACTTAATTTCACAAGGTAAAGTGTCATATTTATTGTAGCATTTATGTATTTCTTAACCCATTTAATGTGTAAAACTCTGCTGCCATTTTTATTAGGTTCCCTTTTTATTTGATTATCTTTTTTTAATTAAATGTCACTACTAAAATTTTTGAGTGTTGTGCCGAAATCCATTTTTCCCATAAGCCTTATGGTTTTCACTATGCAATTGTATGGTGTGATGATTTTTAGGAATGCATATGTCACATTACAGTGGAACTGATTTATCCCATAATATGTACATAATTTATTTTTAAACTTATTTTTGAAAATTGTGAAGTACATTGTATATATATGCTAAAGAGTACATATAATAAGAAGGTATGTTTTAAAGAAGACGAATAAGATATCAAATACATACTTAGCTACAACCCAACTTAAGAAATAGGAGATTGCTAATACTTTTGAACCTCCTTGTGTCCCTCTCACTGATCATTTTGTACTTTTTTGGATATCTGAACTATGCGATGAAAAAATTAAATTTTAAAGTGATAACAGTCCGTGCCTCTGGTCTTGCTAATGTTGATTCCCAGCTGAACTGTCCTGCTTTCCTGAAAGTGCACACATAGCACCTACATGCATATTTTGGGGAGGATAATCTGTAAATTGATTTCTGTTTAAGATTAATAAATCATAAGCTTGTCATTGTTGTTTTTTTGTAATAGCTTTCTAGAGATCTGATTCACATACCATAAAATTCACTCTTTTAAAGTGTAAGTGTATTTTTTTTAGTATACCCACAAAATTGTGCAACTATTGCTATATCTAATTCCAGAAAATGAATAGGTAGATTTTTGTAAATAGGTGGATTTTCTAGATTTAGGCAGTGTTTATCTAAAGAAAAACCAATTTTTAAAAAAGTCTTACGTTTTAAGGTACTAGTTTTCTTTCTAGAATCTCAGCTCCCAGTAGAAAGACATGAGACTTATCCCCATAGGATTTATTGTCAGTTTGAAAGCTCTAGTGAAAAATCCCTTTTTAGTGAAGTGTGCAATATTTGGCTTAATTTACATATTCTCAGTGACTGTGTCCAGGAGTTTGACACAGTCTTAATCTGGTCCAGTTCCTTCCTTTCCTTTCCAACCTAGACTAAAGACAAATCTACCCCCCCCACCACCTTTTTTTGGCTTCTCTTGGAAAGAAAACGTTTATGGCTTCATAACTGAAACAACAAAATTATCATATGAGTTACCACTTTAGATAATTCCAATGATTTTTGTCCAAAAGTGGCTCTAAGGAAGTTACGGGGATGTTATATGGCCTACCTTCTGTCCACTTAAGAAGAATTTGCCATAAGTATCTCAAAACTCCTAAATATCCCAGATGGCTCAGTCTGGAGTGTTTTGAAGGGATGGGGTAAAGGAGCAGTGAAACCTACCTCAGGCCAGCTCTCCAGTTGTTGCAGTAATACAATGGATAGAAGCAGAACACCTATAATTTAGAATAGCTCTTTGATATTAAATTCTTTTTCTTGTTACTTTGTAAGATTGGAGACAGAGTTCTGTCATGAATGCATCCTGGGACAGACCTTATATAGCAACTTCTGTGTCTTAAGCAGTTTTGTTTATAGTAGGAAAGTAGGTGTCTTGGGCCTGAAATATGTAGTGCTTAAATAATAGTTTTTTTGAGCTCAGCTGTTTACATGTCACATTGGGATGGCCACATCAACTGAGTGGCTCACGTCACTTTGGTGCTAATAACCAGCCTCTGTCAGCTTCCCACCATTCTGGTCCAGTGTTAACATTGTGGCTGTTATAGGTCTAAAAAAAGACCTATTTTTTTCCCATACCAGATGAGTTAAAGATGGAAAAGGCATTAAATTTTTGGGTGGCAGACATGAACAGAAGGCAGGGTTCAGTACTATCCTGTTTTGGGCATTCACTGGTGGTCTTAAAACGTATCCTCCACGGATAAGGGGAGACTACTGTGTATTTGGTTTTGTGTATAAAAGCTAGCGTAGAATAACTAGGATGGAGTTTTGTCAGTACCACTTTAAGTGAATATCAGAACAAAATCTTCTCTTAAGCTGGCTATTTTTAGTTTGCAAAATGTAATTTATGAAATGGATGATATGTATTTGGATTACTGAAAGTCAATTGATTTAAATATTCCTAAAGGTCCAGTGTTAGACATATATGGTTGAAATCACCTTGTTTCAGGATCTCCCCAATACTTTATTGCTGGTAATAAAACTTTCTAGTCATGATGAACTATTCTTTTAATATCCTGCTGGATTTTGTTTTGTATCTGTGCATATTTACAAATGAAACTGGAGTCTCCTTTCCCTCTAAAGATGCCTTTTGACAATAGGTTTAGATATAGTCTTTTCATTGATAATTTAAAAAGTTTGTTATTCTAATTTCCTTCTTCCGTATCATAGTTTTTGTCATTGTCATGTTTAATTTTATTGAAATCAGAGAATATGGTTATAACATTTCCTAATTTTGCAAAATTTCTTCATATATAACTCACATGATTTAATTTAATGAATTTTTATAGCTATTTCAAACAGAATATTCCTTTAGGTTCAGAGTTCTAAAGTCTGGCTTGTAAATTGCATTATGTATGTCATCTGTATTTTTATCTATTTTTTTTTTAATCTTCTAAATTTCTGAGAGAGGTATGTTCAAATTCTCTTATGATTGTGATTTTCTTAAATTGTTGTATTTCTGGTTTGTTTTGTATGTCTTGATATTGTTTTATGTATAGTTTGATATATCTTTGTGTCTTTTAATAGTAACATACTCTTTTCTGTATTAAATGTTTTTTGCCTTAATTTATTCTCTCTGTTATTAATCTTGCCATGGCTGCTATCTTTTTGTTTGCATGTGTGTGTATATAATAATTTTGTGTCTGGCTTCTTTTACTTACCATAAGTATTTTGAGATTTATTCCTGTTGTCGGTTGGATCAGGAGTTCATTAGTTATACTACAGTTGTTTACCCATTCTCCTGTTTTGTTTTTTGTAGATATTTTTGAAATGTTTATTTGGTTAATAGGGGAGAATGGATTCTTTCATTCAAATGCTTAGTAAAGGAGCACTGGTTGTCTTATTTACCAAGGAGAAGATATTTTGTTTGAAACGAAAAATATAAAAAGGACAGGGCTGAAGAATTACAAAATCATTATTAACATGTTAGGAACAATATTAACATTGTATGGAAGCAGATGGAAAATGATTGTATTGCTACTCTCGTCTCCCCTCTTAAATCAGATAGGAAAAGTCATCTTTGGTGAAAGCACAGAACTCAGTGATTCTGATGAGATTCAAATGCCATGAGATCATGGAACTGTATATTGAGAAGGTACCTCACTTAGCAAACTTTCGAAGAACCTTATCAGATTTTATTTCAAGAGTTGTCCATTTCTTATACGGTTTGATATTTGTAAGACAGGTTTCCAGGACTAGATTCTAGAGATTCTACGTCTTGTCTAGCTTGAGAACTTTTCGTCAACCTTTGAGAACCTTTTACTAAGAATTTCTAGTGACTCTATATAACATCATTTTTTGTATTTAAATTACACAGTTTTCTTTAAAATTTTATTTTGGCATGTATTTCAAGGTGTAGAGCATTAAAAGATTTTGTTTTGTTTTTGGTCTTAAACCTTTTTCAAAAACTCAAACTTGTTTATCTTATTTGAATGGGTGTGATAACAGGGTAGTTTTGCTTTCTACATTGTACATGGAGGTGGGGAAATGTGTATTTTTAAAGTTTAAATTGATAGTGTTTACTTTTTATAAAGAGGCTATTTCAGAGAGACAAAAATTTTAAATTAGAGGACTCAGCATTACATACTTTTCTGTATTTGGATTTGGTCTCTTGGTATGGAGAAAATCCTTTCTCACAAATTATAAACAGTAACTGATTAAAAAAAAAACAGTTTACGTGTCAGTATTCTTTTCAATTTCATTTGATTCAAAACCTTAAGAGGATTAATAGGACATTTTGTTTCAAACTTGAACCTGACACTAACAGCTGTTCATATTTCCTTTTCATAATTCTCAGGGTTAAACAAGATGAATCCAAAACTTGCTGTTACATGGGTCATTTGTTACTCATTCCACTCACTACATCATAGTGAGAGCCTGCCTTAGCACATGTGCCTGCCCTTAGCTAGCATATACTTGAATGTGCCATGTGTGTCCTTTAATATTGTTCTTTAGAACAGAAACAGTTCTGCATTATTAAAAATGCTCATTAAGACATAAATCTTCCTGAATATGTTCGTTGGGAACTCAAATCTATACCCAGGGATAACAGGAAAAGCTTTATTACAGTGGCTGCATGATATATGAATTACCTTGGCAGCATAAGTTCACTCATTGGTTTACTCAGCCCACCTCTGCTCCACCACCATATTCTTCTCTTTTCTTCCTTCTATTCTTAAAGTTTTAGAGCAAAAGTCAAGAGAGAATTTTGCTTTGTCCCTTAAGTGACAGTAAAACAAAAGACTATTTTCTTCAAGAATCCCCAACCTTTTGTGGGAGGGGCCACCATTGCTCAAGAGAGTACTTGAGGAGACGAGGTGTGGGAGGAGAATATGAAGATTATGAAGTCCACAGTATGAATGAGTGAAGGTGGTGCTGGACTCACTCATCTGTACGGATAATCCAGTAAGACTCTTGGCAAACTGTAGAAGGTAATTGGTCACTGAGGAAACAGTGTGGCGCAAAACAGATGGGAAATCTGCTGGACTGTATCTCCCTCTGATTCCGGGTTTATCTTGAGAGTAGGGGCTTTTTTTCATTGTTGTTTTTCTGTATGCAAGGAAAAGGAATGGGGTTTATTGATTTTTAAGAAAGTATTCTTTGTGTAACTGCCCAAGATTTTTTTCAATTTCATTTGATTCAAAACCTTAAGAGGATTAATAGGACATTTTGTTTCAAACTTGAACTAGTTGCAGGCCAAATGAAGAAGGCTAGAAGAAGAATACCTTACTCTCACTTTTTATAAGCTTTAAAAATAGAAAATAATAGTTGGATTCAGGATCTCTCCCAAAATACTTACTTGTATTCTAAATTAGAGCTGGTAGGTGATGATTGTGAACAAACATTAAAGGGCTTGATTTAGAATGTTTATAAATGTTGGGGGATTTTTATAAATGCTGTAGGACATTTTTAGGCTTCAGTTCAGTTCAGTTGTTCAGTTGTGTCTGACTCTTTGCGACCCCATGAACCGCAGCACGCCAGGCCTCCCTGTCCATCACCAGCTCCCTCCCGGAGTTTACCCAAACTCATGTCCATTGAGTCATTGATGCCATCCAACCATCTCATCCTCTGTCGTCCCCTTCTCCTCCTGCCCTCAATCTTTCCCAGCATCAGCGTCTTTTTAGGCTTAGGGCTGTTTTAAAGATAACAATGATAGGAAAAATGTTTTCCTAGATCCATGATTTACCTACCTTCATAAAATTAGATAATGAGTCTGTCCCAGCCTCTCCCACTTGTGTCTCTGAGATGAGTGAAAGAACTGGACTAAGAGCTGAGAGGCTTTTAAACTGTTATTTCTGTTTGAACTCTGAGTGAATAAAAAAATAAGTATTTTCAAGTTAATGTTTTATTTTCATTAATTTTATTTTAAAACTTTTTATTGCTTTAGTAAATTCATATTGTATATTTTTGTCTTTGGTTAGATAAATAAGCTCCATCAGTGGTAAAGGAGAGGTTTGGAAATCAGGTTTGTTTCCCTTCTTGTCTTTTCTGTGTCATAGATTAATCCTCTAATGGGCACCTCCTCTAACCTCCCTGGACCTGTTTTCTTAGCTGTGTATCAGTAGACTCACTGCCTAGTAAGGGAAACACCAGCCCTATGCAGTGCTTGTTCAGCCTTTGTAATTTGACTAGTCCAAATTGAGGTGTGCTCTGAGTGTAAAAGTCTTCGTGCACAGATAAGAACGTGAGATATCTTACTGATAATTTGTTTGTATTGACTATATCATTAGAATGATAATATTTTGGGTACATTAGTTAAATGAAATATATTATTAAAATTAATTTCTTTTTCCTTTTTAAAATGTGGCCACTAGAAAAATTTTAACTCTGTCTCTCACATTATGTGTCTTTTGGACAGTGGTGATCTAGACAGTGTTTCCTAAACTGGCTCATGAAATATTATATATGTTCAGTGAAACACATTGAGAGGAGGAGTGTCAGAGGGAACTTCCTGAAGTGATAAAATGTTCTGGATCTTGATTGTTCAGTTTAGAACTACTAACCACTTATAGCTATTGAGCACTTGAATGTGGCCATCAAGGTTTTGCATTCATTATGTCAGCAAATCTGGAAGACCTAGGAGTGGCCACAGGACTGGAAAAGGTCAGTCTTCATCCCAGTTCCCAAGAAGGGTAGTACCAAAGAATGTGCTAACCATTGGACAATCTCATTCATCTCCCACGCTAGTAAAGTCATGCTTAAAATCTTGCATGCTAGGCTTCAGCATTATGTAACCCAGAACTTCCAGATGTCCAAGCTGGGTTTAGAAAAGGAAGAGGAACTAGAGATCAAATCGCCAAGACTCATTGGATTATAGAGAAAGCAAGGGAATTTCAGAAAAACATCTATCTCTGTTTCATCGACTATGCAGAAGCCTTTGACTGTGTGGATCCTGACAAACTGTGGAAAGCTCTTAGAGAGATGGGGATACCAGACCATCTTCCCTGTCTCCTGAGAAACCTGTATGTGGGTCAAGAAGCAACAGGTGGAACCCTGTATGGAACAACTGACTGGTTCAAGATCAAGAAAGGAGTATGACAGGGCTGTCTGCTGTCACCCTGTTTGTTTAACCTATACTCTGAGCACATTATGAGAAATGCTGGGTTGGATGAGTTACAAGCTGGAATCAAGACAGGCAGGAGAAACATCAACAACCTCAGCTATGCAGATGATACCACTCTCATGGCAGAAAGCAAAGAGGAACTAAAGAGCCTCTTGATGAGGGTAAAGGAGGAGAGTGAAAGTGCCGGCTTAAGACTAAATATTAAAAAATCTAAGATCATGGCATCTGGCCCCATTACTGCAATGCAAATAGAAGGGGAAAAGGTGGAAGTAGTGACAAATTTCCTCTTCTTGGGCTCCAGAATCACTGTGGATGGTGACTGTGACCATGAAATCAGAAGACGATTGCTTCTTGGCAGAAAAATGATGACAAACCTAGACATTGTGTTGAAAAGCAGAGACATTACTCTGCCAACAAAGGTCGTATAGCCAAGGCTATGGTTTTCCCAGTGGTCATGTACCATTGTGAGAGATGGACTATAAAAAGGCAGAACGCCAAAGAATTGATGCCTTCGAACTGTGGTGCTGGAGAAGACTCCTGAAAGTCCCTTGGGCAGCAAGAAGATCGAATCAGTCAATCTTAAGGGAGATCAACCCTGAATATTCACTGGAAGGACCGATGCTGAAGCTCCTGTATTTTGGTCATCTGATGCGAACAACTGACTCATTGGAAAAGTCCCTGATGCTGGGAAATATTGAGGGCAAAAGGAGAAGAGGGCGTCAAGAGGATGAGATGGCTGGACAACATCACTGATGCAATAAACATGAACTTGGGCAAACTCCAGGAGATGGTGAGGGACAGAGAGGCCTGGTGTGCTGCAGTCCATGGGGTTGCAAAGAGTGGGACATGACTGGATGGCTGAAAAACAACAACAGTGTTCTAAAATATAGGAAAAGGAACTGAATTTTAAATTTTATTTAATTTGAATTAACTTTAAGGAGCTGCGTGTGACTAGTGGCTCATGTATTGGGATAGTGCAGATTTAAAGATTTATGGGATAGTTTTATTCAAAGTCTTGTATACCTAGGACTTGTTTACTGTATTGCAAGCTTGTTAGTTTAATATGTCTATACAGGTTGTTATGAATAATAATAATCAGTAACAGTAATATTTATTAAGTACCTGTTATATAGCCTATACTGTGTAAGTACCAGAGAAAGGATTTGTATAATAAATTATTTACTGAGACACATTGCTCATATCCTGTAATACACTTGATGTGCTGTGGATTCCAGGATACTGTGTGGGCTTACCATGTTTTCATGAAAATCTGGTTTCTTTTCTTTTCCTTATGAAGGCCCTTCTGTGAAAGCCAGACTTCTTTTGGAAAGTCTAAACAATGTGTTGCCTTGTTCAAGTATTTTCTCTTGAAAGGGAAATCCATGTTTTGTAACAGATGATGATGATTTTTTTTCAGTGAACTTTTGAAGTTAGTTATGCCTTTGATTTTAAAAAGGATGTGTGTGTATTTACACAGACTTGCAAGCTTCTCTATTATATAATATTTATTCCCTTTGTATGTGTGTACACGTATAAGTGTTGAGACCAAGCAGTGTTATTAATTAATGTATTATTGCTTCACAGTGAAGAACGAATGTCATCATGTCTGGCATCAAGCGAACGATCAAAGAAACTGACCCTGATTATGAGGATGTATCTGTGGCCCTTCCAAATAAGCGGCATAAAGCAATTGAGAATTCAGGTAGAAATTCACCTGCCTTAGGAAATTATTTCTTTGTTGACATATGCCTTCCTGTTAGATTTATAGGAAATTAAATTAAATGTATTTCCACTATTGTGTATATTTTGAAGAAGTTTATAAGAGGGATTAGCTAAGTGCTCTGTTTCATAGTAATATATACCATGTCTGCCATAAAAGGCCAGAACGTAAAACAGGTACACTGTGAAAGCATTAATAATGAGACAGGCTATAAGTTTTAGCTGTCATTGTATATTAGATGTGATCATAGTCTTAGCAATGTGTGTACTAAAATGTGAAATGATTATAGGTGGTACATGAATTAAGGGTTTTATTTTAATAATATTAATGTCAGTAGAAAAGATAATGATCTCTTCAGACTTGTAGTCTTATGGCTAGTGCTTAGGATAAGGCTAACTTTTTTTAATTTTTAATTTTATTGGAGTGTGTGTGCACATGCACACAGTCAGTCAGTCATGTTTGACTCTTTGCGACCCTGTGGACTGTAGCCCGCCAGGCTCCTCTGTCTGTGGGATTCTCCAGGCAAGAATACTGGAGTGGGTTGCCATTTCCTGCTCCAGGGCATCTTCCCGACCCAGGGATCAAACCTGTGTTTCTGTGTTTACTGTGTTGACAGTCAGATTCTTGAACACTGTGCCACCTGGGAAGATGCTTTATTGGAGTATAGTTGATTTACAGTGTTGTGTTAGTTTCAGGTATACAGCAAAGTGTTTCAGTTATACATATATTCATTGTTTTTCAGATTCTTTTCTCATGTAGGTCATCAGAATGTTGAGTAGAGTTCCCTGTGCTGTGCAGTAGGTTCTTGTTTGTTACCTAACTTACATATAGTAATGTGTATATATTCATGCCAAACTCCTTATGTAACCCCCGAAGGGCTAACATTTTTAAAGAATATTATTTAATGGCCTTAATTAGATATTTCACGTGGTTATCAGATGTGGCAGGTAACTTGAAGGTGGAATATAAATGATGGAAATTTGGGAAACACTGATCTCTGGGCTTAGCTGGTAGGGGCACAGAGGCATTAAGTTACTTCCCTAAGATCATGTAATT
Organism: Okapia johnstoni; assembly: GCA_024291935.2. Classification (NCBI taxonomy): domain Eukaryota; kingdom Metazoa; phylum Chordata; class Mammalia; order Artiodactyla; family Giraffidae; genus Okapia; species Okapia johnstoni. Next base: position 84,393,515 of record CM044311.1, on the reverse strand, counting down.
AGTTGAAGACCAAATCATCTATAATTACCCAGAATGTTTTAAGCTATCTCAAAAAAAAAAGTAGCTATATTTGAGTTTTTAAAACAAAATATTGCTGTTTATTTAAATAATAAATCTATGTAAGTTAGTACAGCTAGTTGAAGATCTCAGAGTCATACATAAGGTATTGCAGCTCCACAAACATCAAGGCCCCCAAGGTTAATGGTGAAGGAAACTCCTGTCTGTGTAGGTGCAGTCAAGTCATATGGACCCCAGAAGTCTCTGTGGACTGAAAGTTATCAAATCAAATTCCAAATAGTAAAAACATTTCACTGCAGCTTTTCTTCCGATTCAGTTGTAATTTTGTTTAGAAGGATATGTCATTTGCTTTCAGTAACAAGTCCAATAAATATGAAACTATCATGAAACTTAAATTCATTATTCAAATGCATCGGATGGCATATCAATTTTTATAATAAAAATAAGAATTGGGAAAGCTGATTGTTTTAGGAAACATCATAATTTCAATTTAAATCTAGTCTAACATGTGTTCCCAGACATTTTATTAGCTTTATTTTTCCTTGTTCCATGAAAGAGATATTTTAGAATTATTTCTGAGGCGTTTATGATAAAACCACCTTCAGTGATGACGTCTCTGACTTTTATTTAGCTTCCCCTAAGATTATCAGCTGGTTTCTATATACAGGGTTTATGTATAAACGATACATACCATAAAACTAGGCAATATTCTTTTCATCAGATACGAGGAAAGCTAGTCATTTGCTTCAGTGCAGGCATATCCACAAGAATGCTTATGCCAGCACTAGTTTTAAATGGACAGTCTAGTGGCATATATTGTGGGGAGAAAATGACATGGGTGATCAAGGGTCCAAATTTTCTCTGTAATTTTGTAAACACCCCAAAGCCTGCCTGGTAGTTTTTTCATATTACAGACACAGGACCATTATGCAAAATCCCAGGTTTTTCAAGCAGTCATTCAACTTTTTTTATTCTCTTGTAATCAATCTACATTTCATAGTATATTTTAACTCTTTGAATTATATATTACTTTGAGTAGTCATTATCTGAATTGAATTGCTTTCAGAGACGTCGTCTTTTTTGCTGTATCCTTCAGGTAGTTGTGATCAGAAACTGCTGACTTGCTTGCTAGATCTTAACTTCTGCCTTCTCATGGACTGCTCTTACGTCACAGACTGCCTCTCCTTACAGCTAACTCTTTACTTTCTCCCTTGAGGTTATGGTTTTTTGGAAGTCACAATATGTTTCTCTCAGAATCATCATAGGCTTCTTTTTCTTTTTTGGTAATTTTATTTTGATACGGTTTCAGTAAGAAAAATCGCAAGGAAAACTTGTATGTCTTTTTCCCAGATTAATTTACCAGTTGTTTTCATTTTGCCTCATTTGGTTTATCATTCTTTGCTCCCCCCCCCGAACCCAGACACACAAGTGCATGTATGCAAGCAGATATATATGCACATCATTTTTTCTAAATCATCAGAAGATATATTAGACACTTGTAAACACTTGTGTATTTCCTTGGAACAGATTTCTTATGTAACCACAGTACAATTATCAGAAGTAGGAAATTTTAACATTTTACATCATATCTAATCTGCAGTCCACATTCAAGATTTACTAGTTGTCCCAGTATTATAACTGTTGCCCTCTCTCCAGAATCATGCAGTTAGTTTAGTTGTTATATCTCTTTAGTCTCTTGTAGTCACCTCAACTTTTGTCTCTCTTGACTTTAATATTTGAATATATAGGCCAGTTATTTTGTAGTGTCCTTCAATTTAGGTTTGTCTGGTGTTTGCTGTGGTTAGAGACAGCATTTTTAGAAGGAGTGCCATAGAGCGGTGGAGTCTTGTCAGTGCATCGTGTCAGAAAACATAAGATCAGTTTGCTTGAATGTTAGTGATGTTAACTTTTCATTATTGGTTGTGGTGACCACCATTAGGCTTCTCCACTTCAGAGGTACTGTTCCTGGATTGCTTTTGTTGCTTGAATCAAGATAGCAACTGACTAATTGCATACTAACTTGGATTATTTTATGTTCTTTGTGCAGCTCGAGATGCTGCTGTGCAGAAGATTGAGACTATTATCAAGGAACAATTTGCACTTGAAATGAAGAATAAGGAACATGAAATTGAGGTCATTGACCAGGTATAATGATCTTACAGTGAAAAAAACAAAACTATTGAAAAAAACTGTATGTAATGAACTTTTAAAAATCTGCTGAAGTAGAATTATAGTGTATTTTTCCCCTTTGATGTTCTTCTAAAAGGCGCTTTCTCATTTCACGGGAGAAAGACCTATTTTTTTTTTCTTCAAATGAAATGGTGGAAAAAGATAAAGAAAAAAATCACTTGAAATTCTATCTCAAAAGATAATTCCTCTTTGCTCTTGTGCTTTGTGGACAACCACAAAGAAATGTCTTTGTGGACATTTCTCAGTGAATATACATATTTATTAATATGTCTGTATATTCTTGCAAACATCACATTTTGTCATCCTTTTAAATATTTTGCCAATCTGAGGTGGAAGTGGTCATTTCTATTAGTTTTTCTTTGATTACTTTTTAGGGTCATTTGCATTTCTTATTTATGAATTATTTCTGTATATCTTCTGTTATTTCCATTTTTAAAAATAACTAACATTTATTTTAGCGACTAATTGAGGCAAGAAGGATGATGGATAAACTTCGTGCCTGCATTGTTGCAAACTACTATGCTTCTGCAGGACTTCTGAAAGTTTCTGAGGTAAGTTTTCCTCATAAGCAGTCATTTCTGGCCACCTATATAGTTGTGTGAAGAGAAATTAGTGTTGATGTGGAATCCCTGCCTTCAAAAATTTCTCATATTGACCTTTTGTATTCAAGAAGCCTAGCCTACCTTCCTGGGTACATATTAATACATACAGTTATCATTGTGTTCACTCATATCCTTCAGTTATACCTCTCTGCACTGTCAATAATGATAACTAACATTTTATTTTCTTTTACTTAATTCTTCTTTAACTAATTTTTAGCACTGTTGCTAGGTTGTGCAGATACTAGGATGAGTGTAACTCAGTTTTAACTTGCCTTATTCCTCTTCATTTCCTTATAGTTGGCTTTGGAGCAAATTATAGATTGATTGATTTTTCTCTGACCTGTTACTGCTAACGAATGGCAGTTTTTAGTTTCAGTATATTTATCCTATTCAAGAAGTCCTGATTTTTTTCCTGCCTACTTTTTTGGAAAATTTTCAAATATATAGAAAAGGTGAAATAAGTACTTGTTTATGCATCACTTAGCTTCAGCGATGTTAACAATTTGCCAAGTTTACTTTATCATCTTTATTTTTCTCTAAACCTTAAAAAGTAAGTTCTAAGCATCATGATGCTTCATCCCTAAATACTTAATCCTAAGATTGTCTTCTGTGTAGTCATAATACCTAAGAGAATGAGCCCCTAATATTATCTGATAACCAATCCATATTCAGATTTTTCTGTTTTCCCCAAAATATCTTCAAAGCTGTTTTTTTTTTTTTTTTTTTTTTTTTGACAGGATTCAGTCAGGGTTCATTGAGGGGAGTGTGGTGGCATACTGCTTTGCATCATTCCCTGTGGTTTCTACCGCTAAGAGATACCTGTCATGTATGGGTCTTGTCATCCTGTGGAGCTTTAGGGTATCGATGATACTTGGAGAAATTTGAAGCATTATTTGAGATTAATCTTGGATAGTAGTAGTTTCTTTTAGTGCAGAAGTTTCCGTATTACATTTTAGAGTCTGAACTACTTTTCTAGGGCTACCATAACAAGTTACCACAAGCTTGATAGCTTAAAACAACAGGAATTTATTATCTCATGCTTCTAGAAGCTAGCAGGCCAAGATCAAGGTGTGTTAGATAGGCCATGCTCCCTCAAGACTCTAGGGAAGGATTCTTCTCCTAGCATCTGGTGGTTACTGGCGGTACCTGGCATTGCTTGGCTTGTAGCTGCATCATTCTAGTTTCTGCCTTTAACTTCACATGGACTTTTCTCTCTATGTGTCTTCTCTTTTTCTTTTTGTATCCAACTTTCCTTCTTGTAGTACACTAGTCATTTGAGTGAGGCCTCCCCAAATCCAGTATGACATCATCTTAACTTGATTACATCTGAAAAGAACTGATTTTCAAATAGAAACGTTCATAGGTTCTAGGTGGACAAGAATTCTGGGGAGATAACTGTTAAACCCAGGGCAGATTCCACTGTCATCTGTTATATAGCTTGCCATTGGAGTCCACCAGATGGACGTCGAGCACTAGCAGCTGCATTACATAGGACTGTAGCTACTCTGAAGAGCTGGTTATTCATTTGATGTCTTGTTGCCCTTTTTTTAAAAAAAAACTATTAACAGTACTGAGCTGTGCTATATGATGGTCTAGAAATGCACTGATTTTTGTTATATTCTGATTAGGATTTATTTAAGGATATTTAGGTATATTTTTGTCTATTGTGATCTGCCACTTAAAATTTATTTTTGGTTTGCTCTAACAAAATACATTTATAGCTCTAAAGTAAACTTTTATTTTTGAAATACAATAGCTTTGTTGCTTTGAACTCTGCAACACTAGTCACTGACTCTCTTACTCACTAAAACAATTATTTTAATTTCAATTACATAATTTCTAAAACTCACTTCTTGGAAGTAACTACAGTGTATCAGTAGTACAGTATATCTGTATTAAGTAACAACAGTTCTTATTTTATGTGTAAGTAATAAGACACAAAAAATACCCTAGGCTGGCTTCAGTACTGGACTGTGCTATACTTTATCCTATGTGGGAGTCATTTTATATATGCTTTTTTTAAATCTTTATATTTCTTACAGGACTGTTTTATTTAGAGCGGATGATGTATTTGAATCAAGCAATGTGAGACTTATTTTTTAAAGTCAAATCTGACTTCCATGTGTTACTATATTTCCCTTTACTTTTCATTTACCTTCTGAGAACTTGCATCTTTAGCTTTTAGTGTTAGGACCTTTGCATAATTATTTCTCATTCTGTAGTTTTTGTTGATTTGGACTCTATTTTATGGGAGTAGGTGACTCAGATGGTAAAGAATCTGCCTGCAGTGCAGGAGACTCGAGCTTAGTCCCTGGGTTGGGAAGATCCCTGGAGAAGGGAATGGCTACCGACTCCAGTATTCTTGCCTGGAGAATCCCATGGACAGAAGAGCCTAGTGGGGTCTCAAAGTCGGACATGACTGAGTGACTAAGCACAGCACAGGCACGATCCCGAAATAGATAAGGGTTTTTGGAAAGATAAAATTTTTGCCTACTTTTGCTGGATATGATTTAAAGTTTGTTTTGCTTACTTTCATTTTTGTAGGGATCAAAGACATGTGATACAATGGTTTTTAATCATCCTGCTATCAAGAAATTTTTGGAATCACCATCTAGGTCATCATCTCCTGCCAATCAGAGATCAGAAACACCATCAGCCAATCATTCAGAAAGTGATTCTTTATCTCAACACAATGACTTCTTATCTGACAAAGACACTAACAGCAATATGGACATAGAAGAAAGACTCTCAAGCAACACGGAGCAGAGACCAAGCCGAAATACTGGAAGGGTATATAGTTGGATGGGTGGGAGGGAGCCAAAAGAGAAGGGAACCAATATTTATTAAGTATGCACACAGTATTTCATTTCGTTGGAACCGTAAGATATAAGTTAATTATCACTTTTGGAGATGGGGAAACTCAGTCTCTATGAGATTAAGGTTATAGCTGTCCATAAGCATGAGAACTGAGAATTAAACCTCTGTCTTTCTGATTTTACAATTCAAATCTCTGAGCATTGCCCGACTCCCAGATGCCATTCATGTAGATAGGAAAGAAACCTTGAGGAGTTGGCCGTACCCTAACTTTGCCCAAGATCTTTCTACTCTATCAGGTTTATTCTCTCAAGAGCAGTGTCTCTTCAGCAGTTCCCTCTTTGAAATTTTATGTTCTGAGATGCTTTACTAACTGAAAGAAACTAAAAATCATAAGTAGAATTGAAAACTGTTTATTACTTTTGATCCTGTCAGTTTGTTGTTTGAATTCCCATCTCACACTGCTCTGAAATTCTTGATATAATACTTGACTATCAAATCCTAATTGGGTAAGACCAGTGGTTTTTCTCAACCAGATGTTCTGTGATAGAGGAAATTCCTAGGTTGCTTTCTACATACTCAGACATCAAAGATTTGATTATTTTTGATAAAAATATTTTCTGGGGACTTGCCTGGCAGTCCGGTGGTTAAGACTGCACTTCCAAAAAAAAAAAAAAAGACTGCACTTCCAATGCAGAGGGCATGGGTTTAGTCCCTGGTTGGGAAAACTAGGATCCTACATGCTGTGTGGCATGACCCACCCCCCCACCAAAAAAAAATTCTGATTACAAATTCATTATGTTCATTGTTGAAATTTTTAAACTACAGAAAAGTAAAAGAGAGCAGAGAAGTCATTCATAATGTCACTACCCTAAATCAGAACTGTTAATATTTGGATTTAGTTGTCATATAACTTATGGGGAAATACTGCATATGTTTTTCTTTTTTAATTAAGATGAATTTAGGTCATGCTAGTCATAGGATTCAGAAACCTGCTATCTTTTATGTAATATACATGCTCATGTTCATGTAACATACTTAATGTTTACTGTGTACCAGGCAGTTTTCTAAGAACTGTACAAAACAATCTGAGATGTATACTGTTATCACCCTTATTTTATAGATGAGGAAACTGAGACAGAGAAGTTAAGTGATTACCAAGATGATACATCCAGTAAATGTAAGGTCCAAATCTTAAACACTGGCTGTCTATCTCCATAGTCAAACTTTAAATTAACCATTATGTGTAAACTGCTTCTTACTGAAAAATTTGTAGTAGTACAGAAGATTGGAAAAAAGGTAAATTTCATTGACCCTATTTCCATTTCCCAGAGGTAACCCTTGTATTAGTTTCCTGTATATTCTTCTACATCCTATTTGCGTATACAAAGTCGCTATGTATGACTATTAAAAGCACACATATATGTGGAGTTACAGTGTACAGACTTTTTCTATAATAGAAAAGTTACAGTAAAATTATTCTTTCATACTCTGAGAGAAGCCATAAAACCAGAGAATTTTGTAATTAAAAAAAAAGAAAAATTGAGTTAGTCCATTTGTACCTTGTATGATTTTGTGGTTTCTACCTATTGAATATTGTCCAAATTGAAAATGAAACTTGATTATGATTTTTTTCTAGGACACTTCTAGTATTGCTGGCTCCCATAAAACAGAGCAGCGGAATACTGATCTTACAGGAGATGAGACTTCACGACTTTTTGTGAAGAAAACAATAGTAGTGGGCAATGTGTCCAAGTGAGTATTCAGTTGAATTGCCTCATTTTCAGTCATCCAGTTTTGGTAATACTCTGGTGTATTATTATCATAGTATTACAGTAGGAATAGGCCTCAGGAATTCTTTTTCCCAAACTCTTAGTTGTTTTAAAAGTAAATGAAGGTCCAGAAACTTGAGACTACAGTGTATCTGTTCATCTTTGACATGGAATAAAATTGTGCTTAGTAAAAAAATATTTTTGCAGACATGAAGTTTTATGTATTTTTAAAAATCACTTATTTGGTTGTGCCACATCTTAGTTGCAGCATGTAAGATCTAGTTCCCTGACCAGGGATTGAACCCAGGTCCCCTGCATAGGGCCCAGAGTCTCAACCACTGGACCACCAGGGAAGTCCCACTTTTATATATTTTATTAAGCGTGTAAGTGTGGATAACTTTGGAGGAATTTTAACTTCTTCTGACCTAGTTTAGGGGCCTTACCTAATTCCTGAAAATGTTTGTTTGGTTGCCCAAATTGAAATGTTTTAAATTTATAACAAAAGGTTATAAAGCAGGTCTTGAAGACAGAATTCCTCCAAGCTAAAGGGCTATCTAACGGTGTGATCTCATGCTATCTAATAGGAGCATCATCATTTTTGCCAAGTGTTTAGGAATGGATAAAGACATAAATCTTCAACAGCTTAAGAATGTTATTTCCTCACAAAACTTTATTTGCTCTTCTCCTCACTAGGCATTTTTTCCATGCTGCTTGTCATTTTTGTCACATTATATCGTTATTTCCAATTTTCATATATCTTTTCCAGATCAGACTGGAATCTCTAGTATAGAAAGTATATCTTGTTTGTTTTTGTATCTTGCAGTAGTTGGTGTTCAGTAAATGTTGATTGGTGAATAAATTGATATATTTATGAAAATTGAAATTAGATTCAATTATTGAAACTAAAGGATTCAGAATTACACTGAATTTCTGGGGAGGGGAATCATGTTAGGGGAGTCTTCCAAATCCCAGTTAATGAACCACTGATAACAAACAGAAAGTACATTAAGAATCTCAGGATAATACAAAGATGCTCAGTAGTCTTTGTAGTATTTAAATAGAAGCATAAAATATGATTAAGGCAATTAGGTTTCTGTTTTACAAGTTATTTTAGAATTAGCATTCATGTAGCTAAGGGAACTAATGTGTAGTGTTGAGGTCTCACCTATAGTAGAAGACATGTCAGCCCAGAAAAGACCAAAACTAGAAATTCAGGTAGGCTCACCAGGCCACGAAAAGACTGGGGAGAAACAGTTACTGACATTTGCAAACAATTATGTTTAATTTGTGGATTTTGGGCTTTCAGGCCAGCTAGAACTTAATGATTGGCATGAGAGTTATAAAGTCCTTGTTTGTTCTGGAAGAGGGTAAAAATATTGATTTACTTTAGACTTTGTTTAGAATACTTGTATCTAAGATAACAACTAAAAGAAAAGACATAGAGATTTAAACTTTAGAAGTAGTAAGGAGGGCTTCCCTGGTGGCTCAGTAGTAAAGAATATGCCTGCCAAAATGCAGGAGATGCGGGTTCAGTCACTTGGTCGGGAACATCCCCTGGAAAGGGAAATGGCAACCTACTGCAGTATTTTTGCCTGAAATCCCATGGACAGAGGAGCGTGGTGGGCTATAGTCCATGGGATCGCAAAAGAGTTGGACATGACTTAGCAGCTAAATATCATCATCATCAATACACAGAAGTTGATTGTTTCTGTATGACAGACTTAGAACAACTTTTAAAACATACATTTACTCTAGCAATAAAAAATGTAGCATAATAAATCAAACAAAAGATATTCTGGCCTTTTATGAAAATATATAAAAATTTTATTGAAACACATGAAGGAACTAAATGATTAGAGCAGTATAGCATGTTCATGGATAGGAAAGCTCAATGTTGTAAAGATATCTCTTCTTCCTAAGTTGATATATAGATATTCTGATTAAAATGCCGATAGGATTCATGAAATTCATAGGCTGGCTTTTATATATGGAAGAGCAAAGATAACGATAGGACATGAGGACTCCTAAAGAAAAACTGGGTTAGGCAACTTGGCCCACTGTTTTGCTGAGGATAACCATAGACATAGATGAATATACAGAAGGCCATGACCATATTTTCCAACAGAATGTTATAAGGGGGCCTCATGAAGTAAATGGCAACCCACTCCAGTATTCTTGCCTGGAAAATCCCATGGATGGAGGAGCCTGGTAAGCTACAGTCCATGGGGTTGCAAAGAGTCAGACACGACTGAGTGACTTCACTTTTTCTTTCTTTCTTTCATGAAGTAAAGCCAAAGCCTCAAAAGGAAGGGCTAAGGATTCTAGTTTTGCCATGGTCAGTACTTAAGGAAATGACTTGTTTTCTTTAAAGACAAAGAAACCACTTGCAACCTTGACAGCAATGAGCAGGAAACAGAAGAATTCAGAGTTCTAGCACCTTTGAACCTGAATGAAATCACCCCAAAGGCTAGAGGTTTCCTAACCCAGGAATAAAGTATGCTAGTTTGTTTCTACCTAGTGTACCCACTTAGCAGGAAAAGCAGGATTTTTTTTTTTTTTAATTGCCTGATGATAATTAGAAAACAAAACAAAAACTTCAAGGGAATGCCTCTTTGGGCCTCCCCCCCCAAAAAAAAAGTTTAAAGAAAAGGGTTAATTGCAAGGACTTACTTTGGTTAGCTAATATGGCTGTTAAATATTGCCTGAACTTTAGGGGTTTTTTTTAATGGATAAGTTTCTCCAACCCTTCAGCTCCTGGTAACCATTTTTCTACTCTACTTCTATGAGTTTGATTTTTCTTTTTAAATTTCACATAGAAGTGATACCAAGCAGTATTTGCCTTTCTTTGCTTGACTTATTTCACTTACCATAATGCCATCAAGGTCTGTCTATCCATGTTGTCAAAAATGGCAGGATTTACTTTTTTCTCAAAACTGAATAATATTCCTGTGTGTGTGTTAATATCTTTATCTATCTCCTTAAAAATTTTTTTTGTTTAATTGAAGTACAATTGATCTAGCAACATTATATTCGTTTTAGGTGTACAGCATAGTGATTTATTATTTTTATATATTGCAAAATGATCACCACAGTAAGTCTAGTTACCATCTGTCACCATAGCTATACATTACCTGTACATTACATGACTTGTTTATAACTGGAAGTTTAGTTCATTCCTCTGCCTATTTATAAAGTAGGTATTTTTGCTTTTTAGTTTGATGTAGTTCTACTTGTTTTGGTTTTATTGCCTCTGTTTTTGGTGTCAGATCCAAAATATCATTGCCCAGACTGATATAAAATAGCTTGCCCTTTATACTTTCTTCCAGTTTTATGGTTTTAGGTCTTAAATTTAACTTGTGAATCCATTTTGAGTTGATTTTGTGTATGGTGTGGATAGAGGTTCAGTTCATTCTTTTGCATGTGGCTTTTCAGTTTTCCCAGCACCATTTATTGAAACTATCCTTTCCCTCATTGTATATATTAGCTTCCTCAGTGGAAGTTAATGACCAGTAAGTGTGAGGTTATTTCTTGTCTCTCTATTTTATGCCATTGGTTTATGTGTTTTTATTCCAGTACAATACCGTTTTGATTACTGTAGCTTTGTTATATAGTTTGAAACCAGGAAACATGATGCCTGCAGCTTTTATCTTCCTTCTCATTATTGATTTGGCTATTCAGAATCTTTTCTGGTTGCACATAGATTTTAGGATTGTTTTTCTATTTGTAAAAAATGCCATTGGAATTTTGGGTTTTTTTTCTATCTTAGTTTTTTATTTATTTTTTTTCTTTCCCCATTTTATTTATTTTTTTATTAATTTATTTATTTTAGTTGGGGCTAATTACTTTATAATATTGTAGTGGTTTTTGCCATACATTGACATGAATCAGCCATAGGTTTACATGTGTTCCCCATCCTGAACCCCCCTTCCACCTCCCTCCCCGTCCCATCCCTCTGGGTCATCCCATTGCCCCAGCCCTGAGCATTTGTCTCATGCATCAAACCTGGAATGGCATTCTGTTTCACATATGATAATATACATGTTTCAATGCTATTCTCTTAGATCGTCCCACCCTCACCTTCTCCCACAGAGTCCATAAGACTGTTGTATGCATCTGTGTCTCTTTTTCTGTCTCGCATATAGGGTTATTGTTTCCATCTTTCAAATTCCATATATATGCATTAGTATACTGTATTGGTGTTTTTCTTTCTGGCTTACTTCACTCTGTATAATGGGCTCCAGTTTCATCCATCTCAATAGAACTGATTCAAATGTATTCTTTTTAATGGCTGAGTAATATTCCATTGTGTATATGTACCACAGCTTCCTTATCCATTCATCTGCTGATGGACATCTAGGTTGCTTCCATGTCCTGGCTATTATAAACAGTGCTGTGATGAACATTGAGGTACACGTGTCTCTTTCAATTATGGTTTCCTCAGTGTGTATGCCCAGCAGTGGGATTTGTGGGTCATATGGCAGTTCTATTTACAGTTTTTTAAGGAATCTCCACACTGTTCTCCATAGTGGCTGTACTAGTTTGCATTCCCACCAACAGTGTAAGAGGGTTCCCTTTTCTCCACACCCTCTCCAGCATTTATTGCTTATAGACTTTTGGATAGCAGCCATTCTCATGGGTGTGAAATGGTACCTCATTGTGGTTTTGATTTGCATTTCTCTCATAATGAGTGATGTTGAGCATCTTTTCATGTGTTTGTTAGCCATCTGTATGTCTTCTTTGGAGGAATGTCTGTTTAGTTCTTTGGCCCATTTTTTGATTGGGTCATTTATTTTTCTGGAATTGAGCTGCAGGAGTTGCTTGTATATTTTTGAGATTAATTGTTTGTCTGTTGCTTCATTTGCTATTATTTTCTCCCATTCTGAAGGCTGTCTTTTCACCTTGCTTATAGTTTCCTTCGTTGTGCAAAAGCTTTTAATTTTAATTAGGTCCCATTTGTTTATTTTTGCTTTTATTTCCATTACTCTGGGAGGTGGTTCATAGAGGATCCTGCTGTGACTTATGTCGGAGAGTGTTTTGCCTATGTTTTCCTCTAGGAGTTTTATAGTTTCTGATATTACATTTAGATTTTTAATCCATTTTGAGTTTATTTTTGTGTATGGTGTTAGAAAGTGTTCTAGTTTCATTCTTTTATAAGTGGTTGACCAGTTTTCCCAGCACCACTTGTTAAAGAGATTGTCTTTTCTCCATTGTATATTCTTGCCTCCTTTGTTGAAGATAAGATATCCATAGGTGCGTGGCATCTCTGGGCTTTCTATTTTGTTCCATTGATCTATATTTATGTCTTTGTGCCAGTACCATACTGTCTTGATGACTGTGGCTTTGTAGTAGAGCCTGAAGTCAGGCAGGTTGATTCCTCCAGTTCCATTCTTCTTTCTCAAGATTGCTTTGGCTATTCGAGGTTTTTTATATTTCCATACAAATTGTGAAATTATTTGTTCTAGTTCTGTGAAAAATACCATTGGTAGCTTGATAGGGATTGCATTGAATCTATAGATTGCTTTGGGTAGTATACTCATTTTCACTATATTAATTCTTCCAATCCATGAACACGGTATATTTCTCCATCTATTTGTGTCCTCTTTGATTTCTTTCATCAGTGTTTTTATAGTTTTCTATATATAAGTCTTTTGTTTCTTTAGGTAGATATATTCCTTAAGTATTTTATTCTTTTCGTTGCAATGGTGAATGGTATTGTTTCCTTAATTTCTCTTTCTGTTTTCTCATTGTTAGTGTATAGGAATGCAAGGGATTTCTGTGTGTTAATTTTATATCCTGCAACTTTACTATATTCATTGATTAGCTCTAGTAATTTTCTGGTAGAATCTTTAGGGTTTTCTATGTAGAGGATCATGTCATCTGCAAACAGTGAGAGTTTTACTTCTTTTCCTATCTAGATTCCTTTTATTTCTTTTTCTGCTCTGATTGCTGTGGCCAAAACTTTCAAAACTATGTTGAATAGTAGTAGTGAGACTGGGCACCCTTGCCGTGTTCCTGACTTTAGGGGAAATGCTTTCAATTTTTCACCATGAGTATAATGTTTGCTGTGGGTTTGTCATATATAGCTTTTATTATGTTGAGGTATGTTCCTTCTATTCCTGCTTTCTGGAGGGTTTTGATCGTAAATGGATGTTGAATTTTGTCAAAGGCTTTTTCTGCATCTATTGAGATAATCATATGGTTTTTTTCTTTCAATTTGTTAATGTGGTATATTACATTGGTTGATTTGTGGATATTAAAGAATCCTTGCATTCCTGGGATAAAGCCCACTTGGTCATGATGTATGATCTTTTTAATATGATGTTGGATTCTGTTTGCTAGAATTTTATTAAGGATGTTTGCATCTATGTTCATCAGTGATATTGGCCTGCAGTTTTCTTTTTTTGTGGCATCTTTGTCTGATTTTGGAATTAGGGTGATGGTGGCCTCATAGAATGAGTTTGGAAGTTTACCTTCTGCAATTTTCTGGAAGAGTTTGAGTAGGATAGGTGTTAGCTCTTCTCTAAATTTTTGGTAGAATTCAGCTGTGAAGCCATCTGGTCCTGGGCTTTTGTTTGCTGGAAGATTTCTGATTACAGTTTCGATTTCCGTGCTTGTGATGGGTCTGTTAAGATCTTCTATTTCTTCCTGGTTCAATTTTGGAAAGTTATACTTTACTAAGAATTTGTCCATTTCTTCCAAGTTGTCTATTTTATTGGCATATAGCTGTTGGTAGTAGTCTCTTATGATCCTTTGTATTTCTGTGTTGTCTGTTGTGATATCTCCATTTTCATTTCTAATTTTGTTGATTTGATTCTTCTCCCTTTGTTTCTTGATGAGTCTGGCTAATGGTTTGTCAATTTTGTTTATCTTCTCAAAAAAACAGCTTTTAGTTTTGTTGATTTTTGCTATGGTCTCTTTTGTTTCTTTTGCATTTATTTCTGCCCTAATTTTTAAGATTTCTTCCTTCTACTAACCCTGGGGTTCTTCATTTCTTCCTTCTCTAGTTGCTTTAGGTGTAGAGTTAGGTTATTTATTTGATTTTTTTCTTGTTTCTTGAGGTACGCCTGTATTGCTATGAACCTTCCCCTTAGCACTGCTTTTACAGTGTCCCATAGTTTTTGGGTTGTTGTGTTTTCATTTTCATTCATTTCTATGCATATTTTGATTTCTTTTTTGATTTCTTCTGTGATTTGTTAGGTTATTCAGAAGTGTGTTGTTTAGCCTCCATATGGTGAAATTTTTAACAGTTTTTTTCCTGTAATTGAGATCTAGTCTTACTGCATTGTGGTCAGAGAAGATGATTGGAATGATTTCAATTTTTTTGAATTTACCAAGGCTAGATTTATGGCCCAGGATCTGATCTATCCTGGAGAAGGTTCCGTGTGTACTTGACAAAAAGGTGAAATTGATTGTTGTGGGGTGAAATGTCCTGTAGATATCAATTAAATCTAGCTGGGCTGCTGTATCATTTAAAGTTTGTGTTTCCTTGTTAATTTTCTGTTTAGTTGATCTATCCATAGGTGTGAGTGGGGTATTAAAGTCTCCCACTATTATTGTGTTATTGTTAATTTCCCCTTTCATACTTGTTAGCATTTGCCTTACATATTGTGGTGCTCCTATGTTGGGTGCATATGTATTTATAATTGTTATATCTTCTTGGATTGATCCTTTAATCATTATGTAGTGTCCTTCTTTGTCTCTTTTCACAGCCTTTATTTTGAAGTCTATTTTCTCTGAAATAAGTATTGCGACTCCTGCTTTCTTTTGGTCTCTGTTTGCGTGAAATATTTTTTTCCAGCCCTTCACTTTCAGTCTGTATGTGTCCCTTGTTTTGAGGTGGGTCTCTTGTAGATAGCATATAAAGGGTCTTGTTTTTGTATCCATTCAGCCAGTCTTTGTCTTTTGGTTGGGGCATTCAACCCATTTACATTTAAGGTAATTGTTGATAAGTATGGTCCCATTGCCATTTACTTTGTTGTTTTGAATTCATGTTTATACACCCTTTCTGTGTTTCTTGTCTAGAGAAGATCCTTTAGCATTTGTTGAAGAGCTGGTTTGGTGGTGCTGAATTCTCTCAGCTTTTGCTTGTCTGTAAAGCTTTTGAATTCTCCTTCATATCTGAATGAGATCCTTGCTGGGTACAGTAATCCGGGTTGTAGGTTATTCTGTTTCGTTACTTTAAGTATGTCCTGCCATTCCCTTCTGGCCTGAAGAGTTTCTATTGAAAGGTCAGCTGTTATCCTTATGGGAATCCCCTTGTGTGTTATTTGTTGTTTTTCCCTTGCTGCTTTGAATATTTATTCTTTGTGTTTGATCTTTGTTAATTTGATTAATATGTGTCTTGGGGTATTTTGCCTTGGGTTTATCCTGGTTGGACTCTCTGGGTTTCTTGGACTTGTGTGACTATTTCCTTCCCCATTTTAGGGAAATTTTCAACTATTATCTCCTCGAGTATTTTTTTGTGGCCTTTCCTTTTGTGTTCTTCTTCTGGGACTCCTGTGATTCGAATGTTGGGGTGTTTCATATTGTCCTAGAGGTCCCTGAGGTTTTCCTCAACTCTTTTGATTTTTTTTTCTTTTTTCCTCTCTGCTTCATTTATTTCCACCATTCTATCTTCTACCTCACTTATCCTATCTTCTGCCTCCATTATTCTACTGTTGGTTCCCTCCAGAGTGTTTTTGATCTCATTTATTGCATTATTCATTGTATATTGACTGTTTTGTTTCTTCTAGGTCCTTGTTAAACATTTCTTGCATCTTCTCAATCCTTGTCTCCAGGCTGTTTTATCTGTAACTCCATTTTGATTTCAAGATTTTGGATCATTTTTATTATCATTATTCTAAATTCTTTTTCAGTTAGATTCCCTATCTCTTTTGTTTGGTTTGGTGGGCATTTATCAATATGCTTTATCTGCTGAGTATTTCTCTGCCTTTTCATCTTGTTTAGATTGCTGTGTTTGGGGTGGCCTTTCTGTATTCTGGTAGTTCGTGGTTCCTCTTTATTGTGGAAATTCCTCCCTGTGGGTGGGGTTGGACGATTGGCTTGTCAAGGTTTCCTGGTTAGGGAAGCTTGTGTTGGTGTTCTGGTGGGTGGAGCTGGATTTCTTCTCTCTGGAGTGCAATGGAGTGTTCAGTAGTGAGTTTTGAGATGTCTGTGGATTTGCTGTGACTTTGGGCAGCCTGTATATTGAAGCTTAGGGCTACGTTCCTGTGTTGCTGGAGAATTTGCGTGGTATGTCTTGCTCTGGAACTTACTGGCTCTTGGGTGGAGCTTGGTCTCAGTGTAGGTATGGAGGCTTTTGGACGATCTCATATTAGTTAATGTTCCCTGGAGTCAGGAGTTCTCTGGTGTTCTCAGGTTTTGGGCTTAAGCCTCCTGCCTCTGGTTTTCAGTCTTATTCTTGCAGTAGCCTCAAGACTTCTCCATCCATAGAACACTGATAATAAAACTTCTAGGTTAATGGTGAAAAGATTCTCCACAGTGAGGGATACCCAGAGAGGTTCACCGAGTTACATGGAGAGGTGAAGAGGGAGGAGGGAGATAGAGGTGACAAGGAGAAGAGGGGGACTCAAACGTGGAGAGAGCAATCTAGCCAGTAAACACTTCCCCTATGTGCTCTCCACAGTATGGAACCCTCAGAGAGGTTCACTGAGTTACATAGAGAGGAGGGAGGTAGGAGATAGAGGTAAGCATGAGGAGAATGGGGGGAATCAAGAAGAGAGAGAGAGATCTGGGCAGTACTCTGTTCCCTAAGTGTTCTCCGGTGCCCAGAACACCCACAGAGGTTCACAGAATTGGGTTGAGAAGAGAAGGAGGAGGGGGGAGATACAGGTGCCCTGGGGGAGAAGAAAGAGAGTCAAAAGGGGGAGAGAGTAATCAAGCCAGTAATCACACTCCTGAGTAAAAATGGGTATTAAAGATTGGGTTCTTAAATGTACAAAATTGATATCAAATACTATAAAAAAAGATTAAAAATCTAGAGTAGAGTTTAGACTCTTAAAAAAATACAATATTAAAAAAAAAATCACAAAAAGTATAAGATATATATATGCAGTTTGCTTTAAAAATAGGGTCTTTTTTTTTTTTTTTGCAAGGTAATAGTGGGTTATAAACATGAAAATTAAAGGTGTAATAGAGGACTTATAGAAAAAAGAAAAAAAATTAAAAAAATGATAATAGTAAAAATATATCCAGGACTTTCTCTGGAGCTGTTGTGGGCAGTGTGGGGTCAGTTCAGTTTCAGATGGTTCCTTGTTCCTGCTAATATTTTTCAAGATCTATAGGCCCCTTTCAATGTAGTCGGTGTTAACTACAGGGATTTTAATCTGTTGCACCTGTCACTTCCAAAGCGGTTCCCTCTGTTTATTTGGCTTCTGTTTGCAGGTCTCTTCAGTGTCTAATTTCCACCCTGACACAAGGGGGCGGAGATGGTCTCTTTAGGTTCACTTGTTCAGTCGTGCTGTGGGGAGGGAGGAACACTGAAAGCTAATATCACTTGCGTGTGTGTGGAGAGCTCTCAGTGTCTTGGCCGCACTGGGTCTGCCCCCGCTCACCGTGTGTGTGCTTTCCCAGTCTACCCTGCTCAGGCTTCAGGTTATTCTGCTGGGGAGCAGGCCCTGAGATGCGTGCACTTCCCAGGTCTAAGCCGCTCAGGTTCAGGTTCTCGGGTACACTCTACAAGGGCGCAGACTCGGTTGGACCCGCGGTTTGTGCCGATCCCTGGTCGGAGCAGCTCAGGCAGCCAGCTGTTTGGCGAGCGCACTCTCCCCTGTTGGGGAGGTGTGACTTGTCACCTGCCTGGTCCCAGCCTCGGTTTCTGGGCATGCCCGGCTCTGGTGTGCCTTGTGTCAGTTCTAGGGAGCTGGTCTCTGGCTGCGACCCTCCCGGCAGATGTCAACCATCTGGAATCTCAAGAAGTCTTTGCTTTCTGGGGCCGAGTTTGCCCCTTTCCGGCTCTGGCTGGCCCTGCCTGCCCGCTGCATCCTGCAGGGGGATGGGCAAGTCCACAGTTGGCTATCTCTTCTCTGGTATTGCTCAGTCCTTTGTTCTGTGAGCAGGCCGGCAGTGCCGTAGATTTGGGCTTTTCGCAGGACAGTTCTCTCTCTCTTTGGCTATCCCACAGTTTAGGTTGCTATCTCACGTTAGCTCCCTCAGATTAGCTCCCTCAGATTGCCGTCAGGTCATTCGGGCCGGGTCCTTACCCTAAGCCGTGCCGCCTGCTCCTCTCAGTTCAGCCCCCACTTGCTGGTGGCGGATGCGAGCATCTGGGGTACTTCTCTGCTGGGAATTGCCTTTAGGCACGTAATCTGTGGGTTTTATTTATTTATTTTTCCTCCTGGTTATGTTGCCCTCCAAGATTCGAAAACTTCCCCCATACCTGCTGGTGAGAGGGTTTCCTGGTGTTTGGAAACTTCTCTTTTACAACTCCCTCCCCGGGACAGGTCTCCGTCCCTAACTCTTTTGTCTCTTTTTATCTTTTATATTTTGTCCTACCTCCTTTCGAAGACAATGGGCTGCTTTCCTGGATGCCTGAAGTCCTCTGCCAGCGTTCAGAAATTGTTTTGTGAAGTTTGCTCAGAGTTCAGATGTTCTTTTGATGAATTTGTGGGGAGAGAGTGGTCTCCCCGTCCTGTTCCTCCACCATCTTAGCCAATCTCTGCCATTGGAATTTTGATAGAGATTGCATTGTAGTATGAACATTTTAACCGTTTTTCCAGTTCTTGAGCACAGAATATCTGCCTTCTTCAGTTTCTCTCATCAGTGTCTTATAGATTTTTAGTTTTATTTTTGTTTATTGAAGTATAGTTGATAGTGTCTTAGTTTTCAGTGTACAGGTCTTTTACCTCTTTGATTAAATTGATAAGTGTTTTATTGTATTTGATGCTGTTGTAGATGAAATTATTGTCAGTTTCTCTTTCTGGTAGTTTATTGTCAGTATATAGAAACAGCTGATTTTTTAATGTTGATTTTATATCCTGCAACTCTACTGAATTCATTTAATAGTTTTGTGATTGAGTCTTTAGGTTTTTCTATGTATGATATTATGTTCTGTGCGCATAGAGACAATTTTACTTCTTCCTTTTCAGTTTGGATGCCTTTTCTTTCTTTCTTTTTTTTTTTTGTCTAATTGCTCTGGCTAGGACTTATATTACTGTGTTGAATAAAAATGGCAATAGTGGACATCCTTGTCTTGTTCCTGATCTTAGAGGAAAATCTTCTGGCTTTCACCATTGAGTATGATCTTAGCTGTGGGCTTGTCATGTGTGGCCTTTATTATTTTGAGAAATGCTTCCTCTATATGCAGTTTGTTGAGAGTTTTTATTATGAATAGATACTGAATTTTGTCAGATGCTTTTGCTGCATCTTTTGAGATGATTATATAATTTTTAGCCTTCATTTCATTAATGTGATGTGTTGCATTGATTTTAGATGTCAAACCATCCTTGTATGCCTGGAGTAAATCTCACTTGCTCATGTTGTATGATACTTTTAATGTACTGTTGAATTGTTTGCTAATGTTTTGTTGAAGAATTTTGCATCACTTTTATCAAGGATTGTTGTTTAGTCGCTTAGTTGTGTATGACTCTCTTGTGACCCCATGGACTGGAGCCCACCAGGCTCCACTGTCCATGGGATTTCCCAGGCAAGAATACTGGTGTGGGTTGCCATTTTCTTCTCTAGGAGATCTTCCCAACCCAGGGATTGAACCAGCATCTCCTGCATTGGCAGGCAGATTCTTTACCACTGAGCCACCTGGGAATCCCATTATCAGGGATGCTGCTGCTAAGTCGCTTCAGTCGTGTCCCACTCTGTGCGACCTCATAAACGGCAGCCCACCAGGCTCCGCCGTCCCAGGGATTCTCCAGGCAAGAATACTGCAGTGGGTTGCCATTTACTTCTCCAGTGCATGAAAGGGAAAAGTGAAAGTGAAGTCGCTCAGTCGTGTCTGACTCTTAGCAACCCCATGGACTGCAGCCTACCAGGCTCCTCCGTCCATGGGATTTTCCAGGCAAGAGTACTGGAGTGGGGTGCCATACTGGCTTGTAATTTTCTTTTCTTGTAGTATCCTCATTTGGCTCTGGTATTGGTAATTTTGGCTTCATAAAATGAGATCGTTGAGTGTTCCCTCTTTTGTATTTTGGAGATTGAGGATTGGAATCAATTCTTTATCTGTTTGGTAGAATTCACCCTTTAAACCACTGGTCCTGGAATGTACTTTGTTGGGAGGTTTTTGTTTGCTGATTCAATCTCCTTACCAGTAACTGTTCTGTTCAGATTTCTATTTCTTCACCATTCAGTCTGGGTAGGGTGTCTGTTTCTAGGTTTTATTCATTACTGCTCAGTTGTCCAGTTTGTTGATGTGTAATTGTTCTTAGTCTTTTATGATCCTTTGTATTTGTGTTGTATCAGTTGTAACATCTCTTTCATTTATAATTTTATTTGTTTGAGTCCCTCCTCTTTCTTGGTAAGTCTGTGTAAAGATGTTTGTCTATTTTATCTTTTCAAAAAACCAACTCTTCTTTCTTTGACCTTTTCTATTCTGTTTTTAGTCTCTATTTCCACTCTGATCTTTGTTATTTCTTTCCTTTTCCTAATTTAGGGTTTAGTTTGTTTTTCTCTTTCTAGTTCCTTAGGGTATAAAGTTAGGTTGTTAATTTGAGATCTTTTTTTCTTTATGTAGGCATTTATCACTATAAACTTCCTTCTTAGAACTGTTTTTGCTGCATCACTTAAGTTTTGGTGTGCTCTATTTCCATTTTCAGATTTCTCCAGGTATTTTTTTAATTTCTCTTTTGATTTCTTTTTTCACCTATTGATTGGTAAGTAGTATGTTGTCTACTCTTTATGTATGTGTAAATTTTCCCATTTTCTTCTTGTAATTGATTTTTAATCTTGTTTTAAGTAGTAGTTAATTGGTTTGTTAGAAACAAAGATTTCAAGTCGTTTTTTTCTCCCTACCCTAGGTATATACCTCCTGATAAGAGAGAAGAAAACGACCAGTCAACCCACAAGTGGATGGTATATGTCCGAGGCTCTCGTAGAGAGCCCAGTATTAATCATTTTGTCAAGAAAGTTTGGTTCTTTCTTCATCCCAGCTATAAACCAAATGACCTTGTGGAAGTTAGGTGAGCACTACTTGAGTTATTAAACCTAAGAAGTACAGAATTACTGAAGTGGAAGGAAAGTGATTTAACTTAAGAACACACCTTTGAAATTCTTGTATTATTAATAATTTATTCAGCTTTGGCTTTTAGTCACAATATAATTTTAGCCATGGTTCTTTATTGCAGATTTCTGTCTCACTGAACAGGTACCATTCCCACCTGTCAGGTTGTTACCATATGAATATGAATTATACCAGCTTATTCTGTTCTCCTCTGGAAATAACTTGTTTATATAGATATAGATAAATATAAAAATGTTACTGTTTTTATGATTATTAGAATATATTAGGATTTAATAAAGGATTCTGACTTTATAGAAATACTTGATGTTGTTAAGTTCCCCATGATCTCACCCTCTCAGAAGTAACCTTTAATGATATTTTTTCTCTTTTTAATCTAGCATAGCTGTTGAAGTTTTTTGTTGTGATTATTTCACAGATAGAATGATTTTATATATATATATATATGTACACACACACGTACACACATATATATACACTTGTAAAATTTGTTCCGTTTAGATGTACTGTTCACATCTTTATGTGATGTTACCTATCACATGTATGTTCACTATATGAATGTATTGTAGAAGTGGTTCTGGTTTATTATCAGTGAGATCTCCTGTATCTTCAGCTTTCTTCAGAACATTCCTTTAGAGCAGTCCTGACTCTTAAGTAAAACCTGACTAATTCCTGAGAACACGGCTGCTCCTGAGAAAACTTTCAAGAGGCAACTGTTTTGTTTTGTTTTTTTCCTCTCACACACCGTGTATACCATTGGTTCTAGAGGTAGGTGCTTGTCTGTCTTGTTTGTATTTGTGGCTTCCAGACCAGTTTTCCCCTTCTTTTCTCTAAAAACTTCTGCTCCTTTGAAGTTTCATAAGATCTGCTTCTCCTTTTTGGGAGCATTTACTGATTTCCTAGTCATTCCTCTTTCAGAAACAGTTTTAGCACCTAGTGTGCTGATATTCTCTCTACCAGTACTCTTGTCATCACTCTTAAGGACTTTGACATGCAGATAGACAAGTCTTCCAAAACCTTGGTCTTCCAGTTCATTGATTTCCTTACTTTAATAATAAGATTATGGTAGTGATATACCATGGAATCTAAGCTGAGTAAGGAGAGAGAGAAGGAGATTACATTGGGAGGTTACATAATAACAGTAATGGGTAGTGAAAACTGGTATGGACAAGAAATGAAAATCTCTCTGGGGGTCAAAAAATAAGTCTATTTCTAATAAATAGATTAGAAATGGAGCTGGAAGATAGTCGTTGTTGGTCAAAAAGTCAAATACTTGGAAATGAGATTTTTGTAGCTAGTACAGAACATTTATCTTCTTCATATGGATATTTAGGTGTATATCAATTATCAGCTGATCTGTCCTTTAATATGCACTCAATTCTCACAAAAACATGGATCTGATGCTAGATTTTGATTCCTGTACTAATACTATACTATTTTAATAGTTTCGCTTAATAGAATATGCTGATCTTAGGTAGAGTATGTTCCCCTGATTATTATTATCATTCTACAATTTTTGTCTTGGTCATTCTTGAGTACATATGTTGTTCCAGATTACTTTAAAATCTAAGTGTCGATTTATGGATTGAAATCACATTGAATTAATGATTAATTTTCACACTTTTTATGATATTGAATCTATCTTGTCTACCCAAGAGAATGAATCAGTGTAAGAGTTTTCCAGTGCAAACAAGGTTTTTTTTCTTTTACTTCCTTTATTTTCTTGACATATTTCATTTGATAGACCCTCGGGAAGGTGTTGCTATTCTGTTTTATTCTAATGGTACAGATTGATAAAGGAGCAATTACATTCGTAGGCTCTCAGACATTAGAGTTGAAAAAACCTTGCTTGTGATTTTGTTTCAGTCTATACCTGATATATGAAATGTTTTACAAATACCCAGTACAGCTCATCTAGCCTCAACTAGAATGCCACTGGTGACCTAGATTTGTCTTCTTTGCTAGGAATACCATCTTCCTATTGTCTGTCTTCTTTGCTTATACACACATACATATGCTTATGTGTACACACATGTACACAGTATAGCTTTCTTTCTTAAGATCTGCCATTTATCCTTTAAGACATGACTCAGAAGTTAACTTTCTCAATGATTCCTTCTTTGCCCCACTTTCTTACAGGGGTTAAAATACAAGTAAATGATTGTTTACTTGAATTCTTGGAATAGTAACAATATTTTGTACTTTAAGATAACTTAAGATTAACAGTATTTTCTGAGTTTAGATGTCCTGACTCCAAATTAGCCCATTGTTTTAATACAGATATTTTGGTGATTTTGTCAAGAAATAGTAGGTGAGTTTAAAAAACACTTTGTCTATAAAGATACAAATATTAATATAAAAAACATGTCTTAATGTCCAGGCAAGAAATTCCCTTATACAGTAAAACAGCAGCAACAACAACATTGTTTTAGGAAAGCATTTTATTTAATATAAAACATGTGAATCAGTTAAAATGTATTAATCGTATTTTTTATTGATGATAAACATCTGATTTACTAAAAATGGAGTTAAAGCTCATTATGTAAAACCCTAATACTTAATGATGCAAATCAGTGCCCATGTTATTTCTCAGTTTTCATCCCAAGAACTGGACTTTGTGAAACACATGGCTTCCTTTAGTTGTAGAAAAGTATCATGCAATAATATATGAAATTGTATTTACTAAGAAATCCAAACTAATCTGCAGGTAAAGGTCACATTTGTCAGACTGTATTTTAAGTCCGAGGAAATCCAGGGGAGAGATCATGCCATAGCTCCTTGTCAGATTTCTCTTATCTTTTACATGTAATGTATATAAATTTGTTATTACACTTACTAATTTACATGTATGTCTCCCTTACTAGATTCAGAACTTCTGGATGTTTGGGACTTTTTCTTAATTGTCTTTATGTCCCTGCAGTCTAGAATCATGCCCAGCATGTAGTAAATGCTCATTTCATGTTGAGTGAGTCATGAATTCATGATGTGGGCCTTTCTATTTTAAGTGGCTATGTTTGTTTGGAAGTTTTTATTATATTGAGGACTATAAGGAAAGCTGAGCACCTAAGAATTAATGCACTTGAATTGTGGTGTTGGAGAAGACTCTTGAGAGTCCTTTGGACTGCAAGGAGATACAACCAGTCCATCCTAAAGGAAATCAGTCCTGAATATTCATTGGAAGGACTGATGCTGAAGCTCCAATACTTTGGCCACCTGACGTGAAGAACTGACTCATTTGAAAAGACCCTGATGCTGAGAAAGATTGAAGGTGGGAGGAGAAGGGGATGACAGAAGATGAGATGGTTGGATGGCATCACGGACTCGATGGACATGAGTTTGAGCAAGCTCCGGGAATTGGTGATGGACAGGGAAGCCTGGCATGCTGCAGTCCATGGGGTCTCAAAGAGTCGGACACAACTGAGCGAGTGAACTGAATTATATTGAAGAGAGTCCTAACTTCCTTTAACTTCTTTTTTTTTTTTTTTTTAAATAAATTTATTTGTTTTAGTTGGGGGCTTCCTTTAACTTCTAACCAGTACACTTCCATACATTTTGTGACACCACACAGAATCATTATAAACTCTTTTCCATATAGCTGTTGTTCAGATATTTTGAGAGCATTGTTAGGTCTCTTCTGTTTTCCTCCAAGCCAGGCATCCACATTTGTTTCAATTGTTTATGTGACTTTGTGTTCCTCTGCCCTCCAGGTTATATACTCTGGCACATTCCAGTTTATCTGTATTCTTAAAATATTCTTCTTAGAACTGAACTTTAAACCTCAGGTGCGACAGAACGTTAACCTGTGTCCTTGATTTAATTTAACTCTATGTTCTTTACGAGACTTTTAAGATGTTTCTTGTGTCAAAGTATCTAGAGTAATGTGATGAGAAAGTGAGATCTTTTCAGCTGACTTGAAACTTCAGGATAATCTCTCTGAACCAAAGTGCATGTGTGTTTCCCATAAACTGTGAATCTCCTTGTCAGAGCACATTACCCGATGAAGAGCATGGGCAGATTCTGCTCCTACAAAGCATCTGTTTTCCATTAAGTTCAGTTGCCGTGGCCATCCTTAGCCAACTTTCTAAAAGCTGTGACTATAAACTTTGTTTTTAGGCACAAGACAGTCACTACATGTATGCTAGGCTTAGGACTTGATATAGGGATTGCAACATGAAGAACATATGGTTCTGGTGTTAGAATATTCCTGGCCTTGATGTGAGAGAGACTGCAATGGCCTAGGCCCCCAAAGGACTGTCCTAGTGAGCCTCTTCAAATTGTATCATTAAAAAAAAAGGCTGGGGTGGGGGCACTCTGGAGCCTGTTCCTTGAGTTTAAATCTCAGATTCACTACTTAATTGCTATGTGACCTTCGGCTACTTAGCCTTACTGTGTCTCAGAGAGGATATTTCATATTGTGGTTATAAAGATTAGATTAGTTAATAGATATAAAGGGCTTAGAACAGTAGTAGGATTATGCTAAACAGTATAAGTATTTGCTTCTGCTGCTGTTACAAGGAACAGAATGTGTTTACCCTTCAAGGTGGACAACTTGGTGGAATGTTTTAGATTTTTTGAAGGTCCTATGGAGGAAAAATTTATTTGTGATTGCAGAAAGCATACGACTTGCAGGAGGAAAATGAAATATTTTTTATAACAGAGCTCTTCAGAAATGTAAGCCCTTTCTTGCTCCCCGGCCATCTTGGCAGCTGCTCTTGGTTGGGGGCATCCTGTACCTAAGACCAGAAGATGGTGGCCGTAAAGAAGACGACGAGTCACTGGAGTCAATCAACTCTGGGCTCCAACTAGTTAAGGAAAGTGGAAAGTACGTGCTGGGCTACAAGCAGACTCTGAAAATGATCAGACAAGGCGAGGCGAAACTGGTCATCCTCACCAACAACTGCCCAGCCTTGAGGAAATCTGAAATAGAATGTTATGCTGATTGGCCAGAACTGGTGTCCATCATTACAGTGGCAATAATACTGAATTGGGTACAGCATGTGGAAAATACTCCAGAGTATGCACACTGTCATTGATCCAGGTGATTCTGATATCATTAGAAGCATGCCAGCACAGACCGGTGAAAAGTAAATTGTGTACAAATTTTCTTTAATAAAACTGGCCAGGCACAAAGACAGAAATATAGATCAATGGAACAAAATAGAAAGCCCAGAGATAAATCCGCATACCTATGGACACCTTATCTTTGACAAAGGAGGCAAGAATATACAACGGAGAAAAGACAATCTCTTTAACAAGTGATGCTGGGAAAACTGATCAACCATTTGTAAAAGAATGAAACTAGAACACTTTCTAACACCATACACAAAAATAAACTCAAAATGGACTAAAAATCTAAAGGTAAGACCAGAAACTATAAAACTCCTAGAGGAAAACATAGACAGAACACTCTGACGTAAATCACAGCAGGATCCTCTATGACCCACCTCCCAGAGTAATGGAAATAAAAGCAAAAATAAACAAATGGGACCTAATTAAACTTAAAAGCTTTTGCACAACGAAGGAAACGATAAGCAAGGTGAAAAGACAGCCTTCAGAATGGGGGAAAATAGTAGCAAACGAAGCAACTGACAATCTCAAAAATAGACAAGCAGCTCATGCAGCTCAATACCAGAAAAATAAACAACCCAATCAAAAAATGGGCCAAAGAACTAAACAGACATTCCTCCAAAGAAGACATACAGATGGCTAACAAACACATGAAAAGATGCTCAACATCACTCATTATTAGAGAAATGCAAATCAAAACCACAATGAGGTACCATTTCACGCCAGTCAGAATGGCTGCTATCCAAAAGTCTACAAGCAATAAATGCTGGAGAGGGTGTGGAGAAAAGGGAACCCTCTTATACTGCTAGTGGGAATGCAAACTAGTACAGCCACTATGGAGAACAGTGTGGAGATTCCTTAAAAAACTGGGAATAGAACTGCCATATGACCCAGCAATCCCACTGCTGGGCATACATACCAAGGAAACCAAAATTGAAAGAGACATGTACCCCGATGTTCATCACAGCACTGTTTACAATAGCCAGGACATGGAAGCAACCTAGATGTCCATCAGCAGACGAATGATGAGATGGGGGACACATGTACAATATTGTAAAATAACTAGCCTCCAATTAAAATAAATTAATTAAAAAAAAACTAGCCAGAGCTTATTTAAATTAAAAAAAAAAAGAAATGTAATAGGAAGTGTCATTAGGTAGTGGATTTTGGGTCACTAGAAATAATCCTAAAAGACTGGTTGGCCATTTGAATTAATTAGTTGGATGAGGAGTTATGCGTCATTCTATATTTTTAAGAAAGCCATTTTTAAAGTCCAGTATTCTGTGAGTTTTTCTTCTTGGTTATTGATACATTTCACCCTCTATGAGGAATCTGTGCTGTGCTTTGTTGCTCAGTTGTGTCCGACTCTTTGTGACCCCATGGACTGACCTACCACACTCCTCTGTCCATGGGGATTCTCCAGGCAAGAATACTGGAGTGGGTTGCCATGCTCTCCTCCAGGGGATCTTCCCAACCCAGGGATCGAACCCAGGTCTCCCACATTGTGGGCGGACTGTTTACTGTCTGAGCTACCAGGGAAGTCCAAGAATACTGAAGTGGGTAGCCTGTCTCTTCTCCAGGGGATTTTCCTGACCCAGGAATCGAACCAAGGTCTCCTGCATTGCAGGCAAATTCTTTACCAGCTGAGCTACCAGGAAAGCCCTGTGAGGAATCTAAGAAATAACAGAATTCTCTTCAAGGGAAACAGTCCTTTTTTATGTGAAACACATATCATCTTTTGAAGTAGAATATTTGGTAGCTGATGTCTCATATGTTGGTATGTCTTAGATTCCTTTTTTGCTTCCAAAAATATGGTTAAGGAGGAATTTCCTGTTAAGATCCTTGTTCCTCTTTCCTGGTTTGTCTGTCTTCTGTCTTCCTGCTGTCCTTCCTATCCATTCACTAAAGTTTAGCCTATAAATTGTGGAGCACAGCTGATTTACTATATTCTTTGTAAGAGAAGTTCAGCATGCAAACAGTATGATTGACGAATATTGCAAAATGAATTTAGGCCATTCACTTAGCTTTACTGGAATTTAAGTGACTAAACCTGTCATCTATAGAATTTTCTTTAACTATCCTTAAGTCCACCATGTTTCTAGGCCCCACTGTATCTCTGACTTTGGATTCCTTTTCAGGCTGATGACTCAAGTCAACCTTCTCATTTGATCCCACGTCTGTCTTTTATTTCTGTCTGAATTTATGCTGACATCATGGCTACTTCTCTTGCTATCTCAGCTGGTTTCTTCCATCCAGGGCACTCTTGTTTCTTTGCTTTCTTTTTTTTCTAGTTTATAATACCACTGTTGCTTTCTCTACTTTCCAGGCTACTGTCATACTCAGGGATTTTTCCTGCCTTGGGCTCTCCTGGTAGCCTTTGGCCTTGTGCCTGATGATTCATATCTGTTCCTAGACTCCTCTCAGGTTGTGTTCTTGGACTCTACCCTTAATGAATTCACGTCTCTCCTTAGTTTTCCAGAAGTACATCCCACTGAAAGTTCCTTTCTCCTTGCAGTCTTGGCATCCTCTCTCACTATAGTAATTCCAGGCCAGTGATTCATAATGAACATTTTCACTTTAAAGCATTCTCTCTTTCCTCCGTTAAGTTAAACCATGTTATTCTTAAGTACATGGGGGTCTCAATTACATTTTTAAACTTTTTATTATGGAAAATTCCAGACATCGACAAAGTAGAGTATATTGAATCCTCATGTACCCAACACCAATTATCAACAGGAAACCAGTCTTTTTCTCATCAATCCTCCTTTTTATTTCCTTCACAAGTTACATTTTGACTGAAAATTCTCATCTGATTAGCAATCACACACATTCCTCTCTATTCACTAAAATTGTGTAAAGTCAGATACAATTTTTTTTTTTAACCCTTCTTAGTAGATAGTTTAAATTTGTCACTTTTGGATTGAATATGGTTTATTTTGTTTTTGCCAGAGTGGAGGAATAAGTGAGTGTTTAGGGGTAAGGAATGTCCCTCACAGCCTCTGTCAGGTAGCAATCCAGGGTTCTGGCTTTAATATTGTGACATCCATCAAATCACCTTAGTTCCCTGTCTGTGAAAATAATATCACTGGATTATATGGTGTAAGTGTCTTAGCTCTAAGTATTCAGTGGTTGAAAGTTTAATGTAGGTTTGAGTTGAATTTTTTTCTTTTATAGTTTAGCATTTTAGCAAAATTCAGCATATTGATTTAGCATCAAGAGAGGAAATATATATAATCATCAGAAACATGTGAAGTTCTAACGTACCCATTGTGGGAAAACTTCCTTTTCTAGAATGAGAGAGTGAACATGGACTAATACCTTAATATCTGCTTTTCCCTAGAGAGCCTCCTTTTCACTTGACTAGAAGAGGCTGGGGTGAGTTTCCTGTCAGAGTTCAAGTTCACTTTAAGGACAGCCAGAACAAGCGGATAGATATCATACATAATCTGAAGGTATTGTAATGAAACAAAGCATTGCTCCCCAGAAATGAAGTGTCTCTTTTCACCTGCACCTGAAGTGGTAGGTTAGACCTGCTGAGAGAAGTTAACCACAGATAATGGAGGGAGGATAGATCTGTTTGAGTGTGTTCTGCTTACTGCTGCAGCATTTGTCCTCTAAATGTTGAGGAAAGGGTCACTTTGCAACAAACTGTATGTTCTTTAAAAAGATGAGCTGGTTGAATAATCAGAAGACTTGAATCTCTGATCAGAGCTCACTATTACTGTGTTACCTGGGGCTAATAAGTAAATGAAATCTTTTCCTTTTTAATCTATATTTTACTTTTTTACATCTTAATTTTCTGTAGAAAGAGGCACAAATAATAATCCTTGTCTATTTATCTCCTATGGATAAAGATAAAAGTGAACATATTTTAGAAAATGTAAAGTCCTGCGCAAGGTTGTAATACTTTTGGAATCCTTAACTGATATATCCACATGGTTTATTTTGTAACCATTATAAATTTACTTGACAAAATGTTTTCTATACATGGGAAAACTACCATTATAGTAAGTGAAAAGCATAGAGTATGAAACTATATATATAGTATGGGGTCAACCAAGATTTTAAATAGATGGAAAAAAACACAAATATACTAAAAAGTTGGGGTAATTGAAGTAATGACATTGTGGGCAATTTCTCCTGCCCCTTTTTTCTGTATGTGTGTGTGTGTGTGTGTGTTTCTTTTCCAATTTATATAATAAGCATTTAGCATTCATAGTTGGAAGACAGAGCATTTTTGTAAAATACTCTTATGCCCCTCTCTGTAGTAGTCTCATGTACATTTTCTGTCTGTAAGATATAATCCTAATATTGAACTCCTTCCAAAGTACCCTTACTTTGTGGTTTACCACATTATTCCCATTAGTTGCTTTCAGATAAATCTGAGTACATTTTCAAAATTCCCTTTTTGTTCCCTTTGTTCTACAGATGTACCCTTTTCAACCTTAAAACCACCTGAAATTTGTCCTCCATTGTTGGTAAACAGCACTGCTAAACTTCATGTTTTAGTTATTTTCTAGAGATTACTGTAAAACAAGATTGTCTTACAACCTCAGTGAAGAACTGAAACCAAATAAAGAATATTTAGCCACTTTGTTCAGTAGGGCAGGATATGCTCCCACTTAGAGGAAGGTCTGAAATAGTCTTGCTTTCCCCTTAACTTATTTTAAGCACTACACATGCCATCTTATATTGCACTAGGCTCAGCCCTGATCCCTAAAATAAAGGGAATTGTTTGCATAGTTTTTATACACATTGTATTGTCTTTATCACTTAGAGTTTCTGGTGAATGAGACAGTTTTAAAACAGCAGTATTTAAAATGTTACCAGATTTTTCTCAGTTTTACTATTTATCATATATTGATTGGCCTTGAGAACTTAAGCACCTCTGTTGTGACCATTGATCTTTATTTATACTGGAGTATCATATTTCCTGCTGTTTTCTTTGTTAACTCTCAGAACCATCTTTGATTCATCCCTCTTGTGTTCTAAATATTTCTTCACTTGCAGACCATGACTCTTTCTTCATAATTTTTCTTATAGACTATCCTTCACCCTTCCCACTCTTCTTGGCTATTAGTCTACTCTGTCTCCTGGTTAGCCTTTTTAATTCCAGTCTGTCTCCCTTACCCTCAGTCCATTCTGTACACCACTGTCAAATTATTCTTCTTCAAACACGAGAACCGTTATGTTATTCCTCTCTGAGAAGCTTTGATTGACTATCTGTTATTCAAGTTTAGATTCCCCTGCCTGCTATTGGAGACTCTTCACATTTTGACTTGACATACTTCCCCTAAATTATCTCACACTAATCTCCTGTGTGAACGTCCTGCTCCAGTCAGGTCAGTCTCTATTCATGTCCCAGAGATACTTTGGGCCTTTTCTGACGTTGTCTTTTATCCTCTTCCCTTCTCGTATGCCTGTGTGGATTCTTTCCATTCTTTAAGTTCCTGTGTAGCTTTTCTTGGTTATTAAAGTCCACAGTGATCTGTATTCTGAGATTCTGTAGTATGTAACAATCTATATTTGATACTGTAATAATTATATTGCATACTAAAGACTCTGTTAAGAGTTCTGTAATATTTAAAGTTTCCAGGATGAATTCACATATCCTGCATCCCTGGATAGTCATCTAACCTCTCCTAGTCATCACCACGGAGCACAGTAATTCCCCAAACATTCTATTTATCCATTTAGTAAATAAACTTTTGGAAGCCTCTTTCCTAAATTTACTTAAAACTGCATGACCCCTGCCCCCCTCTTCTAACCTTGATCTCATTTATCATTGTTTGATTTCTGGAATAGGACAGAACAGGATTTTGTTTTGTTTATTAAGAATTCTAAAAATGTTTATTGATAACTTTCATATCTCTCCTTAAATCATTCCTTCTCCAGCCAAAACCTGTTCTTGTAACATTGCTTATATGCTATGCTTTCCAGTTCTTTTGCCATTTTTGATAATAGTTCTGTTTTGTCAATGTCTCTCGCAAAACAAGGGCCCACAAATAAAATATAGGCCAGTGCAGTTCACAGAGAGACTGTTATTTCTGTGCTCTGGAGAACATGAAAATGGATATAGCCTTAAAATTGCCCGTATCTTTATAACAGTCACCCTATTGGTGAAGACTTAAGCATTAAAACTCCAGATCTCTTCCATGGGGCTACTGTAAATCTACCCTGTATTGCCTTTTAAATTATGAATACTAGATCTCATGACTGAGTTGTTATTTCTGTGTTGACTGCTAAGGAACTCAGCCAAACTTGAAAATCTACCTCTTGCAAGCCTTTGTTGTTGTTTAGTCGCTAAGTCGTGCCCAACTCTTTTGCGACCCCATGGACTGTAGCCCTCCAGGCTTCTGTCTCCATGGTGTATCCCAGGCAAGAATACTGGAGTTGGTTGCCGTTTCCCTCTCCAGGGAATCTTTCTGACCCAGGGATCAAACTCAAGTTTCCTGCATTGGCAGGCAGATTCTCTACCACCATCAGGGACATTCTTGCAAACTTTTAAAATTTTATGTTTACTAACCTATCCCTGGCTTCATATTTTTCCCCTTCCCTTCTTCTCCTCTCCCCTCCCCTCCCCACTTAATCATTTTTACCTGTTGATCTTGCTGTGTAAGATTTATATTAGCAAGCTGCCACAAATCCTTTTTTAACTTTTAATTTAATTTAAAATATAAAATGCCAAAATATGAACATACCTTCTTTGTATGTAAACTTTTT
Source organism: Okapia johnstoni (assembly GCA_024291935.2). Taxonomy (NCBI): domain Eukaryota; kingdom Metazoa; phylum Chordata; class Mammalia; order Artiodactyla; family Giraffidae; genus Okapia; species Okapia johnstoni. Next base: position 84,360,144 of record CM044311.1, on the reverse strand, counting down.
TGTTTAGATTATTAACATTCCCTCAATGTATACTCCTTTCTCTCCTGTAAAATAAATCATCTATGATGCAAATACACTGGTAGTTATTAGTATTACCTAAATTTTCCTTCATTTTTTCCAAAAGTGCTTAGTAAATATAACCTAAGTATTTAATTGTGCCATCACACTGCATGTATATTTTTATAGCCTGTCTTTATAATAACTGCTTGTATGTCTGAGGTTGTTTTATTTATTTTATTCAGTTTTTCTCTTAGAAAATTGAGGGTTTTTATTGATGTGATAAATTGATAGTTTACATTATGAAAAAGTAGATATTATGAAAGGAAGACTTGCAGTGAAAGGGTTTTAGATAAGATTGTATCCTAAGGTTTATAAGTAAGCATAGTAAAACTGAATACTCTTACTTCTTTCAATAGCTGGACAGAACTTACACTGGCTTACAGACTCTTGGAGCAGAGACGGTAGGTTATTTTCCTGCAGTATTATTTGGGAACAAGTAGAATGAAAATTGATCTTCATTTTTAATTTGGAAAAACATGAATGCTAAATTTAAAAAAAGTTTCTCCCCCATTTTTCTTTATTTTTTAAAAATTGTGATAAATTTACACATAAAATTTACCAACTTAATCATTTTTAAGTGTTGATGCTGCTGCTGCTAAGTCGCTTCAGTCATGTCCAACTCGGTGCAACCCCCGAGACGGCAGCCCACCAGGCTCCCCCGTCCCTGGGATTCTCCAGGCAAGAACACTGGAGTGGGTTGCCATTTCCTTCTCCAGTGCATGAAAGTGAAAAGTGAAAGTGAAGTCGCTCAGTCATGTCCAACTCCTAGTGACCCCATGGACTGCAGCCTACCAGGCTCCTCCGTCCATGGGATTTTCCAGGCAAGAATACTGCAGTGGGTTGCCATTGCCTTCTCCGTTTTTAAGTGTTAAGTGGTATTAAATATATTTACATTTTTGTGCAGCTGTCACTACCATCCATCTCTAAAGAACTCTTTTCATCTTGGAAAACTGAAACTACCCATTGATAATAACTCATCCTCTGCCCACAACCCCTGGAAACCACTCTTCTACTTTCTCTATGAATTTGACTGCTCTGCCATATATGTAGAATCATACAGTGTTCTTGTGTGTGTGTGTGACTGCCATATTTCACTTAGTACAGTGTTTTCAAGCTCATATACATTGTAGCGTGTCAGAATTTCCTTGTTTTTGAAGCTGCAGTCTCAGTCACGTCCAACTCTTTGTGACCCCGTGGACTATAGCCTGCCAGGCTCTTCTGTCCATGGGATTTTTTAGGCAAGAATACTGGAGTGGGTTGCCATTTCCTTCTCCGGGAGATCTTCCCGACCCAGGGATTGAACTCAGGTCTCTCTCATTGCAGGCAGACTCTATCGTCTGAGACCTCAGGGAATCTCTTTTTTTAAGGCTGAGTAACATTCTTTTGTTGGTATATATCACATTTTGTTTATCCATTTATCTGCCAATGAAAGCACTTGAGTAGCTTCAATCTTTTGGCTATTGTAAATAATGCTTCTGAGAATGTGGATCTATCTGAGTCCCTGTGTTTAGTACTTTTGGGTGTATAACCAGAGGTGGAATTGCTGGATCATACAGTAATTCTATTCTTGAATTTTTGAAAAACTGCCACACTGTTTATCATAGCAGCAGCACCATTTCACCTTCCCACCAGCAGTGCATAAGCATTTCAGTTTCTCCACATCTTTGTCTGCACTTGTTGTTGTTTCTTTGTATTATCCAGTAGGTGTGAGGTGGTATGTCATTGTGGTTTGGGTATACATTTCTGTAATGATTATTGATGTTGAGCATCACTCAATGGTTTGTTGGCCATTTATATATCTTCTTCGGAGAAATGTTAATTCAGATCCTTTGTCCATTTTTTAATTGAGTTGTTTGGTTTCTTGTAGCTGATTTTTAGGAGGTCTCTCTATATTCTCGATATTAATCTCTCATCAGATATTTTTCGCAGATATTTTTTCCCATTCTGTGACTTTCCTTTTCACTCTCTTATTGTGTCCTTTGATGCACAGAAGTTTAAAATTTTGATGTAGTCTCTGTGGTTTTTTTAATCTGTACATTTTGTATCATACCCAAGAAATCATTGCCCAATTCAGTGTTATGATCCTTTGCCTCTATATTTTCTTTTATGAGTTATATTGTTTTAAGTGTTATGTTTAGGTCTTTGATCTACTTTGAGTTAATTTTTCCATATGGTATAAAGTAAGCATCCATCTTCATTCTAATGCATGTGGATCTCCAGTTTTCTCAGCACTGTTTGTTGAAAAGACTATCCTTTTCCCAATCAGTGGTCTTGACACCCTTCAGAAAATAATTTGGCCATATATGTGAGAGAGATTCTTTTTTGTGTGAGAGTATATTCTAGGCTGATGATCTATGTGCCTATCTTTATGCCAGTACCACACTCTTTTAATTACTATAATTTTGTAATAATATCTTTTGAAATCAGGAGGTATGAGACCTTCAATTTTGTTTTCTCACCCCATCTCTGCTCCCCCCCTCCTTTTAGTGTTCATGATATATAAGCAGTAGCCATTTTGATGAGAATTAGCTAAGTTAAACCTTACTCTCTTTATGGAAATGTGCTGTGTTAGGTCAGAACATATTTATTGATCATGTACCATATGCTAGGCACTGGTTCAGGTACTGAGGACACAAAAATCAACAAATGAGAGCGGCTACAATTCTCAAGGGGTTTTATTCTTGGTAGTGTTGAGAGTGGGGAGAAGGTATATAGTAAACGTAAATGCAGATAAGATAATTTCACTTACAAATGAGTGCTATAAAGAAGAGAAGAGATGGAAGACAAGGGAATTGCTTTTGCTAGGTTAGTTAGGGACGGCCTCTCTGAAAAGGTGACTTCTGATTGAGACCTAATGATGAGAAAGAGGCAGTCATGTGAAGATTGGGGGAAGAGTGTTCTAAGGTACAGAAACACTAACTGGAAAGTCTGAAGTTTTATGATTGGTTTCATTGAGTTATTTATTAAGCTAGATTAGATTATATCCTTGGGTAAATCCTTTAGTTATTGAGATTGAAGTATAACTAGGAATCATTTGCCACATCTCTTAGAGCACCGTGTTCTGAGATGGGTTTGGGGCTTTCTGTGACATTGATGATGGATTCATGAGCCCAGTTGTTGCACGGTTGTATAGGTAGTGGATGTTGAGCTCCATCGGCATTCTCTGGGAGAAGACTCTGTTTATCCTCAGTCCTCTGAGTCAGACATCTCAGATGCCCCACCATCCTTGCCTTTGACCATTCCAGCTCCCATGAAAGCGTCCTCACCGATAAAGCAGTCACATGAGCCAGTACCTGATACCTCTATGGAGAAAGGTAATATATATTTTTCCACGTATGGAAATGCATTTTACCTTGTAAGAAGTGTTCCTTTCCCTCACTTGATAGTGAACCGCTGTCTTCAGCAAGTTATGAGTATATGGAAAAGAAATTTTCCCTAAGTAGGCATGCTGCTCCCCTACAGAGAAGTAGTATGAAAATAGCCAAGTCCTTACTCTTCTCAGAAATTTTTTTTCATAAAGTTTTGCCAACATTTCATAGAACCTAGAACTCACCGAGAAAAGCATTTTTATTCTTTGATGAATATAATGGTTTCCTCTGATAGATACAGGAAGACTTTCTTGTTTGGACCCTGATTGTGTGAACAAGAAGCTTGAATATTAAGTATCTAATCTTACTTAAAATACAATATAAGATTTATTATCATGCATTTTGACCATGGCATCACTTCATTTAATAGGTATATAAGCATATAGTGAAGTATTTAGGTGTTCACTTATGTAACACATACAAATACAATATAAAATTGATTCTGAATCGTATTGATTTAATTGGTAAGCCTACATTTTAATGTGTGTTAATGTTTTAGTTCTTTTATAAAAATCTCAACTTTATTGCTCTTAAATTTTAGTTGCATCGTTTTTATGGGCCTTTTAATAAAATAGGATGTCATTAGATTAAGCACGTGCTTTCTTTTGAGTTTTTCCTCTTTGAACAGTTTTTCAATTCATATTTAAAAAGTGGGAGAACATAATGAGTTTGTGTAAATTTTATTATATACTGTTAGTTAATATGTTTTCTGATTTTTTGAAAGAAGCATTTTAATGAAATATGATTGTAGATGTGATCATTACATTTCACCCCAAAATATATAAAGCGGTATTAAATACCTGTCTACTCTGTTTATTTTACTACTGGTAAATGGCTTAAATGGTTGTTGAAATGATAAGGAATTTCAGAGTGATTGATGACTTATTTGCCTCTTTCATTTCAAGAAGGATTCCCAGCCAACACTGAAGCTGAGAGACACACTACATTTTATTCTTTGCCATCTTCATTGGAACGAACACCCACCAAAATGACAGCATCCCAGAAGGTTACCTTTTGTTCTCATGGCAATTCAGCTTTTCAGCCAATAGCATCGAGCTGCAAAATTGTGCCACAAGGTCAGATTCCTAACCCTGAGTCACCTGGAAAATCCTTCCAGCCTATCACCATGAGCTGCAAGATTGTCTCAGGTATACATGATGTATGTGAAGTTGATGTGTGTAAAAATTGTTAGAATGACAAAGCAAAGTGGGTTTGGTTGGTTGGTTGTTTTTTTTAAACTTCTTCTAAGCAGGGTTTCTGTGTAGTTAGCAAGCAAGCTAGGGACTTCCCTGGCAGTCAGTGGTTAAAGCTGCACTTCCACTGCAGGGGACACAGGTTTGATCCCTGGTAGAGAACAAAGATCCTACACGCCGCGTGGCAGACCAACCAACCAGACAATAGCAACAGAAAACCCAGAAGGTTAATCACTGTTGATTTGCAAACCTGAAGTGTCACAAAATAGAAACAAGAGTCATCCATACAGAAACGATTGAGGAAAGAAAGAAAATTCAAAGCAGTCAAATTTTCATCTAGAATCAGCACAGGCAAATTGTTTGCTAGGATGTCTGATGGAAAGCTAAGGTAGGAATTAAGTTCGAGGATTATATTTGGAAACCAGAGTGACTAATAAACAGAGAAAACTTAATGGCCTTTGGTTTGTAGTTGAGCTTCAGGGGTTGGTTTGAAGTTGAGATATCTTTTACAGTCACTAGCCACACTAGAAATTTACTCATTCCTATTTATGATCAGTAGGTAGTTCTGAGGCTTCATTTTCACTGAGGTTGAAGTGTCCACTTCATCACAAGTTTTACATTTATGTTAGGTAAACTTCTAGTAGAAATATGCTTTATAGTTTTGGCTGTGCCACCTCAGAGAAGACATGAAAGAAAGTCAATAGAAATACCTAGGCAGAAGGAGGAATCTATATAATACTTAAATGAAGGGCGGGGGTAGTCTTCAGTGCTAAAAATAGCTAAGCAGAAACATCCAAGTCCTTGAAACTGATGATAGGTAAAGAATGTATAATTTTACACCGCACCCCACCCCCATTTAGAAGCATTTTGGAACTTGCTGCTTCAGAGGTGGAGTTGGCTGAACATATAAATTGTTTTGAAGTTTAGAGAAACTCGTGGATGACCGATTTGATCACTGCCAGTTGAGGGTGTTTAATGGTGTATTGGTCGGTAACCTTTGAGAGTGTTCTATGGAAACATGGATCTCTGGATTGTGTCTGTGACATGGTATTGAGAGACACTTTTGGGTGGATGAGTTTTATATTTTCCTATCAGAAATTCATTGCAAATCAAGATTTGGTTCCTAAGTCGAGATGTTCACTTAGTAATTTCCTCCCTCACTTTAGTGTCTTCAAGTGTAACCAGTATTATAACAACCTGCCCAAGTTGTTATTACCTAGGGATTCAGCAGTTCCGCACTTATCTAAAGCACTCGGTTTTGAACTTCAATGTGGTACTGGGGGGTCTTGTTAAAATACTGATTTACATTCAGTAGATCTAGGGTAGGACCTCAGAATCTACTTCTAACAGGCTCCTTGCTGCTGTTACTGCTGCTTCTGCTGCTACTGCTGGTCCATGGATAAGGATGTAGAGTGTGAAATACTCTAGTCCCTGGCCTCAGCTGCTGCTACTGCTCTCAGTACCTGAAACTTAAAATTTCATTCTCTTCTCCCAGTTTGTCACCTTGGTCCTGGTGGCTCTGCCCCTCTTCCATTTTCTTTAGCATCCTCTTAGATAGACTGAATATATCTCTTTTGTTTAGTTTATTTTGTTTTTCTTTTTCATTAATAAAGGTTCCCCCATATCAACCCCAAGTCCTTCGCCATTGCCTCGAACCCCAACTTCCACTCCAGTCCATGTGAAGCAAGGCACTACCAGTTCTGTTATTAATAATCCTTATGTTATCGTGGACAAGCCAGGGCAGGTTATTGGAGCCTCCACTCCTACTGCAGGTGTGTGTTTGAACTGAACAATATTCATGCAATCCCCAAGGTGACTTAGTAGCCAGATAATGGGAGAATGAAATCTTCAACCATGAACAGAGGAGGGAATATATAAGAGTAACTCCAGTGCTCTTTCTCCGAGAGAAGATTTACTTTTTGTTGAAGTTGTATTTCTAGAAATTAAGTTTTTTTTTTCCTAAAGATTCAAACTGAGTCATAATTAATTTTCTAAAAAGAGAAAAATGTAGATTTTGTTCTCATTTAGAAGGTATTTTTTTGGACAATGTGGTTATTAAATTTTCCAAATTAAGCTTTAGAACAGGAATAGCTTTCTGAGCCATATATGTTTTTCCTCAGTGATAAAGGTAATCTTTACTTTTCCACTAATTAGGTAAAACTTGCATGTGGGAGGGAAACTGAACTCTAGTTATTTTTTTTAAAAAAACTGTAATGGTAAGAATAAGAAGTCCTTGGATTCACTGTGTTTATCATTGTAACCTCAAATAAATAGAGTGCTTTTCAGATTGCTTTGAGGTACTTAAAACATTTTACTTATTCTCTTCAATAAACTGTTTAAACACATGCTCCTCTGTGTAAACTTTCCTGTAGCCTTCACTTCTAATTAAGAAATAAAATAAGAAGAATGACTATAATGAGACTGATTTTTTTTTTAAACTCACTTGTTAACACAGATTAATGTATTTGGGCCTTTGCAAGTATTTGGAAAAGTTATGTTCTTTAACAGTGATTATAATTCTAGAACTCCTTTAAGAAAATGCTACTTTCAGAGATTCCCTTTTGAATACACTTAGGGATGCTAAGAAGGTGTCCTTTGAGGATGTTTAGTTTTAGGAATAAGCTAGTCTCTGCAGGCAAGTTTGGTAAATGGAGGAGGTGACCAAAATTAGTCCATTTTTAGTCTTGACTACTGTTGACTGTTGATAATGTGACTTATTTTGATCAGATCCTAAAGACAGTTGTACTTATAGAGTACAAACTGTTTAATGTTGTCAGTATTTTGCAACAGGTGTAACCTTCTAGTGAAACTACTTTGAAGGAACTCAGGTTCGCTTGAATGCATACATTTTGGCACATTGTGAAATAACCAGCACCATTATGTTACAGTGTCTCTTTCTATAAAAGTACAGATACATAATGTCTACTTAGTTTACTTATTCTACTATACTTCCTTATTAGCTTCTTGTCCCTTTTTAGGATGAAGTGGTCAACTTAATGGGATGAGTCCTTAAGTGTTTTTTCTATAATATCCTCCTGGTTGTAAGTTTTCAACCCTTCAAAATGAATAGTAAATAGTGGGGAGAAGAGCAGGGTGGTGGAAAATGGCTTCAAAATTCCATTTTGTAAATTTTACTTTGTTCATACTTTGTTTTTAAATCAACTTTTCTTGTCAGGAAGTCCTACCAGCAAGCTCTCTACTGCCTCTCAGGCCTCCCAAGGAACAGGTTCCCCAATTCCTAAAATTCATGGAAGTAGTTTTGTAACATCTGCTGTCAAGGTAACACTCTTATTGCACTTTGCTAGTTTCTAAAATGGTACATTCAGGTTGAGCCAGGATTTGTCAGGTGATACTGCAGATTTCATAAAGTAGAATCTTCAAGCTAAAAACTATCATAAATTGGTTATTCAGCCTGTCATTGTCTTGGCTGCCTATGGCTAGAGCCTCGGAGGTAAAAACTCTCAGAATTCCTGAAAATTCAAAGATCATCTCTTACATGACTAGTGCTAACACAGCATAGCATTTCTTTATTTAGCCACTTAATGGTGATGATACTGAATAGTTTTCTGATCCAAGGCGAGGTTTTTCTCTAAATTCAGTGTAGTCTGTGATCACTTTTTTATAAGAATGCCTGAATTGTAAAAACTCCCTTAATGGCCTTAATTCTCTACCAGTGTATTTTTTCATGTTTGTTGATGGTATTTCATTACAGTTAAGCAGTGCTCTTAACTTTGTTGCTTGCCCCCAGCATTTTGGAAAATTGCCTCTGAGAATTGACTTTTGTATTTGAGAACTAGAGACAAATGACAGTAATTTTGAATTTTGACCCTTGTTGTCTTGCTAATTGTTCTTTTTGCTGTATTGTTTTTAAAATTCTTAGTGAAAAATAGCCCTCTGCATCCTGAGTACTTATTCCACAGTAAGGATAACAGATCAAGTTACAAGTAGTGTTAAAAGGGTGTGTGTACTGAAACACTGTAACTACCTGTTACATTCATTTGTAATTCAGTGCCTAGACTCTAGGGATAGAAAAGGAAATAAAATATAGTGCCTGTCCTCCAGTAGTATCTGGCAGGGAACTGGACACGAAACCAGTGAGTCAACCAGACATTAGAGATTGTATGATAGGAGTCTTTGCAGCTTATAGTGGGCACAGATGAGTGGGTTCTTGCCAAGTTATAGCCTTACTTTGAATTAGCCTCAAAAGCAATAATTAAAATGCAGGTGGACTTGGAAGATCCCAAAGAGTTTTGGATTTTTGTTTTGCTTTTTGGTGTATGTTGCTGGAGAATGTCACAGGCTTGTATTAAATATAAGTTATTAGAGTATCTGAAATCACTGACTGTATCCTAATTGTACAATACATATTTTTATAAACACAGCAGGAGGATTCTTTGTTTGCATCTATGCCGCCTCTTTGCCCAATTGGGAGTCACCCTAAAGTTCAAAGCCCCAAACCTATAACTGGAGGACTTGGAGCTTTCACAAAAGTAAGTATTCATGAGGGGATTATCCCACAAGTTGATAAGTTCTTGTTACAGAATCTTTTCTGTGGCACGTTGGAGTTGATTGATGCTACCACCCCACAACATGAAACTTTTTTTAGTGTGTTTCGTCTGTAAGATTGGATCCTACTTCCAAGACGTGCTTCCATTTGTTTAGTGGTGTTGACAGGGCTTCCCCTGGAGTTCAGAAAGATGGGAACTTCAGCGAGCATCAACGGTGAATTTCTCTCTAGTGCCATTCTGCTACCAGTGCCGAAAACACATGACCAGAATGGTTTGCAGATACACTGAATCAAGTCCACACCCTACTTTTGGTCCCTTTAATAGCTATTACGGGCTGTATTAGGCTTCCCAGGTGGCTCAGTGGTAAAAGAATACCTGCCAATGCAGGAGCCACAGGAGACGTGGGTTCAGTCTCTGGGTCAGGAAGATCATCTGGAGAAGGAAATGACAACCCACTCCAGTATTCTTGCCTGAGAAATCCCATGGACAGAGAAGCCTGGTGGGCTACCATCCTTGGGGTTGCAAAGAGTTGGACACTGCTGAGCATGCATGCATGCTGATTTAAGGCTATATTTAAGCAGTATTTTTACCCATCTAGTGGAGTCGTTTTTTATGGACCAGGCTTCATTAATTCCTGCAGACAGAATAAATTCAAATATTAGTAGCATTGTTCGTGGACTGTTTATTCATTGTCATTATCATGTTTGTTGCAAGGTAATCATCAAACAAGAACCTGGTGAAGCCTCTCATGTACCTGCAACAGGAGCTGCCAGCCAGTCACCACTCCCTCAGTATGTGACTGTGAAAGGGGGTCACATGATAGCTGTGTCCCCTCAAAAACAGGTTCTAACTGCTGGAGAAGGGACGGCCCAGTCACCAAAGATTCAGCCCTCCAAGGTTCGTGTTGGGTAAGGGTGGGGAAGTCAACCTGTCAGTGAACATTGTTTGCCTGAGTCATGGCCAAGTGCTTCAGAGATTCAGGGTGAGAGCATCGTTGACGATCCTGGGAAAGCTTGTGGATGAAAGTCAGTATTAAATCTACCTGTTCTTGCCATAGTCATTGACAAGAGCAGGAACATGTTTTGTAGAGGGGCCGGGGACAGTCCAAGAGGCGAAGGGACACTGTGTTATCTCTCTGGCAGTAAAGGCAATTGACGTCGTGGACATAACTGTCTACTTAATTCAGGTTTAAAATGGGTAACGGAAAGGATTGAGGTCCACTGTTTACTTGTTTATTTCTGATAGGAGAGTGCTATAGTTTGTACCTCTGATGTCCTGGCTGTGTGATCTGTTGAGTGATTCTGGCTCCTTAGAGAGTTTATTTTCTTTATTATCTGGAGGTTTGGGGAATTTACATATTGGGAGAATTGTAAAGCAGAGATACATGTTTCCCTGTATCTGTGGTGCTTAGGAGTGCCAGAGTTTATCCTGCTCTTAATTATGTATTGTCTTAATCCTCAGACAACCTTGCAAGGTGGCTATTTTCACCGCCGTTCTACAAATGAGGAAGTTGTGGCTCTTGAGAGGTTAAGCAACTTCTTTGAGAGCATACAGCTATTGTAATAAGTGACAGAGAATTTGAACCCAGGTCTAGTGACTCCAAAACTCCCCATTCTGGACCTGTTAAAATTTGTGGGCCATTGTCTGTAACCTTAGCGTGCTTTTAGAACATCCAGAGTTAAAATTATTTCACTTAATTTAGGGCAGATATATCCTAAAGCTATTACAAGTATTATGTGAAGTGCTTGCTTTTCAACTTTAAAATAGGAAAAGGTTTTAGATATTTTGGTTAGTCTAGATAGCTGCATGTAGATTGAGTTAAAAATTCATAGTGTTATAGGTGGTCCTAAAATCTGTAAGAGTTCATTAACTACTTTCCCAGACTTATCTGCTTATAAGACTCAACTGATGATTAAGAATGTATAGATACTGAGGCCTCCATCTCAGACTTACTGATCAGAACTTCTTGGGGGCCTTGGGAGTTTGGATTTTTAACAAGCTCTCCTGTTGACTCATATGATCAGGCAAATTTAGGAACCATAGAGCTACAGCATCAAATCTGACTTTGGGGTTTCCATAGGTAGAATCACTAAAACAGGCAACCCTCAGCTACTTCCTGATGCTTTTTCTGTTGTTTTGGCCCCAGGGATAAACATTTTGTCCAGATTCTTTTCGTGAATCAGTTACTGTCATCTGGTCTTCATACTCAGATATGTAGACATGTCCTATATGTTGTTTAAAATCTATTTTGGTTCACCTAGAAATACATGGTATTTCTGATTTGGGTTTTGAATCATTATAGCATTGCTCTTTGTCCTCAGAAACTCTGAGAAGTTTCCACTTTTTGCTGCTTTTGCATTTTGCAAATCTGTTCACCCAGTAATATTGGCTTTCTTGTCACGTTGCCACCTGCCTAATGGCAAGGTAGGACCAAGAGAAAGTGGATGATGGGTTTGTGCTAGAATAAAATCATGCCTTGAATAAAATGTAAAGGCACCTGATAAGAAAAGCCACAGAAGTGTGAAAAAATTGCAGAGAAGCAGCAGAACATGAGAAAAGACATCTATTCCAGAAATTTAGTACCTGCTTTAGACTCAAGATAAGGAGCTGTGTGCATGTACAGGCTGTCCCTCTTATTGCTGAGGTGCAGTGAGAGAAAGCAAGTCAGAAAACAGAAGGGTGAACAGAATGGTACCCTTTTACCTTCCACACAGCTTTGGCACAATAGAAATAACAGCTTAGTGTTCTCATAGGGATAGAGGTGCTGCTTTTGACACGAAAGAGACAACTAAGGAATTGGTAGTTCACATGAGAAGGAAGCAATGTGGTTTAGTTGAAAGAGCATGAGCTTTGTAATTAGAGATTGTTACCCACTTAGATCTCAGCCACTTATTACCTGTGTGAACTGAGCAGAGTCATCTCTCTGAGCCTTGTTTTTTCATCTAGTAAAAGGGAACATAACCCTTTCTTTGCCTTTCAGTGCTGTAGGAGAATTAGAGATCATTGTATATAGAGGACCTCACACAGAGCAAGTGCTAAATCAGTGATGGCATATAATGTTATATGAGATATTGATGTGTGAGTACCATGGAATAGTTGCTATCATTGAGAACAAAATCATAAGTGGCTGTATTTTTCAGTGTCTGGAGGGAAAATCACATATATGAATCCTCAGCTTCAGGTTGCTAGTTTCTGACTTGCAGAGGTCTGTACAGTACACAGGGAGGGCAGGAATAAAAACACCAAATCAAAGCATGGATCAGAGGTAAGTGTTTATAACAGTGCAGAACAAAGGCAAAACTGCTTTGTGAAACTGTTGATAGAAGGAAACTTGGAAAGTAGAGACAAGTGTTGTGGGAGGGGAAGAAGAGAACAGTTGGTAGCCTGGAGAATTCCAGGGACTTGGTGGGCTGCCTTCTGTGAGGTCGCACAGAGTGGCAACCCTGAAGCGACTCCAGTACTCTGGACTGGAAAATCGCATGTATGGAGGAGCCTGGTAGGCTGCAGTCCATTAGGTCACTAGGAGTCAGACACGACTGAGTGACTTCCCTTTCACTTTTCACTTTCGTGCATTGGAGAAGGAAATGGCAACCCACTCCAGTGTTCTTGCCTGGAGAATCCCAGGGATTGGGGAAGCCTGGTGGGCTGCCGTCTATGGGGTTGCACAGAGTCAGACACGACTGAAGCGACTTAGTAGTAGCAGTAGCATCAGTTCATCTTGTGAGTGGTTTGTTCTTGATGGACAGGCTCTGCTAATAAAAACTGCCCTCCTGTGGCCAACATGATAATGTTTTATTTGACTCTTGGAGAGATTAGGTACATCATATTCTGGACATTTTGAGCCAGTTGAGTGTGAGGATAGAGGCTGGCACAAGGAGGGAAAAGCAAGCCAGATGCATGGGATTGGGGAGAAAAATTAAAATATGTGCATGTATGTATTATTTTCCTTGTTTTTACATTGAAGTAAAGTTTGTGTACAGTACTCTATGTTACCAGTGTACAGTGTAGTGATTCACAATTTTTAAATGTTATATTCAATTTATACTTATAAAATACTGACTGTATTCCCTGTGTTGTACAGTATACCCTTGTAGCTTATTTTATACCTAATAGTTTGTACGTCTTAATCCTCTAGCCCTGTACTGCCCCTCCTCCCTTCCATTTCCCCACTGGTAACTACTAGTTCATTCTATCTATGAGTCTACTTCTTTGTTGTTATATTCATTAGTTGTATTTTTTCATATCCACGTGTAAGTGATATCATATGCATATATCATTTCCCTTTTAGATCTTTGTTTTCTTTGTTAATTTAGGAACATGAAAATAGATTATATGTAATTTAGCTTAGTCAATGGATTATTAAGTGTGATATATTTTGGAAATGTAAAGACAGACATCCTAGGAAAAAAGTTCAACTACTGGAACAGAAATTACCAAACTAGAAGCTTAAATAAGCTTATTTCTCTCACACATAAAAGACCAGTAGGCAGTTCTGGTGTGTTGGTTCCACAGTCCTCAAGCATGTAGACTCCATCGTGTTTCTCTGTCATTTTCAAAATTTGGTTTTCATCCTGTGGGCCACTTTATCTCATGCCACCATGTTCACATTTCTGGTCAGCAGGAAGAGGGGAGGGGAAAGGTTTTAGGGAGAGCAGAACTGAAGAGTTCACACATCACTTCTGTTCCTGTCCCTTTAGCCAGAAAGGAGATGTCAAACCTAGATGTGAAGGAGCTGGGAAATAGTATTCTGTGTGGCCATGACCATACCTGAAAATTGGAGGTTCTACTGTGAGAGAGAAGCAGAGAATAGATATTGGGGTTCAGCTAGGATATATTCCTAAAAGGAGACCTGCTTTAATAGGGTGAATTTTCAGTTTTAGTAGCTATCCCAGTACCCTCTGAGTGGCTGGACAAATTTATCTTTCTACCAGCAGTGAACAAAAGTTCCTGTCTCCCCATATCCTCTAGCCAGTTCTTGGTATTATCAGGCTTTAAAACTTTCCCCTCTAGTCTGATGGTTGGAAAGTACTTTCTTCTTTATCTCTTTTGCTTTTAGAAGGTAGATCTTTTGCTATTCTTATAACCTTGTATAAGTCTTTTTATCTAGTTTCTGGTGAGTTCTTTTTATAAAATAAAGAATTGGGGAGTGGGGAACACTGCCCCAGTTTTCCATTAATTAAGTTGTTTCTTCTAATTGAAAATCGTACTATTGACCTTGTTTTAAAAGAGCTCCAAAGTATTTTCTTACTTCAAAGAGTTTATAGTCTTTTCAGGACAATGTATTTCTAACTTTCATTGTTTGGCGCTGGAACCTTTTTTTAAAAAATTGAATTAAATGTTTTTCTAGCTTACACTTTTTCTGTTTTAATTGAATGTCTACCTTTAAGGAAAGATTAAAGGATATAGAAAAAGATAACTTTTCTTAAAAATCAGTTGGAAGAGGTGTCACGTTATACCATATAATGAACGACATTAATTGCTAGATGTTCTAATGATGAAGAAATAATTGCTTCAGACAGAGAAAGCACAGAAGGAATTAATGAAGAGGTGATATTTAAAAGTATATAGTGGAATCTATAGTTTATATATGAGAATGTTTATTGCAGTTTTCATAATGTGAAGTTTAAAGTTACCCAGATAGTGACACAGCAGTGATATATTTACTTAGATTATGGTATATCCATTCTAATACATTATTTTTTGTTCACCTAAAAATGTTTTTGAAAAATAATAGCATTGAAAATCCCTGTAACTTGATGTTAAATTTAAAAATTATAAAACTATATATATCCTAATCTTTGTTTCAAAATGTACATTAAAAAGAATCAGAAGTAAATAAATACTGCATTAAAATATTAGATTATTTCAAGGTGAGTAGAGTTTTATTTTTTCTTTTTATTTGTTTGTCCTAAGTATTTTTTTAACATATACTACTTTTTGTAATTAAAGTAAGTTATAGATAGTAGCTGGGGTTAAGACAAAAGCTGTAACACTTTATTGTAATAATATCCAGATTGTGAGAAATACTGCTGTTCACATCATAGATAGCATTCCTAGACAACTGAATTAGACAGTATATGTGTTGTGTCTAGGAGTTTGCTTTGTTCTTTGCTGGAACAGAGTGACTGTGCTGTTTTAAGACCTCGAAGGACTATGAGAAGAAACACTGCTGGATTCTTCTCTATTTTGAACAGGTTGTTGGCGTGCCAGTTGGGTCTACTCTGCCTTCAACAGTAAAGCAGGCTGTGGCAATCAGTGGTGGTCAGATCCTTGTAGCCAAGGCCAGCTCGTCTGTCTCCAAAGCAGTTGGTCCAAAGCAAGTTGTGACCCAAGGCGTTGCCAAGGCAATTGTGAGTGGAGGTGGAGGAACCATTGTCGCTCAGCCGGTGCAGACCTTAACCAAGGCTCAGGTCACTGCTGCTGGCCCTCAGAAGAGTGGATCCCAGGGTTCAGGTACTGATACTAATTGAGGGCCCTTTCGGCAACAGCCCCTTCCAAAATGCTCTGTGCTAGTGATTTTATTTGCTATTTGGTTCTCTCTAGGAAAACTTAGTAGGTTGAAGTTGTAAGGAGTTTTATAAAGACATGTTAATCTTTTTCATGTAACATTTTACATAGAGATCTGTAATGCTTCTGCTTTAAGGTATGTGTGTGTGAGAGAGAGATAAAGAACAGTTGAAATAGAGTATATTTCTTGATACTGCTTTTAAATCTGAAGAATCATTCTCGTTTGTCCTCATTTCCACTTTGGGTTCTATTTCAGGTTTAAGATCCTGGTATGTTCATTTGCCAGCAGCATTTGGAGATACTTGACTGAGGCATTCTCTACTAAATAAAAGTTTGAACACTTTGAATGTTTTAGTCCTTGATGTGTTGTTCTGTGAGGTCAGGAAGAAATATACTTAAGGCATTTGATATGTTCTAATTTTTGATGAGGCTAAAGAGTGGTTGCAGTGAGTTGGGAGGGTAGAAGGGTAGTGAATGTCCAAAATGAAAATTTCAGAGGTGATGGATTGCTGCTGGTGACAGTTCATTTGTGGCATTAAAAATGAGTGTTTGACCTGCGGCTGATTCATGTTGATGTTTGGTAGAAACCAGCACAATACTATGAAGCAATTATCCTTCAATTAAAAATAAATAAATTAAAAAAGAAAAATGAGTGTTAAAGATGGACCGGAAAAGTGATCTTTGGAGTTTGGAAGATATAGCACCCGAGAAGGCAGAGAATTAAATAAGTCTTCTACAGTGCTGTCACTGAGAATGATTATCTTTAGCATAGAGCACAGTACTTTTGAGTCAGGAGTCTGCCTTCAGCAAATGAGGGGAAGTGACTTGAGAGTTCAAGAAATGAGAGCAGAAAAGAGAGGGAGATGTAGCTCAGTAGTAGCCTCAAAGGAGGTAGGGCTCTTTCTCCTCCCCTGAAGTGAGCAGTGATAATGGTTTAAAAGCCAAACTGCAGAGCAGAAATGTTCCTCTCCTGGCCCTAGACCTACGGTATTGAGGTAAAACAGAAAATAGCTAGGGGGTTCCTGGGGATGTCTTATCTTCAGAGGACGGACAGTTTTAATTACCACAAAAAGAGATATTCTCAAGGAGACGAAGGTTCTAGAAGGTGTAAGGATCACAGCCTGAATTCCTGGGGTTGGGGGCGTAGTGAGAAAGTGAAGGAAGAAAGGATGAGGGGATGGGTTCAGATCAGGGACCTTGAGCCCCGTGGGGACGGGACTCTGGGTGTGTGTGGTAGAGAGGTTTGCAGTTCTGACGTGGTTGCTATGCACAGTGATTTAAGATGAGATTAGTTCTGGTCATAATGGAGAGAGATGGCCCTTAGTTCAGTATCAGTTCCTGGTTATTTGGGGCAACTTCCAGGGTTCCTGCCTCCCAAAGCTTTGCACAGTGAAGTGGTAATGAGAAGAATACTCTCGCAGGCAGGAGGAGGCAGTAAGAGTCCTTGCCCTGAGGCTGCTCAGGTGGTTCTGTAGGGTTTGTTTGGTGGAGATTCTAATGCAAAGTAACTGCAGAAAGTTTTCATGTTCAGAGGTTTTACAGCCATGTGCACTGAGAAGGAAATTCTAAGTGGTAAGTGGAAGCTGTTTGGCATACGTGAGACTTTTAAAAGATGAATTATAGTTTCATAGTATATGTACCAGTAGTTGACTGTGGCATTTTTTAGTTCTTAGGAAGTGAGGGAAACTAGAAGTCTTGTTTCAAATCAGTAAATTCATCGTTACTAGAAATTGACCATAAAGGGGCTTTAAACAAATGGGAAGGAAATGTTATTTCACATTTGAAATGTGATTATCTCATTAATTGTCTAAACCATAGTGCTTTTGAGAGTTGAGTCACTATTAATATTTATAGTGGGTGCTGTGTGCTAAGTCGCTTGAGTTGTGTCCAACTCTTTGTGACCCTATGGACCATAGCCTGCCAGACTTCTTTGTCCATGGGAGTCTCCAGGCAAGAATGTTGGAGTTGGTTGCCAGGCCTTCCTCTAGGGGATCTTCTGACCCAGGGATTGAACCCAAATCTCTTACATCTCCTGCATTGGCAGATGGGTTCTTTATCACTAGCGCCACCTTGGAAGCCCAAATTATTGTTGGGACATGGGTATAAATTGTAAATGCTAAAAAAAAAAAAAAAAAAAAAAAATTGTAAATGCTTTGGGCAAACCAGGATATATGGTCACTCTATTTATATGCAGATATAAACTTCTTTATGGCAGATTCTTTTAGTATGTAAAATTTTAAATTAGCAAGATAATTAAGAATATCAGCCTTTAAAGCACTGTGCGTCTAGGAAGCAAAATGTAGAGTTGTTTTTTTTTTTTAAATTTATTTTTAATTGAAGGATAATTGCTTTATAGTATTGGTTTGGTTTCTGCCATACAGCAACATGAATTAGCCATTAAGTGTATATATGTTCCCTCCCTCTTGAACCTCCCTCTCACCTCCCACCCTTTCCCACCCCTCTAGGTTTTTACAGAGCCCCAGTTTGAGTTCCCTGAGTTATGCAGCAAATTTCCGTTGGCTATCTATTTTACATATTGTAGTGTATATGCTTCCATGCTGTCTTTCCATTCATACTACCCTCTCATTCCTCCCCGCTCACCCATGTCCACAAATCTGTTTTCTATGTCTGCATCTCCGTCGCTGCCCTGCAGATAGGTTCATCAGTACCATCCTTCTAGATTCCACATATATGTGTTAGTATATGATATTTTTTCTCTTCCTGACTTACTTCACTCTGTATAATAGGCTCTAGGTTCATCCACCTCATTAGAACTAACTCAAATGCATTCCTTTTTATGGCTGAGTAGTGTTCCATTGTATAAATGTATCACAGCTTCTTCATCCATTCATCTGTTGATGGACATCTAGGTTGCTTCCATGTCCCAGCTTTATAAATAGTGCTGCAGTGAACATTGGGGTACATGTGCCTTTTTCAATTTTCGTTTCCTCAGGATACATGCCTAGAAGTGGTATTGCTAGGTCATATGGTAGATTTATTCCTAGCTTTTTAAGGAATCTCCAAACTGTCTTCCTTAGTGGCTTTATCAGTTTATATTCCCACCATGTTTATTAATGTTTTTGAATAAGTATTTTATTACTCTGCATGTGTTTTAATTTTAGAACTAGCATTGCCTTCAGTTCCAACTTAACTTACTGTTTTTCCTCTTTCTTTTTTTCCCCTTTATTCCCTTCACCATTTTAGTGATGGCAACATTGCAGCTTCCAGCTACTAATTTGGCCAACTTGGCAAACTTGCCTCCTGGCACTAAACTCTACCTTACAACAAACAGTAAGAACCCTTCAGGCAAAGGAAAACTTCTGCTGATCCCTCAGGGAGCCATCCTGCGAGCTACCAACAATGCTAGTGAGTCCATTGTTAAATCATTTGGTTCTTGGGTCTTTGAGTATGTTCACCTCATCCACCAGAGGGGCAGTTCTTAACCTGTTTCAGGAAGCATTTTCTTAGCTTTGTTTGTGGTAGCATGGTGGCATTTGCCCACATGGATTTAAACCATACAAATATTTTAACTAGCAGTGGATTTTTAAAATAATCATAGTCTTGGGAGGTGACACTGTTTTCTTGGATTTATCTACTGAAGAGTCGGGGATCAGGAACAAATACACTGAAGAGGTGAGGATGTTGAGGCTGTTTTTGGGAGAAGCTGAGCTGGAAATAAAGACGAGTTCTTTCTGTCAGTGGTATCTAAAAACTGGTAACACCTGAGAAGATTGCTGAACGCCTGTTTTTATCTTGAAGGGGATGGGAATAGGATTGGAATCAAGTGTCTCTGCTTGCCATTATTTAGATGTGCATCTTAAATTTGCTAGTATGGGAGATGGCAAGAGAAGTACAGACTCAGCTTTAGTGTATAAGATGTAAAGCCCCAAGGAAATTAGATGGTTTATACTTATATAAATGGTTTTACTTATAAACTTGTATAAACCTTTGCTTTGACATACAATGAAAAACAATTTGGGTGATGTTGAAAGGGTAAGAGGAATTACTTCTGTGTGAGTCAGAAGTATAATTGGTACAGCAATTAGGTTTGTTAGAAATTAGCCCCTTGCCAAAATGCAGTGTGTAATTGTAACCAGGCAAGGGTTTGTGTGCCCATTGTACAGAAAGGCAGTTTCTGACAGGAGTTTGCAGCAGAGGAAGGGTTTATTGCAGGGCACCAACCAAGCAAGTGGGAAACAAGTCTCAGGTCCACTCCAGCTTGGTCTTTGAGTTTGGACTTTTTAAAGGGGAAGAACAGAGAAGCCAGGGTTAATCATCATCTCGTGACATTTCTTAGTCATAGTTTTGGGAGTCAGCGTGTCTCTGGTTTATGTTTCTCTGGCCAGGTGGTCCAAGGCTCAGAGGTCTGTTCGTTCATTTTGCCCTGGAGAAACTGAGTTTTTACTTCAATGATGTTATTTGCAACAGCAGTTTTAGTACATGAATGATGTTATTAACAATGGCAGTTTTAGTCTTCTGACTCTGGTTGATTAATGTTCAGTTTGGCACCCCACTCCAGTACTCTTGCCTGGAAAATCCCATGGATGGAGGAGCCTGATGGGCTGCAGTCCATGGGGTCGCTAAGAGTCGGACACGACTGAGCGACTTCACTTTCACTTTTCCCTTTCATGCACTGGAGAAGGAAACGGC
The DNA here is from genome assembly GCA_024291935.2 of Okapia johnstoni. Classification (NCBI taxonomy): domain Eukaryota; kingdom Metazoa; phylum Chordata; class Mammalia; order Artiodactyla; family Giraffidae; genus Okapia; species Okapia johnstoni. The sequence goes on along the minus strand of CM044311.1, from coordinate 84,339,858 downwards.
AACCCACTCCAGTATTCTTGCCTGGAGAATCCCAGGGACGGCGGAGCTTGGTGGGCTGCCGTCTATGGGGTCGCACAGAGTCGGACACGACTGAAGTGACTTAGCAGCGCAGGACTGAGGTCAAATGGGACAAGAAAGGGAATAAAGTTTTGGATAGAGAGACTCATCGTAAACTTGGCAGGGAAATTTGGTTTCGGGGGACTGAGTTTCAGAAGCTAGTCAACGATTTTGTTTACTGACTGTAATGTGTGATCTCCATTCTCTCACCCTGCTGATTTTTCCTCATACCCAAGCAGTGATGTATCAAAAATTTAGCAATGTAAGAAGAAGACAATGTAAGTATTCCAAAAATCCATTCAGAGAGCTCCTTAGAGTTTAGTTTTTGTATGTCACCAAAAAGAAAGTAAAAAGGGGTACAAAGGCTTTAAAGTGGAATTTGAAAAGCAAAATAGACTGGAGTCATTGTAAATATGAGGAAAGTCTTAGTTTTTTCCAGAGCAGGGTGAGATGGAAAAAAGAGAGTACTGTAAAATTACACTAAATTCCAGCAGTTTCTCTGAAATTGAATCAAATGCCAAAAAGTTTGGGACCTCTTCTCGGAGTACGTTAAGTGTTGATTAAAAACACTTGATTAGAAAATGTATCCAACTCAATCTCCCACAGCTAAGCCAGAACACTTGCAAAGATAAGTTCTTCATTTCAGTACTCAGAGCTGAACTAGTCGACCTCCGTTCAGTCAGAAGTAAATATATTTCCATCTTCTGCACCCGGAAATTCTCACTCTTGACACAGAAGTCTTTATCACCAAAAAAGGAGGAAAGAAGGAAAGGGGAGGAATGCAGCCATCGTGACAACATTGCTCTGGGCTCATCTGTTTTCTCTGTTAAGCCTTCTCCTAGTATTTTTATGAATATGCTGTCATTGGTTGCATTTTCAGACCTCCAGTCTGGCTCAGCTGGTGGCAGCGGTGGCGGCAGCAGTAGTGGTGGGGGAGGCGGTGGCAGCAGTGGAGGAGCAGGAGGAACCAGTGGAGCCCAGAACCCTGCTGGCCCCGGAGGGCTATCCCAGCATCTGACGTACACATCCTACATCCTCAAGCAAACCCCTCAGGTATGGTTGTTTGTCACTGGTACCTTCTAAATCACCTAGTTATTTATAATGACTGCCTTTAATTGTAGTGGATTTACCTTTACAGCTCTGAAATCAGGGGTCTATTAATCAGTACTATTAATAACATTTTAGCCATGTTACAAATTTGTATTATTTGGGGATTGTTGTGTTTTGAGAGAAAAGCAAGTAGAGATTCAGAAAAACTTAAGTAACTTATCCAGAATCTCTCTGCTGAGCTAGTTGGTAGAATTTGGGTTTAAACCCAGGTCTTTCTGAGAGATGTTTGCTATGCTGTTGCCTCTCATGTTTGGAATAGTATTAGTGTGCAGTTGAAAATTTTCTCTTAGACGGGAGTAACCAAACAGATACTACCAAGTTATGGTTTGGAATTAACATTGGATTCAAGGTTAGGGCCAGGTTTCTGCCGTCTTGCTTTCCCTTAATCCTTTCTTTCCCCTCATGGCTAGTCTTGGCTCCTCTGCAAGTAAGGGAAAGGCATTTTGGTTCCAGGTGTTCAGTTATCAGTCTGAATGGTTAAATCCAGCTGTGAGGACTAGATTGTAAAACTTGAGCTTCTAACAGCCTGCTCTGTAACTCAAGTGCAAAGCTGGAGAAGTAGGGATAGCTGTTGGTGGTGACACTGAGATCAGAGCTCTTCTGTTTGTTTTGATGAGGAGTAGAATTGAAGGGGAGCATTGTTGCTTATAATATGGGACCCTGTGATTTAAAGTCGTTTGAACTTAACAAATTACTGATCAGGTCTTTGTTTGTAACTTAGGGCACGTTTTTAGTTGGCCAGCCATCACCCCAGACGTCTGGGAAACAGCTGACTACGGGGTCAGTGGTCCAAGGAACACTGGGAGTCAGCACATCCTCTGCACAAGGACAGCAGACATTAAAAGTCATCTCTGGACAAAAAACCACTTTGTTTACCCAGGTAAATGCACACTCACACACATACCAAATATGTGGTAGATATGGCATTTATTTAAATAGTACAGCTTGTTTCTTTCCACAGAGAAATTATAGTTACCTAAGAGAATAAGTGATAAAATACTATAGAATAATAAGAATAAAATATCAAGATTTGGGGAAATATAAGTAGAATGAGAAGATGAGACCAGAGAGTTCTTTAGTTATGCAAACAGTAATGTCTTGTATATTTGATAAAATTTGCCAAAGTTAAATAAGATGATCAGTTGTAAAATTCACACTACTTGTGAGAGGAAGAAAAATAACCACATATTTTCTTAGAAGAAACAAAGATTTTCTTGACCCTTCGTTCTAAAAATTTCTCTGCAGGGACTTTGTATCAGAGATTCTGAATAGTGTTATAGGTTATTTCAGCCACACTATCCATATTGTAAGTAACTGCTACAGGAAGCTTGGTGTATGTTTCTGTAGCTTCTTTAGTATAGGTGGAAGAGTAATGACAGGGAATTTTAACTGGGCGAGGGGTATCATAATCATCTGTAGGAGAACCTACAGCTAAAGTTCAAAACTTACAGATGAAACAAAGTGTAGAAGGTGTAGACAGTGTGACGCCATTTTTTACAAATCATGCACTTTTTATGTCTGTGTGTAGATCAGCAGTTCTCAAAGCACATCAGATTTTTGTCAAATGCTTTTTCTCTACTGAGAGGATCATGTGGTTTTTCTTCTTTCTTTTAATTTGTTAACAAAGTGAATCACATTGATATTTCAAATGTTAAAACAACTGTGCATTCCTAGAATAAAACCTACTTGGTTGTGATATTTTTAAATACTCTTTTAAAGTATTGTTGAATTTGATTTGGTAACATTTTGTTTAGAATTTTCCCAAGGAATATTGATCAGTAATTTTCATTGTAATTTCTGTCTGATTTTGGTATCAGAGTAGTGCTGACCTCATAAAATGAGTTGGAAACTTCTCCCTCCTTTTCACTTTTTGGAGAAGAATTTATGTCGACTTGGTGTTATTTCTTAACTATTCAGAATACACCAGTGAAACTGTAGTGGCCTGGAGCTTTTCTAATTGGGAAGGTTTTAATCTACAGTTCCAGTTTATTTAACACATATGACTGACTGTTCAGGTTATGTAGTCTTAAGGAGATTTGGTAGTTTATATCCTTAAAGGAATTTGTTATTACATCTGTGTGTGTGTGTGTGTGTGTATTAGTCGCTCAGCTGTGTGTGACTCTTTGTGACCCCATGGACTGTAGCCCACCAGGCTCCTCTGTCCATGGGATTCTCCAGGCAAGAATACTGGAGTCAGTTGCCATTCCCTTCTCCAGGGGATTTTCCCACCCCAGAGACTGAACCTGTGTCTCCTGCATTGCAGGCAGATACTTTACCGTCAGAACCATCAGAGAAGCCCTTTATTACATCTAGGTAGTTTCAAACTAGTTCATGATTTTCCCTCATTATCCTTTTAATGTCTGTAGGCTATTTAGTGATGTCCCCTTTTTCATTCTGGACTTTGATAATTTTATATCTTCTCTTTTTTTCTTGATCAGTCTAGTTAGAAGGTTTATCATTTTTATTGATCTTTTCAGATTACTAGCATTTGGTTTCCTTGAGTGTTGAATTCCCTTTGATCAGATGCTCTTTGCTATGTTAAACAGATACGAGGCCCCAGAATTCTTTAGGCAGTTCTTTAAAATCTTAACTAATTTCTTCTAATCTGTTCATGTTGCACCCAATGCAGTGACTTTCTTTTTTGTTCTGCCACAGCTAAGACCTTTGCTGTTGCTTTTTATTAAGGTATAACTTCATAGAATAATGTGCACATCACAGTGTACTGCTCAGTGAGTTGGATGGATGTCTGTGCTCTTTCAAGCCTATCCCAATCACACTTTAGAGCATTTCCATCTCTCTAAAACATAACCTTCATTTCTCATTCCACTTTTTTCTATCACCATTTTTCTGTTTCTGTTACCATAAAGTAGCTTTTGTCTGTTCTTGAGCTTCCTATCAATAAAATTATAGTCTTTTTTAGCTTCCATTGTTGAACAGAATGTTTTTGAGATTTATCCATGTGTGTATTGATTTTTGATTTTTTATTCTTGAGTAATGTTTTGTTGCTTGACTCTACTCTCCTGTTGATGGGTGCTTGGGTTATTTCCAGGTTTTGACTTATGAATGATACTGTTATGAGTATTCTTATATAGATCATTTGTATAGTAGAATAGCTAGGTCATAGGGTAAGTATAAGAAACTGGTGGATAGTTTTATACCTGTCATTATCAAAGTGGTTGTACCATTTGATTCTCCCATGAGTAATGTGGGAGAGTTCTAGTTACTGTACATCCTCACAACACAGAGTGTCATCATTCTTTTAAATTTTAGCCATTTTTGTGAGTATGAAGTGATATCTCATTGTGGTTTTAATTTGCATGAGACCCCGATACAGATTAATGTCATGACTACTTCTGGATTCTAGTCATGACTCTATGCAATAATTTAACCAACCTGCAAAACTGAAAATGCTTACTCATGCCTTTTATAGAAAAAGTTTGCTGAACCCTGACTTAAACCTCTAAAACTGTGATTTGTTGAAAGAGTCTCAAATGCTAAATGCTGTGCCTATACTAGCACCATTAAATTACCCATTTAAATCTAGCCCTTGGTTAGATTTTCATGTCTAAACATTATGTGTTACATTTAGGAGCACTTTGGGCTCAGTTTTTTAATAACAAATGTCTCCTACCTTTGAAGGCACAGTTGCCCAACGGTGACTTGCAAATACATTCATTTACTTAGTCTACATCAGGGATAAAGGAACGTTTGTATTAAAAGGTCATAAACTTGAAAGCTTGTTGGAAAGTACACAAATAAATACTTCATATAGTTTTGATTAGCAAGGCTTTCTTGAGGATGTGTTGTGGGGTGGGAGGCATATGTAGGTAAAGATTGAATTGTGCCTGTTAACCAGGGTAACGTTATTACTTCAACCTGTTTTGTCTCTGCAGGCAGCCCCAGGGGGACAGGCATCTCTAATGAAAATATCTGATAGCACATTGAAGTCTGTACCAGCCACGTCCCAGCTCTCAAAGCCTGGAACCACAATGCTGAGAGTTGCAGGAGGGGTTATCACAACTGCCACTTCCCCAGCTGTAGCCCTCTCAGCAAATGGGCCTGCACAACAGGTGAGAATTAGCACAATAGTGGAAAATCATAATGAAGCATAAAATCAGTAAAAAAAAAAAAAAAAGCCAGGCACACTAATGAGCACTGTAGTTGCTCTTTTTTAAAAAAATTCAAATATTCACATATCACAAAATTCACTGTTTGAAAGTATACAGTTCAGTGGTTTTTATTCTCAAGGTTGTATTACCATCACTACTATCTAATTCTAGAACTTTTTGTTTTTATTACTCCAAAAAGAAACTTAGTACCCAGTAGTAGTCACTCCCATTTCCTTCCTCCTTCTTCCAAGTCTTAGGCAGCTTCTAATCTACTTTCTTGTGACCAGCTTCTTTTGCTTAGCATAATTTCAAGGTTCATACATTTTATAACATGTGTTAGTACTTATTCTTTTTAAAAAAAAAAATTAGCCGAATAATATTCAGTGTTATGGATATACCACATTTTGTTTCTCCATTCATCAGTTGATGGATATTTGGGTTGTTTTCCCCTTTTGATTATAATGATTAATGGTGCCATGAATATTTGTGTACAAGTTTTATATTGGTGGCGGATTCTTTACCAGCTGAGCCATGAGGGAAGCCCTTTTATATAATCCTATGTTTTCATTTATCTTGTCTTTATACCTAGGAAGGAACTGCTAGATATAGTAACTACATTTAACATTTTGAAGAACTGCTAAACTGGTTTCCCAAGCAGCTGCACTGTTTTAGATTCCCACCAGCAATGTATGAGGGTTCCAAGTTTTTCCAGTCTTTGCTGATAATTGTTCTTGTCCATGTTTGTTGTTTTTGTTTGGAGCTTTTGTTTGTTTTAGCAATTGTATTGGGTGTGAGGTGGTATTTCACTGTGGTTTTGATTTCCATTTCCCTGATGGCTGGTGATATTGAGCATCTTTTCACATACTTACTGGCCATTTCTATATTCTCTTCGGAGAAATGTCTATTCAGGTCCTTTGCCCATTGGTTTGGGTTATTTACTCTCTTTCTATTATTGAGTTGTAGGAGCTCTTTGTATATTCTAGATACAAGTCTCTTACCAGATTTGCAAAAATTTTCTCCTCTCTTATCTGTCTTTTCACTTTCTTGAACCACAAAACTAACTTTGATGAAGTCCTATTTACCTGTTTTTCTTTTTAATAGTTTTAAAAAAAATAATTTTTATTATTCATTTTTGGCTGTGCTGAGTCTTCATTGCTGTGCAGGCTTTTCCCTCGTTGTCGAGAGCAGGGGGTTACTCTCTAGTTTTGGTGCATGGGCTTCTCATCACTGGCCTCTCTTGTTATGGAGTGTGGGTTCTAGGGCGCACGGGCTCAGTAGTTGTGGATCCTGGGCTCTAGCACATGTGCTCAGTAGTTGTGGCCATGCTTGCAGGCTTAGTTGTTTTGTGGCATGTGGAATCTTCTGAGATCAGGGATTGAACCCATGTTTCCTTCATTGACAGGCGGATTCTTGGCACTGGGTCTTGGTTGATTCACGTGGGCTTTCCCTAGTTGAGGCAAGCAGGGGCTACTCTTTGTTGCAGTGTGTGGGCTTCTCATTGCAATGGTTTCACTTGTTGCAGAGCACAGGCTTTAGGTGCACAGGCTCACTGGTTGTGGTGTGTGACTCTAGAGCATGCGGGCTTCAGTAGTTACAGCTTGCAGGCTCAGTAGTTGTGGCACATGGGCTTACTTGCTTCATGGCATGTGGAATCCTGGACCAGGGATCAAACCCATGTTCCCTGCATTGGCAGGTGGATTCCTATCCACTGCACCTTCAGGGAAGTCCCCTATCAGTTTTTCTTTCATTGCTTATATTTATGCTAGTAAGAAACCATTGCCTAATCCAAAGTCAGAAAATATAAGCCTATGTTTTCTTCTAAGAGTTTTCTAGTTTTGGCCTTTATATTTAACTCTGTCCATTTTGAATTAGCCTTTGTATACGGTATGAGATAGGAGGCCAAACTTTATTCTTCTGTTTGTAAGTATCCAGTTGGCCAGCAACATTTGTTGAAAAGTCTATTTCCCTTTTGAATTGTCTTGACACCCCAAGGTGCTCACTTCCCAGGCTTCACACCTCCTACAACTACTGCTTATCTTCACATGCCTACTCATACCACTCTGCTTTGCAGTTCCTTGAACATATGTTCTTTCTTTCCCCTCTGACTTTCTGCTTGCTCTCTCCTGCCAGGGAACACCCTCTTATCTCCCCCTTTTCCTGTCTTGAAGATCTCCCTAATGTGCTCCCAGTGCCTCCCTCCCCATCCCTAGGCTGAAGGAGTAATGTTCCTCTCACTCGTCATGTTGCCTTGTACCCTTGCCTGCTGCAGCCTTCATCACTGTCTGGTAACCCTCTCCTCAAGGGCTTTTATCTCGGACCCTAATATTTAACACTGTGCTCTGTATAGATTTTTGTTGAATAATATGACAAACTTTAAAATATTATAATGAATTTTTAATAAAGTCATACTATTCCATTTTCACATTCTGAGATTATATCCGATTGAGGGTGATAAGCTGAAATATTGTTTTATCAGTCTGTCAGTTCAGTCGCTCAGTCGTATCCAACTCTTTGTGACCCCATGGACTGCAGCACGTCATGGACTGCAGCACGTCAGGCCTCCCTGCCCATCACCAACTCCCAGAGTTTACTCAAACTCAGGTCCATTGAGTCGGTGATGCCATCCAACTATCTCATCCTCTGTTGCCCCCTTCTCTTCCCACCTTCAGTCTTTTCCAGTATCAGGGTCTTTTCCAGTGAGTCAGCTCTTCGCATCAGGTGGCCAAAGTATTGGAGTTTCAGCTTCAACGTCAGTCCTTCTAATGAATATTCAGGACTGATTTCCTTTAGGATGGACTAGTTGGATCTTTTTGCAGTCCAAAGGACTCTCAAGAGTCTTCTCTAACACCACAGTTCAAAAGCATCAATTCTTCAGTGCTCAGCTTTCTTTATAGTTCAACTCTCACATCCATACATGACTACTGGGAAAACCATAGCCTTGACTAGACAGACCTTGTTTTATAAAGTGATATAATAGGTGGTGAATTTCTTAATATGGTAATCCTATAATACATCCTCATTTTAAAATTTTTAAAATGTCCTGGTCCATGAAGTCTGAAAGCATAGGAACCACCAAACTAAAGAAGCAATTTTTTTACATGGCATGACATTGCTGCTGCTGCTGCTAAGTTGCTTCAGTCGTGTCCAACTCTGTGCGACCCCATAGATGGCAGCCCACCAGGCTCCCCTGTCCCTAGGATTCTCCAGGCAAGAACACTGGAGTGGGTTGCCATTTCCTTCTCCAATGCATGAAAGTGAAGTTGCTCAGCCGTGTCCGACTCTTTGCGACCCCATGAACTACAGCCTACCAGGCTCCTCCATCCATGGGATTTTCCAGGCAAGAGTACTGGAGTGGGGTGCCATCGCCTTCTCCATGACTTTGAATAGGTAGTTAATAACAGCTACTAGCTAATATTTTGGGTGTGCTACATAGCAGTCACTGTTCGAAGTAAGTTACACTACTTTCTTCTTAATTTTTATTATTTCTGGTTCTACGGTTTAGCAGTCGGAAGGAACAACTCCTGGTTCATCATCTACTGTGGGTTCTGTCATGAAAACTTCCGGACAGCAGCAAGTGTGTGTGGGCCAGGCCGCTGTGGGATCCTGCAAGGCTCCTGCCCCCTCTGTCATAAGCACCACGTCCCTGGTGTCCACACCAAACCCCATCTCTGGAAAGGCCACAGTATCAGGTCAGTTGTATCATCATTTTATTTCCCTTTCCCTTCTTTGGTCTAGAATATTTCAAGTCTGAAATGTTTTTATGGATTGAATAACAATTTTTAAGTGATATAGTAAAACTTCAGCCATCTGGAACTCTTCTGGGTATTTCTCATCAGTTTTGAATGGAGCTCATGGCAAAACATCATATGTCTCTTTTTGCTTTCATAAAGTACATAAAATATAAAGTTTTAAAATGTAAAAATGTAAATTTTGACTCCAAGACATGATTTTTAACAGTGGTTATATTAAGTAGTGTCAGAATGACATGCTTGAGGTTTGGTAAAATGTATCCTGTTTCCATGCCCATACTGAATGGCCCCAGGAAAGTGTGCCTTTTACTTCTTTGGGTAAGCTAGAGCACAAATCCTGAAGCTGGGTTGCCTAATGCTTACCTCATGAAGTTAAATGCCTAGGGTACTGTCTGACATGTAGTAATCATTATATAAATAATTGCTGCTATTGTCATTTTTAGTATCATCGTTATTAGTCCCCGTTCCCTTATCTACAATTCTGAAATTCAAAAAGCTGTGAAAACCAAAGGTTTGCTTAGTGTCGTTCTTCTCCATAGCTATTTTAGAGAAAAATCTGACCTCCTTTGACAGGCTATTTATACTACTTAATATGGCCACGTGATGCGAAGAACTGCTGACTCACTGGAAAAGACCCTGATGCTGGGAAAGATTGAGGGCAGAAAGCAGAAGGGGGCAACAGAGGACGAGATGGATAGCATCACCAACTCAATGGACATGAATTTGAGCAAACTCGGGGAGATAGTAGAGTACAGAGGGGCTTGGCATGCTACAGTCCATGGGGTTGCAGAGAGTCAGACATTACTTAGTGACTTAACAATAACATATATCATACACAGACACATATGTACATACAGAGAAACATACATAAATATATACACATACATACAGTCAACTCATTGGAAAAGACCCTGATGCTGGGAAAGATTGAGGGCAGGAGGAGAAGGGGTCGACATGAGATGGTTGGATGGCATCACTGACTCAGTGGACTTGAGTTTGAGCAAACCTTGGGATATAGTGAAGGACAGGGAAGCTTGGAGTGCTGCAGTTCATGGGGTCTTAAAGTGTCAGACACAAATTAGCGACTAACCAACAACACATGCCCCAGTCCCTTTGGATAAAGATTGTAGATATTCTTCCCTGTTACTGCATATAGTTTGCTAAAATAAAAGCACAGGCTTGTGAGCTCTTCAGTCTAAATAAATCATCTTAACAACTCTTGGGTATTTTCAAAACTAACAAAAAAAAGATTGTGGAAATTCTTGTTTATTTTTCCCATGGTTTCTACCTCCCAATTAAAATTGACCAAATTTTTTTTATGAGGATATTTTTGTTGTTCTTTTTCTTTTTTTTTTAAGGCTGAGGAATCTGCCTTAAATCCTATCAGGGAGGCGGTGGCCAGGGGACAATGGTCTCTGTTTTGCTTCAACCACTTTGTACCTGACACGGTGCACAGAAGTTGTCTTGCTGGGGGCAGATGCCCTTGTGGCCTGATCCATTCCGTGTCCCCCTTATCCTCACACGGGAGTCTTCATGTGGCAGGTGCCCTAATGGCTTTTAAGTGCCTGACCCGTGCCCACACAATATTGGTTGGCCTAGTCCTCAGTTGGAAAGAAGACAAAAGAGAGACCCTCACCTGTTTGGACAGCAGCTACTGGGGCACAGTGAGCAGTGGGGCCTTTGGAACACACCAGAGGGTAACCCTGGCCAGAATTCCTCAGTTGCTTCCACAGCACTTGCCTGTTGGCAGAGGGTCCCTATGAGAAAGGAGAAGCGAGGAGGTGGGGGAAGACACCCCAAGTTCCCCTATGGGCCACCAAAAATGTCTTGGTCCAAGCACGGGTTGGAAAAGAATTTCCAGACATGAGACAGAAAAGTTTATTAGAGTGGGAGATGCTGTTAGAACAGCGGGCCAGCCCAAGGGAGAACCGACCATGTTGTTATTATTATTACCACTAGATTCCATTGTTGTTCAGTTGCTCATTTGTGTCCAGTTCTTTGTGACCCCATGGACTACAGCATGTCAGGTTTCCCTGTCCTTGACTGTCTCCTGGATTTTGCTCAAACTCATGTCCATTGAATTGGTGATGTTATCCAACCACCTCATCCTCTGTTGTCTTCTCCTGCCTTCAATCTTTCCCAGCATCAGGGTCTTTTCCATTGAATCAGCAGCCCTTCACATCAGGTGGCCAAAGTGTTGGAGCTTCAGCATCATTTCTTCCAATGAATATTCAGGGTTGATTTCCTTTAGGATTGACTGATTTGATCTCCTTGCAGTCCAAGGGCCTCTCAAGAGTTTTCTCCAGCACCACAGTTCAAAAGCATTAATTCTTTGGCATTCAGCCTTGTTTATGGTCCAACTTTCACATCCATACATGATTATTGGAAAAACCATAGCTTTGACAATATGAACCTTTTTTGGCAAAGTGATATCTCTATTTTTTAATACGCTGTCTAGGTTTGTCATAGCTTTTCTTCCAAGGAGCAAGTCTTTAAATTTCGTTATTGCAGTCACCATCCACAGTGATTTTGGAGCCCAAGAAAATAAAGTCTGTCACTATTTCCATTTTTTCCCCATCTATTTACATGAAGTGATGAGACCAGATGCTGTGATCTTAGTTTTTTGAATGTTGAGTTTTAAGCCAGCTTTTTCACTCTCCTCTTTCACCTTCATCAAGAGGCTCTTTAGTTCCTCTTCGCTTTCTGCCATTAGGGTGGTGTCATCTGCATATCTGAGGTTATTGATAGTTCTCCCAGCAATCTTGATTCCAGCTTGAACTTCATCCAGCCCAATATTTCACACGATGTACTTTGCATCTAACTTTTGTTCATGACTCCAAATCAGAACCCTATGTTTCATTTGCTTTTTAGATGGTTAAGTACCAAAACATTAAGGGTCATTTATTTTCCCATGGTTTCTACCCCTCAGTTAAGATTGACCAAATTTTTTTTATGAGGAGTGCTTGTTCTCTGCTAACTGAATGTTTAGAGGTAGTGTATTAGCACTGGAGTAGAAATTATAGAAGTGGAAGAAATTACTATTGTAAGAAATGAATGCCCTCTTTTTTTCTGATTTTAACATGCAATAAATTAAGTCTCCTTGCTTTAAGTTCTGGTTTCCAGAGATACTGCTGATGAAGCTCTATGTAGTATTTTCATAAGACACTTATTATTTTCTACTATCCATTAATTTTGTGTGTGTGGATTCTTGTTTTTTTTAATTGAGATATAATGTTTATAATTTTCAGTTAACTTTTTTGTGTTCATTACAAACTATTTTGAACAAGATTCCCATTGTGACTGGAGCAGAGTAAGCAAAGGAAAGAGTACTGGCCCAAATCACATAGGGCCTTTGTGGATCATTGTAAAACCATTGATTTTTACTTCAAGAGAAACCATTGTAGGGGTCTTCTGCTAAGGAGTAACATGAGCTGCCTGTATCTTTTAATAAGTCATTGGCTACGGGATTTAGATTAATCTGTGGGGCACAAGGTGGAAGCAGGGGACAGACCAAGAAGTAGACACTAAACTAAGAAAGAAACTTTGATGTATTAGGGACCTCTGGCAACATCAGACTAAAAGGAGTTCTGGCAGTAAACAGAAAAGTTTAGTAATTACATTATCATTGGGTTTGTCAGTACCAGTACTGGAAGCTGGAATATTGCTTTTCAAAATTCTAGAGGGGAATTCTTGTAGTCTAGAGTTCTGCAGTTGCCCCAATCTTTACTAAGTATGAGGGTAGATATTTTCTGACAGGCAGCCTTTCGAATGTGTTTTCTATGACTCTGTCTCAGAGCATAATTAAAATATATGTTTCATCAGAGTTAAAAGATGTAGACCAGGAAAAAGGACAAAAATAGAAGGAAGGCAAAGGGAATTTCCAGGGTAGCTGTGAAGTATGCTCCCCAGCTGAGATGGTTGCCGCAGGCCTAGAAACCAGCAGTCCAGATGGAGCAGATCAGAGCACCCTGGGAAGGATAGCTCTGACTTTCAAAATGGAAGTGTAAATTATTTAAGAGGTTTGACCACGTGGAGAACTCTGTATTAAGGGGAGGTTTGCAGTGTTTTTGAAGGACACGGGAAGACTTTAGTATGTTGTTGAAAAAGAACTAAATAAGCAGATGAAAAGGAAGAAATTTTTAACTTCAGAAAATGAAATGGAATCATAGTATCATGGTATTCTTTGGATCAATAGAGGCTATTATTGGAGGAGAGGGAAGATAGGGTCTAAAGCTTATCTACCCTAATAGTAAGTCAGTGTGTAGCATTAAAATGTTACATCAAATTGAATCAAGGCCTGTAATATACACATTCTTCTAAAAGACCAAAAGAGTTAAAAGTGGATGCTATCTGTGAACAAGATGAAGACAGGAAGGTGGAGCAAAGGATGGCTATTTTTAGTTATATGCCTTTTAGCCTTTTTTAACTTTTCAACTGATAAGCATGTAATATTAAAATAGAAATAAGAATTTTTAAAATATGAGGAAACCAGGTAATTGTACTCTTGGCGAGGGGGCACATCTCAGTAACTAACTACTGCTTGACAATCTAACATTCACTGATTCCAGAGAATGATTTTGTTTATTTAAGGCTTTGTTCTTGAAAGTATTTGAGATTATTCCTTTTCTTAACTCAATCCAACTGCATTCCAGTGCCTTAAAGTATCTTTAGCCTCTGTTGCTGTTCTTAAGTGATTATAACATGCATTTGTGTTGTTTCTTCTGGACTCTCTTTGTCACTCTTTTACTGGCCCTCTGAATGCCTAGAATAGTTTTATGATGGAAATGGGAGTATGGAAATTGCTTTAAAGCAAAGTAGGAGAGGGTGAAGCTTTGTAAAATAAGTGGAGACTATCTGGTTTGAAAAATAAAGACTGCACAGAGATAGGAAACTGTAAGTTCTGGTGAGTACATAGATTGAAGTATTAGATACGTAGAGATGTTGTAAAGGAGATGTAAATAAATTAGGACCAGATTAAAATGGACTCCAAGTGCTTTGACTAACTTTGGAAACATACTGTAGGCAGACCAGAGCCAGAGAAGGTTTTCAAGTAGGAAAATGATAATTATCCAAATCAAAATACAAAATTTTACATCGTTTGTATGTATCACAGCTGTATGTAAAACAAATAAATAGTCATAGAAAACTAACATGGAGAAAAACTATCTCAAAATGATGATACTGGTTGCCTTTGCAGTAGGATTCTGTGGCTTTTTTCTATTATTTCCACTTTTTCAAAAATTTCTGTATTCTGGTAGCAGGGTAAAAATAAATCATTATTGTTGCATCGTTGTTTCATTGAGAAACCTGCTTCATCCATTGCCTCATGCTTCTGGCTCTTTCTTTATCGAAACAGTAAATGTCCTAAGAATGTCCTGCTGTGAGAAAATGTGAATGCTAAAGAGGGCAGGAACTTTAAGGAAGCATCTGATCTTCAGCTTGGCCTTATCTTCCAACTTATTTTAGGATTGTTAAAGATTCACTCCAGTCAATCCAATCCCCAGCAGGCTGTCCTGACGATCCCCAGCCAGCTCAAACCGCTCAGTGTAAACACATCTGGAGGTGTGCAGACAATACTGATGCCTGTGAATAAAGGTGAGTCCTTCACCTGTGGGGTGGTGTTGTCTCTGAGTCTGTCTGCCTGGAGGGTCTGTCTGGTGGGAAGGTCTGTGGTCCACCCTTTGGTGGCCACTCCTGCCTTGTACAGCCTGCCCTTGAGCTGTCACCATACTCCCTGGCAGCAGCTCTGGGACTGAACGTAAAACCCCAGTGATCCATTGACTTCTAAATAACTGCTTATTTCTAAAGTTGAGCAGGGGGGTATATCTTAAACATTTATGAGAGTACAGGTCAATTGGGTTTTTACTTGCTGAGTTTAGTGACCAAGCCTTCATTTCCACAGTTGACAATAACAGCTCAGTTACCCTGGTACTAATAGTGAATAGCCCACCTTATAAATCTGTGTAAAGCAAGGACCTTACCATTTCTGTTATACTGAAATTGCTTTTGTGCTAGTCATCTACAGTAGAGCTGTCATCTGGGAGACAGATTATTTTCATTAAAATAATTTCTGTATTTCTTATATCCTCCCCTCCTCTTTTGCCTGTTAGTGGTTCAATCATTTTCTACCAGCAAATCGCCTGCCATTCTGCCTGTAGCTGCCCCAACTCCAGTTGTCCCCAACCCTGCTCCAGCAGCTGTTACAAAAGGTATGTCATTTCTCACAGTATGTTTTCCCAGAAGTTTTATGCAAGACATGACTATCATAAGACTCCCTTGAATTTCAGCACCATGAATCAGTCACTTCAAAAATACATAGGGTGTATAGACTTCATTGAGGGAAGTACAGAGATATGTAAAGCATCATTTCTGCCCTCCAAGAATTTATAATCAGGTTGAAGAGAGTTGCAGTAGACACCAAGCAGTGATAAATGCAAGGTAGATGATCTGAAAAATGAATGCTGAAATATTTCAGTCTAGAATGTGTGGTTCAGGGAATGTGAGGGGTTGTGGAGGTAGGTAACACTTTGTATAGGACACAGATTTTAACCAGAACTTTAAGAGTGAAGCATTTTTGACTGTGGAGAGGCATGCCAGATTAAGGGAACAGTAGAGACAAAGACTCAGAGGGCTTATCTGGGGAGTAGACCAGTCAAGGGGACTCACCTGGGGTGTACAGTTATGTAAAGGAGCTGTAAGTAGGGTCAGATGTTGGCAGCTGGCAGTGGGGACACTTATGACTATTGACTGGATGGAGAGAGTACAGTGTGTTAGAACAAAACATTTTGACATCTGTGACATCTACAGTAATGATAGCTACCTTGTGTAAGAGCCTAAAATATACCCAGCACCATGCTAGCTGCTTGGTGATATATATATATCTCTCACTAATGATCAAAGTACCTGAAAATAGCTATTAATGCCCATTTTACCAATGAGGAAACTGAAGTTTGGCAATACTAAGTCTGTACTTCCCAAGTCTAGAAAACTAGAAAGCAGTGCAGTCAGACTTTGAAATACTTCTTTCCAGTCATTCCAAGATCTCTCACAAAAGTCTTGGGAAGAGATGGATTTGAAACTTACAGCATGACCATCTGAAGCAAGGGTTGGCTGACTGCAGTCTGCTGCTCATTTTTTAAATAAGGTTTTATTGGCACGTGGCCATGCTGATTCATTTACATATTGTCCGTGTGTGCACTGCAGCCTCAGAGTTTGGTCATTCCAGCTGAGTTCACATGACCCACAAAGCCTAAAGTATTTACTGATTAGTTCTTATAGGAGAAGTATGTCAGTCATTATGAAAGATGCTAACCTAGACCAGCATTTCTTCTCAGTAGCAGGTATGTATCTTAGTCCTCATACAGATTCTGATTCAATTAATTTTGGACTGGGACCAGAGCATTTCTGTTTTGATTTTAATTAAGCATACCATTTGATGAGTTTTGACGAATGCATGAACCCAGCATCCTATTCAAACTATAGAAATTTCCATCACCTTGTCCCCACTTCAAGTCAATTCCCATCCCCTGTAAAGTCAGGTATTTCAGTAAATTTATATAATTAATTAATTATAATTGTATATCCTTCAATTTTTTAGGTCTTTAAGTTTCTCTCATAAATATTTAGTGGATTGTTGGCAGTTAATTTCTATATAGAACTCAAAGTGGCTTTTATATGTATACCAACTTACATTGAGTGACCTTGCTAATTCCATTGTCAGCAAGACATCTTCCCCCAACCCCTAGTGATTCTGAGACTTCAAGAAACAGAAGGAAGTCCTCAGTATTCCACACTGTAGGGATGCATGCGTATGTGCACCCAGAGACATATACAAGCTCTGCTTTTTTTTAATAGCCAAAAAGATGCTGTAGGGATGCATGCGTATGTGCACCCAGAGACATATACAAGCTCTGCTTTTTTTTAATAGCCAAAAAGATGCTGACACAAAAGGGTATGCACGATGTGATTCCAGTTATATAAAATTTATATAATTTTATATAATTTATATAATTCCAGTTATATAAAATTTTGCAGCCACTGTTTCAATTTCTATTACAATAGATGAGTCGTGTCTGTTTTTTAACTTTATGTGAATGGAAGCACATGCATTCTTTTGTGTCTGATTTAATTCACCCGCTCAGTATTTTTTGAGATTCAGCCATGTTGTTGCTAAGTAGTATTCCACACTGTAGGGATGGATGGATAGACCATAATTTGTTTATCCTTTCTCCTGTTGGTAGACATTAGGTTTGTTTCCAGTTTGGGGCTATTATGTAAGTCTTAGAAAGCCTATGTTCTCATTTTTCCAGTAAATAGCTGTACCAACCTGAAAATGCTGATTATATGATTTTGTAATTGAGTGCCAGATTGTATTTACAGGAATTCCCTGGTGTAGTTAGGACTTGGTGCTTTCACTCCATGGCAGGTTCAGTCCCCAGTTGAGGAACTAAGATACCACAAGCAGTGCCGTGTGGCCAAATAAATAGCGTATACTTGCATCTACAGAACTAGAGTGTCTGAACTTTTTCTGAGGACTTCCTTCTGTTTCTTGAAGTCTCAGAATCACTAGGGGTTGGGGGAAGATGTCTTGCTGACAATGGAATTAGCAAGGTCACTCAATGTAAGTTGGTATACATATAAAAGCCACTTTGAGTTCTATATAGAAATTAACTGCCAACAATCCACTAAATATTTATGAGAGAAACTTAAAGACCTAAAAAATTGAAGGATATACAATTATAATTAATTAATTATATAAATTTACTGAAATACCTGACTTTATTCTCTCTCCCAAAATGACATGGGTTCAGTACAGTCCCAGTCAGAATCTCTACAGTGTTGTTTTTGTGTTTGTGTAGAAATTGACAAGATAGTCTAAAATGTATATGGGAATGCACAGGCCTAGAGTAGCTGAGATCTCGAAGAACAAAAAGCCGGGGGACTTGGGTCACCAGATGTATATATACTGTAAGGCTACATAATTGAGATAGTGTAGTATTGGTTCAAGAATAGACAGAATGTAGGGGTGGGGCAGTGGAAGGTGCAAACCATTGGGTGTAAGACAGGCTCAGAGATATACTGTACAACACAGGGAATATAACCAATATTTTGTAATAACTGTAAATGGAAAATAACCTTTAAAAATTGTTTTGAAATTAAAAATTTTTTAAAGAGACAGAATAGACAGAATAATTGAACAGAAAAGACAGCTCAGAAACAGACTCACACATATATGCTAACCTGATTTATGACAGACCCAGCAGGGGAAAGTTCTTTTCAATAAGTTGTGCTGGGTTAGTTAGATATATCCATTTGGGGGAAAGAACAAAACTTGGCCCCTACCTTACATCATAAAATTTAATTTGCGTTGGGTCCTAGACCTAAATGTGAAGGATGAAACAGTAAAGCTTCTGGAAGAGAATATGAGACTATCTTAATGACTTTGGGCAAAGAAAACACAAGAAAAGTAACCATGAAAGAACAGATTGATAAATTAGACTTTATTACTACTAGGAACCTCACTGTATTGGACGGACAAAATTAAGAGTGAAAGTCTTATCCTGAAAGATAATTGCAATTGATATATCTGACAAAGGAGTTCTCTCCAGAATACACAAGACCTAAAAGTCAGTATGAAAAAGATGCTGATTTTTTTTTAAAAAAGAGCAAGTATAAACAGATACTTTACAGAAGAGGGTATCAAAATACAACGAGATGAAAAGTTGTTCACCCTCATTAGTCATCAAGGGAATGAAAGTTAAAACCATGGTGATACTATTCTATCACCAAAATTAAAAGAACTGCATTGCTAAGTGTTGACAAGGATGTGAAGCAGCTGGAACTCACATAACCTGTTTAAGGGGCTACAAATTGACATAATAACTTTGGAAATGAGTTTGGCAGTTTCTGATAAAGTTAAACATGTTATCTGTCATGTATTCCAGGAGGTACACTTCTAGGAAATGCATGCGTATGTGCACCCAGAGACATATACAAGCTCTGCTTTTTTTTAATAGCCAAAAAGATGCTGACACAAAAGGGTATGCACGATGTGATTCCAGTTATATAAAATTTAAAGTGGACAAAGGTGATTATCTTTGGCAGAGAGGAATGCTAGAAGTATAAGGGACCCTGGTTGAGGACTGGAAATACTCTGCGTTTTGACTGGGGTGCTGGGTGCATGGATGTATATGTAGGTAAAATTTATCAAACTGTACCCTTAATATTTGTGCATTTTTTGCAAGTTATGCATCAGTGAAAAAGGGGAAGATACACTAGTGTATCTCACTTGTACACCTTTGTTTATATGAAACTATTGAAGGATGTTGAGTAGAAAATGACACTAGCACGCTCCTTTAGGTGCGTGAACTGGTGCTCATGTACAAGATGAGTCGTAAGGGAAGAGACTGACGGCAGGGAAGCTGGTGCAAAAGAAGTATGTGTGTGCACACACAGTGTTTCGATCAGAGACTACAGAAGGAAGACACATGCTCCTGACACAGTTATCTTCCGTAGGTAGGCTGGTGATATTAAAAGCCTCATATGATGAGGCTCACGGATTTTTCCAAGTACAAAAGATCTGATTTTTTTGTTTTTTGCCGTGTGTCTCAGAACACTTAAGATAATGCTAAAAGTTGATAAACTTAGCTGGAGAGATGATAAACAAAAGGATATTAAACTTAGAACAGGCCAGCATTGTCTTTTAATGTGGCGTTGTTCAAGTCTAAGAGTGTATGTGTGTGGTCTTCCATAGTGGTGTGGTTTGCCCTCTAAGAAATCTCTAAAAGCCATTTTATTGCCCTGCCTTTGTCATGAGACGCAGGCTAACAGTTCTCCCCTTGTCTGCTGACCCTGTGACGACAGGCGCCGTCCCAGCACCCTGGCCGTGTCTCTGCAGCTGTGGCAGCATCCTCACTGGGTTCCCATTGTTTCTGTCCACAGGTGTCCTTCCATCACTGAGCCCTAATAGCTCTCTCATTGTCTCTGTTCCCTTGTAGTGAAGACCGAACCCGAAACTCCTGCACCAAGCGGCCCCTCCCAGGACAGTCAGACAGCAGTGAAAACAGAGGAGAGTTCCGAGCTGGGAAACTATGTCATTAAGTAATTATTTCAGTCCTTTCTAAGGGGGTTGTGCTTTTGGTATGTTATGGTACTTTAAAAAAAGACCATCCCTGTGACAACTGTGTAGAGTTGTCTGTATGCGTTAAGCCCTTTGATGGGTAGAAGCTTCTGTCCCTGTGTGGTGAACAAGTATTACCGTTTGCTGCACTGCTCAGGAGGCTTCATTTAACACCTCGATGTGACCTCCGAGCGGCACCTGATTTGTTGCCTCAAGAGCCTCGGATGCAATTACAGATCTCCCTCCCTTTGAGCTTGCCAACACGAAGTTTCTTTGCTCCATCTTTGGGTGTGAAATTTTTTATGATGTAATTGCTCAGGTGTGTGTACCATTTTGTGTTGCAGTATCCACACATGTGCCCAGTCTTAAACCACTGCCTTTTTATGGCCCATACACACTCAGTGCTGCTTCTAGAAATACTGAGATTTTCTCATTTCCAAACTGGGAACCCACTTCTAGCATATTTTGAAGTGTCTCAAACTGCTGGGAACGGTGGAAACTTAGCCACTTTCACGGAGGTGGCAGCATGAACTGTAATAACACTAAGATAGGCATTCGTATGATAGTCTCTAGTGACAGTCACACTACAGAAAGATTACATGACTATTTAATTTTAAAATATAAAATGAAATGTCAGGTTTACATTATTTTTCATTCCTGGGGTCTCATCTGTTTTAGTGTTGACTTTAAGCATTAAATGCTCTTTGTTTATAAAGAAGGCGATATATAGAAGGAAGGACATGCAGATATAGTTGGGTTTAATTCCCTTGTAAAGGAGAAGTATTTAATACATACATAAATTCATACATATATACACACACACAGAGATAGAAACTGCTGTATGTATTCTCTACCCTAATTTTCTTTTCTTTGTCCTTCTCAGGATAGACCATTTAGAGACCATCCAGCAACTCTTAACAGCAGTAGTAAAGAAGATTCCATTAATTACTGCAAAAAGTAAGACTACACTGAGTATATAGGAGCGTGGTTTTACAGCTGTGACCTGCTTGGGGTATTGAGTCAATCTGAATCACTTGGTGTTGTAATTAATACTGACAGTAGTTATCTTGGGGGGTGGTTTAGCTACAGCTGTAGCTTATTTGCAGGGTTTAGAATTCACACTGTCTTGGTCAGTCAGTCTTTTATTACTTTCACTGTATTTGATCTGCAGAAGGAATTTTTTGCTATATAAATTATAAATCTGTAGTGTATATATAAAATTGCATTTGTTTTTAATGTTTATTAATAAGGAAAATAATTAGCATTTGCTTGCAGCATGCCAGACTCTGCAGGCTCGTTATACTGTCTTATTTAACCATGGTCTCTGTGGGATACATGGTGTCATCTCCATTTCACAGATGAGAAAACTGAGAATAAGCAAGGTTGAGTCACCTGTTCAAACTCACGATAGCTATAGGTCATGCAGTTTTGATTCCAGAGTCATTTATCTTTCATCTGACTCTCCTGTCACTCACTCTGTAGAAATGCACAACTATCAAGACCTCCAGCAGTGAAGTTTCCTCTGTCCTTGCCCATTGTTAGCAAGACTGAACCATTTGCTTCTCAGCCCTGGTTGCTCTGACAGAGGGCATGACTGACAGCCTGTGGATACTTAGCTACTCTTGAGCAAGGTCACCTGTGACCATTTAGAGGGACAGGATGAAGCAGATCATCACTTCACATGCATAGGACTAGGAAATGATGAGCTGAGTACAGACTACCCTGCTTTATTTTCCAGCTGTAATAGCAAAAATTTTTTTTCCTCAGAGTTTAGGGGGTCATTTTGAAGTAGCTCAAAGTGAATTTTCAATGATTCTAGCCCAGCAGAAAAAAATTTTAATCTTTCTTAAAAAAATCAGATACAAATATAGAATGTTAGAGCTTAAAGGCAGTTCAGGAGCCATCTTCCTAGTGGTCTGATTTTACAGTTAAGAAAACTGAAGCCCAGGGTGATGATGTAGGTTGCCGAAGGCAGCTTAGTTAATGGCAAGGCCAGGGCTAGTTCTCAGGTCTGCTCCCAGTGGAGTGCCATTGCCATTTATTTTAATAGAAAATCACCTGTCATGATGAAGCTTTCTCTACTACAGAAGCTGATTTCCCAAGGAGGGCCACTGTTTTGAGTACACATGAAGGAGATGCCTTCTCTTCTAAGGATAAGCCCTTCTGTATAATGTTGCATCGAAATTACCTAGTAAGGAACATAGCCCATAAAGAGGTCTAAAGAAACTTCTTGGACATGCCTCCAGCAAATAAGATTTTATTTAAATCTTAACTTTATTCAGAGTTTGCTGGATATGTGCATTCTAGGTGAAGATGCCAGCTGTTTTTCTGCAAAATCTGTGGAGCAGTATTATGGCTGGAACATTGGGAAAAGGAGAGCTGCTGAGGTAATCCCATGTCTGCCTCTTTGATATGCAGGCCACCACTGAGAGCCTGTTGGAGAAAATAATCAAACACATGTGCATTCTGGCTGCTTCCATAAACATCATCATATGGAGCAGTGATAAATTCTGCAGCATGTTTTGTTAAATATTTGATGGTAGAACTTTTTCCTTAGTTAAAAATCTCATTCTCCAAAGACTTGTAGGTAGCCTTTGAAAGACCTTTCTTTTCCTGCATTGCTAAAAATTTCTAAAAGTTTTTAAAGAATTGTAATATGTTAAAATTAAGTCAACTATTTATTGTTCAATGTGGCAGCTACTCTGCCAAACAGTGAGGCTATAAGAGGAAGTGGCAAGTACAAAGGCGTGCGTAGGAAGCTTTGAGAAAGCCAGTGATGGGTTTGGGGAGGGCGGGAAAGTGGGAGATCACAGGCTGGGACCAGCTGAAACACCTTGTAGGCCAAGTCTAGGAATTTCAGTTATTTTATAAACATTAGGTAAAAGTTCTTATACTTTTTTTTTTTTTTCCTCAAGGAAAAATTATTCTAACAAGTTAGCATGGTAATTTGCAATTGGGTGATTTATTTGAACACGCTCCTAAGTTGAAGGATTTCATTATGCCCCCACCCCCACCCCTAATTTTTTTAAGTGGCAAAGAGCGATGACAATGCGAAAAGTCTTACAAGAAATACTGGAGAAGAATCCAAGATTTCACCACCTGACTCCACTTAAAACCAAGCACATTGCTCACTGGTGTCGCTGCCATGGCTACACCCCACCTGACCCTGAAAGCCTGAGGAGCGATGGGGACTCGATCGAGGATGTGCTGACCCAGATTGACAGCGAGCCAGGTAAGCGAGGCGGGGAGTGGGGGGTGTACTCAGCACCATCGGCAGCCGAGAGGCGTCTCCTTGGAGCACGTGCTTATCTCTCAGCCTCCAAGGCTCTCAGGCCACATCAGCCCCAGCAGGTCTCGGAGCTCTTTCCTTCACCCGAGCTAAAGGGACCCGAGGACTCCAGGGGTTGCCATGGAGAACAAGAGTCTCAACTTGGCTCTCACCATGTGTCCTGTCCACCCCCCAGGACAGTCCCTACCAAACTATTTGTGCCCAAGTGTCCTAGGTTGTGTCCCAGCCAGGAATGTTCCGGCCCATGGCATGCAACAGACACACACCGTTCATTCAGGTGCCCCCCTCCTCTGCAATAGTTCTCCTTTGGAAACTTTCTTAATCCACCTCCTTTCCTCCTAGAAGAAGTACTTCTTCCTTTGTGACCTACGGGTCTTCTTCCCTGAAGATGGGGACAGTGTCTTACCTGTTATTTTATCTCCAAAACAGCCTGGAGGTGCACTGCCTGGTGTTGGAGGCACAGGTGTAAACAGCTAATAATGTTGCAGATAAAATGAATTGTTTTTTTATAAAGATATAAATAACTGTATGTGGGTGGGGGTGCAGGGGAGCAGGGCATAAAGATATATGAGGAGAATGTTTTGAGTTTCACTTTATAAAGAATAAGGATTGTTTTCTCCTTTTAACCCCATCTTTGTAGAAAAACAGACCCTTCACCTTCCAGTCTGAGGAAGGCCGGAGCACAGGGACAGTCTGGGGGGTTTCTTTCAAGACTTAACACAAGTCTCATTTTCTCCATGAAGCTTTCCTGAGAGCCCTAATGCAGGGTGGCCTCCCCTTTCTCCCATGTCCAGTGGTATTTAATATCAGAACCTTGAGGGTTTCTCAGATTTTTATTGCTAAGCGCTTGGGAGATCAGAGGCCTTGTTGATTATTTCTATGCTTCTCTGGCAGTGTAAGTAAAACACAGTATTTTTCCTGTACTGGGCTTTCTTATTAATATGACTGATTAAGTCTGTGAGCGTCCTGCCAGTAAAAGTAGAGGGAGTTGGATGCTCTGCCTCCATCCTGCTGGGTGTCTTTAACCCCATGTCGACCTCACTCACTTATCATAAAGTGAAGGGATGCATAGAACATTCCCAGAGCTCCTGCTGGCTTTAAAGCTCTATATATACTGTTGGGCTCTGTGTAAATCAGCTAAAGATAGGATGCATGGTATTCACTAAAATGGTAGTAGTACTCAGCTCTAAGCAGAACGTGGGTGATTTTCAACTTCTTCACTGTTCATTTCTAAACTCTCCAGATTAAAAAATTTTTTTAATCAGTGGGGTGGGAAGATGGCCTCGTTTTTAGTGGCAAGAGTCAGAATTATGTGCTGTTTGATTCAGATTGCCCTTAACAGCACATATGTCTTAACACAAGATGCCTGTCTTGGTGCTTGTCTCATTTATGAATTACTAGTTCTTATAGGTCCATAGAGTTTTAGAACTGGACGGGAAGTCAGCTCCCTGATACTTAAACCTTCTTCTCTGGGTCTCAGGCTGTTGGTCCCTTGGAGATGCAAAGTCCCTTTTCTTTGGTCACCACAGTCATAAGACTGATTACCTCTCATTTAGAGTGCCCATCGTCATTCTCGTCCGCTGACAATCTCTGCCGGAAACTGGAGGACCTGCAGCAGTTTCAGAAGAGAGAGCCAGAGAATGAGGAGGAGGTGGACATCCTCAACGTCTCAGAGCCGTTGAAGATAAACATCAAGAAAGAACAGGAAGAGAAACAGGAAGAGATGAAACTCTACCTGCCACCAACACCGGGCTCTGAATTTATTGGCAACATCACACAGAAGGTGGGGGGCTAAGGCCTGTGCTGTGGAACTCCTAACCTGGGGCTTGGTGCCTTAGAAGCTGACACCAGACTATCTGGGGAGATAGATGGTAAAGCTGGGCGAACTGTCTGGCACCTGCTTTCCCATGTCAGGGCCTTTGGGCAAGAAAGTGAATTATGTGTAGAGCTTGCTCATTGAACATGACATTGGAGCAAAGGCAGCTAGATGTAGGCAGTTTCGTATTTTTCATCTCCTTTTTTCTCATTTGCCTTAGTAGAAGCACCTTTCGTTCAGAGGCATGTCAGAACGTGCTTTCCCTGACATTGTAAATAGCTCCCAAGTGCCCTGCAAGGGAGTGGATGTGGCACTGACTCCCTTGGGGTGCAAGAGAGAACTGTCCACCCACCTCCGGTGGAACGCAGCCTCACTGCAGCATCTGCATGGCTGCCTGGGACCCAAGTGAGAGACTGTTGTTCTTTCTTTCCCCTACAGAAGGAAATGAAAAATGGGGCAGTTTCCAAGTATATCTTCTTTCTTTTGCAAATAGGGCCTCAGAGTCTGATGCAGGCTTTCCAGTGTGTGGCTCCCACTGTCAGAATTCATGGTAAATTCTGTGTTCTCTCATGAGGGAGATTTGGGCTTGAGAGGAGGATTCTAATAGCATTTTTAACAATCCCTCAGAAACATGGCACAATAGGGTAACAGATTCTTCTGGTTGTTATATTCTGTGTTACTTCTCCGTGAGTTTTGTCCAGGACATTTGTAGAGTGTCTCTTCCACCTGGACATCTCCTTGGGTATCAGAAATGTGCTTGTTTTTAATGTACAAATAGAAGCAAAAGGCCTTCTTTTGCTCTTCCAGATCGGGATCACCCTGCAGCCTGTGGCGCTGCATAAGAACGTGTATGCGTCAGTGGTGGAGGACATGCTTTTGAAGGTGGGTTCCTGTGGGCAGCAGAGGGGCTGTCGGGGGTTGACGCATCATGGGGCTAGCCGGGCAGGACACACTGGATCCCAGGCTGCTTTGAATAAGACAAGGACAGAAATGGAACAAAGATGACAGGCTCTATGATTTCTTATTTGGCTTATTCGCGCGCTATGATTTCTTATCTTATTTGGCTTATTCGGCTTTTCTTTCTTCTTATTTTTAAATGAATTCAATTGTAGTTCCTCTGCGTGTCAAAGCATGTACAAGAGTTCCTGTGCCACTGTCACTAACAATATTTTTTAATGCCACTTCAAGTGCTTTCTAAGTAGCCTGAAGTGGGAGTCAAAGCTCTCAGTGCTTTTGGAGGTGACTTGCATGTCACAGTAGAAACAGCCACAGCTGTCCCAGCCCTCGGCAATAGGATGACAGAACCAGGTTCCTTACCCAGCCGGAGCCTGGCTCCACTGTTCTTTCCTGATGGATCCCTTTCAGGGCCAGGGATACCTCACAAATAGCCCTCACCTGTTTCTCTTATTAAAGCAGTGTCTGATTAATGAAAATCACCCCCTTCACAATTCAGAATCATGGCCTCTATAGTTGTGGCCTATTATTTAAACCTTTAGTTTTTCCTTAAGGACTTTGGGTCCTTAGATACAGTGGTTTCCCAAATTTAGGGTCTGGGATGGGGTCAGCTGCATCCCTCTGGCCAGCATGCAGGTGGCATTTTTAGAGTAACAGCATCTTCTGTTACAGGCTACAGAGCAGCTGGTCAGTGACATCCTGAGACAGGCTTTGGCGGTTGGATACCAGGCAGCATCGCACAACAGGTACAGTTCTGTATTTAGTCGGTATTAGGCTAAGAGGTAGTTCCTGACAGTTAGTTCCCATCAAGATGTTTTATACTTAAATCAGTTCAGTAGGAGGTGGAGGTGTCCATGCTTGGGACATTCTCAGAGCCAGAAAGACTCAGGGGTCTGCTTGGTTGTTTTGAGACAATCTCTTGGTTGTGAGACATCTGTATCATCTCTGTCTCCACTGCATAGACACTGTTTGGGAGGATTCCAATATGTTACAGGGTTGAATATATACCAATTCTTTACCATTGAAGATAATAGCAGTGTTTCAGACTTGGGGCCAGGCACTGCATGTTACCTAATCTGTTTTTCGTTACAGAACTCATACTCCCTTTTTAGAAATCAGGAAAATGGGCTCTGAAATGTTATCTTGCCTGGCTTTCCTAGCAAATACATCGTAGAACCTAGATTTAAACTTCAGTCTCACTGGCTCTATACCCACAGGCTGACCACTCCCCTTTGTGGCCTAATAATTGTCACTGATTGAGATGCTGAATTTTCCTTTTGTCTCACATCCCGGCATTGCTTTCAAAGGAAACAAATTTATTCTATTGTTTAAAGGCTGTCGTAAATTTATTAAAACTTTAACAAAGTACCTGAGGTCATGAAGAGACCTAGATAAAAGGGTTATTAGGTCAGACTTGACAGGGATATAACACAGTGGGCAGTATAGACAGCTCTTTACAAAAAGTGGGAAACAAAGGAGTTCCAATAACGTTGCTGCTGCTTGTCCTGCTAGAGATCCAGGAGTGGGCCGAGTGCCTCTGCAGCCCCTGCTCACCACCATGGTCCTGACTGGGAAGAAACAAAGCTGCTTTTGATAACATTTAACATCACGCTTGGTCTGACATAATTTCCAAGAGATGGGAAATATGGTCCCCAAGTTCTGTGGTGCTTTGATTCAGCTTTCATTTGGCTAAGACTGAACTACAGCAATATTCTGTTCTCTACTTTACTTCATTCCTTTTTTTTTCAATCTTCAAAATCTTTGTTGTCCCTTAATCAGTCAGCCAACTTCTTGAAATTCATCTCATGCCTGTGAGTAGGAAGTTAGATTTGAGCCCTAAATAGGGCTGGCCAGAAAGAGGGTAGGCCACATCTCCTGAGTCAAAGGAAAAGAAGAGAGGTGGGGGGAGAGAGGGCACAGAGCTGTTCCCTATCCCCAGAGTGGCCCCAAACCATGCCTGTCGCTCATTATTATCCCCATATAATTTAGATATTTGAGAGAATTAACATCTTTTTTTGTTTGTTTTTTGGACCAGGATTCCCAAAGAAATTACAGTGAGTAATATTCACCAGGCCATTTGCAACATTCCTTTTCTGGACTTCCTCACAAATAAACACATGGGAATACTGAATGAAGATCAGTGAATGGAATGAAGATGCTCCCAGGAAAGCCGGATTCGAAGCCTTGAACATGACGACTCTTCTTTTCTGGAGAAGAGATAGTTTCCTGTGTGCCTCAGAGTATCATGGCCACCAAACCATTGCCTCTACCTAATACCACCGGAATGTTCAGTCCCAGGTCAATCCCTTTAGGACAGAAGTTTGTTTCCTGATTCTAGAGTTTTAAGCCGTGAGTGGATGCATGCTCTGTCAACTCACATCTGTCCACTCTCTGTGCAGGTTCCATCAGGGTCAAGCTACTTTATATTGGGCCCTTTTGTCCTCTGGGTGTTTTCCAGGGGGCACCATGGGCTGAGTCTCCCTCCAGGAGGTGGGAAATGAGTTCTGGCAAGCTAGAGGTTCTACCCATTCTGTGGGCTTGGGTTCCAGGTACCCCAACAGTTACCCTGATAACATCTGGAGGAGGGTTGGGCTTCGGCACACAGCAGTGGCTGTGATGGGGAGGATCTGCACTCAGCCCCGAGTCGGCTCAGGAAGCAGTGATCCTGTGCGGAAATCACACGAGCTTGGGAGACCTCAGACTGAGAATTCCTGTTTCATGGAACACAGATTACTGCAGCCAGTCTCAGCATTGTCAGGGGGTGAAGAGTCCAGCACAGGTCAGGAAAAGGTTTGACTGCAGCTGAGAAGCTCGTATTGTGTTAGTCACAGACCCAACGTAGCTTGGAGGATGTGCCAGCAGAGCGCTGGTTCATACTGTTCGTGTGGTCTGCAGGAACTTCTGCTGCTGAGTCCATGTCGAGTGACCAGTGGTTCCCACAGTCCCTCAGACAGTTTATCTTATCCAGTTCTTCTCTGTCAGTGAATTGTTCCCAAGAAGAAAAGTGTTTCAAACAACACTTGTGAGTGCCTTAAAGGTAGAGAAACGACTGTCAAAGCCAGGTGACAGGGAGGTCAGTGCTTGGAAGCAGTGAGAACAGGCTGGTTGTAAGCAGATCCCCGTCCATAGGAGACAGAGTGGATAGAAGGCAGGTTAGCAGCACCCTGCATGATGTCCAGTTTCAGTATAGACACAGTACCCTAACCTTCCTAACATAGTCTGTGTGTAAGTAAAGAATCTATTCTCAGTTAGAATCTGAGAGTTAGATTCTCCGTTCTTAGTTAGAATCTGTTCTCTGCTCCAAGCTGAAACCTACCCAAGTTAAAGAAACTTACCCAAGCAACATAATTCATGTTTTCCTGAGTCCTCTAGACGTTCAATTCAGGAAAAGACAGGGAGGCAACTACGAGAAATCTGCCCTTTTTAATTCAGCATCTGAGGACTGCAAGTGCAGAAGGAAATCTATTCAGTAAGGCATAGGGCGTGCCCTGGTTAAGAACAAAATAGGTTAGTGGTGAAGATAGATATTCTGTACATAAAATACTCCAGGCAAGGTTAATGGGCAGGTGTGGACTCATTTACCAGTGGACGATGACTCAAATCTACAGGATAGAAGATTTGATCCAAATGAGAACAGATTCAGTTCTTATAGGTATGAAAGCCTCAAGAAATTATCTTTTTGCAAAAGAAATAGTAAATGATTTAACAGTCCTCATATATGTTAATGTTTCAAATGTATTTGTATCATAATATGTAACATAATGTGTAACAATATCTACAGTAAATCTTTTGGTATTTGTGATGGGTTTTTCTGAGTTTGGGGGCTTCCCTGATAGCTCAGTTGGTAAAGAATCCGCCTGCAATGCGGGAGACCTGGGTTAGATCCCTGGGTTGGGAAGAGCCCCCTGGAGCAGGGAAAGGCTACCCACTCCAGTATCCTGGCCTGGAGAATTCCATGGACTGTATAGTCCGTGGGGTCGCAAAGAGTCAGACACGACTGAGTGACTTGCACTTTCACTTTCTGAGTTTGGAGCACTGCACTTACTTGGGTAGGGTTTTCTCACATTAGGTCAGAAAGAGCTGGGGCGAGGCAAAGGTATAGGGGTTTGTGTATTCTTCCACTTCTTTCCAAAAAGAATTTGCAGCTAATAAAATAAGGATTACAGTTATATGAAAATCTGAAAATGTTTTGGAAAAATGCATGTTGGCCCTGGATGTATGATTTCTGACAGCCTAGAGTGAAAGAAAACAACCTTATTGAACTCAGAGCCTTTTCAAAGCGAAGGCAATGAGGGAAACAGCTCCTGTTGTCCAACCAGGAAACACACTGGTCTGTTTGGCAAGAATGGGTCTCTGCTGAGGCCTGAAAAAAGTTACTCCTGTGACCCGGTCCTGCTTGGACCATCTGCTACCACAGAAAAAACTATAGGAACTGCAGAAATATTTCAGAAGTGACTATATACACCCTTAATAAGAACTAAAAGCTTCGTTTTGAAAGCTTTGGTTCTTCAAAGGTAAGAAGTTCTTTGGGGAGGAGGCCCTGGGAGACGATCCAAGTATGTAGCTTTCTTGGGACCAGACTTCACTTAGTATCAGCCTTTAGGGAGTCAAATGGTCTGGAGGAAGAACAGGGGCATTGCTTGGGACCCTTTCCTGAGTGTTCTGTGTGTCAGCCATAGTTCTAACAGGAGCTACAGGATAGTGTCACAGTACCTGATCGGGGACACTCTCTTCCTCACCGGAGGAGCCTGTGTGTGTGGCCCGCAGAGCTCAAAGGATCCCCCGTCGGTCTGGGACGGGCTACACAGCCAAAGTTCTCTCAAATGCTGCTTTTTGGCATTTGACCTAAATCCTGGAGTTATTACAAGGATGAAAATGTTAGCATTTGTAATGGGTTTTTCTGAGTTGGAGCCGTCGGTCTTGCTCTGAATGACTGGGGCCCTCCCCTCTGGTTGGGCCTCCTCACAGCTGATCAAGCCTGCTACTGCAGTGCTAACTTTGGTTATGGAATAATTAATTTGAACTCTTTCAATTGGCTAAAATTACCTAACAGATTAAACTGTTTTAATTTAACACAAAAATGCATATTGTATAGAAACTTTGGCAAATATTGTAAGATGTAAAAAATTTTTAATTACCCATAGTTCCCCTTCTCAAAGATAGCCACTATTAATATTTCAGTACATTTGTCTTTATGTGTACTATTTATATGACCTACATAAGTTGGGACCACACGGTTGAGGCTGTTATTACCTCAGTGGCTTCTTAAGGCCTTAACATAATGTTACTGGAGTGGCCTTATTAAGACCTAGAGTAAGTGGGAGCAAGTTTCTTCAGAATTCAGATCTAATAATCAGTGAAGTCTAGTAAGGGAAGCTGTTGCGTTGGGATGTTTGTGAAAAGCTGTCTGTTCTTGAGCATGCAGGATGCCTTCCTAAGGTCAGGCTTCTCAGGGTGGGGAGGCATGGCTGGCTATGCTGTGTGACGGACAGGGGCTATTGCTGGACCAAAACAGCAGATGCCAGTAAAGCCGGCTCCCAGGAAGGAGTGCCTGTGCAGGAGAGAACATGTACAGCAGCTGTGCTTTGCTGGCCATTTATTGTATTGAGCACCCTGCACTTGGAAACCCAAGTTCTCTTAAGGGGAGGCAGGGTTGGCAGATAAGGAAACAGAAGTCTAAACTGCTGTCAGCTAATGAGTGGAGAACGAAGGTTTGTGCCCAAGACTGGCTTCAAGGATAGTCTTGTTTTACCCTAGGCTCCTGGTGGGGCTGGGGAGATGTGGGTTCTTGTTAAATACTACATATGACACCAGCGTTCCCAGAATCTACAAGCCTCCAAGGGAGAGCAGTGGTAGCCAAGCACATTAAAGTCCTGTTAACAAGAGGAGGATAAAGGAAGACATGAGAAGGCGTTCATGTTTATAATTAAATAAATAAATTAACAAGAAATTGAAATAGTACATTTGCATTTTAGTAAAATCTGAGATTGTACAGTTAATCTGTTTGCTTCTCACAGAAGGCCCAGCAGGCAGTCTCTTTTCCCTTAGGAACATCTAACATGCAAACCAATGAAGTCTGAAATAATAGAACCCTTTGTGTAAGCATATGGTTTTGCTTTTCCATTTTAAATGATTCTCTCAGATCATTTCCTTTGCTGGAACGAGGGGAAAGGCTGTGCCTGCCAGAGCTGGGAGCTAGCACCTCTGAGGGGATGGCCCCCTCGCAGCCTGAGCTGGAAACACTGCCCCACCTCCACTCTGAGCTGCTTCTGAAACCTGAACGCTACCTCCTGTGGCGATTGGAAAGGTTCACCAGACTAAGTCACTTGGGAGCTGGAGAGGGGTAAAAATCCAAAGGGAAATCCTTGAGTTTTCTTACCAAAACTGTCCTTAGGTTGTGCCTATAATCTCTAAAACGACACAAATGTTTCAAGAGCTGCTTGCAAAGAGGAGAACCAGGCTGGTTCCAGGTGGCTGCACTGGCTGGACTTTATCGATCAAGTCAGCAGAGGGACTTCCAAAAACAAAATGAGCTGGTTCCTCAACAGCTAATGAGCTCCCTGTAATGAGATGACATTTTAAGGCCTTTTGGGCCACCCTTGCCCCAAAGACGCTCCCAGTTCTTAGTATATAGTCGTTCCCATCTAGTTATCACTACATTAAGGGAACAAAACTGGTGTTAGTAATACAACATGGGGCTCAGAAACCAACAAGATAAATGTCCTTCATTCAGCACGTCACTCATCCCAAGAAATGTTTTGTTAAAACCAGGGTCATCTTGGCCATAAAGAAATTATGTTTTTAAAAAAGAAACCCTCTGATTGATATTCTTCTGTTCCTTTGGGAAACTTGTTCCTGGTTACTTAGCATTATCATGAATCACATGCAGGTGATAACCTAAGATTTCTTCTACAACCTGTGAGGGGCTGCTGGTGGGACTATCCAAGGACATTACCTTGAGTTAACCATAGGTTATAAAATTATCATACAGCCTGGACGTTACTAGATCTTTCAAGGAGCTGTTATGTCCATATTCCTCAATCCCCAGAGACCAATTCAGTTCACAGTAGAATTGATCGAGGTCTTCAGATTTAAAAACTGAAGGGCGCCCTAAAGAGGCAATTTAAAAAAGATCTGAAGCTTTCCACACACTTCCCAAGGAAGGAGAGGGTGGCGGGGACCCAGCGCTGAGCTGGGTGGCGCCTCTGTTCTGCTCGCAGCACCCTGCGGCTTGCAGAGGAGTGGTGCCCCCTGGCGAGAAAGGAGGACCCTCCCCTGACAGGGCCATCCAGTCCTGAGACCTCACCGCAGTCCCTGGTGGTGGGTTCTGATCCCCTGTGGCTCGCTCTTCAGTGGGCAGTCACACGTTGAGGATCCGCGGAGCCGAGGCCTGAAAGATGGCTGAGGGGTTAGGGGCAAACTTTTTCCTCACCTCAGGGGCCTGAAAAATGAAATTTGGCCACAGATGAGTGGAGCTCTTCCTTGACTTTCCCCCTCCCAGCAGCGCCAGACTGCTAACCTGAAGGGTTGGGTGGGGGTGTCCACATGGACCTTATTTTCTGCTTCCTAAAGCCTTTGGGTTGAATCAGAACCTGAACAGCCCCACACCTCCCTTCCAGCCCCTCCTCTTTCTTACATGGATTCAGGGACTTGGAAGGCTTGTCACTAAGCAAGTGCTCAAGGGTAAGGCTGGGATTTAGGAGGGAGGCAACACCCTGCTCCGAGAGAAGCCAGTGCTAGGGGAACACATGTGGCTAATGACAAAGCAGCACCTTGGCTTTCAGTTTGTGAGCAATGGTTACAGGGGTTCAGAAACCACTGCCCCTGCCATAGTGCCATCCTACACCATCCACATCTGACACATAGTCCCTAGCCTGGAAAGAAAAGCCGCTGTTCTCATACCCCACGCAACCAGGCACCAGCTTCCCACTGACCTGGAAACCTGCCCTGGGGCTCCCATCCCATCCAGAGCTGTGGGTTGTGATGACTTTGGTGGGCTTCCCTTTCGTGGATCTTGATGGCTTCACTCCGGTCCAGGCCTGGAATTCCTGTCTGGAACAGAACACATCACAACCTTGCGAAGGGCTGGCCGTCCCTCAGGGGCCTTGGCTCTTGTCCTGTGCTTCTGGAATGTTCCTGGCCAGTGTCCTCTGCTGAGCTGCTGCTCCAGCTGCAGATGTTACTTTCTCAGAGAGGCAGAACTAGCAGAGGAAGTGGACCCCAAACAGCTCCACCAGAAACTTTCTCCCACGTTGCCAGGGAGCAACAGGCACACGCTGCACTGGGAGTGAGCAGAGAACTCAGGCAACAACAGTATCCTGTTTGTCCTATACCGTGAGCTCCTGGTGTGTGCTGGGCCTCAGAGACCACACGTTCCAGCCCTGCTCTCCGGGGCTCCCTGTACTGTCTCTGGCCCACTTCAAGGGGCCCTAGAAGCCCAGAACCGGTGAAAGTCGCTCGCCTGCAGCCCATGTCCCTGGTGGCCCTTATGTCCCGGGAGGGGCTGGCCTGGACAGCACACAGCAAGGCATGGTCATACCTGGTTACAACTGAGGAGGAAAATGAGGCCCAGAGTTACCTTTAGTTCCCTGTAACCTGCCTTATTAACTCCTGCAAAAGAGTAAGTCATAGTGACTGTCTCAAGAAACTAAAGACCGCCTGGCTTTTGCATGGCCCTGTGCACGTGGGCACTCATGCACGGGAGCAGGGAGGGATGGTGGTCTGTATGGGGGTAGGGGCTGCTGGCTGCTTGGAGGGAAGTGGCAAGGCTGGCACAGCCTAGCTCCATGTGCTCAGAGTTGCATTCTTTTGACAAAAACTAATTCCTCTTTAAAAAAAAGACCATTTCAATTCTATCAACTCCCCTACTAAATAGCAGAGACCTCCTGTGCCCACAGGAGCCCCTGGCCAAAGGGAAAGGTGTCCAGCTGGCCAGGGGCAGCACCCACATGTGGGCTGGGTCTGTGCCTATCATCCCATCCACAGCCCTGGCCAGGTTTCAGGCCCTGAGGTCAACAAAGGAGCCTTTTCTCCTTAGCTGCAGCACAGCTGGGCACCACTGGGCAGGCCCCGTGTGCATGGTGCAGCTGTGTCTGTCCATGGTCAGCACTTGGGTACCAGGAAGCGGATCGGACCAAGGCTCTATTGGATAATTTTTGCTTCCAAAGCTGCAAGGTTTCAAAGACCAGCTGTCTGCGCCATCTGCTGCTCTGCGTCTCCCGGGGAAGCAGGTCCTCCCCTGGGCCTGCCCTTCTGTCCCCACACTGAGCTGAGCCTTGGGTCACGCAGCCCAAGCCAGCTGCCCCAGGGTGGCTGCAGGGGTCCCAGAGCAGGAAGTGACCTGACCCAGGGGCTAGAGCAGTCTCCATGACTGTTTGTGGGGCAGGAGATAATAAAAATACAGGACTAACTTGAGTCCACTGTGCCTCGCTCACCAAGCCGTTACCACCATCATCCACCTCATGTGAGCCTCAGCTGGACTGGATGGCCATAGTCCCTCCTGCTAAGGGGCAGGGAGCTACCGGGGCATTGCAGAGAGCCCAGTCTGAGGATACTGAGGCCTGGTTCTCAGCCCAACATGACTTCAAACAAATCCCTTAATTTCCCTAAGCCTTTAAGTTGGGCACTTGAAAAAGTGGGAGTCAAGTCTGACACTTTGACAGTTAGCCCTTTAACTGACTCACAAGGCAAGAAAGAGATGACAGGAAGGAGAACTGCCAGAAGTGGGTGGAGCTAGAACCTGGGCCAGAAATGCCGATACACACACACACACACACACACACACACACACACACACACCCAATTCTGGAGGGAAGTCTCTGGGAGGGGCTGGCAGGGGGCAGGACCCACTGCCCATCTAGCCAAGCGAGTGAGGCAGGTCAGTTCTCATCTGGAGACCAGGGGCCAGGTGAGGTGAGACCTACTGGGGTGGAGAGGAGCAGCCACGAGTACGCTTGATATCTTTGGGCTCTCATGATCTGTTCATTATCTTTGCTTTGTGAATTTATTTAAATGGTTTTCTTAGGTAACGTGCATCTTGCAAGAAGGCAGGTGGAATGGAGTTGCTCATACCAGTAGTAGAGCTGGGAGGTAGAGGGTCTCAGAAGTCAGCTTGCGGGTCCCAGGAGAGCCAGGTTCAGCAGCAGTCCTGTGTCTCTGCCATGTGACCCAGGCAAGTCAAGCTCTTACTATTTCTGCTTTACAGATGAGGAAAGAGTCAGAGGGACCAAGTGACCCACCAAGTTTATACACCAGGAAGGAGAGCTTTAGTGAGTCCCAACTTTTGCCCAACCACTGCCAGACGTAGGTCAAGCAACTACCTGCTTCAGAGGAGGCAGCATCTTAGGGGATGGCAGCCTGTTTGGGGGCACAAATTTGATCTAGGGCAAGAAACACTTGAACTCCACTCTGTTCTACGTGACCTCTTGCCACTCAAGTGCCTCATCTATAGAATGGGGACAGCAAGAACTGAACTGATTTCAGGCGGTTATTGTGAAGTCTTGGGGAGATAATCTATGGAATGTCCTAAGCCTGGGGTCTGGTACGTGCTAAGCAGTACCTTTAGTATCACAGGAACTGGAAGGACCCAGCAGGACATTCAAACCTGCCATCTGTTTAACGGGTGAGGGACCGCTTCTGAAAGTCCAGCCTTTGCTTGGACACTCCCAGTGAGCAGGAGCTCAGCACCATGCAAGCTTACTCATCTCAGTCAGTTTTAATTATTAGAAAGTGCGTCCTTCCCAGAGCCGCCCTGCTCTATACCTGGAACATCAGCCATGTGAAGGCATGGCACACCCAGGGCCTCTGGCCTTCCAGGCCTGTCACCAGTCAGCTCCCTCCAGCTGGTTCGGGTCAGGGCCCCGTCATGCAGCAGTCAGCACCTTCCACTGCCTGGCTAGGGCACCAATGCTGCAGCTCAGTGCTCTGCCCCTCACATTCCCGGCTCCATTTCTGCAGCTGTGCTTGAGCACAAGACCCACCCTGCAACAGCCACTCCTCATTGAGTTCCTTAAAACCTGCATGCCCATTAAGGAATCTCTGGGGAGATGGGATGTTCTAGTGTCTCGATCATGGTGGTGATGTTCAGGTGTATACAAAAGTCATCCATCTGATGGATTTTACTGGATGGAAGTTATACCTCAAAACAGTTAATTTTAAAAGTAATAAAGTTGAAGGGGAAAGTTCATACCTTTTGGCCCTTAATTCGATAGGTATGAATTCATATTGAAGAAATTAGGGTATAAGCAAAGATTTAACTATAAGAATGATGATCTTGTAAGTTATTTTTTCTCTAAATTTTTTTGTTGTTAAAGGTAATACATGTACGTTTTCTTTTTCTTTTAAGCAGTGATTCAGGGAATTCCCTAGTGGCCCAGTAGTTAGGAATCCTCGCCTCCACTGCAGGGGGCATGAGTTTGATCCCTGGTCGGGGAACTAAGATCCTGCAAGCTGCATGGCATGACCAAAAGAAACCCCCCAAAACAAAGCAGTGAAAAGTCCCTCAGTCTCCATCTACTCCTGGCAGCGTCTACAACTCCTTTTCCTTCTTCCTTTCCCTAAAGGTTATGATTTTCTCACACATCCATGCAGAGACATTTTATGCTTATTTCAGCAGATATGTATACATCAATAACCCCTTTAACAACACAGATAGTAGCAGACATACTGTTCTGCATCCTTTTTGACATCTTCTGTTTTAGCCCCTCCTATGGCAGAGCTATAATTAACCAGTCCCCTACATCAGTAGGACAATGACACCGTTTCCATCTTCTGTACATTGTTGACATGAACCTTATTACTCCTTAACTCCCACCCCATGTTCGAGGTTACATGTAGGGAAACTTTCTCTAAGTGCAGTAGCTAGATCAAAGAACAGTGTTTTTAATAGCCCCAAATTAACAACACTCTAAATATTTAATGACATGAGAATAGGTTAATATTTGGAGGTACATATCACTATATGGGTAATGTATTGACATACCCCTAAGAGAAAACACTACACATCCATTAAAACTCATGTTGTAGAAGAGCATCTAGCAACAGGGACCAACAGCCACATACATGAAACAAAAAATGTAGTTACAAATTTAGCCATGTAAGAATTACAAATGGATATGCACTCAAATGCATGTTAAGGATTAGAACTACCAGTTTGGGGTAGGATTGAGGGATACTAATTTTTTATGTTGTAATTTCTATGATTTCCAGTTTTTCTACAGTGACTATGTCTCATTGTTGTAGTAAGGAGAGAGAAAGCCCTCACTTATCCAGAAGAGCACAGGCCTGTCAGTGACAGCAAAGTCAGCTGCCCTCAGTGGGATCTTGAGGGGACCACCCAGAAGCCCTGCATCTGGTCCTCACCACCAATGCCCCCAGAGAGCACTGGCAGCTGGCCTGCTAGCACTCCTTCCATGGCTGGGCCCTCCTGGCGGAAATTAAGATTTTAACTCCGACGCAGGCAGGCCTTTCTGACAGGACTGCCCCAGGGAGTGAGGTAGTGAGCTCACCGTCAGGGAGGCGCTTGCTCTCTGACTCCAAGTCTGGTCAGGGAGCATCAACGGAGAATCAAAGGGGTGACCTCACAGGCTGCCTGAAGCTCTCGAAGTCGGGTGGGATAAGGGATCCGGGTGCCTCCTCGCTCCTGCCTACTTGGTCCTCCTGGCTCCGCGATTCAGTCTCCTGGGACCACGGGGTCTGGGTACGATGCGCTCCCCTGCCCCCAGCCTCATACCTGTACGATGTGGTAGCCACTGCAGCCGCATCCGCGTCGCCGATGGGGAGCACGTAGACCCCCCGGCCGGCGGGTGCGGCGGGCTTGGCCCTGCGGCTGCTTGCTCCCGGTCCGCGCCCCTGCGTTGCATCTCTGGACCCCGCGGGCGCCGTCCACACGCCGAAGTCCCGCTGGTACTGAGTGAGCGGCACGTCCCGGCCGGGGTCCCGGGCGCCTGCGGGAGATGGGCCTCTGCGCGAGGGAGCACCGCCCGGGATTGGCTCCTCGCTCTCGAGGTCCGAGTAGCTGTGCAGGGTCAGCGGCACGGCCACGTCGGAGCGGTCCAGCTGGTTCCAGCGCCGCGCCAGGCAGCAGAGGCGGCTGATGCAGGGCCACGCCATGC
This sequence comes from Okapia johnstoni, assembly GCA_024291935.2. Lineage (NCBI taxonomy): Eukaryota > Metazoa > Chordata > Mammalia > Artiodactyla > Giraffidae > Okapia > Okapia johnstoni. Next base: position 84,300,543 of record CM044311.1, on the reverse strand, counting down.
CGGCCCGGCGTCTGCCACTCGGCTCCCCGCGCTCCCGGGCCGCACCGCCCCCGCCTGCGGCCCCGCCTCCACGGCCCTCCCCGCGCCGCCGCAGCTCCGCCCTCTGGCCTGGGGACCGCCACCCAGGGAGCGAGGGCTGGGCCACAGCTCCGTGGTGCGAACGGCTCTGGAGGGGTGCAGAAGCGGGGCTGGAGTTGGAGGAACTAAAACCGGCTGGAGGCACTTACAAGTGTCCAACTTGAAGAATGTTCCCTAATTTAATACAAAGTTCCCCAAGTGCTATCCTACAAATTGAACCTGGCTTCGCAGAGGCCAGGGGCCGGATGGCAACCATTCCTAGCTGGTACTGAGTGAAGAGTCTGCTGGGCCCCGCCCATAGGCCACTGACTGCCAGATTTGTGCGAGGCTGCACAGGGGGCTTGCGGGCAAGCACGGGAAGATGTAGCGATGAGGGGATCAGAGAGAAGACTTGGGGCTGTACTTCCCGGAGAACAGGCGTTTGAATCAGCCTTTATGATGCCAAATTTGTGACAACCAATTCAGCATTCCACTGAGAATTGACATTAGCCCTCAACTGACATTTTCTGAAGTCTAAAATCCCTGATTTTAAAGCATGGCTCCAAAGGCTTGATTTAGCTTTATAAAGCTGCCACAAATCTTTGGCTACTATGCTATAAAAGTTCCTCTCCCTCCCGTGCAGAGCTAAGGTAATCCTCCAGGCTAAAGGTCAGTCTGTTTCAGGCATGACAGGGTATCAGACAATCCTTGGCCACACAAGCCTTCCTGAATTGACACAAGCCCTCAGTGTGCACTGCAGACCAGTTACTAACTATCGAAGCAACATTAAGTACCCAGGTGCACCATCTCAAGCATATACTTGGATGGTATCCAGCCTGCACCTCAGATGAAGAACTGCAGTATAGCCCTGGCCAGTCAAAAGAGATTCCTCTCCTAAACCACTGCATTGCCAGTCTTAGCTCGAAGGCACAGTGACATGACACAACAACTGCCCGAAGTGGCAGCAGTTCAGCTGCCTGGGCCAGGCCATGACCCGAGGCAGCAGCAGAGGAGCTCTGCGTTCTGTGAAGACACTGGGAGACTACATACCTGCTCAGATTACCCACCTGCTCTGTGTGACCTCCATGCACCACGGCTGTGGGTCAGCCACTCGGGAGACTCGTGACTAAAACACTCCGTCCTGCAGGAGAAAAAAAAGAGCAGCTCTTCTTGTTTTGATTCCTTCATTAAACAGTCAAAGAGCACTTACTATTGCTGTGTGCCTGGAATAATGCTGGATGCCTTCAGGAGGTTTACAGAGCAGTGGGTGACAAGACATGGAAACCAGTGTAACAGCTTTCCAAAGGCGGAAAGAGGGCCAGGGGCCTGGACTCACATGTAGTGAGGGTGGACAGTAGGATTGGGTGGGAATGCAGGGGTCAGGGCCCAAGGGTTCAGCCACAGGTAGCAAGGGCTGAATCACGGAGGGCCTTGGTAGCCGCACTACGGAGTTCAGAAGCCGTTTTTCATAGGCAACAACAGGAAATGACTAGAGTGTTTTCAGCACTCTGTGGCCATATGGAGAAGTACAGGACATTTTAGAGAGCAGCTGGAGAACAGTCTTTATAGTCAGGTTAGGGACAAGGGACTGGGACTTAATGCACAGGTGCTGAGAGTGGAGAGAAGGGGCTGGATTCTAGAAATAAGAGGTGAGAGAGGGAATCTAGAATGGCCCAGGTTTCTGGCTTAAGCCAGGAGTGACATCTGACATGCCTGCACAGTGGGGTCCAGGACCTAGAACTATGTTTGATATGCAGGAGACACAGGTACAGAGTGACAGAGCTCAGAAGACAACTTCTCAGAGATAACAGAAGCCACAGAATGGAGAGAAGAGAGAGCTAAGGCTGCACTTCTGGGACCCACGCTGCAGAGGGCAGTAGAGGTGGCACAGGCTGAGCCAGGCGGAGCACGGCCCTGGGGTGATCAAGTGTCAGCAAAGAAGCCAAGATGAGGAAGAAAGGTACCTCAGCGGGCAAACAGGAGAGTAGGGACAGTTGCCAGAGCCTTGGGCAGTTAGGCTTGTGCTTCTGGAGCTGGACGCTGACCTCCAAGGCCTCTCATAGGTAGATACTTGACCTCCTAAATATTCCTTCTCAGACCATCACAAATCAGAAAGAGGAGACATGTCTTCATTGCCTGTTTTTCGGGTCTGCCCACAGACATGAATCTCATTTTGGACTCCATATGGAAGGTCCATATGATCTCAGCCTCCCATCCCATCTCTGAAAAACATTTCTTGCCTCATCTGTAATTCACAGGGTTCTTAGTATTAGCTACATATTCAGAAATGTCAAAGCACAGCAGTGTGACCTTGGGCGGTTCCCGCACACGACCACCCTGGCTCCTTACTGGCAAGATGAGCGGTAGGTTAAAAAAAATTCTCTTGCCTTGAAGTCACATTAGTTTAGAATAGAATCCCCTGCCTGGTAAGAATGACCAGTACTTCACAGTAGAGAAGAGTCTGGCCTGGTGGGGAAAAGATGAAGAACCACCATAGCTGAACAATTCCTAGGTGCTGGGCACATACTGCCATTTAGCTCTTAACATCGTGTGAGGTGGGCACCACTCCCTCTCACTGTCATGAAACCCAATGCTCAGTGCCCGCCACCACACAAGCCCAGCCCTCTACAGCACAAGGTGCAAAATTTGGCATAACCTTTCGAGATCACCAAAAGACCCAAAAACTCCCCTACAAATCCTTTCAAGAAAAACTTTTAAATTCTCAAATTGCATTTCCTAGAAATAATTCTCAATCACGAGGAGAAGTTGTTCCACTACAATGAAGCTACAACAACCACCCCTGTCTGCTATGTCAGTAAGATGCTCCACTTCAAAGAATGTGTATTTTCCAATATAAGATGCAATTAGGCTCAGATTCAAGTTTGAATTTATCCAAGATACTTCCTTCTAATTCTTAATTTAGCTATAACTTTAACCTAGAAAGCAAAACCTAAAAATAGCTTTTTGTATACGACACTCACTGCCACAAAGTATTACCTACCTTTCTTGGGAAAAATTTAGAAAATATTGCAGCTGTTATTTCAGACCATGCCAGAGAGAAGATGTTCTTAATTTTTACCTGTCAACCAAGCAAGGAAAGGGGTAAGTGAGTAAGAGTAAATATTCAGCAGAGGGGCTAGAAGGCCAACATTAAAAAGCAAGCACTTCTGACCTTTCCGTGTGCACACTCTTCAGGTTCAGGCGCATGTTAAATACAACAACCAACAGCGAGATTCCAGGCCAGCACTAGTGCTCTTCCAAAGAGACACACACCCTCTGTTTACAAACTCTAGAGATATAAACCTTTATTTCACAACTTTGTCATAATTCACTTTCTAATGAGACATGTTCTGGGGACAGTTTAAAATACTGGGAAAGCTAGATGCTGAGTATCTTCCAGGCAGGAGCAAAGATGTGGTCACTCCAGGGCCGCTGCATTCCTGGGCTTTCAGGCAGCTCAGACCAGACGCCAGTATTGTTCAGCCCCAGTTACTTAGAGCCACCTCCTTTTTTGGGGCTGTTAGTCCTCATTTCATGCCAAATTTTCACTAGAGGCTCCCTGTTCTTCCAAATGAGTTCATGACCGTAAGTAATATACCATCTGGGGAGAAGAACAAAAAACCAGGTCCAACATTCAAACAGTATGACATACAAATAACAAGTACCATGATGATACCAAGTTGACATTTTAAAAACTGAATGCCATTGTCACTTACTATCCAGCATATTAAAACAGCTGATTATTTAACATAGATCAATGACTTATCTTTAATATACAGACTATATAAAAGATGGAAGTAGAATGGAACCAAACGTGACTGCTCCAAAAGTATCACACGCATATTACTTTTAATTCACCACAACCCTGCAAGTCAAATACTATCACTTTTCCCATTTACAAACATGAAGAAACCGAGTCTGAAAGAAAGTCATTTGCCCAAACACTAACAGCTTCTAAATGGTCAATCAAGGACTCACTCACAGGTCAGACTGATTCTAAATCTGGACTCTTTTTTATTGTGTCAAGTGTAAGAAA